>OY759215.1:41929212-44329212 GCA_963662175.1 Aradus depressus
CGAGAGGTATAAGGTTAGGTTTTATGACTCATGCCCGGGCTTTAACAACGAGGTCATATCGCCTACTACCAGAGTGCTCTTTCGTCACTCTGGTGGACATGAGCCCGACTCTATTGTGGGAGTCCTAAATTTTGCCTACCCTAAATGTTTAATCATCTAGGGTAGGGGTCTTTAACGAGTACCTGACATTGTACAGGCTCGGGACGATCGCTTAACGTCCCATCCGAAGGACGGCGTGCTAAAGTTTATTTTACCTCCCAGATAAAATAAACTAAGGGCCTCGGTCGGGTTACGAACCCACGTACTTGAGCTCAGAAGTCAAGCACGCATACCCCTGAGCTACCGGCGCCCTCACGAGAGGTATAAACATAACCTCCTCATTCATCTAACCATGGCAACAGAAGTTATACCAACTTAACAACAATTATAAATTATTACAACATTTGTTAAAATTTTTTTGGGGTTCACATTTTTCGAAAAACACTGTTGAACATTGGAGGTAAAATATAATAACAAAAAAATCGGGAAAAAACTGATTCGGAAATTTTTAGGGCTTAACTTTGAATTTCCTTGCTTTGTGGCCATTCTCCCCCACGGCCCATTCTCACCCCGTTTGACGGTATATAAAATAGTTGGCGTCAGCAATTTTCTTAGTTACATTGTACCGCGTAATTCTGTGAGTGACTTTCTTATACTTAGTAATGTCAGTCAGGGGGGAGGTGAGGGAAAGTGATCTGTAAAAGCGGGGTTGTCACGGGCACATCACATAATATATTATATCGTCGGTCTAAACGTGATACCTCATATGTGCAAAAAGCCAACTTTACAGGAAAGACAAAAAACTGATTAAAAAAAAATTCTTTATAGGAGACCTCAGTTTTTTCGACATTTGTATTAAATGAGATGTATATGGATGCCATGAATTGTTTTTAAGCTAGTTTGCAAATCCAAGTAAAGAATTTATATGTGATAGTAAGATGTTGTGGGACTAGATTTCTAATAGAAATAAAAGACGTTGTCTTCCCACTGTTTTATTTTATACCAGAACCGGTTTTCGACGCAACAGCGTCATCATCAGTGGTTCATCCCACCCACACAGCACAGCGGTTATCTTCCAACCGCTGTGCTGTGTGGGTGGGATGAACCACTGATGATGACGCTGTTGCGTCGAAAACCGGTTCTGGTATAAAATAAAACAGTGGGAAGACAACGTCTTTTATTTCTATTAAAGAATTTACATACTTACGAGGTTTCACCTGAATTTCGTTTCCATTTCTTTTGAAAGCTGTCACTTCAAACCGTATTTCATGGTTTTTTCGTTTTATGTCGTACTCGAGGTCCCACTAGATCAATACATTTTTTTTTCTTTTTTGAAAAAAAAAACAAACTATTTTTAGAAAAATGTCGCTAACGAGGTATCACGTTTAGGCCGACGATATATTTTATTTTTATCCCTCTTCAAAACGACATTTCAGGACATATTTCGGCATGTATTCGTTATCTCACAAACGGTGCGATATTCAAAAAAACAGTATTTCAAATCATATGTGTTTTTCACTTTTCTCTACAACTTTTATTTGAACCCTACTCCCGGTGTCTTTGTTCCTGTATTTGGCTATTGGAAGGAGCCTGTGTCCTGGCAGGAATGGAACTGGCTGTACAAGACACAGAGGGTCCCAATTCCAGAGACATCTCCAGACCGTATTAATATTGATGAGATGTTAAAGATGGTCTTTGCCGGCTTTGATCAGAACGGCCCTTACAACACAACTGTCGCCCGCCTCTCTATTGGCACACTAAGGCAAAATAAAACAAGAAGCGCCTTCAGTCTTGTTAGAAACACATAATACATTTACAATACGCTATACAACCAAACTCTTAACAATAAATTATTTATTTTAAATTTTAAGGATTTCAGTATCGTTCGTTCTCTTTCCTTATTTTATAGTGAACGCTCGGAATGTTTCTATAGAATAGTGTTCCATTCTGAAAACATCCTCCAAACTACTAACCTTTTTACTTTCATAGATATCCGAGGTATAGGGGAAATTATGTAATCGATTCGATTTTGAGTTTTTATCGGAAATCCATGTTTTCTGATCCAAAAATGAAAAAAAACAAGAACATCAAGGCGTAGTCGAGGTCCACGCCGTAGATTTTCCGTGAAAACGTCGGGATAAAATCATTTATCATTTTCTTTTCTATGCTGCCGTAGCTCTTGCATTTACTAGGCACTAGTCTTTATAGGTTTTTTAAATTCCTTTTGATGCGAGCTTTCCTCTGATTTGCGTTTTCTATGATTCCGCGCATATTTACGATTCATATGTACTATTATTTACATTAATTATGTACTTCTACTTATTATAAATGTATCTATGTATTAATTTTTTTTTATACTCATATATTTTTAAGTATTTATTTACTCAGTTTTAATAATTTAATTTTACTTTTTTTAATAGTTTTGTTATTACTATTATTCATACGTGTATTAGACTCACGTAGTTATATATCTAATATATAAGCTATCTTAATGTATAAATTCATTTGACGTATCCTATTACCATATATTGGCTTAACGGAAATAAATTATTATTATTATTATTATGAGACGACATCTTTAATTTTTTTTCTAATTTTCAATTTAATACCGCGTTTTACATATATTTCGGCGAATATTTTTATTCAAATTTCGTATCAATACCATTACAACAGCAGTTATAGTTTTTGTGTTGAGACTATCCTCTAATCAGCATTTTCTTTTCGGCCGATTTGACTTAAAATCAATAGGTCTCGTCTTTAAAAGGTTTTGCATACAAATATAAAATTTCATGTTGATACATTGATTCTATCGATAGTTATCGTGTAGATATACAGCTTTTTTATTTTTGAAATAGAAAGTTATTAAAACGGTCGATTGATGTTCAGAGCTTTGAGATACATTGTCGTTGATTCACCGACAACGTTTGTTTTCGATCGCTTCCTAAGAATATTTTAATATTAATAATGGTTACATTTGCTGCAGTCATGGCAATCCTTTCTAACCCTAACGACTCTCCAGATTCATCGTCACCAATTTACTAAACCTGATTCTAGATAGTTTGGGTTCATTAGCTTCGATGTTTTTGAGGCTTGGATCCCATATTTGCTTCTGATGCCCAATTAATATTCTCTTTTCAGTCCGGAACAAGACTGACATGGAGGACCGGCCTGTATATGGAAGACCACACCTCTCAACTTCTTGTCTTTGTTTTTTGTAAACTGTCTTCTGCACATGTTTTTATTTTAAATAATACTTTCATCTTGTTTTAGGATCCTCTAAGCCTTATAGGCTTGTCGTCAAGGTCAGTATCCAAGCTTCCATTCTTGGAAGTGCTGCTAGTCTGAAAGATTGAGCTTAAATACTTTTATGCACAGAAAACTTAATATTTTCATATCATTATTCTACTATTACATAAAGTCGAACGGAAAATCCTTATATGTATTTATGGTCCAGTTTGCCTGGACAAAGAAAGACGACTCTGGAAATTAATGCATTGAGCCAGGATGTAGGGGGGCAGAATTAGGTGGGCCGGAGAATGGCGGATAGTGAGGTTCCTAGGAAATAATAATTGACCGTTTCCATGGTTAGAAGAGTTTGGAGAGCAAAACTATGATACTTACGGAGGCCGATCTAGGAGGCATTTGCTCAATGATGGGCAAATCTTGCGCCCCAGGAAGTAAGTATATATTTCTTGGTTGGTAGGCGGATGTAGTGGACTTGCTAAATAATAATAAAGAGGCTTCAGTTCAAGAATATATTTTATTTATACCACAACTAACTCGGCAATTAACTGCCGTCATCAGGTAGTGCATCTGATTACACATAAACCAAAAAATATGTTTTTTAGTTTATTCCAATGTTTGAACTGTTACAGTTCAAAAGATTGACAACAAATCAAGTTATGTAAGATGAAAAAATGATTTTTTTTTTTTTTTTTTTCAAAAGTTGAGTACTATCAAAATAAACACTGCAAATACATAAAAATTAGAATGAAAATATTATACGTAAAAATGACCTTAGAGTAGAAAAGTGGTTAAAGAAGTTCTAGACGCATCTAAGTGTCTAGTTGGATGTTGACTGATTGGGGGCAAAGCAGATTGTCTCCCTGTCAAGATAATTGTGTTACCCTAATCAAATATAGGTCTCTTTTTGTTTTTAGGCATTTTCTTATTTCAAGTTGGTTGGAAATAGTACCTGCTATAAATGTAAATTTAGAAGTGTAAGTGACTTGGTGGAAACTGAAATGTCTATGCTTCTCAACAGCTTGCCATATTGACATATCGGAACTTCATCATGGAGGCATTTGGCGAAAGTTGAAAAAAACAAGAGAAAAATGTGTCCATGTCCACCCTTTCATCCCCTTCTCGCTCTCAAATTAATTTCAAACTGGCATTACTGTGTAAGAAAGTAATTTTCTTTGTTTCATTGTAGTTCCTACGTACATTCTTTATGGCGCTATAACTTTGGTCATATTAATCTAAAGACAACATTTAATGAGGAACATTTTCGGTAAGAATCAATTTTTTGATAGGACTAACCGTTTCAGAGTAAATCAAACCAACATCCAAAAAATTGAGTTTCAAAATTACATTTCAAGATGGTTTTCGGCATGTATCTCGAACACCGGATGACCTGTAAAAAATCATATTTCATATAAATTATGTATTTTAGTATTCTCCACAATTATTACTCGATAAGAGTTTTGATTAGGTCGTAAACATAAGGTGTATTTGTAAAACTAGTTAGGTTCCGGGGGAAAGTGGTCTCAATTTTTATTTGATTTATAACTTTGGTCATATTAATCTAAGAACAAAATTTAATGAGGAACATTTTTTATAAGAATCAATTTTTTGATAGGACTAACCGTTTTAGAGTAAATCAAACCAACGTCCAAAAAATTGAGTTTCAAAACGTCATTTTTAGTAGGTACGGTTTTCGGCCTTTATCTCGTTTTATTTGTAAAGATTTTTGATTAAGTGACAAATATAAGCGGCATCTTGTGGAATATACTTAGGCCCCGAATGTTAATTTTCCTCTGATTTCGTCCAGTTCATAGCTACAATCGTTCCTGATTTAGAGAGTTCAAAGTTCCAATCACAAACACGCAGACAGATATAATGGTGAAAAATATAAGAAAGTAAAAAAACAAACAAGTTACTTAACTATAATTTAGTCTAGTGCAGAGGGGAAAGTAAAGGCGTTTACAGGACTTTACGAGGGGTGAAGTGGAAGGGTGTCTGCGGTGGACAGGAGATGGAAGCCGGCCAAAACAGAGGGAATCTATAAATATGTGGGCCGAGTTTCTTAGAGCCCCCTTCCAAGTCTAAATCAATAATCTTGAGAGGTCGACACCATAGACGACAGGAGAAATCTAATGAAGGAGCAATACCCTGAAAACCATTCAAAAGTGGCTTTCGGAGGATGATTTCGATCGATTGATCAAATTTTCTTATTTTCTTTAGAGTCAGTGCAAAATATGACTTTTTGTATCCACTTCAGTGCTAGTTGCTACTAACAGTTGCTTTTCATGAACTTGAATGAAATAAAACTAGTTTATTTGTGGTATTGTCTAATTTCACAGAATATATATACATGGGAGTACTTTCGGTATTTCTACCATCCTCAGCCAAAAGCATAAGAGATAAGACTGACTGATTCTTGCGAGTTTTATTTCATTCAAGTTCATTTGAATTATTCCACAATATCTCTGCAATAATGTCAGTTTTCATAGTTAGTTTTCATCCTAGCAAAATACTTTTTTTTTTCTCATTTATTGAGCACATAATCGGTAAAATATAACCATTAATAAATTTGATGATAATGATGTAAAATAAAATAATAAATGCAATATGTAGGTACATGGTAAGGAATGTAATAATAATAACAAATGGCTCTTTTTTTTTTTTTATAAAATCAATTTGATCTGTTTGGAAGGAGCATCAAATTTTGACATGTATCACATTGTTCAGTGACTTTTTTTCCCTTCTTAAGAAAGTCAGATTGTCAAATTGATAATTTTTTTGCAACCAAAATCTTGAATTTTAGTCACAAACTATAGCATTTAACATTTTTCTTCTTCGCTCAATGGATCCATTCATTAATTTTCATTTTACGTCACAGCATCACAGTATTATTGTGTGTTATATTTTATCTTATGACTTGCACACACCCTTGTAAGGCCACTTCTAGTGGACCAATGGAACGGAGATCATCTCAAGGGATTAACAAGGAAAAGAGAACTAGTCTCAGGGCGAGATATTCTGGAATTCCAAGTATTATGTACCCCACCTCGTATATTCAGTGATTACATAAAAACCGACACCAGGAAGAAGGAAGAATTTCGAATAATTAAGCATTGTTCCTGTTTTTTTTTTTTTTTTTTGAAAAAAATAGTAACTCATAAAGGAATGCCCTTCCCTTCTTGAAAGAAATAGATCCATAAAAAAAAAAAAAAAAAAAATTTTAAATGTTTATATTAGAGAAAACCCTTTATTGGCAAACGGTTTTTTTTTTTTTTTTTATGCAAAAAAGAAAAAATAACTATAATATAAAAGTCATGTTTCGTAAATAAAATCTTTAATTTATATTTTCTTGGCAGAATTCATCCTTCACTAATTTCCTGTCTATCGTATTTATTTATGTTTAACTTTTTTAAATAATTAATTAAAATATTTATTTAGTATTACTTTATTAACATACATGTTAATAAAGTAATACGTATGTTAATAAAGTAATACTAAATAAATATTTAGTACTAGTTAACCTTAAATATACTTATATGCATAAATAAATTAACACTTGTGTGACCTGAGGAAGGAGGACAATATATAATTAATTCAGAAAGAAGATGTATCTTAAAGAAATATAAATATAAAATATTTATAATTAAAAATATAAATAATAGCTATCTATTATAATAATTAATAGTAGGAATTTTATATTAATTTATCTTCTATTTTTTTTTTTGCACATATACTTGTTGGGTTGGAGCGCCTAATAAAATTGAGTATTTATCCACATTTCAAAAAGGACAAACAAACCACAATAGAATAAATAAATGAACTCATGGGCAATCTCCATACTACTAAAAACAACTTACCATTGTGTACATTTCTACTGAGTGTTTCTATGCTAAAATGGGTCATAAATCTAATTATATTTGTGAAGGAATAATGGCACGAAATTATAGATATTTAATAGAATAATTTTACTACTAGAATAGTGAAAATACATTTTTTTTTCAATGGCATTTACATGTATGTCAATTAAATATTACCATATAACTATTATATATGTATATTGGTACACATTGGTGTGTATACATAGCAGCATCCAATGCTCTTATCCCTTTCCTGTTAGATCGACTATGGGAATCCTAAATTTTGCTTATCCAGGTGTAGTTACCTATAGTAGAGGCTCTTTAACGAGTATCTGACATCGCTCAGGCTCAGGACTGTCGCTTAACGTCCCATCGGAAGAACTGCGGGCTCAATTTGTTTCCTTCCCAGATAAAATAAACTAAGGGTCTCGGCCGGATTTGGAACCCGCGATCTTGAGCTCAGTAAGCAGCACGCATACCACTGAGCTACCGGCGTCATCTTTATCCAAAGAACGGCATGCCTCGGCCACTCCAGTGGTAAAAGACATTTTCTGTTCTCCTTGACAAATTGACTTTTTTGACTTGTACTGTTATGGCCTCCCACCAAAGATTTAAGTATATTCCCAGGTAGCACAAAACGAATGATTCTCAGCAGAATTCAGCACCAAACGAGCTTTAAAATATTACCAATTATAGAGAAGGGCTAAAGTTGAGTTGGACATGTTTTTGTAAATAATATCATAAGAGGGCGCCGGTAGCTCAGTGGTATGCGTACTTGACTTCTGAGCTCAAGGTGGTGGGTTCGTAACCCGACCGAGGCCCTTAGTTTATTTTATCTGGGAGGTAAAATAAACTTAAGCACGCCGTCCTTCGGATGGGACGTTAAGCGATGGTCCCGAGCCTGTACGATGTCAGGTACTCGTTAAAGACCCCTACCCTAGATGAATAAAAATTTAGGTTTGGCAAAATTTAGGACTCCCACAGTAGAGTCGGGCTCATGTCCACCAGAGTGACGAAAGAGCGCTCTGGTAGTAGGCGACATGACCTCGTAGTTAAAGCCCGGGCATGAGTCATAAAACCTAACCTAACCTAATAATATCATATGGCGAGGCTACCCAAAACACTAATATAGAGCATAAAATATAACACACATTGAATAACTTCTAATCCTTCACTTCAGTAAAAAATTGAAACAAGTGTTCGGTGAGTCACCGACAAAGTTCTTCTACTGAAAGACATATTATGTGTTTGTATTCTGAGATATAATATCGGTTGTTGTACATATATAATGTACAAGTTATGTTGATGTATACAATTTTATGATATATCCGTTTGATCCAATTACTATGTTATGCTTTTACGGAAATAAATAATGTTATTATTATGTATAGTGGCTTATAACGGGAGCTTAATGGAGGGGCGGTGAGCGCAGACATTAATATTAATGATATGTCACTATAAAATGGGGTAAACAATGACAGCTGGATGTCTCTATTAACAAGGCCCATTATATTAAATCACATAATTGTCAGTTGTACCAACAAAATATCTAATTAGGACTCTATAATTAGGTATGGTAAATGAAAACAATGGCTATATAATTTAGTGGTTATGTGATCGTGTAAAACGATATTATCAGATGAGTTGGATCATTGTAGATGGGAAGATTATATAGGTAGTGGGCGTTTCTACTCCTTTTGGTTCGTATGTCTTTAAATGGCACTTTTTTGTATGATTGAAATTATGGCGCAATTATGGAAGGATACAAACCAGAGTTATTTATTTTAACAGCATTTTGATCAAAGTGGTGTCTGTTTCATGTTATTTATCGTTATCTATAGATAAATGAAACTTCATGTTTATGTTTTCCATCGGTGTTTAAAAAAACTTGCCAGTGAATCATAGCCAGCACGAAGGACGACGTGCTCAAGGTTTTCACCTCCCAAATTAAAAAACTAAGGGCCTTGGCCGGGTTACGAACCCGCGTTCTTGTGCTCAGTAAGAAAGCACGCATACCACTGAGCTACTGGTGCCCTTACAAATATTATTTGTATATCTAAACAAAAGCAACATCCTAAGGCGAAGTGAAGTTTTATAATAAAATATGATATTTAAATGCTTGTCTTCTGAGCACAAGAACGTGGGTTCGAAACCCGACTGAGGCCCTCAGTTTATTTTATCTGGGAGATAAAATAAACTTAAGCACGCTGTCCTTCGGATGGGACGTTAACTGACCCAGGTGAATAAAAATTTAGGGTAGGCAAAATTTAGGACTCCCACAGTAGAGTTAGGCTCATGTCCACCAGAGTGACGAAAGAGCGCTCTGGTAGTAGGCGATATGACCTTGTAGTTAAAGCCCGGGCATGAGTCATAAAAGCTAACCTATAATATTTAAACAAAAAAAAATATGATGTCACACATAAAGTAAATCTTTTTAAAAAACCTGGTTTTTTACCCCCGACGCAAAAGGAGGGATGTTATAAGTTTGAAGCCGTTGTATGTGTGAGTGTTTGTGTCTGTCTGTGGCATCGTAGCTCCAACATGACTGAACCGATTTCAAAGCGTTTTTTTTTTTTGTTTCAAAAGCTGGTATTTGTGAGATGGCTTAGCCATGTTTGGTGGAAATCAGGTATGTCATCTCCATGATATTCATGTTTCATCAGAGCCTGTATAGAGCCTCGGCCTCTATTACAGCTAGAGACTTGGATTTTGAGCTCAAATGTTTATAAGGCCAAGTCCCTAAGCCCTTCAAGCCCCCCCCCCCCCCAAAAAAAAAAACACTCCCCTCCAAGGTTTCAGTAAAAAAAAAATGAATGAACAAAATTTTTTTGTCGGTTTTTTTTAATTTTTAATTTAATGTTTTTCTAATATTAGAGAGGCATCTTTTGTTTTTCATTCATGACCGTCCGGTTAGGGTACCACCAAGTTGAACTGTAGGCAAGCTATAAATGGATATAAATTGTCTTGATATTGATTATACTTTAGGCCATCTTCTTTTAAAGTTATTAAATTATTCCGTTTTTAATTGTTCCCGTTTAATTTCATTCGTCCCGAAGTTAAGGAAAGCCTTCAACCGCCAGTTGATATTTATTTCATAACTTTTCGGAGTTTTCCATGCTCTCGTTTCTTGGATGAGTTATGCTAATGACGATGGAGAACTATATCAAGTCTTGGATAGAGAAGCCGAATCCAAAGGTGATTGGTGAAGACAAAAAAATGGGTAGTAAAGATCTTTGAGGAAGGTGATTGTCCTGGAAGAACGATAGAAGATAGGCCTCCAAGAACAGCTACTACTCAGATGAAATAAGCCATTGAACCGCTTATTTTCTGAGGGGGGGGGGGGGGGGGGGGGAATAAGAAAACATACATTTATGCAAAAATAAAAAGTCGTTGGTGAATCACCGGCAATATACTTCCCCAGAACTAAATAATCATTGAACGTTTTGCTCCCCCTTCAAAACCAGTCGACTGTTTGCGCCAATATTCAATAGTTCTTTTACATCGAGACTCTTAAATTCTCATACTGAATTTTGTGTCGATAACATCATGACATTGGCAGTTATTAGGGTTTTTGAGTTGACCCTCCCCTTCTCTTTGGCCGATTTCGCTGAAATTAAAGCTTTTTTATACGAAACATGAATATATAATAATACATATATGGTGGCATGATATGGCCTCTGTGTGGAGTAACATGGACCTAGGAAATAAACTTAGGTCCATCAAAACAAATATTGGTAAGTGAAAAAGCTCCGAAAGGCGGAATAGACAGGAGGAGGTGTGTCTGAGGTCATCATGTGTCACTCGGCTAAGCCATGGCCACCTCATCAACAGAGTGGCAGCCCTAGGCTGTGGCAAGTGTCGGGCCTGGCCTCTCACAGGAAGCAGTGAGTGCCCTGGATATGAGGAAATACTAATGACCATGGGTTTACGAACAAGTAACCTACATGAGATGCTAGGAGAAGTGTTTCTTAATCTTGAGTTCATAGTGACCGGAAGAAGGGACTTGTAAGTGTCCCGAAATTTTGTCGGAAAAAAATAAGAAGAAATACCGGAATTAACCAACATGCTAGGAGATGACAAATTGTCTATAGAAGCCGTCCTATCCACAATGAAAACTAGTCACCTTATCGATCTAATTTAATCACTTGTACGGCGTCAAAAATCTAGGCCATCGAACGCCAATAAATAAAATTATTCTATTCTGTTCTATATGATGGTTATTTTATTTACTTTTTGTACATTGAGAAAAAATGTTGTTTTTGGAAATGTATTTAGATCGAGGGTTTCCTCTAACATAAATATCTTTAATTGAAATTTTATTTTTTTAAATTGTATTTATTGCGTTTAAGAAATGGGGAAGTTCACCAGTTGCCTCTCCAGAGATCACACAGCTGCCATTCTTTCTGGAGCCGGTTCTTTCTGTGTCTGGTGTTTAGGATTCTATGATGTGTCCCATTTGTGGAAACCAGAATTCATTCATGTCCTTATTCCCGTACGTTCCCTGTTCTTCGTTTCATCGGAATTCCCATTTCCTTGAATGTTCTGATTATGCTAACAACATCCTAGGCCGTTGGCAATTCCTTTGGTCTGCTTCCAAAAGGATGAAGAGAAGACAAGGAGCAACAAGGAGCTAATGAAGATGTAACCAGGGATGTTGAGAGGAGGGTGATTGCCCTGGAAGATCGTGTTGTCAGAGAAGTCTCCAAGAAGAGCTCTTGTCCTTGATTAGTTTCCAGACGATAGCTCCCATTGAACGATGGGATCTCCTCTAAACTCGACCTCACAATTGAACCGATCCTCTTAATTGAACCTGTCTCACCTGCGGTAATCAGGATCTAACATGTCTTTAGGGAACTAATTCAATACTCTCTCATAGCTCTCTTCATGGAAGACAAACTGCCTACTCAGTTCAATTGTACTTCTCAGCAGCACCTAAATGATAATTAGCTCTGGCTATGAACAAAGGTACATTATGTGCATGCCATGCCCACAAACAGGCGTTAACAATTAGTAACTAATTGTTACGGTTAATTAACAATTCTCAAGTATGTACAGATGGCGTTTTGAGCATCCTTGACCTTGCAAGGTTCCATTATCTTTCTGAGATAAAAAGAAACCTATCTTCTTGCATTCAATTGCATATTTATTTCTTCCCCAGCTCTACTTTCAGAATATTCGGTGATGTTTTCACCCGAATTTTTAATTTTCCGACTCCCTGAATTCGAAAATTAAAAAAAATTAATGAATGAATAACTTAATTGCTCATAAAGAATTATCTTACAGCAAGGAGTTCGACACATAAACATAAATACAACAATTCCTGAATAATAAGGAATAAAATAAAACAAAGCAGATAATATTAACTAGCAAAACAATGATTTCTTTGTACTAAAATAAAATATAATTATATATTAATAAAAAGGTTAAATTAAAAAAAAAGCCACAGGTAATATTAGTCTTTTAGAGTTTTTCTTAACTTCAAGCTTGCTAGGATAAACAACAAAATATAAGGTGAAACTTCTGTTCATCTGAAACTGATAGTAAGTTGAGGAGATGTGCCTGTTGCTGAGAGACATCTACCGGAACATCTCCCAAATAGCTAGGTATTTGTCATATAATCGTGACATAGAAATAGATAAAAAAACAAAAAAAAAACACGATAACTTCTGATAGAATGAATATATCAACACTAAATTTTATATGTATGCCCAGAACTCTATTACGACACCTATAGATTTTCAGCTGAATCGGCCCAAAAGAAAATAAGGGATTCAGAAGAGGAGGGGGGAGTGTTTTGACTCAACAACTCTAATAACTGATAACCTATTGATTTTCAGTCAAATTGACCCATGTATCCGAAAGATTAAAATGTTTATCCTCCCGACGGTCCTTTTAATGAAGCAGTACAGGTTCCTCCTAATTTTTTTGTTGAAAAATTAAATTTTCTCTTTTTTCTTCTGTTATTGTTGATTTTTATTCGCCTGAATTGGCTGAAATTTTTTTTTTTTTGTCTTATGTTCGATGCATATTAGCCATGTCATTGTGTTATCTAGTTATTTACGACGATTTATGAAAAAGAGTACAATTGCAGACAGAAAGTATATACCTAATTATAAAATAGTCTCTACATGGTACATGTTAATTAGTGATAGTCGATACTGAACCCTACTACTACAGAGAAAGTAAGATACAGAAAAATGAAGTGACAGAGATGTAAATAAAGAGTACAATTACAGACAGAAAGTATATACCTACTTATAAAATAGTCTCTACATGGTACATGTTAATTAGTGATAGTCGATATTGAACCCTACTACTACAGAGAAAGTAAGATACAGAAAAATGAAGTGACAGAGATGTAAATAAAGAGTACGATTACAGACAGAAAGTATATACTTTTTTCTTCTGTTATCAGAGGGTGGAGTGTTTTGACTCAACAACTCTAATAACTGATAACCTATTGATTTTCAGTCAAATTGACCCATGTATCCGAAAGATTAAAATGTTTATCCTCCCGACGATCCTTTTAATGAAGCAGTACAGGTTCCTCCAAATTTTTTTGTTGAAAAATTAAATTTTCTCTTTTTTCTTCTGTTATTGTTGATTTCTATTCGCCTGAATTGGCTGAAATTTTTTTTTTTTGTCTTATGTTCGATGCATATTAGCCATGTCATTGTGTTATCTAGTTATTTACGACATCCAAGGCCCCGGAAGGGAGTTCTATATACGAAATAAAACTCACTCCCGGACGGGATTCGAACCTGCAAACCATGGTGAGACCATGCGACCTAATCCCTCCCTTTGCCATTGGCTCAAATGACTGAAGTGAATCTTATTCTTATAAACTTTTCGATCCACCTAAATCAATATATTTACTCTGTCGGGAGTTATAAGCACTATCAACTGGAGAAATTATAAAAATTGAGGTAATTGCCTTCAAAAATATAGTTTGTTTGAGTATGATACTTAGGTGTAGGGGCTCCGACATATATTACTGTTGGGATTGCCTTCGCCAGACTTGAGTGGGAGGTCCCTGAGGACTACGTCTGCTATGTTTCATTTCAAGTGGGCTCTTGGATCCGCAATGTGGCCCCTGGGACTTCACAGATAAAGTCCCTCACTTTCATCACTCACTTGTGAAAACTGTAAAAAAAGTGCATTGCTCTGGGTGCTTTCCTTTTCACCCTCTCTACTCCCCTTTATATCTTCCTTCTCATAAAAATAATTCTAATATAACTTTTTTCAAGAGAAAGTAAGAGACAAAGGAAGAGACACAGATGTAAAAAAAGAGTACAATTGCAGACAGAAAGTATATACCTAATTATAAAATAGTCTCTACATGGTACATGTTAATTAGTGATAGTCGATATTGAACCCTACTACTACAGAGAAAGTAAGATACAGAAAAATGAAGTGACAGAGATGTAAATAAAGAGTACGATTACAGACAGAAAGTATATACCTACTTATAAAATAGTCTCTACATGGTACATGTTAATTAGTGATAGTCGATATTGATCCCTACTACTACATTGAAAGAAAAAGACAGAAAAAAACCAGGTTAGTTAAGTTATCTTTTTGGTTAGTAAGCCTAAGTTAAATGATTCTAGGAACTTGAAAATGAAATATCCATTGGTGTCATTGACGGTCGCCATTTTGAAAAACTGTACCCATCTTTTGATAGGTCTAATTTGATACTCAATTTGTGTTACTTCCTCCGCTATATGAGGCATAGGGGAAGTTATGTAATCGCTCAGATATTTGATGTTGGGTTTTCACCGGAATTCCATGTGTTTCAAAAATCATTTCCCATCCAAAAAAAACGACGAAACTATTTATTTTTAGCCAAATCCACCGAAGGGAAAAGAGGGATTCCAGGTGGATGGGGAGGGAAGTTTAATTAAAAAACCCTAAGAACAGTCAATGTAATGAATGTATCGGGACAAAATTTTGTATCCAAAACTCCATTAATTATATTGAGACCTATCAATTTTCCTGACTTAAAAATCCTAAAAACTGTCGATGTAAAGAGCTACAATAGCTCGGGTCGTTCCTGATTATACTAAACACTATCTCAGAGCAGTCTTAAGGGGCATAGAGAGATGCAGGAATTAGCGAAGAAGGTCTCAACTAGTGATGAGCAAAATCAGTCTTGGTCTTGCAAAATCTGCAAGTCGATGCATTTATTCTATCGGGAGTTATCGTGTTCAAAGACAGACATTTTTGTTTTTTATATTTGGAATCTAGAGGTCGGTAAAGTAAAATCAGTTTTTTGCATTAGTGAATATGTTATTATATATTTTTTTAGTTAGTTATTACTGTGGGAGTCTTAAGTTAAATTTACCCATGTTTAGTTCGTAGAGTAGGGGGTCTTTACATCATACTGTCTGGGACCATCGCTGAACGTCCCTCCGGAGGACGGCGTGCTCAAGGTTTTTTCCGGTTGGGTTTTGAACCAGCGATCGTGATCTCAGTAGGCAACGAAGCTACCTCTGAGTTACCGGCGCCCAGTGATGCCTGAAACTACCAATTTGCTATTCACGTTTCTGTTTCTGTCCATCATTGATAGCTGAATAAAATGCAGATTTACAAATTCTTTGCCTGTATAATTTAAATACATATATTTTTATTACGAAAATCAGATCAAGTTCATGGTCATTGCCAAAGGAAATAAATGTTATGTGCTGGCACCTGTTGAGAAAATAGGCAACTGGAATGTGGATTTTAGTGACACCTAGTGGGGAACGTGCGAAATACCTTTTGAATAGAAAGCACCGCCATTAAGGGGTCGAGGTTTATTCTGGCAAGAAGTCAACTATGTAAACACTATTCATCAATTTATTACAATTACATTGTCTTATCTCCTTGTACTGACTTATAGAGTAAACATTGTGTTAATGTGTAAACACTGAAAGGCGTATATGCTATCAACAACCGAGAGAGAGAATTGGTCTGGGGACCCACCAATCTTGAAGGTTCCACGGGGTCTAACCCGATTTATGATATTAGTTCCCTCTCAGTTCCAAAAACCACGTCATTCGGGTAACTAATAATTTCTCTATCCCTCTTCTAAATCTGGTCAAATATTGTCAGCATAATAGCAGACTATGAATATAATTTTTTTTAGAGCTAAAAATGAGGGCTTTCTGCATAAATTGATATGAAGCAAGATGTTGGATACGAACGGCTGATACGTATTAAATTCTCTTGTAATTATATCGTAATACTTGATCATTTCTACGTATGATGTTAAAAAAAAAATCGAATTTAGGACTGTTATTTAAATGAAAAATTGAAGTACTTTTTTGCCTCCTGATTTTTTTTTTTTTTTTTTATATACATTTGACTGCAAGTACCCGTAAATTTGTTGACTTCAATGTACTGTCTTTATACAAAATAATAAAAAGGGAGAATAATAATAATATAAATAAATAATATACAAAATAATAAATATATAAAACATGATAAAAAAACTAATATACAACTAAATTAATAAAGTAAAATAAATGAACAAAGATAAAGTAATATACATAAAGAAAACAGTACACTGGAACAAAATAAGAAAATTGTGAAATAATATTATAAAAACAGCTGTTCAGCTCCGTGGAACCCCCGCATGGAACCGTCCTCATTCCTACAACTAAATTGAGATAGAGGAGGTCATGGGGGCGCAGGGGGTCCCTCGTACCCCCCGGATCTCTCTAGCCTCTGACTAGCAGTGGAGGCAAACCTGAAGAGAGGGTATTAAGAATGGTAACCTATAAGCTGGACTGTCGCTAATAACATAGCAGTGGACCGGTCGTCGGAATCACGGTAATGTTCCCAGCACGAATTAATCAATTTACTTTTCGCTCGCCCTGGAGGGCAAACAGTCGTCTGGTTTTGGAAAACCAGACGACTGTTTGCGCTAATAATCAATAGTTTACTTTCATAGGGGCTCATACTAAATTTTGTCGATAAATTCATTACATCGGCTTATCTATATTCTTAGACCGATTTGGCTGAAAATTGGAAGGTGTTAGCTTTCTGGGGTTTTGGTCACATATATAAAATGTGTCGATCATTCATTCTATCGGCAGTTATTAAAGTTTTTGGGATAATCCTCCCCCTTAATCCTCCCTTTCCGTTTGGTCAATTTGGCTAAAAATCCATAGGTGTCGTTATTAGCAGTTTCTGGATTCACATAAAAAATTTCTTGTCGATACATTCATTCTATCGGGAGTTATCGTATTCACAAACACAGACATTTTTGGAATCAGGAGATCGTTACATATGATCCCCCCTATACTTCGTATAGACGTGGAAATTAAAAAAAAAATGTTTTCATGATTTTTGGCTAAATTACATAGGTATCTATGATTTTTGTAGGACACCAAAAATTTCATTGTGAAATAGGTATTTCTTCCACATGTCTTCCAGATCCTCCCTAAATAAAATATTGCTCCCCCAGGTTTCAAAGATCGTCAGGGGCCAAAAAGTTGACAATATGCTGATATCTGGAGAGAGGCGGCGCAACGCCCTTCTAGAGACCATAACCTCCGGGGCTCCTCCTTAAACCTCCCCTGTTTATACATCTTGAAATGGAAAACAGCCTCCGAGGGAAATAATATTATATTGTGAATCTAGAGAGACATCCAAATTCCCTTCTCACTTCGCAAGGAAACATATACCTATCTCCCTCAACTTATTAAAATGATAGGCTTTACTTCCTCGGCTACACGAAGTATAGGGGAAGGTATGTAATCGGTCAGAAACCCGATGAGGACTTTTCAACATATTTTCCGAAAAATAAAAAATAATTTTTCTGTTTGTAAGTCTGTGTGTCTGTCTGGGAACACTCCCGATAGAATGAACGTGTCCACACAATATTTTATTTGTGTATCCAGAATCTTCTAAGGACAATTGATTTTCAGTCAATTCGGCCAATGAGAAGGGGGGGATTTAACATAAAAATTTTAATAACTGCCGTTGTGATAAATGTATTGACACAAAATTTCATTTGTGAATTCAAAGTCCTGTGAGGACGCTGCCTGTTAATTTCCAGCGGAATCAGCTGAAGATGAGGGGGGATCAAAACTCAAAAAATACCAATAACTGCCGAGGTAATGAATGTATCACATGAAATTTATGAGTATTCAGAAGCCACTGATGACGATAAGTCAAATATTGAGCTTTAGCCCAAACGGATTGGCTTTGGAGGAAGAGCGGATACGTAATTTATTATATCGTGTTGGGGAGGTACATAACCAGTGATTCACTAACGAATTTATTTTTTTAAAGATTAGTTTATTTTAGTTATTTTATTTCATTACTAGTAGGTTGCTTATATAAGTTATCCTGAAACTGATTTCCCCCAAAACGCGTCTTCTCCTATCCCCTCACCTCCTCTCAAAGAAAATAGAATTTAATTTTCTAATAAATTTTCGTCCAACACTTTTATATGACCTGCAACAGATCGTTGTAAAAGAACGACTGGGCATCTTTACCAGTGGTTCCACTCATGCATACTAAAATTTCTCTCTTCAACTACCCAAATTGCCCTCTGCCCTCCAGTTTGCGACAGGTATTAGACGATGATCCTTCCACTTTGCCCAACATGATTGCATTCACAAAGGTTAATTTGGCGTGTTTGAAAGTTAGGTTGAAGTGCAACCTCTAATATTTTGTAGTTTTGGTTTAGCAAATAAAAAATATTACGATTCTCTTTATTTCTTTTTTTTACTTTTAATATTATTGCCAAATATTAACATTTTTTTTTACTTTTAATATTATTGCCAAATATTAACATTTTTCGTTAAATAGGATGTATATGGGGGCAATCTGTTACTCAATCATAATTAGCTGAAAGGGATTGGGGATCAAAGTCTGTCTAAATAAATTGTCTTCTCTTACCTGCTCATGACCTATTTGGGCTAACATTAGGTAGCTTCCTATTTATTTTTTTAGCCCCCCCCTTCACCAGGTTTCTTAACAACCTATATAGGTATAAACCTATCTGGGGTGTCTTCAGGTCTTCTCCCTGCCCCTCCGCAGGCTTCCCACTTTAACATTATACCTATTTCTGCTAACATTAGTTAGACAGCCAAGCCTTCTAGTTTAACATTATTTTTGCATGAAGATAAATTAGAAGTCTTGAGTGGCGACCTAAAGTTAGACCACATTAGTAGGTATAATAGGTACTAAATTAGACGCCTGGGGTTGCTAATTAAAAGTAGCCCCGCAAAACGTCTTCGAGTAATTCATGAATACTGTCTAAAAGTACTCGAATACTGGAGAGTAATCAAATACAACTACTTGCTGTTCTCTGTCCGCCATACTCGTTGTACAGGGGTTGTTCGGCTGTTGGAGGGTACGACTGTTACTGTGGATTGCTAATGGATTGTGGAGAGATGTGATATCCTGACTCAGTGCAATAGACGGGGCGCGCCCGGGCGGGGCGGGCCTCGTAGCTCCGTTAAACACGAGAGAAGTGCATTATATGCGACTCCTCTCCTGCATATTCAGCAGGGCGGGGGGGGGGGGGGGGGGGTGGATCTGCTCCCCACAAACATTTCCTCAAACCTTCCTTCCACATCTACCACTCCCTTACCTACTTCTCCTAAAATCTGTCCTCAGATTTATAAAAAATACGTCGGTGATTCACCGGCAATGTACTTCCCCAGAACGAATTAATCATAACCAGTCGATCGTTTGGGTTAATAATCAATATTTGACTTACATAGGTGCTTCTGAATGATCATACTCAATTTTGTGTTGATAAATTCATTACATTGGCATTATTAGGGTTTTTCAGTTGAGCCCGTTCCCCTGAACCTCCTTCGAATTCGCTGAAAATTAACACGTATTGTCCTTATGGCGTTTTCACTTTAAATATAAAGTTTCATGTCGATACATTCATTACTTCGGTAGTTATTGAAGTTTTTGAGTTGAGCCACATTTGACCCCCTCTCCTCTTCGAGCGATTCCTCTGACAATTAATACATTACAACTGCAGGTTATTAGAGTTGTTGTTTTAAGCTCTAATACCCATTTTCCTTAGGTTTCTGGTAACACATAAAATTTCGTGTCGATATATTCATTCTATCGAAAGTTATCGTGTTCACAGACAAATACAGCCTTTTTTTTTTTTTTCATTTTTAACAGGGGAAGTAAAATGTAGTCTCTACATATTAGAATTCAATTAACAACTTAGATTTGACTGAAAATTAATAATGTCGTTTTTATGGGGTTCTGGAGACATAAAAAATTGTACCACTTTTTTACAGAACACTCTCCCTCTCCCTTCCAACTCTCAAATTCATTTCATCCACACACACTGTGATAAGTATAAGACATATACGTACACATTACTGTGATAAGTATAAGAAGTGTCCACTGTCTAGCCTTCAACCATGCTTGGGGGAAGCACTGACCAGCCCACAAACACACAAGACCCTTTTCAACATTTATAACAATAATAAGCGCAATAATATCAGGCTCTACATAGTAATGGCGTTAGAAATTAAATAACGTTAAATTGAGTACAACTTTATTAGAAGAATTATATTTATTTGTTAATTCAGAGCTTTGCTTTTTCCCCCTGTATTTTATTATTATTATATTATTTTTAAAATGTTTTTCTTCTTTTTAATGTACACAAATGTATGTATCAGGCCGAATCCTTCCTAAAAGATGTATATTCTAAGGGCTAATAAAGAAATTGAATTGATTAAGGAAACTTAGTTCATTTATCTCGCAGGAGAAGTACATTGCCTGTGATTCATCGACGAATTTTTTGTTTCATATTAACTTTAATACTTAATTTTTTGTTTCAGATAACTATAATATTAAATTTTTTGATACTCTCATTTTAATGTATAACATTCATGTATTCATAATAGAACTTCCTATAATTTTCTTACCATCTTCCATATCTGGAATTGTATTTTAGAAGTGAAGGGAGCAAACCCAGCCATTTTGTTTGACTGAGTGAGTTTCTGTCTTGGCCAACTCAACATAAAATGGAGATGAGTTCTCTAACGGTGAATAAACAGAACTGAGATCATTCAAATGAAATTAGTGTTGGCTCAATGTAAATAGGCAGTCAGTTTAATACAGCATTAGTCAGACAAGCTTAAATAATAGCCCCCTCACAGCGTTTTGAATAATTAACGCGAAAATAATGGAGCGGGGAGTTGTGAATAATTTAAACTGTTTGTCAAATGGGAATGAAAAGACAAGAAGCCGAAAAAAATGAAAATATTTTTCCAATTTATTTTTTTCATTCTCACTTTTTCGAAGTAAAATGGAAACCCTCTCTCCAGATAATAATAATAATGATGATAATAACAATAATAGTGTTAATGTTTAAAGGGATTGAGGAAGTGACCATTACATTTAAATTATTAATATTAACATATTCAATAATAATTCATGTTTATTATTATTTATTAATTATTATTTCATTTTTATTTATTTATCTTTAATAAATATATTTTTTTTTTCTCTCATTAAACTGTTTACTACCTTCTACATATCCATTCTAAAAATTATTATTATCATCTGTGTTAGTAAAAGAAGTAAGATAAATCCTCATACATACATCCTCGGCGCTACAGCTCCATTCGAGCCTTGGCCTCCTCCAGAGACTTCCCCCAAAGATTCCTGTCCAGCGCCAGCGTTCTCCAGTTTTGCATCCGAACGTTCCTAGCGTCCCCATCGACTGCGTCCATCCATCTCTTCCTGAGTCTTCCTCGTCCTCTGTTTCCCTCCGGGATCACTATTATCAGTCTTCGTGGGGTTTCCGCCTCCTGCATCCTTTGCACATGGCCTGCCCATCTAAGCCTCGCCAGTCTTATCACGTCTGTGACCCAAAAATCCTATTAAATTTTATGTCGATAAATTCATTACATCGGCAGTTATTGGGATTTTTGAGTTGAGCCCCCTCTAACCCCCCTTCCGTTTAGCCAATTCCGCAGAAAATTAATGTGTCGTCCTTATGAGTTTTTGAACTCACATGATGTAGATTCACATTTAAAATTACGTTTCGATACATTCGTTTTATCGGGATATATCGTGTTCACAGACATTTTTTTTTTCATATTTGGTGTCTAGAGGAAAACATGTAGTTCCGTTGAAAACTCCGTTTGACCGATTACATAACTTCCCCTATACTTTGTAATTACGTTTCGATACATTCGTTTTATCGGGATATATCGTGTTCACAGACATTTTTTTTTTCATATTTGGTGTCTAGAGGAAAACATGTAGTTCCGTTGAAAACTCCGTTTGACCGATTACATAACTTCCCCTATACTTTGTATATCTGGGGAAGTAACTATGGAATTTAACTGTGTAGATTGCTCAAGTGTGTGTTGACTGCAAATAACATTTAATATTTCAGTTAAACGTTAAATTATCTTAAGTTATTTTATTTATTTCATATATTTCGATGCGTTCCAGGCAAAACGGTTAGGGCTTTTGGCAGTTTTTGAAAGTCCCGAATGTTCAGAACGAAAGCTCTATCCCACTTCAATCATTAGTAAAATAAAAAATTACATTTTAATAAATGTTTTAATTTATTTATATTTAACAAAAAAACGATTAGGGCGCTAGATTTAAATGAAACAGATCAATCAACAGCATCAAACTAGTGGGATAGAGCATTTGGATGGGGGATTGGCCTTTTGGTCTCTCAAATGATTTAAAGTTTTGTGAGAGTATGTGGGTTAGGGCCTTTTCCCTGGACCACATTTTGCAATGCCAAAGGCCCTCCAATTTCTAGTTTTCTATTTTTATAAATTTTGTTAAAAATTATTACACAATGAAAATTATAACAGAAATGTGTGGGATAGTCAATAGTGTGGGATAGGGCCAAATCATGAAAATCTTAAAAATTGAGGGATAGGGCCTTTTGCCTGGAACGCATCGATATGTATATATTTTTTATTTATTTATTTTTTTTTAATTATCATTTTTTTTGGTTTTCCCATTCATGAACTATGGGTAACTTTTTGTAAGTTGATCTAGAGAAATTAATGGATTCAAAATCACAGATTGACCAGCTAGACTATAAGATTAACTAAATAGAATAAACAATACATTCATATTGATAAATCGGTACAAAGCTTAAAGTGAGAATAAACTATAAAATATATAAATTAAATTATTATGAATTTAAATAGGGAAATAAATGAAAGTAATACTAGTGATTAAGAGAAGAGTAATATTACAGAGAGAAAAAAAGAATATATATAAAATAAATAAATAGGAATAAATAATAATGATAATATAACAAGATAGTAAATATAGATGGGGCAGTGTTGAATATTAATATAAAATGGGAGAAGGAATACATTATTCATTAACAATAGAAAATATTGGAGATGTTGGAGAAGTAAGGTATGGAAGTTGGATCTATGTTGGCACTCTGAGCCAGGAAGTGGCTTCTAATTGGAGAGTAGATCGGACAGGATATTTGCAGGAGGTACACGTCTTCCAATTCGTTTTTATTACAGATTGTACAATGCTCTTGGGGATTAAGGGTGTAAACGTTATTTTTGTAGCTAATTTTAAGACAATACTTTCCAGAGAGGAGTTGAGTCAGTACTTTGATATTTGAGAAAAGAACATTCAAGTTTAGATGTAACTGGAGTAGAATTGGGTTGTATATATTGGTAATGACATTCTAAAATGTAATGTTTATCTTTGTTCAGATTATTCATGCTTCCAGAAAAGAGTACCCATTATTCAAATTTCCCGAAATTGAGTACATCTCATTGAAAACGTTGTCTGTGTTAAATTAAACAGTTATCACATATGAAAATGTTATCCGTCGTATGAATTAATTTAGTAAGCGGTTATTTCTGTGAAAAGGTTGGCAACCCTAGTCCGTGACCATGCCAATAATTGAAGGGTTGAAAGCCATAGTGGTGTAACTCACTTCAGGTTCATTATGAGAAACCAAAGGATACCACTATTTTTGGTATACAAAATAGCTGTTCCGTTCACTTGTCTGGAAAATGTTGCATTCTGTCGGCTAGTAAAGTGAACTAGGACTTCACTCTTCCTCTCATCAGTTATGCCTTCACTTACACCACTATGGCTTTCAACTCTTCAATTATTACTCAACTGTTTCAAGTTATGAAATAAAGCACTAAGAATAATGGACAATAGTAATCAAAGAGAAAGCAGCAGAGAAATATTTAAAAAAAATTCAATTCCTACCTTGTTTATATTTGATACATTGGTTATTTGAAAAAATACAAATATTTCCCCTCTTAACCAGAAATAAGAAAGACTATGAAATAACTGAACATTTCTTTCTTGAAAGAAAGTATAACTCAAATGGAATGTGTGTGTGAATGTAGGTATATGTTTTTAGTTTTTCGGTGCAGGACCACTATGTCGGAAATGATTACTCTTAAAACTAGTTGAATAAATTATATTCTGAGAGCAAGATCGATTTCCAGATATTCGATTTAAAGCCAAAAGTGCCATCTCCAATGCTCACTAAATGGCAAAAATACATTATGATTTTTTTTTGTGGACAATTTCAACTCTCCGATAATAAAAAAAAATAAAAAAAGAAAGTTATCGATGAACCACTGGCAATGAACTTCCCCAGAACGAATTATTCAATTAAATTTTCACTCCCCCTCCGAAACAATTCGATAAATAGGTTTGCGTTAATATTCAATAGTTGACTTATATAGGGACTCTTAAATCCTCATACTAAATTGTGTGTCGATAAACTCATTTACAACAGCAGTTATTAGGGTTTTTGAATCGAATGTTTTTTGTGTGTAGATAGAGTGAGTGAACCTCGATATCCCCAACCTTTTGAGCTATACCAGTAGTCCTTTAGCCTTTACATTGTACGGGTGAGGTAAGTAAGTATTTTATTTTATTTACCCCCCTCCCCCTTGAATCCCTCTTACCTTCGGCCGATATTTCAGACATTTGACAGAATATGTCCTCATTGGGTTTTGAAATATGAAATTTTATTTCGATTCATTGACATCGACAGTTATTGGGATTTTTATATTGTACCCCCTGATTACCCCTCCCCTTCTGCTGATTCCGCCGCAAATTCATAGGTTTAGTCCTTATAAGGCTTTCAATTTACGTATGAAATTTCGTGTCAATTTATTGATTACAACGGCAGTTATTAGAGTTTTTATGTTAAGCCTTCGCCCCTAATCCCCCCTAGAGGGTTATGAATGCACATATAAAATTCCGTGTCTTCTCGAATTGTCGTGTTATACGGTCACACACACACATACAGAAATATGAAATCCATCCTCCAATCAACTACACCTGATCTGTTACCTATCTGGCAGATACAGGTCCTTAGACAAACTGTAGAAAGGTGGATGGTTCCCTTATTTGTCCATCATTAGCCTTATCAGCTCCGGGGGTTTGTGTGTACTGCAATCGGTTCTACCCTAGGTATATTTAGTCCTTATTTTGTGTGAGGGACGTTAGGGCAACCCTAATTTGTGACCCTGCCAATTACTCTGCTGTCCCTAGTACATGGGAATGGTCTCCCTGGTTGGATGTTTGTCGATACCCCTTATTAGAATGCACCCTCCTCCAATCACCAGCTTCGTAGTAACCGACCCAGAGCTCACTGTTTCCATTTATCATCCTCATCAACTTGGTAACTCCTTCATTCAGTATCTCACCCGATACTAATAGAAATAAAAGACGTTGTCATCCCACTGTTTTATTTGTGACTAGAATCGGTTTTCAAAGCGGCACATCTATGATTGAATAAATATA
The DNA here is from genome assembly GCA_963662175.1 of Aradus depressus. Lineage (NCBI taxonomy): Eukaryota > Metazoa > Arthropoda > Insecta > Hemiptera > Aradidae > Aradus > Aradus depressus. Next base: position 41,955,114 of record OY759215.1, read on the forward strand.
AAATATAAATAATGAAGAGTAACTAGCAAATCTTAAAGTATCAGGGTAAAGAAAATTGACTTACCTCACTCGTACAGTGTAAAGGCTAAATGACTACTAGTATAGCTCAAAGGGTTGGGGATATCGAGGTTCACTCACTCTATGTACACACAAAAAACATTCATTCGAAAATATAATACAATAACCAAAAAATAAATATCTACATAATAATAAAATAAATGTCTCTGCAATTGTATACAATTCAACAACATGCAGCCAAAATAATTTTTGTAATAAATAAATAATCTAAATAAAATGATGTACTATCACATAGTTCGAAAATAAAATCCACATAATAAATATCTATATAACAAACAACGAGCCAAGTAACTATTTACAATATATCTGGTACGAACGGGTACTTAGTCCTTAGTCGGAATCTTTCTCAAAACTAAGGGAAGACTAAGTGACTAAGGGAAGTTGCCACCCTGTAGAAGATATATTGTAAATATTTACATGACTTGTTTTTATAGAACTATTTATTGTATTTATTTTCGAAATATATGATAGTACATAATTTTTTTAAATTTTGATTCATTTCTTTCTCACATTTTATTAAAAAATTCCTTTGGCTCTATGTTGAATTGTATTCAATTGGAGAGACATTTATTTTATTATTATGTAGATATTTATTTTTTAGTTATTGTATATAATTTTCAAATGAATGTTTTTTGTGTATAGATAGTATGAGTGAACCTCGATATCCCCAATCCTTCCAGCTATTTAGCTTTAGTACTTTAGCCTCTACACTGTACGGGTGGGGTAAGGAAGTTTTTGATTTCGTTACTCTGTACCTTGATGCTAGTTACCTTGTATTTTATATTTATTCAATCAGAGTTGTGCCACTGATGATGATTTTGTTTTTATGAGAAATCTCGTCCCACATCTTACTAGCACATATGGACTAATATAATCTTTAGACCCGAATCGATATTCGTTCAATGAATTGGTTCAGTGTTGGAAGTATTCCTCGTGGTTACATTACTTTCTTCATACTTATAAATTAATGTCATTAGATGTTATTGAGTCTGTCCATCTCTGCTGACACACCTTCCTTTATGGCCATTGCCCATTGTTCCGTAGTTCTTGTTCCGGAACGCTAACCCCATAGTTAAGTCACGTACCGACTATGATGATCAGTTTCTTTTCTTTCTTCTGGATTGAGCCTCCTCAACATTGTGTTAGGTTGCTTCTTGAGGTTGTGATAATTCCAAGATCGTTTTCAAAAAAGTCGTCGTTGAATCACAGGTACTTCCTCAACACGAATTAATCAATAAAATGTAACTTATATTGTCTAATTCCACATACATATACATAAATGTGTACCGGTTTCGGCTTGCGCCATCGTCAGCACGTCATTTACGTATATGCATTTGGAATTAGACAAAATAGAGTTCAATAAAAAAGAGTTTTATTTATCATCTTTTTAATTTTATTTATTAGTATTTGCACTATGACACAAAACGCAAATGTATTCTGACACGAATTAATCAATTATGTTTTTGCTTTTTGGCTAAACATCAATCGTTGATTTACATAGAGGCTTCTAAATCCTATTTTCTAAATGTTGTGTCGATATATTCGTTATTAGGGTTTTTGAGTTGAGACTCCCTCTGATCCAGCGATGTCGATGTTACATATAATTTTGATAGGAACCAATGTTTCGATAGGACAAATTTTTATTTGAAGATAATTTTATTATGTCATAAATATAAGCGGTATTTTGTAAAAAGTACTTAGGTCCCAAAGTAACGTGATCTTAATTTTCAGAATCTCAAAATCTAATCAAACTTATATGCATCATCTTCATTTCAAGTTCATTACTATAATGATACTTAACATTTTTGCTGAGAGAAACACTTAACAAAAATTGAAAATATTGTCTATTTCACAAAATATATGGGAGTACTTTCGGTATTTCCATCTTCAGCCACACTTAACAAATACTAAATGGAAGTTCAACCAGTTTACAATCCAAACTGTCCCCTTTTTCAGGTCCCACGGGGTTTTTCCTTGTCCCTCATGAACAGTTAAGTCTTAAAAATATGAAACACATTAAAAATAATATTTCTACTCTATTAGAAATCTTAATAACAGAAAAACTTTGAAATTGTATGTGCTGAATTAAAATATAAATATATATATGCATGTATGAAATAATATTTTTTTTAAAACCAGTGTGGATCACTTAGTTTCTTCACTTCAGTGATAGATAGCAGCACTTTAAGTTAAGTCCACAAATATTTTGTGCATATATTTTCAAAGTCACAATGGATCATACGGCCTTCAAAAACTTTATAGAACACAAAAAAAGAACACTCATCCAATACTATTCTAAAATTTCAAATATAAATAAATATTTGGGGCCCATTTATGGAGATAAACAAAATGTACTCAATTTTCAATTGCCATTTTCTTCCTGTTCAGTTTAAACCAGTTGGTCCGCTCTGGCTCCAAACTCCTCATATATCAAAGATGACAATAATAAATATATTAATAAAAATACACAGTTTTTTGTGTGTTGCTAGGGCGCAACAACCAGCAACTATGATGGTAGGTATCGATATGTTGGTGTGAATGGCATGTGAGAGGAAGGCCACCCAGTGGTAGGTCCTCGGGACGAAAATTTATCTTAATTATTAAGACAAGAACAGGAAAAAAAAAAAAAAAAATTATTAAATAAAGAAATTAAGAAATAAAAAAAAATAAAATAAATAAATAAAAAGGAATTGAAAGACAATTTTGATGGGTGGGTAAGAGAGATGATAAAAGTGAAGGAAAATAATGTAGAAAAAAAAAAAAAATTAAGAACGAATAGGATTTAAAGTGGCAGTAATTCGCAGTTCCATCTTCTCTTCAACCTTCCTGGGGGGTTTTGTGGTAAGTATTGTGAAGATAAAGTACGTATTACTGTTTTTTTGTGTGTAAAGTTTTTAAAAAAAAAACGTATGTGAGTAGTTTGTATTGTGTCGGTTACTGTGTGTAATATAAGATCGTTATGAAGTGTTCTGTTGTTTGTTGTTTATGAATGGGGAGCACTGTGTTATCAGTCTGAGAGAACGTTAGTACGTATACACAGAAATTGGATTATTAATAATACTATTGGCGATAAAAGGTGTGAATATTTGAGATTGGTCTGAACTTTCATACAATTTTCTTTTTGTAGTGCTCTGTTTATTTCTAATGAAATTTCGTTAATATAATGTTATGAGAATTGTTAACCTAAATTGTCGATGCACTACTGCCTTTATATTTATGTAGGTATCAGTTTCGTGTAAGCAAATATTTATCGGTCTAATCTAAAAGGATTGATGTTTTTTTCTTTTTTTCGTTGTTCGATTTTATGTTTGATTTGGGAAATCCATCTGTGTTGGTGCTCGCCAACCCCATGGGGTATTTTCTGCCGTTTGGGTTGTCCCCTCGAAAGGCAAACATGTGGGCCAGTTAGAAGATGGTATTTACCCAGTTCCCCTTCCGAAACATACATTTTTCATATTTCTGATTAAAGTGGCCACGTTTCAAAGACGTGATGAGATGGGTGTATCTACCCTGCCGCGCCGAGCTGTCACTCTACAACCATTTTCAAATTTCCTTCAACTGTCAATATAGGCCAACCACCATGTCAAAGATTCCTTGTCACCCGCCAACCCCAGATACATACATGTTATATTTACATTTCTAGCAAAATTTCAGTTGTAAATATAGAAATATCGTTGTCAATAAAATACAAATCCAATGTATTCTATTTTTATCGTTTCTTGTATAAAAGGATTGTTGGCAATAAAAAGTTGTAAAAAAAAGTCCTCGATAAGCATATACCTTTCTATAAAAAATAGCCTTCAATAATAGTTTTTATCTGTAATAAATCTGTAGTTTTGTCTGTCCGTATATTTGTAACAAGTTGGTGAAAAAACTACAGAACCGATTTCAATGAAATTTCATATGTAGTATCCTTATAATTGAATCATAGCTTACATGGCGTTCCAACGGGAGGGGGAGGGGCAAAATATAAAATGAATGCTCCTTAACGGTTGATCAGATTTTCATGAAATTTCATAATGAGGATCCTGGTTCAATTGTAGACCATTTGGGATCCAAATTGTGTACGGGGTTTGGGCTGGAAGAGGGGGGAATGGGGGGGGGGGGCAATAAACATTGAGTAGAACATCGTTTTAAAGGTCTTACCTAGGTCGTGAGGAATCAGAAATTTCTATTTATGCTGAGCGGAAGGGGAGAGAGAGGGTATGCGACAAATCACAGATCTCAAGATCATTGAACATTTAAACATATTTCTCAAATCATGTAACTGAGCAGATAACGTTACTAACGTACTTAAAGTTACTCTGGACGTAGAAGAGTTACCTGCTGGTCTAGTCTATATTCTTGGTTAAATCTTTAATCATGATAGCTTCTTCAACATTTTAATCAATGTTGGTGGAATTGGGCCTTGGACAAACTTTTATGAAACAAACTTCGTTATGGAGCTGGGAATGGGTGGGGAGGGGGGGGGGGGGGGGGGGAGGGGAAACGAAACATAAAATTGCTCTTTAAGTATTGACCTTTTGAGGTTAATATATAAAACCAAAAATGTAGCAAATCAAATTTTCAACATTTGATCATATGTATGGAGAAGGGAAGGCTCTGCTAATATGGGTTTTATGGGTAGAATATTGATTAGAACATCGTTTTAAAGGTCTTAGATTGGGGGGGTTTACACCTAGGGACCTAAGTATCCAATGTTCTTATCCCTTCCCAGTTAGCTCTACTGTGGGAGTCCTAAATTTTCACATCCCAGATAAAAAAAAAACCTAAGGGCCTCAGCCAGGTTTCGAACCCGCGATCTTGAACTCAGTAGGCTTGCACGCTTTTATTTATGTATATATATATTTATTTTTATTTTTGTTTTCTTTCTCTTTTCTATATTTTGCACATTGTCCCTGATGAAGGGACGAGTGAACGGTCGGAAATGTTGTCGTGAAAAAGACTTCCGAAAAAGTTATAAACAATTACTATCTTAATTCTAATTAAATTATAAAATTATCTACTGTAATTATTAATATTATTATTTTTGTACTCATATATTCTAGTATTTATTTCATTTTATTTTTAACTAGTATTGTTAATTATAATCCATCTGTGTCAGACTTTAACTTAATTATCTGTTTTCGTATCTAATTTGTAATGTTTTGGTTTAGTGAAATAAATATTATTTGATAACTATTAAATACACCATATTGTACCTGGCCAACAGCAAGTAGAAGCAGTGCGAACCATCTCCTCTTGGCTTGTCCACTTACCAGCTCAGAACGTGGAAATATGTTTAGCGTTCTCATTCAAAACAAGATGATGCTCCCCACTACGGTCCAATTAATAGTGTCTCGAACCAAACACCATGATATATTGTTCAGATACATTTCCGTCAACCCATATTGTTATATAATTTTACATTGTAAATAAATGGCTGATATGCTTGGTCCATAAGGCCACAAACCAAAAAAAAAAAAAACTATTAAATATAATAAATGTTGGTGAAACCAGGTCTTAGACAAATTTAAACTTCCAAGCCAAATTCGACTCGTGTAAAGCTATCTAATGGACTTAGAGTTCATAGAAACAGTAAAGTTAAATTGTTCTACTTGTAACCTTTCCGTTTTCCAAGAGTGTAGTTAGATAGAAATTGGTTCGTGAAGCCAACTGGCAACAAATGGAACAGAACTAATACAGAAAGGTTGAAGATGGTTGTTTGACTCTGGTGCTGTAGCTGTAGACCGAGGTAGATGGTTGATAGAACCGACCGTTAAGCGGAAAGAGGGCTCTTTTCTCTGTTTATACTCCTACCTACGGACAACGACTCCCACTCCGAAATGTTTGGAGATCCTTGTGTCGGAGAAGTTTTAAACTGGTCCTCTCCTAACAATAGCCTCATCTCTGGCTAGGTGACAGAACATCTTTCCTTTTACCTGATTCAATCTTTTTTTTTTCAAACTACTTCCCAAGAATCTATCCTCACTTTGTTTTCATTTGTTTTGTCCCTGTATTTTTTTTACAGGATATTATATTTATCCGGCTATATGAAGTATAGGGGAAGTATTTAATTACTCAAAAATTATCCAATATAATCTAAAAATGAAAAAAATTGTGATGTGGCCATTACAAGACTTTCTTATACCAACAACGCTTCCCCCTTCTCAAAATTATTTCATACTGGCATTACTGGGTATAAGAATGTCTACTCTCAAGATAACGCTGTACAAAGAGACAAAATGAAATGATTTCAAGAAGGGGAAGGGGAGACAGAGAACGCTCTGTAAGCGTTGTTGGTATAAGAAAATCCTGTAATGGCTACGTCACTTATATTTTTCTTAATTTTTATAATTTTTCAAAAAAAACTACCTATACAAAAAACATATTTTGAAGTTTGTTGCTTTGAATTACGATTTAAAAATGACTTAGACATATTCCGTATAAACATTTAGTTTACATTAGCAATTTTATTAGGAATCATTTTGGTAAGAATCAATTTTGATATAGGACTAACCGTTTTCGAGTAAATCAAGGAAACGTCTAAAAATATGGGTTTCAAATCTACATTTCAAGATGGTTTTCATATAAATTATGTATTTTAGTATTCTCTACAATTATTACTCGAAAAGAGTCATAAACATAAGGTGTATTTGTAAAAGTAGTTAGGTCCCGGGGGAAAGTGGTCTCAATTTTCATTCGATTTCGGCCAAAATCTGATGAGACCTCTGAGTTAGAACATGTGACCTCTTCAAATTTCAAGCTCATAGCTACAATCGTTCTTGCGATAGAGAGCTCACAACTTTTCCATCACATTCACACACACACACACACACACAGTCACACGCACGATGTTCTGTTAAGCTTCTCCCCTAACCCCCCATTCCTTATGCCGATTTGGATATATCTGGGGAAGTAAAAGCAAAAAAATAAATAAATAGGGACTTGTATATCCTCATACTAAATTTTTTGTCTACATATTCAATACATTGGCAGTTTATAGATTTTTGTGTTCATTCCGGAAGAAGATTAATAAAGAAAACTTTTAACTGCACTGCACTTCTATAATATATGAGAAGTTTGGAGCCAGAGCGGACCAACCCACAATTTGTCGGAAAATGAGTTATTACCATCCTGATGTTAGCATAGGTTCCCTTTTTCAAAACCAGTGTGGATCACTTAGTTTCTTCACTTCAGTGATAGATAGCAGCACTTTAAGTTTAGTCCACAAGTATTTTGTGCATATATTTTCAAAGTCACAATGGATCATACGGCCTTCAAAAACTTTATAGAACACAAAAAGGGACCACTCATCCAATACTATTCTAAAATTTCAAATATAAATAAATATTTGTGGCCCATTTATGGAGATAAACAAAATGTACTCAATTTTCAATTGCCATTTTCTACCTGTTCAGTTTCAACCAGTTGGTCCGCTCTGGCTCCAAACTCCTCATATATGGTGGGCTGGTTACAGCTAGGGACCTAAGCATTCCCTTCCCTGCAAGCTTTGGGCTTCCACCTTGCTTTGTTACCTGCTTGTATTTTTTTTTGTATCTTACTTCCATAGCGCTCTTTCGTCACTCTGGTGTACATGAGCCCGACTCTACTATGGGAGCCCTAAATTTTTATTCACCTTGCGTAGGGATCTTTAACGAGTGTCTGACATACAGGCTCGGACCATAGCATAACTTGTCATCCGAAGAACGGCATGCTCAAGGTTTTTTTTACCTCCCAAATAGAAAGCATAAGGGCCTCGACCGGATTTCGAACCCGCGATCTTGAGCTCAGTAACGAGCACGCATACCACTGAGCTACCGGCGCCCTCAAACACTTACTAATAATAACTTAATATTTCTACATATGATGGAGCTCTTGTCTAAGCCCCATATTTACTAATGTAAGTACTGATTTGGAAATAGAGCGAGCAGGAGCCCCCATTTATAATAACAAATGATGCTATTTGTGGTTGAGTGAGTGCTGTTTGATAGAGCGGCCCCCGCGTCATGCCGCTCTTAGTGAGGTTCTCTTCATCCCTTCTCTCCTTTGTTTTGTTGCCTGGACTTGGGCCTCTTTGTCACCGGACTCATGATTGATGATATGTTGCCCAATTGGGCTATCTGACCTTTCTGATGAGTCTCTTGGGATAATTGACTCAGATTTGAACCGCTCTGTCTCTCATTTTTTCATGTTCAGCTCTTTCCAAATTGTATTCTTACATATTGATTTAAATGCATTACTAACTGATAAACATATATGTATATGATTTAACTACCCGACGCGGTACACGAAGAGAGGGTATTATTTTTTTACAAATTTGTATACATGTTGTATCCCCAGCTTTATAAGTTATTGCGGAAGTTATGTATTTGGTCAAAAATTCGATGCAGAGTTTTCATCGGAATACTCGTTAAAGACCCCTACCCCTAGGTGAATAAAAATGTTAGAGTAGCCAAAATTTAGGACCCCCATAGTAGAGTCGGGCTCATGTCAACAGCGCGACGAAAGAGCGCTCTAGCTATAGGAGATATGACTTCATAGTTAAAGCCCGAATAATAACTAACATGAGCCCGAATCTACTAAGGGGATCATACATTTTGCCTCTCCTAAATAGGTTCCTAAATATTAGATTAAAAGAAATACTTTAACCTCTAATGTGTACACTTATTGAAAAATGTGTCTAATTATTATGAACTATGGTATTAATTTTTTTTTTATATACTCATATATTTTTAAGTATTTATTCGTTCAGTTTATATTAATTTCATTTTACTTTTTTTAATAGTTTTGTTATTACTACTAATCATAGATGTGTTAGACTCAAGTAGTTATAAATCTAATTTATAAGCTACCTAAATGTATAAATTCATTTGACGTAGGTATTGGTATGTATTGGTTTGACGGAAATAAATTTATTATTATTATTAATGGGATGTGGGTCAAATTGAACATTATTATTTTTAAGGTCATTCAAAAGGAAGATATGTTTTCATATTTTGTACTATTACAAAATGGCGGCTTAATAAAAGAAAATGTTGCTTTTATAATACTCACTCTATTTCACAGAGTAAACTATTGCTATTTCTTGAAACAAAGGGAAACATCTGTGAAATTCTCGAAATTAAAATCACTTTAACGTATCTGAGATAAAAGAGGGATACTTTTTTGTCCATTTCATTCTCTTGTCTAATGAATTTATCATTGGGTAGTCCATTGAAATTGGAGACAATCAGTGAAGAATTAACGCCGATTTGCTGCCGATTCTTCCCGACAATTTATTTATTTCTCGATTCGAATCTCTCCGTATGATAATTAAGTTAGAGGGGAGGGGTCTTGTGTGTGTGGGCTGTGGGAGGTTGTACCTGATTTGCTTAGAGTGAATGTGGTTCATTACCGGTGTCTCCTGGGGACGGATAAATAATTGAGTTTTCTGACTAGGGTCCTCGACTGTTATCCGATTGTCGAGATCATTTCGGAGTCCACATCCAAAAGAATTTCCCCACTTCTACTCCACCTTCAGAGAGAAGTGATTTTGGAGGTGTGGTTAGGGGAAACTAGTCATACATAGAGATACATAAATAAACTTTATTGCACTAAAGATTACAACAATGAGTGAGGTTTTTTTTTTTTTTTTTTTTTTTTACAAAATACAAATTTTTATAGTTATATAAAATAAAATAAAAGAAAAAATATATATTTATAGAATTGTACAAAATAAGGAATACAGCAACTAAATAAAATAAAAAATGTTTATATCCATCTTACTTGCAAGAAATTAAATTATATTATTCTTTATTTTCAATCAAACAGTAAAAAATAAAAATAAATTGTTAATTTTTCTAACATCTAAATTATTTAAAAAATGCACAGTTGGTTCTGAATCGTGTTATGTCTATTGGTGAGGTAATTGTGGAGAAATGTTTCCCTGGGGATACACAAAGAGGGACAATAGAGCAAAAAGTGTATGAGATCGTCCTTTTCGTCTAAGGTAAAGAGCCTGCAGACACTTTCAGCATAAAACTCATATCTAGACCCTCCAAGTAAAATCCTAAAATTTCTATTGCTATTATGAAGACGAATTTGAGCTAGAGTCGGAGTTTTTCAATATGGCAGTTTAATGAAAGATAGCTTTCCTGACACTCTAATGCACTGACCAATCGGTAGAGGGAATTGTATTTAGAGTTTAATATTGTATTTATAAACATTAGGGGAAACTAGTCATCAGGAAATCATCGCTAGTGTACTTCCCCAGCGATTTTGATCAATTGATCAAGTACGTTTTTGCTTTCATTGTAAAACCAGTCGGCCGATATGACTAATGAACCGGTTTCTTATTCTGGTACATGTAAAATTGAAAAGAGGGGAAGGGGGGGGGGGGGGGGGGGGGGGGCTCAACTCAAAAACCCTAATAACTGCCGATGTAATGAATGTATGAACACATCATTTGGTATGTGGATTTAGGAGCCTTTAAGGAAGTTAACTATTGGACATTAGCGCAAAAGGTAGACTGTTTTGGAAAAAGAGAGAAAAGTTAATGAATTAATTCGTTTAGTGAAAGTTCATTGCCGGTGATTCACCGACGACTTATTTTCTTCAATTTATGGAATGAGGGGTTGAAAAACATGCAATTCCAATTCATAACTTCTCCTATACTTAGTATAAATGGGGAAGTAACATACATTTCGGCGTGTACCTCGCAAACCGCCTTCAAAAACATTTATTTCATTGAAAATATGCCATTTTCAACGCGAAGGGGAGAAGGGGATTCGAAACATAAAATGTGCGCCAGCCCTTTAACGGTCAACCAGCCCTTTAGGATCAATCCTATATTCATTCGGGTCAAAATCAACACAGACAGCTCTCCGATGCACGCCAAAACCAGACTCACGTTATGACCAAATATTGTCCCCCCAACGGATAAGATTGCCAGAAGGATGAGATTGTTCAAGGATGCACAGAGTAGCCCCAACAAGTCCGGCCGATCCAACACTCCCGGACTGCATACTAAACAGTGGATCCTAGCACTGGGGCCTACTCTACAGGCAAATCCTATCTCGGAACTTACTACCGAGGACAAAACATTTCTACTCAAGATCACAGTTGGTCAGGATCACACACATGGTATCCAAATCCCCTTTTTACTGAGAGAAAAAAAAAGTGGACGGTTAATCACTGAGAACGTACTTCCCCAGCGCGAATTAAACAACTAATTTTTTGCTCTCTTATAATTAATGTATGGGCTTTCCTCCTCCTCTTCATAAAGCAACAAAGTTAACCCACACCCCCGAAGGCGTTGGCAGAGGCCCCTTTAACTGTGGAGCCACCCTACGCCATATCTCAGCAGAGCAGCAATGTTTGAAAATGTTCGCATGACAAAGAAAATCAACCAACTTCCACATAATTTCAAGAACTTTCTTCACTAAAAATAACATTTTTTTAATAATTCCCTGTTAGTTATTGTGACTCATGTCTGGTCATATCGCCTGCTACCAGCCCAGATCTACCTTGCGAGTTCTGAATTTTGCCTAAGCCGGCAAAATCTAGAACTCGCACAGTAGAGTTGGATTCATGTCCACCAGAGCGACGAAACTAACTCTGGTAGCAGGCGATATGACCAGACATGAGTCACAATAACTAACAGGAATTAATTTAAGAAGTGGAAGTTGGTTGATTTTCTTTGTCCACCAAGTTCATCCAAACATTTTCAATTAGACTTTCATTGGTTCTTTGTCTGTCTGTTTTTCTTATTTCTTTGTGTTCCTCTAGCTACTTATGTATCTTTCTCTCATTGTTTTGTCTACTTGACAAGTCTTGTTTTTCCAAACTTCTGTCGGTAAAGTAGGATGAAAAAAAAACACAAACAACCCATCTGTGTTCCAGAAGAAAGAAGACTTGATCTGTAGTTGAACAGAACTCATTCTGAGAAACAATGGGAGGGTTCATTTTTATGTTCAACTCTCTAACGATCATTTAGATCACAATATCTGCAGGGAGGAACATTAGGAACGCTATGTTTCATGTTATTTCTTTTTATAACAAAGTTCATGAGCAAATTACCATGATTACTTGCTAACAAAAAGTACTGATTGATTAGACTGCGGTTAAAGGAGGAAAAGAATGAACAGAGGGACGTGAGAATGGGCTGAGTAAAAAATGGTGGGAGTCAGCGGCCCTCTGGTGTTAGGTTCCCAGCTGTACGGAGTATAGGGGAAAGTATGTAATCGGTCAGAAATACCATGAGTTTTCCGAATCCATGATTCCAAAGTTCGAGACCCGGCTGAATCTCCTTTATTTGGGAGGTAAAACCTTGAGCACTCCGTCCTTCGGATGTAACGTTGAATGATGCTTCCGAGCCTGTGCGATGTCAGGTATACCCCAACCTTAAGTAACAAACCTGTGTAAGCAAAATTTAGAACGCAAAGTACAGTGAGGCTCTTGTTCACCAGAGTAACGAAAGAGCGCTAAGGTAGTAAAGACCCGGACATGAGTCACAAAAACAAACAAGTTGATACTGACTTCATATGGTATCCCTGGAACTACTATTCATTGTTTTTTGAGCGGCCGCAGGAACTATAATCTGTATGTTATTTTTTCGTTAAGTTAGAACGAAACGATAACAATGATGGCGGCTATGGGAAATCTCTTGTTATAGAGCAAGTATGTTATGGGTTCCCCAGCTGTCTGAATGAAATGATAACAGAGTTGGCGGGCACGGGAACTCCCTTGTTATCATTCCCCGCCCTTTTACCGTCTATTACCCGCCTTATCCAAACTCAACCACCCATCTCATTTTGTTTTATTTGCATTCTAATTGGACCCTGTTTTTTTTTTTTTTTCTTTTTTGTATTTTTTATTCCCTGTTTACCCTTTATGCTCTAACTTTTTTATAATGTGGACGAGAAAGAAGAAAAATGTAATTATAAAGGTACAATTATATTCGAGATATAAAACAAGTTAATAACCAGTTGGCTTCCGGCGAATAAAGTTCTCCCTCGATTGAGCATGACCATTGAAGAGTGGAAAGGACTGAAAACACACTTTTTACTTCTCTTAACACAAATACCCTAATAACTGCTGATATAACGAGTACATACGATATAATGAACTTATCGACACAAAATTTTGTCTGAGGGTTCAGGAATCCCTGGGCGAGTGACATCGAAAACGTATGTCAATTTTTAGATACGATTGAAATTAATTGATTGCAGTTTTAGACTAATCAGTAAGAATAAAATGCTGCTGGTAGATATAAGTTGATCATGACTGAAATGTAACGAAAATCGTCATTGATACGAAAACGTTTTGGATAGCATCAATGCGAACAGAGTTACATCGCTCCAAAGAATGAACAATCAATTTTCGTTGGAAGTATTGTTTAAATTGTAACGCGTTGCAACGAATTTTAAAATTATTTTTTATTATTGGTAGGAGGGTGCCAGTACTTCAGTGCGTGCTTGGTTACTGAGATCAAGATCGCGGGTTCAAAACCCAGCCGAGACCCTTAGGATTTTTATCTGGTAGATGAAAAAAACTTGAACACGCCGGACGAGACGTTTAGCGATGGCCTCGGGCCTGTACGATGCGAGTTACTCGTTAAAGACCCCTAACCTAGGTGAATAAAAATTTAGAATGGGCAGAATTTAGGACTCCCATAGTCGGGCTCATGTTCACCAGTGCGATGAAAGTGTGCTCTAGTAGTGGGCAATGTGACCTCGAAGTTAAAGCCCCGGCATGAGTCGCAATAACTAAATAAATATTAAAAAGGATAAAACATAAAGTATTGTGATTTGGCTTCATAGGACTTTTTTACCAACCACTTTTGCACATATCTCTCTGCCCCTCCCCCCTCTCAAATTCATTTTTTGGCACTCTGAGTGAGTATAAGAAAGTCACTCTCAGAATTACGTTGCACAATGAAGCAAAGAAAACCGCAGACGCCAACATTTCTTTTTTTCCCAGAAATACCTTTCTTTCTCAGTATAAAATAAATTTAGGAGGGGGAAGGGAAAGGGAGTAAGATCTGTGGAATCCTGTTTGTTATAGGAAAGTCCTGTTATGGCCACTATTTATATATTTAACTAGCAGTTATACCCGGCGTTGCCCGGGGAACTTTGATTTTTCTCCCAATATCTTCTATAACGCTATTCAGTTCCTCGACAGTACATTCATGATGTTATAATTTTCAATTATTCATACGGAATAAGGCTTATAGTCCTTCAGCTGTTGTAACGCTAGTAAGTTTTTAGGACCCCTGGGCACCACAGCTAGTATGCGCCTTTCAACGGCGGAAGCCACACCTAGTGAATACTTAGCATCGCTGGACGTCCTAGTCAGTGCGTACTTAAGAACGTTTGTAACCACAGCTAGTATGTGGCTTGCAACGCTGAGCAACACAGCTAGTACGTAATTGGGAATGCTGGGCATCATAGCTAGTATGTGCCTTGCGACGGCGGACCCAACAGCTAGTACGTAGTTAGGAACGCTGGTCACCACAGCTAGTATGTGCCTCGCAACAGCGGACCCCACAGCTAGTACGAAGTTAGGAACGCTGGGCACCACAGCTATTAAGTGCCTTGCAACAGCGGACCCCACAGCTAGTATGTAGTTAAATACGCTGGGCATTACAGTTAGTAAGTGCTTTGCAACAGCGAACTTCACAGCTAGTACATAGTTAGGAACGCTGGGCACTAAAGCTAGTAAATGCCTTGCAACAACGGACCCCACAGATAGTATGTAGTTAGAACCACAGGGCATGACAGCTAGTACCTACGTAGTGAAATACGCTGGGCCACACTGCTAGCGCCTTGCAACAGCAGACCCCACAGCTAGTACGATATTAGGAACCCTGGGCATCACAGCTAGTATGCTTTTGCAACGACGGACCCCACAGCTAGTACGTTTTTAGGAACGCTGGGCCCTACAGGTAGTAGGTGCCTTGCAACTGCGAACCCCACAGATAGTATGTAGTTAGAACCACAGGGCATGACAGCTAGTACCTACGTAATACGCTGGGCCACACTGCTGGCGCCTTGCAACAGCAGACCCCACAGCTAGTACGTAATTAGAAACGCTGGGCATCACAGCTAGTAAATGTCTTGTAGGTGCCTTGCAACAGCGAACCCCACAGCCAGTACATAGTTAGGAACGCTGGGGCTGAGCACTACAGCTAGTAAGTGCCTTGCAACAGCGGACCCCACAGCTAGTACGATATTAGGAACGCTGGACATCACAGCTAGTAAATGTCTTGCAACAGTGAACCCCACAGCGAATACGTAGTTACTACTACTACATGTGAAATTCATGACAATCCGATTCATGACAATACGATCAACCGTTAATGAGCTAGCTCTATATTTATAGTTAGTCCCCCCCCCCCTCAACCCCGCCACCCGTTCAAAACTTCGGGACGTCACACTCCTTATTTTTCTATTTGGCCTTCAGGAATATTATATGCGAAATCTCGTGACAATACGACCAACCGTTAATGAGCTAACTCTATATGTATATTTAGCCCCCCCCACAACCCTCCTTCCTGTTCAAAATTTTGGGCCGTCACACACCTAGTATTTCTATTTGACCTTTAGGAATACTACATGTGAAATTTCATGACTATTCGACCATTAGTTAATGAGTTAGCACTATTTATATACGTAGGTCCCCCTTACAACCCCCCCTCCCGATCAAAACTTTGGAACGCCACACACCTTATTTTTCTATTTGGCCTTCAGGAATACTCCATGTGAAATTTCGTGACAATCCGACCAACCGTTAAAGAGTTAGCTCTATATTTATACTTAGGCCCCCCCACTACCCCCCCTCCCGTAAAAAATTTTGAGCCGTCACACCGCCTATTTTTTTATTTGGTCTTCAGGAATACTACATGTGAAACTTCGTGACAATCCGACCAACTGTTAAAGAGTTAGCTCTATATTTATACTTAGGCCCCCCCACAACCCCCCCTCCCGTTCAAAACTTTGGGACGCCACACACCTTTTTTTCCTATTTGGCTTTTAAAAATACTACATAGAAATTTCGAGACAATCCGACCAACCCTTCATGAGCTAGGACTATATTTATACTTAGGCCCCCCTTACAACCCCCCCTCCCGATCAAAACTTTGGGACGCCACACACCTTTTTTTCCTGTTTGGCTTTTAAAAAGACTACGTGTGAAATTTCATGACAATTTGACCATTAGTTAATGAGTTAGCACTATTTATATACTTAGGCCCCCCATACAACCCCCCCTCCCGATCAAAATTTTGGGACGCCACATAGCCTATTATTCAATCGGGCTCAAGAGAATGCTACATGGGAAGTTTCATAAAAATCCGTCCAGCGGTTTGGGCGTGATGCTGAAACAAACATACAAACAAACAAACCCCGTTTCAGCTTTATTAATATAGACTAGCAGTAATACCCGGCGTTGCCCGGGGAACTTTGATTTTTGTCCCAATATCTTCTATAACGCTATTCAGTTCCTCGACAGTACATTCATGATGTTATAATTTTCAATTATTCATACGGAATAAGGCTTATAGTCCTTCAGCTGTTGTAACGCTAGTAAGTTTTTAGGACTCCTGGGCACCACAGCTAGTATGCGCCTTTCAACGGCGGAAGCCACACCTAGTAAATACTTAGCATCGCTGGACGTCATAGTCAGTGCGTACTTAAGAACGTTTGTGACCACAGCTAGTACGTAGTTGGGAATGCTGGGCATCATAGCTAGTATGTGCCTTGCGACGGCGGACCCAACAGCTAGTATGTAGTTAGGAACGCTGGTCACCACAGCTAGTATGTGCCTCGCAACAGCGGACCCCACAGCTAGTACGAAGTTAGGAACGCTGGGCATCACAGCTATTAAGTGCCTTGCTACAGCGAACCCCACAGCTAGTACGTAGTTAAATACGCTGGGCATTACAGTTAGTAAGTGCTTTGCAACAGCGAACTTCACAGCTAGTACATAGTTAGGAACGCTGGGCACTACAGCTAGTAAATGCCTTGCAACAACGGACCCCACAGCTAGTACGATATTAGGAACCCTGGGCATCACAGCTAGTATGCTTTTGCAACGACGGACCCCACAGTTAGTACGTTTTTAGGAACGCTGGGCCCTACAGGTAGTAGGTGCCTTGCAACTGCGGACCCCACAGATAGTATGTAGTTAGAACCACAGGGCATCACAGCTAGTATGAGTTTTGCAACGGTGGACCCCACAGCTAGTACCTACGTAGTTAAATACGCTGGGCCACACTGCTAGCGCCTTGCAACAGCAGACCCCACAGCTAGTACGTAATTAGGAACGCTGGGCATCACAGCTAGTAAATGTCTTGTAGGTGCCTTCCAACAGCGAACCCCACAGTCAGTACATAGTTAGGAACGCTGGGGCTGAGCACTACAGCTAGTAAGTGCCTTGCAACAGCGGACCCCACAGCTAGTATGATATTAGGAACGCTGGACATCACAGCTAGTAAATGTCTTGCAACAGTGAACCCCACAGCGAATATATAGTTACTACTACTACTACATGTGAAATTCTTGACAATCCGATTCATGACAATACGATCAACCGTTAATGAGCTAGCTCTATATTTATAACCCCCCCCCCCCCCCCCCTCAACCCCGCCACCCGTTCAAAACTTCGGGACGCCGCACACCTTATTTTTCTATTTGGCCTTCAGGAATAATATATGCGAAATTTCGTGACAATACGACCACCCGTAATGAGCTAACTCTATATGTATATTTAGCCCCCCCCACAACCCTCCTTCCTGTTCAAAATGTTGGGCCCTCACACACCTAATATTTCTATTTGACCTTTAGGAGTATTACATGTGAAATTTCATGACGATTCGCCCATTAGTTAATGAGTTAGCTCTATATTTATACTTAGGCCCCCCCACTACCCCCCCTCCCGTAAAAACTTTTGAGCCGTCACACCGCCTATTTATTTATTTGGTCTTCAGGAATACTACATGTGAAACTTCGTGACAATCCGACCAACTGTTAAAGAGTTAGCTCTATATTTATACTTAGGCCCCCCCACAACCCCCCTCCCGTTCAAAACTTTGGGACGCCACACACCTTTTTTTGCTATTTGGCTTTCAAAAATACTACATGTGAAATTTCATGACGATTCGCCCATTAGTTAATGAGTTAGCTCTATATTTATACTTAGGCCCCCCCACATCCCCCCCTCCGTTTAAAACTTTGGGACGCCACACACCTTATTTTTCTATTTGGCCTTCAGGAATAC
Source organism: Aradus depressus (assembly GCA_963662175.1). Lineage (NCBI taxonomy): Eukaryota > Metazoa > Arthropoda > Insecta > Hemiptera > Aradidae > Aradus > Aradus depressus. The sequence goes on from OY759215.1 coordinate 41,973,429, forward strand.
TCCATGTGAAATTTCGTGACAATCCGACAACCGTTAAAGAATTAGCTCTATATTTATACTTAGGCCCCCCCACAACCCCCCTCCCGTTCAAAACTTTGGGACGCACACACCTTTTTTTGCTATTTGGCTTTCAAAAGTACTACATGTGAAATTTCATGACGATTCGCCCATTAGTTAACGAGTTAGCTCTATATTTATACTTAGGCCCCCCCACATCCCCCCCTCCCGTTCAAAACTTTGGGACGCCACACACCTTATCTTTCTATTTGGCCTTCAGGAATACTCCTTGTGAAATTTCGTGACAATCCGACAACCGTTAAAGAATTATCTCTATATTTATACTTAGGCCCCCCTTACAACCCCCCCTCCCGTTCAAAACTTTGGGACGCCACACACCTTTTTTTGGTATTTGGCTTTTAAAAATACTACATGTGAAATTTCATGACGATTCGCTTATTAGTTAATGAGTTAGGTCTATATATATACTTAGGCCCCCCCACAACCCCCCCTCCCGTTCAAAACTTTGGGACGCCACACACCTTTTTTTCCTATTTGGCTTTTAAAAATACTACATGTGAAATCACATGACAATTCGACCATTAGTTAATGCGTTAGCACTATTTATATACTTAGGCCCCCCTTACAGCCCCCCCTCCCGATCAAAACTTTGGGACGCCACACACCTTTTTTTCCTATTTGGCTTTTAAAAATATTACATGTGAAATTTCATGACGATTCGCCCATTAGTTAATGAGTTAGCTCTATATTTATACTTAGGCCCCCCCACAACCCCCCCTCCCGTTCAAAACTTAGGGACGCCACACACCTTTTTTCCTGTTTGGCTTTTAAAAAGACTACGTGTGAAATTTCATGACAATCCGACCAACCGTAATGAGGTAGGACTATTTATATACTTAGGCCCCCCTTACAACCCTCCGTACCGTTCAAAATTCTGGGACGCCACATAGCCTATTATTCAATCGGGCTCAAAAGCTTTATTCAGCTTTATTAATATAGATTATATCACAATGTACACAAGTTTTAATTTGTGTTCATATCAATACATACATCTTTTTTTTTTTGGCATTTTTCTTCCATAGTGGATCGGTGTCACCATATTTAAAGTCAGTCTGAACGTTGTGTTGACGTTGGCATAATCCGAAACCAGCACACTCTATGGCTCTGTCAGTTAACAAATATTAAATCTATAAACCGTTAAAAAGCAAGAAATTTGAAGAATCGAGTCTACCGAGCTCAGGATCGCCACTTAGAAATCTAGCTGAGGCACTTAGGTCAGATGTTTTAATCGGGAAGTTAAAAATAACTTTGAGCACTTCGTCCTTCGGATGGGACATTAAGCGATGATCCAGGGCTTTTTCGAATGTGAGGTACTCGATAATGAGACGTGTGTTATGTAAATAAACCTGGGTAGGTCAATTTCCACTTAGGTTGAAAGCCTTGAGCACGTCGTCCTTCGGATGGGACTTTCCGGATATATCTGAATCTGTAGTATCAGTTTTAACAATTATTAAGCCTATATACCGTTAAATAGCGCGAATTTTTTGAAAAACGTTTTCATTTTGATTTTTGTGTGGGGTTCAGATAATCCGGTCGTTCTCTATCAGTTTTAACAAATATTTAATCTATAAACCGTTAAAAAGCGAGAAATTTGAAGAATGGAGTCTACCGAGCTCAGGATCGCCACTTACAAATCTAGCTGAGGCACTTAGGTCAGATGTTTTAATCGGGAAGTGAAAAATAACTATGAGCACGTCGTCCTTCGGATGGGACTTTAAGCGATGTTCCAGGACTTTTTCGAATGTGAGGTACTCGATAATGAGACGTATGTTATGTAAATAAACCTGGGTAGGTGAAATTTCACTTAGGTTGAAAATAGCCTTGAGCACGTCGTCCGTCGGATGGGACTTTCCGGATAAATCTGAATCTGTCGTATCAGTTTTAACAATTATTAAGCCTATAAACCGTTAAATAGCGTGAATTTTTTGAAAAACATTTTTATTTTGATTTTTGTGTAGGATTCAGATAATCCGGTCGTTCTCTATCAGTTTTAACAAATATTAAATCTATAAACCGTTAAAAAGCGAGAAATTTCAAGAATGGAGTCTACCGAGCTCAGGATCGCCGCTTAGAAATCTAGCTGAGGCACTTAGGTCAGATGTTTCAATCGGGAAGTTAAAAAACACTTTGAGCACGTCGTCCTTCGGATGGGACTTTAAGCGATGATCCAGGGCTTTTTCGAATGTGAGGTACTCGATAATGAGACGTATGTTATGTAAATAAACCTGGTTAGGTGAAATTTCACTTAGGTTGAAAATAGCCTTGAGCACGTCGTCCGTCGGATGGGACTTTTCGGATATATCTGATTCTGTCGTATCAGTTTTAACAATTATTAAGCCTATAAACCGTTAAATAGCGTGAATTTTTTGAAAAACATTTTATTTTGATTTTTGTGTAGGATTCAGATAATACGGTCGTTCTCTATCAGTTTTAACAAATATTAAATCTATAGCAGTTATACCCGGCGTTGCCCGGGGAACTTTGATTTTTCTCCCAATATCTTCTATAACGCTATTCAGTTCCTCGACAGTACATTCATGATGTTATAATTTTCAATTATTCATACGGAATAAGGCTTATAGTCCTTCAGCTGTTCTAACGCTAGTAAGTTTTTAGGACCCCTGGGCACCACAGCTAGTATGCGCCTTTCAACGGCGGAAGCCACACCTAGTGAATACTTAGCATCGCTGGACGTCCTAGTCAGTGCGTACTTAAGAACGTTTGTGACCACAGCTAGTATGTGGCTTGCAACGCTGAGCACCACAGCTAGTACGTAGTTGGGAATGCTGGGCATCATAGCTAGTATGTGCCTTGCGACGGCGGACCCAACAGCTAGTACGTAGTTAGGAACGCTGGTCACCACAGCTAGTATGTGCCTCGCAACAGCGGACCCCACAGCTAGTACGAAGTTAGGAACGCTGGGCATCACAGCTATTAAGTGCCTTGCAACAGCGGACCCCACAGCTAGTATGTAGTTAAATACGCTGGGCATTACAGTTAGTAAGTGCTTTGCAACAGCGAACTTCACAGCTAGTACATAGTTAGGAACGCTGGGCACTACAGCTAGTAAATGCCTTGCAACAACGGACCCCACAGCTAGTACGAAGTTAGGAACGCTGGTCACCACAGCTAGTAAATGCCTTGCAACAACGGACCCCACAGCTAGTACGATATTAGGAACCCTGGGCATCACAGCTAGTATGCTTTTGCAACGACGGACCCCACAGCTAGTACGTAGTTAAATACGCTGGGCATTACAGTTAGTAAGTGCTTTGCAACAGCGAACTTCACAGCTAGTACATATTTAGGAACGCTGGGCACTACAGCTAGTAAATGCCTTGCAACAACGGACCCCACAGCTAGTACGAAGTTAGGAACGCTGGGCATCACAGCTATTAAGTGCCTTGCTACAGCGGACCCCACAGCTAGTACGTAGTTAAATACGCTGGGCATTACAGTTAGTAAGTGCTTTGCAACAGCGAACTTCACAGCTAGTACGTAATTAGGAACGCTGGGCATCACAGATAGTAAATGTCTTGTAGGTGCCTTGCAACAGCGAACCCCACAGCCAGTACATAGTTAGGAACGCTGGGGCTGAGCACTACAGCTAGTAAGTGCCTTGCAACAGCGGACCCCACAGCTAGTATGATATTAGGAACGCTGGACATCACAGCTAGTAAATGTCTTGCAACAGTGAACCCCACAGCGAATATATAGTTACTACTACTACTACATGTGAAATTCATGACAATCCGATTCATGACAATACGATCAACCGTTAATAAGCTAGCTCTATATTTATACCCCCCCCCCCCCCTCAACCTCGCCACCCGTTCAAAACTTCGGGACGCCACACACCTTATTTTTCTATTTGGCCTTCAGGAATAATATATGTGAAATTTCGTGACAATACGACCAACCGTTAATGAGCTAACTCTATATGTATATTTAGCCCCCCCCACAACCCTCCTTCCTGTTCAAAATTTTGGGCCGTCACACACCTAATATTTCTATTTGACCTTTAGGAATATTACATGTGAAATTTCATGACGATTCGCCCATTAGTTATTGAGTTAGCTCTATATTTATACTTAGGCCCCCCCACTACCCCCCCTCCCGTAAAAACTTTTGAGCCGTCACACCGCCTATTTATTTATTTGGTCTTCAGGAATACTACATGTGAAACTTCGTGACAATCCGACCAACTGTTAAAGAGTTAGCTCTATATTTATACTTAGGCCCCCCCACAACCCCCCTCCCGTTCTAAACTTTGGGACGCCACACACCTTTTTTTGCTATTTGGCTTTCAAAAATACTACATGTGAAATTTCATGACGATTCGCCCATTAGTTAATGAGTTAGCTCTATATTTATACTTAGGCCCCCCCACATCCCCCCCTCCCGTTCAAAACTTTGGGACGCCACACACCTTATTTTTCTATTTGGCCTTCAGGAATACTCCATGTGAAATTTCGTGACAATCCGACAACCGTTAAAGAATTAGCTCTATATTTATACTTAGGCCCCCCCACAACCCCCCCTCCCGTTCAAAACTTTGGGACGCCACACACCTTTTTTTCCTATTTGGCTTTTAAAAATACTACATGTGAAATTTCATGACGATTCGCCCATTAGTTAATGAGTTAGCTCTATATTTATACTTAGGCCCCCCCACAACCCCCCCTCCCGTTCAAAACTTAGGGACGCCACACACATTTTTTTCCCGTTTGGCTTTTAAAAAGACTACGTGTGAAATTTCATGACAATCCGACCAACCGTAATGAGGTAGGACTATTTATATACTTAGGCCCCCCTTACAACCCTCCCTACCGTTAAAAATTCTGGGACGCCACATAGCCTATTATTCAATCGGGCTCAAAAGCTTTATTCAGCTTTATTAATATAGATTATATCACAATGTACACAAGTTTTAATTTGTGTTCATATCTATACATACATCTTTTTTTTTTTGGCATTGTTCTTCCATAGTGGATCGGTGTCACCATATTTAAAGTCAGTCTGAACGTTGTGCTGACGTTGGCATAATCCGAAACCAGCACACTCTATGGCTCTGTCAGTTAACAAATATTAAATCTATAAACCGTTAAAAAGCAAGAAAGAAGAATCGAGTCTACCGAGCTCAGGATCGCCACTTAGAAATCTAGCTGAGGCACTTAGGTCAGATGTTTTAATCGGGAAGTTAAAAATAACTTTGAGCACTTCGTCCTTCGGATGGGACATTAAGCGATGATCCAGGGCTTTTTCGAATGTGAGGTACTCGATAATGAGACGTATGTTATGTAAATAAACCTGGGTAGGTCAATTTCCACTTAGGTTGAAAGCCTTGAGCACGTCGTCCTTCGGATGGGACTTTCCGGATATATCTGAATCTGTAGTATCAGTTTTAACAATTATTAAGCCTATATACCGTTAAATAGCGCGAATTTTTTGAAAAACGTTTTCATTTTGATTTTTGTGTGGGGTTCAGATAATCCGGTCGTTCTCTATCAGTTTTAACAAATATTTAATCTATAAACCGTTAAAAAGCGAGAAATTTGAAGAATGGAGTCTACCGAGCTCAGGATCGCCACTTACAAATCTAGCTGAGGCACTTAGGTCAGATGTTTTAATCGGGAAGTGAAAAATAACTATGAGCACGTCGTCCTTCGGATGGGACTTTAAGCGATGTTCCAGGACTTTTTCGAATGTGAGGTACTCGATAATGAGACGTATGTTATGTAAATAAACCTGGGTAGGTGAAATATCACTTAGGTTAAAAATAGCCTTGAGCACGTCGTCCTTCGGATGGGACTTTCCGGATAAATCTGAATCTCTCGTATCAGTTTTAACAATTATTAAGCCTATAAACCGTTAAATAGCGCAAATTTTTTGAAAAACATTTTTATTTTGATTTTTGTGTAGGATTCAGATAATCCGGTCGTTCTCTATCAGTTTTAACAAATATTAAATCTATAAACCGTTAAAAAGCGAGAAATTTCAAGAATGGAGTCTACCGAGCTCAGGATCGCCGCTTAGAAATCTAGCTGAGGCACTTAGGTCAAATGTTTCAATCGGGAAGTTAAAAAACACTTTGAGCACGTCGTCCTTCGGATGGGACTTTAAGCGATGATCCAGGGCTTTTTCGAATGTGAGGTACTCGATAATGAGACGTATGTTATGTAAATAAACCTGGTTAGGTGAAATTTCACTTAGGTTGAAAATAGCCTTGAGCACGTCGTCCGTCGGATGGGACTTTTCGGATATATCTGATTCTGTCGTATCAGTTTTAACAATTATTAAGCCTATAAACCGTTAAATAGCGTGAATTTTTTGAAAAACATTTTTATTTTGATTTTTGTGTAGGATTCAGATAATACGGTCGTTCTCTATCAGTTTTAACAAATATTAAATCTATAGCAGTTATACCCGGCGTTGCCCGGGGAACTTTGATTTTTCTCCCAATATCTTCTATAACGCTATTCAGTTCCTCGACAGTACATTCATGATGTTATAATTTTCAATTATGCATACGGAATAAGGCTTATAGTCCTTCAGCTGTTCTAACGCTAGTAAGTTTTTAGGACCCCTGGGCACCACAGCTAGTATGCGCCTTTCAACGGCAGAAGCCACACCTAGTGAATACTTAGCATCGCTGGACGTCCTAGTCAGTGCGTACTTAAGAACGTTTGTGACCACAGCTAGTATGTGGCTTGCAACGCTGAGCACCACAGCTAGTACGTAGTTGGGAATGCTGGGCATCATAGCTAGTATGTGCCTTGCGACGGCGGACCCAACAGCTAGTACGTAGTTAGGAACGCTGGTCACCACAGCTAGTATGTGCCTCGCAACAGCGGACGCCACAGCTAGTACGAAGTTAGGAACGCTGGGCATCACAGCTATTAAGTGCCTTGCAACAGCGGACCCCACAGCTAGTATGTAGTTAAATACGCTGGGCATTACAGTTAGTAAGTGCTTTGCAACAGCGAACTTCACAGCTAGTACATAGTTAGGAACGCTGGGCACTACAGCTAGTAAATGCCTTGCAACAACGGACCCCACAGCTAGTACGAAGTTAGGAACGCTGGGCACTACAGCTAGTAAATGCCTTGCAACAACGGACCCCACAGCTAGTACGATATTAGGAACCCTGGGCATCATTATATCATTTTCACGGATGGAGCTAAGTGTGAACAAGGTTGTGGCTCGGCTTTTTACGATCCTCAGAGGGACTACAGGGATTTGTTCTCTTTACCATCTTGTTTCTCTGTGGTGTCTGCCGAACTTATAGCTATTTTAGAGTCCCTCAAATATGCTTTGAAGATGGATGAAATTAGAAATTTGGTTATTTTCAGCGATAGTCAACTCTCGTTAGGGCAACTAAGCAATTTCACTTATAAGAATATCAACAACATTGTATTGGAGATCGTAGAAAGTGTCTGCTTGCTTGAGAATAAAGGAACAAGAGTTAGGTTTGTTTGGGTGAAGGGACATGCGGGTATTAAGGGCAATGAGATGGCGGACAGTTTGGCGAGGAGAGCAGTCTCAGAGGGGACAGCCCTGGGCAAGTCCTGTCTTCCCTATATAGACTTGTTTGGAGAGGTGAGGAAGAGATTGTGGTTCGATTGGCAGCAGGAGTACGCTTCTTCGGAGAAAGGATCATTTTTTAAGAAAATTAATCCACAAGCTCAGCTCAAACCATGGTTCCATGGAGAAAATCTGACGAAGGACTTTTGTAGGTCAATTTGCCGACTGAGAGCTAACCACGGTATTTGTGGATGGTATCTTCACAGAATAGGTCTGACCGAAACCTCCAAGTGTAGGCATTGTGACGAGGTCGAGACTCTGGAGCACATTATTATGAGTTGCAACAAGTACCAAATAGAACGATTAACAATGTTATCCACTGCAGAGAAATTGGTAACACAGCCTTTTTGCTACACCACATTATTGGCATCAAACAATACTGAGATATATGGTAGTATTGTGAAGTTTTTAGGGTCGGTGAATGCAAGAGTCTAAATTTAATACTACATAGACTGGCTATGGTGAAAAGCTAAGGCCAAGAAAAGAAGAAAAAAAAAAAAAAAAAAAAAAAAAAAAACCCTGGGCATCACAGCTAGTATGCTTTTGCAACGACGGACCCCACAGCTAGTACGTTTTTAGGAACGCTGGGCCCTACAGGTAGTAGGTGCCTTGCAACTGAGAACCCCACAGATAGTATGTAGTTAGAACCACAGGGCATCACAGCTAGTATGAGTTTTGCAACGGCGGACCCCACAGCTAGTACCTACGAGTGAAATACGCTGGGCCACACTGCTAGCGCCTTGCATCAGCAGACCCCACAGCTAGTACGTAATTAGAAACGCTGGGCATTACAGCTAGTGAATGTCTTATAGGTGCCTTGCAACAGCGAACCCCACAGCCAGTACATAGTTAGGAACGCTGGGGCTGAGCACTACAGCTAGTAAGTACCTTGCAACAGCGGACCCCACAGCTAGTACGATATTAAGAACGCTGGACATCACAGCTAGTAAATGTCTTGCAACAGTGAACCCCACAGCGAATATATAGTTACTACTACTACTACATGTGAAATTCATGACAATCCGATTCATGACAATACGATCAACCGTTAATGAGCTAGCTCTATATTTATACTTAGTTCCCCCCCCCCCCCTCAACCCCGCCACCCGTTCAAAACTTCGGGACGCCACACTCCTTATTTTTCTATTTGGCCTTCAGGAATAATATATGCGAAATTTCGTGACAATACGACCAACCGTTAATGAGCTAACTCTATATGTATATTTAGCCCCCCCCACAACCCTCCTTCCTGTTCAAAATTTTGGGCCATCACACACCTAATGACCTTGACCTTTAGGAATACTACATGTGAAATTTCATGACAATTCGACCATTAGTTAATGAGTTAGCACTATTTATATACGTAGGCCCCCCTTACAACCCCCCCTCCCGATCAAAACTTTGGAACGCCACACACCTTAATTTTCTATTTGGCCTTCAGGAATACTCCATGTGAAATTTCGTGACAATCCGACCAACCGTTAAAGAGTTAGCTCTATATTTATACTTAGGCCCCCCACAACCCCCCCTCCCGTTCAAAACTTTGGGACGCCACACACCTTTATTTCCTATTTGGCTTTTAAAAATACTACATGTGAAATTTCATGACGATTCGCCCGTTAGTTAATGAGTTAGCTCTATATTTATACTTAGGCCCCCCAACTACCCCCCCCCCCTCCCGTAAAAAATTTTGAGCCGTCACACCACCTATTTTTCTATTTGGTCTTCAGGAATACTCCATGTGAAATTTCGTGACAATCCGACCAACCGTTAAAGAGTTAGCTCTATATTTATACTTAGGCCCCCCCACTACCCCCCCTCCCGTAAAAAATTTTGAGCCGTCACACCGCCTATTTTTTTATTTGGTCTTCAGGAATACTACATGTGAAACTTCGTGACAATGCGACCAACTGTTAAAGAGTTAGCTCTATATTTATACTTAGGCCCCCCCACAACCCCCCCTCCCGTTCAAAACTTTGGGACGCCACACACCTTTTTTTCCTATTTGGCTTTTAAAAATACTACATTTGAAATTTCATGACGATTCGCCCATTAGTTAATGAGTTAGCTCTATATTTATACTTAGGCCCCCCACAACCCTCCCTCCCGTTCAAAACTTTGGGACGCCACACACCTTTATTTCCTATTTGACTTTTAAAAATACTACATGTGAAATTTCATGACGATTCGCCCATTAGTTAATGAGTTAGCTCTATATTTATACTTAGGCCCCCCCACGACCCCCCCTCCCGTAAAAAATTTTGAGCCGTCACACCGCCTATTTTTCTATTTGGTCTTCAGGAATACTCCATGTGAAATTTCGTGACAATCCGACCAACCGTTAAAGAGTTAGCTCTATATTTATACTTAGGCCCCCCCACAACCCCCCCCCCCCCCCCCCCCCCCCCCCGTTCAAAACTTTGGGACGCCACACACCTTTTTTTCCTATTTGGCTTTTAAAAATACTACATGTGAAATTTCATGACGATTCGCCCATTAGTTAATGAGTTAGCTCTATATTTATACTTAGGCCCCCCCACTACCCCCCCCTCCCGTTCGAAACTTTGGGACGCCACACACCTTTTTTTCCTATTTGGCTTTCAAAAATACTACGTGAAATTTCATGACGATTCGCCCATTACGCAGGATGTCAAAAATAAGTTAGTCTGACCTCTCACAGATTTTTTATTTAAGTAAGCTAGCCGGCTTTCGAGGTTTCCCTCATCATTAGGCAATATGTAATATGAATAGCAAATAAATAATAAAAACACAATTTTTGATAAAACATACCTGATAAAAATTTGAATAAACTAAATAATAAAAATATAAATAAATAAAAATCTACAACAAACATTAACAATTTAAAATATCATGGATGGGGACAGACGAGTTATTCCTGTCCACCATCTGAGTCACAACTGGGAGAACGGTGTACGTGAGACTGGACAAACCTCCCATCCTCCGCACCGGCGGAAAAGGTATGTAAAGTATTAAATAAACTTTTCAAACAATTTTCAGGCTTCACTCCAAAATTTTCGGTTAAAAATAGTATTGAATTGGCAAAACTTTTAAAAAATAGGTTAGTCCCCGTAAACTCCACTCTACTGTCCTTTGATGTTGTAAACCTCTTCTCGAATATCCCCTCAGAAAAAATAGCACAAATTATGGAGGAATTATTAATTAAGAAGGGTTGTAACCCCTGTATCACCGGTGAGTTGACAACCCTAATAAATCTTTGTCTAGAACAAAATTATTTCAAATTTAAAGATAAATTTTATCACCAAAAAATGGGAACACCCATGGGCTCCCCCTTTAGTCCTCTAGCAGCGGAGGTCTACATGGATTGGTTGGAGAGGGAGTTTATAATGAACCCCAGAAACCCACATTTCCACAAAATAGCGCTCTGGACGAGGTACGTGGATGATATTTTAGTGGAGTTCACGGGAACCAATACTGAACTAAACAGCTTACACGACTACATAAACTCACTTACAGACACTATAAAATTCACCATAGACCTAGAACAAAACAATAGTATCAATTATTTAGATCTACAAATTACAAAACAGGACAAGAGCTACACCTTCGACATTTACAGGAAACCCACCAGTACAGAAACATTAATACCAAACAGTTCATCTCATCACACAAAACATAAACATGCAGCATTTCACTCTTTCATAGACAGACTACTCAAACTCCCTGTTTCCCGTGACTCCTACGAAAGAGAGTTGGAGCACATCAGACACCTCGCCGTCGTTAATGGTTACACAACCGACCTGGTAGAACGTATATTGAAAAGAAAGACGGAGGAGAAAATGGTAACGTCAGTGTACGGAGGGTGTAACCAAACTAAGGAGAGGGATGGCGGGGGTGGCTGGTGTGTTCTGCCGTACCTCCCCAGACTCTCTGAGAAATTATCTCGGATAATAAAGGGAGATGACGTGAATGTGGGTTTCAAAAGTAGGACTTCTCTTAAGGGGATGCTCTCAAAAACCAAAGATCGTGTGGACCTCCCTGACAAATCCGGCGTGTACAGGATTACTTGTAAAGACTGTGAATGTTTTTATCTTGGGCAGACGGGCCGGAAGCTGAGGACTAGAGTGAGGGAGCATTTGAGGAGGGGCGACTCTGAATTTTTCCAACACCTCCAGAACACAGGACATGAGGCCGGTTCAGTCTCATTACTGCATCATGTCCAAAAAGGTAGAAAAATGGATACATTGGAAAGTATCGAAATAAAATTGGAAAGGAGGAAGAGAGAGTCCCCCCTCCTCAACTCTAAAGAGGGGATGGGAGGTTTGTCCAGTCTCACGTACACCGTTCTCCCAGTTGTGACTCAGATGGTGGACAGGAATAACTCGTCTGTCCCCATCCATGATATTTTAAATTGTTAATGTTTGTTGTAGATTTTTATTTATATATATTTTTATTATTTAGTTTAATCAAATTTTTATCAGGTATGTTTTATCAAAAATTGTGTTTTTATTATTTATTTGCTATTCATATTACATATTAAGGATGTTCTTTTGTAGACTGCCTGATGATGAGGGAAACCTCGAAAGCCGGCTAGCTTACTTAAATAAAAAATCTGTGAGAGGTCAGACTAACTTATTTTTGACATCCTGCGAAATAATCACTTCTCACTACATCAGCCATCTTCATATTATTCGCCCATTAGTTAATGAGTTAGCTCTATATTTATACTTAGGCCCCCCACAACCCCCCCTCCCGTTCAAAACTTTGGGACGCCACACACCTTTTTTCCTGTTTGGCTTTTAAAAAGACTACGTGTGAAATTTCATGACAATTTGACCATTAGTTAATGAGTTAGCACTATTTTTATACTTAGGCCACCCTTACAACCCCCCCTCCCGATCAAAATTTTGGGACGCCATGTAGCCTATTATTCAATCGGGCTCAAAAGAATGCTACATGGGCAGTTTCATAAAAATCCGTCCAGCGGTTTGGGCGTGATGCTGGAACAAACATACATACATACAAACAAACAAACAAACCCCGTTTCAGCTTTATTAGTATAAGCTCTATATTTATACTTAGGCCCCCCCACAACCCCCCCTCCCGTTCAAAACTATGGGACGCCACACACCTTTTTTTCCTATTTGGCTTTTAAAAATACTACATGTGAAATTTCATGACGATTCGCCCATTAGTTAATGAGTTAGCTCTATATTTATACTTAGGCCCCCCAACTCCCCCCCCCCTCCCGTAAAAAATTTTGAGCCGTCACACCGCCTATTTTTCTATTTGGTCTTCAGGAATACTCCATGTGAAATTTCGTGACAATCCGACCAACCGTTAAAGAGTTAGCTCTATATTTATACTTAGGCCCCCCCACAACCCCCCCTCCCGTTCAAAACTTTGGGACGCCACACACCTTTTTTTCCTATTTGGCTTTTAAAAATACTACATGTGAAATTTCATGACGATTCGCCCATTAGTTAATGAGTTAGCTCTATATTTATACTTAGGCCCCCCCACTACCCCCCCTCCCGTAAAAAATTTTGAGCCGTCACACCGCCTATTTTTTTATTTGGTCTTCAGGAATACTACATGTGAAACTTCGTGACAATGCGACCAACTGTTAAAGAGTTAGTTCTATATTTATACTAAGGCCCCCCCCACAACCCCCCCACCAGTTCAAAACTTTGGGACGCCACACAACTTTTTTTCCTTTTTGACTTTTAAATAGACTACATGTGAAATTTCATGACAATTCGTCCATTAGTTAATGAGTTAGCACTGTTTATATACTTAGGCCCCCCTTACAACCCCCCCTCCCGATCAAAATTTTGGGACGCCACATAGTCATTTTTCAATCGGGCTCATAGGGATGCTACATGGGAAGTTTCATAAAAATCCGTCCAGCCGTTTGGGCGTGATGCTGGAACAAACATACAAACAAACAAACAAACCCCGTTTCAGCTTTATTAATATAGATTAGAGAGGGCGCCGGTAGCTCAGTGGTATGCGTGCTTGACTTCTGAGCTCAAGGTCGTGGGTTCGTAGCCCGACCGAGGCCCTTAGTTTATTTTATCTGGGAGGTAAAATAAACTTAAGCACGCCGTCCTTCGGATGGGACGTTAAGCGATGGTCCCGAGCCTGTACGATGTCAGGTACTCGTTAAAGACCCCTACCCTAGATGAATAAAAATTTAGGGTAGGCAAAATTTAGGACTCCCACAGTAGAGTCGGGCTCATGTCCACCAGAGTGACGAAAGAGCGCTCTGGTAGTAGGCGATATGACCTCGTAGTTAAAGCCCGGGCATGAGTCATAAAACCTAACCTAACCTAACCTATAGATTAGAAGTATCTAATATTTATATTTTTTAGGTTAAATCTTTCAGGATGATATTGTGCGATCACGGGCCGCTTCCTCAGGTGACAAATTGAGAAAAAAGAGATAAATTAACAATTATCAGTATACTAAATAATAGTTAGTTATTATGACTCATGTGCGGGCTTTAACTACAAAGTCATATCGCCTACTACCAGAGCGCTCTTTCGTGACTCTGGTGAACATGAGTCCGACTCCTATCTGGGCGTCTTCTTTTCCGAAAAGAGGTAACCCTCTAACATAAACATTTTTAATTGAACTTTAATTTTTTTAAATTTTATATATTGCTTTCAAAATGGGTAAGGGGTAATATTGCGGTATGATGGAAATAGACGATTCTGTTTTACTTACTGTATTCACAATGATACTTTATTCTAGTATTTATCTTCAGTAGTCCTTACATAGAATGACGACGAAATCCTAATACTATTGTATTGACTTATAATTAATGTGTATGTAAGTTCAAACATTATAAACTATACTTTCTGTTGCAGGACCTCCCGGCAAAAGAGGAAAGAGAGGCAAGAAAGGAGACCCTGGTGAGGCTGGACCTGCGGTAAGTTTCAACACTTATTTTTCAGCTGCTTCTGTTTTTTCTACCTCTTCTTCTTCTCTATGTTTCTCTGCTTCTCTAGCATACTATATCTTCTGTTGTCTGTAAACAGCTTATAAAATAATTTTTCTAAATTAAGTGTATTGAGTTGGTTTCTAATTTTTGACAGTGAAGCCCATGAGAAAAAAAAATACGATTGTAATGTTTTATTTGTATGCATCCGGGATCTTTCTTCTTATTTGAGAGCGGTTAAGTACGGCAGAGGAATAACTTATGTGATTAATGAGTTTCGCTTGGCTACAAGAAGTTATTTATACTATATCTATAATATATATATATATATATATATAATATATAATAAAAATCAATAGGGATAGAGAACATAATGCTGCAAACAATCATTAAATATTTATTCTTTAATCTTTTAAATTCTAGCCCTAAGTTACTCCTCATCACGTAGAATTCGAATATAAATATTTACAAAGTTATGAGGAGGCAGGTATACAAAGATACCGGCTCATGACTAGAGACGGGATTCTTAGGTTTTTACCTTTTTTTTTCCTTTCTCCCAAACACGAAAATTATTGGTTACTTATTCGCTTCATGTCTTCTGGAATCGTTCAGTTAAATTTCGAAGAACCTAAAAAAAACCTAATGGGATGAGATCACCTAAAAATACCTTATCATGAAAATTTTTTAAAAAAATATAAGAAAAATGCGATTTGAGGAAGGATAACAAATGTTTCGATTCGTGTTTCGATGAAAAGCGGATGTTGGAGAGGTGGGGATTGTTTACGTTTAAGTAGGGGAGAGGGGGCTAATCCCTTTAGTATCTCTTGATCTCGTGTTGCAGCTATACAGAAAAATGCTGAAGACGAAATCGCATTTGCTGCGGCAGTGGATAGGTCCTCGAGACAACGTGGTGCAGGCTTAAAAAAGGAAAATATACATCAATGAACTCAAGACACTTGGAGTGCGCGTAAAAAAAATTCCTATAAAATGATAAAATCTTTCTTTGTCCGATTTGGCTGAAAATCAGGTCACAGAAAATGCTCCTGTAGCTACATGTTAAATTACATGTCAGTTCATTCCTTTCTTGGCGGATATTCGTTTGGAGTTGTGGCCTTCTTCAATCCACTCTTCCCTCACTGAAAAGCAATAGGTTTCGTTCTTATGTGCTTTTAGATGCACACACAAAATTCTATTTGATTTATTGTTTCCACAAGGATTTCTAGTGTTTACGAACTAGGACTATTTTGAGATTTAAAGTTAAAGGCCAGAAAAACACAGTTCCGGTGAGTACACAAATTTAATACTGCTATAAATTTTATTGGTTTCCAAAGAAAATATACATTTACTATTTTCATCTTTCATGTTATATCGAGTTTTTTTTAAAATTATTAGTTCCGTGAATTTCGGTCGAGCCTTATGTAAGAAATAATTATAAAAATAACATCTTATGATTGATTATCAAGAGACATCTCCTAATTATTATGTTGTAATTTAATGGATTAGTGATTCAGCCCAGAAGCGCCCTGTTAGAGAACGGACTGACCTGAGCTGCAGACTCGGTCTCTAGACAGTTAGTCTAATGATAGACCACTTTGATTGATTCGAATGAATGGGTCCACTCATCAATCGGAATTAGTCCTTAAAGATCATTCCTTTCATCTTCACTCATTCCTTGTCCTGCCCCACATAGTTGCATAAATATGGCAAAATTCCATCACCAGTAAATGTAGGTGCGCAGAACGCGCAATCTCAGATGCAATGTAAACAAATTCTGTTCAATACTTGGGGTGTAAAGAAACAAATACCTGCTTATTTGTTTTATTGTTACCAAATTAACAGCTGCGTTGTACCAAGACTCGCAAATTAACAGTACTGCTGACATTACTGCTCACATTGCGGCTGACATTACTGCTCACATTGCTGTTGACATTACTGCTCACTTTGCTGCTGACATTGGTGACATTATTTGTCAGCATCAATCTTGTATTATTCTAAATCTTCTCAGGAGCCTATGTTTGTCGGTTGATTCCAAACAACATTTTCCGGCCTCGTATAAGGAACACTTCCATTGCTCAGAGGTAGGCAGCTTGTCTACTGAGATCAAGTTCGCGGGATCGAAACCCGGCCGGACCTGCCGTTCTTTGGATGGGACGTGAGCGATGGTTCCGAGCTTGTACAATCTCATGTTAAAGATCCCTATCCTAGGTAAATAAAATATAGGACTCCCAGAAGTTCTTGTTTCACTATCGGCGACCGTTCTACCAGGCAGCAGTATTGATTTTTCCTTAAATTCTATGTCATCCCCATCCCTCAAACTTAATGGAGGTCGCCGGGGTTCGAGTGATCCCCCTGCCTTCCCGCCTCGCCAGAGCACTGTCCAGCAGTGGAGGCAAACCAAGAAGGAAAGGAGAGCTGAAGGTGACAGGATTACATGAAGGGAGAACCACCAGCACTCCCTAAATATGTTTGCTAAATTACAGTAGCAGGTATCTCGGCCTGCGCCGCCTCAGTCTTCGGGGGGGATTATCTGGAAGGGAATGGGATGGCCATTACACGCGAAAAAATTAACGGTTATCTCTAGTACCAGTAGAAAGTTGAATTTTGACGTCAATGTTGACTGGGCAGAGTCTGGGTTTTTGACGATAACTTGCCACAGGGGAAATAAAGTGCCGGGGACGATTTGGATTTTTCGACGACTTTTCCAAGCAGTTTTACACTAACTATGAGAGAGGGTGCTTCTCTTCGACTTGTTCGGCTAATTGTCCAATTGAGTCTAATGCGAAACGTTTTTACAAACTTTTAAAACCTTTGCCGAGTGACTGTTTAATGATTTCCCGCTCGCTAGTGTTGTCACTCATTGGTATATTGACGAATCTTTAAAATTCAAAGAACAACAATGTTCAAGTTGTTTGCGCATCTTAAAGAAGTTTTTTATAACTAATAGTTTTCATTTCTTCAGCTCTATGAAGTATAGGGGATGTAATGTTATCGGTCAAAAATTCGATGCGGTTTTCAACGGAATTTCATGTTTTTCGATCTCCTGATTCCAAATATGAAAAAAAGAATTTGACTATATGTTTTTGTGAATACAACTCTCGATAGAATGAATGTATTGATAAGAAATTTTATACGTGTATCCAGAACTCTTTAAGGACGACACCTATTGATTTTCAGGCAAATCGGCCGAAAGAAAGGGGGGGGGGGGGAATCAGAGGAAAACTCAACTCAATAATCTCAATAACTGCCGATGTAATGAATGTATCGACATGAAATTTTATATTTAACTTCATAACCCTATGAGGATGGCAACTATTAATTTTTTGCGAAATAAGTCGAAGGGAAGGGGAGGACCAGAGAAGAGGAGCTCGACATATAATATAATATATTCTACAGATATGTTAAAGTTATTATTAAACATTTTAAAGTGCTAAGTATCAATTGTATAGTTATCGTGACAAAGTTGATATTTTTTAAAGGGCAGTTATATAATCCCTTTTAATATTTTTGCATGCAATGGTAAGTAAAATGGCCATCAACCATGCAAAAATAATAGAGGTAATAAAACAAATGGGGAGGGGGCAGTCGTATTTACAAATTTATTTGTTTGGATTTAGTTTCCTTCATATTTACAACGCAAAATAGAAAATAGAATAACTGTTCAACTGGTCTTGATAACAAAACAACCGAGTTAGTTTGTTATTGTTTGGTTTTTTAGCTCTGGTGGACATGAGCCCGACGCTATTATGGGAGTCCTAAATTTTGCCTATCTTAAAGATTTATTCACTTAGGGCAGGGGACTTTAAGGAGTAGCTGACATCATACAGGCTTCGGACCATCGCTTAACGTCCTATTGGAAGATTGGCATGCTTAAGTATTTTTTACCTCAGATAAAATAAACTAAAGGCCTCGATCGGTCGAACCCACGAACTTGAGCTCAGTAAGCAAGCACGCATACCACTTAACTACCGGCGCCCTCAATTTATTGTTCTATACTTGTACTTAGTATTCGATTAAAGTTTGTGTAAAGTATTTTACTCCAAACAGCTCTGTTTATATGTCTATGATATTATCTACAGTCAAATTATTGAGTATTAGCCCAAATTGTCGATTGACTTTAGAGGGAGAGCGAAAACATTATTGATTCATTCTGGGGAAGTGCTAAGCCAGCGATTCACCGACTACTTTTTGACTAGTTTCTGTGGCTGTTACTGTTGTGATCTGTAGACAGGTTCCCTCATCTCTGTAGCTGTCCCTCTCAGACAATTGTCCAAATGAAGCCGCGTTGTTCCCTTTTGGTTCAATACATCTTTTTTCTCTTTCCACACCACACCACACTCTCATTCATCACTTGTCTCCACCTTCAGCCCTTCTTTGTATCTGTCGTTCTTCTCTCGTTGACTTTGTCTTCTTTGTCACCACCTAAAATAATATATCTACTCTATTGTCTGTAAAATATAAAAAAAATGATGACTATACCATAGCTGGCATCCAAGAATCAATATATTATGCGGATTATTTTGGAATTATGCTTTTCGATTTATTGTTTATTCCTTGCATTATAACGTAAATTACTAACCAGGTGATGTACCACTAAGGAAGATACAATAGTCTCGAAAACAGGTTTTGGATTATAAAATAAATAACCCACAATATGTTACTATCATTTAAAATATATTTTTCGTTCATTCCGTTGGTCTAGTTTCACGCGATATTTTATGCTATGTTTGTTCGTTATTGTGACGCATGCCCGGGCTTTAACTACTAGGTCATAATCGTCTACTACCAGAGCGCTCTTTAGTCGCTTTGGTGAACATGAACCCGAATCTAGTATGGGAGTTTTTTAAATAAATTTTTCGTACAGGATGGGGGTCATCGCTTAATGTTCCGTCCGAAGGACGGTGTGCTGAAGATTTTTTCACCTCCCATATGAAAAAAATCTAAGGGTCGTGGCCGGGTTTCGAACCGGCGATCTTGAGCTACCGGCGACGAAAGAACGTTTTGGATTATTGCGTGTTTTTCTTAAGGAAAATATATTGATAAAAATCTGCTTCATAAATACCGGTAGCTCAGAGGGGGCTTGCCTATTGAGCTCAAAATCCTTTGGGCTGTTGGAGGACGAAGGATGTGTTGTCCATTATTATTTAGGCACCCCGGGAGGTGTGTATAAAACCAAACTCTCCCGGGATTCGAACCCGCGATCATGTTAGGTCCATACAATCATAGCACACTCTTGCCCACATGGCCCCAAAGAGCAGCGCTAATAAATATATTTGTATTTATTTATTTAAGTAGGTATTTACAACTGTATAAAGGATACAGTACATTATACAAGAAGCAAATGTGCTAAGAGAGAGGTAATGACAACGTCAGAATGTCAAGAGGGGAGAAATCACCGAATGACGTCACCTCCTAGTCATTTAGTTACTTACTCATTTGTAACTAATCACTGTCACTGCTGCTTCTAAGGCGGTCTCTAGGCCATTGACACTTAAAGTATCGTTGGGGAAGTGTGACAGAATGTAGGGCACCGTTTAGTGCAGGGGTGGCCAACCCAAATGATCTTGCGAGCCACTTTGAAGATGCATTATAATCCCGCGGGCCGCATATAAAATTATATTTCCCCTTTAGACTTGGACCCACTACAAAAATTTTTTGGAGTGAAATTTTAAAACAGAATGAATTATTATTATTGTTTTTATTATTATTCATACATATAAACATAGATAATATAATAATGGTAATAATGAAATGTTCGAATTTTATTTAATTTGTGACTTCTAAGTATGTATAAAAACAGAAGCAACGTGATAAAACAAAAACAGTTTTGGGATTTATTTGTTACAAAACACTACACTAAAAACAAAAAAATTGCCCAAAAAAAAACATATTTTGTAAAATTGTGATGAATCTCGCGGGCCGTATAATTATTCAAGGCGGGCCATGCGGGTATAGTGTATTATTATGGGAACTAGAGGATGAAAATAACTTTTACTGGATTTAGCTAGGACTTAAGATCAATAATTCCGTTTATATCCGATCATCTTAGTTCTCCACTTTTCATATCAAGATTAGAAGGGTTTAAATGTTCTTAGTGACCATGAGAAGACAGGACTGGATAAGGGGAGACGACAGCAGCATCCTTTACAAAGAAATGAAGTTGTGAAAATTGATGAGTGAGGATGACGGCTCGATGGCTACGGTCCATGGTCGTCCTTGGTTTTCGGCGTTTTATGCCGAGTGAGCTCGGGATCTTGTCGGGGGTTCTTTTCTGCCTGCTTTCCTAAGCCGGGGGCAGCCGCCGTAGCGCCTGTCGGCGGTCGGCGGGGCCCCCGGCGCCGGGTTAGAAGGCTTTCTTGATTCTCCGCCAGGAGGAGACGAACCGACCAAAAGCCAGATAACCAGTCTCCGTCATCAGTCCCGGCAGGTCTAGTCCCAGATACGAACCTGTCCGGCGGATCAGCGCCGCCCTGGGCCCGTCGTATAGCGGGCATTCGAGGACTACGTGTTCCGCAGTCTCGACGCCGCCACACAAGCAGGCAGGGCTGTTCTTCCTCTTAAAGAAGAAGAGCTTGGCGTTGAAGTCGCCGTGACCTGTTAGCACCTGTGACATCCAATGGTCTGGTTGTATCCATGGGGAGTCAAGGCGCGTCTGGACGTTCGGGAAATAGGCGAATGTTGTTCGGCCATCTGTCGATCGCGCCCAACGCTGTTGCCATCTTTCCACGATCCATTCCTGGACAATGCCCCTCAGGCGCTCTGGTCTCGCCTGTCCTTGCATCTCCTCCTCCAGGGCTTGACGCAAGGCCACGTCCGTGTCTGCCTCCAGTGGTAAACCGCGTCTGCAGAAGTAGGAGGCGACGGCCCCATCCAAGACTAGGTCTATGGGTGAAGCCCCCGCCAGCACCTGCAACGCAGCCGTGGAAACTGTACGGTAGGCCTTGGTAACCCTGAGGAGGGCTGCTCTTTGAGCTTGTAGTAGCAACGTACGCTGCCGTTTGGTGGGGTGATTCCACCATCCGGCAGCGGCATGTCTTGCTACGGCCTCGAAAAGCTACGGCCTCAGACTATCTTTCTGTAAGATACTCGTATGTTATGTTTTCTGTTCCTCATCTGTACGCCAGGCTGATGTTATTCTCTTCACAGCCTCAATGGTCCACTCCCCCTATAGTAAATAGGCTCGTCATCTAGCGACTCCAATTAATGGACAAAAGAATCTGACGCTCTGAACGAATAACATTATTAATAAAGATTGAAAAATTGTTGTCAGTAAATTGAAGTAACTAAACAACTAAATGGTCCCAGTATTCGGTTGTTGAACTCCAGTCTCGGTGTCTGGGAACTAACACTGAGGAGATGAATATTTAGAAGAGTTGACCAACGTTATAGGAAGGATTGTGGTCGATAAAAACAAACTTGTAGAATTTCTGCCAAGCTTTCGGCACTGAGTGAGTCTTCTTCAGGGCTTATGTATATACACATGAACAATAGCTTGTATAAGCTACAACTAAGTAAAGACAGGACTTTCTTATACCAAACATGTTTTTACAAATTACTCTCCCTCCCCCTCTCAAAATCATTTTATACTAGCATTGCTGAGTATAAGGAAGTCATTCTTGGAATTACGCTGTACAATGAAAGGAAGAAAACCGCTGGCTCCAACATGTTACTTTCATATATTCACTAACGCCTGAGGGCGCCGGTTGCTTAGTGGTATGCGTGCTTGCTTATTAAACTCAAGATTGCGGGTTCAAAGCCGAGGCCCTTAAAAAACTTCGATAAGCCATCCTTCGGATGGGACGTTGAGCAACGGTCCCGAGCCTGTACGATGTCAGATACTCTTTAAAGACCCCTACCCTTCGTGACAGAATGTGACTGTCACTGACTAATTACTGTCACTGCTTGATCTAAGATGCCAATGGCGCAAATGGCAGAAGGGAGGGCACGGACTAGTTGATTAATGGAGGAAAAAAACAACATGTGTGAGTGATGCGGTACTCACGAGAATGGTGTGTAAACAACTGCTTTAGTTTCAAAAACTTGCTGTCGTGCACTATGCAGATTTTGATTAAAATTTGTTTTATTTTGCTACAATAAGAAAAAATGGTATGAGGAATTTAACTTTCAAATTTATTGTTCTTCAATTTCTTTTATACATGAAATTATAGGTTTGTGATAGCTAAAATAATTATATTTTTTTAGATTTGCACCATATTATTTTCTTTTACCAAAAATGTTATTTATTGTGACAAACTTAAGCTATCGAAGCATCTTAACCTAAAAGTTTCTTACCGAAAGATCATTTTATAGTTCGTAATATTGATATTTTAGTTAAATTCACTACAACGGTAAATATGATCAATAATGTTTATAAAATGTAAAAATACAGTGTTATATCTAATCATGTTTTTTAGAGTTGTTTTATTGTTATTGGTTTTATTGTATATTTACCTTTACATTGGAGGTATGAGACTAACTAGACGAAATATATTACACGATAATGCAGTCGAAATATATTACACACTTTCTTATTCCATGAACGTAGAAATGCTGAAAAACAGCTGACATCACATATAAAGAAGTGTGTAGTTGTGTGTGCGTGCCGCGCGCGCAACTTTCAGACACACACACACACTTACGCATGTTCATCAACGAGACTTACGGTCTGACAAACCCCCTACCGATAGCTAACATGTTTACACATCAATAATTTTCTGTTGGATAGTCAGGGACCTTGATTTCAGAAGATTGAGAGCCGAGAAGTACTCGTACTAACTGGATGCGTTGACCTTCCCTCAACATATCATTATTGTCTATAATCATGGATCCTAGATATTTGAATTCCGGTACTTTCGGATATTTCTGATACTTTATAAGTATCTTCCGTAGCAAATATCATTTCAAATGAACTTCATTATAATTTCATGGGCTCTGCTGTCATGATTCTGTATTTTGTTTAAAATGAAATAGCTTTTAATGCAATATTGCTTGGTAGCATAAAAAACATAGTATGTATGTAATTGCATCTATAATTTTTGTTTTGTTTTTGTTGTTTGTTTTTTGTTTTATCTGATTTTGTTTTTTTCTGTTTTTGTTTTTCAGGGCCCGGTCGGTCCTCCTGGCAAGAACGGGTTTCCGGTACTTAATTGTATTTTTATTTTCATTTATTTATTTTAATATTATTATTTTATTTAGTTTTTATATGTTATATAGTTGCATTAGTTGCTCTTAGCTATATTTCAGCTTCCTATTTTCATTTTCCATTTCAAGTTTTTTTAGTAATATAATTTTTTTATCATCATTTAATATTTTATTTTGTAGAAATGGCCTAAACTCTCTTTCTTTTCTTTTTTATTAATTTAAATCAGTCATTTAAAAAATGTTTAACATGCATCAAACGCTGTTGCAAGCTTTTCTTATTACTAAACTTCAATTTGAAAAAATGGGTTCGTTAAAATCTATATAATTAATCGAACCCTCAGAACTGTAAGTATTGTCGTAATTTTGGAAATTTTCATAATTAACTTTAGAATTTTATTTTCGATATCTACCCCTATAAAATGTATTTAACAACAGTATTTGTATTTGTTAATACCTTAAAGCATTTTTATTTCTCCCAATTATTAAATATTTTGATTATATGAGAATCCTTTATTTGTAGTCATTCAAATATGAACATTCTTACATATGTATGAATAATAAATTAAGTATTTTGGTCCCACAAAATCCATTAAAAATCTTCAATAAATAAATAAAATAAACATATTTTTGAAACTTTCTATTCCTCAACAAAATGTGTTATGAAAAAATATGGGGAATAGACAACATTTTTGGGCCGACTAATTTTTTTACCACTTTAGGAATTTGTTTGCCCGTTCTGAATATTGTTTACATGGTTTTACTCATGTGTGCATTTTTTATTTATTTTATTTTTTCATTTTTATTTCAAAACAGGAAAGAGAAAAACATGAAAAACTTGGATTACTTACTTTCTTCAAAACGCATATATTTCCTTCAGAGGGCGAGATTTTATGTATGACAGCTTGGAAAATAATTAGATATAGTTATTATTTCCAAATATGGAACTACTCCATAATGAAATATTTAACCACAAATGGAAGTTACCTCACTACAGAAGTTACCAACACAGTTACATCCAAATTTTCTTCTTTTAATTTATCGCGTTCTCTCTTCTTTGAACAGATAATGGATATTAGCCTCATAAGTGCATATGTACAAAAGAATAAATAATTTCCACAACTAATAATAATAATAAGAGTTTATTTAATAAGAAGAATAGTGCAAAATACATTAAACAATTTAAACCCATAGACAATGGACAAAGTCTGTCTGCCAACTTGACTCTAAAATTAAACATGAATAAATCATTAAATTCTAAAAAAAAAAAAGAATATACTTTACCAATTTAGCAAAAATAGAAGAAACAATGATAGTATTTTCCAGTAGTTATACAGATTACAAATCATACAGTCAAATATTAATAATTAAATTCAGCATAAACACCTGTCTGTATTTCAGGGCATCAATAATATATTTATGTAAATACATAGTACCAATTCTCTCCATTCAAGTGATTAAAAAATTCTTTTTAGGCGGCTAATTATTTTTATTAAAATATCGTAATCTAAACTCCGCCAGAATTGGACAACGACCAATAAAATGATATAAACTTTCATTTTCAGATAAATACACATTTTTGCGTCGTCTCAAGTTTACATGGCTTATAGTCTAAATCAAACAAGTCTCCTCTAGCACCAAAAATTAATCCGACTAGATGAAGATTTTTATTTTCAAAATAACTATTATTGCCAAGATCAAAATTCAGCCCCGAATAAATACATTTAAAGGTAGACTTATTTAATTGTTCCAGAATACTATTTTCTAAAAAAATAAATATGTAATTTGGCCATTAAACAACATTTAATTTTTTTAATTTTAGTGATTCGCATGTTTAATGTTAATTTTTTATATTTTCTTATTATTATAATTAAGTAAAAATAGTAGGTTTTTTGACAAAAAAAAAGTTGAAAAATATTTTGTCAAAGAAGACTTGTGTGTCAGAAGAAACAAATGCTTTTGTTTTCTCCGTTGTGGTGGTGGTGGGGGGGAGAGTTGGGTTGGCAAACATGAATCTGGAACAAGAGGAGGGACTGTTCGAAAACAGAACCTATTTGGAGATATCCTTGCAAAACAACAAACTTGAGAAATGATCACCTCTATACTCCCATTAATCACTGTACTTAACACTCACAATGCCTTCTATATAGGTCCATGACCGGTTTTCTGATTGTCCTTCCATTCGTACGAAAGAAATTCTTTCGGTAAATTCGTCTAAAGATAAATTCGTCTTACAATTGATATCGTTATAGCTTTACCCATTTTTACCTGATTATAGTAACCGAGTCCAGCGTTACGCATTTTTATCTTTTTGTACCCGAACCCTAATAACTATTAAACAATTATTTCAATTTTTTTGGAATTAGGGAGGAAATTTGGAACACCGAAGGGGGGAGGGGGCAGAAAAATCACAAAAAATCACTAATTTTGCGCTACAATAAGATAAAGTTGTCGGAGAATCACCAGCAATGTACTTCTCCAGAATTAATCAATTTTTCGCTCTCCTCACAAAACTATTCTACCGTTTGCGCTAATATTCAACAGTTGTTCTATATAGAGGCTTCTAAATCTTATTATTAAATTTTGTACCGATAAGTTCGTTACATCGGCAGTTACTAGGGTTTTTGAATTGAACCCCTTCTGTTATGACTCCAAATATGAAATTTTGTGTCGATATATTTAGGCAGAATTTTTTTTTCTTATTTGGAATCTAGAGGTTGGAAAACATGAAATTCCGTTAAAAACTCCGCATTGAATTTTTGACCGATTACATAACTTCCCCTTTACTTCGTATAGATGGGGAGTAAAAATTATTTTTGACATTTTGAAAAATAATTATATAGGAGTATATATACATATATGTATATGGAATAATTCCATATTCGGAATATAAGTATAGGATGACGTAAACGAATACTAAGAATGAAATAGTGTATAGATAACTCTGCTTAGCTTTGCTCCGAGAATAAAAAGAACTTCTCCAGCACGAATTAATTCTCTTCGGTATCTCCCTTCCTGTGCAATTTTGCAGAAGTTATCGCGAACAAAAAAATTATATAAACTGACGCATACTCAAGTAGTTCAGAATATGTGCAGAAAAAATTAGATATATTTAATATATTCATTAGACTTATAAATATTAGATATAAGATACGATTGACATAAAAATTAATGTGTACATTGAGTCAGCACTGAAACAAATAATTTGCACAAAGTAACATTCAAATCGTCGCATTTATACAAAAGTTATCATGAACAAACAATATAAAATCGGTTCATTTTTGTAGAAATTAACGCAAACGAAAGAACATTCTACAGACAGACTGACTATATTTCCCCTCCATCATCATACTTCGGTTTTTTCCTTCGGAATACGAAAGTAAATAAGAACTGGTAAAAAAAAAAACACTGATAGTGAACATGGAATTTTTGATAATTTTGAAATTGCATAAATAATGCAAAAATATGTATTTATACCTTAGCTTAGAAAGAATATTATTACATTTTTATTTGCAATGTTTCATCGTAATTATACTAAAATGTCAATTTAAACAAAATTTTGTAAAAAGGTTTTGCTTTAAGTCCGCTTTGAGAACCTTAGCAGTATGACTGATTTTTACATTTTATGGTATTAGCATAATTCTAAGTTGAATATTTAACTCGGAAAAATGTCTCGTACAAATGACATTCAAATAAGACGAAATTTTATATAAAAATAATTAATTATGTATAAACCTAATTAGTACATACATTTATTATTATTTATTGTTTATTTTTATTTGTTTTATTCCTAATATTATTGTTTGAATTTTCAGGGCGAAAAGGGGGACCGGGGTTTTATGGTAAAGTATTGTCATTTTCATTCGGTGGTGGATTATTAACGAAAATAACATTTTGTAGTTTACCAAAAATTAACCCAACTTCACTTTTTAATAATGTATGTTTGATAAAGTAGAATTGTGTATAACATTTTTAGCTGGTTTATTTTAGAGTACATATTACTGTCTATTACTGCTTGTTGTGGTATAACAAATTTAATATTTTAATTTAACAGTAACTGTATGCAGTGGAGAATTTTTCTTACAATTTCTACTAACGGAATGTTTGCTCTTTCATATGTTGTATATCGTCATCCTAATTAGCAAACCTCGTAACTCCATTTTCACTAATTTTGGTTATTTGTGCTATCTGCTACACCACCTTGGAGTCTATCATACGAGAAATCCTCATAATTCCACTATGGTTCTTAAGATTAAGAAAGCTCAGAAACAACTCCTCGTAACTCCATAATATAGAATAAAACAAAAACAATACAAATATTTAGGTGTCTCCTGAAAAACGTGTTACTTTGGAGTTACGAGGTTTGCTAATTAGGGTGACGTTATGCTTCCATCGAAAGCCGAATTTTCTGAATGAAGGAGGAAACTCTAGTAGAGTCTCTAACACTATGACACAAGCCCTTTATGGCATCTAACCCATTTAGACTTATTAAAAAGACCCTTTAAGACACCTAAATCCCTTTAGGCTACTTGTTTATTAAATACACAATCCTTTTTTTCAAGCCTGGTATAGGACTCCAACTGCTTTACTGAAACTAACAGAAGTCTTCAAACAAGCTAGTTTTGTTCGACTTTTCAACACTTAGAAGAGAATAAGGTTCTTTAAGGCTCTTTAGACTAACTGGTTCTTAAAAAGGCACTTAAGTTCCTTTAGGCTACTTGGGTTATTAAAGTCACAATTATGTTTTCGACTCGGATAAGGAACTAAAACTGCTGTAATGGAACTAACGGAACTCTTCAGACAGTATTCACAAAAGAAAGCTCACTCTGCTAGTACTGCGTCTTTTGAAAGCATTCAACTCCTTGGACCACTCCATCCTCTACAATCTGGCCAGTCTCCTTCTCTCCACTAGCGTCCTGTTCTGGTTCCAACAAACCCTGTACGTCTTACATCATATTAGATTTTTTGCCCTGATACTCCGCCAGTAGAAATCCGCTCAAACCTTCCTTCCGATCAGAGAATCCTCATCGGTATTTCTTCCAAATTCTAAAATCCAAAGATCCCCACTACCTTTTCCAAATGTTTAAATTCAAGTATTCCTTCCACCAAAGACACACCAGACGGGATCTAGGAGGACTAAGGATGGGCCTTCAGACCTCTTCATCCCCTCCCAAGGCTCCTTTACCCTCCATATCTCGTTCCTTGTTCAAGTCTCCTTTCTCCGGAACTCCCTGCCTCCTATTCGTCATTCCCTTCCTGTGGCTTCCTTCAAATCCTCACTGTTTCGATTTAACATTTAATCAACATCCCCCCCCCCCCCCCCCCTTCCTATTTACCTTTTACTCTCCCCCCTCCCACCCCCCTTTCCTGCACTATTATTTGTTATTCCTTTCCTTTTTCATGTTTGCTTTAGCAATTTAATTTATTCTTAATGTATCTTTATTTATTTATTTTTTTATTCACTGTTCAAGCTCCTATATATTTTTCCTATCCTCTAATGTGCCTTTCTCTTATTTTTTCTAAACAACTCTGTTCCCAATTTTAATTTTAACTGCAACTTTTAACTGGGCATCCTCCCCACCATTATTATATTTTCGTTTCTTTAACCCTTGAAAAAATTATATATAACTTATTTTATTTTTAAGCTTCTGAATTTGTTACTATGTTCTTTTACTTTGCATTTGTTTTTGTTCGTTATTAATTTCTTTTCATTAGTTATCTATATTTTACTCCAAGGCAGTAGAGGTCTTTATTGAGTATCTAAAATCGTAAATGCTCGGAACCAACGTCCTATCCGAAGGACGGCGTGCTCAATGTTTTTTCATCTCCCAGATATAGATAAAAAACTTAAAGGCCTCGTTCGGCATGCTACCTCTGAGCTACCGGCGCCCTTTGTTAAATGATCTGTTTTAACTTAGAGTAAAAAAGTTGAGCCCTCTCTGATCCTCACTCCCCTTTGGCTAATTTCGCTGAAAATCGATAGAGGGTTTTGGATACACATAAAATTTTGTGTCTAAACATTAATTCTTTAGAGAGTTAGTTGTAGTGTTCTTAGACACACACTTTGTATATTTTATTGCCTTATGTACAAGACATATTAGCCATGCCTCTGTAACAGGGTTATCCATGGAATAAAACTCTCTCCTGATTGGGATTCGAACCCGCAACTGTGGTAACGACCAACGCCCCACGCTCTAGAACGGCCACCACGATCCCTGCTTAAATAGCATGAATCCACGAGTACAATAGATGAACAAATCGAGTGGAAAAATATGGCGCCCTAAGCTCGTAGAGAAGGACCACCCGGGTCACGAAGTACACCTTCATTAGAGGGGTAATTTTAGGTAGTAATAGTAATATAATGGAACTGTAATGGGATAATAGTAATGATAATATATGTAGGAAGACATGATTACTGTACAATCTGACAAGAAACTCCAGATAGAGGATCTGTAAAAGACTGAAGGGCCACGTTCTGCAGCCACCTCTTTACTGGCCTTCCTCAACACCTACATTCGCTCAGAAGACCGTCTTCGTGGGATTCTTTGACAATACGGTGGCTAGCGTCCGCCATTTTGGAGTCGCATAGCCTATGACACTCAGGACATAACTAAGAATTCAATGGTATATAACTCATACGTTACCTACATACCAAATTTTGAAAAGAATACCCTCCTTTCGCGTTCCGCAGTCGGGTAATAAAAACGACTGAACTTCAATTGTCTGTAAATTGCCCGAACTTATTTACGGAAAAAGGAATTGACACTGATGATTTTTGTAATGGTGGTCATGTCCAGTATCTGTGTTGCGATGAGCTGGCCGGGTCACAGGGCTCCTTCATGTACCTGCCTCTCTCGCCCTCATCTGGACACTCCATGGCACATCCTCTTTCTTCCTGGATCGTACCGGAGCCTCCCCTCTCCGATCCACCTCCAGTTTTCACCAGGATTCTTCTGATGGGTATCCAGAGACAGGATGAGTGAGGATGTCGTCCTTCAGCCCCTTTTTCCGGGCTTTTCGCCCACCTCCCCTCAGAAGACCGTCTTCGTGGGATTCTCCTTACTATAGCAATTAAAATGACCATTAAAACCACAATTAAAAAAAATTTCGTGTACTAGTCTACTTTGGGAAAGCCACAAGCAAAGAATGTGATTATAAATAAAAAAAAGAAACAAGGGGATAGGAATAATGAAAGAACAAATATTGAAAAATTATTTAAAATAAAAACTATGTGTTAAAAGTTAAAACAGAACTTAACACGGTAGCTCAGAGGTAACATGCTTGCCTTCTGAGCTCAAGATCACGGGTTCGAAACCCGGACGAGGCCTTTAAGTTCTTTCTAAAACATTATTTTCTAATATCCAATAATGCCAGTATGAAATACATTTTGAGAGGGTGGAGGGGTTGAGAAAGAGATCTGTAAAAAAGTGGTTGGTTTACAAAAGTCCTGTTATGGCCACATGCTACAGTTTGTTAGTTAGTTATTATGACTCATGTCCGGACTACAAGGTAATATTGCCTACTACCAGAGCGCTCTTTTGACGCTCAGGTGGACATGAGCCCGACTCTACTGCGGGAGTCCTAAATTTTACCTACCCTAAATTGACATCGCACAGGCTGGGGACCATCGCTTAACGTCCCATCCAAAGGACGGCGTGCTCAATGTTTTTCACCTCTGAGATAAAAACTTAAGAGCATCTGCCGGGTGTCGAACCCGCGATCTTGAGCTCAGTAAGTAAGCACGCATCCACTGAGCTACCGGCGCCCCCTTGATATATTTTTATAATGAAATAATCTCCCTTTTATTCTCTTTACATCCCCTTCATTAATATTCAGATCGAATCTCTCCATTAACTTTTTCTCTTTCTACATAATTTTACATAATATCGAAAAATTGTATAGATAACAAGGTAAACTGAGGCATTACTGGTTAATTGGCTTTTTAGTATACTAAAGTAGCCATTTCTTCTTTGCTTTAAATCATTTTATTTGCAAACTTTGAAAAATTATAATAATGGGGCATTAATATCAAAAAATAATAATAACAGAAAAAACATCACCCTGCGACCCTGGAAGATGTGTTAATATACTTTTGGCTCCACTCAAAAACAACCCTGAAAAATGTAATAAATTTATCGACACAAAATTAAGTATAAGGATTTAGGAGCCTCTATGTAAGTCCACTGTTGAATTTAGCCCTAATAGTCGACTGGTTTTGGGATGGATCGAACAGTTAATTGATTAATTCGTTCTGGGGAAGTACATTGCCGGTGATTCACCGACGACTTCTTATTTATTTATTTTGTAATTTGATGGTCGTATCAATCAACTAAACTAGTACAAATCGTCCTATGATGACGTGGAAGATGATAGGGGTCCTACGTACGTCTTTAATATCTTCTGCTCTCTCCTTGACTTTTCAATTAGTTTTGAATATCAGAAAATAATGATAGTTGATTTGTCTTAATATAATACTACTTATGAACACTGACGTCTTCTATTAATGACTTTTTTATAAAGGTTTGTTGTCGTTAGACTACCAGCACTCAGGTCAATAGTTGTATGAGTACCGTCTTTTCATGAGTTGCCCCATCATGAAAATATCCGAACACAATTTAGTTGTCATACACGGGATCAACAAACACATGGTGGGACCAGAAACTCAGTTGGGGGGGCTATTGCCTATCCTAAACAAAACTGTGCTTTCAAGTAACTATTTAACCCTAGTTTTGCCATGGGTACGGAGCAACATATAAAATGTATCGATATATTCATTACATCGATAGTTTTGGTTTTTTTTTTAAGCCCCCCTCCCATAACTCACCTCTTCCCTTTGAGTATCAATCGTCCTTATGGAATTCTAGACACACATATAACATTTTGTGGCGATCTATTTATATCGGGACTTATCCCGTTCACAAACACACAAACAGATATGACATTATACTTTCCCAGCTATACAAAGTATAGGGGAAGTTATGTAATCAGTCATGTTGAGTTTTCTCCGGATTTCAGGTTTTCCGACACCCTGATTCTAAAAATAAAAAAATTAAAATTGTTGTCTTTCTTTGTGTTTGTGAACACGATAACTTCCGATAGAACGAATGAATCAACAAGAAATTTCATATGTGTAACCAGAACCTCATAAGGACAACACCTATCGGCCAATGGGAAGGTGATGATTTAAGAGGAGACTTGACACAAAAACTCTAATAACTGTCATTGTAATGACTGTATTGACACAACATTTTATATGTCGATTTAAAACCCCATAAGGATAACACTTATTAATTTTCTGCAAAATTCGGCTGAAGGGAAGCTAGGGGAAGAAGTTGGGATGGCTCAACTCAATTGCAATAACTGCTGATATAATTAATATATCGACGTGAAATTTAATATGAGAATTCAGTCGTACCTGTGTGAGTCAACTATCAATATTTAGCCCAAATGGTCGACTGGTTTTAGAAAGAGAGTGTACACTTAATAATTAAGTGTAGTGTGTAGTGTTTTCTAAATTGTGTATCTAGAGTTCACTCATTATATGTATACTGTTTATATTCTCCTCTCTCCATATTTTCTTTTTATATTATTTGCGATTTCTGTGTTTTCACTGTACGTATATTTATTCCATGTTAATTGTCCCTCTATGTGAGGGCACACAGGAGTATTTTGAGGGAGGACCTTGTAAAACTGGAAGTCCTGCCTATATAGGATACGATCCAGCAAGTTACATAGGATACGATCCTATATAGAGGAACCATCAGATACCCAGTGCCACAGCTTATCTAACAAACCTTAATTCCATACACGCTCCAAGATCTCACTTACGTCAAGAAATGCCTCCGGGCGGTGCTCTTCTTTCTGGCCCCTTTAAAGATTTGATCAACCAATCATGGGTCGGAGAGTCAAGTGGAAAGGACGGAACAGATATCAAGGGATCCGAACATGGTTGTCATGTTCTGATGGAGATCTTACGAATTTAGAGGGCTCTGTCGTAAGAGAGTGTGAGGAACATGATCTTCTGATTGAGATTTTGTTACCAGTTTGGAACACTCCACTCTGCGACGCGTTAAGAAAAGGAACACTCCGTCAACCTGTCTTCTCGTAAACACTTCCATACTACTAAAGGAGTCTTCAAATCATAATTATTGATAAGAGCAGATATCTCTTGATTGACTTTATAGTTTTAAGTAGAAAAACGCGGACATATTGTGAAATTTTTATAATAAATAAATAAAACTTTGTACAAATAATAGACATTTTCTATGTTTAGCCATGTTGCAAGATGTTTCTTTATAAGGTGAGTAATGAATTCAAACTTTTTTTTATTTTACAAGCGGTTTCGCATATTCTGCATCCGGTTGAGAAAACAATAGGGGGGAATAAGGGGTGAGTTCGTGGTAACACTTCACACAAGTTTCGGAACGATATTGTCGGAAGTTTCGGAAGGATACTGTCGGAAGTGTCGGAAGGATACTGTCGGAAGAAACTGGTGTGTTACCACGCATTCACCCATATTCCCCTTATTTTTTCTTCAAACTGCAGAATATGTTAAACCGGTTGTGAAATGAAAACTATTTTTGAACAGAAAAACAATCACTGTATTCACCTTAAAAAACTTCGTTTTTTGAAATACGTATAGGAATACCATATTGAAAAAACATAGGAAAAATTGAAAGAACTGTTAAAACTAATAATATTAAAAAAATACTTACTAAAATAGAGAAACAAAATAATAAAGTTCCTACTAATTTTTTGACGTGATACGTCTTTCATTTCGGTCAGTAAATGGTCGCGCGCCTTACTTTGGTATCGTTGTGTACAGGAAAGAAGCCATTTCTCGATCACTCGTGCATCGATTGCGCCGTTATTGCACCACGCATGACGCAATCGGAGCTAAATTTAGTCTTTCGCGCGGCGTTCAGAGAGGCGTAGCTGGCAGTACGTTTCTCTATCCTAGCGGGAGCAGTCGCGTTTAAGAGATCTCACTCTGCCGTAGTAGGAATAATCCATCGAACTCAAACCGGTGGTTTTCAGGAGTTATAAGGCTTACAGGTGTGTAATTTGTTGCAGAAAAACGGTTGCTTGGCTATGGCCCCCCCGCGTTCGACAGGTTGTGTATTTGGTTACGTTAAGACATTGCATGTAACCCACTGTGGATGCGTCCCCGACATAGACGAAATTGTTTTGAGAAACTAAGGATATAATATAGGTTTTAAAAGTATCAACCCCATGACCCATAAGCCTCAGTTGGAGGATGGAGGCAGAAAACAGAAATTGAGAACAAAAGTGTGCGACGTGCAACTCATTGTATAATGGACAGACTGGCCATTAAAAACATAATTAAAGAACATACGACTGAAATTAGAAACTGAGACAACCAATTCAATTTCCAGAGCCACATTATCGACAATAGCCACACTTTTCACCCAACTTCCAGAGCATTTCAATTTTTTATAACTACTCTTTGCTAACACATATGACCATAAAACCAGTTATATTACCACAAATGCATTTAATGTAATAGTTATTTTTACTCCATACATCATAGTCGTTATTTGTTTTCACTATTCGACTTTTTATCGAAACCAATTCTTTTAGACATTTGCTCAATTTACGCGAAAGTAAAATTAGTTCTGTGGAAAAATGCTCGTAACAAACATGCTTCTTATTAAATATCCAACTGACGAGGTCTCCTCAGATTTGAGATAGGTCCAATACGATTTCAAAGAATGTACAATGAATTTCTGTAGAAAATAGTTTAAACCAATGTTTAAATTGTTACGAGTAACGCATGGCAACGAATTTTAAAATATGTTTTGACTATTGGTATTTATTAAAAAGGATAAAAAATAATGAACAAAAAAATTAAATTCTTAAATTCATCCATTATTCAATTTCGATTTCGCGAATAAGTACAAAATTGATATTTACTTTCAAATATAAAGAAAACATAAAATTGAAAATTTAAAAACACAATAAAAATATTCTTTGTTCATTCTTTTTTTTTACTGAAACCTTGGCGGGTAAGGTTATTTTTTTTGGCGGGGGGGGGGGGGGGGGGGGAGGGGGGCTTGAAGGGTTAGGGGGA
The DNA here is from genome assembly GCA_963662175.1 of Aradus depressus. NCBI lineage: Eukaryota > Metazoa > Arthropoda > Insecta > Hemiptera > Aradidae > Aradus > Aradus depressus. Next base: position 42,009,239 of record OY759215.1, read on the forward strand.
GGCTTGGCCTTATAAACATTTGAGCTCAAACTCCAAGTCTCTAGCTGTAATAGAGGCCAAGATCCCAACACAGGCTCTGTTGAAACCTGAAGATCTTCGAAACGGCATACCCGATTTCCACCAAACATGGCTAAGAACCATCTCGCAAATACCAGCTTTTGAAACGAAAAAACCGCTTTGAAATCGCTTCAGCCATCTTGGAGCTACGATGCCACAGACAGACACACACACACAGACAAAGGCTTGAAGCTTATAACACCCCTCCTTTTGCGTCAGGGGTTAATAAAATATATGTAATATAGTTATAACAGGACTTTCTTATATTATACCAACCACTTTGTACAGATCTCCCTCCCCTTCTCAAATTCATTTCAAGCTGGCTGTACAATGAAACAAAGAAAACACTGATGTCAACACATTACTTTCATATATCCACTAATGCCAGTATGAAATGAATTTGAGAGGAGGAAGCAAAGTGATCCGTAAAAAAGCTTGACTATGCTTGCAAATGTTCAACTTTAAAATTTTTAATGACGCTAGATAAACTAGTTGGAGTTCCTCTTGATTACAGTAGCCTCCGTGTGATCTTAGTTCTTGGACCTGTTAGAACTTTTGAGAACTCTTAACTATGATTTGGTTCAATGTGAGAGTCTAGGCCAAAAACCCTTTATATTCCTAAGCTCCAAGCTAAAAATATATATATATATATATATAGCGAGTTTCTGAGAGGTTTTCCTTTTCATTGGTTGCCTCCACTTTGCATGTTCCTCTGCAAGCATACAAATGTCTTATAATGCCTCAGAGTTTATCTTGAAAGTTAAGTGAAACTCTCCCCTTCCTCTGTTAGATAGCTTCAGAGACCTGTGGATAGGTAATTGTGGCAACTGTGTTCCTGGTTCTGCATTCTAATTTTCTTTTACCTAAATTACAATTATAGAAAAAACCTTTTAGTCAGACTTTCATGTTTTCCCGATCTCCTGATTCCAATTATTTAAAAAAAGAAGTCGTCGGTGAATCACCGGCAATGTACTTCCCCATAATGAATTAATCAATTAATTTTTTGCCCCATTCCAAAACTAGTCAACGGTTTGCGTTAATATTCATCAGTTGAATTACATAGGGACTCCTAAATCCTCATACTAAATTTTATATCGATAAATTCATAACATCGGCGGTTATTAAGGTTTTTGACTTGACCCCCCTTTCCTTCAGCATTAATCTGCAGGCACGCCGGTGTGCCCCTACGTACTAAAGCCAGGGAGCGCCCCACATTCATCCCGAGCTCTCTCGGCGCGCCAAAGAAACTAAGGTGGGCTGGGAAAGACCGCTTATCGGCTGTGGTCACTCCTAGCCTACCAGAGCAACAGAAAATAATTATTTATTTTATTTCATTTTTGAATGACCAATAAAATTGCTAGGCCCTCATTCCCCAACGATTCGGCAATGGGTGTCTTAGCCTCCACCGCTCGCCCCCCCCCCCCCCAAAAAAAAAGTTATCTCCTCATTGGGTTTAAATATGAAATTTTATATGTTATTGGCGTTTTTGAGTTAAGTCTTCCCTCCGATTCCCCCCTTCCCTCCTGCCGATTCCGCTGAAAAACTATGTTTCGTCCTTATGGGGTTTTGAAATTACATATGAAATTTTGTGTCGATACATTCATTACAACGGCAGTTATTAGTTAGATCTTTTGAGTTAAGCCTCTCCCTAATCCCTTCCTTCCCCTTGGCCGATTTGGCAGAAAAACAATATGTGTCGTCGTTATAGGGTTCTGAGTTCATATAAAAAATTTCGTGTCGATACATTTGTTCTATCGGGACTTATCGTGTTCACAGACACTTAGACAGGCATACTTTTTTTTTTTTTTTCATATTTGGAATCTAGAGATTAGAAAACATGAAATTCCGTTGAAAACTCCGCATCGAATTTTTGACCGATTACTATATTTCGTAAAGAACACGATAACTCCCGATAGGATGAATATGCCTCGAAATTGCATATGTATATACAAAACCCTATATGAATAATTCATATTAAAAAAACCAAAGACACATAAAAATATTTTCCAAGGGAATTTATTGTTCGTTCTTTGGGCACTATAACATAGTTCGTATTGGTCCTATCTCAAATACATATATATATATATATATATATATATATATGAATATTTATATATGTTATATATAAATGTGATGTGGCCATAACAGGACTTTCTTATACCAATTATTTTGTATAAATCCTTCTCCCTCCTCCTCCACAAAATTACGCTGTACAATGAAACAAAGAAAACCGCTAACGTCAACACACTACTTTTATATATAGACTCAGTAATGCCGAAATGAATGTGAGAGGTCCCCTCTGTATAAATATGTTCTCATTTTCCAGCGCGGCATATTGAGAAGGACGGGATATTTTGTGGACACCAGAAAGTCCCTACAAAGAAAAGTAATTTCAAAAATGGAAGATGTTCTCAGAGGAGGGAGAGATATCGGACAATGAAGCTAACCCTTTCTGTCTGTGTCTCTTCATTCGGATGGCTTATATAAGCTGTAATGAAGAGTTAGCACTAGGGCTCATCAGAACTTAGGGGGTCTTCTATCGTGTCCTGGTTGTCGTGGCATTCTGGCTATCACATCTGTGTCTCTTCATTCGGATGGCATAAATGAAGAGTTAGCACCAGGGCTCATCAGAACTTAGGGGTCATAACATAGAATGAAGAATTACTGACAGTATGATTTTGGAAGGCTCAGATACTCGCTCTTAACCTATCTATTCGCCAAGCTATTTAAAGAAGCAAGAAAACATTGGCTTTTGTAGAGTTTCACTGGACGAAGACCAGATACGGAAGGTCTCACTCTTAAACGTTATCCTGACAGGTCCAAGATGACCCCAATCGGTTTAACATCCGGACTGCACGCTGGTCATTCCATCAGCCAAATATTCCGGTGGGTAAGGTACTCCTGTCTCACGATGTAAATGATTCCGTTCCCAGTAACTCCTCACAAAAAGCAACCTACTTTAAGCTATATATATATCGTAAATACTTGATCCTTCCCTAGAAAATGTTTTACTCAAATTCTCGTACATTGGTTTAAATGTTCATATATATATATATTTATTTATTTTTTAACCTAAAAGTCTTTTTATGGAAAGGGGGGAGATATAAAATACGTTATTTATGTGACCATACTAAAGTCTCGGTTATAGAATGAAACCGTACGCAGAACAAAATATGTGATATGGTCATAACAGGACTTTATATAATATTATTATACCAACCATGCGAAAGATCATTTTATTGTTCGTAATATAGATATTTTAGTTAAATTCACTACAATGGTAAATATGATCAATAATGTTGGAAAAATATAATAGAAATGCTCAAAAACAGTTGACATCACAGATAAAGAAGTGTGTAGTGTGTGTGTGTAACCGTCCGACACTTACACAGGCACATCAACGAGACTTACGGTCTGACATTGCCCCTACCGAGACCTAAGATGTTTACACATAAAAAATAGTTGAAGTATTTTTGGTGGTAGAACAAAATGGAGGAATCCTTCCTATGACATTTGAGAAGCATGACATATATGTAGATGACTTTTGTTTCTTCTTTGTTGCCTTTGCCTTATTAATAATTGTAAACTTAACGTTCTTGATCGTTTTCTATGTAATTCTAATGTTTGTTATTTTATATTTCAGGGCCCTATTGGCTTGGATGGACCCAAAGGAGATCCTGTAAGTAATATCAACTATTACATTTCATTATTATATTCTTTATATCTGACGCCATTTTATGCATTCCTTCCTCTTTGAATGCCTGGCATTGAACTCCGTGCAACTAATCGTTTTTGCTTCTTGAAATTTTATTCTAGCGTGGATCGAAATATTTGTCTCTAAAAGTGAATACCAAGGAATATGATTTTTCTGGGCTTAGCTACAAACATTCAAATAACTTCTGATGTACTGACTTTATGGACATGAAATTTTATATTTAAATTCAAAACCCCAAAAGAACGACAGCTGTTAATTTTTCGCGAGATCGGTCGAAGAGAAGGGGGGATTAGGAGAATGAACTGCCGAAGTCATTAATGCATCGACACAAAATTTAGTATGTCCCTATTAATACTATTGATTTTTACCCCAAAGGGTCGATTGGTTTTGGGGGGACTTAATTGATTAATTCGTGCTGGTGAAGTACCGACTATCACATTGACCTATTACACAACTTCCCCTATACTTCATATACTTGGGGAAGTAAAAAAAATAAAAATTAAGGACTTTATTATTGTTATTTTTTACTTTCTTATACACATGGTATAAGGAAGTAGTGTAATCGTGCGAAACCCATCCGAGATCCTTTATCTGGGAGGTAAAATAAACTTAAGCACACCGTCCTTCGGATGGGATGTTAAGCGATGGTCCCGAGCCTGTACGATGTCAGGTACCTACTCGTTAAAGACCCCTGTTCTAGGTGAATAAAAATTTAGGGTAGACAAAATTTAGGACTCCCATGGTTGAGTCGGGTTCATGTCCACCAGACTGACGAAAGAAAGCTCTGGTAGTAGGCAATATGACCTTGAAGTTAAAGTCCGGGCATGAGCCATAATAACTAACTCGTAATTTTTAAATCGTAACTCCATAGCAACGAACTTTAAAATATGGTTTTATGTATTTATAGTTTTTTTGATAAATTAAGAAAAATATATATGTGACGTGGCCATTACAGGATTTTCTTATACCAAAAACGCTTACAGATCACCCTCTCTCCCCCTCCCCTTCAAAATTATTTCATTTTGTCTATTTGAACAGAGTTATCTTGAGGTGGACATTCTTAGTATGAAATAATTTTGAGAAGGGGAAAAAAAGAGTGATCTGTGAGCGTGATTAGTATAAGAAAGTCTTGTAATGGCCACATCACATATATTTTTTATTAATCTCAATGTTCATTTTGTTTTCACGGTACATATTTCAAGAGGTAGAGAATTTTAAACAGTCTGATGTACGAACTCTAATTCACTCTCAGACCATCCTACGTGATCTGATTTTTAATTTAAGTTATTTCCAGATTTTATTTATTTATTTATTTACTACCTACGTGTTGTGCTAACTGGCGTTACTCGGGGGAGTCAGAGACCTATAAGGAAAATCGAAACGTACATCAGTTCGTATGACTAGACACACAACTAGGGAAGCCGAAACTGATCATAATATCGATATATCGGAAGAATTTATGCGTTTTTTTTCAATTACATTATTGTTTCACTTCCCATGCTTCATTCAATTTATGTTTAAGGTTTTTTACCTTCCCGATAAAAACCTAAGAGCCTTTGTCGAGTTTCGAACCCGCGATCTTGAGCTCAGTAGGCTCACACGCTACCTCTGAGCTACAAGCGCCCTCAAGTAAACAATAAAAATAATTTTGAAAAACATAGCACTCTTCCGATACTTGGAACTAAATATATTGTGGTGGCTAGAAATAATCTCAATGGGGGGATATTTTTGACGGAATAATGTCGTAAAAATAATCCAAAGCTTCCCCAAACTGGGAAAATTTGTCTCCTTCTTGCAAGCCAGAGACCCTGAATTCCTTTATAAAACTAGACAAGGAGAAATAAAGTTTAATAAAGTAAACATTCGTGCAGTGTAGAATGAAATTACCGCCATTAAAATAGCGTTCGTCGGACCTTTACACCAGAAAGAACTTTGGTTGACCATGTATATGACGGTCCAATTTATTCCAATGTTAAGGTACAAAAACTTATATACAAAGCCTTTGTGGTCTTACGGACTTGAACTCAGCTTTCTACCAATGTTTCCAATCTGCAGGGCATCTAACTCCTTCAATCCAAAATCCTTTGTACAATTGCCAGTGCTCCTTACAATGTTTCCAACAAGACCCTCCAAACTGATCTCAGCATTCCCCTTGTCACCGAAGTAGCTAGATTCAGATAAAAAAGTTATTTTCTTCCCTGAGTTCACATAGTAATCCTCTAGTCCGTGCCATCCACTATTCCACATTTCCCCTACGACGCCGTAAGCGCCAATGGCCTAGATACTTTTTAGTAGCATCAGTGACAGTTATGAGTTATAAATGAGTGCAACTCGGTGACTGGGTGATTTCTCCCCTGACATTCTGACAATTGCGTATTTAACTCTTTTAACAAAGTTGTTTGTTGTATATATTATTTATACAGTTGTGACCTATTTGTAAATTTAAAAAAAAAAGGATGGTTGCCATGTCTTGTGAGATTAGTCACATACTATAGACCAGGACTAGGGTTCTCTCTGATTGGCTAAGATCTCGATGTCACTTGTTCATTTCGATTCCTTTTGGCGTATTCCATCTGTGTAAAAAATGTGTTTTTACAACTTTTCTGGAAAGAATTCAGATGTGTATCGAGGTGCCGCTGTTGCGTGACCTATTCCTGTAGTTGTTTGCGATTCATGTCCAGGCTTCAACTATGTGGTCATATCGCCTACTACGTGGTCATATCGCCTACTATGCACATTCCCAGCTCGAATTAATCAATTACTTTTTCGCACTCCCTCCAGAGCCACTCGACCGTTTGGACTAAAACTCAATATATGTCTTACATAGTGACTTCTGAATCCTCACACTAAATTTTGTGTCGATACATTCATTACATTGTCAGTTATTAGGGGAGTCGAGCCTCCTTCTCTGATCTCCCCCCCCCCCCCCCCCCCCCCTCCCCTTCCCTTTAATTTATAAGTGTTGCCTTTGTAGGTTCTGGATATACGTATGAAATTTCGTGTCAATGCATGAATTACAACGGCAGTTATTAGAGTTTTTGTCTTAAGAATCCCTCCTTCCTTTGCCCGATCTGGTTGAAAATCGATAGATATTTTCCTTCGAGTGTTCTGGATACACATATATACATTCGTGTCGATACATTCATTCTATCGGGTGTTATCCTATTCACGGAAATTTTATTATTTTTTTCATTTTTGATATAAGGGGTCGAAAAATGTGAAATTCCGTTAAAAACTCCTCATCGAGTTTCTAACCTATTACATAATTTCATTCATATAGCTGGGGAAATAAAATCTCAGCCTTGGTTTCTCCATTAATAATAATAATTATTATTATTAGCTCCAATGTGAAATATTGTTTTTTTATTATATTCATCCATTAAGTTACAACGCTCACGATCTTATAATTATATAGGACTCCTTTGTACACAGTTTAATTATATTATTTTTCTACCTGTCGATTGTTATTAATGTCGTTATTCATGGAAAGTGATATAAACGCTACTACAGTCTACATCTCATCCATATGAATGAGGTGTTGGAGTTATGTTGTTCCCAAATTGATATGCCCATTTAATCACTTATTAGATCACATAAATATTTCTATTGTCAATATATTAGAATAACAATTTAGTGAGAGTTGTGTCTATCTTGAATATATCCTAAAATATTTTTCGATAGGATTCAGTGTTAACACTAGGTGTCTTTGTGTAATTCGCAGATTAAACGAGCATTACACTCTTTCGAATGTTTCTAGGTTTATAATTTCAAAATATGATCGATTATTGATATGACTGTCAGTGTACTTATCAGGTCACGGAGATTTTTTTTTTTTTTTGAGTAAATAAAGATCTAGACTTCGCTTTCATAAATAAATATAAAAATTTAAAGGATTGACTTATGTCACAGGTTGTAAAATAAAATATAGTCTGACCTCTTAGAGATTTTTATTAATTGTTGCTAGCCGGCTTTCGAGGTTGCCTTCATCATCAGGCATCTGATAAAGTAATTTTGAAAACATAATTCAAAATGTTTTAATAAATAAAATTTAAAAATTAAAATAAACGTATGTATATATAAAAAAAAAATAAAACAATTAAAAATTTCATGGATGGGGACAGATATGTTATTCCTGTTCCCCATCTGAGTCCTGAAAAAAAATAAGTACATGGATTCCAGAAGAATAATAATTGTAATTTAATTTAATTAAAATTACCAATTACATTGTAATTTTATTGTAACTACATTGTAATTATATTTTTTACACTGCAGTTCAATTACAATTCGCTCAAATCTGCTGTGGACGCTTCATTTTGAATTCCTTGAACTATTACTTGAACGATTACCTCTGAAATATTGTTTCTGAGTTTGTATGATTTTTCTATTTTTATAATATCCAAATATGTGAAAAAAATAGTCTATGTCCAACATAGCCTTCAAAACAAAAACAAAAAAAATATTAAAATAGATAAATTCTCTTGAATGCTAATTATTTGTTTTTTTCAGGGAAAACCAGGAGAAAAGGGACAAAAAGGTGAACTGGGTAGTCCAGGATTCGACGTTTATGCAGCAGTCAAGGTATACAATAACTGTTGTACTATACAATGTAGGATTGTGCTAACATATAATAACGTATTAATAACTTATCGTCATAACATCAATAACATTGGTCATTATTTGATATTTCTCGACACTAAAATTAATTTCGTATTGTAACAGTGACATAACCTAATAATATCCCAACATTAAATTTATTATTTGAATAATAATAATATATTTTTCGGCATATATATTATTCTCCCATTTTAGGAATAGATAATTAAAATACACAATTTCTTTGTCAAACTTCACTGTATATTCTCAAATACTCAACTAGTTTCGCCGTGTTAAGGCATTATCAAGAGTCACTGTGACTCTTGATAATGCCTTAACACGGCGAAACTAGTTGAGTATTTGAGAATATATAGTGAAGTTTGACAAAGAAATTGTGTATTTTAATTATCTATTCCTAGAATGGAGCTTCACAAAGTAAATCTGGAAACCATAAATTATATAAATTATTCTCCCATTTATTTTGGGTTTTACGACCTAACAAATATAGACATTTCGGAAAGATTTTCTATTATCAATATCTGTTTGTAAAAATCAGAATAAATGGGACAATAATATAGCTTAATAATATAATAATTAAATATAATATATTTCATAATAATATTTATTAACTCGCTGGTGATCTAAATATGAGGCGACAATTACTGAAACTCTTCAATAGATAAAATTAAAGGTTTAAAGCAGAAGTGTCATTTGTGTTTTTAGAAGTTCAGCTATTATTTGTTTATTTCTTATAACTTGATGAACGTTGGATTCACTTAAAAAACAAGATCCTTTTTTAGAGTTGTATTATTTCAGTTCTCCTAATTTGGTGTGGACTTATAATATTTATGTTTTGTGCCATTTATTACTATAAATGTGCGCAGTTGCTGTCCAAAATGACATTGTTGTTAATTTTGTTTAAAACATTTCTTAATATGGACAGTTTTAAAATACTCGCCTCATAAACGTTTACGCTAGAGCTGGTGGCTATGGCCTTTCATCCATAGCATTATGTAACAAAAACGTTTAATTTCATTAATGTTTTTGAAAAAAATACTAATTATTATTAATTAATTTCATGGTTAACCTAAATTTGGTTAAAGCTTGTATTGCAATAATTAACGGTTTTGAGTTCTATATTTTAAAGTTACTCAATTGAGAGGGCTCTCAGATACGTAACGTACAAATTAATATACATAATGTATTTATTATGGATTGACTAGCGGTATAATAGGAAGTGAGAGATCAGGCTTGTGGTCGAAAATAAATATAATTTTAAAAATAAACTAAGAATTTCTAAGCTTTCGTCAATGAGTGTGCCTTCTTCAGTCTATATTAACATATATATATATATATATATATATATATATATACACTATTAAGTAACAATGAAACTAAATGTTAACTAAATAAAACCAACATCATAACAAAATAAGTATTTTATGAAAAAATAAAACATGATATCATAAGATAAATATCAATATGGTTAAAATTGGATGAGTAACTTGTTGACAGAAAGAAGGTTGTACAGTTTTAACCATTTGAATATTAATATTGTGATACCATGTTTTGTTTTACCTTAAAAATGTTATTCTGTTTTAATTTTTTCTTTAGTTAAAATTTAGTTTCAATGTTGCTTGGTATTACCTTTTTTCTATTGTATATACATAGGTTAAAACAGGCTCTGATGAGGGCACATTCAGTGACTAAAGCTTGACAGAAATACTTGGAGTTTGTTTTTATCTACGAAAGCCTGATTTCTCGCTTTCTTTATATACATATATTTATTTAAATTTCATAAGATACTTTTTTCTATAAAGTGGAAGGGAATGATGCTCCCCACCTCACTTGTGTATACACATTCAAAATTGTGTATACACATTCAATACATTCAAAATTACCTCAAATCTAAAATTACAATGCAAATTACACGCTTCACATGAAAGTTAGTTTTATTAATTCCATGGCAAATAGTTTGGGTGGCAATGGTCGAAAAGGCCAGTTTAATCAAAAAAGTTTATTGTTTGATCATGCAGTGGTGAGGGCCTCAGTGTCCTGGCCAAACACAAATATATTTTGTCATTTTCATTTTATTTATTACCCATGCGAAAGGTAGATTATAACTGTTGTGTACTCTAGTTTTTGCAACTTGTAAACACTATCATTATGTAAAAAAAATTATTACAGGGAAGCTGATGTTTTAATTAATACCCATTTAATAATTACCATGTTCTTAAATATATTATCTGTTTACTCCACTATATTCAGTCACGAAATTTCGAAGATTTCAGTGTTTCGAATCTCGTTCAGCACAAATATTATTCATCAACTGGATACTAAAAGAAAAATAAGTGATAAATGTTTGAGATTATGACTGTGTGGTACCTGACTCCGCCACTAGAGCACTATACGAGTTACCTGTTCGCTCTAAAAATAATATGTGCGTTAATCTACCTCGAATGTAAATAATATATAATTGAATATAAATCTTTTTTGAAGCATATCTTTAAGTAATTTCTCGGAATGCCTAAAGCCGACATCGCTGAATTTTTTTTTTTTAAGTTCAAATATGGAATTTCATTTCGATAAATTGAATACATCGGCAGTTATTGGGGTTTTTGAGTTGAGTCCCCTCTGGCCCCTTGCCTTTTTCGGATTCCTGAAATTATTTCCTGAAAGTTAATAAGTGTCATCCTTTAGGGGTTTTGATTTTACATATGAAATTTTGTTTCGATACATTCATTACAACGGCAGTTATAAGGCTTTTCGATTTAAGCCTCTTCCTCAATCCCCTCCCCCTTCCCTTTGGCCCATTTGACTGAAAATTGATAGGTGTTGTCTTTAAACGTTCAGATCACGCATATAAAATTGCTTGTCGATGAATTAATTTTCACGGCTGTTATTAGGCTTTTTGTATAGCCTTTCCCCTAATCCCTTCATCCTTCAGGTCGATTTGGCTGAAAACCAATAGGTGTCGTCGATAGAGGGTTCTGGATTCACATATAAAATTTCGTGTTGATGTATTCATTCTATCGGAAGTTATCGTGTTCACAGATAGACAGAATTTGTTTTTTTCCATATTTGGAATCTGGAGGTCGAAAAACATGAATTTCCGTTCAAAACTCCTCATTGAATTTTTGACCGATTACATAACTTCCCCTATACTTCGTATCGCTGGGAAAGTAAACAAATTTAAATTGATGACTTTTTACAGAAGTTATCGCGAACGAAAGAAACTTCTACAAACAGATACGCAGCCGCGGAGTATCATATTTCTTTAAGTTTAAGAGGGTAGTACACACAGAAGATTTAAAAAAAAGTTACTATGGAAAGAACTATATCAGCCTCAAAACTTCACATGATCAAACAATAAAATTTTTTTTATGTATATCCTAACAAAACTTTATTAATATTATCGAAAATGACAATATTTTAATCATGTAACCACCACCATTAACCTGTTTTGTATGTAATGAGAAGATGTTCTGTTAGGGCCTCAAGAGATCTGTCACCACACTAAGGGGAGGTACGCTAGGCTATGCCGAGATTGTTGCTGTCAAGGTAAACTTTGTACTAAAAAAAGGAAATCAGGAGAAAAAAAAAAGATAAATTTATTTAATACCAAAAAGCTTGTCTTGTGAGAACATTTTTTATTTATTTTTTCTTAATGTTCACTTTTTCCCTCTTCCGACAGTGCTATATTTATTCCTATTCATGCAGTTACTTGCATTTTCGAGTATGCTTCCCTATTAATTGCATATTTTCCCTTCTCAAGGAGCAATCAAATATGTAAATTTATCACTCATAAATTCGATATGCCAATTTAAATATAAATGTTATGTATTTAAACCATATTTTGATTATATATATATATATATATATTATTACCTCTTAACTATGGGAGAAAAATGAATAACATACTTATTATTTACTATTACAAAATAAATCAAAATGCGGAAAACATAAATGATACTACATTTTCCTTTTGAAGTGAATAAAAACAAAATAATGTCGTACTTGGGTGTTAAAAAAAATGTCTATCCATCTTAAAACTGGAACTAACTACATTTCAATTCTTGAATCATTCAAAAATATTTTTTTTATTTTTTACTACTATTTTTTTAATATACAATTCGCATTTCTCACATCAATAGCTCCACACTATGTTAATGTCACTTTTTTTTTACCTCATCGTCCTCAGTGTTTTCCTTTTTAAGATTTAGAGTTTTTAAGAAATTCAAAATTAACGTTAGGATAATTATTAAAGCCTACCGAAATATAAGAAAATTGATTAAGCAATATATTTCCACTATTATTATTATTTTTTGTAAATGAAACTTACTATTTTAATGTATTTTCATTTTAACGTGTAACATTTCCAACCCAAAAAAATTTAAAAAGACAAACCGTATACACATATGTCAATGTTGGGGGAAATTAAGGTTCTGTCGTGTAAATAAAAAACTCAAGTTTTTGGCTAACGTTTCGGAAATTATCTTTTTTTTCTTCAGGGCCTAACAAACATTTAGTATTTGTTTTTGCATTTTTAAAAATATATAAAAAAATAAATAAGGACGTCAAAACCATACAATTGTTTGCGTCGGTTCACCGATTTCGCTCAAATTTAGCAGGTGGTTTCTACCACAAAACATATGAATATTCCCAAAATTTGGAGTCATTATCTCAAGACCTCCACTTTCTAGACACGATTTTATGAAATTGGGCATTTTTAAAAATTTAAATTAAAAAAACCCTTTATTGCTTGTGAAAAATGTTTTTTTAACTGGAACAAAATTTTAAAAGACGCTAATCGATTGGAAAATCATAATTCGTTGCAAGTTCGTTAAGATTCATTGGACAATGCTTACAAATGGTTCTAGCCTCGGATCTTAAATTATTCATAATTTCGGCGACTTATAAATTGAAATTGAAGTTGCTGAGAGAAAGAACCATAAGTACCAAAAATCAATCTACTAACCATTCCCTCACAACTATAGCATACAATCACTATAAATATAGCACTGCTCACTTACAATAAGTAGTGAATGACATTTCCTTTTATCTTACTGTAATTATTTTTTTCATTTTTATTTCTGTTATATATCCCTTATTTAAGGGACACCTACATTTTTTCCGGCAATGTCTTAGTACTTTTATATAGTTTTGGTGGCAGGTAGTCGTAGACTTTCATCTATTGTGGTGTATGCATGTATTTTTCTATATTTTTTTTAATTTAATTTTTTTTTTAGTGTGTTTATTTTTATTTTGTTTTGTTATGTTTTGTTTTTTTTCTAGTATTTTACTAATGGTTTTAGGGGCTCCAAGAACAAGGGCATAACATTTCAGCACAAAGCGTCATAATGCTCAAAGTAAGTTTAATTTTATAAAATTTAAATACAAATATTTCTGAAATACAAAGATATACTTAGAAGAATAAATAAACTTATTAAAATTGGAATCACTTATTTTATTAAATTGCACATTTTGAGCATTAGTCAGTGTGAAACATTTCTTCACTGTTTATTTTCATTTTATTTTTTACTAACGACTTTAATCAATGCCCAAGTACATATATAATTATTTTATTATATTATTTTGTTGATATTTGTTGCATGGTAGTGTTCTTTCCAGCATGTTTACAGTAGTTCTTAGAGTTTGAAGCTTTTTATTTTTTATTAATTGTATATTTATATTTTATCCTGGGTGTTTTATCAACTACAGATCATCCACGAAATTATGAAATTATTCTGTAAAATGTTCATATGATAAACTGACAAATTTTGTTGTTTTTTAAAGCCATTTGTGTTTTTCGTGATATTGATGCTAACTTTTGTTTTTCAAGCAGATGGTTTTATTGCGATAGGTTGTTGCACTCCACAGTCAATGCCAGGCCACTAGACTGTTTTGCATTGAGTAAATTTTCGTCAAGGATGTTAACAATGGTGAACATCCACTCGAAAACTACCCATCTATAGGAATTAAAATGTTACAATTAAGATAAACTGCGCCGAAAACTGATATTTTGATGGTTTTCCTTCATGTTCTTTAATATATTGGTGCGTTAAAGAATTTCACACAAATTTGACTTTTTAATTCGGGAGTGACTCCATTATTCAAGTCTGAACGGGATTTTCCGCTATTTTCTCTTAAACAACTGCCGATTCGAAAAAATATATTGACCGTTTTCGGTCAATATTATTCAGTTACGCTTATATTTCGGGATAGATCAATCGCAAAGATTTGAAAGTAAGCTTATCCGAAAAGGAATTTTCTCCAATTGTATGTACTTTAAGATATTTGTGAAACAATGGTTACATCCGCGCAAAACCATTCACTTTTTTTAATAACTGGTATTATAACATACTGTTCTACAGCTCAGCTGTAACTGGTGAAATAAACCTTGCATGTATTCAATGTTAGACCTATCCTAAACACTCCTGCCAACTTCCTACTACCATCTATCGACTTAACAAATATTAAATCTATAAACCGTGAAAAAGCGAGAAATTCTACCGAGCTCAGGACCGCCACTTAGAAATCTAGCTGAGGCACTTAAGTCAGATGTTTTAATCGGGAAGTTAAATATAACCTTGAGCACGTCGTCCTTCGGATGGGACTTTAAGCGGTGATCCAGGGCTTTTTCGAACGTGAGGTACTCGATAATGAGACGTATGTTATGTAAATAAACCTGGGTAGGTGAAATTTCACTTAGGTTGAAAATAACCTTGAGCACGTCGTCCTTCGGATGGGACTTTAAGCGATGATCCAGGTCTTTTTCGAATGTGAGGTACTCGATAATGAGACGTATGTTATGTAAATAAACCTGGGTAGGTGAAATTTTCACAGGTTGAAAATAGCCTTGAGCACGTCGTCCTTCGGATGGGACTTTCCGGATATATCTGAATCTGTCGTATCAGTTTCAACAATTATTAAGCCTATAAACCGTTAAATAGCGCGAATTTTTTGAAAAACATTTTTATTTCAATTTTAGTGTAGGATTCAGATATCCCGGTCGTTCTCTATCAGTTTTAACAAATATTAAATCTATAAACCGTTAAAAAGCGAGAAATTTGAAGAATGGAGTCTACCAAGCTCAGGATCGCCACTTAGAAATCTAGCTGAGGCACTTAATTCAGATGTTTTTAATCGGGAAGTTAAAAATAACCTTGAGCACGTCGTCCTTCGAATGGGACTTTAAGCGATGCTCCAGGGCTTTTTCGAACGTGAGGTACTCGATAATGAGACGTATGTTATGTAAATAAACCTGGGTAGGTGAAATTTCACTTAGGTTGAAAATAACCTTGAGCACGTCGTCCTTCGGATGGGACTTTAAGCGATGCTCCAGGGCTTTTTCGAATGTGAGGTACTCGATAATGAGACGTATGTTATGTAAATAAACCTGTTATCAATATCTTGAAAATTACAAGTAGTAAAAAAATATAACATATAATAGGATATGGAATATAACATATAATAGGATATGGAATACTAGATATATATACAATGAATCACCTTCTATATTATTTAACACTAATATACGTTTTTTTTAAATCATATCAAAAGCTACTTCCAAGTTGAGAAAGGCGCCCAATTGTGGAAACGTACGATAATAAATAAATAAATCAAATTTATTTTTGAAACATTGTCTGTTCGACAAAATATTTTAATACAAATATAAGCATAGCCAATTTTCTGAGACATAGATGAGAATAGATCTCAGAAACCTCTGATTTTAATTTTATTAATATGTTAGTTATTCTGACCCATGCCTGGGCTTTTAACTTGGGGGTCATATCGTCTACTACCAGAGCGCTCTTTTGTCGCGCCCTGAGCCCGACTTTACTATGGGAGTCTTAAATTTT
Organism: Aradus depressus; assembly: GCA_963662175.1. Classification (NCBI taxonomy): domain Eukaryota; kingdom Metazoa; phylum Arthropoda; class Insecta; order Hemiptera; family Aradidae; genus Aradus; species Aradus depressus. The sequence goes on from OY759215.1 coordinate 42,025,466, forward strand.
GCCTACCTTAAATTTTTATTCACCTAGGGTAAGGGTCTTTAATGAGTAATCCAAAGGACGGCGAGCTCAAGTTTCTTCCACCTCCCAGACAAATTAAGGACGTTGGCCGGGTTTCGAACCCGAGATCTTGAACTCAGTAAGCAAGTACGCATACCACTGAGCTACCGGTGCCCTCTTTTATTAATATGTATTCGAATTTACTAATTTCATCTTCAATTTCAGTTTTACCACTGTTATTCAAAGTAAAGAAGGAAATATTTTTGACCAAACAGATTACTAATTGTATAGCCAGTGAATTCCCAAGTTGAAATTCCAACCTCTTAATTACCGATGTATAAGAATGGTTCCCACTTCATAAACTAAGTTAATAACTGAACTCGACGGTGTAATGCCGAAACCGGTAATACATGTTACATGTATTACAACTTTTGTTGAATAGACAATATTTCAAAAATAATTTCGTTTTATTTTTGTATATATATTAGAAGCGACGTGTCAGAATGTATAACGTCGAGTGAAATAGTCAGACGTCTATTATTTGTAGTTCACTTTTTCTTGTGTCTCCCAGAAAACGTTGAGTGCTGCCTTCAACTAGAAAATAATGTACATTTCCTAGTAGAGTTGACATGGAGGAATGAGAACCTCGATGAATGACAGACGTTTAATTTTATCATTCATTCGACATGTCTACTTTCACCCTGTTATCAAACCGTAATCAATCAACGTCACTGCACTCAATAACTAATCACAGTTCATTTATATAATGATAACTTTTTCCTTAATTAAACGTGTCATATGTTATCACTAAGGGGCGGATTTATATGTATTTACACATTTTTCCCCTGAGATTTATATAGTAATTTACCAGCTAGCTAAAGTTGTATTATGACCTTATGATTCAATGCCTTTCTTAAACTTCCCTGGAATGTTAGTATGTTGATTTTTTTTTTTTTTTTTTTTTCAGAGGTTTCTTATTTTTTTTTTTGACAATTTTTCGGAACTATTCCCCGTCCCTTCTTCTACTCTCCATGAAGGTAGGTACATCATAGTGACCAGAAGAAGGAACGTGGAACTGTCCCGAAATATTGTCAAAAATACAAAAAAGAAGACGCCTCTTGAAAAAATCAACATTTTGAATCAATTGAGACCCATTTTTATATTTACAAATTTTTATTTTCACCTATCGTTTCATGTCCTTAAATTTAATTTAATAAATGATTTTTTACTATATATTAATTTTTTTTAACCTTTTAAGCAGAGTGAAAAGGGTCACGTTTGAAAGAAATAAAAATTAAATGGTTCTCATAATTTTTTTTCAATGAATTTACTATTTTTAAAAGGTGTCCACTATTATTTTTTTAAATTCTCACCTTCAACAAGTCAATGCTAACATATCGCCCATTTCGTGGTTCATTCAAATTCAAATTGCCTAAAGTAAAATCGAAGACAAAAAAGATCTTGAAACTTGATCTGCGGGGTTTTCTCTTTGAAACGTTTTTTTTATTTCAAATAATTTTAAAGGATGATTTATATAGTTTAACAATTAAAATTATACTACGCTCAAGTTTTAGATTGTATTTTATTAAAATTAAAGTTTAATCACGTTTAATTGAGTTCAATTATGTTCCAGCTAGTTAATTGTATTTTGATGTTTTTATCAAATATTAACTATACTATATATCGTCGATATATCGTCGACTGCAAAAAGTCATTATCTGACAATTTTTGAGATTTTGAACTAAATGTGCCCAAGAGATTATTATGGTCATTATTATCACTACAGGAACTTATTTCATGCAAGAAAAATTCCAAATCAACTAAAAAAATTAAAGAATTTTTCTTTAAGCGTACCAAAAAACGTTTTGATACTGCCAAAATTCTGTTCTCGTTTATTGTATTACTAAGTAATATATTATTTTTGTAATAATACAATAAACGAGAAAAGAACAGTCATATTAATAAAAAAAGTACACTTTAAAACCTATTATTTTAAAAATAGATTGCAATTTTCAAATGCTTTTATCTCAAAATGTTGGAAATGTCAGTTAGTGACTTTTTGCAATAAGCCGGCGATATTTAACTTAGGTTAAATCGCGTTCTTTCGTCGCTCTGGTGGACATGAGCCAGATTCTACTGTGAGAGTCCTAAATTTTGCCTATCCAGATTTAGTTACTTAGGATAGGGATTTTTGTAATAATACAATAAACGAGAAAAGAACAGTCATATTAATAAAAAAAGTACACTTTAAAACCTACTATTTAAAAAATAGATTGCAATTTTCAAATGCTTATATCTCAAAATGTTGGAAATGTCAGTTAGTGACTTTTTGCAATAAGCCGGCGATATTTAACTTAGGTCAAATCGCGTTCTTTCGTCGCTCTGGTGGACATGAGCCAGATTCAAATGTGAGAGTTTTGCCTATCCAGATTTAGTTACATAGGATAGGGGTTTTTAACAAGAACCGGACAGGCTCAGGGCCATCGCTTAACGTCTCTTCCGAAAGAAAGCGTGCTCAAGTTTTTTTTTTTGAAAATACTGTTTAAAACCTAAACAAGAAGGCGTTCCTGTTTTTATTAAAATATTTTAGGTTTTTGAGAATTTTTGGAATAAGTAAGAAAAAAGTGCTAGTAGCGTGCTTGCCTACTGAACTCAAGTTCGGAGGTTCAAATCACGGCCGAACCCCTTAGGTTTTTTATCTGAGAGATAAAATCCTCGAGCTCGCTGTCCTTCGGATGGGACGTTAAGCTATGATCACAAGCCTGTACTATGGTAGGTACTCATTAAAGACCCTTACTCAAAGTGGCTAAACCAGGGAAGGACTCTCACAGTAGAGTCGGGCTCATGTCCACCAGAGCGACGAAAGAACGCGATATGACCTCGTAGTTTTCGCTAATATTCAATAGTTGACTTACATAGGGGCTCCTAAATCATCAAACTAAAATTTGTGTAATTTGTAATTCGATATATATCGTGTCGATACATTCATTCTATCGGGAGTTATCGTGTTCACAGACACACAGACTTTTTTTTCATGTTTGTAATCTAAAGGTAGGAAAAGATAAAATTCCGTTAAAAACTCCACATCGAATTTTTGGTCGATTACATGACACAATACTTCGTACAGCTGGGAACGTAAGGAAAAACTTCTTAAAATGATGTAGGCCGTGGCCTTTTACAGGTCCTTATTTCTATAGAGAATGATCTCTCAGAGGTTGTTAGATTATATCAATTATTATCTTCTTGGAAACATAGGACCATAAATCGTTATTAATAATAACTGAAATATTGAAACCTTGAATATAACTCTAAACTATAATTAGAAAGGTTCACAAAACCAATAATAGACCATTAATTACCATTCCTGTATATAAACAGTGACAACCATTATTCAAAAATAGTAGAGTGCAATTTAAAACTCGATGTCATAAGACTACTGAATCATGAAAATTAAAAAAAAAAAAAAAAACTATTCCAGGAATTCAATCACGATAAAAAAAAATAACAACGGAAAACTCCATTTTTGGATTATTTACGGTTTGTTTGAAACACAATATCTCGTTTTACCTGCTCGTAAATTTGTTTATTTTTTCATCAATATTGTAATTGCCTCTCGTTTGATGTTTTATTGAATCCCGACGGGGACAAAAAAAAATATAAATAACATTCCATGCACCCTGCCTTGCGGTCTAGTATAGCGTAGTACAAAAAGGAATAACGTTTTGAAAATATGCAACCTTCTTCTGTACACAAGCAATTCAGTCTCTTTATGTCCATTTTCCTTTATACTTTAATACCTTCGTTACTATTATTCATCGAAGTTACGAGCATATTTCTTTGTCGCTAATTGACTAGTTGAAATATTTTCAGCTTCATTAAAACTATATTCACTGAGCTTTTATTCTCAAGCTACGAGTGGCAGCATCTTTAGGTTTTCCGGGAGACAAACAAGAAGTAACAATACTCGACATTTTATTAGGAAATTTAAATTTTCTCTTCAACTTTTTACTAATTATATGTAAGTGTCAAACTAACAATTTCTTATGGAACTGTAGTTATCACTTGATTTAGTTTGAAGAATGATGATCCAGAATGTGTGTAAAATACATCTGCAATGTCTCGATATATTATCCAAAACAAAAACGATACTCTTCCACAATTTACACGCCACTGATTTTTTAAACTTTTTTCAGGAGAATCTGTACTGCTGAGCTAAAGAAGTGATGGGAGAGAGGTTCAACATTTCATTCTAGAAAAGTACCTCATACAATTTGTTACAAATACAATAAATTATTCAGTAGAACATGTACTGTTTTCTTAAAAGAACAGATTGGATGTTCAAAATTGTATTCCTTCTAATACATAATATGAAAAGAACAAATCGTATACAAATATTATCATATATCGTTGGTTCTTTTAGTGAAGCAGTACATATTCTCCTGAAAAATGTGTATAAAAAAAAATGGTGGGTCAATTGTGGAACCTGTACTGCCCAACTTAAAGGACCGACGGAAAGATGGAAAATAATATTCCTTTGGATACATGATATAAATAGAACAAATCATATATCATATACAAATGTTTCATGTACCTATCCGAAAGGAGAAAAGTTTTACCCTCCCTTCGGAAACTTTTAGTGAAGCGGTACAGTTTCTTCTGAAGTATGTATTGTAATTGTTACGAATCTTATAAATTATCCATAAGAATACAATTTTGACCCACCCTCCCGTCAGTATAGTAAAAAAGTATAAAAATCAGTAGCGGGTAAATTGTGGAAAATTATTATAAAACCTTGCAGAGATAAAACTGAGCTGGTTGCTATACTAACCTAACCTTCATCATTCACAAAATACGTTCACATTGTCGTTTACAGGAATAATATTGACATAAAGTAGGCCGAATTCTCACATTGTTCTCATCATTTAATGCACTACTCAGTATATTTAAATTAAATTAATTTGTTTTGAGTTTTTGGTACATATGTTGGGCGCAGTCCGAACGCCCATTTTAGGATTGGTCGTTGCATTTAGGTAGATCTCGATCCAAAGCCCGTAAAGTGGTATATTAATGGGAAAAAGTGCAACGTTTAATCCTAGGATTGGAAAAATTAAACAGACAATGACCGAATTCGGACTTTGTGCCCAACTAATACATTTGTTGAGTAATATGATTTTTTTTTTAATTCTTGGAAGCTGAGAACATTTGGTGAATGAATATATAGTTGTGTACATAGAGTATAATGCCTGTTGTATTGTGTAGGGTGAGCCAGGAGAGCCAGGTCCGCCAGGTGCCCCCGGCCCTCAGGGCCCCGATGGACTCCCGGGCCATGACGGCCGACAGGGGATGCCAGGAGAGCAGGGAGAGAGGGGTCCCCCAGGGCCTGCCGGCCCCCCTGGGCCTCAGGGTGACCCTGGACCCCTAGGACCCACTGTAAGTACAACCTCTAACTTCCTCTGTTTTATTTTTCCCCTCTGATACATTTCATTGTGATAACAAAAAATTATTTTTTGTAATTTCTGTGTTTTATTTATATCTAAATTGTTTAATATTGCTCCGATAGATAAAGAAGAATTTAAAAAAAATGTATTTCAGGTTAGGTTAGGTTTTATGACTCATGCCCGGGCTTTAGCTACGAGGTCATATCGCCTACTACCAGAGCGCTCTTTCGTCACTCTGATGGACATGAGCCAGACTCTTCTGTGGGAGTCCTAAATTTTGCCTACACTAAATTTTTTTTCACCTAGGCCAGGGGTCTTTAACGAGTACCTGACATCGTACAGGCTAGGGACCATCGCTTAACGTCCCATCCGAAGGACGGCGAGCTTAAGTTTATTTACCTCCCAGATAAAATAAACTAAGGGCCTCAGTCGGGGTTCGAACCTACGATCTTGAGCTCAGAAGGCAAGCACGCATACCACTGAGCTACCGGCGCCCTCAAATGTATTTCATATTAAAACAGAAAAGAGACAACAACAAATATATGCCATAAGTTGCAAAAAAAAAAAAAGTAGTCGTAACTTCTCAAAGATTTTATTATATACTAACCGGTTTCGGGGTTGACTTCATCATCAGGCAGTCTACAAAAACCCATAATTTAGTAAAAACGTTCTCTATCTAGAGGCGCCGGTAGCTCAGAGGTAGCATGCTTGATGACTGAGCTGAAGATAGGAGATTCGAAACCCGGCTGAGGCACTTTTTTTTAAATCTGGGTGGCCGTTCTTCGGATAGGACGTTGGATAGGAGCGATGGTTCGACCCTAAATGAAAAAATCTGGGTAAACAAAAAATCCACCTCATGTTCACCAGAGTAACGATAGAGCGTTATGGTAGTAGGCGATACGACCTCGCAGTTAAAGCCGAGTTGGACATGAGTCACAATAATTATCTAGACGGGAAGTGGTGAAACTATACTGAAGTAGTTACGAAAAAATGCAACAGATACACTCTTATTAGACATTAAAATATCTCTGAAACTAAATTAAAAAGTCATGCGTGAGTGACGCGCTACTCACGAGGTGTCAGTTTTTTGCTGTCGTGCACTGATTTTGATTAAGATTTGTTTTATAGAGAAATTAAACTTTATTTATTGTTCTTTTATTTCTTTTATTCATGACATTATAGGTTGGTGGTAGCTAAAATAAGATATATACAACTGTGGTTGTACTGTCTCTAAATACCGCGAGAATACAGCTTTGATGGTAGTTTTCGAATTTGTTCTTGAAATGCTTCGATTCGTATTCATTTGTAGATTAAGTTTGTCATTTAAAAATGAAATAAACTGTTCGGTATTTCCTGAAATGGGTAAAAACACTATATTATTTGTTGTGTCAATATGACTACAAATATATTATTTATCGATCGATATTTTCAGCAGTTATTATTATATATAACAATATTATCATATACTGAAATATTATATATTATATTTTTTTAGATTTACACTGCTATATTATTTTCTTTTACCACAAATTTTATTTATTGTGACAAATTTAAGATATCGAAACATCTTAACCTAAACGTTTCTTACCGAAAGATCATTTTATAGTTCGTAATGTTGATATTTTAGTTAAATGTATATTAAAATTCAATGTTATGTTTTTTATAATTGTTTTATTGTCAAATGCAGTGGAAATATATTCCACACTTTATTATTCCATGAACGTAGAAATGCTCAAAAACAGCTGCGCGCGCAATCGTCGCATGCACATCAACGAGACTTACGGTCTGACGTGGCCCCTACCGAGAGCTAACATGTTTATCCATTAATTCACAATGTATCGCGACAAGTATAATTAGTTTTTTTTTTTGCCTCTTCTATAACATTTGTTCAGTGGGACATAGTAGGTTTTATCGCAACAACGAAAATATACCATTATATATAAAGGTTTGCATTTTGACTTTTATTTAATTTGATTGATGTCGTTGTCCTGTCCAGGGTGAGAAAGGTGATAAAGGAGAACGAGGACTCACGACAACACTGAAAGGAGACCAGTTTCCAACGGGGATCATCGAGGGACCCCCAGGACCACCTGGACCTCCAGGTATGTCACAATTGGGAATTTTTCCTATACTCCTATTTCTCTGGGACTTCTTCTTCAGTTCAGTCCCATACCTGGATCATGAACCAGTCTTACAGGGGACTCTTGGATTTGTGAGGAAATGTCCCTTCAGGGCCCTTCCGTAGGACACTGAGACATGTGTAGCCAATACGATCCGTGAGAGGTGGAATGTCTAGAGGCAGACTCTAACTATTCACTGCCGTTATCTCATTTTGACAAACTGATCTATGACTTACAAGACTGCCCATTTTCAGATATCTTTAGGGTATTTTCTAGTATTTGTATGCAAATTTTATTCTTGAAAAATTTCTTGTCTTATCAATTTCCGTTGTAACATATTTTTTTTCCTCTCTTATTTGTTTATACATTTTAAGGGCATGAAACTATTTATTTTTTAGTCGCAACTAGTTCTCCTATATGTAGAAGATAGTACTCTGCAGCCTTACTCGCTTCTGTAGGTTTAGTTCATTTTTTTTATTGTACAACCTCTACAGTGTACGAGAGCTTTTAGTAGCTATTTCCATTTCTTTTTATTTGGTTTAATGTATTTTGCATGTACTTTTTCCCATTTTTTATTAAAATAAATTATTTTTTATTTATTTTTTTAATAATTAAACTCATTTATACGCTATAGAAGTGAATCGATGAGTGACCCCTGTTTGAACAACAATTAAATAATTTTAACTGCATATTTGAACTAGAACAGGGGAATGTATTTAGGACCTATATGAAACAAAATTGCATTAGGTATGACCTAAGATAAACGAATTAATCTATATACAAAGGGATATAAAACATGACATATGAGAGGGTTTCGTGCTCATTTATCAAATTAGTGGTGTATTGAGTGAAAGAAACACTCGGAAAAGGTTGTGGACGCTAGAATGGCTAATTAATGATGGAATAATGGCCCTTATATCTACGAGGTGAGACCAGTCGCGCTGTTTTTTTTCTGAAAATCTCCATAAATTTAATAACACTACCTACTGAATTTTAAAGATGTGAAAGCGACACAGGTTGCAAAATAAAAACGTAGTTTTGACCTCTCGCAAATTTTATTATTTTGTGCTAGCTGGCTTTCGAGGTTGCTCTTATCATCAGGCTGTCTGTTAAAACATTTTTTAAAAAAGAGGTCGTAGGTGAAGCACCGGCTAAGTGCTTTTCCAGCTCGAATGAATCAATTACGTTTTCTCTTTCCCTCCAAAGTCAATCGACCGTTTGAGGTAAAACTCAATATTTGACTGGGGCTTCTGAATCCTTATAGTAAATGTTGTGTCGATACGTTCATTACATCGGCAGTAATTAGGGTATTTATTCTAATTATTAATCTAATTATTAACATATTATCTGTCCATTTTCAGATTTCCATAGATAATAAATATTGAATAATAATTATAACATTATAACATATAATTATTAACATTATATCCTAATTATTAACATTATAAATACCTAATAATTAACATTTTTAAAAAAATACATAATAATTAACATTTTAAATTTCATGAATGGGGACAGATATGTTATTCTTGGTCCCCATCTGAGGCACAAAACAAGAATAACGTATCTGTTCCAATCTTTGGAATTTTAAATCGTTAATATTCGATTTTAAGTCGAGCCATCTTCTCTGGTCCCCTCTTACCTTCCACCGATTTGGCGGTATATTAATAAGTGCCATCTTATGGGGTTTTGAATTTAAATATACCATTTTATGTCGATACATTCATTACAACGGCAGTTATTAGTAATGTTGTGTTAAGCCTCCCCCTTGATCCCCTCCTTCCCTTCTGCGTTGATATATATATAATATATATATATATCAACGCAGAAGGGAAGGAGGGGATCAAGGGAGAGGCTTAACACAACATTACTAATAACTGCCGTTGTAATGAATGTATCGACATAAAATGGTATATTTAAATTGGCATAAAATGGTATATATATATATATATATATATATTATATATATACCATCGTTTCGATACATGCATTCTTTCGGTAGTAATCGTGTTCGCAGACGAATCAGGATGTCGGAAAACATGAAATTCCTTTGAAAATCCGCACCGAAATTCTGACCGATTGCATAACTTCCCGTATGCTTCGTATAGCTGGGGAAGTGAAATATTAAAAAAAAAGAAATACCTAATAATTAACATTTTTTTCATGAATGGGGACAGATATGTTATTCTTGGTCCCCATCTGAGGAACAAAACAAGAATAACGTATCTGTTCCCATCTTTGCAATTTTAAATCGTTTATTTTTGAGTAGTTTCTTATTTTTTTAAATATAATTTATTGGCCAGTTTTATTTTATTTATTCATTTATTTTGTAAAATTATATTTTTTTAAATGTTTTATCAGACAACCTGATGATGAGGGCACCCCGAAAATCAGCTAGCACAAAATAATAAAACTTGTGAGAGGTCAATTCTTGTTTAATCGGCCATCTGCACATTATTTGAAAGCGAGTTTGTTATTTTCAATGTATAATGGTCTACCGCTCCTGGTTGATATTTGAAGTTCAACGTGTACTTTTGGAAATCATTAACCATTGTCAAGAAAGCAAGGACGGTGTCTAATTAAGAGCAAGCAGTAAAAGCATATTGTATCTAATGTTCGGTTCACACAGCGACAGTACTGCTTGAAATTTGCTGCCATTAATTGCTCACAAGGAATCTCAGGACATTGAACACCTGAATCAATGGGAAAAGGACGGAGCTTCTTTATACGTTTGTAAATGTTGTGACAGAACTGATAGAGATAATAACGTGAAACAAACAAACAAGTTTTTAGAATTCTGTATAGTTTTATAGAAAACACGCGCTCACAACAACGAAAAAGTGTAGTCGGTTAGAGTTCCGGTGGTGTCGTTAATGTCATGTTGTCGAATATCAAAAAGTTTTATTCCACATCATTAGTGTCGTCAAGGTAGTGTGACGGCAGGACTGATGTTTAACCACGTGGTGTAAAGTCACCGTATGAACCATGCTCAAGTTCATAATCCATAAATACCAGCTAAAATTGAGAAATTTATATTTAAAAGAAAAATGCTAGCCCCTCAAAAAACCTTTATGTTACTTCAACCTCAATGTATCGAAGTCGATGTACCAATGCCTCTAAACAAGAAAGTTTCCAGAAGAATTCTCAAAACTGTTGGTTTACTTTTAAACTCCCCAGGATTCGCCACCTCTGGCCTCTCAGTAACGTAACATACTGATCAGAGTGTCCTGATGCACTTTTTATTATCAATAAATTGGACTTTTTTCATTTTCAATATGAGAATATAGGACCGAAGGAAATCCCTTATATTTGAAGAGATAATGAAGCTTATTCAAGAAGAATTATTCCGTCGAATTGGTTATTGGAAAAAGGCTTTTGAAGAAAATAACTGAAACATTCGCTCCATCATTACGATATTAAATATTTCCGTTCATATTTATTTATTATATTTTTTGAAACTTCTATAAATCGAACTTACTTTGCCAAATTTCGATATATTAAAACTTCCGTTTAAGGAAACCTCTATTCATCGAATAGTTTCCCGTGAGATTCGTTATATGGAGGTTGGACCGTATTTCCCTCCTGTAAGATTTGCTATTCCTACTTGTCACCTGTACTGCCTCACTTATATTATAGTTTTATACATCCTATCATTTTGTAAAAAGGCTAGAAAATGTTTTTCGCGAATTTTCAACTGTCACCACTAACTAATTATTTTTTTATAATTGCACAAATGTTCGCGTAGCCTTGTCCCCACTCATTCTATTCTTCTTTCTATTTTTTCGTATACTTCAAAAAATATGTTTAACACAAATACTGTATACGCAGAACTTGTTAAATTTCACAATAACTTCTTCGATCGATAAGCTTTGAAATTGTGTACCCAAAACAAGTTTTATCAATTTTCAGTCAACATTTAAATTTAATTATTTATTTTTAATTTTTTTATTTACTATAAATGTTATTCTGAATTCAGGTATTAGTTTAATTGAATTTACATATTATCAAAAAGTGAAATAAAGCTTGAACAATTGGAGGACCCTTTTTCACTAGACGATGTTTTAGATATTTATAAGTTTACTTTAAATTGGCCACTTGAGATAATAGGGCATTCGGGGGTATAATTTTATAGCTTATTGATTGGAGAAGTTATGAAATTTGACTAGTTCTGGGTGTAAATTTAATGGTGAGTTTATGCCTTGAACCATTTTAAATAATTTAAAAGAAGACATTTTTTCATCCTTTCAGTAGTTGTTTGGCACCTGTAAAGGCTTCAGACATTTGGATAAACTTTTTTTTATAGGAAATTCAAATTTTGATAGTGGTATCAGGAATAAGGGTAGCTGAGTAAAAGAGATTTACTGACCAAAAACAAACATGAGACAAAAAAATTAAATAACCTGAAAAAGAGTGATCGGATCCATGGTTTATAGGAGATTTTTTGTTCATTTTGGGGAGTATTATCACCCTTTAGAAATGTTCACACATTATTTTCCCTGTATATATCCACTAATTTATAATTTGTCGCCGTCGGATGGATTTATGCGTACTTACCGTCAGATGTAAGGAAACTTGTACCTCTTCCTTTGCTCTTTGAATGGGACCTTTAGTGGTAGGAAGTTGGCGGCACTGGAGGATGAAAGGGTTATGTCTGTTGAAGGGGTGAAAGGCGACAAAGGTGACGTAGGACCTACCGGACCCCCAGGACTTCCGGGAGAGAAGGGGGCCAGGGGCAAAAGAGGAAAAAGGGTGAGGACTCACTTCTCTTTATTTATTTTATTTCAGTTTTTTTTTTTCTTTTACTTCTTGTTTGCCTTGCATCCTCTGCAGTTTGTTTTGCTTCAGTAATTTAGCATGCTTGATTTGTTTTTTTGTTGTTTCCTCGTATTTTTTATTCGCATGCATAGCTCTTTATTTATTTTTTAATTACTTTAATTGTGTTTTAGTTTACTATTAATTTATTTAGATGTGTTGGTATTCTTATATTATACTTTTAATTGAATTATATTTTTTTTGTTAATTTATTAGCTGACTGTACAATATTTTTACACTTAATATGTATATACCATATGTATACACTCTGGTGGAAATCCTTCAAATTAAACATTATTTTAAACCTCTGTGCCCTTTTGGCACTTCCATGGCCTCCCTTTTCTCCTGTTTCAATTAATTATATAACATAATAGTTTTTAAAAATTTTATCTGTTTTACAATGTATATTTTTATGAAACTTCCGATCCTAAATGTCCATTTATATACTTGGATATTTCGAATAGATTAGTCGATATTTCAAGATGAATAGATTAAAACATCGATCTTGCTATCAATCCCTAAAAAACTACTATTTTTATTTTGAGGTAATAGTTTAAAAGATCTCTAAAAGTATGTGTTCATTAAACATTTTGTTAGAAGTTAAAAATACGCTACATAATACAACTTATTCTGCAAATAACATAATTCGTTAAATTTTGAGAGGAAGAGAGCTAAAAAGGTGATTTCACTCAGCTTGAAGTAATATAAAATTTGCATTTAGTTTTCTGAATTGAAGGAAAATTTTAATTTATCAAGATAGTATTCTTCTCTGTATAAGAGAACAATGGGACTAGAATTAATTCAAAACTGTCATAATCTGCTAGCTTAAAGGCTTAAACATTTTAAAATTTAGAAGTATAATATTTGTATTTTATATCAAAATAAATTGTAAGATAATTCGTTATTTTAGAATGCTAACTTGGTTAAACACCTCCCTTCTATTTCTAAATCTAGTCTTTCCTTCTATTGTTCTACCTGAAATTTATGTAATTATAAAGTAAAGATATAATTTAATTCTTGGAAAGAGGAAAAATTTCTTTATTTGAGACCAGAAGAATCTGGTGGCCATTTGGTCTTCCAAATATATTTTTTGCAAGTTTGTTCACGTTTTGTCTATTCGAGCATTTTCAAAACTATAAAAAAATTTGTAAATAGATAGAATATGAAGATTCACCAATCCTACACAGTACAATGTCCATTGTAATTCTTATTGGTACAGATTTAAGCCATGGTATAAATCAAAAATTAAAATTGTACAAATAAGAATTACTATGGATACTCGATTGTGTAATGGATGGATCTAGAAATTATATTTAAATAATTAACTGAGACAAAAAGACCGTGTAGAGTGTATTATTATTACCACTATTTTAAAAAGATATTATTTTAACAAATTTTTAAATACTGTTCATATACTTGAAAAGAAATCCTCAATATTTTATGAATTATATTCAGTTTGGAGTTTAAGCATCCCTCAAATAAAAAGCTGTGGAAAAAAACATATTTTCTTGTTGCTATGGCTCGACAAATCCCTGGCCTGCTTCCGCAACCCCATCTCCTGGACGCCCTCAAAAGAAATAACATTACCATAATATTCTTTCAAGTTAATTCCACCAGAAAATAAAGTTTGATTCCCAAGAAAAAAAAATTCAGTTTTTGGCATTATTTTTTACAATTTTTAAGTTGAGAAACGCGGACATATTGTGGTAATATGGAATAAATAAATAAAACAAAACTTATTTTTGAAATATTGTCTATTCCACAAAAAAAATATTTATACATAAATTACTGGTTTTGGCATTACTATCGTTATAAACTAAGAATAAACCTGACGATTGTGTTTTGCCGAAAACGGTTAATCAATATTTAAACATTTTTATGGAATAGTCAATATTTTCACAAAAAAACGTTTGTTTAATTTATTTTTATTTACTTCCTTTATTTTTGTGTACGCCCCAAACTCCATATCCATATTGTATATATAAATATAAAGGTTTTGTATTTACAATCAGCACATTTCTTTTTTTCTATTCTGTTGTAAGGCAATGTGTATCACATTTTTTTCTTCTTAACATTCCCAAAATTATTAATATAGCAACGTTTTCTTAATAATTGTTGAAACAGCTTTTGCTTAAAATAATTTATTATTATTATTTATATGCCCTAAAACATTTTCCTCTCCCGAACCTATTTTTCTGCTATACGCTTTTATTCATCATTATTAATTCTATGCATTTTTTAAATTACATCCCACTCAGCTCACAACTGAATTACTAATAGAAAGAAAAGTGATAAACATTATGTTTGATTAATTCCTACATTTCTTATTTAATTATTATTTATTATTATTATTATTATTAATTTTTTTGTTTTATAGTAATTAATGTTGCTTACTAACATGTAGTTATCACAGTCATCGGTAAAGTCACTGGACAAGATGTACAGGCCCTGATTATAATTCTAAAAAAATTATATGAGCAAAAAGTACTTAACAGAAGAGAAGGTAAGATTCTTTCCCCCACTCCATCAATTCCTCTTTCTATAATACCTATTGGCTTTGGGACTTGTAGAATATATTTTGTTTTCAATTTTTATTTTATTTTTATTTTTTCTATCTTTGAGTTTGGGCTTCGCAGGGACAAGGGGAACTAAGAGTGATAGACTTACCGGGATCTTCGGGACGACATAGCTGGCATGAAAGCGTTAAAGGTGAGACTGGACATAGAAGATTTAGTAGGGCATATGGGGAACTAAGAAAGTATTATTGCTTCTTCGAGCGTTTTTTTTGTTAAACTGAATTAATGAAAAAAATATATTTATTTTGTTTTTATGATTGTTTAGGTTGATTTTCGTCTCTTTGATTAGATTAAATTATTGTGAAAAAATTGCAGAAACTTAATTATTAGAAATTTTTGTTTTTCTTCGCAGGGGTCACTTAATTGCACAATTCTTCAACATATGAACAAGAATTAATATAGATTTTTCTCTTAATTTTTTTTTACATTTATTTATATTAGTCAATTTTTTTCTTGAATATAAGACACATTAGTTCTATAGGATTGAAGAGAACTAATCCAGATGCTGAGTTCTTATATAAATGAATTCAGTGAATAGAAAGTAAAGAAAATGCACAAAACGAATACATTTTCTTTATTCCAATTATTCATTAATTTATTCTTGTCCATCACTGGTTTTTTGATGCCTTGTAGGCATCTACTTTAGAAATAAAATGTGATGTGATTACTTCTATTACTATTTATTTATTTTATTTTTTTCATGTATGTTGTAAAAAGTATTATTGGACTAATATTATTACATGCCATTTCTAGGCCATTCTTCGACTATACACTCGTGCAATTATCAGTGATTTACGTAGAAATGAGGCTAGTCTTCGTTCAAACCTAGAAAAAAATGACCCCCCCCCCCCCCCCCCCCCCCCTTCCGCTCTCCACATTTTAAAATTACTCTATATTTGTTTACATAATTTGGTAACGTAACGACAGTGTAACGTTCTGGGGCCTACCACCAATTACCAATGGCCGATAATCCAAAATATTCTTTTTTACAGAACATAGTCATTGAGTCTATATGTTGAATATAGAGGATTACTCTATAAATATTTTCTGTAAAAAGAAGATTAACATACAAAACAAATAAACTATAAGGATGATGGGAGTGCTTCCCGAAACGTCTGTAATTGCTAGATTGTAAAAACCAAAAAATAAATGGAAGAAATATAGAGCTGTGATAAATATATTATAGTTAGTTATTAGGGCTCATGCCCGGGCTTTTACCAGAACGCTCTTTCGTCACTGGTGGACATGAGCCCGACTCCTCTGTGGGAGTCCTAAATTTTTATTTACTTAGGGCAGGGGTCTTTAACGAGTACCTGACATCGTACAGACTCGGGTCCATCGCTTAACGTCCCATCCGAAGGACAGCGTGCTTACGTTTATTTTACCTCCCAGATAAAATCAACTAAGTGCCTCGGTCTGTTTTCGAACCCACGATCTTGAGCTCAGAAGGCAAGCACGCATACCATTGAGCTACTGGCGCCCTCTAAATATATTGTATATGCATTCATAATTTCCTTACACAACCCAAAGGTTGAGAGGTCATAGCCTCACTTAAGCCCTACTGATGATGTATTGCAAGTGCAATGTGCACTCTATGAATTTATTAAATAAAATTGGAGATATAACTTAGCGCGTCAAAATAAAGTACAATAGTACATGTTCTTGTAGTCTCTTAGCAGTGTGCAAAATGGGATCTATTGAGTTCTGGGAAAGCACTAATTAAAAGGTACCTTACAGGTATATCAATAACAAAACGAGGATGGAAAATAAAGTAAAAACCTGCCCGGCTTTTAATTAAAACAAAACATTGTATGTTATCAATAGCAGACCTCTCTACATCAACATTTATTTTAAACATAAAATAATTCCATTACATAATAAATAAATAAATTATAGTCGTTAGGAGGCGAGCTCCAAATATCGTTTTGTCTACAAACAATGCAAAACTGCATATATCGTACATACCGACAAGAAAGGGTAGGGATGAAGGTGGCCGAATTAAAAATTCGAAAATTTAAGATAAATTGTTTCGACTTAATGACTTTTCCCGCACACTCATATTGTAACTTTCCGTGCGAAGCGATGTCTCTTATTTTGAGACATCTAGAGCCAATTCTATCTGTGTGTATTTGTTTGTATGTCAAGCGTTCTCTGACTTACTCCACATTTTGCAATAAATGTTGGTACTTTTTCAGAATTCGCTCGCCACTAATTTTTTTGACGTGAAGACATCTATTCGCTCGCTAAGCACAGTGATAGCCGGTCAAACTTTCTTGTGTTACAAAATACCGTCGATTTCAATCGATAATAACTACGAGACTAATAATGCGAAAACAACGGTTGAGGTCACAATGTAGAGAGCATGTCTGTACATGTTTGTTGTGTAGTGTTTGTTTTGCCTGTGACATTATCGGGCTAGTGTGGGCGTCGGCGGATGATTGTTGCGCATGTGTTTAGATAGGACGTTGATTCGGGTGTCATTGTAAAGAGCTTGAGGAGCACTACTAGGACTCAAAGTGAAACAATAAAAATATTCGCCGAAATATATGTAATAATCGGTATTAAATTGAAAATTGCAAAAAAATTAAAGATGTCGTCTCATATGAATCGTAAATATGCGCGGAATTATAGAAAACGCAAATCAGAGGGAAGCTCGCATCAAAAGGAATTTAAACAATCTAAAAAGTCTAGTGCCGAAATAATGCAAGACCTACTACGGCAGCATCGAAAAGAAAATGAAAAATGATTTTATCCCGAGGTTTTCACGGAAAATCTACGGCGTGGACCTTGACTATGCCTTAATGTTTTTTTTTTACTTCACCAGCTATACAAAGTACAGGGAAAGTTTTGTCATCGGTCTGAAATTTGATGTTGTTTTTTCGCCGATATTTCATGTTTTAACCCCAAGATTTCAAAAATGAAAAAAATTAAAATTCTGTCTGTATGTGTATGTTAACAAGATCACTCCCGATAGAATGAATGTATCGAAACGAAATTTTATATGTGTATCCAGAACCCCATCAGAACGACACCTATTAATTTGCAGTCAAATCGGACAAAGGGAAGGAGGTGGATTAGGGAGGAGCCGTGTAATGAATATATCGATACAAAATGTCATATGTAAAGAGTCAACTCAAAAACCTCAATAACTGCCGATGTAATGATTGTATCAACGTGACAATTTATATTTGAATTCAAAACCCCATAAGGACACACTTATTAGGGTTCCGCGAAATCGGCCGAATGGTAGAGGGGGATCAGAGGAGGAAACTCAACTCATAACTAATAAATATCGATGTATCGACACAAAATTTAGTATAAGGATTCGAAAGCCTCTACGTAAGTCAACTATTGATTTTTAGCCCAAACGGTTGATTGATGTTAGAAAGGGAACGAAAACTAAGTTTTTTATTATGGTTAGTACGTGCTGGGGAAGTTCATTGTCGGTGATTCACTGAAAAGAATAATTAACCCGCACATCACACTATAGTATCATCACCACATAGTGCGACATTCTATGTGTGCTGAATGCCGCACGTGGTGATATGAGTGTGCGAAAGCCGGTTCTGGCCTATGAAATAAACAGTTGGAAGCCAATTTATCATTTTTTTCCTATCACTTTGGTGATGATCCAAAGTTACAGAAAACGAAGTTATTGTAACTTTTTATCTATACATATAAAATTTAATGTCTGTATGTTTGTGTTTAATATACTCCTAAACTTCGATCCGATTTTGTTCTTATGTTCGTCGAGTCAACGAGAAGGTTTAGAACATAGTTTTATTCCACCCTTACCACCCACGCACCCACCTGGAGCCTAAGTATAAATGTAGAGCTAGCTCATTAACGGATGGTTGAATAGTCATGGAATTTCACATGTAGTAAGTATTCTTGAAATCTAAATTGAAAAATACGCTATGTCACATCTAAAAATGTTGAACGGGAGGGAGGTTTTGGGGATGGGCCTTAGCATAAAGATAGTGTTGGCTCATTAACGGATGGTTGGATTGTCATGGAATTTCACATGTAGTATTCTTGAAATCTAAATTGAAAAATACGCTATGTCACATCTAAAAAAATTGAACGGGAGAGGGGTGGTTCTAGTACAAATATACTTTTACTTAAAAAAATATATATTTATATAAAAAGTGAAATACATGATTTTTCTCCTTTCCTCTCCTCCGTTTTTTTTTATAAATATATTTAAAAAAATATATATTTATATAAAAAGTGAAATACATGATTTTTCTCCTTCTCTCTCCTCCCACGCTCTTCATATTGGACCAATTAACTTCTTTATTTTTTCTGTTTTATTCTCAGAAGTCAGTTTTTTCATTTGATGTCAGAATTAGTGTCCAATTACATTTGAAAAAAAAATAAATAAATAAAAGTTTTAATGAGTAAGTGAGTAGGTGTCGTCCTTGTGAGGTTTTGAATTAAATTTTCTGTCAATTATACACTCATTAAACCGACAGTTATTCCAGTTTTTATCTTAAGCATCCCCCCCTCCAGTCCCCTTTTCTCTTTAAGTCTGTCTATAAGTCAATATGTGGAATCCTTCTGGGGTTCTGGGTGAAAATAGAAGTTATCGTGTTCAGACACATATACACAGAAACAAAAATTCTATTTTTCATTTTTGGAATGAGGGGGTCGGAAAAAATGAAATTACGATGGAAAATAAACATCGAAAATCTGAACAATTACCCTTCCCTTATACTTCGAACAACCGGAGAAACAAAATTGTACACATTCAATTTATGAAATTGCCTTGCCAAGGCATATAATGTGCTATGCCACTCAATATAAAAAGGGGAACGACAGTTGTTTTTGTATAAGAAAATATACAAAAGTGTTTTCCTTCACCTCCTTCCATACATACCAAATTAAATGTTTCTGAATTCTCTTGATTCTAGAGATATTTATACAATTTTATTCAGTGTGAAACATTTAACATGAACTAGCTGTAAATTTATTATTTTATTTAGTTGCTCCTCATTTAATCTCTTCCTTCAAAAAGTGTAAAATTTTACATTTTTGAAATAGCCTTGTCGAGACTTTCAATATGATTCGACCTCCTATCTGTAAAATAAATTTCACCTCCCTTCTTTTGTGGGGCCCCCATAAACCAAATTGTTTGATTGCAACATAGCTTATATTTGGTGGTTGTGTTTACCTACGGTTTGATGCTTGGGGAGATACTCTTCGGTAACAGACAGGCACACATAGTTTTTATTATGTTTACGTATAGTGGCTGGTGAATCATATCTCTCGGACCGGTCGTTCTGAAGTGGAAATGGAAAGATAAGTTGCTTGAGCGTCATGTTGCCTTGACAACAGTCCAATGTTGCCACCTTTCCTGCTCTGTAGTAGCATTGCATTCCCGTCTCACTCCTCAGTCGCCAGAGGAATGATAAATATTCTGGTCTTAACATTATTTAAAAAATGTGGGACATTTAGATAGGTAATGGAAGGACTGAAGGGGACAAAAGAAAAAATAGGTGGCTGAAAGGGAGTTGGCAAGATCAAACGGCAACATTGCAGCTCACCCCCACTTTTCAATGGTCCGAGGGACATGATTCACCAATCTCACTGTTGAGTGGTTTCACAAGCTCGCAGAGCAAAGCGTCTGAATTCAAATATGGTAAAAATTAAAATAATTGTTTTGTTACTTAAGACTTTTCGTAGCGACACCGACAATAATGTTATTTATTTTATTAACCCTCGACGCAAAAGGAGGAGTGTTATACGTTTGATGCCTTCGTCTGTGTGTTTCTGTCTGTTTGTGGCATCATAGCTCCATGACGGCTGAACCAATTTCAAAGCGGTTTTTTTGTTTCAAAAGAGATGATTCTTAGCCATGTTTGGTGGAAATTGGGTATGCCGTTTCTAAGATCTTCAGGTTTCATCAGAGCCTGTGTAAGGATCTCGGCCTCTATTATAGCTAGAGACTTGAAGTTTGAGCTCAAATGTTTCTAAGGCCAAGTCCCTTCCACCTAAGCCCTTCAAGCCCCTCATCCCTCTTTTAAAGGTTTAATTTTTGTGTTGGGGTTTCGTTGTCTATCAATGCTTATGGTTTCCATTTATATTTTGAGAGCCATTATGGTTAACCATGTATTTATTTATTTTAGATAACTGTGTATCTTAAATTCAAAAAAAATATTGTTTTAATTTAAATACATTTTTGTCAGGTAACAAGGGAGAGCTGGGTCCCCCAGGACCACCAGGAGATCCAGGACTTCATGGCGAGTCAGGTCTTCAGGGACCTCCCGGTCTTCCTGTAAGTAGTCCTACTTTGATTTCTACTGAAAAAGTAACCATAACAAACAAATAAACGAAGGTTTTATTTATGGTCTACGACAAAATAAAAAAAGTGTACATTAAAAAAAATAATTATCTTGACCAAATTAAATGTGTCAATAAATGATGGTAAAAGGAGTTTTTATAGCTTAATTTATTGAAAAGTTTGTTCAGAAATTGCCAAAGGCATTTAACTACACAGCTTAATTCAACATCAACAGAGAAAATGCCAATTGGATCCAATACCCAATCTCGTTTATTTGAATGGGGTTCCATGTCTCATGCAATTACATTGTCTGTACAAGAATATACAACACGAATACACAATGTCTATGTACAACAAGGATATAGAAAGGATACAAAAAGGGAAATTACAAAATTTTCTTGTATAATTTTAAAACAAATGTTTGAAAAAGGAGCAATGATTAGATGAAAATAATACAGTTTGTTCAGTGGGCGCTACTAGGATTGTTTGAAGGTGTGGTCCAATATATTCAGACATAATAATATTATATGTATGTGTGTGGATGCTATCGTTTTTGTTATTGAATAAACTGTTGATTTCAACAAAATCGTAATTTACTCACAGTTTAAAGAAGAACATTTATGATTTTGCATAAATTATAAATTTGTTATGAATTTTCATAGTTTATTTATTAAAGTCCAGGCGATAATTGAAAGTTCCTAAAGTCTTTATTACTACTTCTGGAGTAACATCTATTTTATGATGAATTTCCAGTAAAGATTTAATTTCGAAAGTATGTTTTTATTTTAAGAGAAGGAAATACTCTTTCTTTATCGCAAGAAGAAACAGGAAGTATAACTAATATTCTCAATCGTTTTGAAATATTGTGATAAAATTCTTCTGTGCAGTATATCAAAGCATAAATACTGTGTAATTCTAGGTTATTGGTTTTTAGATGTCTATACCATAAATCTACCTCTGTTTCGACTTGTGAGAGACCCAACGTGTGTTCGATAAATGTCCTCTAGATGTATAAGTCCTCTTACTTACTACTAATCAGTGTTTGAAAAACAATCTTGTAACTATTTAATTGTGTTTAGTTAAAGGAATCAATACATCTATTCAATAATAGTCGTGATACATATATTTATAAAGTATATAAACATGTTACCTTTCGTACAAGTTTGCAGTCCGAGCTCTCTTGTGTTTAGTCATCGAATTGTTTCAGGTACACATAAAAAGTCGTAACATTTCAGAATTTAAGACCATTACTAATAGCTAATATATAAATTATAATTGTTGAAATGAGAAAGAAAATGATTACGTATAAATGTATAAATAAATCTTGTCATGAAGCCGGGGTCTACTCCCTTGGTTGCGCCGCTACATTTTTTGTTAATTTGTAGCTAAGAATTTATTTTCGTCCAATATTTTTTGGAGAAGGTTTTTCTTCTTATTTCAAATTATTATTTAGTTAGCTATTGAGTCTCATGCCCGAACTTTAACTACGAGGTCATATCGCCTACTACCAGTGCACTCTCTCGTCGCTCTGGTGATGACCCGACTCTACTGTGGGAGTCCTAAATGTTTAGCCAAGTTTATTCACTTAGGGTAAGGGTCATGAACAAGTACCTAACATTGTACAGGCTGCTTAACGTCCTATCCGAAGGACTGCGGACCTCCCATAAAAATACAGATAGATAAAAAAAACTAAGGGCCTTGGCCCTGTTAGCTCTACTGTGGGAGTCGTAAATGTTTCTTCCTACCTAGGTTTATTCACCTAGAGTGGAGGTCTTTAACGAGTACCTGACTTCGTACAGGCTCGGGTCCATTTCTTAACCTATCATATAAAATCGAATTGAACATTTTATTGCCATGAGTTGCAGAAAAAATCATGCTATAACCTGTAGAAATCCTTGAATCTACAAATAATTATAAATATAATATAATTATAAATCAGCGGTAGCTGAGTAGTATGCGTGCTTGTTTACTGAGCTCAAGGTATCGGGTTCAAAGCCCGACCGAGGCCCTTAGTTTATAACTTAGCGACGATTCCGAGCCTAGACTATGTCAGGTATTCGTTAAAGACCCTATCTTGTTAATTACTCTTGGTGAATACAAATTAAGGGTAGGCAAATTTAAGAGTCTGAGAAATCTTGGCAATATGATCTTGTAGTTAAAGCCCGGGAATGAATCATAATAATTAACTAATTGTATTCGAATATTTTGTTTTATATAAACCTCATTATCCTCAATCATGTGAGGACAGAGAGAAATTGCAAAATTGTGTTTTTGGTTCTTGATAGATTAATGATTTTTATCAAAGCAAATTTAAAAAATCAATAATTCAACTATTTAAATAAATTTTTTGTCACTCTTGTAATATATTACTATTTGCTGATTAACATAACGATGTGATTGGCATTTGTTGTCTGTTGAGCTGGCTAGAAACTGGTAACCAATAATTGTAACCAGCGAGAAATAAACAAAAAATGTGTATACAAAATTGTGTGCTTATATATTTTACTTACAATAAACCTAATAACTTAGTCCAATATTCACAAACTATAATATTTACCTAATAACGTACGGACTTATAAGTTAATATTAAATTGAACAAAAATTCAATTCCAAAAATTGGCTGCAGACATTAGCTTACGCTAGGGTTTGTATATTACATATAAATTTCTATTTGATTGAGCTGAGATTACTTTTGAATCTAATTTATGGTTTCCAGATTTACTTTGTGAAGCTCCATTCTAGGAATAGATAATTAAAATGCACAATTTCTTTGTCAAACTTCACTATATATTCTCCAATACTCAACTAGTTTCGCCGTGTTAAGGCATTATCAAGAGTCACTTACAAACTGACAGAATTGGTTGACAGGGTAGAGGGTACAGTTAAGGAGGGGGTTTTTAGGTAATGACGGGGAATCCCTTGTTTTTGTTACTCTATACATTCCAATAAACAGATATTTACAAGATAATAATAAATATAAAATAAAAAGAAGAAAGAAAATGATATATATATATAATCTAATAAAGCGAATCTAACAGTAAAGTGTTGGTATTTATATAGGTATGACTCAGGAATTATATAAATGTAACATATAATAAATATTAAAGTGAATAAAAACAAATACAAAGAATTGAAAGGCAAATTAAAACATCAAATGAAAATTATAGTATTCTCTGAATGTCAGTTGGCAAAACATTTCCACAATCATCAGACTCTTAGCTACTTGATATTTAAATTAAGAAGGGGGGAATGGTTCAGTTCTATTTGTTCATTGAGCATTATAATATCGTTATTTTTGTTCAGTTTATTTATTTCTACCGCTTCCAGTAAATTCAAAAGTGGACCTTTTTGGCAGATATGTATTATATTTGGTTTGTGTTGTGTGTATGGTATGTCCTGTTTCTGTGAGATGTTGGTGAAATGAGGAAGTGTTGGAGTTTGTATTTCTTGTGTGTTCCCTGTATCTAATCTTAAAGGATCTCCCTGTCTGTCCCGCGTATTTGGCATTACATTCTGGGCATTCCAATTGATACACTCCACATTTATCCATTAAATCTATTTTTTCTTTTGAATTAAATAATATTCTACCCAGATTGGGGTTGGATTTGAAGGCTGGATTCAAGTTACTTTTGAATCTCTCCTGCACTTTTGGAAAATTTGCCCAATCCTGCATTAGTCATGTCCTCACAGTTTTGCAACCCCTGCTAAGCAAGCTCCCCAGTTTGGGAAGCGCTGATCTACACCAATGACTGACTTCAACAAGATTCCATTCACAAGAAGTTCCCAAACTATTTATAATTATCTTTATACAATTAACTTGTTGAGTGTTGATCTGTTTCAGGGTCAATACGGGCCGAAAGGTGAGAAAGGAGACTACGGTGATATCGGTCCTCCTGGTCTGATGGGACCCCCCGGACTACCTGGCCCTCCTGTATGTACCTACTTATATTAATAAGTGAATATATAAATTATAATAATATATATACTACAAACTGCACTATATGTAGTTCACAAGTATAAGAGGAGTTATCCGATTATATTCGATATTCAATTTGGTTAAGAGCGTAGTGAAAAGTAATTTATAAAAAATTAATTGTGAAGATAATCAAATTATCTCTCGGAACTTTACTTTTTCTACATTTGAATATTAATTATAATCTGAAGTAAAATGTAATTTATTCCACTATTAATACGATAGTTGAATCAATTGTACAATCATCTATCCTTATGATAAGTTGAATCAATTTTACAATCATCTATCCTTATGATAGTTTTTAAATTAGTATTTATTATTTGGAAATATAGTCTAAAAACTCATAAGTCAATTCAAAAATAAATCAATAATTATTTTAACGTTGGAGTCATAACAATCAGTAAAATTCATTTATTAATTTTGAAATATCAATATTTCTTCTCTCCACTTTTGCTTATGACGCTGAAATGTAATCTTCGCTCTGCTGAAAAATATGGAGATGTTAAAAAACAAATTCACGAAAAATGTGCCTAAAATTGTATGTAAGAAAAATATATTTTTTATATATGTAAAAAAGATAGTTTTTAATAAATACATGTAAATGATCAAATTATGGTATTGAGATTAACGATACCTATTGAAAATTTCTATATTACCCTGAATTTGTTTATCCACATTTTTTAAAACAGCGGCTGTCATGGGCGATATAGCGTCCGTAAAGATGGTTATTGGGTTTAAATTTACGAATATTATTGTATTCAACCCTCGATGGTGTGCTTTAAGATAACCCCTCTCCCAATCCTTCGTTGTTATTTGTTTGTGATAGCAACATTTTAACATCTCAATCAAAATACAACACTCTACTTGAAGTAATAATCAATTGAATACATCTTATTTGGATCATCATCATAACAACGCACTCTACGCGAATAGTCAAAGGAAAATAATTTAAGTAATATGGTTTTCCTAATCATTGCTTTATTTTCTCAGGGATATCCCGGGCAGAAGGGTGAAAAAGGAGATAAAGGCGAATCGGTAAATATACAAA
The DNA here is from genome assembly GCA_963662175.1 of Aradus depressus. Lineage (NCBI taxonomy): Eukaryota > Metazoa > Arthropoda > Insecta > Hemiptera > Aradidae > Aradus > Aradus depressus. Next base: position 42,051,713 of record OY759215.1, read on the forward strand.
CAATATCATTTATTTAATCATGATATAATTAATAATAAATTTATTTTAATAAATTTCAATCTGATTTTGCACTAATACAATTGTTTTTATTTTTATTTTTCATGTAATTGGCACTACAGAAATACAAAAAACTGCGAAGGAGACAGGTTAGATTCAAAATTGATTGTAATGATACTGTTATATACTGAACTTATTTTAAAGTTATATATTGTTATATGGTTGAAAGCTTTATGTACTAATGTTTTGTCTGTGCTGACCCAGGGAGATGGGACGTTTGAAGTGAATGGCGCCGATTCGGTGAGTAGATTGAGTATTATTTAGTAAATATGTACTTATTATAATCATATTGATACATAAATGGTAAGTTAATAAGTAGGAATAACTTACGTTTAAAATAAAAAAAAAAAGTAAAAACCATATTGATGTTTGGATTACTACCTCTTTTAATCTAAATTTCTTTTGCAACTCCGCAAACGTTGTTTGAAGAAATAAAACAATTGAAACTATCAAAATAGAAGATCATTCATTAACTTTAATTTCTCTAATACAGAGAACACGCAGAAAGTTTAAAATTATTTCATTTAATTTATAAACTAGTTCAATTGTGACTCGTGACTGGGCTTTAATGGATTCGATATCGCAACATCGAGGCACTGCATCATTTTAACATTCTCTTTGAATGTTTTTCAATTAAATTCACATAATTTATATAAAAAAAATCAAGCCGTCTCATTTTTATATTTCTTTCAAAATTACCCAACTCATTATTTGAACGATAGAAATAATTATTTTTCGATCAATATGATTGATTATTATGAGTTCAATAAAGAAAGAAAAACATGATATATAATACATGTTTCGAGAAACCTGCTGGAAATTTGTATGACATTCTATATGATTCTAGAATGTTCTCTGGTGTATTATATAAATTATTAAAAATAAAGTTGAGGATAATTTTGATAAAATAATTCAAGGGCCCCCGGATGAAGTCTGCCTCAAGCCCCTGAAAATCTTAAAACGTCATTGTTGTTGATAATTCTAAATCTGCCAAAGAACATCGAGCACAATTTGACAGTAAATTGCTTATTTAACAAGGCGAGAATTATCTCGTTTGCCATTATTGGGTTAACTTTAACTTGGGTTGGAGACAGTATATTAAACTAAGTATAATACTAATGAAATGGGAGGGGGAAAGGGCTATAGATATATTTTTTATTTGTATTTTGTTGTTCTGGTTATGGTTGTTCTCTCAACAACTTCTTTGTATTTCCAACGAATTACTAAAATTGAACCCATCATTTTGTCCTATTGGAAAACTTACTAGTTTTATTTGTTATAAAATAATAGTTATGTATAATAGTATTTAGTTTAGCTCTATCTGAGTGTTTTGTTTATTGAAGGTAAGCTATTTTAGTTAAAACATTTATTAGTTTTATATGAGGCGTCTAATTATAAAATTCAGACTATCTCCAGAAAAATAACATCTGAGGCGGGGCCATCAGACATGTTATGAAGAATTGAGGCTGCATAGAAAAAATATACATAATAAACTTATCTTGAAGAAAATGAAGTAAATAAATGATTGCTTTTGTGAATTTGGAGATGGCTACATTTAAAAATAGACGACTTATGCATTAAGACTTCCACCATAGTTTATTTAATGTCATTTATGTATTAACATAAGCGCAGTTTGCCAATATTCTTATAGGACCACATTTAATATTGATTAATTACAGCTACATGTCAAATCTTGATGACTTAGATTGCTATGATTTTCATATATAGGTTCCAACGTATGAAAAATACAAATTTTTAAATTTTTTACGGAAGTAGTTTTTTTATTGAATTTTCAAAATAAATTATATTATTAAAATTTTTGTTTACATAAACAGTAGTTTATCAGATACCCTGTGACATAGAGAGCTGGACTGGGTGTCATTTTAAAGCTTTTGAGCAGGACCCTCATTTGAAGTGCCACATTAGCCAGTTCGGAAGAAACAACAAAATTGGACTAAATAATTTTTGAGAATATCAAAAACCCATTTTAAATTAGTATGAAAATATTGTATTGAAAAAAAAAAAAAAATATATATATATATATATATATATATATTTTTTTATATATATATATATATATATATATATATATAATATTTTCATACTGTGATAGCCCAACATTTTAAGCTGGATCGGAAATGGTGTCAAACTTATCTAGAAGTTTAAAAATCTTCAGTTGAAATGTTGATTTTTCCTTCCTATAGATCATTCCATAAATTAACACGCTGGTAGTTTCAGATATATTTTTGAAAAAATTAAAATTTGTATCATACAATGCCACACTAGTGTAGACGCTTGACGTGCAATTAGTTTTTGTGTAGAGTCAATAGTTTTGTAGGAATAAAAAAAAATGTCCGGCGAAAGACTCAAATGAAGCAAGGTTTTTTTTTTAAAATTAAAATAGAGGAAAAATTAATGTTTTCTAAAAATATTGTCAATTTCACAAAATGTATACAAGCTACTCTGTTTTTTTGTAATGGGTTATTTCCGCAACCAAAAGCGGTATAAATTCATAAAAAGTATATCCGCAACCATCTGCATGATAATTTATGGAATGATTCTTGGAAAGTCAATATTTCAGCTCCAGAGTTTTCTTTAAAATTCCATATAAGTTACAACCCCATTTCTGTCCGATCTTGAAACATTAGAAAATTGCTAAAGGAATGTTGTGTATATTTCGTCCATAAAATACTGGTAAAAAACCTCACCGGGGGCCCGAGCACCCTGGAGAAAAAAAAAAGAAAGAACTTAGTTTGAAAGAACTTGATCTTGATAGGTTATATATGCATGTTTGTGGTAAATATTAAAGTATCTATATATGTATTGATATGTATGAATGTTTGGTAGGTGGTGGGACCCCCCGGCCCCCCAGGTGCCCCTGGCATTCCGGGGCTACAGGGGCCTCCAGGCATCAAAGGAGACAGGGGCATGGACGGAGCCAAAGGCGAACAGGTATATTGTCAATTTTCTGTTTTAATTCTCAGTATTATTTATTTTATTTGTTTGTTTTTGTGTTATGTTAAATGTGATGTATTGTCTGCGTTAAATAGTATAACAGTATAACGTTGGCATATACTGAAATTATAAAAAAATTACCTTATTTGCATGGATTCTTCTCCTGTTATATTGGAGTCCATTGAAGTTATATAACTTACACTTCGTACAAAGTTAAAGGTTCATATATAAACCCAGGCAAATTAGAGACGAAAATATTAGGTAAAATAATTATAGGCCTCTAAGAAAAAATTGGGTAAATTACATGCTATCTGACTGACGCTAAAATCGCAAACCTGGAATGATGTTAAAATTCAGACAAAGTAATTTCTAATTCTTCTCAGTATATGCCGGCGTTACATGAAATTACTATAGTGAGTCAGTGAATCATGTCCCTCGGGCCTGTAATAGGCTGGAAGTGGAAGGAGAAAGACAGATCGCTTTGGGGCCAATTGAAAAGCGGCGAGAACGTCATGTTGCCTTGGCAACAGTCCAATGTTGCAACTCTTTTCGCTCTGTAGTAGCATTGCACTCCCGTCTCCTCGGTCGCGCCCACTTTCCAACGGTCTGAAGAACATGATTGTCCGGTCTGACTGTAGAACAATGAATATTGCTGAGCTCTCTGAATATGTCATTTACACTTTAAAAATGCTCGTCTTGCGATTTTATTCGTTAGTAATAAAGTCGGTGGAGCTGTGATCTCTCATTACTCAGCCAACTTCATCTCGAACTAACTATAATTTTGTACTTCCAAATCTCCTATGTTTTTATTCATTTATTGTCAAACTATAAACTAATTTACTGTTTTTATTATTTTTCAGGGAGAGAAGGGTTCGAAGGGAGATCCAGGACCAATGGGATTACCAGTATGATATATATATTAAATTGTTTCTCATTAAATACATTATTTATAGGATGAATATAATTATTATTTTCCTATTAGGCAAACTTGTTCAATGAAATATTTCTATGTAGGGAAGATCTAATTTTTTTGTAGTTTTTGCGAAAAAAATCTATGAACTATTATTTGGTACCATAATTTATTATTTTTGTGATCTTCACTTTAAAGAGAACTTTGGAAAGATGAACTTTATCCCATGTTCATGATCTATCGTTATGTATATGAATAGCCTGCAGGATTAACCTTTTTTTTTTATATTGACTATGGTTGGTGTTATTGGTTGTTTACACAATATGGCCCCGGTAGGGAGTTCTATCTTTGAAATAAAACTCTCTCCTGGACGGGATTCGAACTGAAATATACATACATATTCATATTCAGAAAGGTCATCGACGACGTAGTTTAAAATTGTTGTTTTTTCAGAAATTATATAATTAGAATTGTTAGCAACGTTTTTTATTCAAAATTTGAATTACATTAATGAATAATATTTCTTCCAGCAAGTAACATGAATAACAAACAAGTAATTTCTTAATTTTCTTGGAAATCCGGTGTTTATTTCAAATGACATGTGGTATATATTTGCCAAACCAGGAGAAAATTAAAAATAAAAGAACAAAAAAGACTCTCAATTCTTACAACACTCGCAAAAAAAACAGGGCACGGCTGTAGTGAGTGAGGTAGCGTTGCTACATAAAGTGAGGAACAAAAGAGAAATTTATGCGGACGAAAAAAAAAATATAAAATTGAGAAGATTGGAGGAGGGGGAAAAAATTATTAACAAAACGGAGGGGATGGACGGATCGACTCCCTCTCCCACCATGTACTTCAGTACGTGACAAGGTTAGGTTAGGTTTTTGACTCATGTCCGGGCTTTAACTACGAGGTCATATCGCCTACTATCAGAGCGCTCTTTCGTTACTCTGGTGGACATGAGCCCAACTCTACTGTGGGAGTCCTAAATTTTGTCTACCCTAAATTTTTATTCACCTAGGGCAGGGGTCTTTAACGAGTACCTGACATCGTACAGGCTCGGGACCATCGCTTAACGTCCCTTCCGAAGGACGGCGTGCTTAAGTTTATTTTACCTCCCAGATAAAATAAACTAAGGGCCTCGGTCGGGTTACGAACCCACGTTCTTGAGCTCAGAAGTCAAGCATGCATACCACTGAGCTACCGGCGCCCTCAAACGCTATTATTAATAAGGATGATTCAGGAGAGAATATGAGAACAAAAAACACTCAATTCTTTCAACACTCGCAAAAAAAACTAGGGAAGGCTGTAATGAGTGAGGTAGCGTTGCTACATAAAGTGAGGAACAGAAGGGAAATTTATGCGCACGAAAAAAAAAATATAAAATTGAGAAGATTGGAGGAGGGGGAAAAAATTATAAACAAAAACGGAGGGGATGGACGGATCGACTCCCTCTCCGACCATGTACTTCAGTACGTGACAAGGTTCTATTTATATTTTCGTCCCCACAGAAACACTTTTTTAATTTGACTGGTTCATAAGCTAATGAGTTACAATTTTTTATATTTAATAATTTTTATAACTTTTTAAAAATGGTGAACTTTTTTCAATATAAAAATGTTTTATTTCATAATTTTTTTATGAACTTAAATATATATTTTTAATTTTGTAAGTCATTTCTTGCTTTAATAAAAATTATGTCTAACTTAATATGGTAGATTCAAGCCATTTTTAAAATGGTCTCTATTCTGTTTATTCAAATTTTATTAAATTTCTTAAATATAACTGTCGGTCACGAGCCTGTGCGATCTTTTGCCATACTCTTTCCTCTTTTATTTATCGTTATTATGAGTTTATTACAAAATCTCCTTTTGAATTTTAATTATAACACTAGATTTTGAGAACACTGGAAATATTGTCTACCCTATAAAATTTGATTTGTGACTTTTTGTCTTTTATTTTATTTAATACTTTTTTTTTTTTTTTAGGGTCCAATGGGACTGAGGGGTGAATCTGGTCGGCCTGGTGATGTTGGCAAGCCTGGTCTTATGGTAAGGCCGATTTATTCTTAAAAAAAAAGAAAAACAAAAGAGTACCCCCAAAAAAAAGATGGCCGACTAACGTCTAGACCCCTACTAACAAGTGTGGGTGGGGTTCCTTTGGAGTAACAGCCTGTAGAATCCAAAACTAACAGAACCTCTTCACCGAGAGTTTTTCTCAACAATCATTAATAATATTCTCTTCTCTCATTGTAATCAAAACAAATTGTTATTTTCTGTGTGTTTTTTATTTTATTTTAACGTGTTTTATTAATTTTTCCTTCTTCTGTTTTGTACCTATGTCTATATTTTGAAACAATTTCTTCCCTCGTTGGAACAAATATCCTAAAAAAGCATTTGATTTATTTTCGAAGATCTAGATCCTTACAAAAGCACTCTTGTTATTGTATATATTAGCCATTTACAAGAATAAGTCTGAGGTTACTTTCGGGAGTTTCAACGAACAGGCGATTTTGGTGAATACGAGCCGAGATCGTATCTTTCTTGAAATGTCATTTCACTAACTATTATATACTAGACTTGATTGCATCGTAAGTTTGACCTGGTCAATACCCTGCTTTTTTGGTAAAGTATCGTAGGGGAATTAAGTATAACATTGTGAAATTCCTAACACAAAACTAGAATTTTTAAATTTTCTAAAACTTGTGGTTTGGCCCTTTTCAGTTGTTCTTTGAATACACTATTTGGGAAAAACATTTTAAAGATCTCTTTGATTATACTTTAAAAAATGTACGACTTAAAATTCTATTTTTTTGGTGTCATGTTGAAATTTGCCCTTTACTAGAAAATTGTATCTTTTTTATCCTGATAACAATGTTTTCTTACATTGTACTGTACACCAATATGTTCTGTTTGTCCATTGACCAAGATGATTGGGCTTAATATCTCAAAATGTATTGGCACATTTTTTGGAGTATAACCAAAATAATTACTGACAAAAAGAATGTTTGGATTGAAAATAATATCTAAACTGACTTTTTGATGAAGTTTGATAATGCCTGTTAACAATTGAAATAGCAATTTTGGAGACTGTAAGGCCGAGAAGTGTGTTTTGTTCACCAACTTACATCAATATTTTAACGGGTATCAAACAAGGAGTATTGTATTCCACCACTCCGAATTTTCATAATTTTTTTCATGCGGCAAAAATTGTCAGTATTATTTTCTGTACAGTTTGGCCCGCATAACGTTTGTATTTGCCTATTTTGCCCGCACCTAAAGACGTTTACCCATCTATCATATAACTCATTACCCGTTTGATATTTCTCATTAGTAACTAGGTTCGTTCTTTACTTATGAGCCATCTATGTCTTAACTATTTGTCTTAACTTTTTGTGCTTATGAGATTTCAAAAATGTTACAATATATAGAACAAAAACATGGATATCCAAAATAATTTAAATAGGAAGGTAATCATATTTTTTATTTTTAGAACCTTGTTTTTCTCTATTTGCGAAACATTACCTCTATCCTATAAACTTTGTTCCAGCGAGAGTTCCTTGAATTTTTGTATGTTTCATGTTTACAATAAAATAGCTAAAAATTAATAACTTCCTTGTGTCTATCAAGTTTGGAATCATTTTATATTTATATTTATGTATATTTTTTCTTCTTACGTGTAAATGAAATGAAATTCTGGTATTAAAGGAAATTATATTTCCTCTAAAAGACTGATTTAGAAAAGTGAAAAACTTTATTCTATACTATTAAAATATAATCAGCTGTAACAGAAAAACAAATAGGTACCGATTTTATGCAAAATTCGATTTATACTTCTTTACATTCCTTTTTATTATATCCCAATGTATTATATTTTATTTATTTATATTTCTTTTGTAATTACATTTAACAATTAGAATATAATATATAATAGAAAACAATTTATAAATTTAAAAAAATCTTATGTTTGTCCTTTGCGATCCCTCCAATTGTAAAATTTTAGTGTGTACATAGTCATTTTGTATGGTACAATTTATATATAAATATGTATGTATAATTAATACAAAATAAATTTAGATGTATTAGAATTTTTAAAATTGAAAAAAAAAAAAATGTATGTATTTATAAATAGGCTTGGCACTATATTTAATACATTTATGTATATTGTATTTTTTTTTTATGTGTCATTTTTAAAAACATCACTTCTGTACAGTATAAAAATATGTAACTATTTTTTAATCATGAAAAATGGGATGTGTGTAGTACAATACAACTCTTGTGTTCAGGAAATTTACAGGATGTTCCAGTTGAAAAGGCTCATATTTAAGGGATGATTTTACACCTCATTTGTAACAAAAAAAAATCGTCGGTGAATCATGGCTATTAGCATGAATTAATAAATTACGTTTTCTCTCTCCCTTCAAAGTCAATCGACCGTTTTTTTATTGACCGCCAATTATAATTATTAGGGTATTTGAATCAAGTCTCCCTTCTCTGGTCTTTCTTTTTCCTTCAAACGATTTCGCAGAAAATTAATAGGTACTTATATTACCTACCATTGTTATGGTGTTTTGAATTCATTTATGAAATTTCAAGTTGATACATTCTTTATATCGGCAGTTATTGGCATTTTAATGTTAAGTCCCTCCTCTGTTCTCGCCCTCCCCTTCGGATGATTCTGCTGAATATTAATAGGTGACCTCATAGGGCTTTGAATCTATATATGAAATTCCATGTCAATACAATCATTACAACGGCAGTTATTAGAGTTTTTTAAGCCTTCTCCCTTCTCTTTGGCCGATTTGGTTCAAAATCAGTTGGTGTCATCCTCAGACGGGTCTGGATACACACAGCATTTCGTATCGATACAATAATTCTATCGGGAGTTACCGTGTTCACAGAAAGGTAGAAATGTTTTTTTTTTTTTTTTTTTTTGGAATCTGGAGGTCAGAAAACATGAAATTCCGTTGATAACTCCGCATCGAATTTCTGATCACATAACTTCCCCTATACTTCGTATATCTGTGAAAGTAAAAGTGACTAAACTATGGCTTCTTAACGGTTTCGGGAGCTGCAGTAGATCTACACAGAATCTGGTGGCACCATTCAAAATTACGGTAATTTTCCCCTATATCTTTGTTTAACTCATCGAAAACAAATAATTTAATATGCCATGTATAAATTGAAAAGATCTTAAATTCTGAAAACTTTCCCTCGGAATTTCTTCTACTACGATGAAACTCACAAGATGTACAATTGCAGGAAAACTTCTTCACTTAACACACTAAAAATCCATGGACGTAATTACGCATTTATGTGAACCATGTAACCGTACTGATTATGCGAATGTGAAAAACTAGTCTCATATAAAATCAAGCAGAGTAATTTTAAAAAAAATACAACTTCATTTTCAAAATTAAAATAATAAATAAATGCTATATTTAAAAAAAAAGTATTTGTTGTCAGAGCTCAAAGGCCCTAGCTATCAATTATTTTATTAATTATTTTTATTTCAAACTCACTTTTAAATAAAGCAAAGGTCTTTTTTTTTGTGGGGGAGGTGTGTGTTGCTTAATTTTTTATATTTTTATTATTTAAATTTCGAAAATGTTTTATTTTTTCGAAACAATTATTTTGCTTTTATTACTTGTTTTACCCGCATAAAATCCCCACTTGATTCGATTCACATAAATTAGTAATCAAACACATGGATTTTAAGTATATTAGATGAATAAATTTTATTGTATTCAGACATCTTGTCTTAGAAGAGAAAATTCAGAGGAAAGATTTTCAGAAAATATGAAAATAAGGGTATTTTCATTTTCATCTTGCATATTTTTTTTAAATATATCGCTCTTTTGAATGGTACCATCAATTATGTATAGAGCTACCGATATCTGCGTTTTTTTTTCTGTGTAAAGATAGGAATATCATGAAAACACTTAAATGTGCGTCTTTTCTGAAACCGTCAAGAATCAGAGCTTGGTTTAAAGATATTTTTTTTGTAACAAATGATGCCTAGAATCACCCCCTTAAATATTGGCAGTTCCAACTGGAACAACGTGTAAAGTAAAAGTTGAAAAGAATAGAGATAACCAGGAAGAACATCCTCTCAAAACTTCCACCAATGAGAATTGATTATCGCCAGCATTTGAAAAACTGCACTATTAATGGAGGATTCCTTAATTTTCTTGGAAAACGCAGCTCTAATTGATGTGTACCTAAATCAAAGCCTATGAAATTGAATTTCTGTAAAAAGTAATAGGAACTTAATTGTAGTACGCAGTTTCCGCGGTGTAAGTCGAATTATGATTTCATGCGAAGTACGGTTTTCCTAATTTCGTGCTGTTTATGGCAGCTCACAGAAAAATTATTTGAAGTGCAAATAGTAACAGTATTTGAGCTACATGATGGGGCTTGGTTTCAATAAGGTACGGCCGAATACTTTTAGAGAGAAAATTGTATCTTAAATGTTGGTTCTTTGACTTTTTCATATTTGTAGGGGTTTAAATCACCGGAAATATCCTTCCCCATCACGAATTGACTATATTGTGTCCTTTCTCTATATCTAATCAACCATTTTGGTTGGAAATCAATAGGTGACTTATATAAGGACTTCCGAATCTTATAATTTCATGTCGATACATTCATTACATCGGTAGTTATAAGGAGTTTTGAGCTGAGCTCCCATCTCTGACCCCCCCCCCCCCCCCCCCCTTCTATACGACCGATTTCGTTGAAAATTGATAGTTGTTGTCCTGTGGTCATGAATTTACTCGATTTATTCATTACATCGGCAGTCTTTGTGTTATGTCTCATCCTATTTTTTTTTTTTTTTTAATTCACGGGGTTGAAAAGATGTATTAATGTGTAAATTATGTTAAAAACTGGACATCGAATTTCTGACCGATTACATAACTTACTCTATATTTCGTATAACTGGGGAAGTAACAGAAGAACCCCCTCTCTCACTCGACGTTCAGGATTGGTTCACTCCAGTGGTTCCAAATCGTTGCTTGTAAGGAAGACATAAAGAGAACCAAATATATGCTTTCATTTAGGAATAAGTATATTTTTGTTATTAGAGATGCTGTTTTCGGGAAACTGAAAGAAAATAATGCATAGACCATTATGGACACAGTTTTTCAAAATTGTCCAGTCCAAGACTTATTGGTTGGGAGTTTCGGTTATGCATTCCTAATTCTGCACAATGGGACTTAGTGTATGAATAGCAAATTTGACTGGAGTATTTATCTCATGGCAACCTGGACACATCTTTTTTCCTAACCACTATTTGTATGTTACATTACATCCTTTCTATCTTATCTTTTTACTGTTACAAGGTAATTGTTGAAATTTAATTTTACTTCTATTTATTTATGATTACTTTATTTTCTCTATTTTTTAAGAAAATTACTGCCTATTTTTGTACATTTTTATACAGTATTTCATTAAGTTCTTTTTTTTTTTAAGTAAATATAGTTTCTTATTATTATTTTAAATATCTACTATTCTTATTTTAAAGAAGCATTCATTAATGGTATAATTTCTTTTATTTATGGAAATTATAACATTTTTAATAATATCATACTAATTATCAACATGAAATGTGAAAAAGTGTTTATTTTTTTTTCTATTTTTCATGAAAATAAACCTGTTGGGTTAGTGACAACTCGCTCTTCTTAAATATTGATGAGCGCGAGTTTGTCGACGCTAATAGGGTACAGTTTGTCTTCATTTAAACCAACTATAGTTGCTAAATATTATTACTAAATTCGAAAACTTTTATCTTTATTTAAGATAAAAATGTGTGTTTTCACCAACGTTTTATATTTCTTGACTCACTAAATCAATATATAAATTTTAAGAAACTGTTTTTTTTTTTAAATATTGTTTATTTCACAAAATAATGTATACATAAACTACCTGTTACGAAATTACACCATCGTCAGATTTGGTTTATAACTAAACCTGCTGAAACAGGTATTTTAAGTTTTTTTTGTGTTGTAGTCAGTATTTCAAAAACTACGTTTGTTTTGTTTATTTACTTGAATTCAATTCCGAATATCTCGATGAATTGAATAACTAGAGATGTAATTTTGTTACCTTCTCTACATATTTTCAGCTGTTATTCCCTATTCGAAATCGAGAAAACTAATATAAAATCCCTTTTCTTATGCTATTCAGCTAAATCGGACAAAGAGAAGGAGGAGCTTAACTTCAAACCTCTATAACTCTTCAAGGTCGATGGTTTTAAGGGAAAGCGGAAACTAAGTTTATTGCCGATATAATAATTCGATCTGGGGAAGTATATTGTCACTGTTTTATAGCATTTTTTGTATTTAGGTAATCTCTTGAAAACATTTCTTATTGGCTGATTAATTAGTCAAAACTCATTCGTGTCAATCTGGAAAATCGCATTTGTGCAAAACGTTCAGTACTACCTATATACATTTTTTTTTTCTTTTATACAACAATTGTAATTTTCTAGCATTAGCAGTTAGAAATATTGTCACTATGAACAAGCTGCCTAACAAATGAGAAGCCTAAAAAATGTTTATATATTAACAATAAAATTATTTATGATAAATTTATTGGAAATTAAATATGATGAAATTTTATTTTGCAAAACTGTGTAATATATAATTAATATTTGTGACTGTATCAATAAACATAATTGTAATATATGGCATCAAATAGTTCAAAAAATATGAAATTATAAAAAAAAAACTGCCATGTTAACATTATATGTTATACAAAATGTTTGTGGTTGGTATTTAATGTCAAAATAAATTTAGATATGAATGTCAAAAAGCATGTGTTGCTTCTTTAAAGATAAAAAAAAAATCATGAAAAAGAAAAAAAAATTGTTGCTCATATTTTGACTTACATAAACCTCATCCAAAAATTTCCCATCAACTGATCATTGTTTGGGGTTCCGTAGTTCTAGAACTAATGGCGAGCTATCCTTTTCTTATTACTTAATAATACCCTTATAGGATCACAATAGTGTATTTACGTATGATATGTTTTTAGTTTTTTCGTTCAACAGAAGGACCACATTTGATACAGTTTTTATTTAGAAAGTTACATTTTGTTCTTTTTATAATAGATCCGCGCGGATCTGTAGTTATTTTCTTTGGTTTTGTTTTGAAATAATTAGTGTTTTTCGAATGAATTTAGAAAAATATTTCGTTTATTTTAATCGACGATTAGTTTTGATTTAATTTCAAAATAATTATCAAATATAATATTGCATATAATTTGATACTAATTATTTTGAAAATACTTCGTATGCTAGACATAGAAAAGTCAAATAGATTTATTTTTTAACTAGGATTTACATGTAATATATTTACAAACTATACTACGGTTATCGCAGAAAATGTATTGTGTTTTAAATTGTTTAAACATTTAGGTAAACTGCCCTGTTTAGAAAAGAATATTCTCAAAATTGAAACTATCATTTCTAAATAGCAGCACAAGCAGCTACGTTGTTTGTTCATATAGCTGTTTGTAACACTCTAAGTAGTCAGGAAAACAATCAAATTTAATGATCATCTCCGACTTATGATATTCAAGTTAGAAAATTTACGATGACTGTTAATTCTACAATAACTACGGAACCCATCAAATAAGAAGGAACCCATAATATCCAAACTTAATAATAACATTTGTATATATTTTTTTATATGAACTTTTACTTTTTTGTCTTTTAGTGAAATATGTGAAAAAGAAATGATAATACATTTTCGCGTGACACATTGAAGAGTATTGTCCTATATGCTGAATAAGCAATCTTACAATTTTAAAACTAATAACATTAATAATCAACTTCATTGTTGTGCAGGTATTCTTTTTTTACTAATTACTAATTTTTATAAATAAGAAAAAAAAATAAAATAAAACAGTTTTGTTTGCGCATGTCTTACATGGGACACTTTGGCATGTTCTTCCCAGTGGAATCATTACAGCATGATCTCTCTTGACTCAAATCATAAGTGTATGTACGTAAAAAAGACAAATATATAAGTATATAAAAAAAGGGTAAGCATTTTATAAATTATTATTGAATATTTATTAAATTTGTAAGTTTTTCAAGAGAAAAATATGACCGCATGAGAATATTGTGCATTCGATTTGTCTTTGAAACTCTGATAATAATAGGTAATACTCTCTCACATATTTATATTTAGATATAGTTATTATATAAAAAATTATTATTATTGTCATTTTGTACTTATTGTTTAGATGCATGACAAGCCCTACCAAACTTGAAATAATTCTCTACAATGTTTCAGGGACCACCGGGTTTGGATGGAATGAAGGTAAGATTTTTTATTATATTTTTTTTAGGCTATTATTGAATGTAAATATGGTCAGAAACATGTATTTAGTAAATTACCTTACCTTAATTTATACAATTACGACTCTAGATTTTGCTACATATTACACAGTATTATTTTAAAGATAATATAAATATTTATTATGTTTAATGGGAATGTGAAAGCACAATGAATCTAACGATATTTTCTTCCTGTAACAATGTAAGGGTAAATATTTACAGCTTTGAAACTTTTTTCAATTTCCTGGTTTTGAAAAGAAGTAAAACACGTTTTTCGACATTCCAAGGTTTTGAGCAACCAATATGGAATAACCTAATTTATTTCTTAACATTTTGGCAGGGTGGTGACTGATCTGTCGTTGTGGGTTTTCTGTCTGATCCGAATTATGATATTGCTAACTATTGAGCCTTTTCATAGTATAGTGGTTAAGGTAGTCGCTTCGTGATGGGATGGATACCCGTACGTTGCAGGTTAATTTTTCTTTGTTTACTTAATGTGGAATAAGTTATGGATAAACTGTCATTTTAGTAAAGGTTTGGGATTTAGAGAAGGATTTTTTAATATACTTTAGTTTTGAGTGAACAAGGATGTTAAAGCAAACATCTTTATTCATAAGATACATTACTTATGGATCACTGTAGCATAAATTCAGCTGGAGGGGGTGAAGAAGACATCTTAGCTAAAGTGGATGAATGAGGACATGCGGTCTTCCAAATTTTAATCATTTAGTATTTAAGGGAACGTTTCAAGACTAATCTCATCACCAGCCGTTCCTCAATTCTACCAGTTTTAGTATAATAATCAAACTGAATTTTAAAAAATATAAAGATAAGAACGAAGTAAATTACTGAATTATGTGTCATTGGAAAATTCAGATATTTAAAAGACCGAGATTACATTCTTGACTTTTGCATTATTCAGTGACCCATTTGTTCAGACTTCCTTCTTATTTAAGTGTTTACTTCATTTCTACATTTATGACTCATTTCTTAGGCCTAAGGAACTTTTTTTAATTTCAGTTTGATTATACAACTAAAAAGGGCAGCATTGAAAATGTGTTGATGATGAGATTATGCTCGAAACTTCCCTTCAATACTAAAAGAATAAAATTAGCCTGCATTCATTCAGCTTTTATGTTTAGTATTTATAGTAATTTGTATTTTATATTTCAACAGTTGTTTCTTATAAAAGTTTGTTTGTTGTTGATGTTTGTTACCAGGGTGGCCAAGGAGAACCCGGTGCGAAAGGTGAAAGAGGAGACCCCGGTTTACCTGTATGTCCATTTATTTATGCATGACAACGAATAATTTACAATAAGATTTTAATTAAGATTAAGAAAAATTTTCCAATTTAGTTCCCTGTTTTTTCTTTTTTTTTCTTTTTTTCTTAATACTATTTTAGCACTAATCCTAGTTTATTTATTAACAAATTTTGACGCCACAGGGTTTTGTTGCCAAATAGTGCTACTAAGGAAGATAATTTTTTCTTTTGTTATGTGGTATCACTTTTAATAATATATTCTTCCGCTTAAGAAGATCGTCACAAAGATCCGCCCGAAGTCCTGGTCAAAAATGGAGCGGTTGCAACATGGCACTAATACATAGTTGAAGCAGTTTCTTCGAAGTAAATAAATCTAATTTTTAACATTTCAACTGGATATAAATTCTAAATCAATTATTATACAGATTTATGTACGTACATCCTACTCCTGATTACCCGGTGGCGGATCAGCCTGATTATTTTCTTGACGAAAAAGCTGAAAATAAATAAAAAAAGATGAAGGGAAACAATTTTATGTAAATATAGAAAGCCCTCGACAAAAACTCTTAAGTGTTTAAAATTACTATTACGAGAAATGGAAGAACGAATGGCCACTTGATGAATGTGATTTGAAGCAAACAACAGATTGGCCTTCAGTTTCCCCAAAATATATTGACTCTTTTTATTGACTTTTGCCATAATTCAGGCATTTCAAAACTACGAGTATATGAACA
Organism: Aradus depressus; assembly: GCA_963662175.1. Classification (NCBI taxonomy): domain Eukaryota; kingdom Metazoa; phylum Arthropoda; class Insecta; order Hemiptera; family Aradidae; genus Aradus; species Aradus depressus. The sequence goes on from OY759215.1 coordinate 42,067,977, forward strand.
AACATTTGAGTTAAAACTAATTATTTATATCTTATATGTAATATTAAACAAAATCAATCAGGAATAAATTAATAAGATGTGTCAGGTTTTATTAATTGTTCCTGATAGAGGTTAGGTTAGGTTTTATGACTCATGCCCGGGCTTTAACTACGAGGTCATATCGCCTACTACCAGAGCGCTCTATCGTCACTCTGGTGGGCATGAGCCCGACTCTATTGTGGGAGTCCTAAATTTTGCCTACCCTAAATTTTTATTCACCTAGGGCAGGGGTCTTTAACGAGTACCTGACATCGTACAGGCTCGGGACCATCGCTTAACGTCCCATCCGACGAAAGTTTATTTTACCTCCCAGATAAAATAAACTAAGGGCCTCGGTCGGGCTACGAACTCACAACCTTGAGCTCAGAAGTCAAGTACGCATACCACTGAGCTACCGGCGCCCTCTGTTCCTGATAGATTATGCACCATAATATTATGTGTTATATAGAATTAAGGGTTTTAACTCAAATTTTTGTTCCTGTCGTTTTGAAAATGCTTGTAATGAGAAATCGTCAATAAAAATATAATAAATATATTTTAGGGAGACTGAATGCCAATTTGTTGTTTTTCACACCATCTTCATCAAGTGAACATTATACTGGTCTCAAATCAAGAATATTCTTCCTCTCTCTTTCCAGCTCAGAAGGGAAGAATGCGCGGGGAGAAAAAAATGGAGTTAGATTCCAGTAAGAGTAAGGTTCTAGTAAGAGTAAGATCCCAGTAAGAGTAAGGTTATAGTAATGAATATTTCTCAGACCTGGATTCTAAGAGTCCTCATAATTTAACCTTATTAGCTTTCATTTCAGAAGAAAAACACCCATTTCTTTAGTTTAGCCTTTGGGTTAACCGTGATTCCGCTTCTAGTAATGGTGTTCATGAACAGAAGTATAAGGATCGTTGCTCTTTTCATTTGGTTCCAAAGATTTTTCATGTAATAGACTTTTTCGATTGATATTTTTTCTTAAAACATTATTTGGCGAAAGCAACAGAGATCCTTCTTTTATTCGTATGCTTCCATCAAATAGTATGCAACACAGATTTGCAATGTACAGAACGTATTTAAATTAATTTTTAAATATATAATATTAATTAGTTTTAAATTTTATGGATTTAGTTAACTGTGCTTTAGTATATGAATTCATTGATGCATTATCTAAATCTTGCTTTCAAGAAATTTCTCTGCAACTTTTATTTATTTTCAGTTGTTTCTTCTATTCACTACTCTTTTTACTTGTTATTGTTTCTTGTCTTTTAAACTTTTGATAATTATCTGTATTTATTCTAAGGCAACATCGAAGCGAATACAACAAATCACCAACGGTCTTCTAGACATAACCTTCAAATCGTAAATTGTGTAAAGAATGAAAAACGTTTTCATGTTATTTTTTTTTTTTTTTTTCGTTTATCATCTTCAATCATCGTAAAAAGATAAAAAATAAAAAATGGCATATTGTAATTTAAATATATTTTTTATTCATTTTAGGGTTAAAGTGAGTGAATATTTCATTATTTATATTAACTTAGGAAAATATCTAACTTTTTAAGTTTTTTTTTTTTTTTCCGTTTTGCCATCCTTTAAAATAAATATTTGTTATTTTTATATCCATAGTTATTTTCAAATTAATAATTCTTGAAATTAATAACCTATCCTTCTTCCTGTTTCTAATATTTATCTGTTTAACAAACTAACTATATTTTCTTGTAGGGAACTGATGGAATTCCTGGCACTGAGGTAGTTTAACATTTTCTACTAACGTTTTAATTATTAATATAAATTAGAATATTTTATTTATCTTTAACTAAGGATATTTGTTTTACTTATGAATATGTTTAGATAATAGTAAATAAGTTCATATGAATAGATATAAATAGAAATATTGTTTTTTTTTTGTCAAAGTAAGGGGAGAAAGTTAGATTAATTAAGCATGTGGATTTTCGATTGCTTTGAATGCTTTTTGAGTCAATAATTAATTTGTTTATGGGACATTAGAATGGAAAGTCCTACAAACTCTGGTAATATATTAGCTAGCGGTATGCTTTTTTGCATTTGAATTTTGCATGTAATTGACAAGATAACCGTTGTTTTGCAGGGTCCAAAAGGTGAAAGAGGTCAAAAGGGTGAACCGGTAAGTTGAACTTGTTGGTATTTTGCGTAGAGCTTACATTAGTGGAGAGATCTTGTCAGCTGTGGAGAGAGCTTTCCGTGGATAGCTCCCCTTTTGTCATTATAGACTGCATGTAGACCCTTAGCCACTCCCTTAACCCATTTTCCCCATTTGAAAAATGATTCTCGGTGAATCACCGGCTACTTCTCCAGCACGAATCAATCAATTATATTTTCGCTCTCTCTTTTAAGTTCGGACAAAAATTCAATATTTTTTAAGTTTTTTGTGTTAAGCGTTCTTCCTCAACCCCTTCCTGTTGGCAGATTTGGCTGAAAATTAATAGGTGTTACTTTATATAGCTAAGGAATTAAATGCTGTTTCGTAGAATTACACCCTCTATGTTTTAAAAGTATTTATTTTCATTCGATGGTATTAAGACCTTTCAAGTTTCTTTTCTTTTCAGTTTAATAATAAACATGTATTATTCTTTCTTATTTAAACTATTAAAAACTATTAATTACTGCTAAATAAACCATATTGGATATTGTTCGGGACCCCAGTGTCAAATTGCTGATCTTTATCCCCTCCTGTAATTCTTGCTTTTAAGATCTCACCCTGCTATATAAGCTCTATGATTTATCTTCATGCATCAATTGTAATAATTTATTTTTAATAAAATAAAAGTTGATCGAAATAAAAAATCTACTTACTATTAAGTAATATAATTTAAAAGATATTTCCAACTGTAAATCGATTGGTTATGAATTAGTTATCAGTTTTTCGAAAATGTCATCAATTTGGAAAAAAATTCAATGTGGTCCTTTGATTATTTGCGGAGCAATTGTAAAAATCCCCGGAATGTAAGTTTGTTTATTGCTATGAGCATAAAAGATTTTCTAACTTAGCATATAGTTCGTATTGAACACGTTCATCGTAATTTACTAGGATTTTTTGCTGAACTATCAATTTCAAAAATATATTAATTCCTCATAATAGAATAGGGCTTCCACAATTTTTTCGAAACAAAACAAACCATTTCTCGTTTAATTTTAGTTATAAATGAGTGCAACTCCAATGCCTAGAAAGTCTCTTCAGAGGTTGATTTTGTCCTATCTTGTCACTGACTTAGGTTTTATACTGTCAGCGCATTTGTTTGTTGTACATAACTCAAACAGTTATGTATAACATATATAATATATAAACTCGTTAAACTTATATCTAATTTTTACACTATTTCTTCCCGGCTTGATGTAGTATTTAAATCGATCCTGTATTATTTGTTTTTCAATTTTGGTATAAAACCATGCACATTGATAAGCTAAACAATATTTTTTATTATTTATTTTATATTTCTATGGCTTGAATTATACTTTGTTTAGTGTCGGTTATCGAACGCATTCAATTCACACTGACGAAAATTGACTTGCGCATTTTCATACCGTCACCACATATATATATATATTTAATTTAGCAATAAACTAAATAATTTGGTCAACTTTTCTATTTTGTACATTTTACCCCGTTTATCATTTTGAATAGTTGATATTCGTTGTCTAACATGTTGATTTTGGTGTGACACAGGGCCCTATAGGGAAGCGAGGTCGCAAGGGAGACAGAGGAGACAAGGGCGACCAAGGAGTGCCTGGCCTGGATGCGCCCTGCCCGATAGGACCTGATGGACTTCCACTCCCCGGCTGTGGATGGAGACCACCCAAGGTTCATTTCTAAATATACTTTTTTTTATTATACTTTTCTATTTTTAGTAATATGACTACATTACTCTTTTGACTACATTAATAAAATATTTGATCATTCAAATAAAATAAGAGATTGTCGTCCCACAATTTATTTTATTTACCGAACCAGGTTTTCAACATTATTGAGTAAATAATATATAATATAATGTGTGATATCTCAGTGGTACATCTACAATATAAATATAAGTCATAAGGGATCAGAGTATGGAGAAAATAAAGAGAGATAGAAAATAGAATAAGGCTAGTTTATCAGCTTATCACCCGGTGGGCTGGATCAAAAACAAAGAAGTGGGTACAAGATATAGTTCCTAAATAAATATGCATGAATACATATTTAAAAAAACAACATATATCAGGGCTTCAGAAAATTAAATCCTAGTTTGGATATTGTGAGTCATGCCCGGGCTTTAACGACAAAGTCATATCGCCTCCTACCAGAGCGCTCTTTCGTCTCTCTGGTGGATATGAGCCCGAATCTACAGTGGGAGTCCTAAATTTTGCCTACCCAGGTTTAGTTATCTGAGATAGGGGTATTTAACGAGTACCTGACATTGCACAGGCTCGGGACAATTGTGTAACGTCCCATTCTAATGACGGCGTGTTCAACTTCCGAGTTGCGAACCCATGATGTTGAGTTCTGTAGGCTAGCTCGCTACCTTTGAGCTGCCCGCGCCCTCTATATATAGTTGAGAATTAAAATAAATAAAACATTCAAATATCCAACTGATCAGATTAAAATTAACGTGTCTTATTTTGTTTCTAATTATCTTTATTTTCATTGGACACTGATGCGTTAAGTGTTTATTGTTTTATATATTTATATTGTACCACTGAGGACGACACAATAGTGCCGAAAACCTGTTTTGGTTTATAAAAGAAATTGTGGAATAACAACCTCTTGTTTCACCTGTAATTTTCGATCCCACAATATCTTACTATCTATGTGAGATATTTGATTATTTGTACGTTTTTGTTTTAAATGTGTTTATTTGTGAGTTTTTTGTTTATTTACTGGCCAATAACTCAATTGTCGAATAAAAAAAGTTTGGAGATAGACTTTAGAAGTTGGGAAATGTATTTTTGATTTGGAGGATTGAAAAAGAATCAGTACTCAGCAAAAATCATGTCGAAGCTCCGTTACTTAATCATGAATAAATTTTTGGGGAGTAATTAAAATAATAATTATATTTATTACAATTATTGTGTTAAATATATCATATATCCTGTATAACGACAAATAAACAAATAAAGATAACGAAAAAAAAATATTAAGAATGCACCCTAATACAAGTAAATGTTGAAAGTATTATTTCAAACAAGAACAACAATTAATTAACTTAATTATCGTAGCTTAAATTATAAACGTAAATTTACTGCAAAAGGAAAGGCACAACAATGACAAATTATGTATTTGTTATGACACCATTATTATCAAAACGCATTTGTAATCAATTTCATGTTTATGTTGTGTAATATATAACTAAATCACTTCGGACGCTAAAAAGAATACTGTCAAAATTCAAAAATATACTTCAGGAGAAAGGAAAAACTAAATTTAGCCATGTAATAAGTTGGGAGAATTACTATGTTGATAATTATTCAAGAGTTATGACGTTGTTCATGCAGAAAGAACAGAAACTTTCTATAGGAGTTCAAAAGCGAAAAAATCGCATCAGGCCGTTTAGATAATAAACTTGTGGCACTATAGTATCACGCAGATATGACTTCAGACTTCACTTTTGTGAGAGTAGCTCGAAACGAGCAATTTTTGTGTTGTGGCAGTATTTTTTAGGGTTGTCATTGTAGCACTAACAAATTTGTTTATTTACTTGTATATCACCCATAAAATTCATGTTGTTAGAGGAATTTTGAATAATTGCTAAGCTAGTTGAATAGTGTATCGTCTCACAATTCATTTTTGTGAATTATGCATATTCTAAAACTTAACTCTGGACATCAGTAGATGAAACATAACTAGGTTCAAAAAAGAGCCCATCTCAAAATAATAAATTTTTGAGTTGTTACACTTTTGAACTGGCACATCTGAACTATTTATAGTTCAACTTCAGTCTCCTCTCCCCTCCTTATTATTTTAACTGCACCAATAATAATTGCTTGATCTAATCTACTTGTTGGGATATATAACACACGTTGTTACTAATAGAAGTGGGCGTTGTGTAAATGTTGTGGTGTGACTACTAACACATTGCAGGAGGTGGTGACGCCGATGACGGAGGCTCCTCCAGCTCCTATCTCTTCGGGGGAGAACACTGACGAAGGAGATTACGAAGATGGCGGGGAAGAGGAATACGAAGAGTACGACCATCAGGGCAACATGTACCAGGCGTAGTCAGAGACAGGTCAGGAGATTTGGACAAAATAGGGGCACACTGATCTTAGAAGTAATTCTAGCAGGACACCAATTTGTAGCGGCAACCCCTTTAGTCGTCGGATTATTTGGATTTTTTTTTGGTTAACTCAAAATTTCAGAGTGCTGGGGGTAAGGAAGGGGGTATTTAAACATTTATTATTGGCAACTCAGTCTTACATATTTTTTTATGCTTCTGAAACCGTTAATTGTATTATTTTTTTGTTAACTTCATTTGTAATTGGTATATTCTAAGTCCCTAGATTGCTTTAGACAATTTTGATCTTTTTTTGAAACGTAAAGTGAGCTCTAGCGCAGCCTTGGAACACTATGGCCTCCTTTTCCGTAGAAAATCCCTTTATTAAGCTAAAACCCCTTATAGTCGTCGTGGACGGAATATTGCTGAATTTCGCCTTACTGGAAGGTTTTTATAAAATTGCTACCGCTTTGTAATAGAAGTAGAATATGAGGCCTGTTTCGAGATTCCCATAAATCATAGGCAAAAGCTTCTTGTAAATATAAAAAATAGAGGACATATAGAACTGGATGAAAATGCCAAAAAAATTAGACAAATTATTTGCCTAAGACATTTGAATTTTCAAATTTGCTTGAAAAAGTTAAGAAAATAAATTAGATAATAAAAAATATTTATAATTTTTTACATATTTTGATAATTAAAATCACACTCCGTGGCCACAGATACTAGTGTCTTTCGCCGATCTAACCAGCCGCTTCCAACGTTCTCGCTCCTGGGAAGCCGCCCTCCAGTTGACAATATTGAATTCGGTCGCATCCCTCTCTATGTTGTCTGCCCACCGGCCTTGGTCTGGAGGACACAGTTTGTCAGTCTGTTCGGTCCGCTCCTGACCCCTTTCATTTCCCCTACTATAGAGCTGGTTTTTTCATGTTCTGAGTAATTCCTGGTCAGACTGTGTCTCCACAATCCCTGATCAGCATCCCAGGTGGGTCCCTTGATGCAGGGAAGTTAACAAAGCTTCGCAGCCTTACAGGAGCACTGTCTCTACAAGGACAATCTGTACCTTGAGATGAATGGGTACAGATCTGGATATAAGGCCTTCAACATATCGTTTGTATGAATTTCTGTACTGACGGGTAGGTTGCAGAGGGATGGGATTCCTACTGCTGATGAGTGATTTCAACCAACTAAAATATTTATCTTATCTGTTTTGGATGCCGTTCTACAGCCCAAAAACGGCGTATAAATCCCGACTTATTCCCCACTGCATCTCCAAAATGTCTCTTAAGACGAAGAGCTTATTCTCTTAGAATAATTAAGCTATTGGTTTTTACACCACTTCAAGGTAACATGTTTTAATAATAATGATGGGATGGGAATACAAAATAGGAACTAGAAATATTTTCGTATTTATTTGAAAAAATAATTTAGTTATAACTGACATAATTTCCGTCATTCACTATTTTTTGTAGGCAATGCAGGATACGATTATAAGGTTAATTTTGTGAACCATCACTCTCATGCACCGGTTGGCACTTTCACCCTTCCCTATCAAACTCAACTGGGCACTTTGGACTGTGACTCTATCTTTCGGCCTTTCTATTTACTAAAATAAATGTTTTTGGTATTTTCAACGTTTACCACCCTATGTGGGCAGCATGGCTTATACGAGTATATCTCTTTCTACCTAAAATTATGTTTTTATATTTTGACACCTTCACCCTTTTCTATTATAAAAATATAAATGCTGTGGGATTATATTTTCTGAAATAAACATTTTGAAATAAGATACTTTGGCCAATGTGCACGTTCAATAAGGCCAAAAAGAAAAAAAAAAAAAAAAAAGAAAAAAATAAGATACTTGGCCAGCTAAAATTGTCTCTCTGATCACTGTGTGGGGAATTTGAAATTGGAATTTATAGGTTTATAGGATTGAGAGAATCGGCCTCATTATGTACGATTTTACCTTCTGTCGAGAATTAATTAGTTTCGTATTTTTGTTTTCTTCGAAACCAACAAGTACCTATTAAGTGGTTCATACAAGTACGTTTGTCAAATTAGTTTGTCAAGACAATTAGTTCGTATGTGTCGATGTGTTGTTTTGATGGCTTAACATTTGGTTTAAGAAGATTTATATAGAAGTCAGCTGAGGCACTCTCGCTTCGCAAACTACCATGATTCCCTTTCCCTCTTGGACCAATTTAGTAGGTTGAAAACCAACAGGCGCCATCTTTATGAGGTTCTGGACACATATATAAAATGTATTATGAATATATTCATTCTAACATGAATTGTGTTCAGGTGTTTCAGTTCGTTCAAATGCACGCATTTTCGATTTTGGAATCAGGGAGTCGGAAAATATGAAATTCCGGTGAAAACTCATTATCGAATTTCTGGCCGATTTTATAACTTCCCCTATACTTCGTGTAGTTAAGGTAGTAAAACGTGTTTAAAAACAATTTCCTTTTAAAAACTCAACGTGCTTGCCCAAAATAAATTTTGGACATACATAAACATATATTTTCCATGACACGAGCCTATTTCTGTCCAATTGGAATTTCTACAAGTAGATCCCTGTTGGTAACCCTAAGAACATTTTTCATTATTTTGTTTAAACTGGAAAAGTCCATGAATGTTAGCGTTATGGGATCACTTTGAAGAACTTTTGGTGATTGGCATTCTTCTTTGATTTTGTAACAATAATAATACTGATAATAAGTGGTTAAGGTGAGTTTGCTAACAACAATATTTTTAATTGACATGTTACTTATTACTAACAATCGTTTACAATTTAAAAAAAATAATGAAGATATCTACTAATACTAATACCAAAATAAATATATATATATATATAAACTTGTATAACGACGTCGGGTATAACGACGAAGACCCCTAGAAAAAGTTTGGTTCGCCATTACAAGTCACAGGTAAAATATCCCTTATTACGACAGTGGATATAACGACGACATCGGCTATAGTAACGCTAGTTTAGAATACTTGGAGAATAAAAAGTCGTCTATAACGTATATAAGGACAGAATGTAAACAAAACAACAAGTTGGAGATAATTGGATACGTAATTGTTTTCGAGACCTATGAAGTCCATAAAATCATAAAAGACGTGGTGGGATTTTTTAACTTTATTTGCGTTTGCCCTCAGTTGTTTGTGTCTTCTAAAAGTGTCAACATGACGCTTAAAAGAAAATATTTGACCATAGAAGAAACAAAAAAAAAGTTTTGAGAGGGAATATTTTTCTGCAAAGAAAATTCGGAAGACGCAACATACTGATTTAGATGCAATGGTTTAAGGCTCATCGAAAGAAAAATGTTCCTATTAACGGCCCGATTTTACTTACAAAAGCTCGTGAATTTTCAGTTCCGCTGAAAAAAGATTTCAAGCCTGACGCGTCCTGGATTTAGATATTTCGTAATCGTTATAATATCGTCTTCGGAAAAATATCCGGTAAATCCGCAGCCGTTCTGCGGGCGTTAAGGAAGTTCCAAATCTTTTTTCCATTGTTTTGACCTTTCATTTGTTATTGATGCGATTGGGGATAAAAAAAAAAGTGTGATTATAACGACCAGATTTTCCGGTCCCTTTGAAGGTCGTTATAGATTTTGCCTATATATATATATATATATACATATATATACATATTTGTGGCTCATGTACGTAACTAAAAGAAAAGGTAATCGGTGAATCATCGGCATTGCACTTCCCCAACTCAAATTATTTGTAATAAATTAACTTTCTGCTCTACACCACTTTTTTTTACAACTTTCTGGCGAAGGTGTGATGCCTAAACCGGTATTTTATGTATAAATATTTTGTGGAGAAGTCAATATTTTTTAAAAAAACGAAAAGTTTGTTTTATTTATATATGATCGTCTTAGAATACATAGGTATATTATTGAGTACTAATTTGTTGTTGTCTCTTTATTTTCAGAAGTATTTCGTAAATCGAAATTAGGCCGGTTCTCAAGAAGATATTGAAGATTGAATGAAGAGAAAAAAATATGTAATTGGAAATTTTATTTGATTTATTTTTGACATTCCCAAAGTTTTCTTGGAAGGTTTGTTGATGAACTGTGTTGACAAGACAAGTGTTAAAGTGAAGTAGACTGCCCCTCAAAAGTAAAGATGGCTCTGTCAATCTTTGAAAACTGATTGACAGTGACTACATTTCGGAGTCATGTTCTTAATACTAACAACAAACCTTGCCATGTAATCCACTTCAGTTTAAAGAATATTTATGGATCAATTGTAAGGCACTGAGATAAATTCGGATAAATACATTTGACGTCGAAAAAATACTTTATATTAGTTTGTCTGTCGACAAAAATTAGGTTTTGGCCTCTCTGGCTCATTTGAATGAACACACTTTAAATTTCACTAGTTTCAAGTGAAGCAATCGAAACCAAATCTTTTTGTTTTAAAGTTTTTGTTTAATTATATTCTTTATTGTTATTTATTTAATGATTTCTTAGAAGTTGAGGAAGAATATTCTTGATTTGAGACCAGTATAATGTTCACTTAATGGTGACTTGAAGGTGGTTTGGAAGAAACACAGATTGGCCTTCCAAAATGTATTTATATTATTTTTGTTAACATTTCACCATTATTTATGCATTATCATAACTTTTATAAAAGAATAAAACAATTTATAAACATAATATTTTATATGGTAGACAATCTTACATAAACGTTAACAAAAATAATGTATGTAAATATATTTTGGAAAGACCAAAGGCAAAATCTGTTGTTCGTTTTATATGTCATTTATTAAAGATTTCTTTTTTTTCCACTTACTTTTGCTCTTTTTTTTTAAATAATTTATTTTTAATTATTCTTACTGTAAACAAATTCACCTCCGTAAATCTTTATTTTTTTTTTAGAACCTTTCTCTTGTATGAATGAATAGTGATGTTTGTTCTTAAATTTTGTAATATTGTATATGATTTGTAAATGTACCCTGCCTTGATCTGTTTTTAGAATTAGTATATTATTAGCATTTAATTAAAAGAAAAAAAAAAGTATGAAAATGTAAAAATAAATAAAATAGATTGTATTAATAGTATTTAGTGTGTGAATATATGTGCTTGACGAATAGTTGTTGAAAGTAAACGATTTTGTGGCAGTGACCCATTGTGAATTGTATGACGAACCCACTATATATGAACTACAAATGAAATACTGACTTTATGGGCTTGAAATATCCAGTCTTAGAAATACTATAGACAACTCTAGAAATAGATAACTAGGCGACTGAGAGTGGGAGCAATTAGACCGATACAGAAGCAAAAGGGAATCTGAGCTGGCCACAAAATGACAATATTGGGAGTTTTTCACTTTTCTTTAGATTTCCAATTGGGAAGTGTAGTTGCTGTTCAAAAGTTTCATCTGTTCTGGAAATGAATTTTCTAAGTGATAATCTATTTCAAATAAAAAATAATAATAAATTTTTCTGTGGGATGTAAAACCTTAAATTTCCAATTCTTTAAATATCCTAAATATTCTTGGTAATTTTTACCAGTAATCCCACGATATACATATAATAATTTTAAAATGTTTGTAATAATTATTATATGTATCTCTTCTTTTGGTTTTGTTCACCTCAACATAATATAAAAGAATAATAAAAATTATGATATTATAACATGATATTTTTAGCATTTAAGTTAACATTATTTTTCATTATATTTATTTATTTATTATTTTTTTGAATGTTTATTAATTTAGATTAATTCTATTATATAGGGCATCATCTTTTGGAGAACCTGTAGATATAAATATTTATATTACTGTCTTCTAAATGTTATGTATCTATCGTTTTCATGAAAATTCCTCATATATGCAAAATAAACAGTTTAATCTTGATTAAAAAATAAATTTTAATATTTGTACCCTGACATTTTTTTTCTTTATAAAATATCTTCTCTGTATTTTCTAATATTCTTTTTAATTATGTTTTAATCCAAAAATTTATATTTTATAATTAAAGAGGTATTTTTATTGCAGAGATGTACAGAAATTTATATCATTAGTAATATTTATTTGTGTAATTTAAATTTAGTTGTCCTTTTGTCAACCTTATTCTGTCTTGCACATGTATTTTTTAAAATAATATGTTTGATGAATTTACCGTTAAAATAAGATGTACATAGTCAAAAATATTTTAAAATAATTTTATATAAGTTTATTTATAACTATATATTTAAAAAAAAATGTAATATACATAAAACTTTTCTACATTGTATTTTAGTAATATAGAAAAAAAGTATATATATATATATATATTTAATCTATTTTCTTAGAACTATCTATAGTATTATTTTTATATTATTGGGTCAAAAATAATTTCATTATAGTAGCTTGAAATATTATACTTCCAAAATTGAATCAGAAACTTTTTAAAAAAAATTATGGAATTTCCCACAGTGGCCTAACTTCATATTTTGAAGAATAAGAAGTTTTTTTGTTTCAAAAACTCTTCACCGGACATATTTGGCATATACATTGTTGTATATTTTAGACTTTTTGTTTCTTAGTTTATCTGGTTGAATATAACAAAAAACAATTAACATTACTTTGACTTCATTGAATGAATTTCAGTGTGAACTGACAAAACTGGACCTGGGGTTCAGTTATCTCTCTTAGTATGACTTTGTAAATACGTTTTTATTACAATAATTACTTTGATTAATTTTTTCATTAAAAATTGCAGATTCAGAAATTTGAAAGCTTAAGACAAATGTTTACTGTTTCTGTCTAGTTTTGGTAGCTAAGTTTATAACAGACATGTTTTGTGTTAAGTTGTTTACATTGTGAAGATACACATTTAGTTTATTTCTTATTTTCACTGAATCTTGTTTCGTTACAGAAGCCATATTGCCTTATTGTACATATATAGAAAAATAAAAGTTACTATTAATTTATTTTTTTATTGTGGAATATAACCTTATAAATATTTTTACTCCGACGTCCCTCAAGATACCTGCGTCTCATTATAGCTCCCTTCCTCACCGATATAACTTCTAAGGTTACTCTTGCCTTAACGACCGGAGAAATGTCGGTGCATGAGTCCCCCAAGGTTCGATCCTCAGTCCCATTCTCTTCAATCTATTCTGCCATGATATATCTGAGCCTCCAGGTCTGCCACTCGCAACCTATGCCGATGACACGCTCCTCATAGATTAAGACCGTGATCTTCATTGGGCCATGCACACACTTAAGGAGGGCCTGGATGTCTTGGAAAATTGGTTTAATAGATAGAAGCTGAGGCTAACAAGACGGAGTCCAAGGTTTTCGTACTCTGGTGCATAAACCAGGATACACTGCGTGGGTGAGGTATCAGGGAGAGATTCTGGACACCAAACTGACCTGGGGCCAACACATTAACTCCAAATTGATATATGCCTACACCAGACTCTCCTCACTCTACCCACTTCTCAACAAGAACACTACACTCCTACATGTGCCACACTACTTTACACCGCACTCATACTGCCACTCATTACATATGCCTGCCCTGTTTGGCTCGTCACAAGCCAGACTAACATTAAAAAACTGGTCAGGTACGAAATTCTCAGATTCGCAGGGAGCAGGGTGTTCCTGACGTTCGAGGATGGCTGTTGTGTACAACTCGGGACCTAAGAAGGCTGAATTTCTCTTGAACAGATAACGTTATCGAAAAATTAAAAAATATGTATTTAATATTTTTCAGTCTAGTTTTAAATTATTTGTTTTTCGCTACTAGAGATTCGGTACAACTTCAAAATTTCAAACAGGACCCTATACTTTCTGAAACACCACTTTAAAGGCTTTTTATGTTGAAATCAAAGCCGCAATCCTATTTTAAATTGGTCAAGAAATAACACCTCCCGGTAGTGCCGATTCAAATAATTTCTGACCTGCGAGGAATTGTGTGCACCCGTCAAGCTGGAATATATTTTTTGGCGTACCAGCAGTGGAACATCTTCAAGCAGTGTTGGTAAATCCTCTCAGAAAATTCAGAAACTCTTAAAAGAGTGAACGAATTGCCACAAAAAAGAAAACGCCCAAAAAATGGTTTCTCCATTTAAATTATTTCGATAGAAATATGAACGAATGAATGAATAACTTTATTGCTCATAAAGAATTATCTTACAGCAAGGAGTTCGATACATAAACATAAATACAACAATTTATGAATAATAAGGAATAAAATAAAATAAAACAAAGCAGATAATATTAACTAGCAAAACAATGATTTCTTAATACTAAAATAAAATATAATTATATACTAATAAAAAGGTTAAATTAAAATAAAGCCACAGGTAACTTTAGTCTTTTAGAATTTTTCTTAACTTCAAGCTTGTTAGGACAAACAAGTAAATATGATGAAGCTTCTGTTCATCTGAGACTAATAGTAACTTGCGGAGAGACATCTACCGGATCATCTCCCAAATAGCTAGCCAGGTATTTGTCTCTAATCATGCCATAGATGGGGCAGTCTATCAGAAAATGGGCCAGTTAGTTCGATAGAAATAAGGAACAATTAATTGATTTTCTGGTGAGTCAACACCAAACGTTCATGCTGTGAACCACTTGGTGATGACATGAGTACTTTATTCTAGGGTTTTCCTCTTCGTACAAATAAATGTACAGTTCGTCATCGAAATTGAAACCCAAAGCTGGTTTCTTGATGAGCCCTCAACGGATTCGCAGCACGTCATATTGTAAGCGACAAGAACAAACGATTTGTGGTTCACCCGGGAACCACATATGAACAAAAGTATAGCTCCCCAAAGATGTAAAAATAAAATTTTGTAGGAAATATTGCAAAGTAATATTTAATTGATAACATATATCACAAGATAGAGGTTATGCGTGCTTGCCATGTGAGCTCTAGATCGTGGGTTCGAAAACCGACCGAGGACCTTAGTTTATTTTATCTGGGAGATAAAATTAACTTAAGCAAGCCGTCCTTCGGTTGGGACGTTAAGCGATGGTCCCGAGCCTGTACGATGTCAGGTACTCGTTAAAGACCCCTGCCCTAGGTGAATACAAATTTAGGATAGGCAAAATTTAGGACTCCCACAGTAGAGTCGGGCTCATGTCCAGCAGATTGACAAAAGAGCGCTCTGGTAGTAAGCGATATGACCTCGTAGTTAAAGCCCGGGCATGGGTCATAAAACCTAAACCTATAGCAAGATACAAATATATTTTCATAATTGGTAGTTTTTTTTATTGAAAAGTATAAAAAATAAAGTAATATATATTTGATTTGGCTATAACAGAACTTACTTATCCCAATTTCTTTTTTACAGATCACTCCTCCCTCTTTTCAAATTCATTTTATACAGAATTAAGCTGCATAATGAAACAAAGAAAACCGCTGATGTCAAGACATTACTTTCATATGAATACTCAGTAACGCTAGTATGAAATAATTTTGAGTGAGGTGAGTGAGAGGGACAGCGATCTGTAAAATATTGGTTGGTATAAGAAAGTCATGCTATGGCCACATCACATATTTCAATATTTAATCTTGAAATCTATAAAAGATAAGTTGACATGGAAGATGTTCTTGGCGAAAACTAATGCTGAAAGGCAGATTGTGCTGCGAGCCACCCAACGGGAGGTAGGCTCTTCCTGGGACTCGCCCTGTCCTGAGTGAAGGTCCTGAAGAAAGTTATTGAAGATGAGAGGGAGGGGATCCTGCTGAGTCGGACACCAACATCCAGTCTCTCACCTCATCTCGGTCCGGGTCGACTCTCTTCTCTATCCACGCTTCAACTATCCGTGAGTTACGAGTTTTATTTTTATTTATTTATTTTTTTTCAGTTTAGATAATAATGTTATTAGTGTACTAAGCTAGTGGATAACGGAACAATCGGATATTTGTAACCTAAGTCCTGATGAGGTAAATTATTAAATATACCGGCTGCTTAAAATACCGTTAGTTTTGTAGCAAATTTCTATAAGAAATCAGCTTATGAGCTCACTCGGTCTGTAAGACTGCATAAAGTATCACCTATTTTCATTAAACCTGCCCCATCGTCTAGTTCATATTCATTATAACTATTTGTACCTATACATTATATATATATATATTTATTTATATTATTATATATATAATATATAGGCCGTTTCGATTTTTAAAAAGAAAGATCAAGTTTATGAACCATGTCCGTTCGCGTGATAACTCCTGAATAATTTTGTGATTTCTTTTATAATCTTTGCACGAAAGTCGTTCATATAAAGAGGAAGATCAGCTTTTTTAACCAGAATGGTCCTAACAAAAGACCGGAGAAAGAAGGAAGCAAAAAAAAAAAAAAACATAATCTTAATTTTCTATATAATTTCTATCATAAACTGTAGAATAATGTTGTCTTTCATTTGAACTATGAAATGTTCGTCTACGTTCATTAGAAGCCAAGATACATAGTTTAGCATAGTTACGCCGCCCTATCTTCAAACGAACAGCTTTCGTTGATACGTAAAAGCTGAGTTACGCATTTCCCCATTTTTCTTTTGCATCTAGCCAATAAACTTGACATAAAAAAAAAAAAAAATGTGATTACCTACTATGGAAATCTGCTTCTGCGTGTACGGCCTTTTTACCTCCTCTACTATACGAAGTCATGTATAGGGAAAGTTATGTAATCGGTTAGAAATTTGTTGTTGAGTTTCCATCGGAATTTCATGTTTTTCGATTCCAAAATCCTAACAACTGCCGATATAATGAATGCATCGACACAAAGTTTATTATGAGTTTTCAGAAGTCTCTATCTAACACAACTATTGATTAAAACTGTCGATTGGTGTTAGTGGAACTGTGAAAACTTATTATATATAGTTATTTTATCTGGGAGGTAAAATCAACTCAAGCACGCCATCCTTCGGACGGGACGTTAAATGATGGCCCCGAGCCTGTACAATGTAAGGAATTCGTTAACAACGTCTACCCTAGGTGGATAAAAATTTAGAGTGGGAAAAATTGAGGACTCCCTAGTAGAGTCGGGCTATAGACCATCAGAGTTACGAAAAAGCGCTCTGATAGTAGGCGATATGTTCTTGGAGTTATAGCCCGGCCAGGAATCATAATAACCAACCAACCAATTCGTGCTGGGGAAGTACATTGTCGGTAATTCACCGACAACTTTTTTACTTTTTTTTCAGTGTTGTTATTTATCTAAAAGATTGTTTTACATCAAGTTATCACTTGCAGACCTTTGTTTGAATGTTTCGAGTTCATTTTGAATTTGACCAATCATTTATTTTTTTATTTCTTCATAATAATGGATAATGAATAATATCTATTAAGAGTAAAAGTAGTAAACCAACCGAGTGGAAAACTACTCGCAAACCTATATAGATATCTTACGGACTAAACCCCAAATCGATACATTCGCGAAAAGGCTGGAGGCTTGGGTTTCATGTATTTTTACTCAATCACCTAATTGTCCTTTCGTTAACCGCACATCCTTATTCTAATATCACTAATCACTTTCCGTTGTGGCTAATTTGTTGAATAATTACGATGGTTCGTAATAAGAATAAAACTATAACAACAGAACAATATTTACTTTCTTATATCTATAGTATAAGGAAGTATTATAATCGTGCGAAAATCCGAGATCAAGGTTTCAACTGATTTTCACGTTTCAAGGTTCCCTGTAGACATTTTGACCATTTTTGCGATGATGTCGGTCCGTGCGTGTGTGTATGTGATTGAAAAGTTGTGAGCTCTCTACCGCGAAAACTATTGTAGCTACGAACTTCAAATTTGGAGTGAAGAGATCACATGTTCTAACGTAGGTCTGATTAGATTTTGACCGAAATCGAACGAAAATTGAGACAACTTCCCCCCGGTACCTAACTACATTTTACAAGATACAGCTTATGTTTAAGACCTAATCAAAAATATTTTCGACTAATAGTTGTAGAGAATATTATACTGTATAATTTATATTAAATATGATTTTTTACAGGTCGTCCGGTTTTCGAGATACATGCGCAAAACCATCTTAAAATGTAGTTTTGAAACTCATATTTTTAGTCGTTTCCTTGATTTACCCAAAAACGGTTAGTCCTATCCAAAAATTGATTCTTACAAAAATTGTTACTTATATAATTTCCAATCGCTATAAACCCTCAAATTTGAGGTAGGATCAATACGACAAAATTTATAGCGCCCCGAAGAATGTTAACTAACTTCGTTAGAATTTAATGTTGTTATTCGACGATTAATTTGTGTTGAGAAACTACATTGCCGGTGGTTCACTTTGATTTCAATATATTTCACGACTGTGAAATAATATTTTCGATCCGATCATTTTTTAATTGGAGTGTGCAAATTTCACCCCCAGCGATGTAATACAACAGTTAATTTACTTACAAATAAACAGTGAACACATTTTTAGCTAAAAATGTATGATATATACTGCGATTTGATTTGATTTAATACATGCGGGAAAAATAAACGATTGCCCCATCGGGGTAGTATGGGGATGAAAATAATTTTACCGAGTCTTGGGGTTGGTGAAGTTGAGTGTCTAGGTCAAGGTGTCGCAACCCCGAAGGTCAGGACTCTATCTGAGTGGGTCAGGAGGAAGATAGAGTCCCGGGTTGACCTCTACGACCTTCCCACTGGAGGAAAATAAATAGCCTTTATCAAACAGTATGGCATTATCATCAAAGAGGACACCAGAGATACCGTTTTGAATATTCTCTACAAGAACAGCTCAATCAGAGTTCAACAGCTTGGACCGGTTCTTTAAAGCTGACTCTATCAAATTTAATACCACTAATAATTCAGTTTATTAATTTTCTGTTACTAATCCGGGGCTGAGGACAACCCATGATGGTCGGTCCTAGTCTCGGTAATGCACTATTATGATCTCGAGCTCCTCACTCGATGTATGATGTTGCACACTTGCAAGATGCATCCATAAAGGAAAGAAGCAAAAATAAAGGTATTAATCTCGAAGTGCAATGCAAGCTATTTCCAAAAACCAAGAACAATTTAAAATGGCAATGTTCTTCCCCAGAAAAAATTAAACAATTAACTTTACGAATCCTCTCCAAAACCAGTCGACCGTTTGCGTTATTATTCAATAGTTGACTTACATAGGGGCTTCTAAATCCTCATGAATTTTGTGTCAAATTAATTCATTTCATCGGCAGTTATTTGGGTTTTTGAGTTCAGCTCCCCTCTGATCCCTCATCCATTCTGTCGATTCCGCAGAAAATTAATAAGTGCACTTCCTTTGAAGTTGTGAATTCACGTACATTTTGTGTCGATGCATTCATTACAACAGCAGTTATTAGAGTTTTTCAGTTAAGCCTCACCTTTAGTCCCTCCTTTCTTTTAAGCCGATTTGACTGGAAATCGATATGTGTTGAGCATATAATTTCGTGTCGATACATTCATTCTATATGCAGCTATTAGAGTTGTTGTGGTAAGCCTCCCCCCTAATCTCCCCTTCCCTTTAGTCGATTTGACTGAAAATCAACAGATGTCGTGGTAAGAGGTTTCTGGATTCACATATAAAATTTCGTATCGATACATTCTTTTTTTCGGGAGTTATCGTGTTTACAGACACACACAGAAAAATTGTTTTTTTCATATTTGGAATCTGGTGGTTGGAAAACATGAAATTCCGTTGAAAACTCACATTGAATTTTTGACCGATTACATAACTTCCCCTATACTTCGTACAGCTGGGGAAGTAACAAATGTATTCGTGAACTACTGGTTTCTGCATTTTTAGTCCATCCTCAGGTTTAGTTATAAACTAATACCAATTAACTAAACCTGAGGATGATTTAATGTCGGAACTAGTAGTTTATATATACATTTTTTTTGTGCAATATATATATTTTGGAAAATAAGTTTGTTTTATTTACTCATCTGTTATTCACATGCGCGAAAAAACATGATTTCGCTCTTAGTTAATCGCAAAAGGAGTATTGTATGTTTTTGAAATATATGTACTTAATAATAGTGTGTGCTTGGTATACTTGCTTCTTTTAGATGACTTATTCTAGACGTTCATTAATAAATAGATGGCCTAATGTGGACTTAGTGTCTTAAAGGGCATAAGGGACCTTGGAATGTCTTGGTATACTTGCTTCTTTTAGATGACTTATTCTAGACGTTCATTAATAAATAGATGGCCTAATGTGGACTTAGTGTCTTAAAGGGCATAAGGGACCTTGGAATGTCTTGGTATACTTGCTTCTTTTAGATGACTTATTCTAGACGTTCATTAATAAATAGATGGCCTAATGTGGACTTAGTGTCTTAAAGGGCATAAGGGACCTTGGAATGTCTTGGTATACTTGCTTCTTTTAGATGACTTATTCTAGACGTTCATTAATAAATAGATGGCCTAATGTGGACTTAGTGTCTTAAAGGGCATAAGGGACCTTGGAATGTCTTGGTATACTTGCTTCTTTTAGATGACTTATTCTAGACGTTCGTTAATAAATAGATGGCCTAATGTGGACTTAGTGTCTTAAAGGGCATAAGGGACCTTGGAATGTCTTGGTATACTTGCTTCTTTTAGATGACTTATTCTAGACGTTCGTTAATAAATAGATGGCCTAATGTGGACTTAGTGTCTTAAAGGGCATAAGGGACCTTGGAATGTCTTGGTATACTTGCTTCTTTTAGATGACTTATTCTAGACGTTCATTAATAAATAGATGGCCTAATGTGGACTTAGTGTCTTAAAGGGCATAAGGGACCTTGGAATGTCTTTAATAACCATTATTATAACCAGGTGGCCTGGGTGAAATCTGTTAGTGAATGAAAGGGTAATTAACTTCCCAGATGAAAAAATCTATAGGCCTCGGCCGGGTTTCGAACCCGCGATCTTGAGCTTAGTAGGCAACCACGCTACTTCTGAGCTACATATAGACAGAACCAACTTTCATACATTACTCCTGGCCCATAATAAAAATGATATTTCAAATATTTTGTATTATTTAATCAGCGCTTTGAAACTTAGATTATTCATTGTTAATGAATAATGTACTTCAACTTATATATTATTTCGATATTCAATACCTACATCTCCACTCCATATTTACTGTCTCTGTTATATTATTATTAATTTGTAATTACTTATTTTATTTATTTATGTTATTTATTTAGTTTGTTAAAGGTTCCTTTAAATGTGTCATTATTGTTTTATATGTGTCATTATTATGTTAATATTGTAAAAGTAATGGTCACTGACTCAATTCTATAGGGGGTGATCCCTGTAAACAATAAAAATTATTATAATTTTTATTACTTCTGAGCTACCGGCTTCAAGTATATATATATATATATAGACATAAAAAATCTCTCCCCTTAAATTTGTACGGGTATTGAATTTTTACTATATGTTTACCAGTACTGTCCTAATACAGAAATTCACACAAAAACTAATAACTTTCGATGAATCGATAACAATGAATCGATATGAAATTTTATATTTAAATTATATAAAATCAATCTATTGGTTTTGAAGGAAGAGCAGGCATTTAATTGATTAATTCGTTTGAGGAAGTACATTCTCGATGATTCACCGACGAGTTTTTTTTTTTCTGACTGCGATCAGACCAGATAATATTAAAGCTGTATTTTCAAAAATGTTGATTTTATTTTTATTGATGTTTTTAATCTCCGCTTAACCGATTACTCATTTTCCTTTTCGAACAATAAAAGACCCAAAGGTTACCGGTAAACGTCAACAGCTCTGACAGGACACATTCAATGTTTATCTCAACTCAATTTTTTTTCAGTCGATTTCTCTTGAAGAGGATAATAGAAATGTGATCATGAACATAACATATTTTTGAGCAGTTGGTACTTACGTAAAAGAAAAAAAATATAGACGGAAATGTTCTTACGGAAATCTTAACAACGGTACGAGGAGATAGCAACGGCAAAATAAATCAATGTGTCCAGTTTTATCGCTGTGTGTCTGTGTCTTAAATTGACAATGAAAGTCCTTCCGACAGGCAAAACTACGACCGGAAGGGGACTGAAAAATACTGGGCAATATTTAATTGAAATATCTAATAAGAAAATTAAATGGTAAGAGACGGTATCACTTACTACCAGAGGGCGCCGGTAGCTCAGTGGTATGCGTGCTTGACTTCTGAGCTCAAGGTCGTGGGTTCGTAGCCCGACCGAGGCCCTTAGTTTATTTTATCTGGGAGGTAAAATAAACTTAAGCATGCCGTCCTTCGGATGGGACGTTAAGCGATGGTCCCGAGCCTGTACGATGTCAGGTACTCGTTAAAGACCCCTAACCTTATAAAAAATTTAGGATAGGCAAAATTTAGGACTCCCAAAGTAGAGTCGGGCTCATGTCCACCAGAGTGACGAAAGAGCGCTCTGGTAGTAGGGCGATATGACCTCGTAGTTAAAGCCCGGGCATGAGTCATAAAACCTAACCTAACCTAACTTACTACCAGAGCGCTCTTTCGTCACCTGGTGGATATGAGCCCGACTCTACTATGGTAGTCCTAAATTTTGTATACCCTAAATTTTTATTCACTTAGGGTAGAGGTCTTTAGCGAGTACCTGACCTCGTACAGGCTCGGGACCATCCGGATTTCGAACCCACGATCTCGAGCTCAGTAGGCAAGCACGCATACCACTGAGCTACCAGCGTCCTCAAATGAGAGATGTGATAATATATTGAATATGATTACCTTTGTAATATGTTATTATCGTAAATTAACATGAAACTAAGGCTCTGACAACGCAAGTTAGAAATATCGGTGTACAATTGCTGCACTGAACTTTCAACTCTGCTGTGTCGTTCTATCCAGCACAGTTCGAAGGTATATTTTCTTCTCTAAAGGCGTCTTCTCACCACCATACTGTAAAACTCCTCTTTACGGACAATTTTGCTATGTCCCTGCTCGAGGTATAGGAAAATAATGTAATTTAACCCCTCTCGCAACGGACGCGGACAACCAATTTTTCTAGATATATTCACCTCTCCTAAGCGGACACTTACAAAACAATTCATTTGAAAAATGTAATTTTGAATGCTTTTTATTATTCTTAGAATTCGCTGTTTGTGAAACAAGCATACATACCTACTAAAAAAATATAAAGAAAACGAATGTTTTTAAGAAATATTGTCTATTTCACAAGATATATAAAATATATGGGAGTACTTTCGGTATTGCTACCATCTTGAGCCAAGACTTAACAAATACTGTACATAATAAATCAGTATTAGTTACGTAAGACGTGGATCTTCCACTAAAATTGTTTGTTGCAGAAGGGTGTCCGTTGAGGAGGGTTTAAAAAAAAACTCCATTATATGTATGTAGGTACATATACAAAACGTTTAATTTGCTTTTATGTTTAATACTACATATATAGGTAACGAACAATAGATAATTAGATAAAACACACATAATAATAGTTATTATGGATTTTAAGTTTATAAACCAAACTTTTTAAAAAATATTTATTATCCATTTCACAAAAACCTTACGTAACAAATACTGATTTTTTATGTACAGTATTTGTTAAGTCGTGGCTGAAGATGATAGCAATACCGAAAGTACTTTCATATATTTTATATATTTTGTGAAATGGACAATATTTTAAAAAAATGTTTAAAAACGTTTGGTTTATAAACTTAAAATCCATAATAACTATTATTATGTGTGTTTTAACTAATTATCTATTGTTCGTTACCTATATATGTAGTATTAAACATAAAAGCTAATTAAACATTTTATATATGTACCTAAACACATATAATGGAGTTTTTTTTTTTTTTTAAACCCTCCTCAACAATTTTCTTGGTCCCGTGTTCTGTCCATTGCAGAGGGGTTTTACTGTACCACGAAAACCTGTTTTAGACCAATATGCAATGCAGCTGTTTATTTTGATGTTTTCTTGATACTTGCAAGTAATGAGCATCATTACTTAGCGCTGCAGTTTTTACATTTCTTCCACACTGGGGATTCTAAGACCTTCCGTTTGTGTTGACTTTGTAAAACAGTCATATAAATAATGAACGTATAAGGTGAAAGAAAGTAGATAGTAAGGTGGTTCGATTTGACCTTATAGGTCCGTGACTCATGTGACCCTTTCGACCCTTACTGAACAACCTACCATCTTTTATGGAAATGTGATTAGACTTGAAAACAATGCCAGGGCATGGGGTCACTGGCGGCTCGACTAAGGAGAAATCGGAAGACATATGAAGTGGTGAAGCTGGTTGGCGACTAATCAGAGCTTCAGGGTTGGGTCCCCCTCACGTTTCTAGTCTTGTCCTTAGAGAGAGTCATTGCCTCTTCTCAGATCTCAGCATCTTCCCCCAACAGCGTTGAAAGTGTCTTCTTCACGTTGTTGCCCTTTCACCTTTGTACAGTTTTCCCCCACGGTCTCCTTGTCTTGAAAGTCGTGGAAGGGTCACTAATGAATTTAACTATCTTGTTTTGATCAGCCATTATTGACAATCTTAAGTATACTTGAAGGATCTTTAGAATTTCTCTACCTGACCTAGGTTTAAAATGTGTTTTCTAAGTGAAATGCCTAATTTCTGAGAGTCTATTTACATTGAGACTATATACAATTAGTGATTTCCTATTTTTACTACTTTTTTAGAGTCAATTAATGTTGTAAAAACGGTAAAACTGTTGTATAAATCATCATCTTCCCTCCTTCACCTCAACGGCCTCCTGGAAATAAAATAAAAATAAGGGTTTTAAGAAAACAAATAATTGACAGAACCTCATAAAAAAAATATGAATAGAACACAAGAAATATGTATATAAAAACTCTAAATTACATGAACAAAAAAACTTTTAAAGAAAAAAAACAAAAACAAAGACCGTTTTTAACTTGTATAATTATATAACTATTGTGCAGTATTTTTGAATAGGCGTTCTAAATTATCTACTCGACGAAAACCTATCTTCTCCGACCTCTCTGGACCTATGGCTTACAAAGATATGGTATAGCCAAGACTTCTAACATCAAAAGAATATAGGTATTTCAATCCAAGACTCTCCGTCTGATGCCCACCATACGTTAGCAACAAGACTTTACACCGCGACAACGTCACACCCATAGACACAATCATTTAACATTTATACCAACGTTTCTACACCAAAATTTACTTACACACCAATCCGGAAGTTCGCAAAATCTTAAGTACAAATTTACTTAGAGAGGTTGGCATAGAGATCTCCTGTTGTGAAGTGATGCCATGAGGGTTCACCGCTGGGTGTTTTTCCTCTCTCAAGCCTCTCATGTCATATTTATTTTTATAATTTTATTTTATTTTTATTATTTTTGTATAGTACATGTCAGCCCAGCCGCTGGTTGTGCATTTTTGCATAGTTGTGGCTTAAAATAGATAAATACAAAAAAAAAAAAAAAAAAACTTGTATAATGCTAACTTCACAAAAATATATACATAAAGTATATTTGTACGTCGAAATAGTTCTTTGTTTTTATTTATTTTATTAGCTTTCCACTATATCGATACAGATCACAGTATTCGAACATTTCTAAACAAATAAAAAAAAAAAACCGGTCCGATTTTTGTAATTTTAATTGATCATAATAAACTTGCGATTGTTCTTAAAGGATTATTGGACACTTCATAGAATTTTGTCACATAAAAGGACAATTTTAATATAAAAAACAATTTTATTAACTAAAACAAATTTAAATAATCCTTAATTGTCTAAAAAATAACACAAATCATTAACTGATAAAATTGATTAGTAGGAAGTGTTTCCTACGACAGCTCGAATGACAGCCTGCAGACGTCGACCCATGTTCAGAATAAGGTGCTGGATGTGATCCTGGGGAATACGATCCCGCTCCTCAAGAAAAGCTGTAATGTTATTCCCTAACATATGATCTTCTGGCTTTTCCATGTAAAAAATGTATTTGTTACGCGAACATTCATACTTTCCTGAATTTCCCCTGCCGAAGACACCAGCAAAACTTGCACAAATCTAGTAATGTAATGGAAATTTGAACAATCTACCTTTTTTCGTTTTTCATTTATTAGATATCAGACAAACATATCCGAGACTCAGGGATAACGCGCTCACCTAACACTGTCGAAGATCTAGAAGCCGTTCATGTAGATTAAAGCAGGGCCGCCAACTACCTTCAAGCCTTCATCTAAGGTACCTCTGTTTACCAGTCCGTCCCTCCTCATAATGTATAAGGTTCGCATGACCACACAAGAGTATGGCGGGTTTGTCTGACCGATCACCTCAAGTCCAAGAGCCGTTAGTAGCTAATCTAGCATTGTTCAAGGCTCGTAAATCTCAACTTTCTAGAGGGAGGGAAAGGTAAGGAAGGAGTCTTCTGATAGCCGATAGTTGAGAGTAGCGTCCATCCGGAGTTCTTCTACTATCCGATAAACCCTGTAGTAGTAGCAGTTCTCTCTAGGAGGACAGTTGAAGCAAAATTGAATTGCGATAGTATTGGATATGTGGCGCCCCCCACATATTTTATTTATTTGTTTTATTATTTTGAGTTTTTAATTAATTAAATCGATATAATTTATTTCTAAGAAATTCATTTAATTTCAGACAAATATGAACAGTTGTCTTCGGAGGCTCTGGAAGCTGGACGGATTTGCGCCAACAAATATCTAGTGAAGAACTGCGGCAAAGATCAGTTCCACATAAGGATGAGACTTCATCCATTCCATGTCATCAGAATTAATAAAATGTTGTCCTATGCTGGAGCTGATAGGCTCCAGACAGGGATGCGAGGTGCCTTCGGTAAGCCCCAAGGTACGGTGGCCCGAGTCCACATTGGCCAGCCCATTATGAGTGTCCGATCCAGTGACAGATAGGCGGCTGTTATTGAGGCAATATATGAGATAAATAAACAAAATATGTGGGGGGCGCCACAGATATATTAAAGAGTGAGATAAGAAGCTTTTCTGACAGGATTAAAAACTCTGTATTGGTCAGCTACAACATAAAAATACGCTTGCGTTTCTTTCTGGTATTTACAAGAGGAATATCTTTCCCCCTTCCTAAAAACGCAAGCATATTTACAGCCGTACTTAAGATAATGGAAAGAAGATGTCCATAAGATCCTTTTATGTACAGCATCATTGAGCGCTCTCCATTTTATTAATAATACTTTAAGCGGTTGATTTTCTAGTCAACGATGTCCAAAATTGGATACCCAGAAAAGTGAAAACACGTAGTATTTATGAGGGGAATGGGTGTCCATTGGAAGAGTAGGGGAGGATGGTGGTGGTACGGACTAGGGGTTCATATCGATATGCAATATATAAATTACATCGATATTTAGAGTATCTATATTTTTGTACCGATATATTTACTTCGCATTTTAACAGCTGATATTCGTATTTTAAATTTTTAAAACTATTACGCCCTCGTATCATCGTCCTCACTGTCAACTAAATTTATTTCTCGAAATCGATAGAAAGGTAGTCCATCTTGTAATTGTGTATTTTCTATTCCCCGGTAACGATGTTGACTTGTGGCAATATTACTTTCTCATGATCCGTATGCCTATTCTGTCTGCAATTTTTAAATTAGTTTTGAGACTTAAATTAGTAACCGTGATGCCTGGGCTTAACTACAAGGTCATATCGCCTACTGCCATAGCGCTCATTGGTCCCTCTGGTGAACATGAGCCCGACTCTACGCTGAGAGTCCTAAATGTTGGCTTATTAGGTGGAGTAAACTGGGACAGATCCCAGATACCGGCACTTCTTACATTATTACTGATTTTATATTTGTATTTTTATATATGAAACATCATATTCATGAAATATAATAAAATACATTATTTATATTCCTTTTATATTTTTCTATGGATTTTATTTACTCAACAATATGTTTAAAATTTTCATTGATAATGTAGTCAGTTATTATGACTCATGTTTGAGCTTTAACTAAGAGGTCATATCGTCTACTACCAGAGCTCTCTTTCGTCCCTCTGGTGAACAAGAACCCAACTCTACTATGAGAGTCCTAAATTTTGCCTACCCTAAATTTTTATTCACTTAGGGTAGGGGTCTTTAGCGAGTACCTGATATCGTACAGGCTCGGGACCATCGTTTAACATCCTATCCGGATGGCGTGCTTAAGTTTATTTAACCTCCCAAATAAAATAAACTAAGGGCCTCGGGCGGGTTACGAACCCGCTATCATTAGCTCAGTAAGCAAGCACCATTGATACATCTTGATAAATTTCGTCTCGATATTATCACGTTTTGATATCATTGTCTCGTATTACAAAATATCGATAATTTATTTTTGATATTATCCCTAGTTGGACACCAAGCTGGAGCGGCTCCGATCGTACTCACTCCATCCGAACCTGCCCAAGAGAGATACGCTGATCGTGCCTAGGCTTGCTATTGGACACACCAGGATACTACTAATTGGGGTTCACCCCTGACGTGAGACCCCCTTAGAATTAGCCAGAACTATCTCCGAGGAATATTTCGTAAAGATTCTCCATATCTTAGGAACTTATCAGGCTTTTTTTAAGACAATAAATACTAACTACTTTTTTACAGGTCACGCATCTCTCCCCCTCCCCCCTCACAAATTAATTTCATAGTGGCTTTACTGGATATATGAGAGTAATGTCCTGAAATCGTTTTCTTTGTTTCATTGACAAGGTAATTCTGAGACTTACCTTCCTTATACCCAATAATGGCAGCATGAAATTAATTTAAGAAAGGGGGAGTGTATATAAAAGTGGTTGGTATAAGGAACTCCTGGAAATCCAATAATAAAAACATATTTTTAATTTTATTATTTTTATTTTATTTTATACACGTTACAATTTGAACATTACTTTGAAATATTCTCTACGAAAAATTATTGTACATTTTTTGGGGTGCTATAATCTTGATTCTATAACAAATCTGAGCGCATCTTTATGGGACCAACCGTTTCCGCATAAGTCAAGTAAACCTCTCAAAGAATGGATTTCCATATGTCTGTTTTTGGCATATATCTCGCAAACTGGGCGGCCTTCGAAAAATTATATTGCATATGAAATGTGCCTTTCACTTTTCTCTACAACTTTTATTTTAAGATCTGTTCTGTCACGATATGCCAGAACCCTCTGCAACACTGGCGACCTACGCTGACGACTCATTGATCCTCAGTCAAAACGTAGCTCTAGATGTGTAGATTGAAATGAAGACCTGGTGTAATGCCGGCGAGAAAACAAGGAATTATACTTTATATAATTAATATTCAAGGGGCATTGATCAAATAGAGCCTTACTAAAAATTTAAATATACAAATTAAATGAGGGCGCCGGTAGCTCAGTGGTATGCATGCTTGCCTTCTGAGCTCAAGAACGTGGGTTCGAAACCCGACCGAGGCCCTTAGTTTATTTTATCTGGGAGGTAAAATAAACTAAAGCACGCCGTCCTTTTGGATGAGACATTAAGCGATGGTCCCGAGCCTGTACGATGTCAGGTACTCGTTAAAGACCCCTACCCCTAGGTGAATACAAATTTAGGGCTCCCACAATAGAGTCGGGCTCATGTCCACCAGAGTGACGAAAGAGCGCTTTGATAGTAGGCGATATGACCTCGTAGTTAAAGCCCGGGCATGAGTCATAAAACCTAAAACCTAAACCCCCTACAAATTAAATTATTTATTTATTTATTTTTATTTTCGTATTCACAATCGGTTATAAAAAAGAAAAGAAAGCATAAGTAAATTGGATGAGTTGGTAGTTAGTTATTGTGGCACATTCCTGAGCTTTAACTACTCGTGTATCGTCATAACGCCTACTACCAGCGCTCTCTTTCGTCGCTCTGGTTGACATGAGCACGAATCTATTAAGGTACGTAAGGTAAGTAAGAGGTCTTTAACGAGTACTTGACATTGTACAGACTCGGGATCGATGCTTAACGTCCCATCTGAAGGACACTCCGTTCTTCCCCACTCAAGGTTTTTCACCTCCCAGATAATAAAACATAAGGGCTACCAAGCATGCTACCTTTGAACTACTGGCGCTTTCTTGATGAGTTGTGCCTCATAAGTATATATAAATACAAAAATATATATAAATAATAAATATATAAATAATAGAAATCAAAATAAATGACTTCATGGAGGTATAAGAAGTCACAAAGGAGCGGATGGTGCCCTGTACCTTATCGAGTATTTGACTAACAATGGAGGCAGACCAAGAGGAACAGAAGTAACAGTGTCTCTCGGCCAGCACCGCTTCTGTCTTCGGGGAGGATTTTCTGGATGGTAACATGAAGACAAAGAACTAGTAAACAAGATTGTCTTAGAAGGAAAGATTGAAAGGGAACTTTGAGATCATTGTCAAGAGTAAAGGTCTTAAGATGTCTTGGTAGACAGTTTGGATTCTGCCAACAAATATGTTGACCAAATCTTCTGTTAAATTCTAGTCGTTGAGATAAAATTAAATGAAATAAAGGATGTGCGGTTGTGGGTATGACAGAATTTCTATTTTAAAATTTCCAATAAATAAGTGACCACAAAGTCGTTAATTTTCATGATTCCTCTGAGTGAAACGTGCAACCAACACGAGATATAAAAGTTTTTTTCTTGTCATTATTCTCCCTTGTCATCACTGTTTTTGTCAATCAAACTTTTTTCATGATGATCATAATTCAGCCATAGCGGTACTTGTCACTTATCTGAAAGACGAACTATCAGAACACGGATTAACCTATAGATCCATAGCAAGATTACAGAAAAAACATCGGTGAATCACCGGTAAAGTAGTTCCTCAACTCATATTATTTGTAATAAACTATATAACATTAAAACCTAAATATCACACATCTTATTTTGTGCTAGCCGGATTTCGAAGTTGTCCTCATCATCCGGTTGTCTGATAAAACATCTTTTTTTTATACATAACTTAAAAAGGTAAAATGAATAAATAAAATAAAAGTGTCGAATTAACTACTTTTTTGCCGCGTCCATCTTTGTAGATGGAGCTCGGGATCAGAGAAGTGCTCAAGTGAGGCTGTGGCTGGCGCTGAATTTACATGTCAAATTTCGTTTCGATACATTCATTACAACGGCAGTTATTGTGATTTTTGAGTTGATCCCCCTTCCCTTTTGGTTGATTCCGCTGATAATTGATAGGTTTCATTGAGGGCTTTAAATTTATATATGAAATTTCGTGTCACTACATATATATATATGGCGGGAGAGGGGGATTCGCGTAAAACACGACAATAATTTTGAAAGTTTAAAAAGTTAGAACAGAAATTACAATCACAGTCATTATTAATATAAATCTATGAAACCCTTCCTTCACATCTGATCACAATTAATTTTTTTTTGTCTTAGAAAAGAGTAAGAGTCCTACCTACATCCGAACCCCTTGGGGGCGTCAAAATGTTGGCCTCGACCCCTTTATTATCATTTTTTTTTTTTATTTTGATTATTTACCAGAGAAATATAGAAACAAATTATCAATCTGTCATGACCATCCAGTTTTTTTTTATTCTTGTTATTTTCAGGTGAAAGTTAAATCTGAGCAGTAAAAATGTAAATTTGATTTCGAAATTTTCAGAATTGATCTTCATCTTGTAATTCTGTTGAAACTGAGCATTTAATAAGTTAATTTAACTTTTTAACAGTGGCGTAACTACGAAGATAGCGAAATGTCATCCTGCCGAGGACGCTCATTAGCATAAACTGATTTTAAAAATAAGGAAATACATTAAAAAAATATATTAGTTAATTACCATCTATAGATAAATTACCCCTTAAATGGTCACTTATGTCATTCAAAAGGGCATCGATCGTCGTTGAAAAGCGGGGTTTTTGTTGTCTCGCTAGCGGGGTTTGGGGAGTGGTTGAAAAAGGGCACACCTGGGAACACTAGTCAAATTCCTATGATGTTTCAGGGTGGCAGCCTGCAGATAGCCCGAAGGTAGTTTCGATGTACGTGACCTGTTCTAGTACAAGTACTCTTACTCCATCTCTTCTCTAGAGAATTTCCCCTAAAGTGAAAACATAGCATGACAATATCCACCACCTCATCGTTACACTTCTGTGATGATGACCTGTACAAATGGTCCTTAGTGAGGTCCACATTTCCCTCAGGGCAAATATTTCCCCGAAATGTTCTACTTTGTCTCCTATAGTCAAGTAAGATAATGAAATTTTATTCCGGTGGGATAAGGAGAAAAGGTATTTTAAGAACATTGATGTTTGGCCTTTCCACGTAAAATAGCAAAAAACTCATCTGCCACACTTGATGTTGCATGTAACCTGTCTTGTATGAAATGCATTATGGGCCCGCTTCTCTATGTTGCAAACATATCCAACATCTCACCATCGCCTGAAACAATGTTAGCCACCTACGCTGATGACATAGCTATTTTTACTACTAATAAATCGACTGAGGACGCCTCTAAATCTCTGCACCTTCTAGAGGGTTGGCTACGTCTGTGGAAGATAATAATAAATGAGATGAAATCGCTTTATATTACATTCGCCTTCAGACATGGTAACTGCATGGCTGAATAATGTCCCTCAGAAACATGACAAAGACGTACGATACTTAGGACTAGATCTAGGTAGACCTTGACAGACGACTTGGAACAAACATGTTATTCAGACTCGAACAGAAAACGAAACTACTGTTTGAACTGCTCAAAAGACTACTAGACAAGCGATCTCAACTTCGCCTCAACTACAAACTTAGTGTCTACAAGACCGTTATCAGATCTATCTGGACATGTGGCGTTCAGCTCTGGGATTCTGCTAAGCCTTCTGACACCAAAAGAATCCAAGCACATACATAAAACAGTTAGTATTCAGAAACAATGAGTTAGTTATTATGACTCATACACGGACTTAACTATAGGGTCATATCACCTACTACCAGAGCGCTCTTTCGTCACTCTGGTGGGCATGAATTCGATTCTACTATGGGAGTCATAAACCTTGCCTACCCTAGGACGGCGTGCTTAAGTTTACTTTACCTCCCAGATAAAATAAACTAAGGGCCTCGGCCGGGTTTTGAACCCGCGATCTTGAGTTCAGTCTGCAAGCCCGCATCAAACTGAGCTATCGGCGCCCCCACGGGTACAATGATGATTTAGTTAGCACTTTATTAAACTATCGCTCTATCCGTTTCTGAAGCTCTTTTGTCGCTCTGGTGGACATGTGTCCAACTCTACAGTTGTAGTACTAAATTTTGCCAATGTCCGAATACATTTCTGCGATCTGTGTCGATATAGTGAAAAGCAAATAATAAATTGTCGAATTCTACAAAAATGTACTCATATAGATTTGGGCTTACGCCATCGTCAGCACAAAGTTCAAAAGTCACTTTTGAAGTCGACAAAAAAGTCACTTTGTAAGCGGAAACCGGTACACTTTATGTGTATATTTTTGTGGAATTAGACTATTTAAAAGTTAAACAAATTCTTTTTTTTATCTATTTTTAAATAATCTTGGTCCAAGGGATGAGCCAGTGTGTGGGTGGCACAATGTATGATGCGCAGGGTTTCCACTGTATATTAAATTTCTATGAGTTATTGATTATGGATACAGTAACTTTCTTTCCGTTCATACATAATTAATTGAAATTGTAAACACTGGAGAAAGGGGAGAAAAGCATAAATAATATGGAGGGGATGGACAGATCGACCCCCTCTGCGACTATGCACGTAACAACATTTTGTCAAAGAAAAAATATTTTCTTCTACACCGAAATCCTTTTTTAGTTGTAATGGCTCTTGAGCTTTTTCAATTTAAAAAAAAGTTGGATTCCATAATTTTATTATTTGAATATATATATAACTTCCCCAGCTATACGAAGTATAGGGGAAGTTATGTAATCGGCCAGAAATTCGATGTTGAGTTTTCACCGGAATTTTCATGTTTTCCGACCCCCTATTTCCAAAAATAGAGATAAAAAATGTTCTGTATAACCCGTATTTTATATGTGAATCCAGAACAACGATACTTATTAATTTTCAGACAAATCGACTAAAGGAAAGGGGAAATTTTGGAAAGGGCTTAACTCAAAAATTCTAACAACTGCCGTTGTAATTAATGTATCGACACAAAATTTCATATGTGAATTTAAAACCCTACAAGGACGACACTTATTAATTTTAAGTGGAATCTGCAGAAGAGAAGGAGGGATCAGGAGGCTCAATTCAAAAGCCCCAATAACTTTCGATGTAATGAATATATCGACATGAAATTTTATATTTAAAAACAAAACCCAACGAGGACATAACTAGTCAAACTTCAGCAATAACGGCCGAAGGGTTGGGTATCAGTGGTTGGAGATTCGACTTAAAAACCATAATAACTGCCCATGAAATGAATTTATCGACACAATAATTTTTTTTTTTTTGTGACATTCCCTAGGCACTGAGATTCTCTCACTTATGTCTAAATTAACACAAAATTTAATAATAAATTTAGAAGATTTATGAGGTTTTAGGAGCCCCTATGTAAATCATCTATTGAATATTAGCGCAAACAGTCGACTGGAGGTAAAGCGAAAAGTTAATTGATTAATTCCTTCTGGGCAAAGTACATTGCCGGTGATTCACCGACGATTTTTGTATGTATTGACAAAGATCCTTACCGTGCTATAAAAAAAAAAAAAAGCAGTTAGATTTTAATTCAGTATTTGAAAACAAGTAACAATCACCTATTTTTTCGCAGGGCTTTGTTACTCACTCTATTTTCTTTAGAATTTTTGATATTTTCAGATTAAATGAAAACCTTGATGAAAATTCCGTGACAGTACAAAGTTAAGTAATTATGTTATTAATAGAATTAATAACAGCTATTGAGAATGACTTTCCAAAACCAGTTTTAGAACTTTCAATTATGATTTCTAGCTGAATATTAAGATTAATAGTCCTCATCCTTCCTTCCATTTTAAATATTTTTTATTTATTTATATATATATTTTTTTCACTAGGGGATTCTATCCAGTACTCTTCGCTCGCCAATGTTCGCTCTGTAGAAAGTTTTCAATCAGAACTTTGGCTGCTACATTATTTATGTGGTATATTTATCGGGGAATATTTACATACGGTTACTCTCATAAGTAAACTTCATGAGTCAGATCTAGGATTAAAACTATCTTATAGGAAACAAACTATAGGTAATTGTTAATAAAGATATAGATATAGGAAGGGGAGGTTCGAATTTTGTGAATTTGTTATAGAGGAGGGGTTCTTGAAAAACTATACTACTACTTCAATTTAATTCAGATTTTTACATATATTTCGGGGAATATTTTTATTGTTTCACGTTGAGACCTAGTAGTGCTCCTCAAGCTCTTTACAATGACACCCGAATCAACGTCCTATCTAAACGCGTTATCACGCTACACTAATTTCTAATTTTACACAACGCTAATTCGAAAGAATGTTCCGCCGGCGCCCACACTAGCCCCATAACGTCACAGGCAAAACAAACACGTACAGACATGCTCTATCCATTGTGACCTCAACCGTTGTTATCGCATTATTAGTCTCGTAGTTATTTTCGATTGAAATCTGACGGTATTTTGTAACAAAAGAAAGTTTGACCAGCTATCACTCACTGTGCTTAACGAGCGAATAGACGTTTTCACGTCAAAAAAAATGTAAATAGCTTATTTTTGCGAATTTTTGTTATATTCAAAAAATTCATTTGGTTAGTTATTGTGACTCCCGGTCTTTATCTACGAGGTCACATCGCCTTAGTAGGTCAGAGAGCTCTTTCGTCGCTCTGGTGGACACTTTGGGAATACTAAATTTTGCCTATTCAGGTTTGGTAATCTCAACATTTATTAATACTATTGCATATAGTTACTAACATTTAAAGCCTCATCTTATATAATGTACATAACATGCTAATTTTTCATTTAATTTAAAAAGTTACTTTCTTGACCTATTGACTAACTTATATTTCAACTTCATACTATTTTTTATTTTTTTGAACTTTATAATTATATTTATCGCAAGGAAGAAGATAACAAGAAATTCGAAAAAAAAAAAGTAAATCACTGGCAATGTACCTCCCCAGCACGAATTAATCAACCTAGTTTTCTCTCTCCCTCCAAAACCAATCGACAGTTTGGTCTAATTACACAGGCCTGCAAAATTAAAGTCATCAAAAACTTTTTTCAAAATTTCTTCTGTCTGTACATATTTTTGAGGTGCTGAATCTTAAACAAATCTCAGTTTTTATTTATCTCATCAGATTTTTTCACAATCCTCTCCTGTACTCTAAACCTGTTTTTTGATTCCACTAAGTGATTAGGTTCCATAAAATTGAATAAAAATCCTTTGAAAACCAGTATTTTTATTAAATTTTTCTCATTTTCACTTTTACTTATAAATGTTTACTCAGTATCATTGAAGTCCCTTTTTCTCTTTGTCGTGAAGGACCGAGTGTAGCTTTTTCGCTTGCGTGTAACATTTCGGTTCCTTCGGGTCCAGCAGTAGTCGCCCATGATGTAAACGTTCCAGCGACCCTGGTAACGTTTTTTCATTTCCTTTATGTCTTGATAGAATCTTTCTCCCTGCTCTTCATTCACATCACCAAGGTTTTCTGGAAAAAAATTCAAATGTGCGTTCAAAAAATGGAGCTTGAGGCTCATCGAGCATCCCAAGGTTTTGAACTTCTGTAACATAGTTTCCACGATTGTTACGTAGTCAGGGTCCTTTGTGTTATCCAAAAACTTGGTAACGACATTTTTGAAAGCAGCCCAAGCCTCGTTTTCAGCCGTTTCCATTGATAATTATCAATAACTGACATACATAGATATTTCGAAATCATCATACTATATTTTGAGTCGATACATTTATTACATCGGCAGTTATCAGGGTTTTTGAGTTGAGTCGATTCCCTCTTTCCGTTCTGCCGATTTCTCGCAATATCCATCATTATGTTGTTTTGAATTTAAATATAAAATTTTATATCGATACATTCATCAAATCGACAGTTATTGGAGTTTTTGAATTGAGTACCCTTTGATCCCTTATCATTCCACTGAAAATTCATAAGTTCCTTATGGCGTTTTGAATTTACAACGACAGTTATTAGAGTATTATAACCCTTCCCTGTAATCCCTCCCTTCCTTTTGACCGATTTAGCTGAAACCCTTTCGTCCTTATGGAGGTCTGGATATACATAAAGAATTTCATGTCGTTAAATTTATTCTGACATATATAGACACAATTTGAAATTTTATTTTTGTTATCAGGGTCCTGAAAACATAAAATTCCAGTGAAAACTCAACATCGAATATCAATTTGATTACATAACTTTCCCTATACTTCATATGGCTAGAGAAGTAATAATGGTTGTGTACGTATGTAGGTTATGTCTATGTAGCAGAATGGCCACTCTTTATTCCCCAGACAGACGCTATTACGTTCCGCTTGTATATACCTTATACAGAAAGGCTGCATTCGTTAGTTGCACCCCACAACCTCGTTACCTCGTCCACTTTGATAAAAAAGCGGTTAACGAACACCGACCGGCCTATCTTTGTAGTTGTACTTCATCTATTTTCCGCTTGCTCTAGACAATTTTTCAATGTACAGACTTGTCAATAACTAAACTTTTTCCTGCAGCTTTATATAGTATAAAGAAAGTAAAGTAATTGGTCCAAATTGACTTTCTACCATAATTTCATGATTTCCGATTTCCTGATTTCAAAAAAGTTGTTTTACCTACTTCCCCAGCGGTATGAAGTATAGGGGAAGTTATGTAATCGGAAATTTTATGTTAATTTTTTATCGTAATTTCATATTTTACGAATGCGAGCTTTCCTCTGATTTGCGTTTTCTATAATTCCGCGCATATGTACGATGCATATGAGACGACATCTTTATTTTTTTTGCAATTTTCAATTTAATACCGATTTTTACATATATTTCGGAGAATATATTTATTGTTTCACTTTGAGTCCTAGTAGTGCTCCTCGAGCTCTTTACAATGACACCCGAATCAACGTCCTATCTAAACGCGTTATCACGCTACACTAATTTCTAACGCTAATTCGAAACAATGTTCCGCCGGCGCCCACACTAGCCCGGTAACATCACAGGCAAAACAAACACTGCACAACAACATATACCGACATGCTCTATCCATTGTGACCTCAACCATTGTTATCGCATTATTAGTCTCGTAGTTATTATTGATTGAAATCTGACAGTATTTTGTAACACAAGAAAGTTTGACCGGCTATCACTGTGCTTAACGAGCGAATAGACGTTTTCACGTCAAAATGATATGTGTATTCAGAACCTTTTAAAGCAGGGGTGGCCAACCCAAATGATCTTGCGGGCCGCATATCAAATTATATGTCCCCATATTAGATTTGGACCCACTATAAAAATTTTTTGGAGTGAAAATTTAAAACAGAATGAATTATTATTATTGTTTTCATTATTATTCATACATAAAAACATAGATAATATAATAATGAAACGATGGAATAAAATTTAATTTATTTAATTAGTGAGATATTTGTTTCTCAACTCTTT
The DNA here is from genome assembly GCA_963662175.1 of Aradus depressus. NCBI lineage: Eukaryota > Metazoa > Arthropoda > Insecta > Hemiptera > Aradidae > Aradus > Aradus depressus. The sequence goes on from OY759215.1 coordinate 42,106,742, forward strand.
CACTTAGCTTTTGCAAGTCGATCTCAATGCGTGTATTTGCACATGTTTTGTGCAAAAACATGTTTTGTAAAATTGTGATGAATCTCGCGGGCCGTAAAATTATTCATGCGGGCAGCGGGTTGGCAACTCCTTTTTTAAAGTAAACACCTATGCATTTTCAGCTCCAAAAATATAGTATCTACATGAAATTTTACATTTAAATACAAAAATTCCAGGAGGGAGGCTCGACTCAAAAACCCTAATAACTGCCGATATAATGAATGTTTGGACACAAAATATGGTATGAGGTCTCAAATTATTGATTTTTAGGACATATAGTTCATTGTTTCTGGTAGAAGCGTGGAAACTTAATTGATTAATTCGGGGGGAGGTACATTCCCGGTGATTCATTTTTTATTTTTTGTATTTATTTATCGTAAACCTTTACCATACATACAAATACAAAACTGAGACAGGTCTGACTAATGTGTAGAGAGAGAAAGTACAAAAAGGTAAATAAATAAAAAATTATATGAAAGGCTTGAGAAAGGGAAAAACATGGAGCGGTGAAACGCATGGTATCACTTCATAACAGGAGATCTCTGTATCAGACTCTCTTTAATCTTCTTGGTATGAGGGGTGGTCCCCATAAGGACGGGGGGGATTGAGGCGTTAGTTTGGAAGTAAAAGTTTGAGAACTTCCAAGTTGGCGAGTAAATAAACGTTTGTGTGTTTCATGGTTGTGTCCATTGTGACGTCGCGACGTATGAAGTCTTGTTGTTAACTTATGGTATGGGTATTGTGTGATCAGTCGGAGAGCCTTGGATTGTGTTTTTATTCATTTCCAAATTACTTATGAATCCTGAGATTTTAAGAAAGAAAGTAATTTATTTGCTCCGGCATTCTAGTGCTTTTCACAAAAGTGTCAACATAACATACGAAAAAAAAATAATAAAAAAAATAAATAAAATAATAATAATGATAAATAAAACTAAAATCTAAGCTAAAATGTCCAGTGGGAGTCTGGGTCGCAGTCCGCGATGTGCGGTGGACTGTCCAATATTGAAGTGGACAGCTCCAGGGCTGAGGGGCAGGTTCTGGAGGAACGTCTCAGTCAGAGATCGCAGTACGGTGTCCATGGGAGCTTTATGAATTATACTGCCTCAAGAACCACGGTGCGTTGAAACCTATGCGGAGGGTTTTGTTCTGAAATGATTGTGATTTTCGTTTTACTGTTTTGCTTGCACTAAACCATATTGGGCAAGCATATGTTAGTAGTGGACGTAATAGTGATGTGTACAAGATTTTGATGCAATTTGGGCGGAGTGGAGTGTTGCGGTTAATGAATGGATAAAGTTGTGAGAGTCTTTGTTGTGTTAGTTTTGTTGAGATGTGGGTGTGCCATGTAAGTTTTGTGTCCGTGTGTAAGCCGAGATATTTTAATGTTTGTTGTGAAGTATTCCAGGGAATATAAGTATTGTCAATTTGGATGTTGTTGCTTTGACGTATTCGACAGAGAGAGAAAATTTTGATTGATGATTTTAAAAGATTTAATTTTAACTTCCAGTTTTGAAACCAAGTTGAGATGATGGAGACAGCTGATTGGAGAGTGTGTGTGGTGATGTGATATTAGTATTAAAGTGTCGTCCACGTAGGTAGCAAGCACAACTTGATATGAAATATCTACATTTTTTTAGTGTTCGAAACTTTGGCTGTATCATAACAATTCAGTTTTCAACCAATAGATGATTCAACCTCCATGAAGTGAAATCAGTTTCTACTTCAGAAACTTCTACTTCTGTTTTCAATTCACCGACTTAGCCAAATACAATATAAATTACAAGTGAAACTGCATTTAACCCATTAACGCAGTTCGTTCCCATATGGGCACAATAAACATGGCTTAGAAAATTTATTATATTTATCTTAATACACTTCCTCTGTTTCGATAAACACTAGTTGAGATTCACAAGCTGGCCGGGATGGTTCTCTTCACGGTTTTAACGAAGCAATTTCAATTCTCGTAAAAATTTTTTAAAAAAATCACTATATTAATAGTTTAATACCTTCTCTATAATAAAATAAACATGAATAATTGACATAAGTCATAATTATTCGACTGTTTTTGGTGTTTATGATGTTGTATGCGTTTTCAACACTTTTTTGGTTTCTATGCCCAGATTTACGTTAGATAAGGTGCTCAATATGATGGAGGACCTCAATAACGAGTTCAAAGATCCAGGATTGGACTTCGACTTGTATATCGAGCCTCTAGACCCGACCGTTGAAACAGATGAGAGGACGGAGGCGGTCTAATGGATAATTCGCCCTCCAGAGCTGGTGCAGAAATTTGTTTTGCTAACAACATTCAAATTTGAACAATGTTTGATGATAATGAAGATGCCGCACAAGAAACTTCTCCGTCTCTTCCTACGGCCCCACACTTCCTCGCAAAGGACTGAATTGGATACAATTACGCCTCGATCTGGCAAAAGTGCTATGTATTTCATACTTTGTGCCCGAAGAAGAGATGGGCTACGAGTCGATGTTAAGCTATTATGGACGCCACAGCTTTAAGCAGTTTATACGTAACTTCTCCTGTCACCATAACAATGTAATTGTTCAAATTCATTCAAAAATGTTTTATTTTTTTTGTTTAAGCCCTAATTCTTAATTTCTAATGTTCCTTTTATTACTAGCATTTTAGTGCAATATAATTTTAACCATTGTAGGTTCCTTTTTCTTTTATAGGTTACCTTGAAAAAGTCATAATCATAATAAAAATGTGTCTTAGGATGTGATAAATTGATTACGTTATAAATTGAAATCAAAAGACTGTAACTTTAAAAAAAAGTAAATAAAAGTTCATTTATTTAAAAATACATTGTCTGAAAGACCCTAAAGACGCCTAGCGTGCTCATATGGGCACGGCCTTTTTCTTCCACAGGAGTCAATAGATTTTAATAAAACTTTTTTTGGGGTTCAGAGAGAACTAATGAGATGAGTTATATATGGTTCAGTTTTGAAAAAATAAAAGAAAAAAAAAAGAGGGCGCCGGTAGCTCAGTGTTATGCGTGTTTGCCTTCTGAGCTCAAGGTCGGGGGTTCGAAACCCGGGCGAGGTGGATCTAGGAAATAAAATAACTACAAATACTAGTATAAACTAACCTATAAAGGTTAGGTAGTTTTTGTACAACAATTTTTTATGGAATAGACAATATTTCAAAAATTAGTTTGTTTTATACATTCACCAACTTGGTGTTCATTATTGTATATTCTAGACGTTACCATTCACTTCTTGTATTAAATCTTAAATAGATATTTCTACAATATTTATAACATTATTGCAAATAGATTTTAGAAAGACAAATAAAATGTGCCGATTCCAGATAGTGCCACGGTTCACCAGGCGATCATATAATCTTTCCCGCTTTACTAATCCTTGTTCTTCCTCACTGGTTTAAATAATCTCACCAAACCGATCATCCTGTTTTAATAGTTTTTGGTTGACGTAATAGAACTCACTCACCCGAAAAATCTACAAAGTCTGTCACTTCTAGTTAATTCTAATCATTATTATCATAATTTAAGTAGTTATATATTTTCATAAACAACCTTGAGCACGCCGTCCTTCGGATGTTTCGAGCCTATGTGATGAAGGAAGACCTCTTACCCTAGGTAACTCTTTTTAGCCCTGGGTAGGCTCTTGTCCATCAGAGCGACTAAAGAGACCTCTGGTAATAGCCGATATGACCTTCTAGTTTAATGCCCGGGCATGAGTTGGAAAAATACACAAACAGACAAAGTTTCTGAAGTAGTGGTGATATTTAAAACATTCGTTTACGTAGTTTAAAATTAAAAGTATATCATAACTAAAAAAAAGGTGTGCCTCACCCACATAAGCGCACGGTAGAAGTGAAACTTCTTTTGTCTTCATTAACCGTGCGAATCAAATAAACAAATAAATAAAAGGACAATAAAAATATTAAACCTAAAAATATTTAAAATTATATTTTATTGATCTGGTGCTTCAATAATAAAATTTAACCAATAAGAAATCTATAATTTTAATGAATTTTAATAATTTAAAAATATAAATGGAGCGTAATTAATAAAAATTACCTTTATGTTAATTTTCTTGTTGCTGTATTTGCTTTTGTCTTGCATGGAATTGTCAAACACGTTCTGTTCAAGTTTTTGGCATTTTTAACTAACTAATTAACTAACTCAGAATAAAATTAAACGTATTAAATTATTAATCAAACGTATTATTGTACCGTATGCAAACACTTAGCACACAACAGGTGAAGCATCGACACCGACCTAAACTCGTTGTTGACTTGTACGCATTGGCTACTTATCCACCTCTCTTTAGAGTTTCATGTTTGATTTTTTACGTCGAGGTGATTCCGATTCACGGGTCTGTCTAAAGGAGTTTCACTTCAAAAAAAAAAAGTACATCGTCAGATTGGAAGATAAAAACTGACCCGAGCCTCTGCGATGTCAGGTAATCGTTAACAACCCGAACCCTAGGTAGCTTAAACCTTGAGTAAGATCAATTTAGGACTCCCACTGTAGAGTCATTCACCAGAGCGACGAACGAGCGCCATGGTAGTAGGCATTAGGACATCGTTGTAAAAGCCTGGGCATGCATCACTAAAATAACAACAAAAAAACATATTTTCATTGCTTAAACGAGAGTTGAATGAACATACGTATACTAACAATGTTTTCTTTATCATACATATAATATATTAAACACGACAAACCTTGGGTGGCAACCAGAAGAAAAATCAGCAACAAATCAATTCGGCTATTCTGCTTTAAATCAGGAAGAAAAGATTCTTCAACACTAGAAAATAATACTAAGGTCTTAAGACTGAAACATCCTGGGATTGAACGTTAGGCAGGAACTAACGGTAATTTTCAACGTTTCATCGAGGGTTTGACAAGTCATCCATTACTGGTATCAAAACCTGTTTGAAAAAATCATATTGGCATTCAAGTTCACTTCTATTATTTTATTATACTAGCTTAGGAAGGTATAATTTAAGAACTCATATCTGCTAATGAGGGCAGGGAAAATTACATTAATTACAATGGCGAAAAATTTTGGATGAATGGCAAGAAGTAAATAAATATATATAATATATTATATATATTTATTTACTTCTTGCCATTCATCCAAAATTTTTCACCATTGTAATTAATGTAATTTTCCCTATACATATAGGTATATAACAAAACTTGGAAAAGGTCAAGTGAGCGTCTTATAATGTTCTTTAAAATTCTTATAAATCTTATAAGACTTTCACTTGACGTTTTCCAAGTTTTGTTTTATTCCATAACTTTATTTTTTTTATTTTTTGGCCTTATGTAAGATGCATATTAGCCATGTCACCACTGTCTTATTTGGTTATTTACGACATCCATGGCCCCGGGAGGGAGTTCTATCTACGAAATAAAACTCACTCCCGGACGGGATTCGAACCCGCAAACCATGGTGAGACCATACGACCAGAGCCCTATGGTAACAGAACCAGTTGTTTTTCAATGGTATCCAATGCTTTTGGGAACAATCTGGCAGTATTAATGATTTTCCATGAGGAAGTTACATTTTAGCATAAATCAATTGAACTTGATATATGTATCTTCGAAATGAATTTCTTCTCGCAAATAGTTGTAGCAGTAGTTATCTTTCAAAAATATTCATTGCTTTCGACGATAATAAGCCTGAATTGTTGATGTTAAATGAGTTCAAAACATTCTGGCATAAATCAATCAAAATTGATATTTCTTAATAATGCACTTTTTTCGCAATTGCATAACAGCACTAGTTAGGTTAGGTTAAGTTTTATGACTCATGCTCGGGCTTTAACAACGAGGTCATATCGCCTACTACCAGAGCGCTCTTTCGTCACTCTGGTGGACATGAGCCCGACTCTACTGTGGGAGTCCTAAATTTTGCCTACCCTAAATTTTTATTCACCTAGGGTAGGGGTCTTTAACGAGTACCTGACATCATACAGGCTCGGGAACATCGCTTAACGTCCCATCCGAAGGACGGCGTGCTTAAGTTTATTTTACCTCCCAGATAAAATAAACTAAGGGCCTCGGTTGGGTTACGAACCCACGACCTTGAGCTCAGAAGTCAAGCACGCATACCACTGAGCTACCGGCGCCCTCAACAGCACTAGTTAATTTTCAACGATATTCAATGCTTTCGATGATAATAAGTTGATTTACAATAGAAATTATAGGATATTGATGGAGGATACATTGGTTACAACGGCAGATGGTGAAGTTTTTGTGTAGAGCCTCCCCCACTCCCTCTGATCCCCCCTTTTCCTTCGATCGATTTCTTGACCTACCTGTAAATTAAAAAAAAATAACATGTGAAAAATTAAAGAAAAATACATAAAAAATCTAAAATTCATATTTACAATTAAAAAAAAAAACGGAGTGTCTTATCAATTCTACATTTATATTGAATACAAAGGAAAAAAAAATACAGTAAACTCTCGATTATCCGCGGGCGGTTTATCCGCGGTGCCTGTAGGAGGCATTTTTATAAAAAAAGGAAGGTTTTGAAACCGAAAATTATTTCACAAAAATTGAAATAAAGTTACTAAATACATACTTAAACGTAATAAAAATAGTAAATAACAAATATACATACAGTACAGTACACTTAATAATGTATGTACAGTACAAAACGTATATGTAGTTCATTATTACTGTGCAGTACATAATATGTATTGTATAATGTATCGGTATATACGTAGTGTGTGCTTGAGCAGTTTTGGACGCGACTAGCGGCACTGCAGATGTTTGCTTACTTAGCGTGCGAGTGAATCGCCTGGTCAGTGAGTCATCTGCACGTGATGCAGCATTAGGACACATTGACAGCATTATTCAATACCTTGAAGAGCAAGACGACGCATCACTTTGTGACAAGATGGTGTTGAGAAAACTCAAATAACAAATAAAGATAAAGTGTTGCACTACGAAAAAGCAAAAGCAAATGACTGACTTTTTTGTTAAACAGTAAAGATGACTTTTTAATAACCTACATGACATTGATTGAGTTTTGTTATCAGATACGTCCTTTTATTGTATAATAAACTTATTTAAAGCACTACTTGTGTGTTGTTTTTTTAGTGCCTTCGGCCTTTGTTTAACCATTATCGGCAATTTTGCGGCTTATCCGCGAAATTCGATTATCCGCGGTATCCACGCCAGTCAATCCCGCGGATAATCGGGAGTTTACTGTATTTGAAAAAAGTTGAGTCGTTTAGCCAAAATACCTTTAATACTTTCGTTGCTTCTAGTGGTGCCATCTGTTGAAATAAATTCATAATAAAATACAGGACATTTAACATTAATATTGGTTAATTCGTTCTGGGGTAGTACATTGCCGGAGTTTTACCGAGGACTTTTTTTTTTTTTTTAATTTTTGGAATCAGGGGTTTGAAAAAATGATGAAAAGTCAACATCGATTTCTGACCAATTAAATAACTTCCTCTATATTTCGTATAGCTGAGGAAGTAATAAATGAAAATATAACATTGATTGTGGACCATTTGGGTCATTTGTAAATACCTGTATGTTCTTACCAATGTTTATTGTACGTTTTTAGTTCAAAATTAATTTTTTTCTAAAACCCCAAATTTTGATGTAGGAATCCCAATGGGATTGAGGTGCTGTGTCCTGCCGTCCCTGAGGTTCCTCCTCTGCATCCCACCGCTACTCCTGAATTATCGGGTCTCATCAGGTTCCGTTGTTTTCCGTTCTCTTCAGTGCATTATGGATTTGTGACGCTCTCCTTTCTCAACTTATCTTCCTACTTCTACGTCGGTCTTCTCTGTCCCTTCATTTGGTTCAATAAGTGCCTCTAAATGATATCAATGCCCATCGTCAAACAATTCAATCAGTTTAATGTCCACTCATATTTGAGCTCAGATAATAATTTTTTTTACAAATTATGTAAGTAAATAAATTAGAGGATTGCTGACGTAATGATGATTATTTCACAAGTTGAAAAATAAATATATAGTCTGACCTCTCACAGATTTTATCATTTCATGCTAGCCGGCTTTCGATAGTTCTGGCTCAACATAAAAAATCTAATAACTGCCGTTGTAATGAATTTATTGACACACAATTATATTGTAAATTCAAACCTCCATAAGGAAGACACATTAAGAAACAAATACAAACTACCGACTGTCATGAAAAAACTACTCCAAATATCCAACGACGAATACAACGGACTCATCCATTTCCTTAAAGATGCAAAACTTTACGAGGACATGTAGTCACAATAGTCGTCGTTAATGACGCTGCAGTCGAAGCGACGTTCAAAAATGTTTTATAATTTTATATGAAATATTTTCTTCAATAAATGCCGAAAACCGTCCTATTGAAACCCAGTTTTTTTTTCTGTTTTCTTCATTTACGCGGAAACGGTTAATTCTATCCAAAAATTGGTTCTCAACAAAAATATTCTTTATTAATTTTTCTATTGCCTACGTTTTCTAAGATTTGAGATACAACAATACAAACAAAGTTATAGCGCCCAACGAATGTACTATACATTTTCATGGGAAATATTTCTAAAAATTATAACTAATATTAAATTCTACTCAATAAAAACATTTAGAACAAGTCAAAAAATTCCACTATATTTATATAAAATACACAATATATTTCGCTGGTTAGAGCATTGTCAAGTGTACAGGATACAGACTTATGACCAGACTTATGTATCCTGTACACTTGACAATGCTCTAACCAGCGAAATATATTGTGTATTTTATACAAATATAGTGGAATTTTTTGACTTGTTCAAGTGTTTTTATACAGTAGTATTTACAATGAACTTCCACAAAATCTCTGACAAAAACATCTCTAATATTAAATTGTAACGAATTGCAAGACCACTTTAGGAGGAGGAATAAGAGTGGTCTGTAAGTTGTTCTGGTATAAAAAGGTCCTCTTATGGCTACGTAACATACATTTTCCATTATTTTCAATGTGTTCAAATTTTAGCTAAAACGCAGGAAGTTCATACTACTTCACCCCGTACAGGCTATGAAGTAATGACTCGTATTTCATGTCAACCTACCTGTTGGCTTCCTAACTACTTATACATAAACTCTAGTTTATGTAGGTTTGGAGTTGCTTCTTTACCATAACCGGTTATCATAACCGCTTGAATTCTTCAAGTTCTTTTGATGTATTAAACAGTTCAGTATCATTAATTTAATGATACGACGCCGAGACGAATGGAACTTGCTACGTGGGTACATATTTCAAAGTAAGCTCTGTCTAGGCATTTTCACGCATAGTCGTTTTTAATTAAATTTCGGGGTAGATTGGTCCCGTTTTTGCACTTGTTTCGACGACAGGCCTCCAACGGCCGCCAGATAACGGATCTGTCTACTACATTAGGCCCTTATAAATTTCATGATCCAGTATCTGCCTTGCGAAAGAGCATTCATTAAGAATGTCATTCATAAATCTTAAGTTATGCGAATTCTCTGACAGGCCGCATGTAGAATAATATATGTACTACTGTCCGTCTGCCTGACCCTCAGCCTACTTCTAATATCTCGGAAACTATTCAAACTAAATACACGGAGAAAACTAAATTCTTGCGGCAAAGCAAATTTCTTCTTGCGGCAAAAAAAGTTGTATTCTGTATTTTGTGTCGGTGGTAGGGAATAGTAGACACCAGTCAGTGATAGGGATTCGTAGACACCACTAGGTTATAGGGAATAATAGTAGACACCGGACGGTGATAGGGATTAGTAGTAGACACCAGACTGTGATAGGGTATAGTAGACACCACTAGGTGATTCTCTCGATGAGAATAGAGTTTTACTACCCAAGCTATACAAATTATAAGGATTGTTTTTAATTTAATTCTGTAAGAAGATAATGTCAAAAAGAGAAGGTAAAAATAATATTTAGACCAAGCGAGAAATCATCAGTGTAAGCTATTTTCTTTATATATACTTCCCCAGCTATACCAAGTAGAGTAGTAGAGGAAGTTATGTAATCAGTCAAAAATTCGATGTCAAGTTTTCAATGGAATTTCATGTTTATATATGAATTTATTGACACGAAATTTAAAAAATAAAATAACATTTAAGACACCATATTTGATATTCAGAGGGAGAGCAAAACTGTTAATTAATTTGAGCTGGGAAAGTACATTTGCGGTGATTGACTGAATCACGGCGTAGCCAGTAGGGGGGATTTATCCTATGTAATTTGGAGGAATGTCAGAATTCAAACTCCCCTCTTTGGCCACGCTACTGGGTTAATGGACAGTTTCATACGTCACGACAGTTAGTTTCATGTCACGGTTTATACGACACTGTTGACTCGGCTAACAACCTAGACGTTGAGCACGTGATGCCACTACGTGTCTCTACACTTCTTGTATGTCCTGTATTCATGCCCTTTGTAAATATGGTCTTTATTGTCACTTTTATATTTGACTCGTGACTGTATTCTGTAGAGACTACATTTCGCACATTGTCACCTTGTTTATAAGGATAATCCCGTTTCTGGTTATATAACTTCCCCGAAATTCGATTCGGAATTTTCAACGGAATTTTATGTTTTCCGACCTCTTGATTCCAAAAATATAAAAAAATTTCTATTGGTCTGTGAACACGATAACTAGAATGAATGTATCAACTAAATTTTTATATGTACCTATATATTCAAAACCCTACAAGGACTACACATATCAATTTTATGCGGAATCAGCCGAAGGGGAAGGGAAATCTGAGGGGCTCAACACGTTTTTATTTATTTTTTTCATTTATTTATTTATATGAGATGTGTTCAAAAAGTTACGGAATTTCGTAATTTCGTGGATTGTATTAGTCCGATTCGCGCGATTTTTTTGTTGTTGTGTTGCTAAAAATGTCTGAAAAGTATCTGTACATTGTTAGCCAAACCGGATATTTAGTCTGCTGTCAGCTGTCAAAGAGGTTGTTACATGTGTTTTGGTACGATCGGCAATTATTTATTTGTTTACAAAATAGATCAGAGAATTTGCATTAAATTTTGCAATAAGAATGGAATAAAGTGCAGCAAAGTTCTAGAAATGTTAAATATTGCTTTTGGTGAGTCTGCTACGAGTAAAACTAGAGTTTACGAGACCGAAAAAAGCTCGACAAGTGCAGTCAAATGTAAAAGCCATGCTGTGTTTTTCGATTTTAACAACATAGTGCACCATGAGTTTTGCCACAAGGTTCCAATGATCAATAAGTACTACTACCTACAAGTGCAACGTGTAGCAATTTGCGTGAAGCAATCCAAAAAAAAAAAACCCGGATTTGTGGCGAAACAATTCATATGGCTTTTGCACCACGATAATGCATCTGCTCACACTTCCTTGCTTGTTCGTGAATTGTTGGCCAAAAACAACACTGTAATGATATCCCAGCCTCCATATTCGCCAGACATGGCTCCATATGACTTTTTTCTGTTCTCAAAAATAAAGAGAACCTTAAAAGGACGTTGTTTCACAAGCATAGGTGAGATTAAATTAAAACCTCCCTCGTATATATATATATATATATATATATATATATATATATATATATATATATATATATTTATAATTATTACTATTATTTTGTTTACTTTCTCTTTTCTATATAAAAATATATATATATCGCACATTCTGACCTGATTAAGAGACGTAAAAACGTCCCGAAAAAGTCACTTCCGGAACAGTTATCAAAAATATATAAGCTCGGACGAGTTTCCACATTTTCTGTGGAGATACGTATGTTCACAGAGGAAGATTAGACCTCGGAAGCATTATTAGATTTGCCAAGGAAACTGGATAAGTCTTTAATGAAAGGTTCGGTATTTACAGATCGAGGTAAGACAAAACGATAGATTAGGTTAGATTAGATTTATTCAAATCAACCTACATAGACAGGGGCGTAACCAGGATTTTGAGCAGGGGGGTATAGACTCCCGGGGGCACAGCCTGCAGTTTTGCGTGGTTAGCGCTGCAGACTTTTTGTTATTAATTTGGGAGACTCGGACCTCTAGAAGCTGAGGTAACCACTGACTGTAATACTTAAGTTGACTTTACATGAGCAGCAAAAATGCAAAGCGCAGCAGCAGCAAATCCACGCTATGGTTTCTGTGCTTTTAGAATTAAGTGATTCACATCCAAAAGCGTGCATTTGTTGCTGCCGCGCTTTGCATTTTTACTGCGCATGTAAAATCAGCTTTAAGAGTATAAAGTATAACATAAATGACGATTTTGAGCGAGAAAATGAAATGATCTAATTCATATATATTTAAATAAATGTAATAAGACTTGTTTCGTACATGTACATTTATGTAACAGCTGATTGCTGATTTAGGAATCAGACGCACGGGAAATTTGAAGATCCTATTGGTAACTTGCAACCAATCCATTTTTAATAAAAACAATTTTTTTAGTTTATTTAATTTTGGTTTTGATTTTTTGCTCTAGTCAGGGGGGGGGGGGGCGCCCCCCTGGCTACGCCCCTGTACATAGGCTTAATTGAACTTAAAACTAAACAACAAATCACCTACCTATAATACATAAATAACAAATGTTATTTTAATGTTATAATTTAACAATTATCACAGTTAAAAAAATCTCTGTCATAAAATAAATGTATTTTTTTATATTTGAATTTATTTTATATGTTTTTTTTTTGTTTTTTTTTGTATCCTCTAATTAACAGGACCTCCAGGCTCAAGACAAGATGCAGCCTTCTCATATACAAGACCATCATTCGGCCTCTATACACGTATGCATGCCCGGTCTGGGGGCTACCATCTGGTAAAAAACTTGAAGGGTTCCAGAAGCTACAAAATAAAGTTTTGCGCACGGCAGTAAATGCGCCATGGTTCGTGAGGAACAAGCAGCTTCACAAAGAACTAGGCATGTCATATGTTGAGGACTTTGTGAAGAGGGTCACCAAGAAGTTTCTGGATTCCCTAAACACCGCAGCAGGACCAGCGTATTACGAACTAGGGAAGACGACTCCAGCCCCAAGACTCAAGCCACGGCTCCCTCAAGACATCTTCCCTTAGAGACCAAGTGTTAAAGTTTACCTTATTTTATTTATTTATTTATACATTTATTCTTTTACATTTATTTCCATCTATTTGTTAAATTCTATAAGAAGTCCTAGGTTGTGCTCAAGATGAGACGACGCCGATCTGTTAATTTAATCTGTTATATTATATGTTCTTTATTTTATGTCCATATTTATACCTACTAGCATAGCATGTGATATGCTGAACTAGTAAAATAAAGAAAAATAATATGTTTTTTTAAAAATAATACCTAAGGACACTGCTTAAAAGTTCCTTTCTGTTCAGTCTTCTAATCTCTTTGGGTTATTGATTATATATTTTTAATATTATTTTAAATCATTATATATTTTTTATATAAGTTGCCGCTGATAAGACCAGCTCCTCCAGGGAAGGGAGACGCTCCCCCTGCGAGTACCATCCCATCCAGAGTACATCGTGTACCTTGAACTCTTCGACATGTACAATATGCTACAACTCTGACTTGATGAGTAATTTTCTGTAGTTAATTGATCACATTGACAAGTTTTGTATATGATGCAGTCTTCGTGAGGAAGGACGTAGTTTGTGAAGGCTAGTTTTCCTAGGGAGGAAGACGCTGTGAAAGTAAGAGGACCCTCTGTTCCAGGTTTCCCTCTGGAGTGTATTGTCCACCCGGGGCACCATACAGCTCAACTGCCAACCTGCCGGAAATACCATCCTCACTTCCTTATCGTATTGAACACACCCCTCCCTCATATGGGACCTCCTACTACGGAACTAATTCTTCTCGTATTCTGAGGAACCTCCTCCCCCCCCCCCCCCCCCCCCTCAAAAAGGCGTATAATGACACAAAATTTCGACTGGAAACTGTATGCAAAGAGTGAAGTCACTATCGTCAACGATATTAGCCATCGTTCAATCATCTTAAAAGGGTAAATACTTTTTGAAAGTCTTGCTCTCGTTACACAGTTGACATTAACTTTGACAAATGGTTCCTTTACAATCTCTAATGTCTCTTCCTTAATGGGGAAAATTCAACTGTGGAATTACTCAATCCAACCCAATGTAACAGGTATAATCTGGTATATATGTAAGATGTTGTGGGACGAGATTTCTCATAGAAATAAAAGATGTTGTCTTCCCACTGTTTTATTTGTGAACAGGAACGGTTTTCAACGCAACAGTGTCATCATCAGTGGTACATCCCACCCACCTGGCCAGTTGTCCTTTAACAGCTACGCTGTGTGGTTGGGATGTACCACTGAGGATGGACGCTGTTGCGTTGAAAAGAGGTTCTGGTCAAAAATAAAACAGTGGGCCGACAAAGTCTTATATTTCTATTAGTTTTTTTTTTTGTGTTTTTTTTTAATAATGTTTTTCGCAACTGTTGCCATGGCTAGTGCTTAAAGTTAGGTTATGGTGGGCCGGGGGCCACCACCGGTCGACCAACGTGTGGCGAACGGTGGTCGCCCTAGCCAGCCACACCGCAATTTTCCGCCAGGAGCCCAGGATTTTCGCACCATTACAATACTTTCTTATACTTTCCTAAGACGAGTTAAATTTTCACTCTACCTCCGGAACCATTTGGACTAAAAATCAATATTTGATTTAAATCCGCTTTTGAATCCTCATACTAAATTTTGTAATGTTACGTTCGTTACATCGGCATTATTAGAATTTTTGTGTCGAGCCTCCTCTTCTGATTCATTCTTACCCTTCGGCCGATGTCGCCGAAAATTAATAGGTGTGTCCCTTATAGGTTTTTTTATTACTATGGCAATTATTTGAGTTTTTGTGTTAAGCTTCCCCCTTCCTTCTGACCGATTTGACTGAAAACCAATAGGCGTCGTTCTTACAGAGTTCTGGATACGCATATAAAATTTTGTGTCGATACATTAATTACTATGGCAATTATTTGAGTAAACTTGAATGAAATAAACTCTTTTTTTTTTGTGGTATTGTCTAATTTCACAGAATATATATACATGTGAGTACTTCCGGTATTTCTACCATCCTTAGCCAAAAGTATAAGAGATAAAACTGTCTTATCTCTTATACTTTTGGCTGAGGATGGTAGAAATACCGAAAGTATGTACTCCCATGTATATATATTCTGTGAAATTAGACAATACCACAAATAAAGGAGTTTTATTTCATTCAAGTTCGTTTGAATTATTTCACAATATTTCTGCAATAATTTCAGTTTTCAATTATTTGAGTTTGTGTTAAGCTCCTCTTTCCTCCGGCCGATTTGACTGAAAACCAATAGGCGTCGTCCTTACAGGGTTCTGGAAACGCATATAAACTTTAGTTTTGTTACATTCAGTCGATTGGGAGTTATCATGTCATAGACATACACAAACCAATTTTTGGAATCAGATGGTTAGAAAAACAATAAATTCCGGTGAATACTCAAGATCTCATTGCAGACCAATTATATAACTTTCCCTGTTCTTTGCATATCTGGGAAAGTAAAATTGAAGAAAAGTAAAACTTCTACAAGAATTTCTCAATTGAATAATATTCTCAACTTCTCTAAAGCCCTTATTAGACCTCATATTTTAGTGGTTTTACTTTCGCGGATGAGATCTAAATGAAGTTGTGTTTAAATGAGACATCTTGTTGAACAAATCAAAAGAAAACAAGAAATGAGGATGCAATGTGCCGTAAAAATGCGGAGCCGTCATGCTTTCTTAACAGAATCCTCAGAACTCAATCAGTGAATCTGTACCTCTGCAAAGGAGGCCAATTACTGAGTAAGTAGCACGTAAACCAACCACTATTTCACTAAGAAAACCAGCTTCATATGGACTTTATTATACATATTAGGGATTACATGCAACATATTTAAATTTATTTATTGCTTACAGTTAGTTATTGTGACTCATGCCCGGGCATTAACTACTAGGTTGTACTGCCAACTACTAGAGCGCTCTTTCTTCGCTCTGGTGGACCAGAGCACTCTTTCGATCAAAGTAATGTGTTGACATTGCGGTTTTATGTATTGTTTTATAATAGTTATTATGACTCATGCCCGAGCTTTTAACTTATATTATAGAACCATTTTTATCCTTTTTACTTAAAAAAAAACTACCGATAATAACAATATATTTTAATATCTGTAACTATGCATTACAATTTAAACATTAGTCAGCAATATTTCCTATGGACATTTATTGTTCGTCCTTTGAGACGCTATAATTTTGGCCCTATCTCAAATTTGAGGACATTTTGATATTTAGAAATTTATTAAGGAACATTTGTGGTAAGGAGCAATTTTTTGATGCAACGAAATTTGCATAATTTATGGCGTACATAAAAATAAAGAGTGTTCAGAACGGGTTTCAGCATTTATGTCTCAAGACAAGCGTCCTTCGAAGAGCCTCAGTATTCTTCTCAATAACTTTTATTTGAGAGGATTAGGTCATAAGCGGTATAATTTAAAATGTACTTAGGCCCGTGAAATTCAGTTGAAAACTCGATCACGGATTTTCGCTCTATTACAATACTTCCTTGAAGTAATAATAAAGCTAGTAATTATTTTCAGGGATGTCAGTGCATCACATAGGTTGGGAAGCGCATCTTTCAAAAGATCTGATTTTTTTTTCACAGACAACCTGCACAATGGCTGCCAAAAAAAAAAAAAAAAAAAAAAAAACCGATCGGTTCGGTATAAAAGGGAGAAAATGAAATGTAGCGGTTTCATCTGAAAGAAGTTATAGTGAAGTAATTCGGTATGTTCCCAGGTCTGTATGGCACGAGAAGGAGTAGCCGGGCGTGGATAACCTTGTCATAGATGAATGAACTCTCAAGTGTTCGCCGGCCGGATAACTCGCGTATTTGTATTTAATTTCGACGTTTTTGTGCTTATATGGATAATTTAACCCTTTTTTACATTGATTTATTGATGCAGGGGTGAGTTTTGTACCTATGTTACTCAAAGCCTTACAGCTCCTCGCTAGTATTTAACTACCTACTCTCCTACCTGTTTAATAAAGCGCAGGATCATTTCGAAGCACCGTTTCCTAACTCATTTAAGGCGTCTCATCGAAGATTCTCTATTGTAGATGTGAATAACCTTCACATTCGCCCAGAATGTGTAGCGTGATTTCTTCCATCACTTCACATCTTCTGCTGAAAGGATCCGGCACAGAACACTTTTTAAAAAGATTTATTCTTATTTATTGGTGTCCTATGAGATACCTGATCACTTTTCTCAACGTCCTCCAGAGTTGTTCAAGAAGAGTTGTTCTTCCCTTGTTGTCTGGTCCTCTAATCAACTCTTGAACTGTCAACAACCCTTTTTACATTATTGTAATTCGTTGTGTACTGTAATTTTTTCTGACCGAGCTCATATCACGGTCATAGAGCTATGGTGGACATGAACCCATAGAGAAATATACAATTCATATTAAGTATGTAACTGAAATTAGAAATTGCAATAGCTTCATTTTCTTCAAAAATTCGCTAAAATTAAACGCCTGCGTCTTCTTCGGACGAATTTTTAACTTTAAAATAAAGTTTCTCTCAAATTTTCAAATTTTTGCGAAAACTGATTTCATTTTATGGTTATCTGATGAAAATATTTTAAGAAGCGATTGCCCGGCTACAACAAAAACTGATTTTTTTAATAGTGTTTTATTAAGCAGTGACGTTAATGATAGTAATTATAATTCAGTACACTTACCTTGAGAAGAGATCTCCATATTTAAGACAATAAAAAAATTAAAAGATTGGGTTTTAACATGTTATAAATATAGACTGAGGCAATGTAGAGGATATTAAAAGGATGCAATGAAAGTAAACCCACCTTCACTCCCTCCTTAAAATCTGCAACTGTTTTTTTTTTTCTGTATTTTGGCCAGGTTTTGAGGCCTCTTGCCCCAGTGTGGGGCGTTTTGAATCAAGGTTAACGTGTAAAATTTTTTAAGATCCAGGTGACCGATATACTATCAGTGTGTATGTTGAATGAGCGACTGAATTTGATAGAACTGTCTTAAAGTGTATAATATCTAGCTGAAGGAGTTCTCCAAGAACTACTTTATTAAACCTGACTTTCACGTTTGACTTCCGCATTGAAATTAACTGGTTCCTCGGACAAAACTAAATCACTGTCGATTAATCAGCGGCAATTTACTTCCTCAGCACCAATTAATCGATTTCGTTTTCCCTCTCCTTTTGGGCTAGCAGTCAATATTTGACTTACATAATGGCTTCTGAATCACACTAAATTTAGGGTTGATATATTCATTACATCGGCAGTTATTCGGGTATTTAATTCGAGCCTCCCTTCTCTGACCCCCCCTTCTCTTCGACTTGCAATTCTTACAGGATAATTTATGGTTTCCAGATTTACTTTGTAAAGCTCCATACTAGGAATAGATAATTAAAATACACAATTTCTTTGTCAAACTTCACTATATATTCTCAAATACTCAACTACATAGTTTCGCCGTGTTAAGGCATTATCAAGTTTATAAGTGACTCTTGATAATGCCTTAACCCGGCGAGACTAGTTGAGTATTTGAGAATATATAGTGAAGTTTGACAAAGAAATTGTGTATTTTAATTATCTATTTTTACAGGACTTTGAATTTACGTATAACATTTCGTGTTCGATATATTCATTTCAATAGAAGTTACTAGAGTTTTTGAGTGATGTCTCCCTCCTAATCCCACTTTTTTTTTACCCGATTTGGCTGAAAATCAATAGGTGTCGTCGTCAGAAGGTTCACAGTCACACAGACGGCCTTTTTTTTCATATTTGGAACATGGAGGTCGGGAAATTCCGTTCAATTCGCATCGAATTTTCGACCGATTACATAACATCCCCTATATTTCGTTTAGCAGGGGAAGTAAAAATTATCAAAGAATATTTTCAAAAGGTTAGATTTCGACAGATGTGTCAAAAAATCTTTTGAAATAGTAGTGACAGCTTAAATTTATGTTTTTTGAAATAATTATTGTGAAAGTAGATGCACCAAATCCGGAAATGTAAAGTTGAAGCCTCTGCAAGGAAGGAACTGTGTCCAATTCCAGATTAAGAGATGATACGGCCCATTTTATAGGTTTATTCACGCTTTTCTCTTCAGCGATGGAAAATCGACCGTGTTTTATTTGTAAACAGTGAATGCTTGACACCAGAAGAGAAAAAAAATGTATGCTACATTAAATGAAGTAGGAAGGTCAGTTATTGGAACCATAAAAATGGTCGGTGAATCACCAATAATGTACTTCCACAGTATGAAAGAATCAATTAAGTTTTTGCTTTCAGTCTAAAACCAATTGACCATTTTGGTTAAAGATCAATAGATGACATTCAAAACATCGGCAGTTATTAGGTTTTTCTATTGAACCCCAAAGGCCTTGTTCGGGTGTGAGTTTTATTACCGATTTTGCGGAAATTAATATGTGTCACCTTTGAGGGGTTTTGAATTTAATTGTAAAATTTCGTCTCTATACATTCATTACATTTTTTATTAAATATAATTAATTTTATTTTTATGTAGGTATTTCAATAATTACCAGCCCTTTTTGGTCTCATTTATTCTTTTTCTTTATTTTTTCTTCTTCATTTCCAACAACAACAATATTTCGTATATAAATGTAAGTAAAAGATACAAAAGAATTTTACAATATAGCTAGCTTGTTTAGATTGTGAACGTTATTGTGAATGTAATATTTTTCAGTGATGTACCTACTTGAAAAGTCCGGGAGTTAAGTGTTGATTATAAATAAAAGGTTTTTTAAAAAGCAAAGTTTATTTTACCTTATTCTAAAATACAAAACTAGTCTATGATACTAACTCTATAAGTCCTATCTGACTACTGAAGATGATTCTGTAGAGTCGGTGGGGGTATATATAGGAAGCTGCTGACTTGGTGGATAGATAACAATAGATCCAGACATAACTCCTCCTTTCGTAAATTTAGACGTGTCCTCACGTCGTGGTGTGTAGGGGAAGAGCTGGGTAGACTGAAGATTCATGAGGGGCCTCATCTTGTTGTTGTTCGATTGCTGACTTTGCGGCCTTGATGAGGATCCACCTGCAAACCTTTTTTCTGAGTTTAATTAATATGAGTGTGAATAAGATGAAGAACAATAGGCTTATTAGTGCATATATATATAAGGTGTGGTCTATGTGGTCTTCTTCATCGAGGATCTCAAGTGGTTTCATCTGAAGATTAAGCATGTGAAGTTCTTCAAAGGTTAAATTCAATGAGAGTACTTGGGTATCAAGTGGGAGAATTTGAAGAGGTTCTGTTTCAGTGTAGCGGTACATTGGCGAATAGTTACCGAGTTTTTCGTTGGAGTCTAACTTAAGGAGTACTGTGTCTTTAATATTAATATTGAATGTTATATTATTTTTATATATAGATAATATAGGTGTATTGAATATAAGATATTGATTTATAATATTAATATATTTTATAAATGGTTTAGGTTTAGAAATACTGTATGTTTTACAATGTTTGTTATTATTATCAACTAGGAGAGTGGTAATACAGGGATTGACAATTTCTGTTACATTTGTGCAATAATAATAGTCTAAAATGAATTTGCATGCACCTACGTATGTTACATTTGGTTTAAGAACCAAAGGAGGGTTGGATTGAATGGTGAGTATTTGGTTATCGTTCTTCTGATATGGATATGACAGGAGAAAGTAAGTTTCGGTAAGGGGAACTTGGAGAGGAAGTTTTAGGAAATAATGCAAATGTGTAGGAGTGATGGAACATTGAACTTTTCCTATCTGCCATAATATTTCTGGAGAGTCGGAAATTAATTTTATATCATTCTTAACAGTTAGAGATCTCAATTCGTTCTTTGATATAATACTATTATGGATGATATTCATCCTACAAAATTCTAACGATGTATCTAAATCACTAATCTTATTAGCTAAAAGAGCAATATTAAAATATAGAAGCATGTAATGCTGAGTAGATGCTAAAATACTACTTATATTATAGTTTAGTAACTTCTTAATCCTAAAGTTGTTTTGTTTAATTACATCTAAATCCTTATTGAACTCATCAATTAATTTCGTGTTAATGGTTAATTGATTTTCAACATTATGTTCCACATGATAGTTGTTGGATTCTATTTTATTAATAATTTTGTCATAATGTTCCTTATCATCGGCACCGTTACCCAAGAGATGGCAGTTCCTAGGGCATTAACAAGGCCCCTTTTACCACGATTATGATTGGCGGGTACTCGAGTATTTGCAAAGATATGGTCTAGTTTATCCTGTACATAAGAGAGATGGGCTTTGAGTGTTTCTACTTGAGCAACAGAAAGATGACTTTTTAGGGAGGCTATATAAGAATCGTTTGCATTTAATTTTTCTACTGAGTTGAGTGTTACAAGAATATTGGTCAGTTCTTCTTGTAATATTGTTATATTGATCGAATGTACGTATGTAAAATAATTGGTGATCATGTAGGAACTCTGAATTTTTACGGGAATAATTCCTGGTCCTTTAGATAAATCGGTGACTTTATAAGTGGCAAGGCCCTGGCTGAGGAGAGCTATCAGGAGCGACTGCAGGATCGGTGCTTTCATTCTGTCTTCTTTCCTGTAAGAAGAGGGTTGAAGAATTAGTGTTCCTATTTTCAAATTTTCTGGGTCTCCTCATTTGACTGGGATGAATTTTAATGTTTTTATTTCTACCGATTTTAGCAGTTTGTTTATTCCTATCATAGATGACTCTTTTAAATTTGTTTTTCGCTTTGTTTCTTACATTTGTCTGTATGTAAATATTGCCATGAGGTATTGAGACGATTTCTCTGTTTTCGTTTAAATTTGTGGTCCTATCAGATTTTTCTTTTTCTATTAGGGTTTTAATTGCATTGTGGATAGTTTGCTTTTCCTTATGGTATTCCTCTGTTTTTTGTTCCAAAATGAAATCATGAGATATTTTAGAAGGTGTTGTTATTCCAAAAGTGATTTCGTTAGGAGTTAGTTTTAAATTGCTATTTGGAGTATTATTATAGGCTATGAGGGCAAGTTGCAGGGTTTTGTACAATGTAAAGTTTTTATTTTGGGTTTTTATTAGATTCATTAACTCGATGAGTGTGGAGTGAGCTCTGTTAATTAGGCCATTAGAGTTGTGATAATTTGGGGTAGTGAGGCGTAATTTAATGTCATTGTATTGTAGAAAGTTTTCTAACCCCTTATTGGCGAATTCTGGACCGTTATCTGTTTGAATTTCTAGGGGAGTTGGGAAGTTACTGAGATAAATTTTTAGTTTGTCAATAATTTGGAGGCTGTTAGTATTAGTGATAAGGGAAGCGTACAATTTTTTTGAAAAGCAGTCGATAATAGTCAGTATCAGTTGGTTTTGATAATGTAAAGTGTCCATCTGTAGTCTTTCGAAGGGTTTGTTAGGCGTTGGAGTAACTCGAAATTCCGGCTTAGGGGGGTGACGTTCGTATTTAGTTGTTTTGCAGATGTGACAGTTGTTTACGTACTTTGTAACTTCCGTAAGCATTCCTGGCCAGTAATATTTTTTCTTTAGTGATGTAAAGACTTCGTTGATTCCCCTATGACATGTTTTACCTATGTGTTTTGCGATTATTAGTTCTTGCTGTTGTTCTTGGTCTTCTATATCTTCAACCATATGGAGATATCTCTTAATTTTGACAGTAGGATAGCTGGTTTCTATTATACTGTGGAATTGTTTGAAAATCTCGTCTAAAATATCGTTTTCTATAGCTAGCTTTGCGTCAGAACAATATATACCGTAAGTTATATTGGGATCCAGATATTCTAAGCAACTTTTCTCTAAGTCTTTTACGTAAGGCCAGGCCGTGTACCATATGAGTCGTTTTTTTGTTGAGTTAAATAGTGGGATGCGTTTCGTCAAGTTGGGATTACCTCTCTTAATTATAATTTGATATTTTTCTAAATTTACGAATTTGTTTG
Source organism: Aradus depressus (assembly GCA_963662175.1). NCBI lineage: Eukaryota > Metazoa > Arthropoda > Insecta > Hemiptera > Aradidae > Aradus > Aradus depressus. Next base: position 42,129,745 of record OY759215.1, read on the forward strand.
GGTCATTTATAATTCCTATTTGGCTGTTTGAGCTCATTTGGGAATGGACTGTTACGAGGCTGTCTGAGTCGTCATTGTTTGCTACTGGGCAAGTTTCCGGGGCTAAGATTTCTTCTTCAATTTCTATGTTGAGGTTTCTAGCGAACTGTTCTATATCCTCATCATTGAAAGTTTCTACAGGAGGGTTGTCTAATGATTCAAGGAATTTATCTACTGCATCCTGGGGGTTAATTTCATTGTCTGTACTAGTGTCAAGTGCGTTACATTCTTGGGGAGGATTCCTAGAGAGAGCGTCTGCTACGTAATTACCTTTTCCATTTACATGTTTTATTTCAAAGTTGTAGTCTGCTAGATGGCATTTCCATCGGAGCATTTTTGCGTTTGGTTCTTTCATGTTGTGCAGATATTGTAATGGTTTATGGTCAGTCTGTATTATAAATTTGCGTCCGTATATGTATGGCCGAAAATGTTTGCATGACCAAACGATGGCTAGTAATTCTTTTTCTATTGTGCTTAGGTTTTCTTCATGTCTGTTAAGTGTTCTAGAAGCGTAGGCTATAGGAAGGTCCTTTCCGTCAAAGTTCTGTGAAAGTACCGCTCCTACTGCGTAATTTGATGCGTCAGTTGTTAATATGAAAGTCTTGTCGAAGTCTGGTAGTTGAAGTATAGGGTTGTTTTGGAGCATATCTTTGAGAGTTTGTATAGCTGTAACGTATTCTTTGTCGGTTGGGTTTATTTGTGTATCGTTTTTGAGCATATTTGTAACGGGTTTGGCAATTTTTGCATAATTTTGAATCATTTTCCTATAATATCCAGTCAATCCTAAAAACTGTTTGATTTGCTTTTGGTTTTGAGGAATAGGGAAATCACTGATAGCTTTTAATTTTGTTGGATTAGGTTGGATGCCCTTTTCTGATATGATGTGACCCAGAAATAGCAGTTCCTTTTTAAAGAAATCTGTTTTGTCCAATTGTATTTTTAAATGGTGCTTTTTAAGGAGTAGGCATACTGTCCGAAGGTGTTTTATGTGTTCTTCGAGACTATCTGAATAAACAATGATGTCATCCATATATACTAAAACGTTTGGAATTCTTGCGAAAATGGAATTCATGGCCCTTTGAAAAGTTGGAGGCGCGTTTTTAAGACCGAAGGGCATTCTCAAAAACTCGAAATGCCCGTCTTCGGTGCTGAAGGCGGTCTTAGGTATTGATTCAGGATCCATTTGGATCTGATGGAAACCGGAAGCCAAATCTATTGCACTAAAATAAGTGGCTCTCCCTATTTTCCCAAATAGATCTTCAATATTTGGTAGAGGGAACCTGTCGTCAATAGTTTTTTCATTCAACTTCCTGTAATCAATAACCATCCGAACTTTTCTTTTCCCTGAGGCATCTGGTTTCTTAGGTACAACCCATATCGGGGAATTATAGGGAGACGTGGACCCTTGGATTATTTTATTTTGAAGAAGTTTGTCTATTTCTATTCTAATGTCTTCCCGAAAGATTTGAGGGTATCGATAATTTCTAGAGTACACTGGGATGTCGTCTTTAGTTTTTATTGAATGTGTTAGTAAATTGGTTGCGCTTAATTGGTCCTCTTCTCTCTTTATGATTTCAGGGAAGTCTGTCAGTAAGTTGATTAATTTAGTCCTTTCCTCTATGTTCATGTGCTCTGTTCTAATTAATGTAGGGATTTGTTTCTTTATTTCTTCTATTTGATTACTATTTTCATGGAGTTCGTCACTAAGAATGTCAATTTCGTCTGTTTCCATTGGCTCGGGACAAATGGTCATGAGCTCCTGAGAAAGGACCCGACATTTAACTTTATTACCATTTAGTACATAGACACCTTCTTGTATTTCGAAATTTTTATTTTTTTTTCCTTTAATTAATCCCGTCCTTAAATTATTCTTATTATTTACTGGTAATTCTACATAATTTACGCCTACTTGTAATTCTATCTTATTATTATTAATAGTGTCCTTATTGATAATATTATCCTTAATTCTAGTTATTTTGTTGTTGTGGTTTTCTGTCATAGTGTAATGAAGCTGAAACTTCCTATAGTTACTATTCAAAGTGTTAGTTTTAAAATCAATGTTAAGGTCAAGATCTCTCATGGTCTCATTGCCTAAGAGAATATTATATTTGTCAGAAAAAGGAAAGATGTACATTTTTACCCATTTATCTATATCGAAGTATTTTTTCAAATTTATTATAATAAATTCTCCTCCTTCTCTCCTTCCTGCTGGAGTGATTATGACAAATTTCTCTTTATATTTACGGGTGTTGTGTGATATTATTTGGGGGTTAACGTAATTTTTACTGGAACCTGTGTCTATTAACCATGTGTTGCCATGATTATCCAAATAATATGGAAGAGTTTTATTAACTGTATTTAATTCGAATGGGGCTGAGTTGGGCTTACACAGTTCTGACTGTTGCCGGAATTTAAAAAAGATTCTTGACTGGATTTAGCTTCAATTTCTAATTTTTCAATCCTTGACATTAATGCTTGTATTGTGGAATTTTCTGTGGGCTCTTGATATTCTGGGGATTGCTCATAGTCTTGAATGTGTGTTAACTCGTAGGGGGAAACAAAATTTTTGACATTAGGGCGGTTCCATGTTCTCATGGAGACAGTAGGTGGGAAACCGTTGGGGGGTCGTGCATTAAATTGAGGTCTAAAAGATTGTTGGCTTTGTGGGGGACGATATTGCGGTCTGGGGGAATACTGTGGAGGGCCATATTGTGGTCTAAAATGTTGTGGGTTTTGTGGAATATGATCGTGTCGTGGGTAGCTGGGGGTAAACTGAGGTTGAGTTTGATTTTGGTATCTTGCGTGATTAGGCTCGCGTCTCATGTTGGGTTCAAATGGTTTTTGGGAGCTGCCACCCTTTCTATATAGTTGCTCTATAATAAAGGAGCATTTTGTATTCAAAATTCTACGCATGTCTTCTAACGATTCGGGGTTAAATGACATGATATGGTTTGTAAGTTGCCAAGGGAGATTAGAATACATGTGGTTTATTATTTCCTTTTCTACATACGACATCGAGACAGTTAGAACGTTCTCAGCCACTCTGTCTATACTATATTTTGCATAAATCAGGTGTCTTATGTTTTCCAGGCGATTTAAGTATTCAGTGGGGGTTTCCCTTGGATAGGGTTTTGAGCTATATATTTCGGCTTTGAGAGCTTCGTGTGTTCTGGAGTCTGCAAAGTTTCTTCGTAATAGGTTTAATAATGGAATTCACGGGGTGGGTAAGTATCAGCGATTGGGCTGAGCCAGTAAGTCTGGCCTTAACTTTGCTTAGTAACAAAAAATGATTTGTGGCTCGTTGGGCTACATTTTCAGCACAAACGGCGGAAACAACCCCTTCTACAGCGGAAATGAAGTATAGTAGTTCTGTTGGGTTCCCGCCATAATTCGGGATATGATCATAATCCTCACGTCTGAGGTCATGATTTATTGCGGCCATGTTAGGTCTAAGAACCGCAGGTCTCAAAATATTTCGGGAGTGTGAAATTTTGATGAGTTCGTACAACAAAAGAATACACTAAAATGTTAAGATGTTAAAACGACAGTACTCAAATAGTTTTGACTCACAGTTACGATGTCTTCTTATGTAGCGATGATTAATCCTTTTGATGGGGAAGTGACCACACCTCGGGCTTAACACAATCACTGTTCACAAGGTCTGATTACCGCAGGTAAAAGACTAGGTCTACGTCAGCGCACAATCTTCTAGTCTTCTTCGCGAACGAAGGTGACAACTGGTCACAAAAGAAAAAAGATTATCGGAACAAATGGTCACAATATATCGCACTGACTCACTGCGGTCCCTGTTCGCTGGGCGCCAGTTAAGTGTTGATTATAAATAAAAGGTTTTTTAAAAAGCAAAGTTTATTTTACCTTATTCTAAAATACAAAACTAGTCTATGATACTAACTCTATAAGTCCTATCTGACTACTGAAGATGATTCTGTAGAGTCGGTGGGGGTATATATAGGAAGCTGCTGACTTGGTGGATAGATAACAATAGATCCAGACATAACTCGGGTAGGACGAAATATTGTTGTTATATGGAAATGAAGAAGAAAAAATAAAGAAAAAGAATAAATGAGACCAAAAAAGACTATAATATGGTAATTATTGAAATACCTACATGAAAATAAAAACTTAAGAGGTCTCAAACAATCGTATATATGATACGAAATTGAAGATTAATTTTATTTATATTAATAATTTGAATGTGTGTAATTTCATACATCACAACGAAGTATAAGGGGAAGTTATGTAATCGACCAGAAATACATAACTTCAGGTTTTTGAACTCCTGATTCAAAAATGAAAAAAAAAAAGTCTGTGAATAGCGTAACTAATAAACTTAACTAAACCAAGTAGTAAATAAATAAAATCAAACTTATTTTTGAAATATTGTCTATTCCACTAAAGATATAAATATATGTAACTACCGGTTTCGGCCTTACACCATCGTCAGGTCTAGTTATGAACTAAGTTAGTTTGTAGAGAGCGACCCCGACCCCCCCCCCCCCCCCCCCCCCCCTACATTGAAGGGTCGCTCTCTGCAAACTAACTTAGTTCATAACTAGACCTGACGATGGTGTAAGGCCGAAACCGGTAATTATATATGTTTATATCTTTAGTGGAATAGACAATATTTCAAAAATAAGTTTGTTTTATTTATTTATTACAAGTTTCCACAATATGTCCGCGTTCCTCAACTTAGAAGTTGTAAACCCAGTAGCATGAATGTATCAACACGAAATTTTATATTTGTATCCAGAACCTCCTAAGGATGGTACCCATTGTTTTTCAGCCAAAGCTGCCAAAGAAAAGGGGGGATTAAGGGGGAGGCTTAACAGCTTTCTCAGCCAAGCAGAGGCTTAATTGATTATTTCGTGCTGGGGAAGTACATAGCCGGTGATTCATTGACAACTTTTTTGTTGTCAATTTTCATTCAAATTAAACTATATTGATTTTAATTTTCATTCAAGAGGAAATGAAGTCTTACGAAATAAAAGACTTTAAGTAAATAAGATAAAAGACATGAAGTGTCGTGTATGGCCGCTGGTCAATATAGCTCTGTGAAGGTCACGAGGCCAGCATCTCTTGTGAACCTCCAGAGACGTCTACTCTTGCGTGGGCACCTAATGGGAAAGAAGGTCATATTTGCAGATAAATAAAATACTTTCTTCTTTTTTCTCAAACGTGAATTTAACTGTAATAAAAGCGGAAAGTGTATTTATTCCAATGAATGACTTGACAACCAGTTTCTCTTGGAATTTGCACGGCCATTTTATTGGTCTGATATTTTAGCATTAGCATTTTTATGTGTCTGTTATATTTGCAAAGGAGCTCTACACCCTTGAATACGTCAGCATGGCTCTAATTTATTCTACTGAGGCATTAAACACTCTGAAACGTCGGTAGATGCAGGCTTCCCGTGCATATTTACAGCAATGAGGGTGGTTTATCGTCATTAAAGCATTGGTTGACAGTATAATGTTTGTTGTTACTCAAGAGTTTGGAATTTAATGTAAAGAAATTATCATTTATGTAACGTTAATAAATCGTATTATAATTGAGGGCGCCGGTAGCTCAGTGGTATGCGTGCTTGGCTTCTGAGCTCAAGTTCGTGGGTTCGTAACCCGACCGAGGCCCTTAGTTTATTTTATCTGGGAGGTAAAATAAACTTAAGCACGCCGTCCTTCGGATGGGACGTTAAGCGATGGTCCCGAGCCTGTACTAATGTCAGGTACTCGTTAAAGACCCCTACCGAGTGACGAAAGAGCACTCTGGTAGTAGGCGATATGACCTCGCATGAGTCATAAAACCTAACCTAACCTCGTATTATAATTTCTGATTGTTATACGTAAGACTTCAAGAGAGCGATAGGAGCTCAGAGGTAGCGTGCTTGGCTACTGAGCTCAAGATCACGGGTTCGAAACCTGGCAAATAAACCTGCTTAGACAAAATCTCGACCCAAATCGATATAATATCCCATATAATATCTTTCTGTTAATAGCTAATTAGAACGAAATTAAATGCTTTAATTTAACGCCATTCATTTTAAAAAAAGTTTTTTTTTTTTTTTTGTTTTTTTTTTGCATTATGGTCGATGCATATTAGCCAAAAAAAAGTTGCTAGTTGATATTTTTCGTAACTATATTTGTATATTGTTTGCTTTTGTGAATCACGCACGGGTTTTAACTTTGAGGTCATCTTACACACTACCAGAGGCAAATAAACCTGCTTAGACAAAATTCAGGACTCCTATTGCAGAGTCGAGCTCATGTCCCCAGAGCGACGAAAGAGCGCTCTGGTAGTAGATAATATGACCTCAATGTTGAAAACCGGGTGTGATTCACAAAAACAAACTATAAACAAATATAGTTACGAAAAATATCAATTAGCAACTTTTTTTTAATGAATAGCGATAAATTAAAGCATTTAATTTAGTTCAAATTACTATTAACAAAAATATATTATATGCGATATTATTTAGATTTGGGACGAGATTTCTCATATAAATTAAAGATGTCTTCAAATTATTTTGATGTCTTAAGGAACACCGGCTAATAGCTCAGAGTGGAAGGTTTATTATAAAAGCTTTATTCAACGCACTCAGCAAATAAATACACCTGATTTTTTATGTAAAAAAATGTGTTGAATTCAGAATTGCTTATACTCGTACTATCGGAAGGGTCAACATTTTATTCTAGAAAAGTACCAAATATGATTTGTTTTTAAATACAAAATATACTTCAAGAGAACCTGCACTGCTTAGCGACGGAAGGGTCAACATTTTATTCTTGAGCATTACCTGATTTGATTTGTTTTAGATATACAAAATATACTTCAAGAGAACCTGTACTGCTTAACGACGGAAGTATCAACATTTTATTCTTGAGCAATATCTGATTTGATTTGTTTCCAAGTACAAATACAAATACAATATATGTATACCTACTTTAGGAGAACCTGTACTGCTTAGCGACGGAATGATCAACATTTCATTCTTTCGGATACAGGATATGATTTGCACACGATATATAATTTGTTTTTGATGACCCTCCCGTCGGTACTTATAGTTAAGTAGTACCAGGTTCTACCAAAAAAAAAAAAAAAAAAAAGTAAATTAGGAAAAGTCCCCTAACTCCTTTTATATGAAAGTTGTGACTTACGTAAAAGGAACTTTTCAAGAAATGGTACTTTACATTGGTTATTTAAGCCTAGAAGTAGTTTGTGCAAATCGGTATATACGTTTCTAACCGGTTGTTCGGGAAACTTGATGAGTCAGTTTTTTCCAGGCTACATTCACTGATGCTTAGCTTGCATAACTGGCTCTGGATGCAGCATCTTCAGCTCGTGATGAAGTACATGATTTACAGTATTTTGAATACTTTATACACATTGTCACTCTTCTCCGAACATCGCACAGAATATTCCTATACCTCGAAACATTAATTTTCCTTTCAGCTCCTAGATTTTCAGGTATGAATGAATCGTTGCAAAGAAATAGTAATAATACTATTTATTTCTATTAAACCATAAACATTACTAATTGGATATAAATATTTAATTTATAAGCACTTTTAACGTACAATATTATACGACATATCCAATTGTAATGTTATGGTTTAACAGAAATAAATATTATTATTATTTCAATTGATTTATTAAATCATGTATTTCATCACGTATATATATAAATTAAATATATAAATATATATATATATATATATATATATATATATATATATGTATTTATTTATATTTATCTGTTTTAAACAGATTGTAAATAAATAAGCAAGTAAATTTTAAAAAATCAGAATATAAACACATATGAAATGAAGAAGAGAATTTTTAAACGGCGCCGGGAGCTCAGTGGTATGCGTGCTTGCTTATTGAGCTCAAGAACTCAGTTTCGAAACCCTGCCGAAGCCCTTAGTTTATTTTATCTGGGAGGTAAAAAAAACGTAAGCATGCGTACTTCGGATGGGACGTTAAGCGATGGTCCTGAGCTTGTGCGTACTCGTTAAAGACCCCTACTCTGTCACTAAACCTGAGAAGGCAAAATTTAGGACTTCCATAGTACAGTTGGGCTTCGTAGTTAAAGCCCGGGCATGAGTCATAATAACTGATTGAAATGAGGAATAATTATTAAATAATAGATAAATTAATATATAATGTCTAATATTAATAAATAATATATAGGTATATAATTAATGATAATAATTAGAATATTAAATAATTAAAGTAAATATGGTAAATCTTATAGGATATTGGTGTAGGACCCCTCTGCCAAAAAAATTTAAATTTGAAGCAAAGAATGAATAAAAGTTTTTATAGACGAAAAGATATGACCCATATTTGAATTTCTTCTTTTTTATTTCAGATAGAAAAAAGAAAAACTTCATGAAGAATTCGGTTCACATGGCTAGAGATGCTGAGAAGAATTTACGGAACTAACTATTGAACGAAGGATTATAGACTTTTTGCCAGGTAATTTTATTATATTATTTTCCTTTTTGAAAACTAGTTCCAAACATTATTCCGGAGCCAATTGTTTCATATTAATAAACAGAGAGGAAAATTTGATTATTTCATATTGTCTGCTTATCTTAGGGTTGCTAAAATCACCAATGGCTGTGTTAACATTACGGAAAATTTGATGGTTAACAATATCCTTGGAAAACAATACTATTTTATACCACCTATTCTTTGTTATTATTTTTCAATGTATATATGTATAGTTTACTGTAGCTATGTGACTATTATTTCCCTAGCTGTAGAAAGTGTAGGGAAATTTATGTAATCTGTCAGAAATTTTGAGTTTTCACGGGATATTCATGTTTTCCGAACCCCTAATTCCAAAAATAAATAAAAAAAAGGTCCCCAGTGAATCACCAGCAATGTACTTCCCCATTCAAATTTTCTATCTCCCTCTGAACTCAATTTAACGATTTGGTTGAAAATTTATAGATGTCTTACTCATGGGTTTGTAATCTTTTTAGATTTCGTGTTGATCCATTCATTACATTGACAGTTTTTAGGGTTTTTGAGTTAAGCCCCCTAAAGTCCTAAATTTAGCTGAAAATTGATAGGTCTTGTCCTTATGGGGTTTTGGATTTACATATACAATTTCATGCTGATTCATTCATTACATCAGAAATTATTAGGGTTTTTGACTTGAGCCTTCGATAGATGTCATCCTATAATTTCGTGTCGATATATTCATTCTATCGGCGGTTTTAATGTCCACAGACAAGAAATTTTGAAGATAAAATGTTTCTGTTAACATACGATTGTGATTAATGTGTATGTGAACTTCTGATAGAATGAATATACAGACACGAATTAGTATATAGGTATCCAGAACCCCATAAAAACGGCACTATTTATATTTTCAGCCGAATCGGCCAAAGGAAAGGGGGCTTAGAACAAATACCTTTATAACTGCCGAAGTAATAATAATAAATTTATTTCCGGTAAACCAATACATGGTAATAGGATACGTCAAAAGACATTATACATTAAGATAGCTTATAAATTAGATTTATAACTACCTACTTTAGTCTAACACATGTTTGATTAGTAGTAATAACAAAAATATTAAAAAAAGTAAAATGAAATTAATAAAAACTGAACAAATAAATACTTAAAAAAATATGAGTATAAAAAAAAATTAATATTTAAAATTAATATACATTTATAATAAGTAGACACACTTTTCAATTTAATAAAAATTAAGATTTTTTTTTTTTTTTTGTATTTATTTATTTAAAGCCACAACTATGTAAAAGATGCACAACCAGCGGCTGGGCTGACATGTAGGTACTATACAGAAATAATAAAAATAAAATAAAATAATAAAGATAAATATGACATGAAAGGCTTGAGAGAGGAAAAACACCCAGCGGTGAACCCTCATGGCATCACTTCATACCAGGAGATCTCTATGCCAAACTCTCTTTAATCTTCTTGGGGGATTGTGGGGGACAGTGTACAATAGTCTAAGTCGCCGGTCTAGTGTGAGTCGTATCGTCCGAGTATGAGGGTTCCAAGTCAGCCTTCTATCGAGGGTTAATCCTAAATATTTTATGGAAGAGGTATGAGGTAATGGCTGGTTTTCAAGGAATAATGGGGGGCAGTCACCACGGCGGAGATAAAAATTAAGATAACTATTTTTAAAAAAACTTTTCGGAAGTGTCTTTATCCCAACGATTTTCGGGACGTTCTTACATCCCTTCATCGGGTTCCAATGTGCGAGATATAGAAAAGAAAAGGAAAACAATGTAATTATAACAATATAACTATAAAAATATATTAAAAAATAAAAATACAAAATTATAAATGAATAAATAAAACAATATGGTACATTGGACTGACCTTTAAGGTGTAGAGGAACTCTGCCCGAAAAATAAAAATGAAAACTTTGTATCAAATAATGTTTTTGTATATGAAACACGATTCTTTGTTGTGATTATATTATTATTTTTGAACAGTGAGAATAAAATTCCGTTTCCGTTATAAAGGGTTTCCTCTAACATAAACATTTTTATGCAGTTATACTTTTTAAAAAAAGAGAAGAACGAGAGAATTCAGAATGTAAATTCATAAACTCCATAAGGACGATAGGACGGAGGAGAGATTCAGAGGAGGAAGTCTCAATCCAAAAACCCTAATAACTGTTGATGTGTTAAATATTGACTTTTAGCCGAGTTTTACAGGGAGAGCATGAACTTAATTGAATAATTCGGGATGGGAAAGTTATGACCCAGTACTTTTTAATTCCTCTTGGGTTACTTTGCATCTGAAAGTATAGACATGTCGCATTATTACCATTAGAGTTCATCATTGACTGAGGCCTAAAGGGCCCACTTGTTGTGACCCTGGTGGGTCCTGGGGACCATGAGAACCCTGGGTGAAACCTGGACGGGATGTAAAGTTGCCAGTGTCAAGGGTCAGTGGCGAGCTACAGGTGGAGGATCCGTGTTAGGAGGCCTTAGAGAAACCATAGCCAGCCATTAGACCGTTCGGCCGTGCTCTTCAGAAACAGTTAGCCGAAACTGCCTCAAAACAGACTTCGGCATTCCTCCCACATCCCCATTATTAATATTCCGTGAGCTTCCCAGTGGTGTAGTCGTGTGATGACAGCGCTCATCACTTTCACGTAGTCAATTTGTTTGTAAATTGCAGGAAAAAAAAAAAAAATGGTGAATTACCAGCAATATACTTCCTTATCACGTTGTTTGCGCTTTCCCTTTAACACTAATTGACCGTCTTAATCAATAGTTAATTTGAACAGAGATTTCTGCATCCTCATACTAAATTTCGTGTCACTAAATTTAATCCGGGTACACCTCACAGAATAACATAACATAAACAAAAGGGAGAGGGCGCCGGTAGCTCAGTGGTATGCGTGCTTGACTTCTGAGCTCAAGGTCGTGGGTTCGTAGCCCGACCGAGGCCCTTAGTTTATTTTATCTGGGAGGTAAAATAAACTTAAGCACGCCGTCCTTCGGATGGGACGTTAAGCGATGGTCCCGAGCCTGTACGATGTCAGGTACTCGTTAAAGACCCCTACCCTAGATGAATAAAAATTTAGGTTAGGCAAAATTTAGGACTCCCATTGTAGAGTCGGGCTCATGTCCACCAGAGTGACGAAAGAGCGCTCTGGTAGTAGGCGATATGACCTCGTAGTTAAAGCCCGGGCATGAGTCATAAAACCTAACCTAACCTAAACAAAAGGGAAACTCCAGGCAATAAACGCTGTAGCGAGTAGCAGCGCCTTTTCGCCCTTTTCATCTCAAATTCATTTCATATGAGCATTATTGCGTATAAGAAATTCGTAGTCAGGATTACGCTTTACAATGAAACAAAAAAAAACTGCTGATACACTCAATAGTTTCATATACCCAGTAATGTCAATATGAAATTTATTTCTCCATCCTCCAAATCCATGAAGACCTAAATATTGAGCTCCTACTGGATTACATAATAAATTTCACTAAAAACTTTTTACTTGAGTGTGACACAAATCAAAACGCAAAAAATAACGTTCATGATTTTAAATTATAATCTCTGTTTTTGAATGTTTATTAATTTATTTTCTATTCATTTCAGTTACTTTTTATTTTTTTATTTTTCTTTAAGAGTTTTTAAAATTTACTCTTAAGCATTGTTTTCAATTTAATTGATTATTTTTGATTTGTATTTAGTGTATAAGGGTAATGGTTAAGGAACCTTATTGTATAATTGTACTTCTGTAAATGCGACTGTTATAATAAACTCTTCTTCTTCTTCTTCTGAATTTGAGAAAGGGCAGTGGGAGTGAAGTAGTGATCTGTACAAAAGTGGTTGGTATAAGAAATCCACATCACATGTTTTTTTCTTTTGTATTTTTTACTAAAAAACTACCAATAATAGATAGTTATTGTGACTCATGCCCGGGCTTTAACTTTAATACCAGAGTGCTCTTTCATATCTCTGGTGAATATGAGCCGACTCTATTAGGATAGGTGTCTTTACCGAGTACCAGTCATCATACTGTCTCGGGATCATCGCTTAACGTTCCATCAAGGTTTTCTAACCATTGCTAGACTTCCGCAGGGCTTGCTTGACGAAAGTTACTTTTGACTGACAAATATGTTTAATATTCGGATGCTGAATGGACCGGTATCATTAGGCTCTTAATGATAGCTGATTATTCCACAGAAACATGCAAACAGCTGGGAATATTATAAATTTTTCTTTGACCCATTTTTTTACTTTCCCATAGGACAAGTTATGTAATTATAACATAATTCGACATTGGGTCTTTGCGGTATACTTCCCCACCTGTTCGAAGTATAAGGGAAATTCTGTAATCGGTTAGAAATTCGATGTGTAGTTTGACTGGAAGTTCATGTTTTCTAAACCCTTAATTACAAAATTAAAAAAAAAAAGTCGTCAGTGAATCATCGGGAATGAAGTTTCCCAGTTTCTGAATCATCATATTAGATTTCGTATGGATCCATTCATTACATCAACAGTTTTTAGTTTTGAGTTAAGCCCCTTCTCTAATGCCCCATTTCCCTTTGGTAAATTTCGCGAAAAACTGGTATGTGTCGTTCTTATAAGCTCTTGAATTTATATATTAAATTGTGTTCATAGCAAATTGTATTCATACCCAAATCCATACATCCACTCACTTTCTTCACCACACTTGGCACACAATCCTCCCAGGAGATTGAAGAGGAGATGGAATCGTGACAATATAATCCCAGATTGCAACCACCCACATCTTGAAACAAAATCATAATATTCATTGATAATAATCATAATATTCATTGTTTTTAATTTTGCCCTGAGGAGCTACCTCTGGGTAGACGAAGAAAATGAAGTGTAGACAAAATATAGGACTCCTACAGTAGAGTCGGGCTCGTGTCCATCAGAGGGATGAAAGAGCGCTTTGGTAGTAGGCGATATGACCTTGTAGTTAAAGCCCAGTCATGAGTCACAATAGCTAACTGACTCGACACGAAATTTTGTATCCAGAACCCTACAAGGACGACACTTCTCAGCTAAATCGGCTAAAGGAAAGAGAGGGATTAGGGGTGGCTTAATATAAAATCTTCAAATTTCAGCGGGATCAGCCGAGGGGAAGGGGGGATCAGAGGGAGGGCGCAACACAAAATTCTCAATAACTGCCGATGTAATGAATGTATCGACACAAAATTTAGTATGAGGATTCAGAAGCCACTATGTAAGTCAAATATTGAATTTTAGACCAAACGGTCGATTGGCACTGAAGGGAGAGCGAAAACGTAATTGATGAATTCTTGCTGTGGAAGTACATAGCCAGTGATTCACTGGACGTTTCTATGCATGCGGAACAATAATCAGCAGAATAATAAGATTCTATATACTTACTGTATTATTCTGTAAGTTACTAACTAACGCAAAATTACTAACCAGGCAACTACAGGTAATTTGCTAGTATAAACTGTAAATAATTGTACTAGTATATTTAAATAGCTTAGAAAAACAAGTTTAATGTGAACTTCCCAAGTTTCAGTGCTTAGTATACCCTCTAAGTATCTACTTAATTTTTTGTTTATAACCAAATTACAGGGGAAAATTACGTTGAGCTCTTGACCTCACTTCACGAAATCACTTATTAAAACAAACTCGATCGATTTAAATCAGAAAAACGAAAGTGGACGGAAAGTGGTTTGTGAAATTACCGTTCCTCTCTTACCCAATCTCCTTTCTCTTCCTCTTCTACAATACAATTAAAAATTTCAGTTCCGATTGAAATATAAATTAAATAACGGAAACAGAATAGAGAGGATAAGAGTGGTTGGCCGATATTATTGTGTCTATCTTTGATCACTTTAGCTTGGGCTAAGGCGAAAGCGACCCTTCCTTGGATGTTATAGGTAGGCGTGAAGGGGTGTTCCGCGTTGTCCTTAGCGGGTGATAGTCTAAGTCTTACCCTGTTGACCGATGATCCGGAGATTTCGGTCCTCACGGTTGGAGTGCTGGTATCTCTGGAGGAGGGGGTGCGTCCTTCCCTTGAGGCCTTCTCTGGGGGTGGCTTACCGTCAGACTCTTCTTGGCCACATTCCTGGAATACTCCTGTTCAGCGAGCTAGCAGTGTTACGTTAAAGTGTTCTTTTTAAAGAAAAAAATGTCGGTTTTAATCAATCAAATTGAATCAAAAATAGTTTAGGTTAGACAAATTCATAAATATTTTTATATAGTTATGCGAGAGGGCGCCGGTATGTGTGCTTGCCTTCTGAGCTCAAGAATGTGGGTTCGAAACCCGACCGAGGCCTTTAGTTTATTTTATCTGGGAGGTAAAATAAACTTAAGCCGTCCTTCGGATGGGACGTTAAGCGATGGTCCCGAGCCTGTACGATGTCTGTACTCGTTAAAGACCCCTTCCCTTGGTGAATAAAAATTTAGGGTAGGCAAAATTTAGGACTCCCATAGTAGAGTCGGGCTCATGTCCACCAGAGTGACGAAAGAGCGCTCTGGTAGTAGGCAATATGACCTCGTAGTTAAAGCCCGGGCATGAGTCATAAAACCTAACCTAACCTAACCTATAGTTATGCGAATTGTAGAAAGACCGTGGGGTGTGAATGTGGAATTCGCAAACTGAACAGAACGAGCGAGCGGGGACCCCAGGAGGGTGGAGTCTTTGAACAAGGTTGACATTACTACATTCTATCTTCTCTATCGGTTCCAACTCGTCCTGTCAACTCCGCCCCGTTCACGATCATACTTATACTACTTATACATATAACGGTTGCTAATAAACGACCAGCAATCCCCTCTGTCAGTTGTCTAAGCTCAGAATAGTAAAATCCGTTGAAGACTTGGAAATTTCAATATTTTTAAATTCTTTCTTCTTATCTGTTCTCATTTACTCACATCGTAAAGAATTAATTTATGTTTTGAAATATATTTCTGAATATAGAGCGAGTAAATCCTGATGCACTTCCCATATCTTACGATCTATGAATACCGAATGCTACCATCTTGATTTATTTATTGGTGCTTCAAATAAACGAATAATATAATTCATTAAAAAAATTAATATAAATCCTGAAGAGTTACATTTTCAGAAAATGGTATTTCCTATATCAACAATACTATGAATAATGGCTTTGTCACTGTTTTTTGCTCAGGAACACAGGGGCGTATATAAGATTGTGGAGGAGGCAAAGAAAGACTTAATATACAAGGAAGGGGAGGGGGGGGGGGGCATCCGCTGTGACTGAACATGATAGATAAACCATTTTATTAACACAGCTATACGAAATATAGGGAAAGTTAGTAATAAATCAGAAGTTTGATGTTGAGATTTTCACAGGAATTTCCAATTCCCTGATTCCACAGTTTCCAATCCCCTATCTATGTATCTGTATGTCTGGTAATGTATGATAGTAAAATGATGCGGAACAAGATTTCTCATAGAAATAGAAATCGTCTTCACACTATTTTTTTTTTTTTTTTTTGACGTTTCTCAAGGTATAATTATTAGAGGTACATCACCTGTGTAGGTGATTCACCTAATTTGGAAGGGTACCTATCGACTTATAGTATTTAGCATCTTTCAGATGCAATCACTAATTTAGCTGCCATAGAAATAATTTCGCTTAACCGCACAATTAAAGCTCTTACTAACAGCCATTTTACTAATTTTCACACCGGTTCGGACTTTCCTTTCGTAGTGGTCAATCACTGCAGGTTCACTCTATCGTAGTTCGTGACGAAAAAATTAAGATTTTCTTTACTTAATTCTAAAAATAAATTAAGATAAATTAAGATAGCTGAATTTGATTGATGAGGTTTAAAAGGAAAAGTTTCCTTTGATGAAAGTTAATTTTAGAGAATAGTTTTTTTTTTTAGTTTTATATTTTAAAAACTCTTGAAGGGGTTGCACGGACGGGTATGCAAAACGTGTTTGCATGGCGTACCATGTTTGGGAAGGTATGATGATGTGAAAATGTGGATAATTAGTAAGGCGAGGTGGGCTGAGGAGGTCAACCAGGTTAGCGTGTCGGAGAAGATACCTGCTCTACCATAGGATACTGTGGGTTGATAGGTCACAGCAGTATGTCTGGAGGACTTCGTGGTCACTCCGCCTGCAAAGTTCTATATTCATAGTATAGAAGTTAAGCATCAGAAATACGATGTTGAGTAATTCATCAGTATTTCATGTTTTCCAACCTTCTGATTCCAAAGATGAAAAATATAAGAAGTCGTTGTTGAATCAGTGGCTATGAACTTCCCCAGAACGACTTAATCAAATAACTTTTTGTTTCCCCTCCAAAACCAGTCAATAGTTGACCTATAGGTGCTCCTAAATCCTCATATTATACTTTGTGTCGATACATTCATGACATCGGCAGCTATTAAACCCCCCTTCCTTTCGGTTGATATTCTTGAAATTTAACAGGTTAGGTTTTATGACTCGTCTGGGTTTTAACGACGAGGTCATATCGCCAACTACCAGAGCGCTCTTTCGTCACTCTGGTGGACATGAGCCCAACTCTAATGTGGGAGTCCTAAATTTTGCCTACCCTAAATTATTATTCACCTAGGGTAGGGGTCATTAACGAGTACCTGACATCGTACAGGCTCGGGACCATCCCTTAACGTCCCATCCGAAGGACGGCGAGCTTAAGTTTATTTTACCTCCCAGATAAAATAAACTAAGGGCCTCGGTCGGGTTTCGAACCCACGATCTTGAGCTCAGAAGACAAGCACGCATATCACTGAGCTACCGGCGCCCTCTTTTAACAGGTTAGGTCCTCATTCGGTTTGGACTTCAAATATGAAATTTCATATCAATATTATTTTTATTGACCCCGTTATTGGGGTTCTTGAGTTGAGCCTTCAACTTCCCTTCCCTTTCTGTGTTTTCGCTGAAAATTAATAAGTGTCGTCCTTATGGGGTTTTGAATCTCATATGAAATTTCGTATTCATATATTCGTTACAACGGCAATTTTTAAAGTATTCTATTTAAACCTCTCCCCTAATCCCCCTCCCCTTTGTCTGATTTGACTGAAAATTTATAGGTGTTGTCCTTATGGGGTTCAGGTCACAAATAGAAAATTTCGATACATTCATTCTATTGAAAGTTATTGTGTTCACAGATAGACAGTAATTTTTTTTTTTTACATATTTAGAATCTAGAGGTCGGATTTCGTTGAAAACTCCGCATCGGAAAACAGATTTTATCTCTGGGTTACATTTTGAAATGGAAGTGACACATGAGTATCTTCGGCATGTTGTGGTAGGGAGTTTAAAAAAGGTTGGAATGCGGCTTCCACATATCGATAAGGGCTGGAAGTTTAGGCAGATTAGGGAAAGATAGTGGCTTAACTCCACCGAAACTCCAATACCGAAAGGCGGCCTCCACCTGCGGAAAATGTTATTGTCTGTTTTGGATATGGAAGGAATTACCTATCCATTATAATATTTTATTTAATGAAACAATGTCTACTGCGAACATCTTGACCGTTTGACGCTCGCCGAAAAAAACATTTGGTCAATAGGCGCGGGTTTTTGTTTCATTAGGACAATGCACGAGCTCAAGTTGCGAGAGAGCACAACTCGTGCTGGGAAATAAGGCAGTCGTCGCCGTATTTTCTCGTCAATGATGATCATCATCTATTCCTGTGTCCACAACTTTCTAATTGACAAGCGGATGCATTCATCGGAAGAGGTAAAAAGGGCAGTCTTTATATCTTTCATAGCGCAACCTAACGATTTTTTTTTTTTTTTTTAAAAGGAAAGTAAAAATTTAGAAATATGTTTTAGAAAATGTTGGAAAAATACAAAATTGTTTAAAAATTAACACAGGAAGGGTTCTATTACTTTTTATCCTTGAATATAAAAAAAAACGACATTTAAGTTTTCTAAGTCTATAATACAGTCCTAAGAACAATTGTCGATGTTTCTAATTTCACCCTCGATAATGTCATTAAAATTCCTTTTGTCAACGACCTCATCAAGTCCCTATTCCTGAACTTTTAAATGAAAGTCCTGTTGTCCAATCTCTGTCAACGAAGGCTGAGGCGGACCTGGCGGGCCAAATGATTTTATATTGATGAAAATAATATCATTTTATATATTTATTTTATTAATATTGTAGATTTTTTTTTTTTTTTTAAATCATATTATTCCCGAATCAATGTTCTAGTATTTATTTGCTTGTAAATAGAGTGAGTGAGTAAACCTCTTATCCCCATTAGACAAAAATGTCGAGATCCTCCCTATGGCAAACTAGACCACTCTTTCAGAGCCAGAGGACCTGCGTTCGAATTTTGTATGTATGTACTGCAATGGATATTCTTCTTATAATCTTATTCGGATAATATAAATATAATAATCAAATGACAATTAATCACATGACCTGTTGCCAGAAAATAGAAGAAAAGTGTAGAAAAAATTGAATTTAACGGTTTGTTTTTGTCTATCATTTGTTTAGTACATCGCCGGTTATTTGAGGTTTTGTGTCAACCCCTCCCCCCTAATACCCCTTTTCCTATGACCGATTTAGGATAATCAATACATGTCGTTCTTATGGGGTTCTGGATTCACATAAAATTTCGTGTCGATAATTCATTCTGTAGAGAGTTATTTTATTCACAGACACACACAGACTGTTTAGGGGAAGTTCAGAAATTCTTCAAAGTTTCACAAAAATTTGATGTTCTTGGAAAAAAAATTTGTTTCTATCTGTGTTTGTCCGTGAACACGGACTCTCAATAGAATGAATATATCCACAAATTTTTTCATGTGCATCCAAAACCTCATAAGGATGATCCCTATTAGTTTTCAGCCAAATCCTTAAAATTTCTGACCGAATACATAAGTTTCCCCTACACTTCGTATATGCTTGTGAAGTAAAATGAAGTGACTCGTATATCTTTCATCTAAGGAGCGGAGAGTGCGAAGACGACCCAACCTTCCTGCCACGGCAGAGAAAAGGACATTCATGCCGTCCGTACACAATTATTACAGTTAATTAGTGTAACAATGGCAGTTATAGCTGCTGAGATTGTCAAAGAGACGGAAAGGCAGACAACAATAAGGAAGAGCTGTATCCTTGTATAGGACGAGTTTCACTAGACGAGCCTCCTTGATGACAACAACCATTAGAGCTGAGGGCTACAGACTGTAGAAAACGGAAGCCATGATTAGACCAGGGAAAAGTAGGCCTCACACCGAGATAAAGACATCCCAGCCTACTGTAATGAGTCTTTAGTTTGGCTTTACTTCCATGTCTTCTTTTCATTTATCCACGATCCTTCCAAGGATCTCGTTACAATTCCTCATCACAGTACAGGGGAAGTTATGTAATCAGTCAAAAATTCGATGCGGAGTTTTCAACGGTATTTCATTTTTTTCCATCTCCAGATTCTAAATATGAAAAAAATGTCTGTCTGTGAACAAGAACACTCTTTTTTTTTTTTTTTTTTTTTTTGTGGCCCTATGTACGATACATATTAGTTAGTTATTATGACTCATGCCCGGGCTTTAACTACAAGGTCATATCGCCTACTACCAGAGCGCTCTTTCATCACTCTGGTGAACATGAGCCCGACTCAACTGTGGGAGTCCTAAATTTTATCTACCCTAAATTTTTATTCACTTAGGACAGGGGTCTTTAACGAGTACCTGACATCATACAGGCTCGGGACCATCGCTTAACGTCCCATCCGAAAGACGGCGTACTTAAGTTTATTTTACTTCCCAGATAAAAAAAACTAAGGGCCTCGGTTGGGTTTCGAACCCACGAACTTGAGCTCAGAAGGCAAGCACGCATACCACTGAGCTACCGGCGCCCTATGTACGTTAATTCTTCTCGTTAATTCGAACCTCGATAATTCGAACTAAACTGAAAAACTCTTGATAAATTGAAAAAAAAACGTTGTTTTTAGATACACTCGTTAATTCGAAATGTTTTCCTTCCTCGGCGGGCTTCGAGCTCTCTATAATTCGAAGTCAGCAGACTCTCCCTCTCTATAAATCGAATTTTTCACAGAATATGTAATTACATTTACGTTCAATGTACGACTTAGCTTTGTTTACAAACAACATTCCCAATATGAATAACCCCTCTTTCCTTACTTCGGCAAAAAAACATTCCCGATTTTCTCGATTAGAGACGTGTTTTTGTATTTTTTTCTTATATATATTTTTTATATATACATATTAAGTATACATTTTAATTGCATAGTACATGTATTTATTATTACTATTTTTTTTTTTTTTTGTTATTTTTTTTTTTGGCATTATGTGCGGTGTATTTTAGCCATGTCAATATGTTATCTATAGTTATTTACGACATCCATGGCCCAGAGAGGGACTTCTATCTACAAAATAAAACTCACTCCCGGACAGGATTCGAACCCGCAAACCATGGTGAGACCATGCGACCAAAGCCCTACGCTTTAGCCCGCACGGCTCCCATGATCACTCCCATAAGGATACATGTATGAACACGAATTTGTATATGTGAATCAAGAACCCTGTAATGACGACACCTATTGATTTTCAACCAAATCGACCAAAGGGAAGGGGAGAATTAGGGGGGAGACAACACAAAAACTCTAAGAACTGCCGATAGAATGAATATATCGACGCGAAATTTTGTATGTGTGACCTGAACCCCGAAAGAATCAACGTATAATCTGTTGTCCTAGAAAGACGCGACACATTGTTTTTTAACCAAATCGGCCGTAGGTAAGAAGGAGATTAGGCGACAGACTTAACACAAACAAAGACACAAATATGGGCAGCACGTATCAATTTTCCGCGAAATCGCCAGAAGGGAAGTGGGGATTGGAGGGAAAACGGAATATTGGTGAAAGTCAATCTGGGGAACTATGTATATTGGTGGTGATACTTCAAAGGACTTTTTTAAAATTATTTTCATATAAATTATAGTTGCTATACATATTCATACATATGTATTAGTAATTTTGATTTCCAGTCGAAATAGTCCAAATTTTTGCATTAATCAGTTATCCCAGACACATGTAGGCAATGCTGCCCCCGGGATTGCAGTGCATGCATTACATTCTGACTCACGTTCCTGAGACCGTGCGTGACCTGTACTGGTTCTGTTACATTTCAACGTTCCGGGAACATTATTATTTTTTTCCGCATAGTCCGCACAAATATAATAAAAAAATAATTCTTAAGTGGGTCGTTGAAAGCATTTCGTTTTTAAGTGTCTTGTTCTTGGACTTCCTTGTTGAAAGCTGTGGCAAAAACTTGAACTTTTTATAGTTCAGACTTGTTTTTACATACCTCCCTAATGAAAATTTGGTCCGGAAAGTTATCACTATCATAATACTTATCATATACGTATTCACTGAAATTGCATTTTTTCCAACCACCTGATTTCAAAAATTAGTAAAAAAAATACTATAATTGCACCATTAGTGTTCCGTGCCATCAGCCCTCCACTTAAATTAAACGACAAAAGTTGTTCCTTACATCTTGAGAAATATTTTTTGTCGAAAAATGTTTTCTGTAAAACCAATGGTTCAGCAGTTATAATGAAATAAACAATTAAATTGTTTATAACTTGTTTATAAATTGATCGTGCTAGAATCCTGATAATTTTGGCTGAATCTACACCTAATTCTCAATGTTCATGATTTTTTCCAAATTTTTCTGAGCAATCCTTTTGGTGATAAAGAGTGCGGGACAGCAATTTTCAAGCGTTTTTCCCGAAAAATGTTTAAAAAAAGCATAAAAAAATACATTATGTATATTGTTGAATTCGTGCAACAATAAGCTTTCATTTTTTTTTTTCCATTTTCCAATTTAGCCCCTGAAATTAACCCCCAGAATCAAAATTCAACTTTTTATACGTTTTATATATAAAACACACTATCTCTTTACTAAATTTCAAATTTTTACGTCGAATTGTTTCAGAGAAAATCGACGGATGGACACCGAAGTGATTCCATAAGTTCTGTTTTGCTAATTTTGGCACGGAATAGTAAAAATTAGTAAACAAAATCGTCGGTGAATTACCGAAATCGTAATCGCGAAATCTTCTCAAGCACCAATTAATCTATTAAGTATTCGCTTTCTCTAAATCATGGCGGTAGGTATAATTATAAAGTTCAAAAAAAAAAAAAAAAAAAAAGTACGAGGTTCAAATATAAGTTAGTCAATAGGTCAAGAGAGTGACTTTTTAAATTAAATAAAAAATCTGCATTTTATATACATTATATAAGATGAGGGTTTAAATGTTAGTAACTACATGCAATAGTATTAATAAATGTTGAGGAGACACCGGTCTACCCAATTTGAAATGTACATCTCTCATTACGTAACTTGTTACCTTCTGTTCAGAAATGTTTCCATAATATTAGATATCGATATGAATATCGAACAGAGAAGTATCGATACCAGTATCAGATTTACTGTTGTGAGGCAAGTATCGCATACCGTTATAAAAAGATATATCTAAAAAAATTTCTTTATTCTCCCTAATTCAGTATTTTTTATTTGTTATACCTCTATTAAGATCTAGTCGAAATTGTCTTTAAATTAAATTTGTACAAGAAAGGGTATATTTTGTATGAAATACAATTTTTGCTGTTCACCCGGGCGAGAAATATGCCGAAAATCGTCCTAAAATGTCCTTTTGAAATTCATTTTTTTAGACGTTTGCTTGATTTTGCGATTATAAACTATTAAGTCTTATCGAAAAATTAGTTCTTATTACATTTATTTCTCATTGGAAATTTAATCATTTATGTGTCTAAGTTATTAATATGAACTAAGTTATAATTCTTCAAAGAACGAACTTAAAATCAACGTTAAGCGATGGGCTCGAGCCGGTACGATATCAGGTACTCGTTAAAGACTTGTTAAAGAGAGTATGGCTCTTTCGTCACTCTGGTGGACATGAGCCCGACTCTACAGTGGGAGCCCTAAATTTTGTTTACCCTGGGTGGACCAGAGTGACGAAAGAGCGCTCTGATAGTAGGCGATATGACCTCGTAGCCAAAGCCCGGGCATGAGTCATAATAACTAACACAGGCATTTTCTCTATTTGAATGTGTGCAACTTTATTTTATTTTAAGAGATGGGAGGGAAGTCTCCGGATGCATTGCGTCATTTCTGACGGGTTTGTCTACTAATGTATGGTTTTGCGGTATGGAGTGGAAAGAAATTTATTGACTGTGTTGAGTTCCTAGTTTCTTTTCAAGGCCAGTAGCTCATTTCTGTTCTTGTCTGTTGTCACAGTTTTCTGTCCATCTATCAAGGACGATAGGCCGGGGTCTTGTCTCAGGAGGCGTCATGTTTCCTTCAAAACGTCACTGTCTTCAGTCGTTAAGTCTCTGGTGTATTGTCGGTATCTGTTGACTCTGTCATTGTTCAGTTCCCAACGTATTTGTCTCGTCAGTCGGTTCAGTCCTCGCTTCTCTTGTGGATCGCGTATTCGTTGGCGATGTTTCCGGAGTGTACTTTTTATCATATCAAGTATGTGGGGTCATGTTCTGTGAGGATTATATGTCAAGTTGTGTATCAAACTATATAATACCTTGTGTAAACAACAATAAACATCGTCTTATGTTTTCAGTGTCTCGTAATGTAAAGGAATGTTTGTATATTCAGTGTTGTCGTAATGTAAAGGGATGTTTATGTTTTCAGTGTTGTCGTAATTTAAAGAGATATCTATGTTTTGTCCATGTCCTAAATATATATTTGTGCTTCAATCTATTTTCCCCTTCATCTTTAAATTCAATGAATAAAGTGAAAAATTCCAAAGCAATGTAATAAAAATAGTTCACAAAATCAAAATTTCTTAAGATACTCTGCACTGATTTTAATCAACATGATAGTCTCTGAGGAATGTTTACCAATCTGGGTTTAATAATAATAATTTTATTATATCCCATGTAAACACTTCACTACTCTGATACTTTTGATCTGATTTTTTTCAGAGATATTCTAAAACACAATAAAAAATAAAGAAAATTTTCTTAAAATATATATATATATATATATATATATTATGGGAAGACTTCTGGTATTGCCATTATTTTCAGCAACGACTTAACAAATACCAAATGGAAGTTCAACCAGTTTACAATCGAAACTGTTCCCTTTTTTTCAGCCCCCACGGGGTTTTTCCCTCTCCCTCCTGTACAGTTAAGTCTTAAAATATGAAAAACATTAAAAATAAAATTTCATCTCAAATTGAATTCTTAATAATAAAAAAAAATTTTGAAATGTTATGTGCTGATTAAAATACAAGTACATATGCATATATGAAATAAACCAAAGATGACAATAACAAATATATGAATACAAATAAAAGATATATAAAAATACATAAAATAAAGATACACAGTTTTTTGAGGAAGTAGGTACGTACTCACTGTTGTACTGTACTTAACTGTACAGAAGGGCCAGGGAAAAACCCCGTGGGGGCTCAAAAAAGGATACCGTTATGATTGTAAACTGGTTGAATTTCCGTTTAGTATTTGTTAAGCCGTGGCTGAAGATGGTAGCAATACCGAAAGTACTCCCACATTATATATATTGTGAAATAGAGAATATTTTTTAAAAAACATACGTTTTTCTTTATTTTTTACTTCACTACTCGTAATGTTGTGAATTGGGAAGACAGGACTTGATTAAGTTATCAAAACGCCGTAACCTTCGAGCTGGTCTGGTTCAACGGCTCGGTTATCATAACTAGTTAGCGGAAGCAATTGGGAAAGAGGCAGTTGACCCAGAACAAAAAGAACACTGACCTATACCAACAGAGCAGATTTACCGAAGTGGAACTGAATTCGGGCCTCTTGAAAGATGCCGTCTAACATCGTTGTCAGTCCCTGGTCCCTAGGATGCGCTGCCGACCCTCTCCCTCTGCGTAGCAAGTGAATCTCTAATTTATACCTTCTTTGCCCGCCTTCCCATACCTTTGTAAATATGTATATTTGAATTATATGTAAAGCCAAAGAAACTTATGTTCTTAAGCCCCATATTATTATGTATTATATATGTATAAATAACCTCTTGCAGCACCGAAACTTATTAATTTTGTGGATCGCGTGTTCGTTGGCAATGTTCGCTGAGTGTATTTCTATCCCGGAGGCTGGAGTAAGGAGTTTTGAGTTTGAACCCAAGTGTACTGCAGAGAGACTTAAATCTCTAATCCCATAAGTTACAAATTCTATAAAACTTTTTTTTTTTTTTTTTTTTTTTTTTTTTTTCTTTTGGCTTTATGAACGGTGCATATTAGCCATGTCAATGTGTTATGTATAATTATTTAAGACATCCATGGCCCCGGGAGGGAGTTCTATCTACGAAATAAAACTCACTCCCGGACGGGATTCGAACCCGCAAACCATGGTGAGACCATGCGACCAAAGCCCTACGCTCTAGCCCGCACGGCCACCATGGCCCCCAAAAAACTTAAAAATTACAAAAATGTTACAAAACCATAACCTTACATTACTAAAAGCAATTTTTAATATAGCAGATAACTTCTGAGGCAGTCATGGAAACGTTTTTATCATAGATACAGCATATATGGTTTTTATTAATGTGAGTGGATGGTTAAGGCCGTTAAGTGCATATATAAACAAGACTTTGCATAATGAATTCAGCTATGCGAGCACAAGATGAATGGGTCACCCAGTGTTGGAGTGACCCTAACGGTTCCGTTCTTTGGGTCATCAGCCCGCCACGCTGGACGACCTGTTTGCTACATCGGTCAGTCTGGCTACGCCTTCCCATCCCAGCTTTCTCATATCTCGCTTCTAGACTTGAGAGAAAGTGCGCTGCGATGTTAGGTTAGTCTATTGAAATCTCAGCGGGAGAGCAGTTAATCAAACGTTGAAAATCAAAAATTTGTTTAATACATGGATGAGAATAATTTGATCCTAGAAAGCTATTCTTCTAGTACAGAATTAAAAAATGTTGGAATAACTTTATGGAGGGCAGGAAGGTGAGGCGGGGTGAGACCTTTAGGTGGAAGATGTGACCAAGGTACATTGAGAGGTCGCATGTCTGTAGAAGGAGCTTTGGGTGGAGATGTGGAGAAAGTTATTATAGAAAGATGAAGAAAAAATTAAATCATTTTCTATTTTATCTCTAATTGACATACGCATTAAGGTGGCTTCACACTATCACATTTCCCTCACTGAAAGTGTATAATATTAAATTATAGTTGTACCTCTTTAAATGCGACTGTTATAATAAACTCTTCCTCTTCTTCATCTTTTAACAAATTGAAGCTGAGGCTAAACGCGAACAAGACAGAAACTAAGGTTTTCGCACTTCGACGCATAAACCATGATACACTGACACCGCTAAACATCAACCACAGAAACATCCCCTGGATACCAGCACATCAGGCGGTGACGTATCTAGGGGTGTTCCTAGACACCAAAACGCCTGTCCGGTTTGGCTCGGCATAAGCCAGACTAATTTAAGACTAAATTAAGAAACTGGTCAGGTTCAAAAACAAAGTTCTCCGCCGTAAACGCGCCTTGGATGGTAAGGAATTCTCAGATACACAGAGAGCTGGGTGTTTCCGACGTTAGAGACTTCATATTGGAGTTAGTGACAAGGTTCAGGGCTGGGCATTGGGGAACCGCTACCTTTGGCATTGGGGAACCTCTGCTACACAGTCGTTTGAAGCCCCGGCTTCTACAAGACATCGTATTTTAACAATATGTATATATATACTTTTTTTTAAAATTGTGTATAGCACCCCTTGCGCTAAACCGAATAAATTGTTTTTTTTTTTGTTTTTTCTTCATCTAAAATTATTTGAAGTTCATAATCGTGTAGTTTAATAAAATAAAAATATATAATGTGGCCATTACGAGACTTGCTTATACCAACCACTTTTTACAGATCACTTTTCCTTCCCCTCTTCCCTCTCAAATTCATTTTATACTGACACAACTGGGTATATGAAATGACTGTAATGTGTTGGTGTCAGAAAGTTGTATTTGTTTCATTGTACAGGACAATTCGGAGTGTGACTTTCTTATACCCAGTAATGCCGTTATGAAATGAATTTGAGAAGAGGGAAAGGGTAGGGGGAGAGTGATCTGTAAAAAGTGGTTGGTATAAGAAAGTTCTGTTATATGATCACATATAGTTTTAATTTAAAAAAACTAGCAATAATGAAACGCTATTTTAAAATTGCTATGTGGTACAATCTAGTAAATATTACTTCGAAATATTTCCTATAGAAACTTATTTTATATTCTTTGGGGCGCTATATTTATTTATACTGGTTTTAAGAGAGGCATTTTTATCATTGGAAATTTAATTATAGTTGCTAAGAACTAATTTTTCGGTAGAACTAACTAACCGCTTTCGCGTAAATCGAGCAAACATTAAAAATACTAGGATTCAAAACGTTTATAATAGTTCCTTATTATATTATAATCTATGAACGTATATCATAATAAGAGAATATGGACAAGATGTAAATTAATGGTCAACTTGAGTCTCTTGATGATGTAGATCACCGGATCCTCAAACAGAAGGTCACGTGGCGTTGTGCAAAGTTGTATATAGCTGTTCTGGACTTTGTGTAAGAATAGTATCTTTAGGTCGTCATGTAATGTTACGTATGTTTAAAACGTAGTTTGAGCATTTTGATGATTATTCGGAGGATTATATTTTGAATGGCTTAAATTCTTTTGGTGTATGACAGCTGGACACCATAGGTCTTGTAGTGTTTGTGGTTGAGGCGAAGTTGAGATCGTTTGTCTTGTAGTCTTCTGAGCAGTCCAAATCCTCGTTTTATTATTTGTCGTGTCTCAAGAACATCTATTGATTTTCAGCTGAATGAGGGATGAGATGAGGGGGGGGGGGGGGGGGGCTCAACTCAAAAACCTTAATAACTGCCGATGAAATAAATTTATGGATTAGAAATTCAATATGTGAATTCAAAACCTCATAAGAATGACACACATTAATTCTCAGCAAATTCGGCTGAAGAGATGGAGGAATTTGAAGAGTAGAAGCCCTTCTTTTCCTTCCTAAAAATAAGGGATATTGAAATGCGATTGGTACCTCCAACTGTCCAAAGTACAGGGGTCGGTTACAAATTCGATGTTGAATTGACACAGGAATTTCATGATTTCGGACTCCCTGATTCCAAAAATGAAAGAGCATCTGTATCTATGAACACGATAATTCCCGATAGAATGACTGTATCGACACGAAGCTTTATATGTGAAACCAAAACTCAATTGGACAATAACTATGAATTTTTAGGCAAATTGGCCCAAAGTGTGGGATCAGATGAGGGAGCCTAACTCAAAATCTATCTAATAATCTATTTATTAAAATGGTCGATTGATTTTAGAGGGAGAGAGAAAACTTGGTTGATTAATTCACCCTGGGGAAGTACAGAAGGAGTGAAGAGACCTCATCTTTCGGACTGGTTAAAGTTGGTATGTAGATAGTGAAGAGCTGCCCTGAAGCAAGTTCTGTTGTAGTCTTCAGGTCATCGTCCGCTTTATCGTCTCCAGATCTGGGTCAAGTTTAACTAAAACCCACCTTTATAGGTCTGGCTTTAGTCACATTATAAAACTATTTGTCTACAAAAGATACTAGTTTTGTCTCTGAAATCTTTTGGTAGGCTTCAGCTTTATCGGAATATTCAAATATAGAATATTACTTTCATAGCTCTACGAAGTATAGGGGAAGTTATGGAATTGGTCAAAAAATCGATGCTGCGTTTTTAACGGAATTTCATGTTTTCCGACCTCTAGATTCCAAATATGAAAAAAAAACATTCTGTCTGTGAACACGATAACTCCCGATAGAATTAATCGACACGAAATGTTATATATGAACCCAGAACCTTCTAACGACGACACATATTGTTTTTCAGCCAAATTGACAGAAGAAAAAGGGGGATTAGGGGGGATGCTTAACTCGAAAACCCCAATAAATTGAAATTTCATATTTAAAGTTAATACCCAAGGAGGACCTATGAAATTTCAGCGATATCAATTGAAGGGAAAGAGGGTTCAGGAGAGGATGCTCTATTCAAAAACTCCAATAACTGCCGATGTAATGAATTTATCGACACAAAATTTAGTATGAGGATTTAGGAGCCACTATGTAAATCAACCGTTGAATATTAGCACAAACGGTCGACTGGTTTTGAAAGGGGAGCGTAACGTTAAGTTATTGAATAGTTTTTTTTGTTTTTTTTTCAAGTCACCATCTTTACAAGCTTCAGACCTAATGTGTTTCCTATGTTTCTTGGCTAAAAATTCCGTTAACATGAGTTGGACCTAAGCTCATCGTGCGACACACATCCATGATTTCTGTGTATGTCTAGTGTATAATAAGTTTATGATAATTTAAAGAATGTGGCTGTTTTGCTCTGGTGCCGGATAAATGAGGGCTTCACAAGAAATATTCCTCATAGATTTGCAAAATAGGAAAATCATTTTTCGATACTTAACTTTATCATACGTTTCGAGATCAAGGCTTGTCTGGTCCATCTCAGAAGTGACCTCATCAGATACCTGCTACCAAGCCATTCTAGTCTATCTTATATCTGGCTGCCAAGCCACTCAAGTCCATCTCATACCTGGCTACCAAGCCACACAAGTCCATGTGATACCTGGCCACCAAGGCACTCAAGTCCATCTCATACCCGGCTACCAAGGACTCAAGTCCAACTCATATCTGGCTACCAAGCCACACAAGTCCATCTCATACCTGGCTACAAAGGCATTCAAGTCCATCTCATACCTGGCTACCAACACACACAAGTTCAACCTGCGTAGTCAAGAAGAGTAGCCTATTCTCCTAACTTCCTCTATACACTCACGCAACTGTAGTCCCTCCAAGAACCTGCCATCTACTCATGTATTTATACATTTATAACTGCAATAAAGTTTTTTTATTTTAGTACATAATCATAACAATTCTCCATTTTCTTCGTGATTATATAAATTCTTTATGGTCGTAAATACGTGAAACTGATAAATTTAGGGAAGAGTAGTAAAAGATCAATTACAAATTTTTGAAATATTTACTAACTTCCTGCCCTACACCTGATCTAATCAAAAATGTTTTCCTCAACTAATTTTTATAGGTGGGCCTCCTTAACAAAAAAAAAGCTTAAGGCCCCCGAAACGGTGGATACGCCACTCGTCCAGAGGAAGGATGCAGACGTCTCTCACATTTCACTTTGATTACGATAACAGATCAGACGAAAAAAGTGGAATATTGAGTTTTTTTAAACTTTCATTTTTTTTTTTTTTTAATTTTCTTCTTTCTCACTTTTAAGAGAGACATAATCTGGAGATTATTTTCATTTTGTAACATCGATTAGTAAAGATATACATTTTACATCATCCACTGAGAAAAAGTATATACAAAAAGAATAACCATTAATCAGAATAATTTCAAATATATTATTCCCATTTGTCATAACTTCTGCCTAACGGTTCTGTCGAGTCTCTTAAAAATAAATGTAAAAAATAAATAATAATTTAACTAAATATAATCTCTAGGAGGACCGGATTCGAGCCAGTTATTTATTATCTTATTTATATAAAAGTGCTTATGTATATGTTTCATGTATGGGCGCCCGCAGATTTTTTTTACATAGGGTAATCCGGAAGAAAATACATGTTGCAATCTGCAAGTTTATAAATGCTCTTGATTTGAAATGTGAAAGCCTGGCTTTGAATCATGAGAGAGTCGGATATTAGTAAAATTGTCGTTGCTGTAAATTAGAGACGAATGGTCTCTTTATATTCTGTCATTTCTGCCCCAGATTTAAGGATGTTGAAAAGAACACAGCCAATATAAAAGGCGGAATTGGTCTTTCACATTTGGCTGATTTTTTACTTCGCCAGTTATACAAAGTATAGGGGAATATGTAATCGGTCAAAAATTTGTTGCGTTTCCCAACAAAATTTCATGTTTGTCGACCTCTGGAATCTGGTTTCAAATATGAAACAAAAAAAATTCTGTGTGTTTGTGAACACGATAATAGAATGAATGTATCAACACGAAAATGTATATGTGACTTTAAAACCCTCTAACGACTACACCTATTGAACCTATTGATGTTTAGCCAAATCGACCAAAGAGAAGGGGGAATTAGGGGAGAGGCTTAACTCAAAAACTCAAATAACTGTCGTTGTAATGACGTTATCGACACAAAATTTCATATGTAAATTCAAAACTCTATAAAGACAATACATCAATTTTCAGCTGAATCAGTAGAAGGGAAGGAGGGAATCAGAGGGGTAATTTCATGAAATTTCATATTTGAAGTCAAACCCAATTAGGACATAACCTGTTTTAATAAAAAAATAAATATATCTATTGTATTAATTAAAATCAGGTATTTTATTCTTATCATCCTTTATTATATATCTTTTTTTTAATTTTTTTATTATTATTATTTTATTTTTTTTGATGGTTATTATTAATTTATTTATTTTTTTTACAAATAGCTATTTACAACTGTATACAAATAAATACAACAAGCAAATGGCTAATAAAGAGGTAATGGTAATGACAAAATGTCATGAGGGGAGAAATCACCCAGTGGTGGACACTCCCTTTATATATATTTATTTTTAAAACAATTATTATTCATCTCATGTATATATTGTATGATTTAATATCGGTGGATGTTTACTATTTTGGGTGTAAACAATTGTATGAAGTATTCAATTAAAATGTTATGGGAATAAATATATAAGTATATTTTTTTTCCTGTTTTATGAACGATGCATATTAGCCATTCCACTACACTGGCGTTATTGGTTTCATCTATGATATGTAACTCTCTCGGACTGGATTCGAACCCGCGATCTTGGTGGGTCTATGCTACCAAAGCCCTACTCTCTAGCCCCCTCATCATAGTCCGCATATCATCTTAAGATGGTCATCTTTACTTGCCATACGCCAAAATCTTGTTTACCAAATAAACTGAACATATATATGGGATTAAATTTGTGGGCATTCTGTCTAATATTACTATTCTCTCTGTTTTCGAGCGAAATGTTTTTACATTATGAGTAATTATACAAAATTGCTAATTCATCATTTTTTAAATAATACATCGTCTCAAAGGCAAAACTGTTCTGATTCGGTTGATAATATCAGGTTAGATTATAATATGTGTTCGTCGACATGCGATCTTAGCCCACATAACTCCTTACAACGTTCTTAACGGATCGAGTCGGTTCGCTTGTCACACGATAGCATATTTCAGCAAGTTTTTCTAGTTTCAGTAAATAAAAAATAAAAAATTATGAATAATTATTCCCGCAAGACGAGAACATAGCATTATATAGAAAATATTACATAGAACAGTGATATGATCACACATTGAAGGGTTCCGCTACTGAATATTAACATAATTAATTATATAAGGTTGTGCAGTGATAGATAACTATAGGCTCAGGTAGTTCAACTGTAAATATATAGTTATTATGACTTATGCCGGGTCTTATAACTACAAGTTCATATTGCCGATTACCAGAGTGCTCTTTCGACATGAGCCCGACTCTACAGTGGAGTGTGTGTCCTGAATTTAGGTAGGCAAAATTTTGTGATTTGTTCACCTAGGGTAGGGGTTTTTAAAGAACACCTGACATCACACAGGCTCGGGACTATTCTTTAACGTCCAATCCGAAGGACGGCGTGCTCAAGGTTTCTTACCTCCTAAATAGAAAACCTAAGGGCCCCGGCCGGGTTTCGAACCCATCATCTTGAGCTCAGATATAATCAATGAACTTGTTTAAAATTTTATTTCACAAAAAATATATGCATATAGTATACCGGTTTTTTTTTTACGCACGAAGTTTAACAGTAATTTGCTTCGAAGCCGAAACCTATACTAAAAGTATATATGTTTTGTGGAAATAGACAATATAAATTTTAAAAAAGTTATTTTATTTCATTGGTTTTCCACCAGATAGCAAAACTAATTCGGACATTCCTTTTTCCTCAATTATTCCTTAATTATAATGTACCTTAATTATATTAGATATCTGTTTTTACTTTGAAAATAGCTTCAGTTGGACCTAAGCGGAGTGGTGGATAGCATCCTTAATCCTTAATCTGTCGGTACACAGGCTGACAATGTCTAGATAGCATGAAGGCAACCATATTTTTTTATCGTTGATTACTATAGAAATAATGCAGCGTACAGTGTCAGTATTTCCATGTGTGAAGCTGGCCGCACCCACTGCCATTTTTGTTTAACTGTATCAATCCTTTGTATACGTTTTTGTTCTGTTTTTTTTGACCTGTTGTTTAAGAAACATTTTTTTTCAGTACGTCTGCGTACAGTTTGGGTTCAATAGACGCCATATGATCCTATGGAAATAGAAAATATTTTAAAATAATGCTTTAACTGTTAATAAGCCCATTCCGCCTTTCGGGATTGGCTCGAGCGTTTTATTTTTCCTTCATGACAAAAGTTACTTGTTGAAAATTTGTGGTAATTTTGGTTTCTGTACCTAGTGCAGTAATGGAATTTGAATTCTCTCTTCTTATCGTTTGGTCTGGGATATCCGGGTTTTCATATGATTCCTTCTGCTTGCTAGACCTATAAAGTCTACGTTAGTCTGGAACGTTACGGGTCCTCACGTAGCCAACCACATTTAGATGCTCGGTGACCTGATTCCACTTTCTTCCAAATTCCTTCGCGAGTCTTAATTACCTTATTTTGAATTTCGAGTTCGTGAACCAACGTATTTCTATACATCAATTTTGTGAAAATATCAAGGTCATGACCTGCTGAGCTCATCACGTACGTCCTGGGAGGTGTGCTGCACTCCCAGATCTAGGGAAAGCAAATTAGGTCTTCATTGGTTCGAGAAAACGAAGATGGTGTTAGTTACTTGTTACGTGAGTTTGTTGATGTGGTTGTACTTACTTTCGAAACTACGGTAAGTCTCGTACATCCATTCTTGAAACTTGAACCATAAGTCTCATTAAGACGAGGGGGAGAGGAAGACACATATATAATGCTGGTGCGTGCACCTAGGGACCTAAGCATCAATGTTTTTATCCCTTCCCAGCATACCTTCAAACTTACCTTGATATGTAGTCGTACACTCCGATATCAAGTTCGTCGTGAAGGACCTAGTCCTTAACGAATCTAAGAAATCTCCCATGATCTAATTTTCTTCTATCATCATATCTCTACCGAAAATGTGGAATCTCCTCCGGGCATCTGCCCAGGAAGTGAGCTCTCCAGATCTGTCGGGGAAGTGGCACTGAATGATCCTTGTACTGTCAGGACTCTTGTTATATGCCGAAGCTCGCTCCTTTTGAGGTTCAGGATCCTATCCTCCATTACCTTGAAACCCTCACCAAGGATCATCTTCGACTGTCTCCATGAGGTTATTTCTCTCCAAAAGGTCTCTGGAACGGAGTAAACTTAAATGGGTCATTGGAAAATGTAGATACTTAGGTTAGATTAGGTTTTATGACTCATGCCCGCGTTTTAACTGCGAGGTCATATCGTCTACTACCAGAGCGCTCTTTGCTGAGTCCAGCGTCTGACCAGCAGTGGTGGTAGACCGAGAAGAATATCAATAAGTGATTGTAACTGAATACATGAATTGAGAAATTGGCCATTGCCAGCACTCCCCAATTAGTAGTAGCTACATACTGTAATGTAACATCTCTTGGCCAGCATCGCCTGAATTTTCGGGGAGGATTTTCGGGATGAGAATGGGATGCCAGAGATTGGACGAAAGAATTTCTTTATGGAAGGAAAGTTTTGAATGGAAGTTTTGGGAACAAGACTTGATCAGATTGTTGGCAAAATAAATTTTAAGGAGTCAATATAGAGGGTGAGATTAGAAACATAAATGGAGCATTGGGAATTGTTAGGACTATTGAAAGGACACACTTCATGTTAGATGGCTTACTCTTTATTACTATAAGATTAACGTTTGGAAAACGGATTTAATGAGACCCGAACTTTCATTTTGCGATCTCTTAAATTCACCCAAGACTGTGCGAATATCAATGCATAACATTTTATGTTTCTGGGCGATGCAATTACCAGAATTGAAGCCAAGATTCGTTCATATCCTCCCAAACGTGTTTCACAAATCTTGTTCCATCATCTCACCTTCAACTTGGGATTTCAATGTTTTATATTGGCTGATCCTAAATAATGACCAAGTATATATAAATGCTTTATATTTATGAGTTTTATACAGCCATATTTTTGATGGGACTGGTCATTGCAAAAAATGTTTTCATATGTGTTAATAAATTTAAATTGACTATTATCATTCCAACATAAGCTATACAGGTTTTTTATTATTTACATTCATTAAGTAATATCTAGTAATTTTGAATGTTTTTTTAACCAAACCCTAAATATGACTTAAAGATTAATATCCAAGTAAATTACGATCTGTTCCTACGTCCTGAGTTCAATCTGGCCCGGAGGACCAAAACATGTCTACGCACAACATTCGTAAATATGGCACTTTCTGAGTGGACTATTCGATGGGTGCTAATTCATTAAGAAGTTAACTTAACACAAAATAATTATCTACTCCCTGACCACAACAAGGTTAGCCCAAATAATATCAAAGAATTTATTAGAGGTTTTTGCCTATACAGGTTTATTCACCTAGGATAGGGGGTTTTTAACGAGTACCTGACAACGTACGGACCATCCGTCTTTAACTTCCTATCAGAAGGATGTCTTGCTGAATGTTTTTTTTATCTCCCAGATAAAAAACTAAGGGCCTTGGATGGACTACGGTATGGGGTTACTGGGATGACCTACCTCAGGTAACTAAACTTAAGTAGGCAAAATTTAGATCTCCACAGTCATGCTTATGCGCTCTGGTACTAGGCGACTATCTAATTAAAGCCTGGGTATGAATCACAAAACTAACTGCACGGAGAAAAATATATTCTTGCGGCAAGAAAAATTTTCTTGCAGCAAAGCAAATTTCTTCTTGCGGCAAAAAAGTTTTATTTTTGCGGCAAAACAATTTTCTTCTTATGGCAAGAAGAGTTTCTTTTTACCGCAAAAAGACTTATTCTTGTCGCAAAAAGAAAGATCTTATGGTGCGGGAGTTTAAATTTTTTTACAGTAATTCAAATTATGGATTTATTAAAACCATAATAAAATTATGGTTATAGAGCAATTTATTTTAAATTATAATATTACAATTATATGTTAATTAATTAACCATCTTAAATATATATTATTTTAATTTTTGCAAAATTTGTATTATTTCTTAATCATCATAAAAAATTAATTGTTTTTTATTTATTTTTTTATTTACAACTGTATACAATTAAATACAACAAGCAAATGTGCTAATAAAGAGGTAATGGCAATGTCAACATGTCATGAGGGGAGAAATCACCCAGTGGTGACACTGTTTTTCTTTTTTACCTTCTTGCGGTGTAAAGAAAAATCTCGCTGCAAGTATATTTTTTTCTTGCCGCAAGAAGACTTATTTCTTGTTATAAGAAGATAATGTCAAGAAGGTATCTTCTTGCCGCAAGAATATACTTTTCTCCGTGTGACTAATATCGAGATCATGGATGCAACGAAAACATGTAACATTTTGAACGCTAATTCAACGAATTCATACATTTATTACATCGGCAGTTATTGGGGTTTTGGAGTTGAGCCCCTCCAATGATCTCTTCCCTTCGGCCGATTCCGATGAAAATTAATAGGTGTCTTCCTTATGTGGATTTGACTGATTTTACACGTGAAATTTTGTGTCAATGCACACATTCATTAGAACCGCTATTATTGAAGTTTTTTTGTCACCCCCTCCCTCTCTCCCAGTTTTCCTTTTTTCTTTAGCTGATTTAGCTAAGTTGAATAAGTGCTACGGGGTTCTGCATAAACATATCAAAGTTCGTGTTGATATATTCATTCTATGGAATGTTTTCATTTACATACATATACAATACAAGCTTAGCAATCTGCCACTTCGGGTTTACGCAAGGTTACGTCAACTGTTCTTCGCTGAACACTTTAATGACATAGATCGTGTCTGATAGTGCCATGAAATAGTGACATTTGACGTAGTTCTACGTTCTACGTTGTGACACAATTTCTGTTATGCTTCTTTGATATTTTTCTCTATCTGACTCACATGTTAGCCTAATTTGGATATGACTACCGTTGGTCGCTTGGTGATGGTCCAGTCGGCGGTGATCCTCTCATCTCTGGGACATCAAGGTGATTGTAACTCACTCTATAGACGGATAGGCGCATTG
Source organism: Aradus depressus (assembly GCA_963662175.1). NCBI lineage: Eukaryota > Metazoa > Arthropoda > Insecta > Hemiptera > Aradidae > Aradus > Aradus depressus. The sequence goes on from OY759215.1 coordinate 42,167,564, forward strand.
TTCATGTTCCAACTCCCTGTCACTTTGATATGCGTCCCATCTTCCATATGTTCCGCTTTCCAGCCACAAATCATTTGTATCTCTTGATTAAATTAGCACTGGACTCATAACATGGAAGAAAGTTGTCGGTGAATCATCGGAATGTACTTCCCCAGTTCTAATTAATGATTTATGTATTCGTTTTCTCTCTCTGAAATCAATTTACCGATTTGCTTGAAAATCAATATGTATCTTACTCAGAAACTTATTAATCATCATACTAAATATAGGTGATAGATTCTGCACTTATTAGGGTTTTTGAGTTGGGCCTAACTCCTCTGAACGCCTATTCGGCTAAAACAAATACATGTTGTCATTACAGGGTTCTGGATACACATATAAAATTTCGTGTCGTTATATTCAATATATCGGGAGTTATCGCGTTCATAGTCACGCAAAAGCACTGCTATAATAAATATAGGGGACGTTATGTAATTGGTCAGAAATTTGAGTTTTCCATTGAATTTCTTGTTTTCCGATCGTGTATCCAGAATCTCATAAACACGACACCTATTGATTTTCAGACAAGTCGGCCAAGGGGAGGGGGAAAGCTTAACACAAAAACTCTAATAACTGCCGTTGTAATGAATATATTGACACAAAATTTCATATGTAAATTCAAAGCCACGTAAGGAGGTCACCTACTAATTTTTAGCCAAATTGGCCAAAGGGAAGGGTGAGAGGGGTTAGGGGGGACGATAAACACATAAACTCTAATCATTGCGTCACATCCATTTCCAGCCGAATCAATCGAAGAGAAGAGAGCTCAACTGAAATACGCTAATAATTGCCTATTTATTCAATGTATCGACACGAAATTGAATAAGGTTTTGAAAGTTCCTGTATATTGGTCAACTATGGTTTTTAGTCAAAATGGTTGATTGGTTTAAAGATAGATAGGTAGATACGCTACGATAAATCGTGACGATGTGGTTGACAAATTTATTGTTCCAATAAATCGAAAGAGTGAGTACTTTTTACACGCTACGATAAATCGTAACGTTTTCTTGTCAAATATTCGTTGTCGACCGCTAAATAAGCTTTTGCCATGGAGGAAGTAGTGTTGTCGTTATATATCGGTTGTTTAGCGAGAAAAGTGAAAAAGTCGCGAAGACCAAGAACAAAGTGGAGCCGCCAGTGGTTGCTAAAGAAAATGGAAAGTTTTACACATAACTTAACTTTTGACAGTTCTTTCTTATAAACCGTATGCAATGCATTAATTTTTTTCACAACAGTGTTTCTGTCTGCCGACGGATCAAACTCCTTGTATTTTTTAACGAGCTCTGTATAAGCAAGGTCTTTTTTATTCCTGTCGGAGTATTATTTGCTCTTAACGAGCCACAAGCAGGTAAAACTCCGATAAAGTTCAATGAATTCACTCAAGAACTCTCGAGGAGTTTATTTAACTGCCATGATTACCTATTCGAATAAAAACAACAATCAACCAAATAACCAACTATTCGACACAACCTTTCCGATGCAAATGCAAATGCAAACTGAGTCAAATCGTAGCGAGAAATGGCTGCCACTTGTTTACACCTTCCAACATATCGTTAAGATTCGCAGAAATTGATGCCGGCCGGCATCAACCATCCACTCCAATTCCAATTCCAATAAATCGCTACAATGTCCTGTTTACACCCAACGATAAATCGAAACAATTCAATCGTTACGATAAAATGCTAGCATTTATCGTAGCGTGTAAACCTGCTTTTAGAGAGAGAGAGAGAGAGCGCGAAAACTTAATTGATTAATTCCTGTGAAGGAAGTACATTGCCAGTCATTCACCGACTTTTTCATTTTTCGGAAAAAGGGGGTCGGAAAACACGAAACTCCGATGAGAATTCAATGTCGATTTTTTATCCGATTGCATAAATTTTTCGTTAATGTGGGGAAGTAAAAACCATGGAGATATTATAACCCGACAAATTCATGTTCAGATGAAGACATTTCTGCCCGATCGGAGTGGATCCACGGAAGAGATAGGATCAGTGGCTAGAATCGCACAGGTCTGACACCTCGCGAACAATGAAGAATGTTAGGAATTCTGCACTTTTGTCATACCAACTTGTTTATTACCACCACTTGACCTTCCAGGCTTCGAAGAATTCTCTCAACATTTCTTCAAGTCTGCCGTTTGTTTCAAACAAGTTATTTTTCCATTGAACAGCTTTATATGTACTGAAGACTATAACAATTTGCGTGGAAAATGTTAGTTCTCTTAAGAATTGCATTAGCTATATAAATTTATTTTAACTCAATTTTTTGGAAAAATACAATATTACAATGACTACTTTGTAGTTAAAAAGTAACATAACATTTTTTTAAGTTATCTTCTGTCACCTTAGAAATAATACTTGAGGGCTGCTCTAACGCCAAATATTACAAGTATAACAACTTCTAAGTTGGGGAACGCGGACATATTGTGGAATTTGTAATAAATAAATAAAACAAGCTTATTTTTTGAAATGTTGTCTATTCCACTAAAGATATTTATAAAAATACAACTACCGGTTTCGGCTTCACACCATCGTCAGGTCTAGTTATGAACTGAGTTCATAACTTTCTTCCAGTTCATAACTAGACCTGACGATGGTGTGAAGCCGAAACCGGTAGTTGTATTTTTATAAATATCTTTAGTGGAATAGACAACATTTCAAAAAATAAGCTTGTTTTATTTATTTATTACAAGTATAAGTATAATATTATAAGTTTATATTACACCATTAAGTGATAGATCATGCTTAGAAAGAGTTAGAGAGCTCATTGTTTGGTTATGGACAGTCGAATACTTCAGGGCTGCTCTATTGCAGTATTACAAGTATAGGTATAATATTATAAGTTTATATTACACCATTAAGTGATAGATCATGTTTAGAAAGAGTTAGAGGGCTCATTGTTTGGTTATGGACAGTCGAATACTTCAGGGCTGCTCTATTACAGTATTACAAGCATAAGTATAATATTATAGGTTTATATTACACCATTAAGTGATGGATCATGATTAGAAAGAGTTAGGAAGCTCATTGTTTGGTTATGGACAGTCGAATATTTCAGGGCTGCTCTATTACAATATTACAAGCATAAGTATAATATTATAGGTTTATATTACACCATTAAGTGATAGATCATGTTTAGAAAGAGTTGGAACCCTCATTGGTTGATTATGGACAGTCGAATACTGGACACTCTCTTGTATCCGACATCTTGCTGAAGATGTTGGGTTATTACGTGCCCTCATCGATCGTGCTGACAGTAGCGAACCGTAATCTATCGGAACTTCGACAATACTAGCTACGTGCATTGCGGTACTGTAGTTGATGAAGCCTGACGCCACGTGTGACTCAGAACCAACTGTGAGAAATACTCCTTCATGCTTAGCCCAGAGTCAAAAGATGATTCTTATTTTATTGACCTTTGTCCTTCAGTCTTTCATAAGAAGGCTTGGATTTATTCGAAGGCCTTCTATGAGGAAACACAGGAAAGATCAGTCTGCCCCATATGCATGTTATAATCCAACCATCCACAACGTTCATTTTACTAAGGACACATCAGAATTTTCTAACCTTCTCCGCAGTTGCACTCCTATCTCAACTCTTATTTATTATTAATATTTTTAATTTTTATGACAATAAGGATGTCCGCTTTTAGAATTGTCTTGCGAGATATATAAAAAAAGGGTGAAAGGGGTTATATTCTACAATTTTTGTACTTAGCACTATTTTTTTGCATAAAATCTCTTATTCCTCCTGAAGTATAAGAGCTAACACAAAGTTAATTATACCATCATAAAGAGCGGAAAATTACCTTTAAAATAAGTTCACTTTATTATTACAACTACAAGAATTTGACAGTTATAGGCAGCATAAACCGAAGGACTGTGTAATTCGGAAATTCTTTAGCAAACTATAGCTCACGTTTTTTCAAAAAAATCTTATTGTATATCTTAATTTTTATTTATAAAACTTGTGCATTTAATAAGCTTTCAAACGATAAGACATTATATTACATGACCCTTATACTTGTGTAGCAATATTATGGTTATATGATATATCATTTTCAACCAAATTGATAAATTGGTTTCAAAGAAAAAGCATAACCTTGGTTGAATAATTTGCGCTGAGGAAGTATATTTCCGGTGATTTACTGACAACACCTGCGGGGTTTCAACGAAATCGATCTACATAGAGGGAGGGAGGGGGGGGTCAGTGGAGGGGAGTTTAACTCAAAAAATCCTTATAACTGTCGATGTAAAAAATGTATCAAAACGAAATTTGACATGAAGATTCAGAAGTCTCTGAGTAAGACATCTATTGAATTTCTACCAAATCGGTAGATTGGTTTCAGAGGGAGAGCGAAAACTTAATGATTAATTCTTCGACGTGAATCACCGATTCCCCAGCTATACAACAATTTGGAGTGAGAAAACTAGGTTGATTAATAGGCGGTGAGAAATTACAGGTGATTCACCGAGACTTTTTTTTTTTTAATCCAGAGTGGGAGTTGAGGAAAGGGAATGATAATGGATATTTATAATAATTTCAATTGCCCCCTCTGGCTACGCCCTTGATATTCTATGATAAAAGAATGAAGAAAAACTGAATAGAAACGAAGACCACATTATGTAATTAGAAACAGAATAAAAAAAACAGTTCTAAAACCGTTATCCCTTGGATAATATTGGGGAGGAGGAATTAAAGAATTTGTAACTAAAGGGACGACACTAAACGTCCGTCTCAGAGATGGCTGTCATCTTTAATAGGTCGGCCTATAACCAGTCATTTCACAATTTATATCTGTAATAATGTGTTTATTATATAACCTGGCTTCATAAAACATTTTATTAAGGTGTTGACGTCTAGAATCCCGATACTCTACACTTAGTTTTAAGGTTAACGGAACATTTTCCCTATTACGTAGTTTAATTAAGATACTTATATTATATTTAACAAGAATGTCTTCATTTGTTTCAGGGAGAATGACCAGGTCCAAACGTGAACTAAAATGATTTTATTTCTTCTCTCTATTCTTCTATCATCTATTCAAACTCAAGGTAAATTTATTTATTTATCTACATTCAAACTAATTTTCTAACATTAGAAACACAAATGATATTGTCAAAGATTTACAGAAAACAAATTTTTAAAAAATTGTGAAATAAAATGCATTCCACGTACTCCTTTTTTTACCTTGAAAATAAAAAAAAAAGTATGTGCCTCGGTGATGCAGTCACCTTCATAAAGGAGGATATTGTGTGTTGTTTTTTTTATTAACGTTTATATATGTTCCCATTTCCATCATGATTCGAATTATTAGATTAGATCCACACAAGCTGTTGAATAAGTTCAGCGAAAAGAATGTCTTAAAAGAATTTGAATATTTGAGGGTCTGTAGGACTTCAACTAAAAAATTACAGAATAAAATAAATAATTTAAAAATAAACAAAAATCCTGAGTATGGAAATAAATAGAAACTAAAAAAATCAACATTAAAAAGTGAAATCAAATAAAGTCAGTAAAGTGAAAAGTCTAGATGGATCGTTTAAACAGTTCAGTGCATCATAAGCTTATATATAAATATATGTGGTGGGCTGGTGTTTTACACCTAGGGACCTAAGCATCCAGTTCTCTTATCCCTTCCCTGGAAGCGCTAGGCTGTTAACTGTATGTTTATACTTATACTACCTGAACCAAGCCTTTATGAAGTGCTCAGTCTCCCAGTTTCCTTAATGAACCTGAGAATGCTCTCATAGTCCAATCTTCTAAAGTCTTTAGAAGACTTTACTGTTCTTGACTCCTACAGTGTGTAGGTGTCTATTAAACGGACTATGTCTTGTGAGAACTCCAGTCAGTTGCCTAAGCTCGTTCCTTTTGAGGTTCAGGATCTCCTCCTAACCACATCCTAATATACACTTTTTCTCATATTATTGACTTTTACTAATTTCACGTTTTATCACTGTTTTTTTTTTTTTCCTTCGCCGGTTTTTTTTACTAGATTCATCTCCTGATTTCTTGGAATGTTTTGAACATTATACGCAGAAACTTCGAACAATGTTCAAGAGTGATACGTAGACCCAGCTATAAATCTATGGACAAAAATAATTGACTGAAATGTACAGTCCCCTAAGAAAAAATCATAAAATTCCGTAACTTGGCATACTTTTTTTTTATTTATTTCAGTATATGCCAGCGTTATCTGAAATTCTTATATCATTATCTGATGTCGACATATATGACACAGCTGAGGCGCTTAAGTTTTTATCTGGGAGGTGAAAAAGCTTGAGCACGCTAACCTTGGGGATTGGATGGGACATTAACCTATGGTCTCGAGCCTGTACGATATCAGGTACTCGTTAAAAAGCCCTACCTTAGGTGAATAAACCTGGGTAGGCAACAGTTAGTAGAGTCGGGCTCATGTCCACAAGAGCAGACTGATTCTGCCAGAAAATATACAAAATACGTCTGCAAATAAACCTAGAACTTCCACCGTAGCATCGGACTCATGTCCATCAGAATGACGAAAGAGCCCTCTGGTAGGAGATATGACCTTGTAGTCAATGCCCGGGCATGAGTCATAATAGCTATCTATGACACAGTTCTTAAAGTTGGAATGACTTTCTATACTTCCGAAATTCATGCTTGATCCAATGCATTTTTTCGAATTAAAAACAAAAATCTGGGTAAGCAGGTAATGGATTCTACGAATATGAGAGTTACCTCAATGTCGTCCCTGTCGACAACTGTTACACATACCTAAGTTATTTAATACATAAAAAATGCTAACAAGGTAATTGATAGATGAATACATGAATAAATAATCATTCGAAGATAAATCATTGTTTGTAGAAAAGAACATTTTTGAAAAAAAAAAAAATAATGAAATGATCTGAATATTTTCAAATATTTTGCATTTATCATCTCCGTCTCATTAAATTTATTACTATTCTATAAAATTTATAAGAAATTTTCTGTTTATAGTGTGTTTATGTGTTTCTAGGCTGTCAATTCTATCCTCTGGGTGAGTATCTACGGTTCGTTCGGGTGCCCGAGTCACTGGAGGTTGGATCTGAAGTGCTGTCGGTCGAGGTACATCCTCGAAGGAATCTTACTATACAACCAGTCGATCAGGTCAGTTATAATACGTTATAATAATTATAATAATAATATTTATTTTCCGTTAAACAACAACATATAAATAAGGATACTCCATAAAAATGATCAAGATAGTTTACAAATTAGATACATAGATTTAATCATTTTAGAGACGGACACCCATGTAATTAGTAACAACAATAATAATTAAATTACAGGAGTTTCTTATACCAACCACATTTGTACAGATCATTCTCTTTCTCTCTCCCACCTTTCAAATGCATTTCATACTAGTTTTATTCGGTATATGAAAGTAATGTATTGGCGTCAGCGATTTTTTTTGTTTCATTCTACAGCGTGATTCTGAGTGTGACTTTCTTATACCAAGTAATGTGAGTATGAAATGAATTTGAGAGAGGAGATGAGGAGAGAGATCTGTAAAAAAGCGGTTGGTATAAGAAAGTTGCGAACCAGGCAATCTGCAAAAACTTGTATTCCATATAAACTGAGCCTTTTAGTTTTATCTACAACTATTATTTGAAACTATTTTTGATGAGATATAAGCCGTATTTTGTAAGCCTGGTGTCATAATCATGTCCTAGTAGTGTTAAGAGGGAAAATATGAATATATATATATTTTTTTTGAGGGCCCCGATAGCTCAGAGGTAGCGTGTTAGCCAACTGAGCTCAAGATCGCGGGTTCGAACGCGATCGAGGCCCTTGATTTACTTTATATGGGAGGTTAAAAAAACTTAAGGACGCCGTCCTTCGGATGGGACGTTAAGCGATAGTCCCGAGCTTGTACGATATCAGGTACTCGTTAAAGACCCCCTTCCTTGAGTAACTAAACTTGGGGCAGGCAAAATTTAGGACTCCCACAGTACAGTTGGGATCATATCCACCAGACGAAAGAGCGCTCTGATAGTTGGCGTTAATAAGGGGCGTAGCCAGGATTTTGTGCAAGGAGGGGCAAAGTTAGGCTATGAGGGGGGGGACAGATTCCCGGTGGTACACCCCGCAATTTCCGTGGTTAGCGTTGCAGACTTTTTGTTATTAATTTGGGAGGCTCGGACCTCTAGAAGCTCCCCCTGAGGTAACCACTGACTGTAATACTTAAGTTGACTTTACATGAGCAGCAAAAATGCAAAGCGCAGCAGCAGCAAATGCACGCTGTGATTTCTGTGCTTTTAGAATTAAATGACTCGCGCTTTGCATTTTTACTGTGTATGTAAAAATCCTATTGGTAACTTGCAAGCAATCCATTTTTAATAAAAACTATTTTTTTAGTTTATTTAATTTTTATCTTGGTTTTTTGCTCTGGCCAGGGGGCACGCGCCCCCCCCCCCCCCCTTCTGGCTACGCCCCTGGGTATTATGACCTCGTAGATAAAGCCCAGGAAGGAGTCATAATAACTATTTTTTTTATTTTTCCTAATAACCATTAATGTTTCAAATATAATAATAAATATATATGCTGCTACTGCTTTCCTGGAATGAGGATGAAAACAGTAAAAAACCATTTGGAAAGCAAGTTTAAGTAGGACTCGGTTTCAAATTTCTGAATTACTAGGGACAAGGCGAGAAAGATTGCCGAGACGTTGCCTTGATGCTGGCCAGTGATATGATACAGAAACGTTCTGGAAAGTGGTCTGCAAACACAACTCACCTTCCTCATAATCTTCTCTCTAAACAGATTATTTAAATAGGGGAAGAAAAGTAGTTCGTTCAAGATAATGCTTTCCTTGATTCATTTCATTTGAGGTACACAAATCTTTCTGCAAGAACAGATAACATTGCTCAGATTGTATAGGATGTTTTTCATAATTCACAATCAAGAAACTTTGTGACTCATATTAGAGAAAGCGACTTATAAACAAATGTATAGTCAGAGAAGCGCATTTTGTTATGTAATCGGTCAGAAATTTGTTGTATGTTTTCACAGGAATTTTAAGTTTTCTGCCCCCCTGATTCCAAAAATTTAAAAAAATGTCTGTGTTTGTATATCTGTGCCTGTGAACTTGATAATTATAATATAATTTATGATTTCCAGATTTACTTTGTGAAGCTCCATTCTAGGAATAGATAATTAAAATACACAATTTCTTTGTCAAACTTCACTATGTATTCTCAAATACTCAACTAGTTTCGCAGTGTTAAGGCATTATCAGGAGTCACTTATAAACGTATAGTTTGTAAGTGACTCTTGATAATGCCTTAACAAGGCGAAACTGGTTGAGTATTTGAGAATATACAGTGAAGTTTGACAAAGAAATTGTCTATTTTAATTTTCTATTCCTTGATAACTATCTATAGTTTATATCATATCTCAAAATTTGTTAAGTGAATAGGATCTAACCTAAAGTTACTAGTCCATGCAAAGTTACTCCCAGGCAATGCCGCCTGAACCTGCTGATTATTGATAAGATTAATTAGTTGTTTCCGGCATTTCTTCCAGAGGTGTCTTCTTATTTTTTGGACAATGTCCAAAGACATTGTCCAAAAAATAAGAAGACACCTCTGGAAGAAATGCCGGAAACAACCAAACAGTGCCGGATTAAGCAAATAGGAGGCCCTAGGCCCCTAAAATTTTTGGCCCCCCCCCTTTTTTTACAAACTGCAATAAAATGTTTATTTATGCATTTATATGCATTTAACAATGGATTTATATTATTTCTAAGGTATAAACATGAAATAAATTTTATTTTTTGTTAACGTATATATTCTTTCCAGAACTAAAATTACAAAAACATCTTATAAACAATATCAATTTATAATATAAACGTCGATATAAGATTTGTCTTTAAAAATCTTTCTTTCTACACTTGAGGTCGCTAAAATCATTGATGATGTCTTCAAAACCAATTTGACGAAGAACATCTGATTCAATGAACATCAAACTCAGCATGACTAATCGTTCTTGATGCATAATGCTTTTTTGCTCGCTTTTGATTCGTTTTAATTTTGAAAAAGAGCGCTCTGCAGAACAATTTGTTATCATGAGCGTTAAAAAAATGCGAAGAGCAATTGCAACGTTTGGAAAAACAGTTGCAAGATTATCTCGAATCAAAATTTCGTAAAATTCAGAATGAGTGAACTGGGGTTTTGATGGAAATTTCGATTTAACATAAGTGTGAATCCATTTTCGATTTTTACGGGGGCCCTTCATCGACGGGGGCCCCAGGCCATGGCCTAGTCCGGCCTATTGGGTAATCCAGCACTGCAACCAACAGTGGAACATCCCAGAGAAGTTTAAGAAACACAAGATTAATTACTTACAATAAAAGTTGGCTTGGGTGTTGCTTCGGGATCCTGTTGTATAGTTTGTCCCAACTTTTTAACGAAAACGAACAAAACTTCAAGTTAATTTAAATGTAAAAATAGACGTATAGAAAGCAATGTCTGTTGTAAAATATAAGAAAGCCCACAAAGACATTGGTATGTTTTGTTTTTTTAATCTGTTTGTTATTAAGTTAATGCGACAACAAAAAGTCAAAATTGTGAGCTATTGGGCAGGTTGATTGGTTGTCAACGACACTGAGGCAGCGTGCAACTCTGGGATAGTCAACTTAGTTATTGTGACTCAGGGCTTTAGTCTGACTCTACTATGGGAATCATAAATTTTGTCTACCCTACATTTTTATTCATTTAATGGTCTTTAACGAGTATTTGACATGGTACAGGCTTGGAATCATCACTTAATGTCCCATCCGAAGGACGGCATGCGGCCTCGGCCAGGTTTCGAACCTGTGTTCTAGAGCTAAGTAAGCAAGCCCACTGAGCTATCGCCGCCCTTATATTTAACTTTGTATAATGGCTATTGGTGATATAAATCAGTCTTTCTACCGACGTCTACTAAACCAGAGACTCTGAAAACATCGGTTTGTATACATTACAAAGGGCACAAAAAACTGTCGGTCCCTGAGATTGATATTTGATATTCTGATTTCTCTTTAAAATACGTATTTATTCGTATAAAAATGACGAACATTTAAATGTCGCTATTATTGACAACATATTGTTCATTGGTGGTCAATAGAGCTTACGATAGTGTACGTCACAGCATGCACAATAATTGGAGCTAAGTGAAATTCGAATAAATACCATTAGTGCAAAGTCTTCCGATTCCAAAAATTGAAAAAAAAAAATATGTGTTTTGTGAACACGATAACTCACCATAGAATAATTAACAATAAAATTGTATCAGGAGACACGGCAGTGTCTCTGGCCAAGTCCGAAAAAATCCGAAAAAAAAGAAAGAAAAAGACACTGCTGTGTAACTTTTCTCGTGACACTAAATGCCACTTTTTGCATCAACAAAAGTATGTTATGCAATAACAAAATAACATTTTTCTCTACATAGTTGTGTCGAGAACTCCGAGCTGAACAAAATGAAAAAAAAAAGTAGACAAAAAAGTTCATATTTGACCAAGTTACAAGGGGTCAAAGTCAGCAAAAAATAACTTTTTTTTTTCTTCTTCCTTTTTCAGTGTCCGGACGTCCGGATGACGTCATCAAAGTTTCAAAATATTTCATTTTAATTATGTGGAACGTTGTTATGCAGTGATAGTTAATACAGTGTAATAGTGACAGTTACAAATTCCCACGTTACCAACCTGAGGGTTGCGGGTTCGAATCCGCACCAGTAATATCAACATTCTTTGCTAATAGCCAACGTTACCAACCCGAGGGTTGCGGGTTCGAATCCCCCCGAGTAATATCAACTTATTTTACAAAATGCTCACGTTACGAACCCAAGGGTTGCGGGTTCGAATCCCGATCAGTAATATCAACTTATTTTACAAATAGCTCACAATACCAACCCGAGGGTTGCGGGTTCGAGTTCCGATCAGTAATATCAACTTATTTTACAAATAGCTCACGTTACCAACCCGAAATTGTTGGGTTCTGATCCCCACCAGCAACATCAACTTATTTCACTAATAGCTCGCGTTACCAACCCGAGGGTTGCAGGTTCGAGTACCGATCAGTAATATCAACTTATTTTACAAATAGCTCACAATACCAACCCGAGGGTTGCAGGTTCGAGTACCGATCAGTAATATCAACTTATTTTACAAATAGCTCACGTTACTTACTATATAAATAGCTCCCGTATCCAACCCGAGGGCTCCGGGTTCGAATCCCCACCAGTAATATCAACTTACTATATAAATAGCTCCCGTTTCCAACCCGAGGGTTCCGGGTTCGAATCCCGACGAGTAATATCAACCTATTTTACAAAAAGCTCAAGTTACCACCCCGAGGGTTGCGGGTTCGACTCCCGATCAGTAATATCAACCTATTTTACAAAAAGCTCAAGTTACCACCCCGAGGGTTGCGGGTTCGACTCCCGATCAGTAATATCAACTTATTTTACAAATAGCTCGCGTTACCATCCCGGAAGTTGCGGGTTCGAGTCCCGATCAGTAATATAAACTTATTTTACAAATAGCTTACGTTACGAATTCGAGGGTTGGGGGTTTTAATCCCCACCAGTAATATCAACTTACTTTACAAGTAGCTCACGTCACGAACACGAAGGTTGCGGTTCGAATCCCCACCACTAATATCAACTTACTTTATAAATAGCCCACGTTACCAACCCGAGGGTTGCGGGTTTGAATCCCCACCAGTAATATCAACTTATTTTACGAATAGCCCACGATACCTACCCGAGGGTTGCGGTTTCGAATCCCTATCAGTAATAACGACTTCCTATATAAATAGTTCACGTTACCACCCCGAGGGTTGCGGGTCCGAGTCCCGATCAGTAATGTCAACTTATTTTACAAATAGCTCTCTTTACCAACCCGAGGATTGTGGGTTTGAATCCCTACCAATAATACCAACTTACTTTACAAAATGCTCACGTTACGAACCCAAAGGTTGCGGGTTTGAATCCCCACCAGTAATATCAACTTATTTTACGAATAGCCCACGTTATCCACCCGAGGGTTGCGGGTTTGAATCCCCACCAGTAATATCAACTTATTTTACGAATAGCCCACGTTACCACCCCGAGGGTTGCAGGTTCGAGTCCCGATCAGTAATATCAACTTATTTTACAAATAGCTTGCGTTACCAACCCGAAAGTTGCGGGTTCGAGTCGCGATCAGTAATATCAACTTATTTTACAAATAGCTCACGTTACGAACCCGAGGGTTGCGGGTTCGAATCCCCACTAGTAATACCAACTTATTTTACAAATATCCTACTTTACCAACCCGAGGGATGCGGTTTCGAATCCCTACCAGTAATAATGACTTCCTGTATCAGGAGACACGGCAGTGTCTCTGGCCAAGTCCGAAAAAATCCGAAAAAAAAGAAAGAAAAAGACACTGCTGTGTAACTTTTCTCGTGACACTAAATGCCACTTTTTGCATCAACAAAAGTATGTTATGCAATAACAAAATAACATTTTTCTCTACATAGTTGTGTCGAGAACTCCGAGCTGAACAAAATGAAAAAAAAAAGTAGACAAAAAAGTTCATATTTGACCAAGTTACAAGGGGTCAAGTCAGCAAAAAATAACTTTTTTTTTTCTTCTTCCTTTTTCAGTGTCCGGACGTCCGGATGACGTCATCAAAGTTTCAAAATATTTCATTTTAATTATGTGGAACGTTGTTATGCAGTGATAGTTAATACAGTGTAATAGTGACAGTTACAAATTCCCACGTTACCAACCTGAGGGTTGCGGGTTCGAATCCGCACCAGTAATATCAACATTCTTTGCTAATAGCCAACTTTACCAACCCGAGGGTTGCGGGTTCGAATCCCCCCGAGTAATATCAACTTATTTTACAAAATGCTCACGTTACGAACCCAAGGGTTGCGGGTTCGAATCCCGATCAGTAATATCAACTTATTTTACAAATAGCTCACAATACCAACCCGAGGGTTGCGGGTTCGAGTCCCGATCAGTAATATCAACTTATTTTACAAATAGCTCACGTTACCAACCCGAAATTGTTGGGTTCTGATCCCCACCAGCAACATCAACTTATTTCACTAATAGCTCGCGTTACCAACCCGAGGGTTGCAGGTTCGAGTACCGATCAGTAATATCAACTTATTTTACAAATAGCTCACGTTACTTACTATATAAATAGCTCCCGTATCCAACCCGAGGGCTCCGGGTTCGAATCCCCACCAGTAATATCAACTTACTATATAAATAGCTCCCGTTTCCAACCCGAGGGTTCCGGGTTCGAATCCCGACGAGTAATATCAACCTATTTTACAAAAAGCTCAAGTTACCACCCCGAGGGTTGCGGGTTCGACTCCCGATCAGTAATATCAACCTATTTTACAAAAAGCTCAAGTTACCACCCCGAGGGTTGCGGGTTCGACTCCCGATCAGTAATATCAACTTATTTTACAAATAGCTCGCGTTACCATCCCGGAAGTTGCGGGTTCGAGTCCCGATCAGTAATATAAACTTATTTTACAAATAGCTTACGTTACGAATTCGAGGGTTGGGGGTTTTAATCCCCACCAGTAATATCAACTTACTTTATAAATAGCCCACGTTACCAACCCGAGGGTTGCGGGTTTGAATCCCCACCAGTAATATCAACTTATTTTACGAATAGCCCACGATACCTACCCGAGGGTTGCGGTTTCGAATCCCTATCAGTAATAACGACTTCCTATATAAATAGTTCACGTTACCACCCCGAGGGTTGCGGGTCCGAGTCCCGATCAGTAATGTCAACTTATTTTACAAATAGCTCTCTTTACCAACCCGAGGATTGTGGGTTTGAATCCCTACCAATAATACGAACTTACTTTACAAAATGCTCACGTTACGAACCCAAAGGTTGCGGGTTTGAATCCCCACCAGTAATATCAACTTATTTTACGAATAGCCCACGTTACCCACCCGAGGGTTGCGGGTTTGAATCCCCACCAGTAATATCAACTTATTTTACGAATAGCCCACGTTACCACCCCGAGGGTTGCAGGTTCGAGTCCCGATCAGTAATATCAACTTATTTTACAAATAGCTTGCGTTACCAACCCGAAAGTTGCGGGTTCGAGTCGCGATCAGTAATATCAACTTATTTTACAAATAGCTCACGTTACGAACCCGAGGGTTGCGGGTTCGAATCCCCACCACTAATATCAACTTACTTTATAAATAGCCCACGTTACCAACCCGAGGGTTGCGGGTTTGAATCCCCACCAGTAATATCAACTTATTTTACGAATAGCCCACGATACCTACCCGAGGGTTGCGGTTTCGAATCCCTATCAGTAATAACGACTTCCTATATAAATAGTTCACGTTACCACCCCGAGGGTTGCGGGTCCGAGTCCCGATCAGTAATGTCAACTTATTTTACAAATAGCTCTCTTTACCAACCCGAGGATTGTGGGTTTGAATCCCTACCAATAATACCAACTTACTTTACAAAATGCTCACGTTACGAACCGAAAGGTTGCGGGTTTGAATCCCCACCAGTAATATCAACTTATTTTACGAATAGCCCACGTTACCCACCCGAGGGTTGCGGGTTTGAATCCCCACCAGTAATATCAACTTATTTTACGAATAGCCCACGTTACCACCCCGAGGGTTGCAGGTTCGAGTCCCGATCAGTAATATCAACTTATTTTACAAATAGCTTGCGTTACCAACCCGAAAGTTGCGGGTTCGAGTCGCGATCAGTAATATCAACTTATTTTACAAATAGCTCACGTTACGAACCCGAGGGTTGCGGGTTCGAATCCCCACTAGTAATACCAACTTATTTTACAAATATCCTACTTTACCAACCCGAGGGATGCGGTTTCGAATCCCTACCAGTAATAATGACTTCCTGTATAAATGGTTCACGTTACCACCCGGAGGGTTGCGGGTTCGAGTCCCGATCAGTAATGTCAACTTAGTTTACAAATAGCTCTCTTTACAAACCCGAGGGTTGCGGGTTCAAATCCTTCCCAATAATACCAACTTACTTTACAAAATGCTCACGTTACGGACCAGAGGGTTGGGGGTTCGAATCCCCACCAGTAATGTCAACTTACTTTACGAATAGCCTATGAGTTTTGTCTTTTATGTCTTTTCTTTTTCAGTTTTGTATCGAATTTTCTGTCAGTTTTGTACGTATTTTTTAAGACTTGCAATACAATGTAAGTTTTTTGAATTCTGTTAGAAAGATTTAAAATAGACATCTACAAGTATTTATCATAAAAAAATCTGATCGTAATGTATGTTGAAAAATGACATTGATTCATTAAATGTTGTGATATATAAATAAAAAATTCAGTAAAACTGAAAAGCACGGCCAAGTACGAAAAAAATATCTACCGAAGTAATTAATAAACATAAGTTTGATTCATTAAATGTTGTGATATATAAAAAAATTCTGGTCAAGTACGATCTTCCATGTATATATACTTCAAAAATTTATTCCTTTTATTTTATTATTGTACGTTGTTTGTTTGTACGTAGAATATATTGTAATTAAACTCTTTAAGTGACCGTTTAATTAAAAGAAGTTCAGGTTGGTCATTTCAGGTACTTGGCGACCTGCCGCGAAGATTAAGTTTACACAATGCTATCTACCTGGAATATGGTATCAATCAATGCAAATTTGAAAACACATGTAATCATGGAATTTTTCTAGAAACAAACTAAATGCTCAGGGGAGAAACAATTATTATAGGCAGGTCGCCAAGTACCTGAAATGACCAACCTGAACTTCTTTTAATTAAACGGTCACTTAAAGAGTTTAATTACAATATATTCTACGTACAAACAAACAACGTACAATAATAAAATAAAAGGAATAAATTTTTGAAGTATATATATACATGGAAGATCGTACTTGACCAGAATTTTTTTATATATCACAACATTTAATGAATCAAACTTATGTTTATTAATTACTTCGGTAGATATTTTTTTCGTACTTGGCCGTGCTTTTCAGTTTTACTGAATTTTTTATGTATTTCTAGAATCCCATAAGGACGATACCTATTGATTTTCAGCCATAGGAAAGGGGAGGCTTAACACAAAAACTCTTATAACTGCCATTGTGATGAATGTATGAACGTGAAATAGTATATTTAAAATCGAACCCCAAACGGAACACACATATAAATTTTCTGCGAAATTGGCCGAAGAGCGCTAAGGAGGGGGACTTGACTCAAAAACCTCAATAATGCCGAAATAATAAATGTATCGACGCTCAATTTAGTATGAGAATTCTGAAGCCCCAATAGAAGTCACTATTGATATTTAGCCTAAATGGTTGATCGGTTTTAAGAGCGACAACTTAATTCGTTCTGGTGAAGAACTTCATTTTTTTTTGTATATTATTTACTTATTTTTTGTAGTTTGACATATCCAAGTGCGAGTAATATCGCCTACCAGAGTGCTCCTTCATCGTTCTGGTGGACATATGCCTGAGCCTGGTGCAATTAAGATCACATAGGCTAGAAACCGACATTTATGGTCCCCCCAAAGGACGGCGTGCTCAAGATTTTTACCTTTTAGAAAAAAAAACATAAGGGCCATCGGGATCGAATTTATGATCATCTACTGACTATCGTTGCTCTCAGAAAGCTTGCTAAACATTAAGTTGGATCGACTAAATAAAAAGCCATCGGTGAGTCACTGGTAACATACTTCCCCAGCACGAATTATTCAATTAAGTTTACGCTCTCCCTCCAAATCAATCGACCGTTTGAGCTAAAAATCAATATTTGTCTTACAAAGAGGCTTCTGAATCCTCATACTAAATTTTATGGAGATTCCATTACATTGGTAGTTATCAGGATTTTTGAGTCGAGCCCCTCTCCCTTTCGTCTGATTTCGTTGAAAATTAATTCGTGTTGTCCTTATGGGATTTGGAATTTACATATAAAATTTCGTGTCAATACATTCATTACAACGGCAGTTACTAGTGTTTTTGTGTTAAATCTTATAGGTTTCTGGATACACATATAAAATTTTGTGTCCATACATTCATTCTATTATATATACAGATCGAAGTAAGCACATTTCAAGTTCATACTACAACTGTTTCTGCGTTACAGCGCTCATTAAGTTCCAAACACACACACAATCAGGCAGACATCATCGCAAAATGGTCAAAAGTGGACTTTGAAAAGAGTGAATCCGTTGAAAAATCTATCTCAGATTTTTGCAAGATTCACAATTATGTCCATATTGGCTTCTATATTTAAAGTAAATTTCACAATCGTTAATCGTATATCGAAGATGTGATTGGAGTTTTAATAAAAGAGTGATGCAGTTTCATATTGACTTCTTTGCTATTGCCTCTGACAAGCTGTCTGTTGAGGGAGATTGCTAAACAACATCTTTATAACATCACCTATCAGATTAAATTGAACAGAAAAACATGTTGGTTTTTTTTTTTTGTATTATTTATATATTTTTTTTCAAAGTTAGAATCTGGTCTATTCCATATAGAATTAGTTTGTTCAGTATCTTGTTTCTTGATATGGTATACATATTTTTCTCTGAGATAATCAGTCTTACCTAGTTAATTTATCTGACAATATTCATCTTATGAATTGATCAGATCAAATCTAATGAATGTTCGTCTTTGCATATCTTACTTCTGTACCGGAAATGTTCAACTTTCTGTAGCTGAGAGTTCATGATCACAGGTTGTAAAATAAAAACGTAGTCTGAGCTCTTACAAATGTTATTATTTGTGATAGCCGGCTTTCGAGGTTGCCCTCTTCTGGCTCTAAAACATCAAATAAATACATCAATTCATTTTAGAGCATATAATCAATATTGCTATGTATTTATTATAGTTCTTTGAATCAAGCTTTTTTTCTTTCATTTTTACTGAATGATGGGGTTTTTCATAGACATCATGATGATGAGGGAAACCACAAAAGCCGGTTAGCACAAATTATAAAATTTAGTGAACCATACATTTATTTAACCATTTTATTTATCTTATTTGTTTTGTCATTTCAGAAAGAAGACGCACACTTCTTCAAACTTCGTCTGATAAACAGCACCCACGTCTCTTTGAGACTCTCACAGAGTCTTGAGAACTTGGTGGACAACCCGCTTCCACAGAATGTACTCAAGTTTCGTCTTGTCTGCGATTTCAGCTCTGACAACGAAGAAGAAGAATCGGTAAGTCTGATATTGGGCATAGCTTGTAGAAATTGGTCAGAAATTTGTTATTTTCACTGGGATATAATGTTTTCCGATACTGTTTTCCAAAAATTAAAAATATGTGCTAGTTATTGTGACTTATGCCCAAGTTTTATCTATGAGGTCCTGTAAGGACATCCCTCCTAAGAGGACATGAGCGCGACTCTACTGAAGGAGTCCTAAATGTTGCCTACCCAGGTCTAGCTACTTAGGGTAGGGGTCTTTAACGAGTACCTGACATTGTAAAGGCTCGGGACCATCGCTTAACGTCCCATCTGACGACGTGCTCAAGGGTTTTCCACATTCCAGATAAAAAACTTAAGTGCCTGGGCCAGATTTCGAACCCGCGATCTCGAGCTCAATAGACAAGTATGCTACCTCCCAGCTCTTTTCTGTCTGTGTGGACACAACTTCCGCTAGAATGAATATACTGACACGAAATTGTATAGTTGTACCCAGAACCCCATAAGGACGAGATTAGAGGGGCTTAACTCAAAAAACACTAATAACTGCCGATGTAATGAATGTACATATACGGTAGCTCAGTGGTATGCGTGCTTGTCTTCTGAGCTCAAGAACGTGCGTTCGTAACCCGACCGAGGCCCTTAGTTTATTTCATCTGGGAGGTAAAATAAACTTAAGCACGCCGTCCTTCGGATGGGACGTTAAGCGATGGTCCCGAGCCTGTACGATGTCAGGTACTCGTTAAAGACCCCTACCCTAAGTGAATAAAAATTTAGGGTAGGCAAAATTTAGGACTCCCATAGTAGAGTCGGGCTCATGTCCACCAGAGTGACGAAAGAGCGCTCTGGTAGTAGGCGATAAAGAAGAACTAACACTTATTTGATTAATTTGTGCTGGGGAAGTACACTGTTGTTGATTCACAGATGTGTTTTTCTTGTTTAATATTATTTATAGTCTGTTTGTCTTTGTCCAGGTGAAATCGTTCCTTTCTGTCACCGTCTATGTTGAAGATGTGAACGACCACAATCCAGTCTTCATCGATGCACCTTACCAGGTCAATGTGGACGAACTTACTCCAACAGGTAATCTGATTTTGTACAAACTTCGCCTTTAGGAATGCGAAAAAATAATTAATAGTACTAATTTAAATTTAAGTAAGGAAATAATCAAATAACAGTTGTAGAGAACATTGAAACGCACTATTATTTTTTCAGTTGAGGTCCCTCCTATGTATATAGTTTCTTTTGTATTATAGATCAATTATATGATCAATAGATCCACGGATTCAACGCGATTCTCATTCATAGTTAAAGCTTCAGTGGATATATTAATTTATTTTGTTGATATGATCCTAAATAGATAAAGATTACCATCTCCAAAGGATGTCCAACAGTGTTTAATATTTTATTTATCAACATTTGGTTCATACAATAAAGAAAAAACAAAGTAATATTAAAAATTTACTTCCAATAAAGTTGAGAACAAAATGAATAAGCGCAATATTTAAACGATGAAAATAACTTCTTTAAAATAATTTTTAAAAAAAAGTGACGAACGTATATTATAACATCTAGTATATATTAAATGAAACCTAATTGCTTTCAAATATAAATATCTTACAGCATGTGAGAGGGCGCTGGTAGCTCAGTGCTATGCATGCTTGCTTGCTTACACAGCTCAAGAACATGGGTTACTGAGCTCAAGGCCGAAATCCGGCAGAAGCCCTTAGGTTTTTTTCTGGGAGGTCTAAAAACCTAGATTCCGCCTTCCTTCAAATGGGACGTTAAGCGATAACCCCTACCCTAGGTGAATAATAATTTAGGGTAGGCAAAATCCAATAGTAGAGTAGTTTATTATTATTTTGAAAATACAAAAATTCATTTTTATGAAGTTTTCTTTTGTATTTTATTCAATTAAAAAAAACAATAGGCTTTTGGTACTCTTAAATATGCAAAAAGCCCGTGGATTTGTTGTGAATTCCATTCTAAAAATTATTTTTATATTGTAAAATAAACCTAATTGAAAAAAATTTAATTTTCTATTCCTTCTAAGAAAAAGTTTCCAATGCAACACTATTGACAGTAGAACTGACCGACAAAAGCTGTTTGTTTAAATTATATTGGTAAGGGGCTTTAACTTGTTGGATCGTAAACAAAAACAATAGGGTTCTGTGCGTTGAACTGTAATTTGTGCAAAATTAGGTGTAAATCTGAGGCCAGATGCGACTTGTATCGTCTAACACACAAACGCAGAGTCTGCTGAGTCAATTGGAAAATCTCTCTTCGCTTGGTCAGTAATATAACCTTTAAACTCGTCTCATTACATTTTCCTCGACGTAGCTCATTATTGCACCGACTTTTAAACTTTTACTTTTCTTGTAAGAAAATTAATTAATTAATTTAAAAAAAAATAATGAGTAGATCCTTTTCGGTTGAGATATGGCGCCAGCTACCTGAACACTCATGAAAGGAGGGGAGAGGTGACTTGAGGAATGAAGGTGGAGGAGGATGAAACATGGCGCATTAGGCAGAACTACGAACAAGCTATATTCGGATGCTATATACTCTTACTGGATCAAGATAGCTAGGCTACGCTGGGCAGGTCAAGTCAGGACATAGAGGAAGAGACGCCCTCTAGAACGCTGCTGGCTCTGAGGCAGGAGAAGGGTCGGGTGGTTGGAGTTGGTCACCGGGGATGCAAGAAAGCTGGATGAGAGGCTAGAGGACTGTGGCCAAGGACAGAGCAGTATGGAGGAGTGCACTTAACAAATTCATGTTGTGCCAATGTAATGTGAAGGCTGCTGTACTGAGAAGTGATTATTTCAAAGATTATTTTCATAAAATTATTATTAATATTATTATGTACTAGCTTTCTAGGTTGCCTTATCATCAGGCAGTCTACCTTAAAACCCTATAATTTAAGGGGCACCGGTAGCTCAGTGGTATGCGTGCTTGACTTCTGAGCTCAAGAACGTGGGTTCGTAACTCGACCGAGGCCCTTAGACTATTTTATCTTGGAGATAAAATAAACTTAAGCATGCCGTCATTCGGATGGGACGTTAAGCGATGGTCCCGAGCCTGTACGATGTCAAGTACTCGTTAAAGACCCCTACCCTAGGTGAATAAAAATTTAGGGTAGGCAAAATTTATTACTCCCACAGTAGAGTCGGGCTCAAGTGCACCAGTGTGACGAAAGAGCCTCTGGTAGTAGGTGATATGACCTCGTGGTTAAAGCCCGGGCATGAGTCATAAAACCTAACCTAATCTATAACTTAATATTAATAAAAATAATGAAAAATTCTAAAGACTAAAATAAATACATAAAATATTATATGCCCTACAATGAATTGATTTTAGTAAATAAATAAATTCAATAAATAAGTAACATAAAATCAATAAACTTAATTACGTTTTTCGCTTTCCTACCAAGACCAATCGACCGTTTGGGATAAAAAATAATATTTGATTTACATATATTACATCGGCAATTATTATGGTTTTTGTGTTAAGCCCCGCCTAAACTCTCCCTTTTCTTTGGCCGATTTGGCTGAAAAACCATAGGTGACGTCCTTATGGGATTCTAGATACACATATAAAATTTCATGTCGATACATTCATTCTATCGGTAGTTATCATGTCCACGGATCAGATTCAGGGCATCGGAAAACATGAAATTCCGGTGAAAACTGAACATTGAATTTTTGACTGATTGCATAACTTCTCGTATGCTTCTTACAGCTGGGGTGAAGTCATTTAAGCGCATAATCAATATTTTATATATTCATTTCAGTCACTAGAATGTTTATACTTATTTTTTTTATTTAATGATGGGTTTTGGTTACTGCATGATGATGAGGGCAACCTGGAAACCGGCTAGCACATATTAATTAAAGCTGTGAGAAATGAGAGACATAATTTCAGACTTCCTTTGAAATGATATAACGCCACATAAGAACTTTTGAATTTAGACTCATACTGTCTGTCCTTTAAGGTCCATAAGAATGTAAGAAGTTCAGCTTTAAAAGAATCTGACACAATGAGACAGTTAATGACTCAATGTTTACATTCCAACTCTTGTATTAAGTCATTTCTCCTCTTGATAAATTTAACAAACCAGATTCCAGTATGATAAAAAAAAAAAAAGAGTTGAAACTACAAAGAATTTCCCAGCTAATGAGAACATTAGATGTTTAAAGTAATGTTTACCCCGTGAAAGAAAGTTTTGCTCTTTGAGAAAGTGAAAGATGCACATTCTGTTACGTCTGGTTTCTTTTTTTGTCCCCAGTTTTTTTACTAATACTTTTCCGTTCCGCACTTTGCTTCCTATGATGTTTGTCGGTCCTCGCTTCTACTTCAAACTGTTTAAATGAATTTTTAAACTGCTCGGTCAACAATTGTTGAGTTTTCAACATCATTTCAAATTTCCCGACCCCTTGTCCAATGGAAAAAGAAAAAAGGATATATGTCTGTATGTTTGTGTCTGTGAACACGATAACTCCTGGTAGAATACAAATTTATAACCGCTTAAGAACGACACCTATTGATTTTCAGCAAAATCGGGAAGAGCGGGAATAGAGGAAGGGCACCACTAAAAACCCTAGCGATGTAATGAAATATATCTATCTACATAAAATTCAAAGCATTGTGATAATTAAAATTATGTAAATGTTAAATAAAACTAAATATAAATAAATAATAATTAATAATAATAAAATAAACAAAATAATAATAATTAAAACAAAAAGAATAAATAAATAAACAATAAATTACCACATTTCCTGTAGAAATTTTATAACTGGTCTTCTATTTAATTTTGATTTCTACAGTAATTTAAAGGGCCCTAAAAAAGTATCAAAAGTTCAAGACGTGCAATTTTTAAGAAAGTGCACGTAATTGTTTTTAAAAAATTTGAATCTACAAACTTTTCATTTGGATTTCCAAAGAGATGCCATCTTGTCTTCTAAATTTTACAAAAATATTAAATCTAATCCAGAGGTTTTCAAATAATCTTACTGGGCCAACAGGGAAAATGAATATAATAAAATTTACGAGAACAAATATTGGGTTTATATTCTTATATCTACATCATTAAAATTAAAAACTAAACATAAAAACTAACAAAAATCAAAAGAAAAATCTTTCAATTTCACTATTTCAATTTTTTTTTTTCTGTTTTATAATTTTGGCCATTTTTTAAATTTAAGTTATATATTTCTGGGCATATATCCTGTACATAAAAACAAACAACAGTACCTTCTTTGCGGATCAATTTCACCGTCAATTCACTTCTATTTAGTTCATTACAACTTAAGCCTAAACACCACTCTACATTTTCGCTCAGACCGTCTCCATTGATTCAGACCTCGACACTACACTACACACATAAAAAGACAGCTGGTGGCCGTGTTTTGTTTTCTACTTTTGTTTTAAAAGAAAATTGCTTTTTATAGAAAAATAAATTAATAATTTAATGTGTATTTTTTTTTATACATCACAGCATGGAAATTCAGAAATCTATAGTATGTGACTATGGATGTTTAGCCCAAACTGTTGATTAGTTTTGATGGGAGAGCAAGAACTTAATTGACTAATTCGTGCAGGGGAAGTACATGGTCGGTGATCTACCGACGAATTTCTTTGATTTGCCACTGTTGCAGAAAGGTTGTCGATGGTTGTCATAAGCAAGAGGCAATGGGCTGGTAGTATATGAGATTGGTATTAACACGATATAATGTTTTGGCTTGACGTTTGAATATAGAGGTCGAGGGTGCCGTTAGCTCAGTGGTATGCGTGCTTGCTTACTGAGCTAAAGATAGCAAGTTAAAAACTCAGCTGAGACCCTTAGTTTATTTAATCTGTGATGTAAAATAAACATAAGCATACCGTCCATCGTTATGCGATAGTCCCGAGACTGGGCGATGTCAGGTACTCGTTAAAGATCCCTATAATATGTGAATACAAATTTAGGACTCCCAGATTCGGGCTCATGTCCACCAGAGTGACGAAAGAGCGCTCAGGTATTAGGCGATATGACCTTGCAGTTAAATCCCGGGCATGAGTCATAATAACTATCTAATTATAGAGGTCGACTCAATAAATAAGTTCTGTAAAAAGAAAATTTTGATTCACAGAAAAAATGTTAACATAAATTATAATTATTATATACTATTTTATATAATTAAAAACATCTGACTTGGTAAATCAGCAATAACATGGATGGATATAGACTTTCATTTACAACCTTAATGGTTATATATAAAAAAACTTGTTTAGTTTTATGTTTCAAGCAAGCTCACACTTACAGGAACATTTACACCAGATAAGAGATTGGGCCAACAAATGGAGAATAAAAATCAATAGAGATAAATCTCTGCAAACCACATTTATCCTCAGACACAACACTTGTCCATCAGTTTACATTAACAACCAGCCCATTCCTGCATCCGACACTGTCCGAAATCTAGGACTTCATTTAGACAGACGTTTAACTTGGACAGCTCATATCAGACTGAAACGCATAGACCTCAAAAGACGATTCGGACGACTGAAATCAATCATCAGACGACGATCGACATTATCGCTTGAAAACAAACATCACATATTCAACACTATACTAAAACCCATCTGGACTTAGGGCACCGAGATATGGGGATCAGCCAAAAAATCAAACATACAACGTCTTCAGTCAATACAATCAATTATACTACGCCACATTGCTGATGCGCCATTTTACGTTTCCAATCTCACATTACATAATGACCTCAACATCCCATTTGTACCTTCTGTTATCAGGACACGGTATCAAAATTTTAAACAAACTCCATCATCACGCCAATCCACTTATACAAGAATAATCTACAAACACCCTCCTCACAAATCCACCACGACGCCTCAAGCGGATATGGCAGAGGGACCTGCTCCAGGACTAGCGTGGACTCTTCGGTCACGTACCTCAGCAATACAGCCATGCACTTGACACTGCACTATTTATGCACAATTGCTAATGGCAAATGTTATGCCGTTGTAAATATAAAAATAAATAAATAATGTTATCTGTTTATCATAAATAGTATGTAAATTTTATTAATTGTTCCAGAGAATATAAACATAACATTATATGTCATAAAGAATAGATTATTTAACTCAAATGATTTTGTTCCTTTACTTTTGATAAAGCCGGAACGATGAAACGTCAACAGTATGTAATAAAAAAAAACATATGTATTTATAAGGTCTCAAGTTAAGGATATGTTCCCTCAATCTTATATAGAAGATATAAATTATAAACACTGAATATGGGAGTACTTCCCGAAACGACTATAATTGATAGTTTTTGAAAAGTAAATAAATAATTTGTAAAAATGATGCTGTGATAAATATATTATATATAGATTGATATCGTTATTGTGATGGACAGGACTGACGGTGTTCCGAGGGGTGCAGGCAGTGGACATGGACAAGCCCAACACTCCCAACTCCGAGCTGAGTTACACTCTGACCCGAGGCAACGCTGAGGGCAAGTTCTCTCTCGAGGTTCAGGGTCACCGCCCTGCTCTCGTTCTCAAGAAACCTCTAGACTTCGACTCAGGGGAAACTGTATTCAACCTCACAGTAACAGCTTCTGTAAGTTTAACTTGTATTTATTGTCTGTATTCATAGGATTTAATTCTCAACTGAAAAATGGTAGTAGGTCAAAATCATTGACTAGAAGTTTTTAAATATAGAAGTCGACTCAATAAATATGTTTTATAAAAAGGAAGATTCTGATTGATAAAAGGAATAGTTAACCTAAAGAACACTTGTATTGTAGATACAGTCGACTCTCGTTAATTCGAACCTCGATAATTCGAACTAAACGTCCGTTCCCTTGAAAAACTCTTGATACATTGAAAAAAACCTTTGTTTATAGATACACTCGTTAATTTGAAATGTTTTCCTTCCTCGACGGGCTTCGAGCTCTCTATAATTCGAATTTTTCACAGAATATGTAATTACACTTAGGTTCAATGTACGACTTAGCTTTGTTTACAAACAACACTCCCAATATGAATACGTTCAATGTACGACTTAGCTTTGTTTACAAACAACACTCCCAATATGAATAACTCCACTTTCCTTACTACGGCAAAAAAACATTCCCGATTTTCTCGATTAGAGACGTGTTTTTGTATTTTTTTCTTATATATATTTTTTGTATATACATATTATCCAATTTAATTGCATACGTACATGTATTTATTATTACTATTTTTTTTTTTTGTTATTATTTTTTTTTTGGCATTATGTGCGGTGCATATTAGCCATGTCAATGTGTTATATATAGTTATTTACGACATCCATGGCCCCGGGAGTGAGTGCTATCTACGAAATAAAACTCACTCCCGGACGGTATTCGAACCCGCAAACCAAGGTGAGACCATGCGACCAAAGCCCTACGCTCTAGCCCGCACGGCCACCATGGCCCCCATGTACATGTATGCATAATATGTAAATATTATTTACATGACAAATACATATAATAGTATACAAAATGAACATAGTACTTGTGCGAGTGATTAACTTTGATTTTCCTAATATATTTATGTATATATTTGTTTAATTGTTGACATCATTAGTAATTTTTAGAACTTGTGACCCCTTCATTCCAAATTTTTAGTTCATAGCTACAATTGTTTTTGCGGTAGAGAGCTCACAACTTTTCAATCACATATACACACATTGACACATCGTCAAAACGTATTGAGGGGACTTTGAAACGTGAGGGGCTGAAAAAGGAACTGTTTGGATTGTTAAATTGTTGAACTTCCATTTAGTATTTGTAGTAAGTCGTGGCTGAAGATGATAGCAACACCTAAAGTACTCCCATTTTTTATATATATTGTGTGAAAGAGCCAATATTTAAAAAAAATACGTTTTTCTGTATTTTTCATAACTTATTAGGATCTGTCATAAAAATATAACCATCAAGATAACTTTAGAATTAAATAGGGGGGAGGGAGAAGCCATTCTCGGGATTTGCTTAGGGCAACAAAAAAGCACAAACCAGCCCTGACTATAGTTAATAATATGGTGGCAATAAGAACGTACACATAGCGACACCAGACTCATCATGCTCCTCGACGATGGCATATATAATACAAGGACCCAGTTATGTCAATGTTCACTTTCCTTCCTACTTTTTTGCTCATTCTTGAGGAACATTAGACCTTCAGGACATCACACAAGAATCGTGTCCGTTTCACTTTCTTGACAGCTATACAGTCAGTTTTTTTTTTCTTCCTCCTTCAATATTTGTTATTTTTGTTTACTTTCATAGATATCATTATTTGTATAAAATATATTTTTTAAATCCGAAAGTAATATAAAAAAAAATGTCGGTGAATCACCGGCAATGTTCTTCCCCAGAACGAATTAATTTTTCGCTGAAACCAGTCGACCGTTTGCGCTAATATTCAACATTTTACTTACATAGTGGCTTCTAAATCCTCATACTAAATTTTGTATCGATACATTCATTACATCGGCAGTTATTAGGGTTTTTGAATTGAGCCCCTTCCCCTGAACCCCCCTTCTCTTCAGCCGATATCGCTGAAATTTGATAGGTTATATCCTCATTGAGTTTCTACTTTAAATATGAAATTACATAGGCAGTTATTGGGTTTTTTAATCCCCCCTCTCCCTTCTGCATAATTAATAAGTATCGTCCTTATGGGTTATGAATTTACATATGAAATTTTGAATTAATACATTCATTACAACGGCAGTTATTGAGTTTTCGATTTAAGCCACTCCCCAACTTCCTCTCTTTCTTCTGACCGATTTGGCTAAAAATCGATAGGTGTTGCCCTGTAGGGTTTTGGTCACACATATAACATTTTATATCGATACATTCATTCTATCAGCAGTTATTAGAGCTTCTATACTCAACCTCTCTAATCCCTCCCCTTCCCTTTGGTTGATTAAACTGAAAAATAATAGGTGTCGCCGTTAGAAAGATCTTGAGCGACATACAAAATTTCATTCCATCGGGAGTTATCGTGTATACAGACATTCACACAATTTTTTCTTTCATATTTTTAGTCTAGAGCTCGGAAAACATCAAATTCCGTTCAAAACTCCGCATCGAATTTTTGACCTATTACATAACTTCTCCTATACTTCATATACCTGTAGAAGTATAATGGATATGTCTGAAATATTTTAAGAGGAAGAGGTTCTCTCAATCTCATATCCAAAGCGCATAATCTGGTATTTTTAAAGAATTGTAACCCCCTACTAAATGTAGTACGCCTAACTGTCAAAGATCATCTAACATCGAATATGGGCTTACCACACATGTTTAGGAGCATAATCACTTTTAAAAATTGCGTTCCATTTACTGCATTATTGATGATTTTTTGTATTATTTTTTTTCTATGACCATGTTTATCATTAATCTATATCTGCCTGTAATCTGACCTAATGTCTGTTCCAGGATGGAGGTGTGCCCCGAAGGACTGCCGACGCCGTTATAATGGTTAGAGTACAAGACAGTGACGATCTAAATCCGAGATTCACACGGGACCTTTACAGAACCCGGGTTCCTGAGTCTTATCCACTGACGGTGAGTGTGTTACCAATATCATATCATACAGCTCTGTTTGCAATGCTTCCTGTCTCCAATTTGACAACACATTAACTATCGAAAATTTCATAAGGAACATTTTATTGTAAACACCAATTTTTCGATAAAACTAACCATTTTCAAGATTACTATACTGCTCTATAAGAAAGTAAAAAATTAAGTGTTTGGTCTTGCGTTTTTGACGTAATTTCTGTTTATTTCTCGTGCGTCCTCCTTTAAATCCCTGCTCTTCCAGTACCTCCTAACTCATCAAACGTCTGATTCCCAAGGCAAGCATCCTATGGGATAGTTCTCGTCTTCCCATAAGTCTCTCAGTCTACAGCTGCACTGATGTTACTCTACAGTTTCATCATCCCAGTTGGATCACAATGTCATGTTCTTTTTTAGTCACTATATATTTTTATTTTGTAAGTATTCATTCCTTTCTTTTTATTTTTATTTATTTCTTTCAGTTCCATGCCGAATACTGTAGGTGTGTGTTATTTTGGATATATAAATGTAAATAAATGTACCTATGAATGAGAGGGTGTGTGACACATATTATTTATTTTATTTTATTAATTTTTTTTCTCTCTCTCTCAGTGACCCTTCCTGTCATCTATATTTATTTTTGCTATTATTTTTTACTTTATAATTTTAACTTTGTTCCTCATTTATTTTAATATGATTTGTTTATCCTTATTTCTAACTGTTTTTGTTTCTTTAATAGCTGTAGGCCCTTATTTTTTTATATTTTATTTTAACTTGGCTGATACTTGTATCTCTTTTGTTTATTTCTTATGTTGTTATTCTTAGGGGACCTATGTCCCAGAATAAAAATTAGTTTTTTCATTTTCTTTTCCTTAAACGGTTAAAGAGTAACTCGCAGGTGAATTCCGTTCTGGGATAATTATTTTTTATTTTAACTTGAGCAGATCTCTCGTTTTCCTGTTTCTGAGGTTAATTGAGTGGGTAAAAACTGTTAATCAGAACACGACAAGAAGCTTCCATAAGTGGCCATCAAATAGTTTGAATTTGTGGAGTTATCCGTTATTGGGGGTGGACGGCTCGTGTTCCGTGTAGTCCTAGATTGTGCTAAATATGCACGAAGGTTTGTAACCAGTATTTAATTAAGAAGATTTGATTTCAACCAGTTATTATTTGATAAAAATGTTTAAAAATTTACCTGGCGAGCCACCAGAATTTTAAGTAACTCTCAACCGGTTAGTGAGATGAATGATTTGCTTCCACTTATAATTAATGAATTTGATATTATAATAAACTATTAAAAACTTGCTTGGAATCATTTTTAAACTAGAAATAAATACTTAACGTTTTGCATAATTCAATCTGCACGTGATATGAGTTTTTTCTATCTCGTAAATCAGAAGACCTACAAAAAATGTTATTTTATATGCACTGCTTAACGTTCCATCCGAAGGACGGCGTGCTTTAGCTTTTTTCAACTCCCGGATAAAAAAACTTAAGGGCCTCGTGTACAGAAGCTTGAGAAGCATTACCAAATAGATACTACCAGCACAGATCATCTAGCTGGTAGTATCCTGTTTCAGTAGAGGAAAAAGATGACGTCAATTTGCTCACTGGCCTAAGAAAAGAAGTCATCGGTTAATCACCGGCTACGTACTTCCCCAGCAAAAAATAATCAATAATGTTTTCGGATTCTCTTTAAAGCCAATCGATCCTTTGGTCTAAATGTTGTCTCGATACATTCATTACATTGGCAGTTATTTGGGTATTTAAGTCGAACCCCTCTTCTCTTCCCCTCCCCCCTTGGACGGATTTCGTAGAAAATTACTAGGTGCCGTCTTTTCCGTTTTTTTTATTTAAATATAAAATTTTATGTCGATATATTCATTAAATCGATAGTAATTGGGGTTTTTGAGTTGAGCCCCTCTGATCCTTTTCTTCCGTTCGGCTGATCCCACTGATAATTCATAGGTTTCATCTTTGTGGTGTTTTGAATTTACATAGGAAATGTTGTGTCGATATATTCATTACAACGGCAGTTATTAGAGTTTGTGTGTTAACTCTTCTCCCCCACTTTATTTTGGCCGATTTAGCTGAAAATCAATAGATGTCGTCCTTAGAGGGGTCTGAATACACATATAAATTTTTGTGTCACGAGTTACTTGTTCACACAAACACAAATATATATATAGATATATATATATAGACAGTCGGTACTCCTGCCTCATGTTCACATTAATGTATAAAGATTCGAAAATATAATATAAAAATTGAATATATTTGAAAAAGAAAAAGAAAGAACAATAAAAATAATTGAACGAAGGATTGTTGAGTGGGAGAGAGGGAAATATTGCAGATCATGGAAGCAGATGTAATAATAAATAATGTATTTGTAATATGACTAGAATAAGGATGTAATCATTCATTAAATTATAATAAATAGTTAATAATCAAAATAAATAAAAACAGGCATAAAAAAGAAAATAATTATTAAATATAAATATATATAGACAAACACTTTTTTAAATTTTTGGAATAATAAGGTCGGAAAACATGAAATTCCGTTGAAAACTGAGTTTCGAATTTCTAACTGATTACTTAACTTCCCCTATAGTTCGTATAACTGGAGAAGTAAACAGAAAAACTCTTCAGAAAAGTCAAATTTGAATTATTTCAAAGTGAATTGATAAGATGTAATTCTTCAACATTAAATTGTTTAGCTTCTTGTTTATAAAAAGAGGTCAATAGGTACAACTTACAAGACGGGTACTCAGCTTTAGTTAGTTGGGCCTGTTTTTTTTTTTTTTTTCCTTTAAAAGAAAGAATCAAGTCCCGTTATCCTTTATGTCCTGCTAGGGAGCTCGCCCAAATAATGGTGGCTTTAAGAGGAGGCGTGAAGGACGATGCAGGAACTGGAATGACACATCATTAGAGGTGTAAAATGCAGAAACAGGATCTTGCACCTGTCTGCGCCTCTTTTTCACTCAGTGTCTCCAAGCTATGTCTTCTGTCACTCACCGATTCACTCAAATCATTCGTTTCAAAGAAAACTATAGACACATTTTATATTTAAAACATTTTTTTTTCGAAGGTTGCTCGGTTTACGAGTTACATAACGAAACCCATCTTAAATGACTTTCTGAAACACATTTTTTTAGGCGTTTGCTTGCTTATACGAAAACGGTTAGTCCTATCAAGAAATTGGTTCTTGAAAAATGTTCCACTTATCCACAAGCCCTCAGATTTCAGATAGGATCATTACGAACAATGTTATAGCGCTTCAAAGAACGTACATATCTACAATAAATTTCTATGATAACGCTTGACAACGAATTTTTGAATATGATAATAATAATCTTTAATTACGGGAGGGCCTTTAAATAAATTTACGAACGGGAAAAAAATAAAATAAATGCATAAAGTTATATTTACATTATGTCTAAGAAGGAATAATAACAATAATTAATAAATATAAGCTTTAATTTAAACAACATACATTTATAAATGATACAATAAGAATACAATAAAAAAAACAAATTTAGGAAAATAATATATATGAACAATAATCATAATTTTAAAAAAATAATAGAAAATAATTAAATAAAAGATAGGGGAAATAAGAAAAATTAATAACAATACTTTCAGAACATAAATTAAAGTAAAAATCTAACATAGAACTAATATTTATACAATTAATAATTGGAAAATGAATAGTTTTTTTTTTTACTCATTTATTGACAATTTTTGTACAATATACATTCAATTTAACTAAAAGCAAACCAAAAACATAAGCACTTGACACTTGAATGAGGCTGCTGACCGACGTCAGTCCTCTTGGTTAAGGTCGCTGTGATGCTTCCTCGTCTGA
This sequence comes from Aradus depressus, assembly GCA_963662175.1. Classification (NCBI taxonomy): domain Eukaryota; kingdom Metazoa; phylum Arthropoda; class Insecta; order Hemiptera; family Aradidae; genus Aradus; species Aradus depressus. The sequence continues at coordinate 42,201,266 of OY759215.1, forward strand.
ATCATAGCAGAGGGTTTTCATGTTTGTCCATGGTCCGCAACAGACCGACGTAACAAAAGTGTTGATATTCTTTTATCTCAGGGATCTGAAGATCAGTATGGATTGTTTTTGTTTCGGACAAACCAGAGCGCGCTGGTGATTATCCTTAAAGTTCAATTCTGGAATGTCTGAATTAGTTTTATCTGAGAATCGAAGATAGAAAGAACCCCAGATAGCACAGCCGTAATGCCACATGCACCTGATGAGCATCGTATAGATCCGTTAAAAAATTAGCACTCATATATTTTGACCTATGTTTAAATCATAGCCTAGAACCATCCAGCAAATGTGTCTGTTGTACAAAGAAAACCGCATCAAAATCGGTTTACTTATTAATTTCCGACTCACTGTCAGACATAGAAACATACGACTCAGACACATAACACTCCTCTTTTTTTGTAAGTCGGAGGTTACCATTTTCTGATTCAATCTGAAGCAATCGATTTGTCGTTTGCCATTTTTTTTTTGTTTGAGGGGGCAGCAACTCTTGCGAAATAAAGGCTTTACTGTTCCTTTCGCTATTTTATCCTCTTGGTTTTATTTTTCTGGGACCCCTGTAGTGGATGGACATTCCAACCTCCACTATTGTCCATCCATCTCCTACTGTGTGGGAAATATTTTCTTCAATTCTTTTTCTTTATTTTTTGAACTTCTAGAAAAATTGTTTTGTTGGTACCTCTTACTCTCTTTTTTTGGACCGCATGCTGCAAGATGGCGATATTTTAGGTTGCGCTCTTATCATTTACACTCTCTACACGTTGCACTATAACTAATAACAAAAGTAGATTACTTTTTGCCTGAACAGATTTAGTGCGAGTTGCCCTATTCGCAGAACATAAATTTTCATGTTTGACGTTCCTTCCTGGCTATAACTCGAGTCTTACTTTCCAATCCTCGACATGAAAGTGACAGTACAAAGATCACCTCTCCTCGTATTGACCAATAGTTACGAAACTCCTTGCCTGCCTACCATTGTAACACATTTGACACTTACAGCTCACTTAGGTATGGCTTAAGTAATCTTGAATGACCACGGACAGTGTTTCTAATAGCTTTGCTCTCTCGAAATATTAGCGCAAGTAATGGTAGAGAGTCAAAGGAGTCAGTGGCATTCAAAGAACTACCTCCTTGAAAAACAAATGGGGAATGAAAATTCTTAAGATTGCGACAACGCTTCATTCGCCATGTGTGGAAGATATTCAGAACGGCATGAAAGCTCACTGTATGCAAATGAAATACCTTTTTGTCCCTTTTCTTTCTTAAAATTCACCAAGGGGATTTTTGAACTAACTTGGGATCAAGATGGGGACGGGCTTTTCGACAAAAAATGACATACTTGAAACGGAGAGCACTGCCACATAGAGAATAGACTAACATGTTGAAAGAAAAGGAATGCTCATATGTGGGACTCCAATTTTTTTTTTTTGGTGAAAATATTGTGTGACATATCCTTTCAAAGGTCTTTTCTTTTCTTCTTTTCCACTTCAGACTGAAGCTAACGGTGGGGGCATCCGTCATCGCAATAATCTGGGAGGTGAATAAAGTTGGGTAGACAAAATTTAGGATTTCCACTGTAGGATCGGGCTCATGTCTAACAGTGTGACGAAAGAGCGCTCTAGTAGTGGCAGATATGACCTCGTAGTTAAAGCCCGGTCATAAGTCACAATAGCCAACCAACCAGTAATAACGAGACGGTCTGTGACTGCATGATTGTAAATCAGGTCAAATCTGTTTCAATAGTTGTAATCTGATGTAAATAATTTTACATTTGTGTTCTTGCTGTTCCATCAAAAAATGATAATTATACAGGTATTTTTCTGAGTAGGCTATTTCTATGTTTTCATGTTCTTTCCGATTTGACATGAAGCTCGGCAAAAAAGTTCATAGCTCCGACAATTGGGAGTATATTGAAACATTTTGTACAGCTGTTTTACCCTCGAGAATGAGGCTATCTGCACTTACCCCAGAACCTTTCCAATAAAAAATGAATGGTCGAAAAGGGCCTTGTACGCACTTACCCCATGATTAAAGAGTAAGAGCGTAATTGGGTCACCTAAACTATTTTTTAAACTATGAAAACTAGGTAAGTCATTTTAGTTACTTACATACTTCAAGTTTCATACTTCTATTTTTAAAAACCAATGTTTTAGAGATTTCTAAAGACAAGGTTTGTAAATTTTGGTGCGCACTTCCCCCGACATACCTTCTGTCTGTCTCAGCTTGTGCATTTCTTCTCTTCGGTATGAGGGAAATGCCGAAAAATGTATTGTGTATATTTAATATATATGTGTGTAATTTTAAGTCCGTTTCTTCATATGATACCTGAGTGATTCGGAAGAGCGGGTAAAGCGAGGAGGGATTGAGCCTCTAGTATGAGATAAACTGAAGGAAGGTACACATGACTTGGAAGGTCACTTCAACCAGCTGTTGTGTACAGTTAGTTCTGTATGGATGTTCCGTTCTCCTCTCGCTGTCTTCCTGTCCATGGGGCATCCTCTTGTAACATATAGTAGTCCAAATCCTCACCACTTGTCTTCATCTGTTTTTTTTTGGATTGGAAAGAGTGCGAGGCCATTACATTATCACTACATCTCATTCTCAAAAAACTATTAGAACTCAGTGCGATAGCTCCAGTTTTGCTTATAACAACAATAACTATTAAATATATATATATATTCACGAAAAAAGACAAATAAATAAATCAACCAAAAATGCACTGTGTTGCTATTAAAACATATATTTTTTCTGAGTTCCGTAGGTTGAAATCCAAAAAAACAGAACCTTATGGGGACCAGTGTGTGCCTGTCCGTATTTAGAGGGCAGATTTACTTGAGTTAGAAAGTTGTGGTTTCTTCTGAAACAAACAGGAAAACGATTCAACGTCAGGAAAGTTATAAGTGGCATGGTAATGGTAAGAGAGAAAAAAAACATCATCCTTTGTCGTATCTCAGTCCATTACACTTGAAAATTTAGAGTCAAGGTCAGTCCTATCGTGAAAGATGTGAAGACGAGACCGCAGCTCACTTCCCGGGAAGATCCCCGACGAGATTCCACGTTTTCGATGTAGAGTTAATATTAATTATTATTTTTTCCGCTAAGCCACATGGTAATCCGATGTCATACATTTGTCGACATCAAAATAACTTATAAATTATATACATCAACCAATATTAACATAGAATACAAATACATATAAGAGGAATCCCTAAAGTTTTTTTATCTGGGAGGTGCAACATTGAACACGCCGTCCTTCGGATGGGACGTTAAGCAGTGGTCCCGAGCCTGTACAAAGTCAGCTACTCGTTAAAGACTCCTACCCTAGGTGAATAAACCTGGGTAGACAAAATTTAGGAGTCCCATAGTAGAGTAATATATAAATTAATAAATAGCAGTAAAGGAAATAATATATAACTAAAAAAATTAATGACAAAAATATTGTACAAAAGTAAATACGACAGAAATTATAGGAAAATTGTGATTTGATATGATCATAGAGGATGATTTCAGACGATTAGACCACGGATATTATTCTTAAATTTATAAATGGGGAGACTAGGTCCATCGTGAGGTTCTTGATATCTTCAGATCTAGGTAAGATAAAACGACGAGGTAAGGAAGAAGTCCAGCGCTTCTAGGGGAGGGGTAAAAGCATTGGATGCTTAGGTCCCTAGTTGCACCAGCCCATTTATATATATCATTGAAAATTTCAGTAAAATAGTATAATTGATTATCCAAAAACTGGTTTCCGACAAAGCTGGAATTTGTTAGGGATTTTGAGGCAAAAAATCCATTCATTTATCATTGCACAGCCACACAAAGCTAGGGTATTCTTCGATAGTAGACTCCTCGGATAGTATCAATTTTTTCGTAGATATAATTTTTAATAATAGTAATGGAAAAACGTTGTTAAGTGTTCTTGGATAATTTTGGATTGGAAAGAGTGCGGAGCAATTTTATCATCATTACATCTCAAAGAGTTTTCACTTCTTTGACGAGATAGAGGTGTATGACTCGTTTCACTGTTATTGCCCACAATCAAAGAAAGAAAATCGTCTTTATGAAAGAAAATAAAAAAAGAAACATAAGAAAAGTGATGTTGAGGGAGTTCCTTTCACTTGTACGATCCCCGTGAGTGGAGTGTCTCCACAAGCCTAGTTTCAGACAATGTTTTCTATTATGTCCTTCATAAAGACTAGATATAACCTGTCTTCTTTTATTGTCAATATGGTAAAAATGTATTGGGTAAAAAGAAAAGTTATATTGAAATGTTATATAATTTACATTGATTATAAAACATTGTTGAATATGTTTCAATTTCGAATTTTTACTTTCTAATATCTTTAGTATAAGGAAGCAGAGGCGTAGCCAGGGGAGAGCACGCGCACCCCCCCTCCCCCCCCCTGGTCAGAGCAAAAAACCAAGATAAAAATGAAATAAACTAAAAAAATAGTTTTTATTAAAAATGGATTGCTTGCAAATTACCAATAGGATCTTCAAATATATAATATATATTTTTCAAATATATTATTCAAAAATACCTATATATATATATTTTTTTTTTATTATATGTTTTTAATATTTGTGTTATTTTAGTTCCATTGTTTTTTTAAATTATTTGAATTGATACTTGATTATTTGCTAAATTTTCAATTTGTTTATTATGTCCCTATATTGGTTGCCTACCTTAGCTCCATCGGTTTTAAAATTATCAGCGTTATTAATTTGTTTTGTAATGAATAATAATTTTTTTAAATACCTATGTTTATTTGTTCATAATTTAACATCTTTGGATATCCCAGAAAACAAAATATACTTTCTATTATTCACATTATGGTTTCAGTAATATGAATTAATTTTTGTTTAATAATTTTCATAATCATTTTTTGTTTGGTTTGTCTCCAGGGTAAGATGGTGCACAAGGAGCTGTATTTCGAGCCTAGAATCCTGGCCTATGACCAGGACCTGATGGTTAACGCCACGGTACGGTACGACATCATGGCTGGCAATGAGAAGGGTATCTTCTACATAGACACCAACAACGGCTCTCTGTTCCTTCAGCAGGAGGTCGACCTCGAGGCTCTCCCCGACAACATGTTTGTACTGCAGGTAGCCACACTTTCCCATTCAAAACCCGGACAAGGTCCAAAATATATTTAAAAAAAGAGTTAAATATACTGTATAATAAACTAACAAATAAAATAACAAACAATAAAATGAATAAAATAATGATAATAATATAAATATTAAACAGAAGTAATTACCTACGATAGAACTTACAGGTTGTTGGTGGAGGACCGCTGCCAAGAAAAAAAAATGAAAGCAAAGTCTGAATTAAATATTTTATTTTTGAAACACGACTTTTATATGATCCCTACATCCGTAAAGCTAACTTACTTAAATCCACCTTAAAGAAATACTCTTGCAGTTTATTTTTTGGCATTTATTTTTTACTAGCAGTAATACCCGGCGTTGCCCGGGGAACTTTGACTTTTCTACTAATATCTCCTATAAGTCTTTTAAATTCTTCAACAGTACATTCATGATGTTATAATTTTCAATTATTCATACGGAATAAGGCTTATAGTCCTTCAACGTCAAACACCCCAGCTAGTAAGTTTTTAGGACCCCTGGGCATCACGGCTAGTATGCGTCTTTCAACGGCGGAAACCACAGATAGTGAATACTTAGCATCGCTGGACATCCTAGCCAGTGCGTACTTAAGAACGCTATTGACCGCAGCTAGTAAATGCCTTGCAACAGCGGACCCCACAGCGAATACATAGTTACTACTACTACATGTGAAATTCATGCCAATCCGCTTACCCTTTAACAGTACATTCATGATGTTATAATTTTCAATTATTCATACGGAATAAGGCTTATAGTCCTTCAACTATAGCAACGCTAGTAAGTTTTTAGGACCCCTGGGCACCACAGCTAGTACGAAGTTAGGAACGCTGGGCATCACAGCTAGTAAGTGCCTTGCAACAGCGGACCCCACAGCTAGTACGTAGTTAGAACCACAGGGCATCACAGCTAGTAAGTGTTTTGCAACGGCGGACCCCACAGCTAGTACGTAGTTAGAAACGCTGAGCATCACAGCTAGTATGTGTTCTGCAACGGCGGACCCCACATCTAGTACCTAGTTAGAAACGCTGGGCATCACAGCTAGTATGCTTTTGCAACGACGGACCCCACAGCTAGTACGTTTTTAGGAACGCTGGGCCCTACACATAGTAGGTGCCTTGCAACTGCGGACCCCACAGATAGTATGTAGTTAGAACCACAGGGCATCATAGCTAGTATGAGTTTTGCAACGGCGGACCCCACAGCTAGTACCTACGTAGTTAAATACGCTGGGCCACACTGCTAGCGCCTTGCAACAGCAGACCCCACAGCTAGTACGTAATTAGGAACGCTGGGCATCACAGCTAGTAAATGTCTTGTAGGTGCCTTGCAACAGCGAACCCCACAGCCAGTACATAGTTAGGAACGCTGGGGCTGAGCACTACAGCTAGTAAGTGCCTTGCAACAGCGGACCCCACAGCTAGTACGATATTAGGAACGCTGGGCATCACAGCTAGTAAATGTCTTGCAACAGTGAACCCCACAGCGAATACATAGTTACTACTACTACATGTGAAATTCATGACAATCCGATTACCCTTCAATGATTCAGCATTATTTTTATGCTTAGCCCCCCTCCCAAATTTTTAAAATGTCACATAGTGTATTTTTTTAATTGACCATCAAGAATACTACATGTAAAATTCCATGACAATCCGATCATCCGTTAGTGACCTATCACTATCTTCAAATTTCGGCCTACCCTCATAACCCCCCTCCCGTTCACAATTTTTTGACGTCACACTCCCTATTTTTCTATTTGGCCTTTATGAATACTTCATGTGAAATTTCGTGACAATCCGATCATCCGTTAATGACTTATCACTATACTTATACTTAGGCCCCCATCAACCCACCCTCCCGTTCAAAATTTTGTGACATATACACCCTATATTTCTTTTTGGCTTTTAAGAATACTACATGTGAAATTCCATGACAATACGACCAACCGTTATTGAGCTAGCACCATATTTATACTTAGGCCCCCCGCCACTACCCCTCCTCCCGTACAAAATGTTGAGCCGTTACACCGCCTATTTTTTTATTTGTTCTTCAGGAATACTACATATGAAACTTTGTGACAATTCGACCAACCGTTAATGAGCTAGCTCTATATTTATACTTAGGCCCCCCACAACCCCCCCTCCCGTTCAAAACTTTGGGACGCCACACACCTTATTTTTCTATTTGGCCTTCAGGAATACTCCATGTGAAATTTCGTGACAATCCGACCAACCGTTAAAGAATTAGCTCTATATTTATACTTAGGCCCCCCCACAACCCCCCCTCCCGTTCAAAACTTTGGGACGCCACACACCTTTCTTTCCTATTTGGCTTTTGAAAATACTACGTGAAATTTCATGACGATTCACCCATTAGTTAATGAGTTAGCTCTATATTTATACTTAGGCCCCCCCACAACCCCCCCTCCCGTTCAAAACTTTGGGACGCCACACAACTTATTTTTCTATTTGGCCTTCAGGAATACTCCATGTGAAATTTCGTGACAATCCGACCAACCGTTAAAGAATTAGCTCTATATTTATACTTAGGCCCCCCTTACAACCCCCCCTCCCGTTCAAAACTTTGGGACGCCACACACCTTTTTTTCTATTTGGCCTTCAGGAATACTCCATGTGAAATTTCGTGACAATCCGACCAACCATTAAATAATTAGCTCTATATTTATACTTAGGCCCCCCCACAGTGAAATTCATGCCAATCCGCTTACCCTTTAACAGTACATTCATGATGTTATAATTTTCAATTATTCATACGGAATAAGGCTTATAGTCCTTCAACTATAGCAACGCTAGTAAGTTTTTAGGACCCCTGGGCACCACAGCTAGTATGTGCCTCGCAAGAGCGGACCCCACAGCTAGTACGAAGTTAGGAACGCTGGGCATCACAGCTAGTAAGTGCCTTGCAACAGCGGACCCCACAGCTAGTACGTAGTTAGAACCACAGGGCATCACAGCTAGTAAGTGTTTTGCAACGGCGGACCCCACAGCTAGTACGTAGTTAGAAACGCTGAGCATCACAGCTAGTATGTGTTCTGCAACGGCGGACCCCACATCTAGTACCTAGTTAGAAACGCTGGGCATCACAGCTAGTATGCTTTTGCAACGACGGACCCCACAGCTAGTACGTTTTTAGGAACGCTGGGCCCTACACATAGTAGGTGCCTTGCAACTGCGGACCCCACAGATAGTATGTAGTTAGAACCACAGGGCATCATAGCTAGTATGAGTTTTGCAACGGCGGACCCCACAGCTAGTACCTACGTAGTTAAATACGCTGGGCCACACTGCTAGCGCCTTGCAACAGCAGACCCCACAGCTAGTACGTAATTAGGAACGCTGGGCATCACAGCTAGTAAATGTCTTGTAGGTGCCTTGCAACAGCGAACCCCACAGCCAGTACATAGTTAGGAACGCTGGGGCTGAGCACTACAGCTAGTAAGTGCCTTGCAACAGCGGACCCCACAGCTAGTACGATATTAGGAACGCTGGACATCACAGCTAGTAAATGTCTTGCAACAGTGAACCCCACAGCGAATACATAGTTACTACTACTACATGTGAAATCCGTGAAATCCGAAATTCATGACAATCCGATTCATGACAATACGATCAACCGTTAATGAGCTAGCTCTATATTTATACTTATTCCCCCCCCCCCTCAACCCCGCCACCCGTTCAAAAGTTCGGGACGCCACACACCTTATTTTTCTATTTGGCCTTCATGAATAATATATGCGAAATTTCGTGACAATACGACCAACCGTTAATGAACTAACTCTATATGTGTATATTTAGCCCCCCCCACAACCCTCCTTCCTGTTCAAAATTTTGGGCCGTCACACACCTAATATTTCTATTTGACCTTTAGGAATATTACATGTGAAATTTCATGACGATTCGCCCATTAGTTAATGAGTTAGCTCTATATTTATACTTAGGCCCCCCCACTACCCCCCCTCCCGTAAAAACTTTTGAGCCGTCACACCGCCTATTTTTTTTATTTGGTCTTCAGGAATACTACATGTGAAACTTCGTGACAATCCGACCAACTGTTAAAGAGTTAGCTCTATATTTATACTTAGGCCCCCCCACAACCCCCCTCCCGTTCAAAACTTTGGGAGGCCACACACCTTATTTTTCTATTTGGCCTTCAGGAATACTCCATGTGAAATTTCGTGACAATCCGACCAACCATTAAATAATTAGCTCTATATTTATACTTAGGCCCCCCCACACCCCCCCTCCCGTTCAAAACTTTGGGACGCCACACACCTTTTTTTCCTATTTGGCTTTTAAAAATACTACATGTGAAATTTCATGACGATTCGCCCATTAGTTAATGAGTTAGCTCTATATTTATACTTTGGTCCCCCCACAACCCCCCCTCCCGATCAAAATTTTGGGACGCCACACACCTTTTTTTCTTGTTTGGCTTTTAAAAAGACTACCTGTACAATTTCATGACAATTCGCCCATTAGTTAATGAGTTAGCACTATTTATATACTTAGGCCCCCCCACAACCCCCCCTCCCGATCAAAACTTTGGGACGCCACACACCTTTTTTTCTTGTTTGGCTTTTAAAAAGACTACCTGTGAAATTTCATGACAATTCGCCCATTAGTTAATGAGTTAGCACTATTTTTATACTTAGGCCCCCCCACAACCCCCCCTCCCGATCAAAATTTTGGGACGCCACATAGCCTATTATTCAATCGGGCTCAAAAGAATGCTACATGGGCAGTTTCATGAAGATCCGTCCAGCGGTTTGGGCGTGATGCTGGAACAAACATACAAACAAACAAACAAACCCCGTTTCAGCTTTATTAATATAGATTGTTCTGTTATCAGATAGAGGCCTCGCAAACAGACAACCCTCTGAGACGAGGGATGGCGCGGGTGGAAGTGGAAATTTTGGACATCAACGACAACCTTCCACAATTTGAGGTGGAGAGTTACAATATCAGCATTGTCGAGAACCTTCCTAATGGGTTCAGCGTGCTTCAGGTCATTGCTTCCGATCTCGATCAGGTAAAATGGTTTAGTTTTCTCTTTCCGTTTAACTTTTAACTCCTAGTAACTGTTAACAATTATTGTAGAAAACTGCAGTTTTGACCTTCAAGAAACGTTTGTAAATGCATTGCGTGCACAGATCTGTATCGCGTGTGTGTTGAAGGGTTCACCTGAAAGTTTTGAATTTCTATACTCTAGAGTAGAACTGCATCAAGTCCCAGAATCCATATGCATGAGGTGAGGGATTGAAACATTTCTTAGAAGGACTAACCTTTCTAGTCTAAGTTAACAAGCATAAATCGGATTTCAACTCTCTGCATTTTTAATTATTTTTAAGTGGACTTAATGCACTTTTATTTGGAATCACATTTTATATAAATTGTAGGGTCAGCAACCTCTGACTTAATGCGACCCTCGATGGAATAGTAAAAATATGTTTTCGCGTTTTGCATTTTGCATATAAAGTTGCCATGTCAAGAGATGAACTAATATATTAATAAGGTCTTCTTTTTACTTTATGCATATATCAGTGTTCATCATATTTATTTATTTGTTAAAAATCCTCTTATTTTTATTCTTCAGGCTCCCACACTTTACAATAGAAAGGTCTAATACAGCCCTCTAGTGAAAAAGATGTCAACTTCCCATTCTATCTCCAAAATTGATGGATATGGCACTATGAATTACAGAAGTTGGGGAAGAATATTCTCGATTTGAGACCAATATAATGTTCACTTGATGAAAGTGGTTTGAAACAAACAACAGGTTGGCCTTCGGTCCTTTCAAAATATATTTATATTATTTTTGTTAATGTTTCGCCATTACTCATTATCAAAACTTGTGTGACAAAATAAATAATTTGTAACCATTATAATTTATATGGTGGCTAACGAATAATATAAATGTAATTTGGGAGATCGAAAGCATATCTGTTGTTTGTTTTAAACCTTCTTCATCAAGTGAATGTAACACTGAATTCATGTTGAAAAAAAAATAAATAAAATGAAATGTCTTGAAGAATTTAGTAGAATTCTGTACCATTTGGGAAAAAGTAGGTAAGTCGATTTGTGTCCAAAATGAGATAAATACTCTGGGCAACCCATATTGGTGTCCTACATATCGTGTAAAAGTATGCAAGTCGTAATGTCAATGGTATCCTTGAAAACGCATTGGGCATTTTTAGACAACTCGGAAATTTACTTATGGATTTATACAATTGCATTTATCTATTTTTATCAAAACCGCGTTCGTGCCCTAAAATTGGTTAAACGTATTTATCTTGCTTGTACAAGAAGAGATAATTACCGTTATGCAGTTCTGAAACGCTTCTTTCATTGGCAAAAAGTAGATAAGTACATGAATAACTACAATCAGTAACAAAAATTTTCGGACAATTTATAATTTTGTTTTTCTTTTGCAGTTACACATAGTTATATGGCAAAATATTTAATTCAAGCAAAGTTTTAAATTTCGAGATCATCAATCATTTCAAAACGCCGTAAAACAATTAATTAAACATTTACAGCTAATAGGAAATTTTGCATTAATAATTGAAGACAAGAAATTCACGTAACAAAATTTTCTGGACACCTGTTGTTTGTTTTGTAAACAAATGCGACTCTGATCATGATCTTTAATCCCTTCTCAACCAACCGCTAATACCGAACAAATAAAATGTGTTTATATCCTTCTATTACTGCATTCAGTAGTTATTTGTATTTCCTGCTGTCAAGATGGGTCGAACATCTTTTTAAGTTCAACAGATAATAATTTTTAATTATGAAAAAGGATTAAGTGTCCGCAAAATCGGTGGTATGGTAGGCCGAAGTAAAAGCACCGTAGCCGATGTAATTCGAAGGTATAAGCACGAGGATCGGATAGATTTGAAATCTTCCTCTGGCCGTCCAAGAGTATTAAACGACCGAGAAAGGTGTAGCGTTGTCCGGAAGATTAAAAACAAGCCCTCGAGGAGTGCACCTCAGATCGTCGCCGAGGTATACAGAGAAACGGGAAAGAAAGTTCACCCACAAAATGTTCGAAGAATTCTAAAAGAAGCAGGATATAATGGGAGAGTACCAAAAACCGTTTGTGAGTGAAAAAGATTGAGCTTCGCAAAAGAGTTCCAGAATCATTCAGAAATTTTTTGGAGTAATGTCATTCATCTGCGAGGTAAAATAAACTTAAGCACTCCGTCCTTCGGATGGGATGTTAAGCGATGGTCATGAGCCTGTACGATGTCAGGTCAAAGCGTTTGAGCTCTCGCATAAACACACGCATGCAATTGATCTCTGATGTTCACACGATTACAAAATTTTTAGTACATATTATTATGTATACATATATTATATGTATAGGGAAGTAAACAAAAGTAAAGTAATAGTATATGTATACATATATTACATGGAAGTAAACGGACATGATCTGGAAACATTTATTTGTCGAAATATCGGAGAAAAAACGTTTAAATTAGAAAAATTGGGTACTTAGTTTCTTTAGAGGGAAGGTGGAGGGTCAGGGGGGAGTAGGGGGAAGGGACGGTTTCTGCCGAGGGTCAGCGCTGCTGTCGCTCTCTTCCAACGTCATATCACAAAAATCTAGTTTTCTGACATTACATGACCTGAGATTTCTTTTTATGTTGTGAAGAGTTACCAGATACAAGAATATTTTATTATTGCGGTTTGTTCTATTGCAAGCAAATACTTTTGAATGTAAGTTTAATATATTTAGTCCCGACAGTCGCGACAAAATTTGGAGAAGGTGTAATGAGGAGCTGAATCCAAAAAATTTTAAACCAATAGTAAAACATGGGGGTGGCTCAGTGATGGTGTGGGGGTGTATGGCGTCTAGTGGAATTGGTGAACTGGTTTTCATTGAAACCACCATGACTGGAAAAGTTTATGCCGAATTACTAAGGAGCAATTTGAAAAAGAGTGCTGAAAAACTTGGGATTTTACGGACTTTTCATTTTTACCAAGACAACGATCCGAAACACACCTGTGAATTGGTACGTACTTGGCTTTTGTATAACTGCCCTAAAGTTATGAAACCCCCCCCAATCGCCCGATCTCAACCCAATTGAACACGTATGGGGTGAGCTCGACAGGAAAATTCGATTAACACCCATTGCTTCAAAAAACGAATTGAAACAAAAGTTATTAGAAGAGTGGGGTAAAATATCTCCAAATGTTACCAAAAAATTAGTTTCATCATCAATGCCGAATCGAATGAAAGATGTTATAACACAAAAAGGGTACCGAACCAAATATTAATTAACATTATGGTTTTTGAATTTGTGAAATCGTAAAAAAAACATTGAATTTATTTATAGTTGTTTACATTTTTGTCCGAAAATTTTTGTTACCTACATTACTTGTTATAAAATTTATTAAATTAAAATATTTATTTGTTCTAATCAAAGCTGTTTTTCCTTTATCCTAACCCACTTTTGAATTCTTATTCTTGATTGAAAAATGGCTTTAATTATTTTTTATTACTTTTGCATTTAATTATTATAATTTTTTATTGAAAAATCAAACCGTCCGAACATTTTTGTTACTGGCTGTAGGTAAGTGATGGTGTAAAATAGACAATTCTTTTGATTTCGGATGATTAACTAGATAAGTGGGGGTGTAATTTTAGATAAGTCCTAAAAATGTATGATAAAATTACAAAATAAAATATATATGCATTCCATAATAAAATATGGAAAAATTGTTGAATAATGGCGGTTGGAAAAATAATTTATCAAAAAAAATCGATTTACACTGAAAACTTCAGAGCGCTGCCCTGAAAACCTGTGATTTTGGACTTGCTTAGTTTTTCCCTCAATGGTACAGAATTTATATGTGATCCCTATTTCAACTATTTGAAAAGCAGTAGACAATCATCCGATCCAGTCTTTCTTGTACACAACTAATCTCCTGTGTCACTTCTTGATTTGGTGATTTTCCATTATTCAGGGTAAGAACGCTGAGTTCGCCTACCACCTGGTGGATCCTAGCCAAGCGTTTAGCCTGGACAGCCGGACTGGATGGCTAACGGTGAGGAACCAGGCACGACTAGACAGAGAAACCAAACCCTCTCTCTCCATGAGGGTGCTGGCACGGGAGAAGACACCCTCCATACTCAAAGTCACCAGGTGAACTTATAATAATATCATATTTATATATTGTTAAATAGATATACTTATCCCAGCCAAAAGATCCACTCAACCATGTTCTGAGAAAATCATCTAAAGTTAAAGAAGCTGACGATTATATTTAGCTAGACGAAAGGAAGAAAGCTCTTGTCTCCTGCTGGCAGAAACTTCCTGGAACTTCAAACCCATGGAATCCAGATGCACTTTACACCCTTTTCTTTTTTACATTGTACAAGTCTAAGTAGAGCAAGGCAAAGCAGAATGTGCCAACCCGCGCTCCGAGGGAATCGATCTTCAGAACCAAATCGAAAAAACAAGGCCTGAATCGATTCAAAAACTGAGCATTGATACCTACAAACGAACGATTCTGGATCGAACATCCCCACTTAGTCTGCGATAGTATCGCTTGTCGTGCTCACGCACGCGTCAGTGTTTTGTAGGTTTATCAGTGAGCGGCAGACCATATTTTTGGTATATCTTTTATAATTTTCCATGATATTTTAGTTTATTGTGCCAAAAGATGGCTATTTTTGTTTGTTGTTTTTATTTATCTATTTAATAGAATTTCTTCATTTTATGTTCATCTAAGAGGGAACACTTAGTTGGTATTATAATTACCAAATGATAAGTCTGTTTATTGATTATTTTTAGTTATAATTTAAGTTTAATTTTGTAATAAAAACTGATTGATTAATAATAAATAATAAAAAATACGTAACTCACTTTTTTGTTTATTAAAAAAGGTGAACTACCTTTAGCCGGACTGGCTTTTAAGGTAAAATGTCCAGCTAAATATAATGCCGAGTCTGGATTTTCTATTTTTTGGCCTGCCAACCCTGAGTCTAAGAAACTGGATTTCTCCTTCCCATATATTTTTTTTAATCAACGAGAAAGAAGTTACCACTCCAGTTACAGGTCTTTTCACAAACCTTGCCAGACTTCATGTTCTTTGTATACACATGGTTCTCTACTCTATGGTCTGTAAGGCTAATTCGATTTTTTTCGTGGAGAAATTGTGAGGAAAAAATTAATTTTACATAAAATTCGTATTTATTGTTTAATCTTCTGTTAAGTCTAGTATTGCTAACAGTAATACTCTAGTAATGCTATAGGGGCAGGAAATATATTATTAACTAGCTCACCCTCAGACATAGGGAGAGAAATGTGTCTTACGAATTCTATTTTCTGTATATAATGATTTGAAACAAAGGTATTTCATCTATTTATCTTTATTTTCTCTTGATCTGTTGTATATCCTTAATGTTATTGTTTCTGAGAATTTTTCGATTAATATACTGTCTATGAACTTCCCCAGCGAGAATTAATCCGTTACGTTTTCGCTCTCCCTCCAAAGTCAATTGACCGTAACTTAATATTTGACATAAATAATTGCTTCTGAATCCTCATACTAAATTGTGTCGATACATTCACTACATCGGCACTTATTAGAGTATTTAAGTTGAGTCCTTTTGACCGATTCCGCGGGAAATAAATAGGTCCCATCCTTAAGGGGTATTGAATTTAAATATAAAATTTCATGTTGATACATTCAATACATCGGCAGTTTGGGATTTTTTGAGTTGTCAAACAAATAAAATTTATTTCTGAAAGAGTGTAAAGATAGAAAGAAAACGATGGTAATTAAAATGGCAGATGTTTTCCTTCAAAACTGTCGAAATGTTGTCAACGTTTAGCAGAGAAGTGCGCTGTCATGTTACTAATTCAAAGATATTTTATTGTAATTATGTTTTCAGTGATTCATCAGTGAGTGTTGAAGTGACTCTACTCGACGCTAACGACAACAATCCAACATTTGTACCGACCAATTTATATGAATTTGCTGTTTCTAATGTCTCACCAGTTGGTTACGTTTTTGGCAAGGCAAGTAGCTCATAGTAATAATGTAAACTAACCATTTACAGAGTAATAACAACATAACAATTCAGGATTCTCAGAACAAAATATGTACATAAATATGTTATTTTTGATCGAAAAACCATTAAATTTGTTCAAATTATAATTTTACTATTCATTTTTTGTTTAAACTATAATTTTATTATTATATATATTTCTGTTTATACAGTAATTTTATTATTATAGGTTAGGTTTTATGACTCATGCCCGGGCTTTATGCATTATTGGCGAGGGACCCATTTGTCAATGTTTTTTTATGTTTCGCGTTTGATGTAGCTATCTCCAAGCTGTTGTTTCTGAAATATATAGTCTGTTACCTATTTCCGAACATGTTTGACGTGGATCCGACTCCATTAATTCCCGAACTTGCTGTTCTTCGGTAACTTGAGGTCTTCCAGGACGAGTCCCTTCTTTGAACGTTTCGTCGCTTTAAAGAAATTTGTATAATCAAAATTGAGCTTAACGCTCAGAGACAGCCTTCTCACCAAACACGGAGAATATTTTTCGAGCTGCCACAGCCGAGTTTAAACTCATAAAAAAATGATTAAAATTGACACATAATTATAATTTTACATAAATCATAGGTAATAATAAAATTTTATTTAAAATAAAAAATGCAAAAAATATAGCACAAAATAAAAAAATAAACGATAACCTCTTTGAGCAGGTTATGCTTGATAATACTGCTTTCTGATTGGTTAAAAGACGCTTAGTGTCAGAACTAACATTATTTACTAGGATAATGTTAGTTCTGACTCCAACCCTCAACTTCTAGCCCCATTAAACCTAGGATAAGGTGACATGATTTTAACCAACGCCATATTTGAATTCAGCTCAAAAAATTGCAAAAATAACCACTGCCATCTCAATTTAGTTAATTTCGGATATTATGTTTTGATTCTGGAGGAGTCAATTGATTAATTCGTTCAGGGGAAGTATATTTCTGAAAAAAATGCAATGTAAATTTTCGAATGCAGTAATGTTTCACAATTTAATGTGCATCAATTTTACTGATTCCAGGTGAAAGCTGTAGACCCAGACATTGGCCGAAACGGTTTGGTTCGCTACGAAATGAAAAAGGATAACAAAACTGCTCACTTTCCATTTTTCAAAGTTTCTCCAACCAGCGGGGAAATTTCAGTGGCTGAATCCCCTCTGCCTGTCGGTAAAAAGTCAATCTTCATTGAGGCCACCGACCAACCGGACAACCCTTCTGAAAGGAGAATATCACTGGCTTTAGTCTCCATCGAAGTAGCCATTTCAGGTTCAACTTAGTTACTTTAATTTCAGATTATATTATAGCTTAGATACAAGGAATTACAAACCACACCACTTATCATTAACGTTAAGCAGCAGTGCTAAAGTATGAATGAAGGTTGTATGCTTATTATGAGCCATATTTGAATGCCTAGTCCACACATGCATGTGCAAATGTTTGGTATTCGTCCAAGAATGTTCGGACACAAATGTTTACCTTATATAGCTTCCACCTATTCGCCTCTGATAACAGAACATTCGCTATCCATTCTTGAATGTATAAACTGCAAATATTCGTGTAGAAATGAAACGCTGGTGGAGGCTAATAAATATCGTACGGGATGAGAAGTTGCTTATTAAACAATAAATAAAGTGGACATGTTTACGTTTCATTTTTGAAGTGAAACTTCTTTACGCGCACTGATCAAGTTGGAGACTAAGCTGGTAAATGTGTTACACAATTACGTGACGCGCTGAACTCCTCCCAGACCCGCTCCGCACCAGTGTTTTAGTTCATCTGCCAGTCTCTCGAGGAAGCCAGCCGACTTAGCGTTGCTAAGTTCCAAATTGTTTAATTTGGGTTTTAATACAGATTAAGATGAAAAATACTACCCTCAATACTTCTAAACAAAACCATCTTCGAAAAGCAATAGTTTCAATGTCTATAATGACGTATGTAAACTGGCCTTGAAATAGGATTTATCATTAAAGGGTGTTTTAACGACTAACTCCTTTTCTCAGATTCACCCAGACGTTTGACCATTCCACCACGAAAGCCTCCTTTCTAAGTCTTAGTATACCTGAAGATGGAGTAATGCCAAAACCATTACTTTATGTATAAATTTCTTTTGAAATAGACAATATTAAAATGTAAAAAAAAAATGTTTTTTTATCTATTTATTAAAAGTTTTTACAATATGTCAGCGTTTCTCAAATTAGAAGTTTGTAGTAATGTTAAATTCTATTTCAATGCCAGTTTACACACTTTTTAGACACAATCAATGTCGCCAATAACAGAGCAATCAACTAGCAGAAGAAAGGGACTACTGGTAACATTTGTTCACCTATATGAAAGCTTTAGCACCAGAAAAATAACATTACTTAAATATCAAAACTTGAGTAAAAGGGTTTGGGGCTCCTTTCTCCCTTAGCAGTCGCTCATGCATTTAGAGGGCCAAGAAAAGGACGGGTGCACTTTCTTTTAATTATGATTATATATAAATAAAATTAAAGTTTTCTCTGTACATGATCTAAATTATTATGTTTTCTTTTATTTTCTAGCTGTGCATTTTATTGTTGCAGAAAAGTCTCTGGTGACCCCGGATTTCGTTGGGGCCCCCTATGTGTTCTGGGTGGGGGACGATGTGGCCATAGGGACTAGTGTTGGCCAGATCCGGGTGTCCGAGGCGGTCGACAGATCCCACGCTGTATTCGACCTCCTACATTCATATCACCAAGGAGGTAAGTGAATTGTCTATTTGTGTTTCTGATTCATGCCCGGACTTTAACTACGAACTCATCGCTTATTACCAGAGCGCTCTTTCGTCGCTCTGGTGGATTTGAGCCCGATTCTACAGTGGGAGTCATACATTTTACCTGGCCAGGTTTTTTTCCTAGGTTAGGGGTCTTTAACAGTACCTGACTTCGCACAGGCTCGGGACGCTTAACGTCCCATCGGAAGGACGGTGTGCTTTAGGTTTTTTCACCTCCCAGACCTAAGGGCCTTGGTCGGGTTTCGAATCTGGAATCTTGGAGCTCAGTAGGAAACCACTACCTCGTGAGCTACCTGCGCCATCCTTTCGGTTAGAACCCACTCACTCTGAATATTTAACTACCTAGACACCTTTCCGCAATTGTAGTCAGAAACTCTAACCTTTCATCAACAACCGGACCCTTTCTCCAGTTAGCAGCGGGCCACCAAATATACAATTTTTTTTTTCTTAAGTTTACCGTTATTAGATATAATAGCAAAAAGGGGTGATCCGGACGTATGTGTGTGACGCTCTTTGATGCCACTTTATACCACCTTCCCGATGTTCGATTTTCGTGAAACTCAGATGTATTGTAAATAGAACCTTAAAACAAGTTTCCAATTCTTATACCTTGTTACTTAAGAGAAGGGTGCATTTTAATAACTGATTCGAATGTTTAAAAAAAAAAAATGTTGAGGGAGGCTTTAGCTATCCTAGGGTCTTTTCACATAGTTAGATTATCATTGAAACCTTGCGATAGAAGTTATGTTCCTCTAAATATAGAATGTGTATTTTGTTTGTGTGTAGTTCCATTTGCCATCGAGGAGCGATCTGGAACTATAACAGTGGTCGACGAGATAGGAAAATACGAGACAGATGAGTACGAATTCGAAGCTGTCGTCACTGACGAAAGAAAAGTCACTTTAGTCACCAATGTGACAGTTCACATTGTGGACAGCGCTACCTCCCAGTGAGTATATGTCATATGTCTTGATATAATGCGGTGGCGGATCTACAATGAGAGATCATGGCGGATCTACATTGAGGCATAAGCCTCTTTAAGATAAGGTTTCTTTCTAGAAAATAGAAATATAAGTAGAGGCATTTAATGGATTTGCTGATATCGTTTCTACTAGATGTAAGATATACGTATTGTGACCCGAAGAAGGGACGTGTAGGTGTCCTGAAATATTGTCAATCCGAGATGAAGACACCTCTGGAAGAAATGCCGGAAAAAAGTAACCAACATCCCAGGAAAGCCTGACAAAAACAGATATTTTATTTATTTTTGTATGTGTTTCATATCTTTAAATATTTTTTAAAATAAATAATCTCTTATATTTATTTGTTTTTTCTATATTTATAACATCAATAGTGTAATCATTGATTTATTTACTGCACATTTCTTTATTACTACAATGAAGTTTTCCTCTTCATTTTTTCATTAAAACAATCTCTATTTTCTTCATACTCCCCGTAGAGGTCTCTCAACTCTCTGTTCTTCCGGATTCGCCTTCTCCCAATCTCGAAAACAGGTCCAAAAATCATCCTTTCGTTCCGATTCTCTTCATTTTCCTTTTGTCACCGCCCAAGTTTCACCAGTGTGAGTCACAACGACTACAATGGTTTTATATACAATTAGCTTCGCCATACTCGTTGTGATGCAGAACTTGAATATTATTTGTACATCAAATAGGCACACTATTTTCTGCTGTAATCCGTGCTCTTATTTCGTGGCTAACGTCATTAGCCTTTTTCATCAGAGCCACAAGATATTTGATTTCCCTGACTACTGGAAATACCCGCTTGCCCACTCAAACGGAATAGATCAGTAAGATCCCTTTACTGAAGAATATAGAAATGTTTAGTTGAGCACAGTTTGCTTGTTTATCTGACCTAAATCTTTCGCTTTTGCCATTTTTAAATATTCAATTTGTTTCTTTTTGCATCGAATTATTTCCCCATTTCGAATTATTCTTCGTCTGGTGAGATGCTACATCAAGAAGACCCTGGTTTGGCCTTGTCCTAATCTGAACTGGTTCTTAAAGTATTCTTGTGTAATAGGTATTGTGTAGTCTTTATTTTCTTCCGATTCCTGTCATAAATGACCTTAATTTAAAGTTCAACATTAAAATAGCCACCTCGTTCATGTTATGACAATTGTAACCTGTTACAGAATATTTAAATGGAGAAAGACCAATTATCACATCAACTTGGTGTCAGTGATAGGTAGAATGAGTGGTGTATAACAGTTCTTAAGATAGTGTTTTTTTTTTTTCACAGAATCTGAATCAGTGATTACAGTCATCGCACATCAAGTGCATCAGTCTAAATAAAAATAAATAAATAAAACAAACTTATTTTTGAAATATTGTCTATTCCACTAAAGATATATATACATATATAACTACCGGTTTCGGCTTTATACCATCGTCAGGTCTAGTTATGAACTAAGTCAGTTTGCAGAGAGCGACCCTTCAAATACATCTCAGGTCAAAGGCTATTAAAACTTGGGAGTCCCCCGTCTGTACCGTTAGCTAACTCATGAAATATTTCTTAACAAAACCTAGTTCTAAATTTACATAAAACAATGTCACTAGACTAATCGTGGAAAAATAACAAATAAATAAGTACAAATACAAGTAAATAATAAAAAATAGAAATAAAATTAATAATAATGTTAAGATTTAGATAACTTGAAACATATATGTGGAACCAAATATTAATAACAGATAATACAAACATATATGTGGAAACAGAACTGGTTTAGGGTGTTAACAAAGGGGAATAGTTGAAATAAATTTGGTCATTCATACAAATGTTCCTTTTGTTAGCTTTATTTATTTCTAATTGCTCTAAGCTATTAAGTAGCCTGCTTTTTGGGCAATAATGGAGATATTTGATGCCTGTAGATGGGTCGAAAGTGTGGCTATAGTCTAGAGTGTGCGACGTGCAGTCAATTATACATTGGACAGACAGGACGTCGTTTTAGGGAAAGAATTAAAGAACACACGGCCGAAATAAAGAACCGAGGAAACCGTTCTACATTCGCGACCCACATAATTGACAATAGCCACACTTTCGACCCATCTACAGGCATCAAATATCTCCATTATTGCCCAAAAAGCAGGCTACTTAATAGCTTAGAGCAATTAGAAATAAATAAAGCTAACAAAAGGAACATTTGTATGAATGACCAAATTTATTTCAACTATTCCCCTTTGTTAACACCCTAAACCAGTTCTGTTTCCACATATATGTTTGTATTATCTGTTATTAATATTTGGTTCCACATATATGTTTCAAGTTATCTAAATCTTAACATTATTATTAATTTTATTTCTATTTTTATTATTTACTTGTATTTGTACTTATTTATTTGTTATTTTTCCACGATTAGTCTAGTGACATTGTTTTATGTAAATTTAGAACTAGGTTTTGTTAAGAAATATTTCATGAGTTAGCTAACGGTACAGACGGGGGACTCCCAAGTTTTAATAGCCTTTGACCTGAGATGTATTTGAAGGGTCGCTCTCTGCAAACTGACTTAGTTCATAACTAGACCTGACGATGGTATAAAGCCGAAACCGGTAGTTATATATGTATATATATCTTTAGTGGAATAGACAATATTTCAAAAATAAGTTTGTTTTATTTATTTATTACAAGTTTCCACAATATGTCCGCGTTTCTCAACTTAGAAGTTCTAAATAAAAATGTCATTTATTGTCATCTTTCAATTCTACAATTGGCAGATTAATTGAAATAAACAATTCACAGCAACTTTTCTTCACTGTTCTTCCCATTTAATATCTTCTAACTATGTTCACTCCTTTTCCTTAACAAACAAAACTACGATTCTTGTCTTTTGCGTTTCACCTCTACCCTCAAATGCTCAACTTCCTGAGGACCTCCATATCTCCCTCTCTATTCTTAGTATATTGTGGAATTTTATACTATTTCCTTTTGTACTACAGTCTGGAGAAGCCCTCGCTGCTGGAGTTCCACGTGAAGGAGAACAAGGGGGGTGCGGTGGTAGGCCGGGTGGGCGTGGCGCTCCGTAAACAGCCCAAGTTCTCTCTCCTGGAAGAGACTCCCTTCTTCAGTGTGTCCCAGGATGGCACAGTTTACACCCGCCGACCCCTCGACCGCGAAGTCAGATCTGACTACTTTGTTACTGTTCTGGTACAGGTGGGCAGGTCCACGAGGTACTATCAGGTGAGTTCAACTTCAAATTGATTATTGCTAAAGGGATCCATAATTGATATACATTTTTGTCATACATGATGTCAAAGCTTATGTTAAATTTATTATGAACTCCTTAATTTAATAATGGGTCTCATTAAATTGCTTCATTCGCCCTCTAGCAATAGGACTCAATGCTGTTCATAAGCGTCGAATAATATCACGAGAATCTGGCGTGTACGAGATAAATTAAAAATTGTGTGAATGTCCTTCTTACGCCTCGTTAGCTTAACTATTATATTAGATTCCGACACACATATATAGTATATATACTTCTTAAGCTTCATTATATACACAAATATATAATGAGGCGTTAGAAGTACCTTCAGGTATCCCAATATTACTAAAAACTGTTCTCAGAGGGCTATTCTCGTAACTGTTTCGATGCCGGATGAAATCGATGATAGGATTGGGGCCAATCAGAACATCCACTTAACTTAAACGCCTTAAATTGATTGGTTCCATTGGCTCATTCCAGTATCAAAACAGTATACTGGACCGTAGTCAGAGGACTTTAAAACTGGTTTTCCTCAGCATCTTTTTGTTTCGTTAACTATTGTAATCGTTAAAAAGAACTTATAAAGCAAAATTCTGTTTCAAATATATTTCTGCATATGTGCCGGTACTATCGTCTCTCTACAGAGTAACTTTTCTGTCATTGTTCACGGAACTTTTCAACGTGATAAAATCCTACCTTTCTGTAATTAATCTGTTGATAAAATATTTTCCTTTTTTAACTTTTACTATACTTTTGTCTTGGTTTGTAAGGTTCATATCAGAGTGGAGGATGTGAACGACAACCCGCCCAAGTTCGGGGAGAGCCAGTACGAGTTGCGAGTGCGGGAGAACTGGGTCCCTTCAGCCCCGCTCCTCACCCTTACAGCCACCGACCCTGACCTCGACTCTACCATCCGCCTCTCCCTGAGTGGCGAGGCCAGTCGGCCCTTCAGTCTCTCTGAGGAGGGGCAACTTCGGCTGTTGAGGCCCCTCGACCGGGAGGAGAGGTCCCTCTATACCTTCAGTGTGGTCGCCAAGGACAATGGTAGGTCAAGAATCTGCATATATTTCTGAAGTATGATGAAAATTTCATATATTGGTCTCAGATCACTTTTGTTACTTGTCCGATACGTGGTTGAGTGGGTGATTTTATTTTTTGTTTTACAGCAATGTTACTTGCCCTAAAGAAATTTAAGATGCACTTGAAAATATCTGCCTATTTGTTTGTCATTTCACAAAGAGCCCCACTACTGATTGTTGTATGATTTACGTTCAAAGCTTAAGTTCTCTACATCACTGTTTAAAAACCACATTTGTCTGTTCAGGAAACTTAAGCTCGGAGGCGCAGATCACAGTGCACGTGGATGATGTCAACGATAATCGGCCCAAGTTTAATGAATTGTTTGTTCTGAACGAAGATACCAAAGTTGGACAAGGTAGTGACGACCTGCGTATAGTAATGAGAAATCAGACGATCCCGAAAGAACCTCCAGGCAGGAAGAAGGAGTTTCCAACCTTGATCATTCCAGAGACACTGACCCCCGGAACCCCTGTCTTTAGACTGGCAGCGACTGACCCTGATCTTGGAGAGAACGGCACACGGAGCTACAGTGTAATCAATGAGGTTAACATCCCGCCAGGTCCTGCTGTTAAGGTCCTGTCCAGCCATGTCTTCGCAGTACATCCCATGTCGGGGGAAGTACAGCTTGTGGCTCCTCCACCTCCCGAAACGGAGTTTCTGGTCAATTTTACTGTGACGGACGGCGGGGGTCTTGGAGACTCAACTGTTGTCAGGGTTAAGGTGGAGGATATCAACAACAATGCTCCAGTGTTCGATAAGTCGTGGTATGACTTCAACATCCCAGAAGGAGTCTATAAAACCTTCCCTGTGGGCCGTGTTGTTGCCAAAGATGCTGATTTCGGAATGAATGGGAATATAACATATTCAGTATTACAGAAAAGAGATAATTTCTCAAATTTTCCATTCAAAATCAACCAGGAAGGTGAAATAAGTGTTACTGGCGACCTTGACAGGGAGGTTAACGATATATTCTCATTCAAAGTGTTGGCTCAGGATAACGGTCCTTTGGACAAGAGGCTACGATCCACAGTCGAAGTTATAGTCCACGTTACAGACGTCAACGACAACCCTCCTGAATTCCATGGATATGAAAGAGCTTTTCAAACCACCCCGTCTGAGATATTAGGAGTAGAACATAAAAAAGACAACTTTGAAAGGTCCATTTTATTGCCCGTATATTTTGCATCCGTTGCTGAAAACAGTGCTCCTGGAATCCCGATTGCAAGAATTACGGCCAACGATTCTGATCTACCTGACAATGGAAATGGCATTGTCGTTTATGATATACTGCGAAAGAAAAATCACCGCCAATTATTTGCCATTGATAAAGAAGGAACAGTGACGGTAACTTCGTACTTGGACTTTGAAACTCAGTCAGTTCACAACGTAACCATTATTGCGTCTGACCTCGGCAATCCAAGCTTGAGCTCCACTGCACTCCTCATCGTAACTGTTGTAGATGTGGTAGAAACTGTAGACGAAACAGAGAAAACCCTCATTCCTCATAATTACTATGAACTTGAGGTAAGTTAGAAATTTATTATTTATCTGAAATATTTATTTCAAATTTATTTATCGTCCTCAAGGGGAATATAATCTATATATTTGAGGACATAGTCCTAGGATTCTTCTTTTTGACCTAATTGAGCTAATGCAAGTCTTAAATGCTAAAAAATATGAATTAAAAGTATTGTAACAGAGGAGCTTTTCATATGTGATAGTAAGATGTTGTGGTACGAGATTTCTCATAGAAATAAAAGATGTTCTCTTCCCACTGTTTTATTTTAGACCAGAACCGGTTTTCGACGCAACAGCGTCATCAACTCTGCTGTCTTCTAACCGCTGTGCTGTGTGGGTGGAATGAACCACTGATGATGACGCTGTTGCTTCGAAAACCGGTTCTGGTCTAAAATAAAACAGTGGGAAGACAACATCTTTTATTTCTGTTAGAGGAGTTTTTCTATATGAAATAGGGATTTCTGAAACCAGGACAAACTATGAAGGTGCTTCTGAACTTTTAGGATAGGAGAATGACAAAAAAATGTAAATTCTCAAGAGTTTATTTTGCAAAGAAGATAGCCCTCAAAATGAAAAATCCAAACAGAAAATAGCTAACTCTGGTCTTACAACTGACAGACATCATATATAAGCTTTGTATTGTTCCCCGTTTTACAATCAGCCTGCCTTGGCTATAGCAGACATGGACTTCCCTTCACAGATAAAGTTAGTTTCAACTGCAGAGGGTCAACTTATCATGAACCTGAGATATCTTCTTGAATGAGGTCTATACCAAAACAACAGGACAATGAATTGTGGGCAGGACTGGTCACCCGAGGGTTAGCCACCAAAAGAAAGGTTATTTTACAGAAGTCAGATAATAACTGAATAGGCCAGAGAAAAAATAATTACTTATGAGAGAACATTTGCACTTAGAAGTGGCCGCCGTATACAACAGTATAAATATATCGAGAAAAATACTTTATTCATAGATTTATTAATGTCCATCATTGAGTACAGGCCCCAAAAAAGAGGCCCAAAGGTTGCTTTGGACTGCATTACATTCTAGCAGAGTTGTTTCTTTGTTATATGAAGGAACATTGTTTTGACAGGTTGAAGAGAACTGTGTAGTGCCGGTGGAACTGCTAAAGGTGAACACCTCTCGAGGGGGACTCCGTTTCAGTCTGGTGGAGGAAGAGGACAGTTCCTACCTGAGTGTGGCTCAGAACAACGGGACTGTCTACCTGGTCGTCAGTCCTGACAGGGAGCTGCAGCCTCTCCTCAGGGCCAAGCTCAGGGTCCATGAGATGGCCAAGAGGAGCAGGAAGCTCATATACCCTGTCTACCCCGAGGATATTGGTGAGTATACATCATTTCTGCTTACATTTGTGTACTAACTAATACCCGATAGTGAAGTAGATAACACAGATGCCTACCGATCGAGGCTTCGTCACTTTAATTCCCTCCGGTGTTGCGTGAATCCCGTCATAACCGCAGCTGCAACGGTAAAACCTGTAATAACCTAATACTTGTCGCGTTATGCCAATTATTAGGACAGTAGATAAGTGATTGCACTTCGTTAACTAACATTTATATTTTTACTATCTCATAAGGAACGTTATGTAATCATCGACTCATGATACATACATACATTATATAGGCATGCATAAAGATATTTTATGTGTACCTTGTAAATAATTCTAATAACCTATCCTCAAAAAAACAATTTTACAGAAGACTTTTTTCTTCAATTGAGTGGTTGACGCGAAAAAGGTTCTAAGCGCCACTTTAGTCGAAAATGAGATTTCTGTGGAATCAGGTTCTATAGGTCTCTAGGGACTGTATAGGGAAGTTTTTTTTTTGCCGTTACAGCAGCAGTTGGTAGTATTGAGCCCACGTCAGCGTTGAGCCTCATGGAAGAAGGTTCTAACAGCCACCAGTAGTTCTCAACATGGCAGAGAAAGGAAGTGTTATTTTGGCGTTTAGAACCTTTTTCGCGTCAACCACTCAATTATTCGGAGCTCATTTCACTCAGTGGTAAGAAAATTCTTAATGTGCCTTATTTTGATGGATCAAACAGATATTTTTGTAGATTTGAGAGATTATTTAATTATATTATTTTCAGATTGCTTAAAATGTTGGTTTGTTGCAACTGAAGCATCTTAGATTAGATTAAATCAGACAATTGAATTGTTGACGATAAATTTGACAGTTTTATGCATTACTAAATCAAGTCAAACTTTCAATAACAACTTCAAGGAATTTCGTGATTCTCTCTATAGATAGAGAAGGCCTTATGAGAACTTGACTGCATACTCGATTTCTAGCTGAATGTCCTATGCACTTCTTATATTTTACTGTAGATGTTGATTAGCGACTGTACATTCTAATTGTAGGAATATTGAGGGTCAGTGAAAGATGGAAGAAAACAGGCAACACTATTCAAACGCCAATGTTTCGATATATTTTATATCATCATCAGGGCCTACAAACATGGGGGGGATCTAGATTAGAATCACAAATAAACTAAATTAGTGTGTTGATAAACATTACTGAACGTTAAAATAGATATTGTAACAAGTTAAAAATTTAACCTGACTTACTATGAATACATTACTAAACATTAAAATTAAATATAGATACATTGTTAACCATAAACATGAACGTACACTAATACAAATTACAATTGACAATTGATGGTGTATCGAAACGTTGGCGTTTGAATAGTGTTGCCTGTGTTCTTCCATCTTTGACTGACCCTCAATATTCCTACAATATTTTACTGTATCAACATTTATTTAATCGAATTCGTAGAACTGCTTAAACTTTCCAAACTGCATTTAGTTAACAACTTAAGTACAACGTCGATCTGTTCGTAATTTTTCTATTTATCTTCGTGGTTTCTAGTCTTAATGCTATGTGATATTGCAGGTCCTAACGAGATCAGAGTGGTGATCCGAGTGAAAGACGTGAACGACAATCCGCCTGTCTTCCACCCAAGCGGCCGGCCTTATGTAGCTGCTATACCAACCACTGCTACTTACGGGTATCCTGTGATTCGGCTTCATGTGAGCAAAATTTTTCATTTAGATTTAGTTTATCATTTAGGTATTTTGCAAAGGTTTCTTTATACATGACAGGGTTAGAATCAAAGTGGTTTAAGTGACATTTTTAAAACTTAGAAGAAACTTTGAATTAAGTTCTTAACTGATTTAAAAAATATATAATTTATCGAAACGGGAAGTAGTCTTCTGCTTTTATGGTGAAAGTTGCTGTTAGCAAACCATAAAATTGAATAAAAATCTTAATTTCAAGATCACTATTGATATGTTTAAGTTACTTGTTCATGTCACCTAAATGGAATAAGTGATTTGCCTCTAAATCTCAGCACTGGCTAGGATTTCACCCGTACAACTTTTTTCCTGGAGAGAACTATCATTTTTGTATCCGATTATGCACTCAACAAAAAATTTTCAAAAATGTCACTTGGACCTAACCCCAGTCATATGTCATTATTGTTCAGCTGATCAATCTCTAATTTTGAAAATGTAGTTAGTTATTATGGATCATGCCCGGGCTTTAACTACGAGGTCATATCGCCTACTACCAGAGCACTCTTTCGTCACTCTGGTGGACATGAGCCCGACTCTACTGTGGGAGTCCTAAATTTTGCCTACCCTAAATTTTTATTCACCTAGGGCAGGGGGTCTTTATCGAGTATCTGACATCGTACAGGCTCGAAACCATCGCTTAACGTCCCATCCGAAGGACGGCGTGCTTAAGTTTATTTTACCTCCCAGATAAAATAAACTAAGGGCCTCGGTCGGGTTACGAACCCACGTTCTTGAGCTCAGACAAACTCTGCTTGACAGCACGCATACCACTGAGCTACCGGCGCCCTCTAAAAAAAATTAAAATGTAAATATTAATACCTATTGTAAAAGTAATGTCACTGACTCAATTGTATAGAGACGATCCCTTTAAACAATAAAAATTATTATTATATGTAGAGAGTAGTGCAGAATGTAAGATCCCCAAATTCGAAAATAATCGTAAAAGTTTCCATATTGTCTCCCAGACGGTATGTATTTTCCTCATCATGTTCGCGAGCAGTTCAAATAATGCTTTTCCATAAATTATTAAATGTTTCTGATTCTTTCGTCACACAATAGCTATTAGAACCTATATAGATATTGTTAATGATTGTTGGGATATAAATGGAACACTATTTAGACCACGTTACCCCTTTATTAACCTGGACACAGCGTACAACGCGATGTCAGAGAGAGTGAGGTCACACACACTGTTTCCCGAACTGCTACCTTGATATACAAATAATACTGTCCCTCAACAGATATGATTTGATTCGCATGATTAGTCCCAATTTACATGTTCCTTTTCTTGTCCCTTAAAACTAGCTCCTGACCATCTGAGCATCCACATAGTATACCGCATGCTCCGGAATAAAATTTAAAAAAAATGAGCTTGTAAATGGAGACTCAAGGACATTGAATGTATTTTTTCAGGCTGAGGACTTGGACGAAGGCTTGAACGGAGAGATTCATTATGAAATGTTGTCCCGGGACGACTCAGAAAAATTCTCCATTGACCCACAAACTGGACAAGTGAGGACTTTGTTGGGTTTTGAAGGTGAAAAGGGAAGAGTGTTTGGTTTTGATGTGAAAGCTACCGACAGAGCTGGTTCATACGATGGAAGAACTGCCATAGCCAATGTTTTTGTATGTTTATTTCGCCAACTATTTTTACTTGTGTTATTGTGTTGTATAGTCTTTATTATTAAAATGATGTTTATATTCAGTTTTAGTAATAGTATATGTTTTAATCTAGGTTTATGTTCTGGATGAAGAAAAAAAACTGATTATGGTCATGGGTGCGAAACCAAATGAAATTGAGAACAATATCAAAAATATTACTTCGTAAGTAACCTTCACACCTTACTGTACAGCACATAATATATTTTATTAAAGTAGCAAAGAGATTATAAACAGACTGATTACTATAAAAATATAAATATTGGCAACCAAATATTACAATCCTGCAATAATTAATGTTATTGAAATGACTGAATTTCGGTCACTTCTCAAAACATTATCTTTACCAAAAAATTTTATATGGCTGACTCTCAAACAACGGAAATAATGCTGCCTTGAATGCAATTTGCGGTTTATTTTTTTAGAACGAAGCCAAATCATGATGGTACTGTAAATTGTACATCAATATGAATAATGCATCAATAAGATGGCTATATATAATTTTTTGGTAATGTCTATTTTCCATTAACGTTAAAATTACATAGGTTGGTTTGATAAAAATTATATTTTGTATTCATAGGAGTGAATATTTTATTTTTATATTTTAAAATGATAATAAGATATAGATGTGAACTACATTTTAGGAGATTTGATCAGTTCAAATATCCCCACAATTTGTATGTATGGAGAAGTGTGTTCATTGATAAATTAAATCAATGAACACACTTCTCCATAATACATACAAACTGTGGGGATACTTGAACTGATCAAATTACTATGACGAAAATCATAAAGGAAATTATCCTGTGTAAGATAGCTCCGAATTTAGTGGGTACATTGCTCAAGATGTGGGGAGCCATGGCTGTTTGGCGGTAATATTTATATTGTTTGTGATTGACATCGGCAAGGTCCAAATTCAGGTGCGAAGGTTTGTATGGTATCATTGTTACCTTGTCTTATGTATTGTCAATTTTTTAATGATTTATTAATGCATTTTTCCACTAAATATGAATCCATCAGGTACTATTAGCTTGTATTGTTTGTGGTCAGCAGATTAATATAAGAAATATCTGCCTACCATGTGAATTGTCATTACAGTGGTCATTATATATTTTTCCCTTCCGTTGCAATTAAAGTTGACGCGATTTTTCTTCTTCCAATATTGCCTGTAGTTTGAAGATTAATTATATATATATTTGTATTTGATCTCAACATTGAATTGAAGTGCGATTGAATAGAATTGTATACTATATGAAGTACTTTGTTACAGCGCTTTGTCCAATGTGACCGGGCTGGATGTTCGTGTTCGTAAGTTGGAGCCTCATCATCTTAAAGAAGCGTAAGTTTTTTTTTCTTCTCCAATGATAGTTATATTATTGTACATATTTTATTTTATCTGTTTTTATTTTGACTTTAAGAAAATACAGTCAAAATCG
Organism: Aradus depressus; assembly: GCA_963662175.1. NCBI lineage: Eukaryota > Metazoa > Arthropoda > Insecta > Hemiptera > Aradidae > Aradus > Aradus depressus. The sequence goes on from OY759215.1 coordinate 42,233,275, forward strand.
TCTATAACGACCTCCAGGGGGATAGGACAATCTGGTTGTTATAACTAGTGGTTATAATCACACTTCCCCCCCCCCCCCTTTCCCCCAATCGCATAAATAACAAATGAAAGGTCAAAACAACAATGGAATAAAGATTTAAAACTTTTTTAACGCCTGCTGGAACGACTGCGGGTTCACCGGATATTTTTCCGAAGACAATATTATAACGATTACGAAATCTCTGAATCCAGGACGCGTCAGGTTTGAAATCTTTTTTCAGCAGAACTCAAGCTTTTGTAAGTAAAATCGAGCAGTTAATAGGAACATTTTTCTTTCGATGAGCTAAGGCTCAACCATTGCAGCAAAGCATTGTCTAAATCAGTATGTTGGGTTTTCCGAATTGTCTTTACAGAAAAAGACTCCTCCTCAAAACTTTTTTTTGTTTTTTCTTTAATAGGTTAATGTGTGGGCCACACGGTAGATATTGTTGTGTGGGAAACACCGAATTCTTTTGGTAAAGTAGAATTTGACTCACCGTCTTCCAGACGCCAAATGGTGTCGCTTTTTTTATGGTCAAAGATTTTCTTTTACACGTCATGTTGACCCTTTTAGAAAACATAAACAACTTAGTGTAATTGAAAATAAAGTTAAAAAAACCCCACCATGTCTTTATGATTCTATGCACTGAATTCATAGATCTCGAAACAATTTCGTATCCAATTATCTCTAACTTGTTGTTTTGTTTACATTCTGTCCGTCGTTATAGACGACTTTTAATTCTCCAAATATTCTGAACTAGCGTTACTAAAACCGATGTCGTTTTTATATCCACTATCGTAAAGGGATATTTTACCTGTAATTTGTAATGGCGAACCGAACTTTTTCTCGGGATTTCGTCGTTATACCCGACGTCGTTATACAAGGTTTTGACTGTAATAAAAATTCTAGATTAGAATGCGATGAGGATTATTTCTGTGAAACAAATGGAATAATAAGAAAAAATATGTGTATTCAGTGACATTGCCTTTATTTTGTATAGTTAACAATTATGTATCGCCCACCCAGTAAAATAAAACACTTTCGTAAATTTCTTAACTTCTCTTTCGCAGAAATAAATTTTCCAGTTTACAAATGAATCAAACAATGAGTGATTTATATTTTCATTATTAAGGTAAATGCTATAATTGAAAAGTACGATTACATTTTTTTCTTCCCTCATTTGAAGATAAGAAAGAAGTAGATAGGTACATGTATTTGCCCATTCTCAAAATGTTTTTATTATTATTTATTTTTTACATATTTTACGAAGCGAACGAATTGCAAGACTAGACTAATAAATATTTAATGTGTTTTATTACAGTACAGACATATATTTGTATGCAGTGGATCCTTTGATGAATGTCATTATAGATTCAGAAACTTTGAAACAGTAAGTAAGGTTTTTTTTTTAATAATAGTTTTTGGAACTAACCATTCTCTTTAGCATTCAAGTGTAGCCAACACTTCATAAGAACCGGCATCCGCGAAAATTGTATTCAGTTAAATTGCAACGAAATTTATTTTATAAGGGTTTTATAGGTCGGAAACCTTTAAACGAAACCCTTTACTTAACAGAACTTTTGCTCAATGTTAAAAAGTGCCTAACCATTGAAAAATAATGAAAGTAAAAATTCATTGGTTGAAAAGGGATTTGTTCGTTTTAATAAAAGTCAAGAAGCTAAATAAATATTCAAATAACATTTATACTTTTATTAACAGGCTAAATGACTGCTTAGAATAACATTTTTATTTTACTAGCGATACCGAACAAAGGATAAAAAGCTTCTCAAAGAAAAAATTGTATATTTTCGAACTCTTTTCGACGAACCCTTTGATAATATAGTATACCAGAGGTTGTCGTTATAAAATCAAAATTAGGACTCCCGCCATCAGCGCTCTTTGCCTCATTTAAAGTTTTGGACTCTTCTTATCCTGCATATGAAGTTGTATCTTCCGTGATGTATCTTGAAATTTTTGTGAATTTACGTTCTACCGTTTACGCTTGATGCCTGGACAGAAGTAAAAACGCATTTTTAACTTTAACTTTTGAACTACTCATATCTGCATTTTATAAAAATCTATTATGCATTTTCGCTTTGTTAATTTGTTTTCTGTCTATTAGTACACATAAAGACCCCTTCAAATGCGTCATCATACTTGTTTGTAATTTTTTGTAACTGTACTTCTAGTAATTCTTGTTATTGTGCGCGCAGTGTGCTGAAGGTGCGTAGTGCGGAGGTGCGTCACGCAGTGGAACCGTACCGACTGCTAGGTCTGTCGGAGACGGGGGAGCTGACAAGACCGGAGCAGGTCCACGGCCGTCTCTCTCTCTCGGCTCTGGAGCTGGCTACTATTGTCCTCGGCTGTATCGTCTTCCTGGGAGCCATCACCTCTGCTCTCTGCGTCATCTGCCTTCACAAGAGGAAGTAAGTCCTCTCTACTCAATTCGCTGAGAACGACTATAAGAAAACTATATCTACTGCCCGTTGTCCCCTTCCAGCTGGAGTAAACGTATTTCTGAATCTAGTTATTTCTTCGTTTGGCTTAACGTTCTTGTGTATTCCCTGCTCCTGAGGAAAAGACTACTTATTTATGAATTTTTAAGTTGGTTTGTTCTAAGCATGAGGTTGTCGGAACGATTCCAAACAAGTAAATTTACAAGTGTTTATTTTTTGGATGAGAGGAGATAAAACAATTGTGTTCACAAAAAAAAACACTATTAATTCATAATTGTACGCTAAGTTGTAACAATTCAGATTATTACAATCTCTCAAGAAACAATAGAGGAGCAATTTTTTTGGAGGGCGCCGGTATGCGTGCCTGCTTACTGAACTCAAAATCGCGGATTCGAAATCCAGCCGAGGCCCTTAGTTTATTTTATCTAGGAGTTAAAATAAACTTAAGACGCCGTCCTTCAGACAGGATGTACCGAGCCTGTACGATGTCAGGAACTCGTTAAAGACCCCTACCCTAGGTGAATAAAAATTTAGGCTAGGAAGTAGGTCCTCTCCTATCTGGCAAAATTTAGGACTCCCACTAGTCGGGCTCAAGTCTAAGATATTGACGAAAGCTGGGGCATGAGTCATAATAACTAACTACAGGAGCAATTTCTAATTCGAGAAAGTGTAACTAAATAAAGCCACTAAACATGATATTTGTATAAATTAAATTTATTTCAATTACTCCCCTTACTGGTAATGACGTAGAACCAATTCTGTTTCCACATATGTATGTATTTAGTGTGACAATAATTTTTGGTAATTTTCCATTATTATATTGTTATAATTTTGGTTATATCTTCATTGTTATTTATTTAGTTATTTTAAAGATAGAAAAAGCTTCTGATTTTAATTTTATTAATATTCTCTTGTGACCAGTAAACATTTTGTTATAAGCATAAACATCATTTCACGCATATCACATATAAATTAGTTCATCTTAGTAGAATTTATTAATTTAGTCGTAATTTTAGTTTTACGCTGTTATTGAAAAGGGAAGAAAATATTTCAAACAAACAAATTCTTAACTACACTGCTGCAGGGATTTCCAAGTTGAAATTCCAACCTTTGCTTGCCTATTCGCACTCAACAAACTGACAGAATAATCTTATAAGTTATAAAACTGGACCTAACGATAGGTAATGCTGAAACCGGTAGTATATGTACACGATTTTTGTGGAATAGACAATATTTCAAAATGGAGCTTGTTTTATTTATTTATATTTATCTTCCAAATAAGAGTACTGTACTCTACAAAGTAATATTTACTCAGATTCACTCATAAATGATTTAACCTTATTGCAGCTCGCGAGATGAAAGTTCTTTATTCCTAGTTTGTCAGAAAAAAATTGATCAACGAATAAGCTACAAAATAACAGTCTAATGATTAAAATAAGGTAAACTTGCAATTGTCGGTGTTGTTTACTTTCTCATAAGCTATGACCCATTTTTTCGTGTATTATTGTAATACATTATTAAAAATTATACATAATGGCCCTGGCAAATTATACTAGTTTAGTTCAGATAATCGACGTCATACTGCATGCTGATGAATTAATATTGTCCCTTATTAAATTGTGATATATTGATATTGTAGTTAGTACATTAAATACTGCTGTATAATTAATCATTACCCTGTCTTACATACATTTTGATTCTTTTTCCAGGAGAAAGATTGACAGTTTCAAGATGGGCGTGACTCCTATGAGCGCAGATCTTATGTTCCACACAAAAGAGCCCAAACTTCGGACTGTCTTTCATCATGGAGGATTTACTGAAGGATCTAGTGACAGCTATATATCCAATAGGTGAGATTTTAGTGTTTCGAATGATTGTCGCTGGTTAACTTCTTCTTATAGCATATTTGCCAACCAAAGTCTGCTAAATTATAAAAAAAATGAACACCTTTCAAACAACGATGTTGATATGGCTTTTACTATTTCATTTCGTCAAATACCGAACTCAAATTCCCTAAGATCTTATAAATTGTTTCGGGTAATATTTTACAAGCCACCTAAAGTATTTTCCTGAAAAGATCTCTTAACAGAGACCCCTTCACATTTTATAAAATAATTTTATAAATAATAATTTGTTAATTAAATACTTTCATTCAAGGATTTAAACAGAATAATGAAAAATTTTAATAGAAAAATATAATTATTTTTGAGGATCTAAAGAGGCTGTCTTTGGGAGAGTTAAAAAAAAATTTACCATCCTATTCTGAAGCTTGGTCAAAGGTTGAGAAGTCAACTTTTTCTTGAAGTATCGAATATTCATATGTGATAGCTCGTTGTGGTGTGCTCTTCGAGTAGATCAACACTGCTTTTTAATTTCCACTAGAAATTACTTTAGGAAAAAGATCGGTCAGTTTCACAATGTTTCTCATAAGTCTAATATAGCTTGCAGGTCGACGAATTTTGGAAAATATGCATGTAATTTTGTAATCACAAGTCAGTCCATGAACGAATACCAGATCAAAATATACGACAGCATTTGCCAAAATTAATGATTTCGTTTACTCTCTTTGTTAGTTTATATTTCATTTTCAAGCAAACAATGACATCTTAACTCTCAGCGAGTAGAATTATTTCCAGTTGAAAATTTGTAAACTTGTCTTCTAGGTTCGTTGTGATCTAGCTCATTTTGCTTCTCATACCGTACCTAATGCCGAGGGAAGCGAGGTCTATACATGAGACTGGAGCAGGCCAACTCTCATCTGTACGTTAGTTTTCTTCAGCAGTTTGAAAATTATAATATATACATATATAGTATGTTACTTGTTAAGTTAAAAAAAAAGATTCAGGAAAAATTAGCAAGCATCAACAGGGAAAAAATCAGGGCATTTCCTCAAGGGATATGTGTTTACACCCACTATTAAAGTTGGAATTTGTTTAGGTCTGATTGCGGATACCGGAGAAGCCGGCGGGAGCGGCACAGCACGCGGCCCTGCCCTCGACCTCAGCCTGGCCTCAAGGCTAGCCTCGCCTCTGTCCACTCGAGCGGCCGGGACTCTGGGATAGTGGAGACAGGACACTGCTGTCCCTGCTCACACTCCCCCTCACACTCATCCGCCAACAGCAGCCAGTAAGTTCACTTCATTCCATAATATGTTAGCCTATCATAAGTGTTTTCGCAGTATTTTAATCATGAAAACAATCGAAATTGAAATTTTAACGAAAATACTGTTAGCTTTAAAGTTCTTTGTGTGTATGTTTAACTAACAATTTCTTGGATTGTCTATATTTTGTATGAAGGTGCAATTATTTCTAACTTATTGCTATATAATAAATTACAGTACTTTGCAGGTTGTTAACGTTATCAGCCCGGTAAGTAACTATAGGTAGATGATTTTAGAAATAATTTCAAATTTTTACACCATAAAATGGTGTACCACATACCCCTCGGCATAAAAATAAGTGTTTTCGAGGGACCGTATGAGTGCGGTGTAGAGTAGTGAGGCACATTTATGTCGGAGTGTAGTGTTCTTGGGTGAGGAGAGTGTTGTCACTGCTAATGTCGACAATATTAGGCAAAGGACAAATATATAGATAGCTATTATCGACAATATCTGGTTATACATATTAGCACAGTGGACTAGTTAATGTCGGAATGATGTTTTCAACCTTGATTCCCGTCTTTATCTAGCTACTGAACCCTTTTAACGTTGGAAATAAGATGATGTTTTATATTTTCAACAGAACTTTTTTTTTCCGAGGGCTGATAGTGTCACCGCGGCCAGAGTAGGCCTATTGTGTGCCCTGTGTGTGTTGGTACCTACAGCAGCCCTGTATCTCTAATAAAGTCCAGGATTCTTCTGCAGGTTCCTTCCACCAGGAGAACTTGCACTGCTTCTCCAAAAGATCCAACGGGACGATAAGAGTTGTATTCTTTCGGATGCATATGATACGAAAAATTGCCCCGATAAAGAATCTTCACATATACAAATCATATATATTTGATAGAGGCAGTAATGTTTTTTATAACATACCTTCTACCAACACCAACAGTGATGACGCCTATATAAAGGCGGAAATCAAGGTTGACATTTTTTCGACAATAACTAGTCCGCGGCTCTAATATCGATAATAAAGAGCTATTGTCGATAATAGCTGACTCACCGACATTAGCAGTATAAAAAGTCGGTGAAGTTAACTTGTAAAGACAAGTGTGAAAATAACGATATATCTAAGGAAATGTATTGTGTCGCCCATACCAACAATTTTTTCTGTTTTTTATATTCTGTAATATTTATATAAATGTTTTTAATAAAACAATACGCAGAAGTAATTAGAATATTTCCTTTGTTTCCAGTGGTAGCTATGAGGACTCTTTGAAAAGCCTGCACCGGCAACACAGTTCGGACAACTGCAGAACAGCTCCTCACAGACAGAGCATCAGGAACTCGCTCCACCCCTATCCACCTCCACTTCCACCCCCTGCACTCTCCAGACATCCTTCTGGGAGGAACTTCCCTTAAGATTGTTCAATTATCTTAATCGATAATTGATTTAGGTTATTATGTTAAACCAAAGTGTATATTATCAAAATTGAACTGAAATGGGGTGATGCAAATTTGTGACTTTTTAAACCTTTTGTTTTTATCAATGTATTTTAAACCATTTACATTTTTGGGGCCTCACTCTTCATATAGTATGTCAGTTAATTTATTAAATATTTTGTATGTTCGACATTTAACATAAAGAAGGGGCAGAAAAGCTTTCGCCAGGTGACGTCATGCCACCAAACTCCTTCTGTATACTTTTTAAATTATAATTTTAAACAAAAAAACTTTTTCTCACCAATCGGAAAAAAGAATTGCTGTTGACGAAGCTGATAATCGCTTTAATTGTCCAACCTGGTCACTTTTATCTTTGAACAGAATTGCTTTGTGTACTTGATCACTAAGATGACGTAATCAAAGTTCACAGAGGGTTTTGTAAAATTTACAAGTCAGTTTTAGCAATGAAAAAAATACAACCCATGTGCGATATTTTGAGACCAACAATGAAAAAATGGACTTAGTTTCACCAATAAGGGGACGATATCTTCTATTTTGCGTCGAAAATATTTTACCATTGTTTAGTTGATCTTTTTGCAGCTTCATTACTTTGAAATATCTCCATGTATTATTCTTAGTTTTTATTATTTATTTTATTAATGTTAATGAGTTATCAATTGTCCCCCTTTATTATGTACTTTGAGAATGTTGTACAATTATTTACACAAAATTCTACGTTTCTTCTATCTTTTTTTTTAGTCTGTAAAACAGACATTGTGCCAGTATTTCGTTTGTAATAATTCTCTTTTCTTAACTAAAAATAGTGTTTTGTTGAATGTTGTTACTAAATTTTACTTTATTTGCTATAGGTATTACTCTAAAATTCTGATAATATGAACGGTGGTAACTGTCATTTAGCACTAGCAGGTTACCCGACAGTAACTCTACATTATATAACCTCACCTTAACCTGACTGCATTCGATGCTCGGGCAAAAAATAAACATCTCCGCCAGAAATTAGCACTTCTCCCCTCTCCCTCCCCCTCAATAACATTTTTTAAATGACACTTAACGATTTCAATTTTAAATTATCCTACATGTTTTCGAATAAAACATTTACACTGACGCTAATTTTTAATTTAATTCCCCTATACATATATTTTTCATCTTGCTTCCTCCAATTTTTTGGACTATATAGACATACAACTAATCAGATAATCAGAAAACATTCTGCTATTGTTATCAAATTAATTTCATATTTTACCTAAGTTTACCTAAGCTAATTATTTATTTTTTTATTATAATACACATGATATATTTTATTTATATTTTATTATTTACAACATAGTTTTCACAAGAAAATATTATGGAGAGCTGTTCTTACTCTTTAAATGAATGTCTTTAGTTTACTTTCGGTATGTCTGTACTTATATATGATTCTTTTAGACATTTTCAAAATCATTTTTTAATAAATTAAATTTTTGGAAATCTAGTAGTAGAAGTAGACAACACTAAATGTTTTCTAATAACACAACTATTATATTAGGAATTATATTTTCAAATTGTTCAAATGTAACATTGTTGTTTCATCATTCTTTTTATATTATTATATTCCTTAACTTAAATGCTCAAAAATACATGTTAATATATTTTTATTTCTTGTAATTCTAATATTTATGTATATTTTGTAACTTAGTATTTGAATTTTTTTTGTATATAATAATTATTATTGTACACATATAATGTAAATAAATTTTAAAAATTAGTTTTGTATATTCTCTACTGGAATTCATGATACAAGAATATTTAAACAATATATGTCTATTTCAAAGATCATATTTTGTACACATTAAACTTTTGTATATAAATGTATGTAAAAATATATGTGTATGTATAAATACATAAATGCATATTTTGGTTATGAATTCTGATTATTGTTTTAACTTCCCCAGATATACGTAGTATAGAAGAATTTATGTAATCGGTCAGAAATTCGATGCTTTCAACAGAATTTTATGTTTTTCAACCCTTTGCCAAAAATTTGAAGAAAACAATTTCCGGTCTGTGGGTGTCAACATGTCGACTCGAAATTTCGTAAGTGGACCCAAAACTCCACAAGGACTACACCTACTGATTTCCAGTCTAATCGGTCTCAAGGGGACCAGAGTTAAGGGGGAGAATGAAACCTTAGTTGATTATAAATATTTGAACTGGGGAAGTACATCGGCTGTTTATCACCGACAACTTTTCTTATTTTTTTCTTTTTAAAAGTTTCAATTACTGTATTTCGAGGACGTCAGTGATTTCATGTATTAAATAATTTATTATTGCTCACATGACATATTGAATACAGCTAAAAGAAGCCTTAGGAAGTTATAACTACCTCTATCTAAACTTATATTCCGGCATTGGTTACGTAGAGATTAAATGTTTCTTGAAACTAGACGAAACGACTGTTTAGTGTTTCCAACTACATTTTGTTGGGAAACATAATCAGGGGATACGTAAACGGTTGATGTGAAATTTGGTCATGATACTAAAATGTGTCATGTTGTGATGTCTTGGTATAAATTTACACACACTCACACAGATTCGAATCAACAATGACGTCATACCCTGGACTCCTACTGATGTGACAATCAAGTAGTACTTTGGAGTACATTTCGACACTAGACTGACATGGAAGACACATATACATAGAAAACTAACACAAGCATATACTCGACTATCACAACTATACCCACTACTGAACAGACATACACCACTCAGACACAAATGCTGCACACTACTCTACACAACCTTGTTACGACCACTCATCACCTATGCATCACCCATTTGGCAAGGTGCAAGCAAAACTCATCTAGACAAACTTCGAAGGTTTGAAAACAAGGTCCTTCGTTTGGCAGTGGGCGCACCTTGGTTCGTCCGGAATCAGCAGATCCGAAGGGAAGTGGACATCGAGGCATTCATCGCCAAACTGACCCGGGTCTATCATGAAAACCTCGTCCTGTTGTCTGGAGCCCAGTTTCTACAAGTTGGAAGAACTAACACCAGATACTTTTTTTCAATGTTATCTTTTAATGTTTTCAATTTTGTGTATAGCACCAACTTGTGCTGAACCAATAAAATGTTTTTTTTTGTTGTTTTTTTGTATGAATTTATGATAATGGTTTAATCGAACAGATTGAAACAGAAGTTCGTATGCATCACGGACACTCTCTTCCCATATTGTATCCTGTTTATTTGTATCCTGTAAAAGTTTTCAAGAATCTTCCTAATTGTTTAACTTTTTGGTTTTTTTCTTAATTAAGAAAGGTTAAGTATGTCTTCCTGGTTGTAGGAGTTGCTATCTCAGAGCACGTCAATTATGTTAAAAATATAACTCGCCATTTTCTATTTTTTCCACCATATTTCCAGACAAAAAGATAATTTGTCTGGTCATAAGTTTGCTTATCCAACAGAACTATCTTTGGAAGATAAGTTCTATTTATATAAGGACTTAGTGTTTCTCTCCTTCCCAGTAAATAGGGATCAGCGAGCGTCCAAATGAGTAAGTCATTTTATTATTATTATTTATTTTGCTTTATTGGATAGACGGATGTAGTGGACTTGTTAAATAAATAATACATAAGTTGGTTGGTTCATGTATTAAGGTGTTCGACTTCTTGGTCATTACACCTACATGTTATATATAGTTATTGTCTTGCTTACTGTTTAACAAACCTGTTTGTCTCTGGACTTTATGGCACTCAGTATTTTAATTTTTTTTTTTTTTTTTTAGCAATACCGTTTACAAATATTTATGTTTATATATACATCCATCTATACATATTTTTATTTTTTATTATTATTACTATTTTTTGTCCTTTATATATATATTTTCCTATAAAGTCTAGGGGAGGGGTTGGGAAGAGCAGGTTGGTCCTGCACCAGGACATTGTCTTCTATTAATTAAAAATGTATCTAATTCGGCTGATGAATTCGAAGACGAGACTATAGGGTGATTATTGCCTACGGAGGGGTTCCATGGGTGTTCTCTTGCTGGCTTGTGATGGTTTCACAGTTTTCAGCTTGAGATGGTCTTAATGTCTTCCTTTGGTATATTTACCTACCAGACATTTGGAGCATCTATCCAACATTTGGCTAGGAAACCATTCAGATATTGTTATGTATATTTATTATTTATTTTTACTCATATTGTTTTGTTATTATTTTTTTTCAATTTATTTATAAATTTTTTTTTTTTCCTTCTTTTCCAAAACAACTTTTTTTTTTTAACTTTTTTATATATATTTGCTTTTTATTTAGTTTTGACTAGATTTTACTAATCAGGTTCGCTTCCTTGAGAAATATTAGCGTTAGGTTCATCATCGCCGAGACATTGCGTCGCGTAGCTATGCCCAACCTGTGTAGATGTTCTGCGTAGCTGTTGCAGTTTTCAAATATGTGTTTGATAGTAAGGGGGCTGTTGCAGGTGTTGCACTGAGGTGATAAGGTGGATTTGTTAAATAAGTAATACAGAGGTGTTCGTTCAACAATATATTTTTTGTTTTCTCCACAACTAGTCCAGTACTCGACTTGACCTGAAGATGTGCATTTTGTTAAAGACGAGAGGTTTTTCGGGTGGATTACTTATTCAGATCATAAATTGACTATATAAGGAATTACGAGCCCCAATAAATATTTCAAAAACTTTATATTATTCCTAGATATTTTATTTTATTTATACTCATTCCGATTTTTTTTTCCACGTCAAATAATGCTACCTCTTGAAAGATGCCATCATACGTAGTAGTTCTGAGCGTCTCAGTAAAAATATTTTCTTTTCTTTATTGAATATCTACAGTCGGTATAAACAATTGGGAAATTTAATTAGAAAAATACTACGAAGTCATATTGCCTATCAGAGAGTTCCTTTGTCGCTCTGATTGGAACCTACTATGCTACTCTTAAATTTTGCCTAGATTGGGGATCATCGCTTAACGTCCTATCCCAAGGACTGATAATAAACGGTAAAACTAATTGTTATTAACTGAAAAACATCACAATACTTGATATATCTTTTTAACAGTGTGAATAATTATTTACGAACAGTGTTAGTTGTGAAATTTTTTATATTTTTATTTTTAAGGTTTTTTGCTCGAGACTTTGTGTCTGGTCAACTGCAGAAGCTCCACCATTATGGACTGTCCTGAAAACTGCACGCCGCCAGCATGCCTCAGTTGCACTGGATGTAACTCATGTTGTATCGCACATCCTCACAATTGCAAATATTTCTATTCTTGCAATTTGGGTCAATTTAAATTGGAGCAATGTCCACCAGAGGCAGGCTTCAATCCGACCACTTCAAGCTGCCAGGCTGACTACCCCTGCTTCCTTGACGACTGTCTGACACTCTGCACTACTCTCGACTGCACCGAAGGGTGCTGTGCACCTAACGACTGCCAATCATACTATCAGTGCAACAATGCAACCAGAATGATGAAGAAGTGTCCAAATGGGACCCATTTTAATCCGACAACTCTCAAATGTGAGTTGGAGTACGTATGCAGTATTTTTACAGACGGTAGAAAAGGCAAAAACGGCCGACGACTTCTTGATAGAGAAGAATTTTTAGATGCTATATATTCCGTTTATCAAAATGTTAGTATTGCTTTTACGAAAGAAACAAACTAATCAATGTCAATTTTTTATTTTATTTTTAAACAGAGGCGTTGCAACTGTTGCCAAAGTGCAACAACCATCATTCCTGCATGCGTAAAAGCATATAAGTGGCCTGAATGACCAGAGAAGAGCAGCGACTCATGGCGGTAGGATGTATAGTATGTTGGGATAAAAGAGCCCACGAGATAACTGGGTCATGGGAAATTTCCCGGCAGATTGTTTGAATTTTTCTAATAAAGATGGATATTTTTGTGTAAAATTGCTGAATTATTTATTCCTTATTGTCGTTACGAATCTCAGAATTCGTATGCGTTTGTATTTTCAAATAACTTGATGCCTGATATTTTATCAATCACCATAGTGACAACATAGTAAGTAGTATTTTACAGTTATAGTTTTTTTTTTTCTGTGTTCTAATTTGAAGAAGAGGTTAGAAACTTATGTATGTATATATTCACATCTAATTTTAAATGTGTGGTCCTTCTGCCTTCAAGAGTACGGATATCTAAACTCAACTGTCTAGAGTAGCTTGCTCCTGTCTTCCATACCTCGCAAAATTGGAGAAAGAAAAGGGAACCACTCTTACTCCAACTGTCCATGGCGCTATCGGAACTAACGCTAGAGGTAGCTAAATGGGCCAACAAGCCCAGATACATGCAGACATCCTGGTTCAGCCTGGTCAAGAGAATGCATAACCCTGCGACCCAACCTCTTTGTCTGATAAATCTAGGTTACCTCCAGATGTTCTCCAGGGGATTCGAACTGGACATACAAATAGTATATTTTCTCTATATACAGACGGGTCTAAAATTGACAAAGGAGTTGGGGCGGCGTTCCTCGACCCTTCTAACAACTTCAGTTCCCTGCTCAAACTCAAGGCCAATAGCTGCCTACCCTCCGCAAGATGACTCGACTCGTGCAACTCATAAAAATGTCGAAATATCAGGTACAATCAATTTAAAACATGTCTTTAAATATTTATTGCCCTCTTCATATCTTAACAAACATACTTTCACTAAAAACAGCATATAAAAATATTCAAAAACAAAATATCAAGGAACACATGATAACAAAATAGTTTTTTTTTTCTTTATCTCCCTTTAGTTTAAATTTTCACTTATGATTATTATTCTGCTGTTACAAAGATAATTTTAAAAATTGATAAATAATAAAAAATATAGAAAATGAATAAAAAAAATTGTTTCTTTTAATTAGATGTAATATTTTTTGAAATTGGTAATACAACCAACAATTATAATGCAGCCAACAATAATTACTTTACCTTTACTAAAACCAAAACAATTACAATTAATTATCATTAAATTTTACAAATTTATAACAGTCGATGAAACAAATCATCAAAATTATTACCAACAAAAAAAACAGTAGGCTTAAAGACTTTTAAACAAAATTTTATTAGCCCAACAATAATAATAAATAACATTTTCAATTGTCTTATGACAAGTTTCATCAACGAAACTACTTATATTTGAAATATTCATCAAAGTTTTTTTAAACAATTGTTTCTTACGTTATACATAATATTTATGTATACCTACCCACTACATATATAGTGTAAGAAATAAATTTAATCGAATTACATAAAATTGTAAATATTTATTTACTTTTTACTATGACACTACAATAGACAGTTAATTGTATATCTTGAAACATGAAAGACACGAAGGTTTAACAGTAATTCCTAACAATTTGACTGTTCTTTTTTCAACATTTATTAAACTATTTTTGTTCTTTTATTTATATTTATTATACATACAAACAATGATATTTTGATAGCCAAAACATACATATACAAAAAAGTCTAAGCAATCCGATAACTGGAAAGTGAGCATACTGTTATAATGAAATGTATTTCTTAACAACTGAAATTAATGAAATATACAGTTACAGTAATCTCAAGAAATTGTTTATTTTTTTTTTTATATCGTACATAAATATTTTGTCTCACTAATCAAAATGTTCTATATATTGACCGCTATTTCGTTCAAGATTAGACAACAAATCAATTACTTAGAAAATCGTTTCTTACTTTGAGATGTACTTAAAAACACATAGGGAAATACGAAGTTTGTATTATTTATTTATTTAAAAAAAAACATTCGAAGAGCACAAAGTCAGTTTCTTTTTCCCTTAGGAATAGGAGCTAACTTACTATAATTGTCATAAGGATAGGAAGTAACTTCACCTGATTCCTATGTATAAGAATAGGATGTAACATGATGTAGTCAAATCAGCATTGGAAGTTACACGTTCTAATGCTATACATAGGATCAGGGTTATCTCCGAAACGAATGAATCAATTTCGACCAAAACTGGTATATTCTAACTGACGCGAACCTCTATTTGGCAAGCGATTTTTTTTTTTTACCTGATATTCCGTGCATATTGGCCAGTTTTTGAATTAAAAGGCATAAACAATAAAAGCAGGAAACTGTGCAATGATTTATGCTGAACCATTTTCAGTCTAAAGTTACAAGAATGAAATTTTGCACAGCTTTAGCTCTCATCTATACGTCGAATATATAAAAACAATATTTGACGAATTTTAGAAATTCGTTATAACATCAACTATTTCAAATAATAATGCAATTATAAAATTTTGATCTGTTACCGCAGAAGTGTATCACCTCCAGAGAGGACTTCTAAAGTTTTGGTATACCTATGTATTTATCTATTTATATTTTATGGAGGTTATTAAAATCGACGTTCAATTCAAAAGCCTTGCTAAAACGGGTTCATCGGAGTTATTGAACGAAATAACGGCCTTCGTAGGCAAAAATTACAATCTTAAAAATATTAACTGTATTTACAGATTTTGTAATTCAATTTTTTTTTATATATTCTTCAGAAGTTACATACAAGACAATGCCTTCTGAATCTCCAAAATTTTTTTTACCTCATAAAAATATAATAAGTCAGTCAACAAAGTTTACTCATTTTTAGTTACAGTAACAAAATGTATAGTTTATTAATCATTTACATTGAAAATATACAAAAGTTGATTAATATGCACAAATAGTTATTGATCTATAAGTTACAATATGATATGTTTTCATGAACTCCATAATTAATTGTGTAATTGATAACATTTTCATCCTGGGTAGATTTTTCATAATAAATTATTCTTAAATGCCTAAGTAACATAGTCTTGAAACAAATATATTTAAGAAAAAAAAAATAAACATCATAAACAGTCTATGTATATTTATTGCACCGAATTCTTAATTTGGTTAGTTTAAGATAACTGGTTATTATATTATAGCCTTTTGGAAATTAATTGTAGGAATACAATTTATTCTATTAAATATAAGAGGAAATGTAATCAAAGCGGAATATAGTTTTCTGCTTACAAATAATAATGAAATTCGACATTACTTGGATCATTTTGCTTTTCATTTAGTATTTATTATTAATAAAAACAGAATGAGATATATATATTGCAGCGTTACAAATTTATTCTCGGCTGAAACCAAGCTGCTTCAATGAATCTCTGTGCCGCTCCCACGTACTATTTACAGTGTGTTTGTTATGCCTTGTCTAAAATAAACCGATAAAACATCATATGCATTTAATTCGAATAGGCCAGATTGGATATAAGAAATATTGTAAGCTACAACATTTTCATAAATTGAGTTATGTTATTATCACTAAAATAATGTATTTTACAAAGTGATTAGCCCTTAATTGTTCTGTTGTTTTTAATTTCCATATATATATATATTTTTTTTTTTTTTTTTTTTTTTCTTATAGTTTTGATGATGAGACTCCAGAACATCGTGAGTAGCTTCGGAGCTCCTGAAATTAATAATTTATATAAAGGAATATATTCCTTAATTTGCGTAGAAAGTTAGGATAACAAGAAAAACTTTAAAATGAGGCAAGTGTTAATTTTTCTCTACTCTTGATTTTTTATTGAGTTGAAATTTCTATTTTTTCCCATGGCTCATTGGATTCTAATTTGAAAAGGAAAACCAACAAAAAAAAACATTAAAATTATAATCAACAATAGAGTGCACAGTGGTTACTGAGCTCAAGATCGCGGGTTCGAAACCCGGCCGAGGCCCTTTTTATCTGGGAGGTGAAAAACCCCTGTACGATGTCAAGTACTCGTACCCTAGATGAATAAAAAATTTAGGATAGGCAAAATATAGGACTCACATTGTAGAGTGGTGTTCAAGTCCATCAGAGCGACGAAAGAGCGCTCTTGGTAGTATTAGATATGACCTTGTAGTTAATGCCCGGGCATGAGTCATAATAACTAATTATCAACAATGAAAATATGAATGATGTGTGAGTATATAAAATCATAATAATAAATGTAAAACTCTTGTAATAATGAAATAACTGAATGGTCCAGTAATATCATTTTCGAGACACTTTAAGGTTAAGTTGTTATAAACATACATACGTAAGTGTCAAACAAGTTGGACATATTACGGGTGTTAAGCATCTTTTTATAAAACAACACTATACTATATTGGACGTGCAGACATCACAAAAATGCATTTTAAAAATAACTAACAACTTTTTTTTACTATGTTCTTATTATATCCATTCTATATGTTGAATCAGAAATGGACCAGAAGCTTTACAATAAACCATTGCATTTTCTCAAAATTCCAGTTAAGTTTGAACATCGATTGCCAAAACATTTTTAGCTATCGCTGCTTCAATAAACTGAAATTCGAAAATGAAGCTTACACAGAAGTGAGTATTAAAATGTACTATTTAAAATATATTAAAAAAATTACCATTAAAATTGGTAAAATATATTTTCTGCATTTCCTTTAAAAAAAAACAGAAAACTTATGTTCTGTTTTAATACTGGCTTCGTTTCCCCCTAAGATTATGCTAATGAACTTTTTTTTTGTCTTTTTATAATTTATATTATTTTAAAATTGCTTTCCTTCCTATTATGAAGTCTTAGTATAAAATTAGAGCAGTGAATTTTATGGTTGCATGTGAAATGAGAGCCAGTGGCAATTAATGTTGTGGGTTGAGAGAAGTGAGAGCCAGACACACACAACCAGATCAGACCTAATCCTTCTAGGTCCATTATCTTGCTTGACAATCGTGATGGAATCAATGTGGAGAACTACATCTAAGAGAACACGAGTTTCGTTTTCGAAAATAAAATGTTTTAAGTGACGGCAAAGAGTGATGGATTTGCCCTCTGATACCTTATAAATCGTTTTTGAAAGTTACTAACGGTATGTTAGATATTTTTAAACTCATTTTCTATAATGTGAGTGTTTGACGTCTGTCTGTCGGGACAATCCCCTTCCTCTGAAGATATCTAATTATTGAACTAGCCATAAATAGATGAGACAAAAACAATAAAAGAAACAGGAAATATTAACTAGAATAAATACAGTTTTTTCAGGTTAAAGTGAAACCTGCTTCAAATAACATCTACATATATTTTGTTACTTTACCTAATCCAAATTATCTAATGTTTATCCAGTATTTATCTGCCACTTTTTCTTTTAAAGTAAATTTCAAATTTTATCATATTCACGTGTATTCTTTCACATGTCTTGATAACAAAACATGCACAATTATACGTCGGAAAAGTATAATTAAAATGTTGAATAGACTTGTATCCATGTGCATTCAGCTGACCGCTCCACCATCGCCAAATCAGACCGATATCCCACGATTTAATGATAATTTGTTGCTCGTTCCGTTTAGCAGGAATTCTCGCTCGTAGATGGTGGCCACGTTCCAGATTGACGTCATCAAGCTAATGAAATTGATTTTTTGCAATTTTATTCAATTCAAGATATAGTACTAATCACGTCCTCATTGTTTCTCCATTCCCAATTACTATATACTATATATATATATATAGTATAAACATATAAGAAGAAATTCCCATGTTATAAAGATATTCGAAAGATGGAATCATTGAACATCCATGACATTGGTGTATACCTAATCGAAATATATTACAAAACTTTCTATATAATAAATATTTATTTCATCAAAGCATTGTTGAACCCTTTTCAGTAATATTTTAATTAATAATGTTCTATTATTTCTAAAAAGCATACAGTATAGCGGATCTGTGGGACGATGTGCTCATCCACGCCCACAAAAATATATACCTCGCTCCCACTCCCATTAAACTTAATTTTATAGTTAAATATAAAAATTGAGAAAAATCATTTTTAAAGATAAAAAAGAGCGAAAATGAACATATTAATGAAAATCTGTAGGTAGAACTTTTAAGTACGAGTTGTAAAAGTTTATATATAAATTAAAATTCCTTCTTCTGCCTAAATAAGTTGTAATTTGACTATGGGAGGTTATTGACCAAGGCATGAGCTGGCAAATTTTTAACCATACCTACTACACACATATAGACACTCCTTAGGCTGTGCAAAAATGGGTTGGGAAATGTTGTCGCTCATGGGTTCTCATTTCACAGGCACCAAAATTATTTAAATAACAATAACTGTAAACAGTTCCAAATGAGTAAACTTTTACACAAAATTTTCCAATAAATTTCTAACTACAATATTATATTCAATGTTAAAATTGCACAATTTTAAGCTGATAGCAAAAATACATCATTAAAATTCTATACATAACCAATTTTTTTTCTCTTCCGCTCTCTATTCCAACAAGGCAATTTTGCAATTACTAATTTTATTATTAAAATAAACATAACATCTAAGTAACAAAGTATCAAATAAAATTAAGTATCAACTTTATTAGCTGTTCCTTCATATACAATATTGACATTTTCGTTGTTAGAGTAAATTTTATGAATTAGAATATTACTATTTTGCAACATTAATTTTTTACTGGAAGAATACATTCATCCCCAGAAAATACTTGAATGTACTACCCTTAGATTGTGTAAGGAGATTATAAATACATATATAATATATTATTACAGCATCATTTCTCCCATTTATTTGAATTTTTAATTTTTGTATTTTTCCCTTTTTAAAAAATAGCAATTATCAGTACTATGATCAGTGTCTATAATTCATTTGTTCTTTACGTCAACTATTCCTTCTGTCAATCAGAATCTTCGTTACATTACACTTTTATTGAGTTGACTTAATTGGAAAAAGACTAGGTTTAAATATACTGAATAAATATATTCTATAAAAGGAATATTCTGATTGAGAGAAGGAATAGTTAACCTACACATATCGCACCCGTCGTAGAATAAAGGTACTTCTCAACAATTGAATTTGTTGGGAAATCAACATTAAAGTTTTTGTTCTACACTTTTGACTACCTCCTCATTTAAACGCCACCACAAGTTTGTTTTGTTTCTTTTTTGTGCGATCAAACTCGTGGTGGCGTTTAAATGAGGAGGTAGTCAAAAGTGTGGAACAAAAACTTTAATGTTAGGTTAGGTTTTATGACTCATGCCTGGGCTTTAACTACGAGGTCATATCGCCTACTATCAGAGCACTCTTTCGTCACTCTGGTAGACATGAGCCCGACTCTACTGTGGGAGTCCTAACTAAATTTTGCCTACCCTAAATTTTTATTCACCTAGGGTAGGGGTCTTTAACGACTACCTGACATCGTACAGGCTCGGGACCATCGCTTAACGTCCCATCCGAAGGACGGCGTGCTTAAGTTTATTTTACCTCCCAGATACTAAGGGCCTCGGTCGGTTTTCGAACCCACGATCTTGAGCTCAGAAGACAAGCACGCATACCACTGAGCTACCGACGCCCCTACTTTAATGTTGATTTCCCAACAAATTCAATTTTTGAGTTGTACCTTCATTCTACGACGGGAAAGAAGGGTAAAGCAAAAAAAAAAGAAATGATCCTGTAATAATATTTTGTTGAATGTATTGTTTTTCTTATGGTTCCGTTAAATGAATACTGTAAAACTAACGTAAACGAGCATTATTCCGAGTTCGTTATGATATAATCGAAGCTTTCGAAGATATTTAATTGATATTTTTGTTGAAAATGAAAGATTCATAATATGTATAATCAGGAAGAAATATTAAAAATGTAAAACATAATTGAGTGAAGAAAAGATATAAAACAAAATAAATATACAATATGTTGTACCAAACTAGAGCTCCTAGTTGCACAGATGGTGAACTACTTGTCACTTACATTATTACCTTAGTCTTGTTTCATATGATCACACTTCATGAAACTTTATTGTGAAACATTATTATGAAAATTTATGACACTGTTGGTATTTGTTTAATGGAGAAGTGAGGCAACTGGATATACTGGGGCCAATGAAATCATTATATTGGAAGTTGTAAATCTTTAGTGTTCATCTGAAAATTGCTAATTTTGAATTCGGGAGTTTCGTAATGTTAACACCAATTGTGCTAAGAAGTATATCGGCCAAGGATCTGAAACAAATTATAAAAGAATAATTGGTTATATATTTTTTTTAAAGAAAAGTGAAACACTGAGAAGATTAGAAAATTTGCAGTTAAAAGTCGTCGGTGAATCATTGGCATTGTACTGCCTCAGCACACGAATTATTAGTAATAAATTAAGTTTCTGCTATCCCTTTAAATGCTTCTTCTCCTCGATACGGTGGAGAAACAATAGGCTTCTTACTTATCTTCTCAACCCACAAAATATAAATAAAAAAATTTCGTGACGATATAATATATATGCGCCCATTACATTTTTTTTATATTAAAAATGTTAGCCCCTAGGTGAGTCCCCTTGGCTGGCCCTTGTCGGGGTCTTCAACGCGGTGCGGATTATTTAATTTTAATTTAATTAATGCAGGCATTTACATATTCATATAGAATTTCCCTGTTTGTCAATTTAATAGTTTTAAATACCGTCAGTTAGTCATTGTGGCTCATGCCCGGGCTTTAACTACTAGCCCGACTCTACAGTGGAAGTCCTAAATTTTGCCCACCAAGTTTTATTCAGCTAGGGAGTCTTTAACGAGTACCTGACATCGTACAACCTCAGGACCATCGCTTAGCGTCCCAACGCTGGCGTGCTCAAGGTTATTTCATCGTTTTAAATATATATAGAGAATGTTCGAATAGATGTTTACAATTATTTTATAAACAGTTAACATTTTATAAAGAACATCAAATGTTTGATTTGCTTAGGACGCAAAAATATCTCATGAAGACACTTCGTAGTAACTCCTCCGGTTGAGAAATTTAAGCCCACAAATAGAATTGTGGTGCTCAACATAAAATTTTTGACCGAAATTATAAATCCTCTTGTACTAAGTAAAGTTGGGAAAGTCCCCAGGGAAATACATAGTCTACAGGCCTGATATTGTATGGCGCTCCAACGGAACGAATCCATGATGTTCTCCACTTTATGCGTAAGTATCTTCATAACAGTTATATGCGCCGCTGACCAATTTAGGATATTCAGGCCACCGAAACGTTTACGAACGCATCAAAGTCAACAGTGCAGAGAGAAAAAAGTCATTTGTAGTTCACATTACTATCTCATTAGACCATTAACACGCGGGTAATGGGGAAAAAAATGAAAACTGAGGAGTAATTTTATTTGTAGAAGGTGAGAAGGAAATTGGGTTGATCGACAGGTTGGGTGTAATGATACTGGGGTCCGTGAAGGACAACAGTCTGAAAAAGGACAACACTCTTTTTAATAGTTGTCAATGACTAGCAGTTGTTTTAGTTGTCTGTTCCGTTACAAGTCTAATTCTGATTCCTAAAATGAAAAGAAAAACATTATGTATGGGTGTCTGTGAACACGATAACTCCCACAGAATTAATGCATCATCAAGAAATATTATGTGTGTGTCTAAAAACCCGTGAGGACGACACTTATTGTTTTTCAGCCAAATCGGTGGAAGAAAAAGGGAGATGTGAGGGTAGGGCTCAACTCTAAAACCCTTATAACAGCCGATGTAATGAATGTATCTACATGAAATTTCATATTTAAAGGTAAAGTCTCATCACAATAACTGTCAATTTTCAGCGAAATCGGTAGTATGAGCATTTAAAAGCCCTTATGTAAGTCAACTATTGATTATTACTAATTTTGGAGGGGGAGCGGAAAGTTAATTGATTATTTCGTTCTGGGGAAGTGTATTATCGGTGATTCCCCGACATCTTTATTTTATTTTAATTATCACTTATATTTCACTCATTCAGGAATCTTCTGTGTGCCACGAAGGCGCCGATAGCTTTGAGGTAGGGTACTAGCCCATTGAGCTCAAGATCGCAAAACCGGGGTCCTTCGATTTTTTTATCCGAGAGGTGAAAAAACCTTAAGCCACCATTCTTCAGGTGGGACGTTAAGCGATGGTCCCGAGCCTGTGCTATGTCAGGTACTCGTAAAAGATCCCTATCTCAGACCTAGACCTGGTTAGGCAAAATTTAGTACTCCCCTAGTAGAGTAGGGCTCATGTCTACCAGAGCTACATAAAGAGGGCTCAGGTAGTAGGTGATATGACCTTGTAGTTAAAGCCCGACCATGAGTCACAATAACTAACTCAATTATACAGCTTTACATACACACACACCGGATCTCCAGTAATAAAAGTAAGAGTTTGGATAAGTCCAGAAGAATAAGGAAATGTT
This sequence comes from Aradus depressus, assembly GCA_963662175.1. NCBI lineage: Eukaryota > Metazoa > Arthropoda > Insecta > Hemiptera > Aradidae > Aradus > Aradus depressus. Next base: position 42,256,511 of record OY759215.1, read on the forward strand.
ATTTAAACGGTATGATACAAGTATGCTTTTTGCCAAACCATTCAAAGAACTTTTCATTCTTGTTCGGGACTATTTCATACCTTATGAGTCCATGTTCGAAGTTATGTAAATCTTTATATTTTAATTTTTAAAATGAATTTAAAATAATATAACTTTGACCTATAACATGTGTTTTATTATTACACAGAAGATGTCAGAAAGGGCGAAATGTAACTAATGATTTATGGTCTCTAAAATCGAACCCTAAGCAGTAAGCAAAAAAAAATATATATATGGCTTTTACTTAACATCATCTTGTCCCAATCTTCTCTTGTTACACAAATAAATAAGTTATATAGGATAAGGCCAAGGACATTTTAATTAATGGAACCATGAACATGTAATTTTGGCCAATTATTTTCTTATTTTTCGCTGGGATTATCTATAACCCTTCAAAATCGGGCATAGTTTCAATTTAATTGCTTCAATGGTTTCCAAAAAAAACATAGAAGACAGCCAGAATACAATCGTTTGGCAAAATTCGATCAACAGAACCAAAAAAAAAAGCAAGAACGCAACAAAAATCTTGCGAAGATGCACTAACTGATTTCAATAACAACTTACTGAAAATAGTTTGTGTGGGACTGAAGGAAGAGAATGGCATTGGAGAAAGTATGTGGATAATAATAAAGTTAATTTACCTTCCAGAGCGACAGTTTAGTATCCTCAGGAATCAGCTTTGTAAAGTCAATACGGCCCAGGTAGTTCCCATATCCTTAGCTTCTCCATCTCCAGAGCCGTTTTGATAGACAACAATTAATAACAAAAAATTAGTAATTGCAATAATATGACAACAATATAATCTATAAAAATATGTAGAAATTATATCTTCAATTTGTAAATTTTTTTAAAAGTTTATACCAAATTTTCCAATTTTTTTTCTCCCTTAATTAAAAAGCAGTTTATTTGGTGAACAAAATTGACATGTGCCTAAATAAAATTTTAACATTTTTAACAATGTAAATGGAAAACAAATGTAGGGCAATTTCCTTATTTTTACATATAATAGGTGTACAAAACGTTCGGAAACATCTTTGGTTCTACCGATCATGGGAAAGAGGGTTGTACACGAATGAAAATGCAAAATGAAGGAACATTCTTTGGATTTATATAAGTGCCAAGAAAAAGTCGTAGAGCATCTACTTCTCCATAGAAGAAACACTTTAGGGACAGGCTAGTACATGGTTTGGCAACCAGGAACCCTCTTCTAGAGCCCGCGAGGGAATTCAATAATTTTGCTTTAAACAAAAAAATAATTTACCTGGAAAAAAGTGTGTATGTAGAGTTTAGTTATGTCGAGAGGCTGGACAGGAATTAATGATTCGATATATTTTCTTCTAATTTACGCATATCTTAGTGTGTTTTACGAAGTATATGGGTCAGAAATTCGATATTGAGTTTTAACCGGAATTTTTTTCGACCCTCTGATTCCAAGAAAGGGGAAAAAAAAGCTGCCTACTAAACTCCTACCTAAAAAAACGATAACTCCTGGTAGAAAGAATGTATCGACACAAAAATTATATGTGTGTCCAGAGCCCTATAAGGTCAACTCATTGATTTTCAGCTAAATAGGCCAAAGAGAAGGGGGATATTATGGGAGGGGGACAAAAATTCTAGTAACTGCCAAGGTAAATAATGTACCAACATGAAATTTCATATGGAAATTCAAAACCCCATAAGAACGAATTCTCATGAACCAAATACTGCTTACATCGTACATATCCCCACTTCTCAAGAACCAACTACTGCTTACCTCGCAGACTTCCCCACTTCTCTTGAACCAACTACTCCCTACATCGTACACATCCCCATTTCTCAAGAACCAACTACTCCTTACATCGTACACTTCCCCAAATACATTGTATATGTATACTTACTATTTATGTACCTACTTCCACCGTTTAAAGTAATATGAGGCAGTTTTAATTATAAATCCATTCAATATAATTCCTACCATAAAAAAAAAATATCTGTACATACATTATGAGCATTTGAGGTAGATCTCTTAACTTTTATCCCTTCTCAATGAATACCTACATTTTTCTCATCCTTTCATGAGTGATCCTTAATATTTTATGTTCAAAAAACAAACTGCTTTTTTTTACAACAATTTTTTAAATATAATTTTACATTGATAAATAATTTATTCTATTGAATATTAAAAATATATGTATTTCTTTTTTCTCTATAGGCTTTTTTACTAATGCACATACAATTTTACACACCTAGGACAACAAAAAAAACAGCTAATTTTACTACCTTATATATTAATGCAAACATTTATCATCAACAATTTTTTTATTTATTTTTTTTTTTTACTTATCTATAAAAAAAATTAATATTATCAAAAAAGTTATGTAATTTGTACTCCAGCAAATTACATGAAGCCACATAAGGATCCAGCCTTCGTTACATGCTTCAAGTCTTCAAAATTGAGAAGCACACAATAATACAAGATCTATAAAAATATTTTTTGTAGCATTTCGTTCAATATAATGTGTAACACTATTGCTTGGTCACAGCAATTAAATATACAGAACCTTTTGTATGTAAATTCTAAATTTATTACACAATTGAATGTTCAGTGCCTACATTACTATTCAAATTTCTTATTTTTTCTTGTGTGTGTAAATAATCCAAAAATTATTGAAGCCCTATTCTTGAAATATTATATTTATTAAATCATATTGTAATGGACAAATTCGTTACAATAAAAGTGATATTGCATTTGTAAAGAAATTTGAGAACAACAAATTTTTAGCATAAATTGGAATGATACATAACATTTTTTGCAGAGATATTGTGAAACACTTAATAAAATATAAAGAAAAATGTACGTTTTAAAAAAATATTGTCTATTTCACAAAATATGTATAAAATATGGGAGTAATTCAACCACGACTTAACAAACAAAAAAAAAACACTTTTTGTCGTGGCTAAAGATAGTAGCAATACCGAAAGTACTCCCACATTTTATATATATTTTGTGAAATGGACAACGATTTTCTTATTTTTTTTATAAATTAGAATGTTTAATTTCAATTCATGAGACATTTATTTTACAATTGTTTGAATAAAACCAAAAAATATATATATATATTTATAATTGCATATGTTTTCACCTGAGAGTTCTCAAATTTGCCTAATCTTTTATTTAGGTCGATGAAACATTCACTTTAACAATTTGTTTTCCCTTTTTATAAATTTGGTTCCTTTATGAATAAATTACGTTTTGGTTTATTCAGTTTCTTTGCAATTACTTTCTTAATAGTGATATGTGGTGACGAAACTATATGATTATATGCTTTGTTGTCATCGATGTCCAATAAAATATTTTCGAATCAATTTTATGAAAATAATATCAAAAAGTGTAATGTGGACGTGACTCATCGAGCTGAATTGATAAAACTTGTCAAATATAGATTAAAAATACAATTTTCTCATAAATCTCATCACTTTCTGAAATATGATTTCTTGTTGTGCAAAATAAATGTTGACAATGCCTTTCAGTCTTGCAAACTGACAGGGGTGCCTCCTAGTGGCTGAAAGGATGTTTTCTTTAAAAGGTTTTCTACACGAATGTGAAGATGGTGGTGAAAATGTTTGCAAAATTAGAACATAGAGTGACCTCACAGATTTTATTATTTTGTGCTAGCCTGATTCGAGCGAGTTTATTCTCATCATCAGACAGTCTAATGAGGGCAACCTCGAAAGCTGGCTAGCACAAAATACTTAAAACTGTGAGAGGTCAAACTATGTTTTTATTTTGCAGCTCACTTCAAAGAAACGAATTTGAATTAAAGTATTTTTTTTTTGTCCACAAATGTAACTATATAGTATTTTTTTCAAAGTATATGAAAATATGTCATCTCACAATAGCATTTCGGATGTAAAAAAAGAAAATGTATTAGAAGGAGCATGTGTTTGAACGGTTGTCCAGATTTTTTTTTAATAGTTGATTTTAGAGATAATAAATATTCAGCCATTCCTTGTACGAAGGGTCTAGCCGAATAAGAATGAGAAAATGCCCGGTCTTAAAATTTTTCGCTGGCTTCATCAGCTGTTAGGTAACCATAAAATATATTCTCATAATACGTCACAATCCTCGATCTCTTTTATTAGACTGGTTATAATGGAAAACGTCATTTTCAATTATTATTTTCCCTCATTACATTATTCGAAAAATATCTATGTCGTATGAGGTATGTTTGATGCGGCTCCGTGTAGGCCACACTCGCCTAACCCATGGCTCCTCATAACCAGGGCGATGGCCCCGGGCTGTGGCGGGTGTGGGGCCTGGCCTCTCACAGTGAGCCACATCCTGGAGGAATGCCCTGGATATGAGAATATACTAAAGGCCATGGGTTTGCATAAAAGGGACCTACATGAGATGCTCGGAGACGACAACTCATCTATTGAAGCTGTCCTAAACACAATGAAAACAACCCACCTCATAGACCTGATTTAATCGAGTTAAAGGCGTCAAAAATCTTTGTCATTGGACGCCGATAAATAAAAACTATTCTAAAAACTATTCTATGTCGTAAATTCTATTTTTAATGCGTTATTTTGAAAATCGCTAAAAAACTGTTATATCGCCCCTTTAAAAAATAAATTACAATATTGCGTTTTTACTTTATACTATACACCATGATACTGTTCATGTTATCGTCAAACTTCTTAATGGGAATAATGATAGTTGTTTTGTAATCCGTCAACAATTTCCAGTGTTATTTTTTAATAAACTAGTTTGGCCTGCTTGGCTCTTGAATTTATATATCTGGCCTGCACCTAAAAAAGGTTGGCCCAACCCTGGTTTAAGTTATTCTTGTAAGTTTTCGATGAGATCCGACAGATTTCTTAAAATTGTTTCTTTCAGGGACTTTATTACTCTTTCAATCTACAATTTCGAATCCACCCAATCAATGAATTTGAAATCAAGGGATTGCGACGAGGGTCAGTTATTATAGAGAGCTCCATTAAAAACTTTCATCAGTCTTAAGTTGTATCTACGTAAAATTATAATAGATAATGTTATTTTATTTGTAAGGCAGTCGCGTTGAAAAAAGAAATCATGCACAAAAATGCCGATATGTTTCATTCTAGATATGATTATGTGAACACTTCGTTTTGTTAATTATAATTCTTTTGATTGATGTATCTAAATATTTTATTCAAGTGATATGGGATACAGGACTTCCTGGAGTATCGGCAGTTGGAGATCAAATAATTGAGATGTTGGATTAATAATGATTCAATATTAATGAAGGTAAAGAAATATACACGATCAGTCCAATATCTAAGTAAATACTTCAAGTTCATTTAATAGTCTGAATATCCATAATAACGCAACTTGTCATTCTACGATAAGCAGGCATATACTGAAATGATATGAAAATTACCTTATTTGTCTAGATTTCCCTAATGATAACGGGTGATTAACATCGTAATGTGATTTTAACGTCAGTCAGATAGCGTATCTGATTTGTAGTTTTAGTAAAACAAAGTTTTAGTATTTTAAGATTTTTTCTTAGAGGTTTGTATTTATTTAACTTAATATTTTCTGTTTTTCGAATTATTTTCAGAGTTTTCATATCACCCAAATTCAGACTAACTTTCCTTAACTATAAATGTCATAATTGTAAAAAAAAATGAAGAAAAAACTAACTTGAACCATCTTTTATTTTCCACTGACGTATGTTTGTTGTCATTTAACAGTTAACATCACAAAACTGGTTCGGGCGATCATATTTCCAAGATCTAACCATCGTTAAAGCGGGGTTGGAGGTGGCGAGGCTAAACACATGTCACTGCCTCTATTTTGTTTTACAGTTATTATTTTCTAACTAGCTTTTTTAATTGTAAGTCTGGATTCAACAATGAACACATCTTATATGAAAGAAGACAATTTTTCAGTTGAGACTTCAAATGTCAAATCAAATGAACTTATTCTTTGTTATTTTGAAAATACAAATAGAAACATTAGGAAACAAATTCCATGGGTGTTGTTTACATTAGATCCTTCTTTTAAATATGGACTTAGTTACTTCGACCTCTGTACGACCTGTTAAATGATGATAACTAACAGAGCCACGGTAGTTCAGAAGTAGCGAGCTTCCCTATTATGTTAAGGTTTTTTATCTGGGAAGTAAGAAACCTGGAGTACTCAGCCCTTCGGATGGTCCCGAGTCTCTGAACAAACCTGGGCAGGCAAAATTTAGGACTCCAATGGTAGAGTCGGGGTCATGCACACAAGGCTGACGAAAGGGCGTTCTGGTAGTAGGCGTTGTGATCTTAAGTTAACGCCCGGGCATGAGCACAAAAACAACAACAAGATAACTAATAGCCAGTCTGCTAACTAGTATACCAGTTAGGTGATTGGTTCTTCGTGATGACGTAGCTTTTGTGACTATGGCAGGCTTTACCTGTGTGATCATATTGCCTACTACTAGAGCGCTCTGGTGAACATGAGCTTCCCAAGAACGGTGTGCTCAAGGTTCTTTTCCAATCCACGATCATGTGACGCGTCGTATATTGCCTACCCGTCCTCCCAAGGACATAGGCAGGTGGGTTTAAGCCGTGCTCAATTACGATCCCGCTTTGTTTTATCTCTAATAAGATATACATATATGTTCACTCCTTCAAAAGTTAGGATGAGGGACGATCGTGGACCGTTGGGAAAATTATTACATATATTGACTCTGTTACTGTCTTCTGTTATTGGACATCGGTATACAACTGACCTGACTCAATAAACTTTTCTAACAAGTTATGTTCATAATATGATGATTTTCATATTATGAAAAGAGATTTAAGAGGAACCTTTTTTTTTTTTTTTTTTTTTTTTTTTTTTCAATTCATAATTCACTTCAAAGAAGATTTTCAAACAATTTTTTTTCATACATAAAATATTATATATTTATAAAATGTATATATATCACACTATAAAATCACTGTTGTTCAAAAAGAGCACTAAGTTTCAAACATTTCTCATGAAGAGATAAAATTTAAACAAAATTTCGTGGTACAAAGAGGAATTTGAACTTTGCAAATACTTGGCTCTAGAATTTGTACTTATCTCTCCTAGAAACATGTATAATTCATTACTACCACTTTCAGGACAAAAAATCAAAAAAATCCGGCATTTCTTTTTTGAGATTCGCAATACCTTATTGTCAAGGAAACTGAAACAATTTCTACAATTACCTTTTTATGCTTTACGCCGCCATTGCAACACCAAGTCGTATGTACATTAGTTCAAATAGAGAAACATACATACTATGTAGGTAGATACAAATTCCTAACAATTAAAGCTGTGTCATCAAAGTATTTAATCCTTCCAATTTTTTTTTGTAGATGCTTCTCTAATTGAAAATGTGCTTTAACGACAAATGCCTAATTTTTTTTTCCTAATTTCAAAAACAGACTATCAGTGTCTCTTATTTAATGTTATGTTTACATTACACATAGTGCACTACTTAAAAAAGGTATCAAAGTGATATACACTAAAATGTTTAAACATTATCTAAAAAATATATAATATTCATTTGATATTTAACTTTTGCAAGAGATCAGTTTGGTTATTACTCACTTAAATTCACATAAAAATATCTTAACAACATTTGAAAAGTGAGGTTAGAATGATATAACATTATTAAACACTTATACTTTCGATGAAAATGTCAGTATCAAAATCTTGAGGGCTATCTCCAAATTTGAGCTGTGTCAAATACGTAAATCGGTTTGGACCGTGAATAACCCTGTTTCCATTTTTTTTTATTTTGACTTTTTCAGGTACAGCCGAAACCAGAAATCTCTCTTTGTGGGAAATAACAAAAACAAAATTCAGTTTTAAGCCACTTGAAAGTAGTTTTGTCAGTTCAGTCTGTTTAAACCCCTGAGTTGTCTGATATGTAGGAAACGTTAGTGTCCTGACTGGCCTGGCGCTTTGTCGGGGGGTGGTTGTTGTTAGTGACGTAGTAGGAGGACTTTCTGAGACTGGTCGAGGAGGAGTTAGCTCTGACCACAGTCTCGTAGTAGCGCAGCGTCCCGCAGCAGCTCCGGCTCTTGATTATAGCAGCGAAACCTCGTCGGTACTTGTTGTTGAAGAATGCGTACAAAATAGGATTAATGCAAGAATTTGAGGATCCCATCCACTGTGCAAGAGGCATTGTCGCTTCCAAAACTTCAGCCTCCCACTGGGAGTAGTCCCGACCAAATTTGATCCTTGACACGATAATGTAGAGAGGAAGCCAGGAGAGAACAAAGAGAATCACCACAACAACCAGCATCTTGACCACCTTTACCTTGCTCTTCTGTTGCATTCGTTCTATCTGAGCATCTTTGGTGTCACCGGGGATGTGACGCTTGCACACCTTGATCCAGATGAGGATGTAGCACATGGAGATGACGATCATGGGGAGGATGTAGCAGAAGAGAAGATTGCCAATGAGAAAGTAGAGGGGTCCGTTGAAGTACTCGGGCCAGACCTCCACACAGAATTTGACGTGTCTGAGATGAGGATCATCTCTGTAGATTGCAACCAGGTCGAAGAAGAGGGCCCAGGGGATGGTGGTAGTTAGGGCGATCACCCAAATCACCAGGATCATCAGACGAGCTCTCCTTGTCGTGATCTGACACTTGAGGGGCCACCAGATAGCCAGGAACCTGCAACACCAAACACTTCTTAGACTCATACTAATCGAAACAGAATGTATTAACGCAACTCATTGGATAGTTTTAACATTAAAAAATATTTAAAAAACATAAGAAATATATTTATTCTCTTTTGCAGCCATAGAACGCTAATAAAATAGGAGTTTATTTGTTTTTTATTCAGTCGAAGTTCTCATCATATAATAATTCGGAAATTTAGATTACAGGAATACCCTTCAAATTAAAAATAAGGATCCACAAACTGCGGCCACCGGTCTTTCTCCAAACTAACAGTGAGATTTGCCTGAAAAAATAAAAATAAAGTTTAATAGAATTGACATAATTCAGGATATTTTAAGCAATTCGCAATTCTTATGGCATATTTTAAATATTTAAAAAAAAATGAAAATCAGTGATACCCGTGAATTTAAACCTTCAATACAAAGGGGTCAGCAAATAACAAAAGTTAGCCGACCCCTATATTAAGAGATTAAATCTTCTGCGAAAGATACGGTACCCTGAAATATTTGAAATACAAGTATGTATAGGAAACTGAGCACTCTCAAATGGTATTCTAAATATGATTAAAATCAATGCTGCGGAATATTTACAAGAAAAATTGCATTTTCAAGGAGTACACAAACTTAAGGGAAGTCTTATAAGAAAATCATTGGTAAAGTCCTACATAAGAATGTCATTAGTAAAGACACACATAAGAAAATCAATAGCATAGTTCTACATAAGAAAGTTTTGTGTTGGCTATACCAGATATTTCTAATTTATGTACGAGTATATCTGTGGCAAATTGCAATAACCAGTTAAGTGACATTTAAAAAAAAAATGAGATTTTCTGAGAAAAATGTGTATTTTGATCTAAATTTTCATTTCCCACATGAGTCTATTGTTTAAATTGATATTTATGACTGTGATTTCAGGAAAACCGAATCAGTTAACTGGAATTATTTTGTAATAACCAGTTAACTGTCATATATTATATTATAAACGAACATTTATATTATAAACGAATTTCTGTACATCAACTTGAACATTTATATATCAAATATTACAATAAATTATATGTCATATACTTTAAACATGAATATCTCGAAATCAGGTTCGTGTCAGTTAACTGGTTATTGCAATTTGCCACTGATATATTTACATCGAATGTTATTTTTGCAGTTCTCTTTTTATTTTTATCTTCGATATATATACCTCCCTCGAAGGGAATACATTGTTATTTCTCATGACTATCTCCCAAATAGTTTATTAATTTCATATAATATATTTTTTTGGGAGGAGGTTCAGCTCAAAAACTCTATTAATTGACAATGCAATGAATGTATCGACATAAAAATCTAAAAGAGTTTAGAGAGAGTGAACATTTAGTTGATTACATTGGAGCTGGGAAAGTTCATTGCCGGTGATTCACCGACGACCTCTTAGACCGGTGATTCACCGACGACCTCTTAGACCGGTGATTCACCGACGACCTCTTACACCGGTGATATACCAACGATCTCTTAGAAGTTTTTGTCTTAGTCGGATTTCAGTTATTAAACTTTTTTTATTACTTGCCCAGCTATACAAAGTATATGGGAGTTATGTAATCGGTCAGAAATTCGATTTTCAGTTTTCACTGGAATTTATGTTTTCTTAACAACTGATTCTAAAAATAAAAAAATCAAATATCTGACTAATTATACAACTCCCAACCAGCGCTAACTTTCAATTCAGCACTCATAAAAAATATAATAAAAGTGAAATTAGGAGCATGTTCTAAGTATAGAAGAGGTGATTTGTTCTAAGAAAGGGAAAGTTGGGAGAAGGTCGTTCAGTGGCGTCTCTGCGTGCTATATAGAATGACCATTTCAGTCTAATGATACTGTTATGTGTTTCAGAAACAAGGAGGACGGAATGTGCAGAGAATGCACAAGGTTGCCTTTTATGCAACCAGAGCCGTTGTTGGTTTCTATGTGCATAAGTCTGGCTGGGAGGGATCTTGACCCAAAGTCAGGAACCTCCATCCATGACCCTGTTGTTGGGTAAGAACTCATTCTATGTCATCCCAGGACGACTACTCAAAGACATTGACATTAGGCAACCTACCGACTGGAGCAGAGCCTGGTCTATGGGGCACTTGAGACTTGAGGTTGCAGCCAAAGTCAACAGAGGGCAGCATGGATCAGAAGAGAGTTGATGAAGTAACCTCATCGAAGAGATGACGAGACGGATCGGGAGTTGCTCAACTCCACACTCGCTCACTCAGTCAAGGTTCCATTGGAATTATAGCCATCTCAACGATCCAGTTCCACTCCACACTTTTTATGGGCTTAAAATACCTACAATTAAGGTTTGTATTTAGCCTAATTCCGGACTAATGATAAGTTGCAGGATGTCAAGATGAGGTCGTAACCTCGGAGTCCCCAAACTGAGACAGTTCTTTAGCAACTTTCTCACTTTTACTTCCCGAGCTATACAATGTATAGGGGAAGTTATGTAATCGCTTCGAAATTTGCTGTTTTTTCCGGATTTCAAGATTTACTGGCCCCTGACTCCAAAAATGAAAAAAACAAAACAAACATTTGTCTATGTGTGTGACTGTGAACACGATAACATTCGATAGATTGAATGTCTCAACACGAAATTGTATGTGTTTCCACAGAACCACCAAAGGATCTATTGATTTCCAGCAAAATCGGGCGAAAAGAAGGAGGGAATCAGTGGAGGGGGCTCAAACTCAAAAGTCCTAATTATTCGACATGAAATATAGCATGAGGATGCAGAAGTCCCATATAATAATAATAATACTATTTATTTCCGTTAAACCAAAACAGGATAACTGGATATGTCATAAGAATGTATACATTAAGATAGTTTATAAATTAGATACATAATTAAAAAGAAAAATTAAAATTAGGTGAATAAATAAATAATTGAAAATATATGAGTACAAAAATAATAAGTAGTAATAAGTAGATTAATTTTTTAATTTAATAAAAATTAAGATTAATATTTATTATAACTTTTCCGGAAGACTGTTTATCACGGAAATATTTCTGGATGTTCTTACGTTCCTTCATTGGGCCCCAATGTGCGAAATATAGAAAAGATATAGAAAACAATGTAACAATAATAAAAAAATTAAAAAAATATATATATAGGTATATAAAACAAATAAAAATAAATAAATAATATAAATCATTAAATCGAAAATATGAATAAATAAATAAATTAAAAGTATAAATCAATAAAAAATAAATTTACATAAAATAATAATTTTTTTTTTTTTTTTGTGGCCTAAACTACGATGCATATTAGCCATGACTCTTATAAAGGTTGTTAACGTAGTTATTTATGACATCCATGGGAGGAAGTTCTACCTATGAAATAAAATTCATTCCCGGACGGGATTCGAACCCGCAAACCATGGTGAGACCATCCGAACAAAGCCCTACGCTCTAGCCCGCTCGACCACCATGGCTCCGTTATAAAATAATAATAAAAATAAAAATTTTTAAAAAATAATAATAAAAAATAAATATATGAAATATAAAGAAATGTATATGAAAATACATGAAGGAATATAACAAGATAAATGAAATAATATAGTATATAAGTAATGAAAAATAATGATTAAACATAAAGTAGATTCGAAAGACCTTAAGAGGATATCTGTGGAGAAACTCTGCTTTTGGATATGAAACACGATTTTTTATTGTGGTTATTTTATTCTTTCTGAACAGTGAGAAAAAAAAATCCGTTTCCGAGTAAAGGATTTCTTCTAACATAAACATTTTTAGTTGAAGTTTAAATTCTTATATCTAATTACTTTAAGATGTGAGGAAGGGCTGTAAAAAAATTAATTCCTTTATGAGTTATACTTTTTTCAAAAAGAGAGGAGCAATGTTTAGTTATTCGACAGTCTTCTAAGAAAGAAGACGAACCGAAGGAAGAACCTGGTATCGTAATCATGACCAGTATTGTTAGGAGAGAAAATATTTTTATTTTTCTTAATAACCATTAATGTTTAAAAAAAAAACAGCGCAGACAAAGGCTGGATTTTATGTTCTTAAATATTTTTCTGCAGCTGGTTCTTTGATTAATATTGTTTATTATTTTTAGTGCTTTCTTTGAAAGGCAACTATTGATTAAAAAAGTCGATTGATGTTAGAGGGACAGCAAAAACTCAATTGATTAATTTGTGCTGGGGAAGTACAGTGCTGGTGATTCACTGATGACTTTTTTATGGTTCTATTTTGCACAATTTGCCCTAAAAAATATGAACAATTCAAGGAAGAGAATGAAATGTGAATGAATGTGCCGACTGAGGCGTGCTATTGATGGAAAATGTAAAACCGGCCGACTGAGCGGGGTGAACAACCCCTGGTCTACATTCACCAGGCCTCCCCCGACACACCCCTCGGGAAATAGGTACTCGGAAAATGTAGACTAACTTTTCTACTCTATTAGACACTTTTCAATTATTTCATTATCTACAGAACTAGTCATTGTCCAGGAAAATCACTATATTTCATCCCACTCCGTTATTTTCAGCAATGATTTTTTTTGCATTCTTAGGAATATTTACAAGTTGATAAGCAGATCAGTGACTTCAAACCCGTACAAAAAGTGGAGAGTGAAAGAAGTCAGTTCAAATCGTCTTAACCTTTCGTCAAAAATATACCTGCCCTCCAGTGTACCTTAAAAACAATGCCATTTCTTTAAAAAATGAAGTCCGCTATCTAGGCCTCATACTTGACAAACAGTCGAACATACAAGAAATGAACAGACGATATAAACTGTTACTAAGACTATTAGACAAAAGATCAAAATTAACATTGAAAACAAAACAACTTATATACAACGCGAATAATATATGTGAACTTAAGGATTTGAACTCAGGGGTTCTGCCAAGGCTTCCAATCGCCAATGCTCCTTACTACGTCACCGAAGTTGCTAAATCCTGGTACAAATAAATTATTTTCGTCTCTTAGTTTCCACAGTAATCCTCTAGTCCATGCCCTCCATTCTTCAACAATTCCCCAACGACGGCTTAAACGTCAATGGCCTAGAGACCTTCTCAGCAACAGCAGTGTAAGTGATTAGTTACAAATGAATGTAACTCAGTGACTTGGGAGTGTCATCACTCGGTGCTTTCTCCCCTCTTGACATTTTGACATTGCCATTATCTCTCTCTTAGCACCTTTGTTTGTTGTGTTTATTTTTTATAATGTAAATATCTTTTTGTAAAATGTAAAAAAAAAGTATTTATATTTTTTATTTGAGAGAAGGGCATTAAAAAAAATAGCGAATGCCAAATATGGCATTTGGATTTCTATCATTCACCTATACTTACTCTGTCGAGCGTATCTATATAAGTATCAGGTTATTGCTCGATCAGTAGCCATATATTAAAAGTATTAATATTTGCCATTAAAGCTCTAGATAGGTAATTAAAGTTAAATAATAAGGAAGAGCTGACATTGTTAAAGTTCCTTGTAGAGAATGTTTCTTAATAGCAATCGTAGATCTGAAAGTATAGTTAGTTAGTTATTGTGATTCATGCCCGAGCTTTAACTTCGAGGTCATATCGCTTACTACCAGAGAGCTCTTTCATCACTCTGGTGGACATGAGCCCGACTCTGGGAGTTCTAAATGTTGCCTAACCAGGTTTTGTTACCTAGGATAAGGGGCTTTAACGAATACCTGACATCGCATAAGCTCGGGACCATCGCTTAACTTCCCATCTGAAAGACGGCCTGATCAAGTTTCACCTCCCAGATAAAAAAAAAACTATGGGCCTCGGCCGGGTTTCGAACACGCGTTCTTAAGCTCAGCGGCGCCTTCTCTGAAAGTAAATATATTATTAAAATAGAAGGGCAGTGAAGGAACTGAATCACTGAGAAGCTTTCCTAAGCACTAGGTTAGTTTCAAACTAACGTTGACTTTTATAATTGTTATTTCCTAGTTATTATTTTAAATAATAGATCTAATATAATTAATTAATTAAATTGAGATGTGATGCTGGTCAACTAATTTTTTTTTTCACTTTTTGAAACTTTTCTTATGCATAATCGCTCCAGAATGATTTTACTGTTTCGTTCCTAGTGACCTAGTGATCTTCATATTTTCCTGACGATAATTATTTAATTATAATATAAAAAAAGAATCTTCCTGTTTGGTAGGAAGCGCAAGGGCGCACCCTTCCAAACACCGGTGGCCTTACTTCGCTCGGTCAAAAATTATGTTTTAATGACAGTGAAATATTTAAATGTTGTTATGATTTTCAATATTTTCCACGCGATAATATGCACTTCGAAATAAATACATTTTAATTGAATATATCACTTATTCTGATGAAAAAAAGAAGAAAAAATTAAGAAGTCGTTCGGCTTAACATGACATCACCGTAAATCGGATTTCGTAGTGGAGTTCAGTAAGTGGGGTTCTACTGAAAAAAAACCCAGCTTAACCCAAACTAATTTTTTTTAAATTTTTTACTTCTTTCATTGGAATAAGTGTTATTATATTCCTATTTTCCAAAAAAAAATCTTAAATCTGGTCCACCATAGCCGGACGAAAGAGCCACAATAACTACCATTGTTATTTTATACCGCATAGATAAATTTAAGTTGAAAAGTTGTGGAAAAAATATTTTCTTGTATAGTTTGAGTCTAGGACGAACAGAAAGAAAGGCAGGATCAGGCGGATCCGCCACTGTGACGCTGACCTCATGAGAGAGAATGGGGATGACCTCTCTCTTGTGTCTCTCTCCGCACATCGAACTGCTTTCATTATTCTTATCTTAAAAAAATGGTGGATCTACAGTTTTTGGGGGCCTTGAAGCTTTTCCTTCAAAAGGAGCCCCCTCGAATTTGTTGAAAGAAAAATTTCGGATGAGGTTAGGTGGAATAAGACAAGAAGTAAATTATTAATAAATATGTAATGGATCTCAACCGTTATTGTACTCCTCTCTTTATAAATCGTGTTTTTTATTTGACAATAAAGTTATAATTGATAATACAATATGAAGAAAATGGATAATTCTTTTGATTGGATTGTATACTGGCGGAAAATTTTCATTGCAGTCATAAACCGATAATAAATAAATTAACGTAAATATATATATATATATATATATAAAGGATGATAAAACATGTAAAGAAATAAAACATAAATAAATCAAATATCTCTTTTCTTAGGCTTTTCTGAGGTGATTGTTGGTTACTTTTTATACGCTATAACCTTTTTCCGGCACTTCTTCCAGAGGTGTTCTACATTTCAATTTTAAATACATTTCAACAACATTATTATATTCTTTGCTTCAATTTAAAGACTTAGAGGAAGCAGTTAAATACTCTTCCCCAAGATTCTACTGTCTTTGATGCACCATTACTATCAATTTGAAAAATGTGCAATGAAATACGAGAATATTTGGGAACGGACACAGTTAGTTAATTAGTCTTCGAATGCACTTTCCTAATGCAATGATCGAGGCCAAACGATTGATTGTAGATCGCATTATGACAGTTTATAATATATCGACAATTGACGATAATAACGATCGTGTTGAAGGTCTTTCATTTAATATGGGGTTTAGTCGCTCAGCTTATATCATTATTTCAATTTTGTTTATCACTGACAATGAAATGAGAATTTGATTTAAAATTCTTAACTGAGGCGAAACCCTCTTATTAAATATAAATTATTTATGTCTGAGTGGAATGTGCTCAATGAAAATTTTCAGTGTGTCGAAGGAAGATCACAAACAAAAAAACTATAGGATATGGCCATTACAGGATATATAGCAAACACTTTCGCACAGATCACTCTTCCCCCTTTCCTTTCAAATTAATTTCATACTGGCATTACTGGGCTTATGAAAGTAATGTAATGCCGTCAGCAGTTTTCTTCGTTTCATTGAATAGCGTAGTTCTGAAAGTCACTTAGTACTGAATATAAGTAATACCAAATTAAAATGATTTTGAGAGGTGGGTGAGAAGAGGAATTGATCTGTACCAAACTCATTGGTAACATAAAATACCTATACGTTTTTCTTTTTCTTTTCTATTGCCCTTCCACCTTCCCCCTGTTCGTAGCCTGGACCCCGGTCTAGGGGCGCCAAAATTTGACCTAAAGAGGATAACGTTTTTCATCAAAACGAAGATTGTATTCTTATTACAGCTTTCTCAATGGTAGTTTTAAGACGATATGATCTTTTAGTTAAAGCCCGGGCATGAATCATAATAATAACTGGTCGTTTTAAATTATGAACAACACAGAAACTAAGTTTAATAACTAAGTAGTATAGTTTTTATGACTTTTCTTTTTTATAGACGAAGGAGGAATTTATCAGTTAACCACCTAGCGTATCTTGAAACTTATGGGGCCGTGTGGACTAGAGCGTAGGGCTTTGATTCCATGAACTCACCACAATTGCGAGTTCGAATCCCGAATTTTATTTCATAGGTAAAACTTCTCTCCTCATGGATGTTTGTAAATAATCTCGGTATTGTACCCCGGCCCTAGGGTCCAAAAATAAATAAGGGATACACTCCTCCGCCTTCTAACAGTCCAAAAGAAGGAATTTATAGAAGGGTTCTTCCACAGGACCCCCATATATATGTATATCAAAATTTCCAGTCTTGCACTCCTACCCTACCCCCAGAAAATCTTGATATGCCACTGACTGGCAATCATTAATTTGTTTCATACAAGGTAACAGTTTAAATGTCAGCTGTCTAACAGTGACAGAATCATTGAAGTGTAGGCCGAGGTTCAGTATGGCTTTACGTCAGAGTATGCTAATTAAGGTTTATTTTAGTTTTGCTATCCACTTCAGCAAGATATACCCATCAATGGACCTGTAAAGCAAGATCCTGGAATGACCGTCAAGGATATGCCTACCAGTAGTACACAAAACCAAAAGAGGTCAAAATTAATCTTAGAAGGTTATACTATACATACGTTAGATCCAAGTCCTTTCAGGAACAGTCTGGACGTCAAGATAAAATTTAATAATGCAAGAACATATTTATATAAGATTCATTATTCATTCAATGAATTCAAGTAAAATTGTAGTTATACAAACGAAAGGGGCTTATGTAAATATTTTTCTATATAAATATTTAAAAAATGTCGTCAGTGAATCATTGGTAATGTACTTACCCAGCACGAATTAATCAATTACGTTTTCGCTCTCCATTCAAAACTAATCGACTGTTTGTGATAAAAATCATGAATCCTCACACAAAATTTTTCTTCGATACATTCCATTCATCGGCAGTTATTATCGTTTTTCAGTTTAACCCCTCTGATCCCCCCCCCCCCCCCCCTCCCCCCCATTCCTTCAAATATTGCTGAATTTTAATAGTTGTCGTCCTTATGATGTTTTGAATTTACAATTCGAATTTTTTGAATTTTTACAACATCGGCTATTATTGGAGTTGGGCTTCTCTGATTTCTCCCTTCTCTTCGGCCGATTTCTCTGAAAACTAATAGGTTTTGAATTTACGTAATTTCGTCTATTTACATTCATTCCAACGGGAGTCATCGTGTTCACACACGTACATATATAAATTCAGGCAGCTTTTCTCATTTTAAGAATCATGGGGTCGGAAAATAGAAAATTTTCGGCAAAAATACATTAAATTTCTGGCCGATTATGTAACTTCTCCTATACTTCCCCAGCAAGGTAAGTATATATTATATTTAAAATATTAATAAAAATAGTATCTGTTGTGTTTACTAATATTAGTAATTTAATATTCATAATTGAAGTTCGGAGTAAATTTTGGAAAATTAAATTCAACACCACAAAATGTCAACGTCGTAGTGACTGACCCCCAGTACTCATTGAAAACCAGCCATTACCTCGTACCTCTTCCGTAAAGTATTTAGGATTAAGCCTCGATAGAAGGATGACTTGGAACCCTCACACTCGAACGACACGACTCACACTAGACCGGCGACTTAGACTATTGTACAGTATTTTGAATAGGCGTTCTAAATTATCTACTCGACAAAAACTGAATTGTTATACCTATCTTCTCCGACCTCTCTGGACCTATGGCTTACAAATATATGGTACAGCCAAGCCTTCGAACATCAAAAAAATACACGTATTTCAATCCAAGACTCTCCGGACTGATCACGCAATGCCCATCATACGTTAGCAACAAGACTTTACACTGCGACTTGAACGTCACATCCATAGACACAACCATTAACATTTATATCAACGTTTCTACACCAAACTTTACTTACACAACAACCCGGAAGTTCGCAAAATCTTAAATACAAATTTACCCCTCAATCCCCCAAGAAGATTAAAGAGAGTTTGGCATAGAGATCTTCTGTTGTGAAGTGATGCCATGAGGGTTCACCGCTGGGTGTTTTTCCTCTTCAAGCCTTTCATGTCATATTATTTATAATTTTTTTTTTTATTATTTTATTTTATTCGTATTATGTTTGTTTAGCATATGTCAGTCCAGCTGCTGGTTGTGCATTTTTTGCATAGTTGTGGCTTGAAATAAATAAATACAAATACAATACATTTATTTTACATCATTTATTTATTTTATTATAATTATTATTATTAAAAAAATAATAAAAAATAATTATTATTATTATTTATCTCATATGAGTTTGCATTCTAAGATTTAATATCGGTTGATGTACATATTTTATAAATTATATGATAGCTTACAAGCTATTTTGATGTACAAAATTGTATTACGTATCCTATTACCATTTTATGATTTAACATAAATAAATATTATTATTATAAAAAAATTTTAAAAAACAAAACAATATTATTAAGGCCTCTACAGAGTTTCTGGCAGTTCCTTATTTTTATTTGATGTTTCCCACACAGAGTTGGAACGAAGAAGGAGTGGTATGTCGCCATCATTCCGTCAATACGAAGAAACATAGTCCTTTTGTCGATGAATCAAGTCCCTGCTGGGTAAGGCTCTAAGTTCCTCGAATGGCCGGATCGGAGTAAGTCTTCCACTCCCTCGACAATCCTGTACACTAACTGCTGGTGGACTTATATCGGTAGTAGAATATTGAAAAAAACAAACTTGAGAACAATAATACTTTCTGTTAAGAAAATACTGAATTAATCCTTCTATCCCCCATACACCACTGAAACGGAAAGAACTCAACCGACAGTTTGCGGAGCTCTATCGGTTGGTAAACAGAAAATCCGGACTTTAAATTGACAACAAACTGACTATATATAAGACCTATGTATATGGATTTGAACTATGAGGTTGTGCTCAACAATCTAACATCAAGCGTATCCAGTCCTTCCAATCCAAAGTCCTAGAACAATTGTCGATGCACCCTTCTATGCTTCTAATCTCAACCTCCATAATAACCTTAAAATTCCTTTTGTCAACAACCTCATCAAGTCCCGTTTTCTGAACTTCCGTTCTATACTACCATGAAACTCCCTTTTGCCCAATAGGCTGAGTCGGTCCTGGCTGAGAGATCTGTTAGCTATTATTTAGTTACTATTTAGTTAGCTACTACTATTACTATTATTATTATTTCCCTTGGTCCTATTATCCATAATTGTCAACAAATTTACTCATTGTTAATACCGATTGTAAATATGCATAATAAAAAATAGAAAAGTATACCTATTGGATGAAAATAAATAAAAAAATCCTTCTATCCACATTAACAGGATTGTACACTCTTCTTCTGTACCCATGAAATATAGGCAAATCAATGATTGATATAATTGACAGTATCTTAACAAATGTTGAGGGAAGTCAAGGTTTTGTCCTGTAAAGAAAGATATCATAATTCCTTCAGGGCCTAACGGAATATAACAAATTATTTATGTTGATTATGCATTAAGGGCAGTACAACAAGCAAATAATAAATAATGACAAAAAAACTAAAAACAAAATTAATGTAATAATAGGTTAGGTTAGGTTTTATGACTCATGCCCGGGCTTTAACTACGAGGTCATATCGCCTACTACCAGAGGGCTCTGTCGTCACTCTAGTAGACATGAGCCCGAGTCTACTGTGTGAGTCCTAAATTTTGCCTATCTTACAATTTTTATTCACCTAGGGCAGGGGTCTTTAACGAGTACCTGACATCGTACAGGCTTGGGACCATCGCTTAACGTCCCATCCGAAGGACGGCGTGCTTAAGTTTATTTTACCACCCTGATAACATAAACTAAGGGCCTCGGTCGGGTTTCGAACCCACGTTCTTGAGCTCAGAAGACAAGCACGCATACCACTGAGCTACCGACGCCCTCAAATATAATAATATTAATTATCATAATTAAATAATAATAGAATAAAACTAAAAAAGTTAAACAATCTCTGAAACGTTGGCCAAATTCAGAGGTTTTTTCTTTACACGACAGAACCTCGACCTCCCCCAACATTCATAGGTTAATGAATTATTTCACTGAATTCTTGTCTTGGAGTGGTTTTGTATTGAAATATATCCTTGAAGTAAGCACCATCCTTTTGGGGTTTCCATTTGTCAATGGTTTATTTATTAAATTTATATTCTAGGAAGTGTGGTGCAGTGAGTTGGAGTCGACACTCGCTCCAAGTAATTGTCTGACAGGAGCGAACCTTGACCTTGGTTGGTAAGAAAACATTAAGCAGGAGGGGAGCCGTGGCTGCCTGGGAGAGTGAAAGGCAACGACGCTAATCACCTATTCTCCATGTCACCAAGGCAGATCAATGCGGAAATCTGCACTCACTTTGAGCACCCGATGGGCCAGGGTTCCCAGTCACTCATGTAAATATGGTGTTCTTCTGGCATACAATGAATGGAAGTATATCAAAACTAGCTGGTTATCAGGCGTTGCCCAATTGGTAACTTTAACCTGTTAGTAAGGTTATCTGCCTGGATTGTAGCTATGAACCTGAAATCTGAGATGATGTCACATGTGCTAACTTAGATCTCATAAAATTTTGAAATTGGATGGAAATTGAGATTTTTTTACTTCCTAGCTAAGAAAATTCTAGAAAATACAAGATTTATTTATGACTTAGTCAAAAATTTGTTAAGAAAACTACAAGGCACGTTTTATATGAAATACGATTTTTCGTAAGTTGCCCGGTTTTTGAGGTACATGCCGAAAAATGTTCTTTTGAAACAAATTTTTTTAGACGTTTGCTTTATTTAAACAAAAACTGTTAATCCTATGGAAAAATTGGTTCTGACCAAAAATCTTTTTTGTTAAATCTTCATATCCTCAGATTTGAGGTAGGATCAATATGAACAATGTTACAGGGCTCCAAAAATTTACATTAAATTCCGATTTGGGCAGGATACTTATGAAGTAAACCTCTTTGCCAGTGGCCGTCATAGATTGAAGAAAGAATTATGCCGGTTTCTCAGAGTTTCAACAGAGATCTTATATATATAAAATGAAATGAATAATAAAGGAGATAGCATTCGCCCAAGAAGATAAAAAGAGATATGAAATTTAAAGTTCGCCGTGAGGGCAACAACCCTTTTCATCCCTACTTTACGAGGCAATCCTTTCCTTAGCATGGCAAATATTAATTAAGTTTTCTTTCTGTGTTGTCAGGGAATACTTCGGAATCACCAATTTAAAAAAAGTTGAATTAAACAATTCTGAATGGTCGGTCTCCTTCTCTTCTCGGCTTATGATGGAAACACTAGTTAAAATAGATAAAGAGGCAGTTCTGGATCAAGTTCTAAGGGCAGCGGATAGTCTTGGGTCTTTCAGTTCACTAGAATTTTTATTTTATGCGTTTACTTATTATCAATACAGCAATATTTTAATGTGTAGAGGCAAAATGTGTAGGCAATTGAATTATGAAGAAAATTCTCTTCGATTCAGTTTTGCACTTAAACCTGGACTGTGAAAAACTAATGTACTTAAAACATACATTCAATAATAATTCTCAACACTTTTGACCTAATGAACGTATAGGGTTTAGTCAACAACAGTTTTCACTTAAAAAATTTAACGTTAAATAAATGTTTTGTAAAAATTAAATATACAGATCTTCCCCTAATCAAACTCTCATATTTTATGTTATAAATGCATTCAAAAGTAAATAACAAGATTGTTCGTTAATTTTTGACTTTGAGGAAGGGATACCCTTTTTATCCGCGCCTGAATTTGAATACAATATTTAATATTCTATGGGATTTGTAGCTATTTTCTCTGATTGCGAGGAGAATTAATAGGTGTCATCCTGATCTGGGTTTGAATTTAAATATAAAATTTTATATCGATACATTACGACGGCAGTTATATGTTTTTTTGTGTTAAACCCTCCTCCTAATCCACTCATTCCTTTTGGCCGATTTAGCTGAAAATCAATAGGTTTCGTCCTTAAGGGGATCTAGATAAAGACATCAAATGTTTTGTAGATACATTCATTCTAACGGAAGGTATCACGTCCACGTACACACACACACACAGACACGATTACAGAAATTGGTTTTCCATTTTTGGAATCAAGGGGTCAGAAAATACATATTGATCAAAAACATCAAATTGTTGACCAATTACTTTCCTAATACATCGAATAGCCGGGGAACTGAAAAATGTTTAAATATAAAATGATAAAAAATAAATAAGTAAAATTCAATTATAAATTGATTTAACGCACTACAATTTTACTCACAAATGTTCAAACAAAAGAGAACAT
The DNA here is from genome assembly GCA_963662175.1 of Aradus depressus. Lineage (NCBI taxonomy): Eukaryota > Metazoa > Arthropoda > Insecta > Hemiptera > Aradidae > Aradus > Aradus depressus. The sequence continues at coordinate 42,279,884 of OY759215.1, forward strand.
AATATGAGAGAAATGAAATAATTGTAGAAACATTTCATGAATACTGCCATGAGGGAATGAGGTGAAATTATCCAAATGAGACTTAGATAACTTTTAAAAAAATATATATATATTTGTACAATTTGCTATTTGCTTTATATAAATGTTGAGAAACATTTCCTCTCATAAGCCATCAAAATATTTTGTATTTAATTATTATTTTTTTGCCTTCAGAATTCGGGACAGGTTGATTCATTTTTTGAGTAGCATGAAAGAGGATGGCCAGACAGCGGCAGCTCCTCAGGCAAACATTTGAAAACAATGGATGTTAGCAATTCAAGATTCCCTATTCAGTCATCTAGGAGGATTATCATTAAAGAACATTTGACGAGGATTATTCTGCTAAGTTTTCCCATTTCCATCCTATCCATTTGTTTTTAGGTCCATCGCATCCAATATTTTGGTGGGGATCATGTCCTCCAGCTGTGGGGATGGACTGGACGGCAGGTGGTGGGGAGAGCTAAGGTCATTCGACTTAGGGCTATATAAGCGGCCGAGGTACCTTCCAAGGGGTATTCCACGCATTGGACTCTAGCACATCCATCCATCCTCACAACATGTTCAAATTTGTAAGTATTGTCCATAGTTCTGTATACTCTATATTTCTCTTCTGACCTATTCCTCTCTTGGATCGAAAAAATTGGACTCATACCTTCTCTTTTTTTTCTAACATAGCAGAGATCCCTCTATGACGTTATTTTCAGTTTGATCCTTTAAAAACTTTCATCAAAACATTTTAGCAGAGATTAATATTTATTAGACGAATTTTTAATTATCTCAAAAAACTTCTTTCGATGAAACACTCAACTACCCAATTAGTTAGTTATTGTGGTTCATGGGCTTTAACTTTGAGGTCATAACGCTTACTACCAGAGCGCCATTTCTTCGCTTTGGTGGACTCCTAAATTTTGCAAACCTAGGTTTATTCACCTAGGGTCTTTAACGAGTACCTTGGGGAAATCGCTGAACTTCCCGAAGGACGGCGTGCGCAAGGTTTTTTCACCTCAGATAAAAAACCTAAGGGCCTCGGCCCGGTTTCGAACCTGCAATCTTGACCTCAGTAAACAACACTATAATTGTGCCTTTTCTACTACCCAGTTCACTACCCCTGATCTCATCATTCTGTAATAACTGTTCAGCATATTGAATTTTTAATTTGGCTACCATAATATAATTTTATTGAATAGAAAATGATGAAATTCTTATTATTAATGTATATATTATATATTGGGTGGGCATGCACCTAGGGGCCTAAGCATTCAATGCTTATATCCCTTCTCTGGAAGCCCTGAGCTTCCTCCTTACCTTGTTGTCTTGTCTTAACAGACCTAAAGATACCAAGTCCTTCATGAAGAACTTAGCAAAGCTAAGTATACTTCCATGGTCTGATCGTATAAAATCTTCCTCTTTGATTATATATCCTATCTTTGAAAATATCCTATGTCCCAGGAAGTGAGTGTGTTTTCTTCTCCACATCTTGAAGTGGGACTCATCGATCCCTATAATATGTAGGTGTCTTAAATCCTCACACGTTTTGAAAATATTAGACATTTCTCTTAATTTTATCTATGTATTTTATATATCACACTTGAACTTTATATCAATATATTTTGTAGCTTTAAGACCGAAATTCCATTTACCAGAATATCTACATTTGGAATTCAATGTACTAACGTCGGGAAACGAAACAGGTCAAAATTTAAACATATAACTTCGAAACTAATAATTGTAAAGTAATAAATAATACTCGCAGATTTCAGCCCAGACTTTATCATCACTTTTAATATTTTTTTCAATGTTATCTTACAAATTATGAATAGTACAAATTGTAGTATTACTCCAAATAAAAATATTTTTCTTTCTATTTCTTTTTCTTTTAATTTTTGGAAAAAAAAGTCAACGATGCATAATAGCAATTGTGCTGTAACCTACAACGTGAAGCTCCGTCAACTGTCCTTCGCTGAATAGTCTAGTAATGTGGAGCGAGTGAGATAGGTCTATGGGGGGTGAAGTAGTGACAGTTGACGCAATTCTACGTTGTGCTGTGCTCCTTTGTTTTTTTTGTTATTTCTTTTAATCTAGAACACCACGCATTAAATACGCAAACTCCAATCCAGTTTTGAAAGATTTTTGTTTTTTTGGTAATTATTTTGTGGCAAAAAATATAAAATAAAATGCACCCCACTAGTCTGACATATTTATATACATATATATACTCTCGTATATAGTAGAGTAGCAAGAGAGATCTGTGAACACTTACGGTTGAAAGAATATTAAATTTTATTAAAACTAGGCCCGAAAGAGTTGTTTTAAATTATTCCCTTCAGGACTTACGAATTGTTCATACTACATGGAATGACTATGTGTATGGCGGGTCAAATCTATCTTTTCAAGGCCTTGAAGGCAACACTTATAATTTATTACTTAAGTGCATATTTTTACTGTAAGTAAACCAGACTATATTAACAAATAAAAAAATAATAGTGTTGAATAAATAAAATCAGCTTTTAAATAACTGAAACGATAATCTCAGTAAGCATAATTGGTAGATACTTTCAATTTAATCGATTGGCTTTATGAATGATTTAGCAAGGTTGATCCTGAAACCCTCCCTAACCAAATATTCATGTGAAAAACTATCCCTGCTCACTGTGACCGATAATCTACTGAAATTTAAATAAACCGTGACCTTAGAGGACAAAATATTATTCTATCCGTTAAAATTAAATTGTTGGCCCAAATTTAAATTCGTTTTGATATTCTGACACACATACAATGCTCATAAATCAAGACAATCCTTTGTAACGCCTTATTTATTTCTTAAAGCTGAGGTTCATTTTTTTTATAGTTATTTATTTCATTTTATTTTTCTATCGGTTTTGTAATGAGACTTTCTCTTTTGTTAATGACTAATATTTTTTTTTCTTAAGATTGTTTTTTTTTTTCTTCTATTGTTTAGTTCTTCTCAAGGGACGATGTAGAAGCTAAGTTTGGATTACTCAGAAGCTAATCAGTTTAGAGTGATATTAAATAGTAAAAATAATTTTTTGGGAGAGTGCAAATAAGGTTTAGAATTAATTGAAAATATGAATTTTGCAATTTAAATCACGAGATATTTCAAAATCGAAATCCGATAATTGTTATGTATTCTGCGAGGTTTTCAAAAAAAGAGTTCTCGCAGAATACATAACAATTATCTGATTTCGATTTTGAAATATCTCGTGATGCGTGCAAAATTCATATTTTCAATTAATTCTAAACCTTATTTGCACTCTCCCAAAAAATTATTTTGCGTGACCTGATTAGACTCTTAGCAGTCCTTTATATAAAACTTTTTGTGTTATACTTTCCGAGCTTGAAAATTAATTGTATTATTTCAACACTTAATTCACGTCAGGCCCAGTAGGAGCGACACGAATACAATCTCCTGCTAATTTCCCGCCCTAAATCATCCTTCCGTTTAGTCTGATTTGGTCCAGACTCGATAACACCTAATAGTATGGAAAAACAGACTTAACTGTTCTCAAAAGAAGGGCAATGTTCAAAAAAAGAAACATTCACATGATGGAACTCTTAGAAATCCTGTTAGAGGCGAGGTTTTAGTCTTCTGCGTGGCGTTGGTTCTTTCAACTAGCATTAAAGGGCCCAGGCATCAATAATTCTTGAATTATTCAAGATGTGTTTTATAGATAAATATATACAGAATGTCGTCCTTGAATACAAAATATTTGATGGCTATCCGTTTCAGGACATCATCAGGCGTGTTGGAAATAGCTGGGAGTAACGTAGCTAGTCAGGGTCTTTTACAAGAAGACATCTTTTTATTTACATATACAACCCAGGAAATATTAGAATTTGTCTGTATCCATAATTCTGGGGCCGGTAGCACAAAGGTAGAACGCTAGCCTACCCTACCCAAAATCGAAGACCCGGCCGTGGCCCTTAGATTTTTTTATCTGGAAGGTAGGAAACTTCGAGCATGCAGTCTTTCTAAAGGAGAAGTTATGCGATGGTCCCGAGCATGTGTCATGTCAGAGTTCTCGTACCCGGGTAGGTAAAGGTCTCCCAAAGTTAAGTCGGACTCATATCCACCAGAGTGGGAAGAAGACCTCTGGTTATAGGTGACATGGTCTCATAGTTAAAGCCAGGGCATTAGTCATAAAAACAAAATACACACAAAAACTGTGGAACATGTCCATAATGCTCCCTCTTAATGAGATACAACAACAAGATCTTCCACTGCAACGTGAACGTCACACAGCCATTGACACAAGAATCAAACGCTTTTATCGAAATTGATCTACATACCAATCCGGAAGTTCGTAAAATGTTAAATCTAAATTCAGCCCATCAATCTCCCAAGAGGTTTAAAGAAAGTTTGGCACAGAGTTCTACTGCTTTGAACTTCACCACATAAGATCTCCAAGAGGGATCACCACTGGGTGTTCTTACTTTAACATGCCGTACCTACCATTTTTTTGTTATATATATATTTGAATGTACAATTTCATTAATATGATTGTCTGTTTCAGGCCGTTCTCGCCGTCGTGCTGGCTGTGGCCGCCGCCGCTCCCGGAGTCGTCGTGCCGCTGGCCACCTCACACTCCTCCATTGTGAAGACCTCCGTCGTGCACCCGGTCCCCCTGGTACACGCAGCCCCCGTGCTCCACGCTGCACCCCTGATTCACACTCCTCTCGTGAGGACCGTCCCAGTGGTCCACGCAGCTCCCGTTGTCCACGCACCTCTGATTCACGCTCCAGTAGTCCATGCTGCACCACTCATCAAGACCGTGCCTGTTGTTCATCATCCAACCCTCCTCGTCCACTAACTCTCTCTCTCTCTCTCATAGTTTATTTGTTCATATTTTCCTTTTTTTTTAAATAAAACAAAAAATTAAAAATGTTTTTTCTTCTTTATTTACATTTTTTAAGCTCTAAAATTGATTAAATACATTCAATCTATAACTTAGCTCAGGAGCAGTCCACTTCAATATTGGACCGCTGCTCATCACCGACCCAGTCTACTCCGGACATGCTAACAGAATATCTTTTACTATATGGTTCTCAATATATTTCAATGAGAGACACAGTGCCGGTCAAAATTAAATCCACACATGCTCCTGTTATATATCTTGCACAATATACACTGGACAAAACCAATTTTCAACAAGGAAACACTAAAGCTAATAACAGAAGAGTTCGTCTATCTAAGCCTAAAGAAAGCTTTCTCCTTCCGTCTTGGAGTTCGTACATATCTGCCGTTTCTTCTGAAACGAAAAAATTAACCAAAATTCATCAAATGAAGTTTAATTTTATAGCTGCTCTTAATGAAAATAAGCATTATACGACTGGCGATGGCCTGGATATAAGTTAAGCACAGGCACACGGTTGACTGGTACTGTGATGGTGTGTTATATGGGCTGGGAAAATATATTGGTGTGAATTCACTGTATATACTTGAAAAGACACTGTATAACAAAATACTATAAAAGTATAAATTAAAATTAAGCTGTTTATGTGAATAGTTAAATGTATTTTTCCTTCGCGTTTCTATTTAACATTACTGGAAGCGATAACAATTTGGAGACAATCGGATTCATGCCTTTTGCATCATAAGGGACCATTAGAGCCATTTTGAGTTGTTCTTTCAGCATTCTTTTGAATTTTATTTTTTATTCACTGGTAAGTGCTTCATTCACTATTTTATTTATTTAATTATATCAGATGGAGAGTGGACCTCGTGCAAAATCTCTCTAAAAAACCTTAAAAAAAACCTCTCACCATACATTTTTTATTTAGAGTTTAAATCTTTGAAGAAGTGCAGAATATAATTAATTTTAAGTTTCATTTCTAATTATATTTTATATTTATTAATTTATATTTTCCCCGTCACTATTAACTTTTATTTGAAATTATAATTATATCATTTATTCGTATTATTAATTATTATTCATCTCTATGGTAACACATTAATTTTTTTATAGTACAAGGCACTAATATAAAAGAAAATATTTTTTTTGTCGTTCCACTCTTGCATGAACTTTGAAAACAAATGCTATGTATAAAGTTCTTAGAAACCTTTGCCCTTCTCCCACGTCCTACTCTCCCCCAGAATCGAAGTACAAAGTAAGTTCTTTCAGCTCAGTGTTTCTTCCAAGCTTTGAAGGAGTTTTCTTTACGCTTTCTGCATTTATTCCAGAAAAATCTTTTGACGTCACCTGCCTTGAACCAAACTTATTATATACCTCTAAAAAAAAAGAATATGTCAGAGATGAAGTGAAATGTCCAAAATCTAAAATATTTACTGTAGTAATCTAAGTAAAAGAAACTAGATAGCCAATTGATTCCACTCAGATCAGGGTTCATGGGAATATGAAAATATTCTTAACCATCAAGATATCTCAGAAATTAAAATAGAGAACACTCTAAAGCACTTCTTTTATCATGAAAAGGAATGTGGAGCAATATGGAGCACCTACTTATGAAAGGATAAACGCGATAAATCACAACTTAGCGCTATCTGCTCAGGTGTTAGCCAGAAGACAATTGCCTACAGTTTTTTTTTAGGGAATAGATAAACTGCTTTGGTTGCCTTTGAAACCCCAGTTCGAACTAATCTTGTTCAAGCAATAGATCAATAAAAAAATCTGAAATTCAATTAAAAATGTTTATGTAAGAGAAAACCTATATCATAATTCTATTCGGAAAAAAATTGTTTCTCACTGTTCGAAAAGAAAAAAAATAACGTTCATATAAAAATAGTGTTGTGTATATAAAAGCTTTAATTCATTCTTTGGTTTCATTTCTATTTTCTTGCCAGAGGTCCTCCAATAATATTCCATAATTCCTATCGTATGTATTTTAGTTTAACCTTTTTATTATTATCATTAATTTTATTAGTCATTTACTTTATTGCTATTTATATATTTTTTTCTCTATGTTTCGCTTTTTGTGACCTGAGGAAGGAGCGCGCAATACCCCGAAATATCATCGTGAAATAAGATTTAGTAATAGTAGTAGTAGTAATTAACAATATCTATATTTTTAAATAAATAAAGGAAAACAAATTTAATAAACAAACAGCAGCGACAACCTTGAGCGTAGATTCAAACTCATTCCGATGAATCGTTCATAGGCTATTTTGGAGGCAGATCAGAGCGGACTGGAGAGACAATAGACTGACTGACTAACTCGAGGTCCTGCTAAATGAATTCAGGAGAAAGGCACATCCCTGCTGTGATCTAGGAGCAGCCACAGATGGCCGCGACATAATGAGGGCATTATCACACTCACTATAGTTAAACTGAACTTTTCTGTCACAACAGAGCACATTTTACAGTCCTATATAATAACTGCCGAAGCGTGAGGAGTAATAAATAATAAAATATTGATTTTTGTTGAAAAAATATATATCTATATAGGTAGGTATTGTATTTGTTAATATTAGGAGTTTATCTTCTATAATATATCTTCTATTATTTATTTCTTTTTTATTTAGTATTAATTATAAGTGATTTATTCTTAAAACTACAAATCTCAGATAGACCAAGAGAAGGCAATAATAACGCTAAATGTAAATAAGATGGCCTCCACAGGTGAATGTGGCGATCTCTGGCCATATTTGGTTCAAGGCTTTGAATTTTAACTTTGGAAAAAATCTAACGATAATAGTATAGAAGTACTGTATATAGATGATACTATCCCTGGAGGATTACTTAAAGATATTTAAATAATTAGAAAGGCATTTCAAAGTTATTGAAGATGTAAATATATGACGTTGAAGCGATGGGTGGGCGGAATTGAAAAAGTCAGGTCAGGGCCGCCCAATAATTCGGCTCCTTTGGGCCGAATCAAGGCCCGGAAATTTATCTTATATTTAACTTCCTGTTTGGGGTCCTTATTTTTCTCCTTCCTTCCTTCCTCCTTGAAATGTTGGTTCCCAAGTGAGCATCATCTCCAACCAAGAGTCAAATAAAAACAAGCCGCAGCCTCTAAACTATTCATCATATCTACTTCAGAGAGGGCGCCGGTAGCTCAGTGGTAAGCGTGCTTGACTTCTGAGCTCAAGAACGTGGGTTCGTAACCCGACCGAGGCCCTTAGTTTATTTTATCTGGGAGGTAAAATAAACTTAAGCACGCCGTCCTTCGGATGGGACGTAAAGCGATGGTCCCGAGCCTGTACGATGTCAGGTACTCGTTAAAGACCCCTACCCTAGGTGAATAAAAATTTAGGGTAGGCAAAATTTAGGACTCCCACAGTAGATTCGGGCTCATGTCACCAGAGTGACGAAAGAGCGCTCTGGTAGTAGGCCATATGACCTCGTAGTTAAAGCCAGGGCATGAGTCATAAAACCTAACCGAACCTATCTAATTCAGTTCGTCTCATCAAGTGTATTCATTCAAACTCTATTATTCGAATGATGTGAACATAACAGTACTTTCTTATACCAACCAGTTTCTTACAGATAACTCCCCTTCCCATGCCCCCCTCCCAAAATCAAATTACTGGGTATAAGAAAGTCACTCTTAGAATCACATTGTACAATGGAACAAAGACAACCGCTGAAGCCAACACATTATTTTCATGTACCCAGTCATGCAAGTATAAAATGAATTTGAGAAAAGCGGCTTAAGAAAGTTCTGTTATGGCCACAACACATTTTTTATTATTATTTTTTTAATAAAAAAACTATCAATAATAAAAAGAGGGGAGTGGTTAAGATTGAAATAAGAAATAAAAACAATCAAATACGTTGACAAAACAGAAGTGTCGTTAATTTTTATTGCAATCATAAAGAATTAATATTTAAACAAATACAAAAGTTGACAATTCAACAAATCTACTTATCCATTCCAAATATAAAAAAAATAAAACAAAATAGAAAATAAAAATATAAGAAAAAGAAAAGTAGAATACAATAAAGAAATAGGAAAATATGAATATAAAACATAAGAAATTGTATGAAATAAAAAAAAAATCTTTCTCATTTTTGGATTTACGAGATTCAGAAAACATCAAATTCTGGTGAAAACTCAAAATAGACTTTTTGTAACAGATATTGATTAAATAACTTTCCCTATACTTTGGATAGCTCGGGCTAAAAATGGAAATATGAAAATGATAATTCAAATCACTTAAATTGAAAAAAAAAAAAAAATAACATATGTGACATTCTCATCTGGATTTCTCAAGATCGTGGGTTCGGAACCCGAGCGAGGCTCTTAGTTTATTTTATCTGGAAGGTAAAATAAACTTAATTATGCCGTCCTTCGGATGGAACGTTAAGCGATGGTCCCGAGCCTGTACGATGTCAGATACTCATTAAAGACCCCTGCCCTAGGTGAATAAAAATTTAGGACTCCCACAGTAGAGTCGGGCTCATGTCCACCAGAGTGACGAAAGAGCACACTGGTAGTAGGCGATATGACCTCGTAGTTAACTAATTAACATCTGGATTTAATTTCCCCCTAAATGAGAGTTAGTGGGATAGAATTATTAGATTAGTCAACTGTCTAGGAATGAAAAACTTGTTCAGTTTGGAATATATGGCAATGCTGTAACTTATTAACCATTTACCTGATTGTTCCCACAAATTCGACTTATCTTCTTCTTCCACGGGGCCGTCGATAAATAATATAATGCTATAATCGAATCATAATCACCTCTCAACACAATACATTTCTCTTCCTATTTTGAAAATCGAGTAGGTACTCTTCCCAGTCAGAGTCAGCCAAGTTTGCCATATGCAAAGTAAAGTATATATTTACAAGAAATCCCTTGACCTGATACACTCGTTAAAAGGTTTTTATTTAGCTGTCTTCAACCATGGAATCCTTACGAAAAATTACCATATGGAGTAGGTTGAAAGGTGATTCAAAGTAAGGATTCTATGGAGAGTGGGTGGAGTATGTCCCTGAAGGTCATCATTGTACATCTGACGTAAATCAAAGAGCCATGTCTCTGATCACTTCCTTCTTTGTCCGACCTTCCCGGTCGGGTCAATGGCTATCTTCCGCACGACTCTTGCTAAACATTTCACTTCTCAGAATGGATAATATCAGTATGTACATTGGCTTAAAGCATACGCTCTAATAAGAGTCACCCTTAGGCCCTAACAAAAATTCACAATTTCACCTAAAAATTGTTGTACCATCTCAGATATGAGGTTAGTATACACAATCTTTTTTATAGAACATACAATTCTGAACACAATTTAAAATGGACATTTTCTCTCTATCTAGAACGGTTTTTGAATTATGCGCCCGAAATCAGACTGAAAGGACATCTACCGACCAGACACTAAGAGTGATTCATCGATGACTTTTTTAATTATTTTTTTTTCCTACATACGATTTTACTTTATATAATTTTGAATTCGACACATTTCACATTAAAAATTCGTTTTTAGTCAACAATAATCAAAAAAAGACTATTTGTTTAAAAAATTGAACTTTTCATGACGTTTGGATGCGATACTTTCTATCTTTTTAGATGAGAAAAAAGTATCACCTTACAATATTTCGTTTCCTATAATAATCAAAGAAGCAAAGGTTAAAAAAAAAATCGCAATAATATAAACAGTTTTTCTTTTCAAATTTCGTCTAAATTTTATTAAATAACTCAATGAATAAATAAATATTATTTTTAAATAATCTGAGGACTTCCCGTAGAGCTAATGTTACGTAAAGTTTACATTTTATTAAATAATGTACTTCGTTTCGGCCAATTTTGCGGAAAATTGGTAGGAATCGTCCTTATAATGATATTTTTTTTCGTAAATAATTGATTACAATCTAAATATATAATTTAAATAGAGCTTTAATTTAAGTATAAAACTTCATGTCGATACATTCATTACATCAGCAGTTATTAGGGTTTTTGAAGGAGCCCTCCTTTTCTGATCCCTCCCTTCCCTTCGGCCATTTTGTTTGAGAATCAATATGTATCGTCCTTATGGGATTCTGATTACACAAATAAAATTTCTTATAGATACATTCATCAAATCTGGAGTTATCGTGTTCACAAACACACAAAAATTCGGGATTTTTTTTTTTTTTTCAATTTTGTAAACAGGTGGTCGGAAAATATGAAATAGTGATAAAAGTTCAACATCAAATTTCTTACCGATATAACTTCCCTTCTACATCGTTTATTGGGGGAAGTAAAATGACTCTTATTTCTGTGGTTAGCATGGATGTCTTTAGAAGAAGTTTCATTCTATTTTGAAACTATGTAACTTTTAAGTTTCATTCAGGCGTGATCCAGAAACAACTTTATGAATCCTTCTCTTGTTATTCACTTACCCCATAAATAATAACAAATCTATTACAGTTGTTCGAAATGGTACCTATTAGAGACAATGATTTTTTCAGTGAGCTTCGAATAATGCTGAAGGTTACACCAAGCATTTACAAAACGTAAATAATTAATTACAATCTAAATATATAATTTAAATAGAGCTTCTCCATGTTTTGTTCAAAAAATATTGATATCATGTTCAATCATTGTGATGTGTTGACCGTCAATCATTTAGAGATCGTAAATAATAAAACAGAATCTAAATGAATAACAAATTTAGTAAGGTGGCTTTATAGGTACCAGTATTGGGCATATTTTATTCAAAATAACAAATAATGAATAATTAATAAAACTGTTATTTCATTCATGGACAATGAATAAAATATTTATTCGTTTTTCAATGAATGAAAATACTTATTGTTTATATTCATTATTGAATATAATTTATTCGAATACAAATTTTTAATTAAATTTTAAAGTTTTTGGGATGTTTAAGGATATTTTAATTCATATATAATACATTATTACAGCATCACTTCTCCCATTTTATTATTAATTAATAATAATTTGACTAGGTGTTTAATGATGTTTATGAAAAGGAGATTCTGATTGACAGAAGAAATTATTAACTTAAAGAACACATGTATTATAAACACTATTCCCAAAATGTTTGTAATTGCTATTTTTTGAAGTATACATAAATAATGACAAGTGGTGTTTGTTTCACGTTTGTAACTGCAACCATCTTGGTGGAAATAGGGTGTCGCATTGAATTTAGGCCATCCTTTAGGTACAGCCTTCAGCTTATCTCTCTTCATTTTACTTCAGAAATCCTCTTCAGGAAGGATCCAGACGACTGTGCTCATTGGGTGTTACCCTCATTATTACCGCCCTATGTGCTGCTGACTATGGTCTCCTTATTGGCTGGTCCTCGTGCGCTCCGAGAAGCGGCAAGCTGTCAGCTCCAGCCATTGCCGCCCAATGTGCTGCTGACTATGGTCTCCTTATTGGCTGGGTCTCGTGCGCTCCGAGAAGCAGCAAGCTGTCAGCTCCAGCCATTGCCGCCCTATGTGCTGCTGACTATGGTCTCCTTATTGGCTGGTCCTCGTGCGCTCCGAGAAGCGGCAAGCTGTCAGCTCCAGCCATTGCCGCCCAATGTGCTGCTGACTATGGTCTCCTTATTGGCTGGGTCTCGTGCGCTCCGAGAAGCAGCAAGCTGTCAGCTCCAGCCATTGCCGCCCTATGTGCTGCTGACTATGGTCTCCTTATTGGCTGGTCCTCGTGCGCTCCGAGAAGCAGCAAGCTGTCAGCTCCAGCCATTGATTGTGATTTTACAATATTATAATGGACAAGCTCTCCAGACAATGCGTGCCTCCTCTCTACAAAGAGCTGTTGTCTTGCTAATCAAACAGGCGGGTCATGACCCCATCTTCTCATTGTACCATCCTCAATAGCTAAGCTACCCTGTCAACCTTCACCACCTTACCTTCCAACTCAAATTACATCTTGTTCAAATAGTCAAAATAGGAATTTTAATGAAAGTCTTTCAATCCATAACCCTTTCCGATCCAGTGACTAAACTTTCCATGAGCATAATCGTAATCTTAATCATTGATTATGATTATGCCCATCTCTGACTGCAACCTCCCGTTCACTTGATTTATTCATTTATATCTTAGTTACTTGGGATGTGGCTGGTGAAGCTGATGACCTCCCCCTGATGAACCTACTAACGATAGATGAGAGGACCGGTTCTCAAGATGATAGTTTCAGAACTAGCATCCCTTGAGGAATGTGCCGCAAGGATCCCCTCTCCTCTTACTAAATATAATATCCATACCTATTAATGATGTAACCCTGATGGGCTGAAGGGCACCTCCTCAACTCAAGGGCACCACCAGCCTCAGCTTCCTTATTGTGCAGTCATTTAAAACACAACTAATTTTTCATCAATCAACATCATTTCGATTTCGATAATCCAAAAGATTTTAAAATATGAACAAATAAACATTTCAAGAAAAATCAAAGAATCAATTTATATTACAAAACAAATTAATAACACTGATAATTTTAAAACCGATAGAGGTAAGATAAAGTAACATAATAGACAAACTAAAATTTGACAAATAATAAAAAAATTAAACTAAAATCAAATCAAATAATTTACAGAATAATAGAACTAAAGTAAAAAAAAATATCCCAAAATAAAACCTTCTAAATTAAGATTACATAAAAAAATTATAATATTTAAAATAAATGGTTCAGAAAAATACCAACGAAATAAAACAAAAAAAGAATTTAAAAAAAAAATCCATTTTCCAGGAGCTCACATTGAACCTTCAACATTTCCATCATTAAATAAAATATAAAAGTTTAAATAAAATGTGAATGATTGTGTTGCCTGTCCGTTTGTCTCGCACAACAATGTTAATGCACGGATTTTATATTTCCCATGGATTGAATACGTCACTTCGGCTAACATAAAGTCACATACGAGTATATTTATCATGCTGAACAGAGTGTACAAAATTAACGATTAATTCTTTAAAATAGTTAGTCAAAATTAAAGAATTGGTGATAAATGTAAAAAAAAAGACAGTAATATAAAAAAAAATCACATAAATACATTTCTTAAAATAGAAAAAATCAAAAATATAATAAATAAATAAAATATTAATTATACCTCAGATCATAATAGACTTGAAATAAAAATGGCAGTCTAACAAAAAATCCAAGAGAGAAAATGTTTGACTTGGAATTAAAATAGAAACATATATCGATCAAACTGAAAAATAAAATAGTTAATTATAAGTATAATGATCCTTAGTTCCGTTGGAGTGTAATAACAATGTGGAAGATGGAAGATACAATGATGAAGTAGGCGAACAAAAGAGGTTGGTTAGCATGAATATAAACAAATATCATTGTTAATAAAGATTGTAATGGCAAAAAAAACAATTACTGTTTAAACAATTATTGTTTGTTTAAATAAATTTTTTTTAGATACTGAAGATGAGCTTGCAGTCCGAAACATCTACAAACGTATATGATGAAAACTTTTTTTTAAAATAAAGTTTGAAAAAAGAAGTGTTACTGAAAAAATAAAATAAAAAAATATTTGTCGATGAATTACCAACAATGTATACTTCCACCTCGAGTTGTTTTCAATAACTTATTTAGCTGAAAATATTTAAAATGCTTAGGGTTAATTACACCCTAAATCAATGAAAACCCTAAGTGAAAAACCCCGAACTCAGGATATTACAAAAAGCAATTTTTTTTAACCACCAATCAAATAAAATTTCTGATAATATTTATACTTAATTTTTTATAGCTTGCCCAACAATTCACAGTTACTTAATTTCATTTGGTTCGAACAAGGTTTTCTATAAGAAAAGTAGATATTTACGTTGGACCTTTAGAGGAGCATGACTTCTTTAAAATGGAAACATAATAAATTAAATGAAACAGAATTTCTGAGAGGTAGACAATATGGTCTGAACAAAATGGCGAATGTTTTACGAAAGAGTGAAGCGCCGAGGGTTAATGTAAAGGTGTCCTGAGGACTGGTAGAGGTCAAGGAACTGTAGCTGCAGAGCCGGTCTTCAGAAGAAGGATGAGCATGTCTGGGTGAGGAATGGAGGCAAATAGAAGAAGAAAACCAGCTCTGGAACAGATGTCTGGCGGATATGGAACTTGGTCTGGTAGCCATTCCAGGAGCATTCTCTGGAATAACAATAGTAAGCATTGTGAAGTGGTTAGCGTCCTTGTTTTACAATCTGTTGATCGAGGATTTTGAGTCCCTTCATACCGTATTAATGATATATATTTTAATTTGTAGTTCTACCAATTACTGATAAATGGCAACCTGTAGACAGCCCGTCGATAATATTTACTGCTTTTGATATAGTTTAAGTTAAGATAAAACAAACTTATTAGGGGTTTACCATTTAAGTATTTGTCTTCTTGTCTCTGAGCCATATTTTATTACATATCATATGTATTATATTAATTATTATAATACATATAACATATACACATCTCCATCTTCTCGAAATATAATAAACACAAACGACATCACAATTAACACCAGCTACTCCCTCCTCTTCTTCAGATGGTAGATGTACCTTCTGTACAATTCTTCTTCGAGGTCCTCCACCCAGTACCCAGGCGTCTTCACCGCCCTCACAGCCTTGGCAGGAACTCAACACCATCCTGAGGTATACCTTTTCCCCAACTGTGAACTCTGGCTCCTCCCTCGAACAACGGTCATATTGGCATCCTTGACTGTCCGAAAAACCTGAAAAATCTGAGGCTGAGTTTCATTGGAACCTTGTCCCGGAGAAGTCTCCCCATCAGCATCTATGACGGAGTGTAAGTCGGGTCCTTTTGATCCTACCTAGCTTTCTTTAGCAAATTTTATTTTGAAATTTCAAATTGCAAATCCTCATAACAATGCTTTTTCGAATCATTTAATCGGTTCGGTTACCAATGCCACAAACTTTCGCGAGATTGGATGAGAAAGCTATCAAAAGTTTCCCGGTCCTTCTGAACTTGCTTATAAAAGACGTACCTGTCAATAATGACGTTTCTTTTGGAACGGGGATCTTCATCAAACCATGACCTACATTGTAGGTCCAGCAGTACGGCAGCCTCAACCTTTTTTGTCCACAATCGTGTCTTTTGGGGCTTTAATATAAGTGGAAAATAATATTTTAAACTTCCTCCATCTTTCCTGCAACCCCTCGTCTTTCCTCAGCGGTCTAGGAGTCAACAATTTCATTTATATATATATATATATATATATATATATATATATATATATATATATATATATACATATATATATTTTTTTTTTACACTTCATCCTGTCCTCAGCGCCATGTTGTATTTTCTAAGTTAAAACACACGTATTAAGTGTTTTTATCATCTATGTATTTGTCTTCAACCGTTTGTCTCTGACCCATGCTTCACTACGTATCGTACGTATTATTAAAATATATATATAAACATATATTGGCTAACATGTTTTTTTAGGTAAATAACAATCATTTTGTAGTATAAGGTTAATTAAATTGAGTGGAAAAGTACTAGGTATCCAGTTTTACATAGTATCAAGCTTTGTATATATAACCAATATATATTATAAATATGGTAACCGTATATATATATACATATATTGGTTATATATACAACAACTGATACTATGTAAAACTGGATAGTACTTTTCCACTCAATTTCATTAACCTTATACTACAAAGTGATTGTTATTTACTTTAAAAAAAAAGTCTTAGCTTGCTCTTTGGAGCCTTCTTGTGAATATTTTCATTAACTTGTTTTTGGGTTATCAAACTACAATTATATGTCAAATTCGACCTTTTTTTTCATAATAATAATAATATTTATTTCCATTAAACATAAAAATATCTTATAAAATGCATATTCAACCGATAATAAATCTTAGAAAATTTTCTGTGTAAGGGAGAAAAAGTCAAAAATAGTAAATCGTGTCAATTAATATAATGGTGTTTATTTTTATGATCATTTATCTAGACTACACAAGAGGGATTCAGGGGTTGCACCGATGGCGAGCAGATAAAGCACAAATAAATTAAAAACTTTTCACTTAGGTACCTACCTGTCGAGTGAAACTGCAATTAAGCTGTATATTGAGGCAGCTACCGACACTCCTTGGATGTAGGGAACAATCTTGCACATCCACCATCCCAGCATCCACGCTGAAATAAGACAATAACAATGGTTATCTTTCTATTATGTAAAATTGATTTAGTGACAATTGCCTACCACATACTAGCTGAGGTGTCGGTCGTGGCCTAGTACACACTAGTTGAGGTGCCTACCGTTGCCTAGTACATGCTAGTTGAGGTGCTTACCGTTGCCTAGTACATACTAGTTGAAGTGCCTAACATTGCCTAGCACATAGTAGCTTTTAGTTTTTTTACCTCACAATATATTGGGAACATTTTCGATTTTAAAAAATTTTCTGTGACTAAGATGTTACACAATTATGTTACCAGTCCTAACCAACCTACACCATTAAGATGCAGGAGTGTGGTAACCTCCCGTTGTGGTTATCCGTCTAATTGTAAGTCAAAAATATTTTCTCACAGAGACTAAACCAAATAGCTTTGACATCCAACGATCAATGCTGAAGAAAATTCTACAAAAGAATGGAATAGAGGTCTAAGGGGGCATTTCAGCCCCAATAATTATTGATTGGTATTACAGGGGCCAGTAGCTGGCCTGCTCCATTTACCATCTACTTATGTTTTGTCCGGTATTAGCATACCAATACTTGTTATGTTGATTTATGTTAATGCTCCAAGAAACATAGATACATTATCATACACATTGAAATTATCACAAGGTACTTCGCTACATTAACAACCAACCAACCCCATTTTCTTAATAGCATCATTATGCCTGTTTTATTTTTATTTTTATAATTTTGCAAAACATTACATCCCCTCAGTGATGTACTTATCCTACCAAAAATCCTCATATAAAATTTCGTGTCGATACATTTATTCCATTGGCAGTTTTTAGGGCTTTTGATTTTTTCCTCCCTCCCCATCCCTTTATTCCGCAAATCCTCCTAGAATTTTAGATCCATATATGACATTATGTGTCGATACATTCATTATATCGATAATGTTTAGCGTTTTGGAATCCCTCCACCTCTCCAAGTGCCGATTTGACTGAAAAAAACACAGGTGTCGTCCAGCTTTAGGATTCATACATTAAACTTAGAACCAATATATTCATTTTATCGGCAGTTATCGTATTCACAGTCACACATACGGGCACTCAGACAGACATGATTTTTTCTTTCGTTCAAGATACCGTTTTTTAAAAAATTTAATCATATGACGACAAGCGATACCATAGTTGAACCTTTAAAGACAGAAACTGCTACGTATTTCCGCACAAAAAAGCTCAAACCAAAATGTCTAAATTAAAAAAAAAAAGGAAAAGACAAGGCAGGAATGATTTCATTAGCTCTTTCAAAGAAAAAGTTCTCTTTCGGGCTTCCCAGTTCATAGTGAATTTCAAATTAGAGGGAGTGGGAAAGGGTTAATGAATTTAATTATAATAAAATTAAGAGCTAAAACGAAGACCCTACTAAGCGGTAAATTAGGGAAAGGAGCCTGACAAAGAGGATTCGAACCCCGGGTTTGGTGAGATGAGTTTAACGCTCGCCAGCTGGAGTCGGTCCAACACTCCACGCGACAGATTTATTCGGCGCACAACGCGTCTAATGGAAAACCTCAGCCAAGTATTGGGCCACTCCACTATTTGGTAATAACTCTATGTGGCAACTGTAAATTACATAAAAGATTTTCCTGAGGACAATGGGTAGAATCCTCAGACTATGGTTGGACTGTATGGTACTTTATTGGGCCACTCCACTATTTGGTAATAACTCTATGTGGCAACTGTAAATTACATAAAAGATCTCCCTGAAGACAATGGGTAGAATCCTCAGACTATGGTTGGACTGTATGGTACTTTATTGGGCCACTCCACTATTTGGTAATAACTATGTGGCAACTGTCAATTACATAAAAGATCTCCCTGAGGACGATGGGTAGAATCCTCAGTCTATGGTTGAACTGTATGGTACTTTATTGGGCCACTCCACTATTTGGTAATAACTCTATGTGGCAACTGTCAATTACATAAAAGATCTCCCTGAAAACAATGGGGAAGAATCCTATGTCTATGGTTAGACTGTACGGTACTTTTACCACTTAATAAAAAACAACGTTTTTCGGGAAAAGTATTTCAACCCCTGGTTCTAAATACTATCCTCAAATACCTCACCTGTTAAACCTCTGACCTCACCATTTGAACCTCAACCTTTGAAAGTAATCATTTATTGGTATTTATGAAACATAAACAGTAATAATTGGGTGACCGTAAAGCTGAATATGAAAACTTATTAACATCTGATTGAAAATGGACTTTAAAAGGTAGCGTGTGAGTTGAACGAAGCACGAACAGGAAACAACATTGCCTGATCGGCAGGGAGCTTGCAATGAGGAAACACTCCAGATCTGTGAACGTTTGCACGGCCCGTGCTGGGTCAATGGGCTACTTGAACAAACGTACGTTCGTCCTGTCCGGCCTCCGGTAGATCATTGAGTCTATAGTCCTTCGAAAACGTCCGTTGTACTAGCAGCGATTGGAGGCGAAAATCTCTCCAAGGAAATTAGCGGCAAAAAATGGAAACAAAAATATCATTACTGACAAAATGGTAGACATTTAAAAGAAGGATTTTCCTCGAGGTGGTCCAACTCATTCTAAAGAGAGATACATGTATCTGAATTAAATAAAAACAATAAATATAAACAATGAATATAAACAATAAATAAACAATCCTGGCTGGAAAGTTCAGCGAACATTGGCCCTATTTTAAATCAAAACTATTTTGAAACACTATGTTCCGAATGTTTATCACGCCAAAAATTAATATCTATATAAAGTCAAGACCTGTTGAAATTTTTTAAATTCTGGAAGCCTCGAGAGCGATGCCATCTTATCCTCCAAGGTGTTTTATTACTATTTATTTATTTAAACCTGTTGCAATGATCCCAAATGTTAGAACAACATTATATATATATATATTTTTTTTTTTTTTTTGCGTGATAAACATTCGGAACACAGTGTTTCAAAATAGTTTTGATTTAAAATAGAGCCAATGTTCGCTGAATTACTTATTGTTTATTTATTGCTTATATTTATTGTTTTTATTTAATTCAGATAAATGTATCTGTCTCTAGAATGAGTTGGACCACCTCGAGCAAAATCCTTCTATGAAAATAATCATATATATATATATATATATAAGAAGTATTCATTATGTTGAATTATGACAATCAAGCAAAATAGAATTTTTTCAAAAGGATTTCGCAAAGAAAAGTGAAGAAATTGCGGCCAACAACGTCATTTTATAATGTGACACAATAGTTTAGTAATTTGAAGATTTTACTTCAAACTTGAAGATAGTATCATCCAGTATGGACCAACAAGGCTAACAGTTACAAATTTTAGAGAATGTTAGTCCGTCTTGTGACTTAGAGCTACAACCTCGAAGTAGTAGCAAGTAATGTTAGATCAAGCATCAAGTGTTGTAGTGCCCACACAGCAGTTGTCAGGGGCAGGGAGGGCCAGAGGTCGAGTACATGACTGGACCGAGGACAGCCACGCCTTGCCTTCCTCATCCTGGACAACAAACACACAATCCGGATCAAGGAGATCTCAAATTTCCTCAGAGAAACAACGTAAACAGCTTGGGAACGCCTACTTGGCTCCTGCCACTCGTATATCATTTGCTATGTTTAGCGATAGGGCCAAAGAGTTGACGATACTCTAAAGTTAGGGGCTGATTTAATTCGTCTAATTAAATTCGAATTTCGAGTATTGCGAAAGAGAGCGTGGGATATCGCTGACTGATGAAAAATATGTCCCAAATAGCTGATCTGGCCAAATTTCTCCAAAAAATTGAGACTTTTTTTAAAATTTTTTACTCAACCTGATTTCTCCATAGCACTTACAGAAATGTTATCAAAACTATTTTTCGGCCACCACGTTCGATCATCTGGAGCAACTTAATTTTTTTGCAAATAATACCACAAATAGTAAAAAAAAAAATGCAATAGCAAGTTGAAGTTGGAATTTATTAGAATGTTAGCTACAAACGGAGCATAACGTACGATTCCAGTGTCACAGTACTTCTCAATGTGTTGTAATGGGATGTCGTGCAGAATTTTTGAACATCCTTGGGATGATAACATGAGAGCACTAAGCTAGACAACGAATTCATCCCGTACATCGACCTGCTTGAATATTGGATGAGTTTGGCCAGATGAACGATTTGGTCTCGCCCTTGACCTTATAGAATGTAGGTATATCAGAATAAACAGACCAGACTAATCTACATCGCCTTTGTCAGAGTTAAATAAATTACTAGCCGTAAAGGTTCCTAATAAACTTTCACAATAAAAATTTTAAAAAACATATATTTTTCAAGTATAAAGATGTGAAAACATTGCGAGATTGTGGTTGGGGTAAAGGACGGGATGTCAGATATCAGTAAACAATTACAATTCTTGAAAGAAAATATGGTAAATATATTCTTTCAGGAAATTATGCTTGGATTTACAATAGTTTGTATTTATATGTATGTACGTACTATACATATGTACTTACTATTAGAAGGGACTGTATGATAACGACACGATCAGTGAAAACCTAAGGGTCAGCCCATTAGCCCTTAAAGGAAACTCTGGAGAAACGCCAGTTAAATTGGTATGGGCATGCGTACAGAGCCGGAAATTACCGGAAAACAAAAAGTATGCTGGTAGCATGGCCTGAAGGTAGAAGGGACGACGGAGAGGAAATACGGTGAACGAACTGAGGAGGTTGGAAGGAGAAAGATCGGAGTGGGGGGGGGGGGGGGGGGGGGGGGGGAGTGGATCCGAGGAAACGCTACGTCGTAAGGCACAACAGGGAAAGGAAAAGAAGAAGAACATAATATGTACTGCACAGGACAAAGACCAAATGTAGGCTACTAGATATGTTATTTGTTTGAGCTCTCTTTCAGAGGCATGGCATGTATACAAACCTAAAAATCTATAAAAGAAAGTTGAATAAACGAACTTTTAATCTGAGAGATGTAGGTCGGTTTTTCTATTCTAATAAAATCAGCTTATGCACCGACTCGGTTGGTAACAAATATGGAAACTACCACAGCATGTTCATGTAACATCCATTCAAATACAAAATCTTATGTATTCACACCATTATCTATATATCCATGTGTCCACTTACATGGTAATTCCCGGAGGTTTATATCGAACTTTTCAAAGGTGATAACGAAGATCAACCATAAAAATCATACAGGAAGGGAGGAAATAGGGAGGCAAATTTATAAGAAATTGATAATTTTGCATCGTGCTTCTAAATCCGTCATTTT
Source organism: Aradus depressus (assembly GCA_963662175.1). Lineage (NCBI taxonomy): Eukaryota > Metazoa > Arthropoda > Insecta > Hemiptera > Aradidae > Aradus > Aradus depressus. The sequence continues at coordinate 42,302,221 of OY759215.1, forward strand.
TGAATAGAAATAGATTGTATAGAGTGTTTCTCTTAATTTGAGCCATCGAATGTTTGTCTGAAATCATTAGACGCCGAGATAGTAGTAATTTAACCTCAAATGAACAGTTCCGTTGTTTAAATTTTATATCAGTAAATAATAAATATACAATAAATGAGTTGAGGGGTGCCAGGACTTCAGAGATTTTAGGGCAACAAAAAGGTTGATCAACTAACCAGGTCAGAAACTGCTGGACGACCTATGAACCTGAAATCCTTCTGCGGATCTCTGAGAGCACTGCAAGGGCGACAATAATAAACTGGCTAACTAGGAAATACATACAATTCTGAAGAGGGGTACCTAAGTAAATATATTGAAAACTCTTTGCTGCGGAACCCTCAGAGGAAAGGAGCCGAGGGCTTCTGAACATGAGCACAATGAACCTGAGGGCTGATCACAGGACTGTCATATGAACAAACATCTGTACAATATGGGCATCATCAGAAACCCTCTGGAGGAAAATGAGCCTCACGTTTACATTCTAAGCCAGTGTAAAATCTAGAAAGCACGAGGTTTTACTACTTTTACCCGCAGCAGAATCTTGGACTATATTAAAGATACTGGGCGGCTGTAGGGACAAACACACACAGGGCACACAATAGGCCTATTCTAGCCGCGGTGATACTGTGCGGCTGTAGGGACCAACACATACAGGGCACACAATAGGCCTATTCTAGCCGCGGTGATACTGGGTGGGTATCAAACAATAGGCCTACTAAGTCTGTCCTCCTGATTGCGCCTCTTCAGTATATCCTTCTCGGATATACTAGAACCATCCTCTCCAGATGTCTCAGCCACCGCAACCGACTCTGCTTCACAGTCCTTGTATAGCTCCTTCAGTTTTATGTTGCCCAGGTTTTACCTGATTCAAAATTGTATTATATATGATTTTTTGGCCTCTCGAAATATATTTCTTGATCATCAGGAGTGACCGTTAGCAATTATGTATTCGCATTTCTTTCCTGGTCAATATGATTAGTTATGATATATAAAAAAAACTGGAAATTTGCTAGTTTTACGCAATCTCTATGTTCACGGACACTTTGTAAACGTTACTGTTATTTTAGTTGAGGGAGCCATGTCCCAGAAGTGTGGAGATGTATCCCTAGCTGTAGTGCTGTGATACCTTTATTGAGTGGCCGGCCAACTGACGTGCCGATATATCACCAGCTACAGGAGCTTGTCCTCACTAAATCTGTCAGCCTGGACCAATTTAGCCAACCTTGTTGTCTTTCTTCTCAATATACTAGATGGGACATTTAATGTGTCTCTGGCCAATAATTCAACTATCATTAAAGCTTTCCTCACGCGGTAAGAGATGTCGTCTTTGATCATTTACAATTATACGAAAGAACATACAGTTATCGTTAAAAATTTTCAAATACCTTAAAGAGAGGCAAAGTTTGAATATTAAAAATGTAGGTTTAAAGTACATATCTGTGGTCACAGGGAATACATTGGTAAGTCTAAATTCGTAACTTTTCAGGGCAGCACTTTTTTACTTTTGCATTGTGTAAATCCAGTTTTTGAAATAAATAAATTATGTTTGCATCGTTATAAATCACATAGCTTCTAAATCTATAGAAGTGAATGAAAATTAATATTGTTAATCCTTTCTTGGATTTTCCCTTAGTTACCTAATCATTCCCCATCACTTACCTAATTATTTACCAATCTTTTTGAAATACTCGTGAATGATGCTTTTCTAATGTTGATTTAACCGAAAATGTCCTCTTCACTTGGAATAGTCTGCCGTAGTGAATAAATGGTTAAATGCAGTTAACTCATGGATGATTCCTCGAAGAAGTAGATTAATTTGATTTAACCGAGAACATACAAAATTTTACGAGATACCAAGAAACCCACATCTTTATAATTCCGAAAGTATTGGAGTCTTAAGCTCCCAACTTTTTCACAGTGCGCACATGGCTTGGGAGATGATCACAGTACACTTCACTCATTTTGGCCATTTTTCGACTTAACAAATTATTCTCTGACCATAGTATATCCCCACAGAAATATCTATGTTGTAATATTCCGCAAAGTAATGTTCCAAATAAAAACCATTATTCAACAAAAGCAAAATCAAAAACCATTGCTGTGAAGCGGTGCCATCTGTGAAAACATTCATAGACCCTCTACCTTTCTAAGGTCGCGAAGCTCCGTTCAAGTCCTCAGTTCACAACTTGATCCCAGCCACTATTTTCAGGTTTTCCACTTCTGTTAGTCCAGTTAAACTAACTTTTATAAGCAAAATTTTTGTATTTTAAAGAAAATCCCTAGAGGCTTTTGGGAAAGGGAGATGGCCAGCTCCCCGAACAAGTCTCTCATGATGCAGTGGCTTCGTGACAGACACCAGCTTCGTGATCCCGAATCCATTTCCAAAAAAGCTGATTATTTTTTATTTAATTTGTTGATTTGAAAAAAAAAATGTAAATAAAGTAAAGAAAACTTGAGTAAACGAAGCTTTCCTGTCCGAATTGATAGTAAATAAGGACGTTCACGTAAAAGAAGAAAAACATTTATTTTCGCTCCTTCTTAACGAGGAATGTGCAAACGTCCTTTTAATTACTTCACAATCAAAGATAGGCAAGCCATGCCTTGCACGTTGTTCTCCCTTAACGGAGTAAAGCAAGTTTAGGTTTACTTTTACTTTTGTATTTTTTCGATTTTCGTGATGATATCTGGGAGTGTGTATGTGACTAGAACCTGATGAGCGCTCTGAACAATTTTAGATGAACATGACGCATTATCTAACTTAAGATTTGATTAAATGTTGGGCAAAATCGGGCAAAAATTGCGAATACTTTACTTCAGGGCTATCTGCTTTTTACATTATTGAGTCGATAAAAAATCTTTTCGAATAAACGTTGTAGAGGCAAACAAATACATTTTTTCGAAAGCTAAATACATACCAAAAACTGTTAAAATGACAATTTGGACCCCACTCATTTAGACGTTTCATTGATTTAAGCGAAAACGGTTAGTCCCATCGAAAAATTGGTCCATATAAAAAATATTCCTTTAAAAATTCCAGATATGAATGTGTCTTCAGATTCAAGAAAATACCAATAAAAAGTAAACTGTAGCGTCCCAAATATGCAAAAATCTACATGCTTTCCGTCATTATTATAAAATAATTCAAAGTAATGTTAAAATATTTATTCGAACTTTGTTAAGCATCATTGCGGAGTATTAAGAAGTTGACTTCCTGTCAACATATACCAGATTAAATAAATCATTAAATATTACAGCTTACTGTATAAAAAGATCAATTCGCGATAGACCACATAGCGTGCAACTTTCTGGAGGGGGGGTAATGTCGAGGGGTGACATATCTCCAAAGGTTTCTAAATTATTGAAATTCACGAAATATCTTTGGAATTCTCTAATCTAGACTGTATAACTCCTACGTTTCCATTCATGACGAAGGAACTGAGGAAGTGACACACCACATCGGATTCCTGCAAATATTCTACAAAAAAAAACCTCGAACGATTACTCGATCTCAAGATAGCACAGAAAAAAAAGAAAATGACCCCTGCATACTGATCTCTTATTCCTATACAGATATTCTCGATGTATAAAATATTATTTACGGTTCCAAAGCAAGGGACAGTCAATTATTGGCTGGTTGTATCTGTGTCAATTGCCTCTAACTGGGCAAGTTTGTTGGGGGAGGAAGACAGAAAAACAAACTCAGAAGGACACGTGTTATCGTTTGTTTACTACCAATCGCACGTTAACGCAAACTTATCGAGCTTAGCTTGACTTGGTGATATATAAATATATTTATAGGTGAGAACAGTAAATCTGAATATATTATTGAGTTTTTGAAAGTATTTCATGTTTTTCGACCCCATGGTTTCAAAAATAAAAAAATACATGTTTGTCTGTGTGTCTGTGCACACGATAACTGATAGACTGAAAAAAGTTTACATGTGGGCGGAAATTTATTTGATTGCAACTGAATCTAGCTGGGAAATTTTCTATGTAATTTGTTGCCTGCCTGCATCAATGCAAGAGTGAAAAAATGTTCTCACGACATTGGCAGACATGACCACGTAACCAAGTAGACATAGAATAATAAGAAAACTATCCATTAAGGTGTTTATTTGTTCATAGCTAGCCTCTTGACTCGACCAGGTTGTGTATATGAATAAGTACCTCTTTAGGAGAGTTCATACTGCTTAATGGTAATAACATTCTTAATTTTGATGAAACAAAAGCATACTTATGCAGACAGCACGACTGGGGAAACACCTACAATGTTAATGATAGAAAAAAAACTGCGAAACGATTTGAAGAGTTTCCGTATAAGGACCTCTCAGAAGAACGAAGCAGCAAGGATATTCAGGGTGGAGGAATGTATCTTACCACGCTGGAGAAATAGTCTAGGACTACCAAGACCCATCCGTGAAAAGGTCTAGGGTCATCAAGAAGGTTCTTAGAGATCAAACTTAGTGGGGTGAGGACTAAGAAACAGGCGACCGATAGATACTCCAGGAGGTAGTCCTAGGGGAGGGGGCAGCAGCAGCCCAATAGGATTTATTTTGTGAGGAGTTTTGTAATAGAATCGATTAATTATGTTGCTGTTGCATATTTAGATTAACTGATAATTGATCTCCGATGGCTGAGACATGTGCAGAGAATAGAGCCAGACGAGTGAAAGAAGGAGACTCCGCTTGCGACTGAACGACGACGTCAGGGCGGTGAGAAGATGGAGACAGAACGCTGGGGATAGCGACGAATGGGGAGGCCAAGGTTCTACAGAGATCTTTGCGCCAGGGAAAGAAAAGTAAAAATAAGTAATAATTGAGCACACTGTCCTAAGCAGGGGCTTTGTTGGAGATGTTATACTGCCAGAGCTCTGGTGGGCATGAGCCCGACTACAATGGTGGTCCAAAATTGTGTCTAGCCAGATTTAGTTACCTAGGGTACGAGCACCTGACAATCTTAAAGTCCCATCCAAAGGACGGCATGCTCAACGTTTTTCCACCTCCCAGATAAGAAACCTAAGGACCTCGGCCGGTTATCGCACCCGCTATCTTGAGCTCAGTAGATAGGCACGCTACCTCTGAGCTACGTGCGCCCTCGACCTACTAGTTCAAATCCAGGCAAGAGTCACAAGCAAGAAAACAATTTAAGTGCAAACAGCTATTATACAGTTTAGAGAAAGTTGTGACAATTGCCTGAAATTCAAGATGAAATTTTCACTGGAATCATATGGCTTCACCTTTATTCAAAAATTACCCAAAAAAATGGATATTTATCTCCTGAAACGATATCTACTCGGAATGTTATAAATGAATTCAGCAGTTCAGATCGTAAGCGCATTTCGACTCATCTAAGTCGTCCAAAAGGGAGATAGTTCACTCCAAATCATAATAACTTATGACAGTAATTATATCGATTGCAGATGGTGAATTGACTAAAATGACTTTCATCCGAATCAGGGAAAGGATATATATTTAACTCCATACCGTAAATACAATTCCGAGAGGTATTTAATAAAAATGTTATAATAGAACTTGATAAAAACTTAAATAATTAATCAAATGATTTTATTGAAATCAATAAAGTTTCAATAATAGCTAAAATAAATGTATTCTCAGAGCGCTCCGTCAATAATAATAATAATGCAATACATAGTAAGCAATGGCAGTTGAAATACATAATTATATATGTAATCAATTAATGGATGTCATTGAGAGCCTCAAATGGGATTTTCGAAACGCCGTCAACTTTGCCCTTTAACAGATGTGAGATCAGGAACCTGGCTAAAGTCACCCCAAGATAGCCGGGCCTGGAGAGGGAGGCTCGAATCGATTAATACCAACCCCCTTCACCCCTTTTCATATTCCCAAACCCAAAATTCTACCCCAACACCTCAAATGTATCATTATTTATTTTCACTTATTTTTTGTTTTTCTTCTACAAATTTGACATCCAACTCTTTGTACTTAAATTGTGGATTATAACATAAACCCACAAAGTAATGAGCGACACCGGCTATTTAGCATAGGGATTCAGAACCAAAAATTAAACAAGTCTCTCGACGCCATACTGTTTTCTAAATAACACTTTTCAAAACAAGTTTTGCTATAAATTCGATACATATTTTGTTATATTAATATCGACTTAATTTATGTATAATACAATAAAAAAAAAGTTTGAACTTAATTAAATGTGTTTTTGATCTATATGGTACAAATGAGCAGAAGAGGATTACTTTAAGATACCAATGTCTAATTAAAGTAATCCTGAGATTCGTTAACAAAGTAATTAGCGATATTTTATGCATATATACGCGCTCATACATATTTTTAATTAATTAATTTTTTTTACCTTTTTCTCACCAAATATAAAGACCAATAGTAAATATAAGTGTATTTTTTAGAAACTATTCATTTTTTTAATTGAAGATTAAAAAGTATCAACAATGGCTTAAATGCATTATTTGTTTTATTACATAAAACCACAACTGCCACAAATTCCAAGAATCTGCAGATAAGTGGTGTTTTGGGATGTCATAGATTCGAGTCTAAGAGGAAGGCCACCCTGAGGCTACTCCTTATAAAGAAAAAATAAAATAAAATGATGATAAAAGAAAAAAAATATATTAAAATGTATACTTACGGACAAAAATGTTGGACATGAGCGTAGCCGGGAGGCAAAAAAGAATGACCAAAATGTCAGCCACGGCCAAATTAACGATAAAAAAATTTGTAACATTTCGCATTCGCGGGGAACGATACACAACCATAATGACGAAAACATTGCCAATAAGGCCAACGCAAAAAACAACAATATAGGCGATACAATAGACAACTGTCATTCCAATCGAGTGTCGGAACAATAGGTGTGTCAAAGTTTCATCGGACGTCTCCGGATCGGCTTCAAGAGCCGTGGAATTAGGGGCGGTAACAGTTTCCATGAGGAGGTCGACAAATAGAGGGCTGAAAGAGAGAGATCGGGTGAGGTTGGGGGAAGGGGTGAGGTGGTGGAGCCGCGGCAGACCCCTGGGCTCCATATAGTCGTCCGGGTCTGGGAGACGAAGGGACGCCATTCTAAGGGCTACTACCTTCACGCAGACTCACTACACAACCCACCCGACCCTCCCCATCACACACCCACAACAATTATTTATTTATTATAATATATAATAATAAAAAATCAACATTTACAGTTAGTCCATCCCATACGTACTTACCTAAAAGAAACAATGCAATCAAAATATTCCGGAATTAAATTATGGTAGACATTATTTCATAAATTTTTTAAAGAAAGGTACCGAACAAAAAGCCGGATGGTAATGACGTAGATGGTTAGATGACAAGGTCATAATAAACATAAAATATAAAAGTGTAAAAATAATAATTTGAAAAATACTAAAACTAAATGAACGAGAACACCAATTATCCGGTGTTTGTATAATATAAAAAGATAATGTCACTTATCCGGACATGACGATTTAACGATTTTTTGATATTGAGTATTGCACAATTTCATGTAAAAAGTTAATGTTCATTGACTACCTTCAGATGCTTCATGATTGTGTGAAATTTGAAAACTTGGTGTTAATTAATTGGTTATAATTAATTTTCCGGCAATACTTACGATAATAATTACAATATAATCACAATTAGAAAATCCGGAATAATTTTACGAAATGGGGAGAGGGGAGAGAGAGCTAAGATGTTTACACATCAACAATTGAAGATTTTATTTTGCGAAAACGACGAAAAGTCATTTATTTTTACTTTTTTGTCGCATCTTGTTTATCAAAGAATTTTATGTTTTCAGACCCGAAATTTCTAGAAAAAAACAGCCCCTATCATTGGGATTGGACTGTAACGACCAATGTCAAGAGAGTTACAAGTATAAATAGCCAATGTAACTCTCAGGTTTTTGTAATATTGGTCATTTTTGCAAAAATTAAAAAAAAAATGCAATAATTGTTAATCCGCTTTCACAGTATTACGATTAACAATAAAAAAGAGGGAGGCATTCATGCCATTTCTTCTAGTCTCTTTTCTCTCCCATCCATCATATCGTGTTGTATATGGATCACAAAAAAAATCAATTTCGTAAAGACCAAAATTGTTTCGTACATAGTTCAGTAAGATATTAAATTGAAGGGTTCTGGGTACAAAAATAAGGTTTTTTTTTGGTTTTTTTTTCAAGATTAAAAATCATTACACTAGCGTCAGACCTCCGAACGAACAATCAAATGGGTGCCCTCCTCTATAATCTATGCTAAAAAAAAAGTGTGACAACTTGGACCCGAGAGTGGGGCGAACAAACTTTATGACGTAAATAAGATTTTTGTTGAGGTAAATATTTCATGTAATATTTTTTTAAAAAATTAATATTTAAACTAAGTCCGTTTCCCAGCACATACTAACTAGCTGGAGTGCCGACCGTTGCCCCGCACATACTAGATAGGATGTCCGCCGTTGCCTTGAGCGCCGTCTTTCGGATGGGACATTAAACGATGGTTCCGAAACTGTGCGATGTCAGAAACCCGTTAAAGGCCCCCCATCCTGCTTCAGGTAGCTAAACCTGAGTAGGCAACTCTTAGGACTCCCATTGTGGAGTTGAGTTCAAGTTCACCAGAGGACTAAGACCTCGTAGTTAAAGTCCGGCATGAGTCATAAAAACAAACAATAGTTACACCCCACAGATAACCAACTTTCAAATAGTTTTCTTTAATTTTCAAGAAAAACTCTGGGTCGAACGTTAACAGATAAAATGAATTGGACCTAAATTAAAGTCCATAAAATGTTACACAAATATGTTCCTCTTCATGTTTTTTTCATGAAACAAACATTTAGGAGATATTTACCATGGGTAAATTTTAAAATAACAACTGATCAACTCCAATTTGTTGTAACAGTTCATACACAAAGTGGTCTTGGACGTGGCGTCGGTCTCTTAATAAAACGGAACTCTACAGAATACATAATTGTGGGAAACTCAATCCTAGTTTCCTTTGGAATGTCTTCGGTGATGTTAGTTTAGGTAGCGGTGGGAGGGAGGGGGGGAGGGCACTATCGACCAATGGTTACTACTATTGTATTTAGTTGGGACACGCTACCCCACTACTTATCCAACCAGCCCCTATCATAGTATCTTTAAATATTTCAAATCTCGACCTCCTTTAGCAGTCAGTCGATCGATCTTACTACCTCCAGTTGTGGAGTATATCGATTTACTACAACCCTACAACCAAACTCCCCCTCCCCCCTTCTGTATTTAATTACAACTGAGATACTCGATCGGATACTATAAGGTCAGATCGATGCCACTTCTTAAATAGAATGATAGAATCTTGATTCACTGGCAATCACAAAAAAATTATAAATGCGTAAAACATAAAGTTAACTCAAAATACTGAACAGACTGGGCAAAAGGAAAAAAGTTTTGACTTTTTATTTGCAAATTGTCAAACAATTTTGACAGGTAATGCGAATCCGTTGCTAAGGAGACGGCCATCCTATAGAACGTTTCTCAAATCAGTGCTGTGGGAATTTGTAAAAGACGCGGTTTGGGTCCACCCCGTCTATAATAACCATGTATTTCTTACAGACAAATGAGGTATCAAAGTCTCACATCATTATAACTCTCACATGGGCGTAGTAAAAAGTGAGTTCTACCTGAAAAAAGGCCATGCGGTGCGATGGCCAGCAGGTCGTATCTATCAAGGCTGAGAAATGACGCGGGTCCGATCGGAATTAGTCTTAATATGAAATTTATATTTTTCCTAACTACCCATAGGCGTTCAAAACCGGATGGCAATCCGTAGATAGCTCAGCGCTAATAAACATATTTAATCTGCGGTAAAAATTCATACAAAAAAAATAAAAAAACATCCCCGAAATGGATCTACAAAAAACCTTCGATGTTTGGATACAGAGAACTCAAGAATGTAATATGGTAACATATTTATGTACAACGGTACTGTAATATGGTTACATATTTATAAATGGTAACATATATATTTACAACTATACGATAAAAATAATAATTTTTATGGGCGGGCCTGAGCCCAATATACCCATGCCCAATAAGTAAATATTTAAAGTAATAAATACTTCTTATCTGTCCGCCTCTCTCAGATAAGATATTACTTTTGTGAAAAGGTCTCTACCCTCAGGGCTTCGAGAGAGAGTTTGTCTCAGAACGTCACACCGCGGCGGAGGTAAACCGACAGGTATGACAAACCGTATACACCTCTCATAGTAATATTCACAATTATAAATATAATTCATAGTAAAAAAAAAAGTATCAAATAATAAATCCTACTTTCAAATACACAAAGGTTCATAGTGTACAATAAAATGTATTGTATTATATGTATATTTAGAGGAAGAAATGGTAACTACGTTTTTAGTAGGCGCAAAAAATTGAAATAAGAACTCATTAATTTATTTTGGTGTTATATAAGAATTCTTATATTTATATTTAATTAAAAATAAAGGAATGTACATTTAACTAGATAATACGTGACATGGCTAATATGCATCGTACATAAGGAAAAAAAAAATATGTACATAATATAATGAAATTATTATTTAGCGCCATGGAATAAAATCGTATTAGTAAGAAAAGGAACAATATGACATGAAACTAAATAAATGTACAATATATTATATTGTTATGAAAATCAGTTAGTTGTGACTCATACATTCATTCCGAGACATGTAGGGTACAGTGGCGCACCCAGGAATTTCTAAGGGGGGGTGCTACCAGGTTGGTGGGGGGGGGGGGGGGGGGGGGTGCACGAAAGTAGGTATACAAGCATGAACTATGAAGTGTTTTATAGTAATACAGAACAGAACAGGGTTTTATTTTTACAAAAATTCAAAAAGTTTTTTTTTTTTTTAGATAGATATATTTTATTTTATTTTTGTAGAAATACTTTTTCATACTGTTTTTCTATAAGTACATTTTCAATTGACAAATCTGATCAATACTAACCAGGTAACTCTATCCGTCCGAAAGGGAAACAAATATGACTGTCCCGACAATAAATTAAGAACTTATGGAACGTAAAAAATTGTAGTTCCACCAAAATTCATTGGAACTCAACGGCAAAACTCGCGCATGCGTATTGATTGGAATACTGTCCTGTCTTTTCGTGTACAAAAACCATCACCGAGTAGCGTTTAAGAAATCAATTGAGATTGTAGTTGCCATTTGAAACTATAATTTTCATTTATTTTACATGTTTGTACACTGATGTGTCCGATATTTATGTAAAAGCTGCTGGGGAGGGAGGGGAGAGAATCAGCTCCTCTTTTCAGCTGTGTTTCTGCCTGTTTTTAACTATGAGGTCATATCGCCTACTACCAGAGCGCTCTTTCGTCACTCTGGTGGACATGAGCCTGACTACGTGGAAGTCCTAAATTGTGCCTTCCCTAAATTTTTATTCACCTAGGGCAGGGGTCATTAACGAGTACAGGCTCGGGACCATCGCTTAATGTCCCATCCAAAAAGTATTATAGCGTATTTAAGAATGTCAAGTAAACTTAGTAAACAGAAATAAACTTTCCTTTCCCCGTTAAATAAGTAACTTTATAATACAAAATTCAACTTTCTCGGTCCTTTAAGCAAAAGTATCTTGATCACTTCATCTGGCTCTACAGTAATTTCTCGATGTAAATTCAAACTGGCGAGACCGTTGAGTCTGCTCTCCTTCATTGAGTTTCTCAGGTACGACTTTACACGTTTTAGTGTGGAAAAACTCCGCTCGGCAGTACATCTAGTCACTGGACTAGTGCACAAAAATCTCAAGAGGACGTTTACGTTAGGAAAAAATGTCTCGTCACAACTGTTCACGAGCTACAATGGCGTTGTTGAACACTGAACTTTTGTCTTGTTTGCTTGTATGGGAATCTTCACGACGCTGAAATTTCTCATTCCATAGTTCATATTTTGACAAAATACGAGTTTTCGCTGGCGAAATCCAAGTCTTCCTTGTAAAAATCAACAAGTTTTAGAAACTGGCTTTTCCTTTTCTCCTTCTCGTGTATGTTGGGTGCGGTTGATGACGACGATGAGTCTCCATTCAGTGGCAAGAGACTGAAGAGACCGTTGAAATTCCCCAGAATGTCTTTATGCTTTGTAAACCGCTCATTTAAATTAGAAATGAAGCCATAAACCCAGGGAATAAAGATTGAAATACTCTTCGCAATTTTCTGCGGGAACATTTGCTGTGTGACATTGTCTACCTTTTGTTAACCTTGGAAGTTTGATGTCAGTGTTAAGCATTTCAGCAGTTTGTTTTGCTCTTTTCAAATATTATTTTAAATTCCTCATCAGCATTATCTCTCATTTTAGAAACCAGAGAGACGACATCTTCTGCATAAGATATTACACCTGATAGATCAAAGTTTTCTGATTGAAGAAAAGTTTTGCTCAGCTTCAATGTATAGCTCAGCAGCTTTTCTGAAGAAAGTAAAGCTATTATGAAATGAGATTGTTGAACGGCACGTAACAGCATGGAAGCTCCAGAGGCCGTGTCGTTGTCTTCCCATCCTTCAATCTCCTCAAGGGCTGCTGAAACGGCAGGAAGCAACTCTACCATGATCATTACTGAGTCATGCCTCTCAATCCAGCGTGTAGGACACAATTGTTTCAGCTTAACTTTTGTTGTGTCCGGGGTTGCTTCTTTTATATTCTTTCCCAAAATAGCCTGCCTCTTAGGCGTATTGAAAAAATCCCAAATCTTCTGTATCGTGCTAAAACAGTTCCTTATTGATGGAACATCGGATGAACTAGAAATGGCAAGATTTAAAGAATGTGAAACGCAATGTACGTAAATAGCTTTAGGGCATTACTTTTGGACGTAGGCCTGTGTCCCATTAAAAACCCCACTCATGGATGATGTCCCATCATAACCTTGTCCCCTTAAAAAACTAATATCCAGACCATATTCACTTAAACCTTCCATTACTTTGCCAGCTATGTGTTCTCCTGTTAATTTCTCTAGAGTCATGAACTGCAAGAAGTGTTCAACAATACTGTATCCCTGCTTAGATAAATCATGTTTGACATACCGCACACAAAGTGTAAACTGTTCTTTAGTGGAGACATCAGTTGTTTCGTCTGCTAGGACTGAAAAAAATTTGGCAGACTTTATTTCTTCCACAATTGTATTTCTTATTATTTCATGGCAAGCATCAATTACTTGATTTTGAATGTTCCAACTTACATAAGTTACATTTTTTCCACATGACAGAAAGTGATTTTTAAGACATTCGTCTCCACTTGAGAAGCGCATTCTCAATAACGCTCTAAAATTTCCCTCATTTTCAATAGGTGGCTTTTCTATGTCAAATGAACCATGATCTCTGTGACTTCTTAATGCTATGTTCTGCCTGCCACAAAAAATCACTGTGTCTATAATAGGTTTCAAAATGTTTCTGTTTTGTTCAGCTTGTTTGTTTTTAGAAATATCAATGGTCTTATCAATAGGTTGTTTTATATCTCTTTTAATTTGTACAAAGTTATCTGATTTTAGAAGTGAATCACAGTGGTACTGAGATTTTTGATGGTTTTCGAATTTTTCAAGGGCTTTTTGCCATGAGCTAAAAGCAACTTTTACTGACCTGTGGCTTGTTGTGCTTTGGTGTTACCGACCTCTTCAGGTGCAAAAACTAAACACACTCGACAATAAGCACTGTCTTCTTGTTGAGAGTAGGCAAGCCAGTTAAATTTATTGAGCCAAGAAAAGCTGAATTTTCTGTTTTGTTTACCGGTGTGTGTTACAGGAAAATCAAAACTTTAATCTGGCTTCCAAATCTGATTAGTTAAAACGGTAAATGTATCCTCATCACTTACATGTTAATTTTACTCCACTTCGTTTGTACTGACAAATATCGTTAGCGTAAACAGGACTTTCAACGTTAACGTTAACAGAAGTAGTAGTAGTAGTATCTGCTGACTGACTACTGGACTCACCCGAAATAGTGTGCACATCAGTATCAGGCTCACAATCGGTGGCATCTCCTCCTGACAGTCCTGTCAAGAGACGTTTCGGAGGCCCAACACAAAAATAGTTTGTTATTTGGTTGTTTTTTCTTTTACTCATCGTAATTAAAACTCCACATACAGTCACAAACAGTCAGCAAATAACACCAAAGTCACCAATAGCCTTAGCTAACCACGAGACTTTTAACAGACACTTACGGCACACAACGACATACTTCCGGTACACAACTTACGGATATAAACAAAACAAAAAATGTCGTAGTATGTTATGATATGAGAACATTACCGCCACGACGGACGAGGTCTAAAACTGGGAAGTCGCCAGTCGGTAAGGCAAGACGCTACTGAACTCGTACAGGGAGGGGCGGGGGTGCGTGCGGGACGCGCCTGTAATGAGTCACCCTCCGCCTCCACTGGCGATCACGTGCTTGGCGGGTGGCACTCGGCTCACACTTGACCTTGACGCACAGCTGACTATTCGCCGTCATTTCACATCGCGATCGCACTGCAGTCTGCAACTATCGTCATTCGTCACCATCACGCGCTGGTGATATTGATATAAGCTACACTTATTGCTTGTAGCCTCTTAATCTTAACAACTGAACAACTAGCTGCAAACAATATTATTTCTTATTTTGTGGTGGATTTATTTAGTACGATATATTAATTTGCAAAAAAAAACACTCGCCAGGGGGGGTGCTTCAGCACCCCCCTTGGGTGCGCGCCTGGTAGGGTAACGTATTGCTTGTCACAACTAACATTTTACTTGATGTAAACAGATTTCCTCTGTTTTTGAAGAGAACGTGGGTCAAGTGATTCGAAATTACTGTTACGTTACCTATTTTTAAATTTAATACTAAATTTTATTTATTTATTAATTTACATAGAGAATGTTACATAGGCATCATGACGGCAAAATAAAAGCCATTAATGATTTTTTCTGGTGAGATCACTGCACTGCAGAGGTGCGTGGCGTTTAGAAGCGCAGCCAGGTTACATCCCGAACAAGTCACGCTGCCATGTTCGTTTGAGTCGGCGAGGTGGTTTGTGGGCAGGGTATTTGAAGCTATTGTTTGAATGAGAGGATTTGCGTGACTGGCGAGTTGGGCGTGGAAGTTTGTGTATCTCTCAGTTACAACTGTGAAAACAAATGGCACTTGTAAGTCGTTATGAAGGGTGTTGTTAATGACGTAGAATGGTGCGTTAGTGATGTGTCGTAAGATGATGGACTGCATGGCTTGAACCCGGTTCAAATTGGACTTTGCCGCAGATCCCCAGAGTTCCAAGCCGTATGTCCATATCGGCTTGAGAAGCGAATTGTAAATGGTGAGTTTGTTAGTTATTAAATTTATTACACGAAAATAGGATAAGAAAATACAAGGACAAACTATTGGCAACTATGTTTCATTTTTATTAATTATAATTGTATTCAACTGAACATTTTATAGTTTTTTATAAACATGTGACTTTTATATTAACAGTGATATTGCCATCTCAACACTCTTCCTCAATATTACTGTTTGTGATATTTATCAAACCTAATTGATTAACAAAAATTAGAAATAGTTTCTCGCTTAATGGTTTAGTTAGCACGAACTCTTTTTCTTGGGGCAATTGGTAGTAGTGGAATTCTGCTTTTCGACTTTCTAGATACTTCACAGTTTTCCTGTAGTCGTCTGAAGAATTTGTAATGATGATGGTTTGGAGAGATTTGGTCTGTACTGAGAATTCTGTGGCCAGAAGTTGTGTTAAATCGTTCGTCAGAATTTTTATATTTTGCAAGTTCTTGGTGTATATTTTGGGTGGTCTGGGCTGGGCTCTGGCTGGTTCCGCCTCCTGCGACTGTTCTTCCTCCATGTCGTTGTTCTATTTCTCCTCCAGCCTTGCGAACGGGTTTGGTGTTTGGATGTCTACTATTGGTATATTGGTGATGGTATTGAAGTACTTGCTTGTCCCGGCTTCTGTCCTGACTGGCTCCTCCCCGTCCGTTCTTTTCATCTTGGCTGGACTGCCTCCACTAGGTCTGTCCGGGTCCCGCACTAACATCACTTCACTGTTTTTCAGTTCAGTTTTAGCCTTTGGAGGCAGACCTTGCCCCTTAAGCTTACACGAAGCCTTTTGCTGCACTTTTTAAACAATTATTTTCCCTATTTTCACTTATTTACACTAATAAACAATAAAACTTTACAGAGCAAAAATTAACCTGTAATACTAAATTTAAAAAAAACATTTTGTAAGTCAAATGCTGGAAGAAAACAGTTTCTTCTTGACTAAGATGATGACATTTCGCTGGCTCTCTTCGCAGAAGCCTCGACTGCATTCATAACGATACCTCTGCAATATAATAAAGTACAGTTTAAGGTAACACAACATAAATCCAATGTAAAATATGAATTTGGAGTAATATTGCTAGTGCCTTAGCATCTAGAAATCAGCCCCAATCATAGTTTTGAAAGCTTGAAATATACAGAAACAAAAAATATAAAATTTCCTATAAGATCGAAGTTGTTGGTGTTTCATACGATTCTTGTGCTGCCAGTAACCTGATGAGTAAACCGTAAAAATGAAAAGTCCGCTTTTTGAAAATTTCGCCCCCTATCATTTATTTTCTATTACTTTCCAATTCAAATTAAACCATATAATAATAACAATATTTATTTCCGTTAAACCATAACATGGTAATAGAATACGCGTTATAAGAATGTTTACATTAAGATAGTTTATAATTTAGATACTTAAACAGATATTAACTCTTAGAGTCTGACACACAAGGATTAGAATTAACAATACTACTAAAAAGTAAAAAGAAATGAATAAATAAATACATGAAAATATGATTACAAAAATAATATTATAAAATAGATAAAGTATATAATAAATACAATTGATACATTTTTTAAATTTAATTAAAATTACTTATAGCTGAGCAAAACATGAAAAAACAGAACTTTCCCAATCCCCCCACCCCTCTAAAACGTAGTCAATATCTCTCTTTATAAAAATCGTATAAAAACAAAACAAAATTGACCATTTGGTTTTTAATTCTGAATATTTCACGATTCATGAGTCGTATAAAATTGAAAGTCTCAATCGATAGGAAATTTCATGCTCTACAATTAAGATGATATGACATTTAGTCGTATGTGTATTCCTCCTTTCAGGGCAAATTACAAAACTACAAAATAATATTAGCAATATCTCCAGGTGCCCTAAGATGACAAAATATCATCACGCCCATTCTGATTGCTAAATAAAGCCTTTGAACATATCCAGAAAAAAACAAAAAAATTTATTGACACGACTATAAGATAACTCCACACAACTATCGTGAACATTTGAATTATTTTATGAGAAAAACATGATGTAATATATAATTAATATAGAAATATGTTGAAAATATGCCTTCATATTTATCAATTTGACTATATATTAGGATTGGTTAGTTAATGTTGGGGTCTTTAACGAGTATGTGACATCGCATAGGCTCGGGACAATCGCTTAACGTCCCATCCTTAGGACGGCGTGCTCAAGGTTTTTTCACCTCCCAGATAAAAAACCATATAAATAAAACATAATTGCTTGCAATTAGGGAGGAATATTTCACACTAACATCAGGAGCAATTGACTACCTTCGCCCCCTCCCCCTCTCTCGGACTCTCATAATCTTTCATGTAAAGTAATATGGATTAGAAAAAGACTTAACTAGATTGGTAACTGGTACATAAACAGTAAAATGAATACCTAAAGCCAGCAACCTCCAGACTGTGGATCCCGGCTATGGTGGTGCCGCCAGGACTGCAGACCTGGTCCTTGAGCTGAGCAGGATGAGAGTGTCCGGCAGTGGCTAGCCGACCTGCCCCCTCCACCGTCTTGGCAGCCATCCGGAGAGCCAGGTCTCGGGCTATACCCTGCTTTACTGCAGCGTCCGACAGCGCCTCTATCATCAGGAACACCTGCAACCAAACAAACACATATTTAACAAATATGGATGAAAAACGTGCAGAACAGCAAGTTCCCTCCCTAATAGTTGATATTAGAGAGAATAAAGAATCAGTCAATCTGAATTTGAACAGAGAAAACGTAACGGGTCTAGCCGAATAAGGTGAAAAGTGCCTTGCCTGAAAATTATTCGCGGGTTTTATCACCCGCTTGGCATTCATAAAATATGTTCTCATATCTAATCTCAATCTTTGATCTATTTTGTTATGCTGGTTATAGTGAAAAAACGTATTCTCTAACTACGGAACGTATCAAAGCATGAACTAACACATGTCTCGTTCTCCTCTCCCTCTCCATTGTTCAAAAGCAAACGATTTACCAATACTTCTAAATTCTGAAACTTTGAAATCGTAATATATCCAGGAAAAAGCAGAAACAATTATGAACTTATATGAATATAATAAAATATTTTGATAAATACATTTAAAATCCTCTTTGAACAAATATCATAAAAGAGGGAGGGCGCTGGTAGTTCAGTGATAGAGTGCATGCTTACTTAGCTAGAGATCGCGGCTTTGAAATCCAATCGTGTCCCTTAGATTATTTATCTGGGAGGTGAAAAAACCTTTAGCACACCATCCTTTGGATGGGGCGTTAAGCGATGGTCCCGAGTCTGTACGATATCAGGTACTCCCCTGAATAAAAATGTAGGGTAGGCAACATTTAGGACTGGCAAAGTAAAGGCGGGGCTCATGTCCATCGGACCGACGAAAGAGCGCTCTGGTTGTAGGCGATATAACCTCTTAGTTAAAGCGCTGGCATGACTCTTAAGTGAGGTATGTTATGATAATACTAGCCTTACAGGTGGTCTATCATACAACGTATACGACGATGGCCCCATGGTGACCCATGGCGACACCTAGCCGAAGCTCTTACCACCATGGATCCCTTCTATTTCGCTCTAGTTCCAACATTTCATCCTGCCAGAATCTGGCGTCCAGTGGTGGCCACAGCAACCATCGCCACTACGAATCCAACAGCAATTGGTGGTGCCGCTTGGAAAGCTTCCATCTCCCATAATACCATTTTCGCTAAGGTCCGGAATGGTTCCGGACCCGAGATAATTCCTATGGGTTTTCACCAACATGTTTAGCTGCTGGGACATACCGATAAACATGATCGGGGATGGTTTCCGTACCAAGTCGTCTATCGTACAGTATATTACATGTTTTCCTCTGTGCTTTAAACTTAAAAAAAATATATATATTCCATATTACATAAGCAGGTCCAGAGCCACAGACGCCGGTGAATGCATTGAACAGTCTCTCTGGGATGGACTCACAGAGGCCCCCCACCGCCATGATCCTCTTCACCAGAGTCTCGTTCTCTTCAGAAGTACATGGGTCACTGCAGATAGCTGCAACAGATCATAAAAGAACCACAATGTATGTACATCCTACATTGTCTTTTCTTTAATGGCATCTAGACACAACCATACCAGGCGGTAGACATCTTAACGTCTAAAATTAAAAATGTATTTTTGAATTAAGTTAAGTCTTGAATTTGAAGTCATAAACACGAACAGGGCCTCAAATATATGTATAAGTTTGAGTCTTCTACTTGAATATCAATAACCTCCTTGTATTCGGTAAGAAAAAAACTAAAAATATTGATAACCGCGGACCTGTTTTGTTTCCAATTAGATTTCAGTAAATATGTTACGGAACACTAAAATGCGAGATATTATCATTTATTCTGCTTGCCTGGCTGAGAAGAGCCCTGGGACCAAGCCGACGAGGCCAAGGGACAAGAAGCAGCATCACCGGTCCACTCTCTCCATAAACTTTACATTTGAATATTGATTATCAAGGGTTGATTCTGAGGGTGTGGATGTGAGGGAGGCCATCAACACCCACTAAACCGAGACTGTTTCAGTTCAGAGATCCCGGTGATACAACCGCAAGCCAAGGGCCCTCAAATGTATTATACGCCAATAAAACAAACACAAAATACTGAACCTGAAAAACCGCATCCAACTAAAACAGGGGTATTGGGCATGACTCGAACAATCTGCAACGGGGACTCCCCATAACGCTCGCTCAATTTCTAAAATTTAAAAAAATATATACAAATATTCTATCGAATTCAATTTTTATTACAAAAGGAAATAGTTTTCTAATTGCTATTTCACATTAAAATTGACCTGTTTCATCTAGGAGATTCTTAAGTAAAACTGAATATTTACAGGAAATAAATTCACAGTGGATCGACTGTGGCTAATTTCTGGAAAAATGCCCCCCCTCCCCCCCCAAATTGCGTTATGTAACACTTGAACACCCCTCTGGAGAAATTTGAAATGGTCATTTAGCAATCTAGAGAGGGGTAAATTTAAGTTTAATGTATGGAAATGTATACCCACATGAATTTGATTATGTAAGTCAAAATAGTAACTTTTTTGGAGATTTGTAGATGATTAAAAGCATTTTTCGAAACTCCACCACCAAGGACACATAACCCCTAAATTTTCAGGTTCTGTTACATAAGCTAGGGGTCGTTAACGAGTACCTGACATTGTACAGGTTTGGAACCATCGATTAAATCCGAAGGACGGCCTCGGCCGGGTGTCGAACCCGCGATTTTGAACTCACTAGGCTAGAACGCTACATCTGAGCTACCGACGCGAGTACAATACAGCCTAAAGAATCAGTCAGTCTTAAGTTTTAAGTATGATTTATCTGGCAGGATTAAACCATTTGCATTTAATTATCAATGAATCAGTATCATATTTCTGTTGTATTGATTTATATCATTTTTCACAAGATATCTTGAAAGAACAACGTATATACTTCACGGATATATGTCATAAGCTGTTTGATATATATATTCTACAAAAATGTACCTTTTGTAAAGTCTCAATTTTGACACCAGCTAAGATGGAAACAAAAACCTTGCTTCTGACGTCAACATTTGACTTCTTTAACGAGTGGATAGCAGCATCGAGATATTGTGGCTTTATCGCTAGGAAAATAACATCAGCTCTTTTTACAACATCATCTGAAAATATAAAAAATATGTTTATATTGGCGTAAGACAAACAATGGATAAGTTAATAAATGAAACAATAAAACAAATACAGAACTATTATCCAATGTTGTGTGGACACCGGTGGACTCCCAACGCTCTAAATTAGACATACTTGGAGCGGAGACAATCATTTCTGATCCTTCTATGATATCTGTGAAGATAAAACAAGTTTGTACAAAACAATTAAATTAGAGGAAAAATGTTTAAAGAAATGCTACAATTTACAAGTCATAATTTTCCCATTTCTAAAAGTAGGTACTTCGTTGAATAAACGATCGTAAGTGTGAGGTAAAAGGGAAAAGATTATCAGACTAGCATTCTTGAAACGCGAAACATTAGTCGTTTCGGGAAGTTATAACCAGTAAATTGTTTTCTTATCAAATCTCCACCTAAAGTTAAACACAATAATCCATAAGCACCCAAATTCTTATATATATAATTTTTTTTTTTTCTTTTAACCAATAAATGAAAGATAAAACGTAACATACCAGAATTGACAAGAGCGAAACCTATGGCCTGTGCCATATTTCCCGCACCAATAAAACCAATTTTCTTCGAAATCATATTTTGAAATGGATTTCTAAAATATCAAAATACTCAATTAGCACCAATCTCCAATAGTATACTGAAAGATACTTATACAGAAAAGAAAAAAATCAAAAGCTGATTGAACACAAAGAAAATACGACAAATTACTAACCTAAGAGTTGAATTTAAGTGTTCGTTTTAAGCGGTAGAGATAAGACCTCAATTCGAAAAACAAAATATCGATTAATATGGTATCATTTGTGTTGTGTTTTTGAGAATCGGAAAAAATAGGCGGGGAAGACAAGAAAAAATGAGGAAATACCGATAAGCAAAAAAAAAAAAACTGGAAAAATTGAAAATAAATTGTTCGATATATAATAAATAAAAAATATATAATAAATTGTTAGATAGGTTAAGATTTAATCTGGAGACAAGGATATAAAAATATTTGTTATTGTCTCTTTGAGGATACATGTTTGGGCTAAGCCTGATTACAATTATCTCACTTACCAGGCATTTAAAACTACATGCTACTCATATTGTACCTTTTTAACCGTTTGCCAGCCCCTCAATCTGATATAAGATGAAATGTTCGTGGGTTAAAATGTTTTCAAATATACTATGTACTCAAGCCTAGCAATACCAAAATAAATTCTACTGACGGAAGTAAGTAAACTTTACAGTAATGTGGAACATTAAATGATTAGAAATAGGGCCAAGAAAATTAAACTTTAAAATATTTCAAAATTGCAGAAATAATTAGAAAATTAACTCTGACTTCTGTCCTTACCCGTCAAAGACAGAATTTACTGTTTCTTGTTCAAAACCTCATTTGGGGTGGTAAATAAATACCGCCAAAAATGTCTCACCACCACTCCCCTTCTGGATGATTGTATTCGTCCTGCGCTCGTTAAAACAATTATATCCTCTTCATATTTGTCCCATGAAGTAGTTCAAAACTTATGAACTCACTGAGGAGCGAGGCCACTCATCTACCCCAGTATGTCAAACGTTTAAAGAGAGGGCCGGTAACTCTGAGGCAGGTGCTTGCCTACTGAGCACGAAATCAGACCGAGGCCCTTAACTGTTTTACTTGGGAGGTAAAAAAAAAAAAGCCTTGTGCTATGGTCACGAGCCTGTACGATGTCAGGTACTCGTTAAAGATCCCCCCCCCCCACCCCCCCCCCCACCCCAATATTCTAGGTGAATAAACCTGGGTAGGGAAAATGTAGAGTTAGGCTCATGTCCACCAGCGAGAGCGCTTTGGTAGTAGGCGATCGTAGTTAAAATGCTTAAAATTGCTATAATTTAAAATATTTCACATAATCCAAAGTTCGGTAAAACACAACTACCTAAATTTCATAACTTAATTTGCATAAACTTATAGTCTGAAAGGTTCCCTCTTGCATTATATAAGTATAGAACAAAAAAAAAAAACTAAAGTATTAATAAATAAATAAAACAAACTTATTTTTGAAATATTGTCTATTCCACTAAAGATATATATACATATATAACTACCGGTTTCAGCTTTATACCATCGTCAGGTCTAGTTATGAACTAGACCTGACGATGGTTCAGACTAGGTTCATAACTAGACCTGACGATGGTATAAAGCCGAAACCGGTAGTTATATATGTATATATATCTTTAGTGGAATAGACAATATTTCAAAAATAAGTTTGTTTTATTTATTTATTACAAGTTTCCACAATATGTCCGCGTTTCTCAACTTAGAAGTTGTTAAAGTATTAATAATATGTAGGCTGAATTCCGGAATAAAAGTAAACATTAAATAACCACCAAGTCTTCAGAAAAATAAACTAACGACCCCTATAAATATTGTTTACTATCTGACTATTTATTTATTAAACAGTCCAAATGAATATTTGAATTTCTAAAGGCCTTTTAAACTTTATGAGTTTGAATTAATATTCAGAAGAAAGCTACATATGTAGCTCGTAGTAAGATTTACCTCCAAGATATACGTGATCAAGGAGTTACTTCCAATAACAAATTGGGGACATCATAGTTTATTGCATTTGTCTTGAAATTTCTTGACTATACAATAATTTTTCAAACACCAACTGAGACGTTAAGCAACGGTCACCTGTAAGAATACTACCCGAGGTAATTAAATGAAGGTAAGCAAAATTAAATGTCAGAAGACCACCTGAGAGATGACGAAAGAGCGCTGTGGCAGTACGCCCAGTTAAAGTCCGGGTATGACTCACAAAAACGAAACATTAACTCGCACAAAATAATACACAAAACGGTTTTTCTCATTAGGTAGCTACTCGATGGACAAATTTAAACAAGATTCCCTAAAGCCTTACTATCTTCAATTCTGGAGGTTGTACAGGATAGCTGAAGAACTGAGATATTGATAAGGATTTGTGCAACGGGCCTTGCACAACACTAATTCTATTGATAACAAGATGCATGACAAACATACTATGTAATAATAAAATTTGGTATATGGTTATAAGGGTTCAAAAGATATTTAAATAATTGAAATGGAAATTAAATAAATTGAAATTGCATTTATATTAATGTATTAACAAAATTAGTTCAGTATAATTATGATATTATAAATAAGGTTCCATAAAATGGAAACATGTCGCTTCTGTGAGGCAGAAATGGTTACAATGACTAAACTTATCAGAGGACCCAGCCCTTAACAGAGAAATATCAGCTACAGATATTACAATTGTTATAATATAAATAAACAAGATGACACCTCTGACTATTTAGTGCAATAAGTAAAAAATAAGCATTTGTTTATTTTTATATAAATATATACATTAAGTGTTCCGGTTTACGCCATAGTGACCATAGCATAACGTTCAAAAGTGACATTTAAGTTTGCTATGTTGTCATAAATATACAATCCTCTCTCGGGTTACCTGAGATTCCAAGGCTTGTGACACCGTCCAATAGTGAAGTGCATACTCGTATATCTGAAATAAGTAAAAAAAGAAGAAAAACCTACATTCGCTGAACATATCGATGATATGGGTCACATATTTAACGAAGTTACAGAATGAAGTACCTCCATCTTTGTGAAAAAAGTAGACAGCTTGAGTCTCTGGAAATTAATAGAGGTAGAAAAAATGGGAATTGTTTGAACAATCAATCTCACTTCAACTTCTCGCATCTTCTCTAACAACCCTAAGTTAATATAAGAAATATATTGTGTATTTTACTATAAAGAATACGCATTTTTATTTTTCTCTTATACTTTGACATTATATAATGTAACTTCTAAGTTGAGGAACGCGGACATATTGTGGAAACTTGTAATAAATAATTAAAACAAACTTATTTTTGAAATATTGTCTATTCCACTAAAGATATAAATATATATAACTACCGGTTTCGGCCTTACACCATCGATGGTGTAAGGCCGAAACCGGTTGTTATATATATTAATATCTTTAGTGGAATAGACAATATTTCAAAAATAAGTTTGTTTTATTTATTTATATAATGTAGCCCCTATTTCCTACATACATATACTACGTATTCTAGTATCAATCCTTCACTTTATATATTTAAATTTCTATCTATTAATGAAGGAGAAATAAAATGAAGAAGAAAGCAGTTTCGAACTTGGTAATGGTAAAATATGCATTTTAACAAAAATGGACAGCTGATGTTCCTTGTACGCCGGCGATATTTTTTTGGAATTAGACAATATAAAAGTTGAACATTTCATTCATATTTATTTTTTTAGCTTTCCACTATATAGTCACAGATCGCAGCAATGTATTCGGGCATCTATTTAGTGCGGTAGATCCAACACAGCTAAATCATTATCTCACCGTCATCGTCATATGATGTACATATTTACTATGTTACGCCTTCCACAATGGAGAGGAGATTCTACCCCCACTGAATTACCAATATGAATCAATTAATGAATTTGCTGAAAAGCCCGATGCACATATTTTATAGTAAAATTAATCATTATACAATAGTCTATGATTCCTAAAATAGAGAAGATTGAGACGTATGGGCATATTATGCAGTGTTTGTTTATTTATTTAGTGCAATTGTATTAACGGAAGGTATGTTGAGATCAAAATAAAAGGTGAGATTAGGAACAAATAAACATCACAACGTTTTCAGTGCATTTCAACTCCTAGAATAGCACATAAAAATTCGAAAATTCTAGAAAGAATTCACAACATTTATATGAGGCAGGTGTAACTCACCTCATTGCAATTGAAATTTGGAACAAAATAGAAATTACAATAGAATACTGACATAAGAACAAAATCAACAAAGTTTCAGTGTTGATCAGCAAAGCCCAAAAGTACAATAAACAAATAACAAACAAAAACAGCAAATTGCAAGACTATTTTATTTAACAGGCACAAAGTTATTTTTTACATATGAAAATGAGATTTGTTCTCCTGTATAATTATTTTTTACAGTTACAGTTAGATATAGAATAATTGTTTTATAAATAAGATGATGAACAACTTTTTGGAATTACTTATAATTTCATATTAATAAATGTGAGTATAGGTTCGATTTTTCATTGCATTGTCAAGTCCAAATAGAAGCGGTGCCTGGGTAGAGAGCACACAGTGGGTAAAAAAAGTATTTCTACAGTATGTTTTTATTCAGTTTTTAGTTCTTTAAAGTAATTATTTGTGTTAGATTATCTGGAATGATAAAGAAAAACTAATAAACAAATATTATTATACAAGTATGTATATCCATGGATCAATGATCTTGAGGAAATAACAAAAAGTGGAGGATATTTCAAGATTTAAAGCAGTGGTTTTATAATTGAAAGCTTCAGTGGATATAATCAATTGTTTTGTCGATATGATTTTAAATAGATACAGATCCCCCATCTCAGATCAGGGGCCAGCCCTATAGTATTCTACTTCAACATTTCCTATATCGACATTTTGTTCATACAAATGATTAAAAAAAACAGAGTAATATAGAAATTTGGATACAACCGAGTTAAAAACAAAAGCATTTTTAAAGGCTAATGCGACAGAAAAATAGTTGAAAGAAAATTCAAACGTCTTTTCAGAAAATAAGCCTACTGTACCTGAAAATAACTTTATTTTTGTGTCAGAAGGGTTTAGAATATTTACCAAAACAGAAAATAGAATTATACATAAAGAAAATGAATATGAATGAATAAAATTATATTCTTATTCGAAAAGCAAAAAAAAAACAAAAAAAAAAACAATATATTAGAAAATTTTAATCTTCTTTTCAATTAAATTCAGTTAAGCATTATTAAAAAAGGAAGAAAAAAATAGGCTTATGGTATTTAATTTCAGATTCATTTTATAATGAAACTACTAGGTATAATAATAAATAAATGTTTTTTGACTACCCTTCATTCAAACTTAGATATACTAAATTGACACCAGTGTTGCCACATTAGCGTCTGACATAGTATCTAAAACGTTTCGCAAATCGCGAATGATTTGTAATGAATTCCATTCTGAAAAGATTAATTTTTTATTCGTTCTAAAACCTTTTCAATGACGTTCAAATTCATTCGGTGAAAAAAAAATATGACAACACTGATTTACCGTAGAACTGACTGACAAAAACTGTTTGCTTAGTGATTACTACAACTAGGAAAAGTGACTTTTAGTAGTTGGATCATAATCAAAAACAATAAGGTTCTATCCGGTGAACTAATTAACATTTATACAAACTTTTTTTGTAAATCTGTGACCAGATACGACAGATATTGTATAGCAGAGATACAAAAACAAAACAACCTTTCTCAATCACAATGCATATTTAATAACCAACACACTTAGCTTTGGAAGTGAAAGATGTTTTCATACACCTACATATGTATATACTTCGAATATCCAACATTAATATAATATTTCAATATATTGTATGTTGTAATATAAAATTTTAAATACATATACCTATATAATACACCAATATAATTAATTTAGTTAATTGTATCCAAAGGCGGCTACAGGATATCATTGTTGCGGAATGGACTATCTAATATTAATATTTCTGTTATAATGGTGTTTGTCAATTCCGCAACAATGAAAGCCTGTACGAACAATTAACTAAATTATTGTCCCTTTGTCTAATATTCTCAAACAAATTTCTCAATGTTTCAAATGTCTCTCCGGGATGTGCACTTTTTCTTATGCATGTTCATTATCACAATTTTTTTTTGCGACGAAATACATATTTTTAAATGAATAATTTTTATATGTTAGGTTTGACAAATTTTCTTTTATATTATTGATTGTTAGTTAACAACTTTATAAATAATATTTGATACAGAACAATTCATCTTGGAAATTACTAGGGAAGATAAAAACGTACTTTATAGTTTTTTTTACCCAATGTATGCATATACGATTTATGGCCTTTCACAGCAAACTGCTTAAAATATATTCATTTCCGTAACTACAGTTCAGGATTGACCAAATATGCGTGTAAAATTTTCGTACAGGCTAGACTAATATAGAACGAAAAAGTTCCTGATTAAAAAAAAATCAACTAAGTCGTACGTGTTCTAGAGGAACGTTTTGTAATCAGGTCAGTGACGTCTAACGACACATTTTTATTTATTGAATCTTACTGCAATCTTTTTTGCCTTTATTTTTGAAATGGCTTTCCTTCCATCTTTGTCATATTTCTTAATTAATTTAGAAGAATTACAATTTTTCTTGATGAAGGCGAAAACCTGCAATTTTTTTCATTGTCTCATTCAACATGGAAGGTTTGTTATTTGAATCATACATTGTTTTTAACCTCCCCGACAGGAAGACACGGACCCAAGGTTAATATAATAGTAACGTAATAGTAATATGTTAATATAATAGTAATGTAATAGTAATAGTACTATTATATTAACCTTGATACGGACCAAGGTAAGGCAAGCAGTCCTCTTAATGCAATCTGCAAAACTACCATAGAACATGACTAACAAAGTGCAGAAATCAGATCCATCATCCTTTACACAGAAATCTGAGTTAACAATTTATGAAGTGTCACCATGGAAATCCAGGACATCTGCAGGCTGTGGGCAACAGAACATCCTGAAGCAAAACTGCATTAGTAGCTAGCAGCGATTCGTATGAATTTGTAAGCACTTAAGACATTCTTAACAACAGATTCAGTTTTGGGTCGAACACACCAAGTCATTTCTAGTGACACTGAATTCATGGAAAAGAATTCTATTCAGAATCAATATACAATCCATTGACCTAAAAAAAGTTATTAGATAAATTAATTTCTATAATCATTTTACATCAACTATTATGTGATGGTTTAAAATGTGAACTGAGACAACCATGAGCTAACATTTTCAAAAAATAAAAAAAAATTGCCTAGTAAAAAACTGAAATTTCAACACAATAAACAAAAAGAGAAAATAGTGTCTATTAAACCTACGTAAATTTTAATTGAACGGTGTCATCAAGTAACTTGAGTTTCGAGAAAAAGTACTTAAATACTCTTTGAATCGTGAGTGTATTTACTCGGACACTTTCTCATCACGAACATACCATTGTTACTGAATAATTAACATCAATTATCATGTTTACGGTTTAACGGAAATATATATTATTATTCTAACAGTATCAAAACTAAAATATTCAGTCCACAATAAGATGGCAGAATATTTATCCAATCTAGAATTTTTTAAACAACATTTACTTAGAATGTATTATGAATTTTGACGTTTTTTCCCCAAATAACTCCCTATATTCTCTAAGGGTGCACATGTCTTGATTCAGGCCCAGTGTGACCTAATAGAAATAGATCTCATCAGTACTATCTTTCTTTATTTCATGCGTTTGATTCTCTGTGCACAGGAACTTAACAAAACTAAATTCGTACAAGCCTCAAAATTGTTTAGATTTGTTTTAGGTTAGTCTGTACATTTGGTCTTGTATGAAATGTTTAGGCAAAGTTTAGCACCTATCAAAAAAAGTGAAGAGAATTATACTCGGAAGAATCATACATAAAACACTAACAAAATGCAACCAAGTATTAAGTGAACACTTTGAGATACTTCTTTTTTTTTTTTCAACGAAATCATTTATCTATTCTTAAATTTGATGACAGAGTTGAATTAAAATTTACAGAAATTTCAATGATTTACTAGCACTCAAAGATTTCAATTTCTTACTTGAAAATCCCTAGTATGTAGTTGGTCAAGTTACATATAGAACCACTTTGTAAGTATAGTTTTAAACAACTCACCTGTAAGGACTGTCGGATTTAATATGTTCTGCGACAATGCCCTCGGTGGCATAAATACAGTCATCTTGCGGTTCAGGCTTTATAGAAAATTCGGTAAAGTTATCGCAGTTTGTCAACATTTTGATATTCCTCATAGGCTTTTCTGTCTCATCATAGATATCAGGCCTCAAACAAATTTCACTAAAGGTATTGCAATTAGATGGAATTTTGATATTTCTCTTGTGCTTTTCAGTGGCTAAATGGTTTTTCAATTCCATGGATCCTGCAAATTTTATGTTCAAATTACTACGTTTTACTTACCTTGTTACACAAATATGTAGTACTGTATTCAAATTGAATAAAATATAAATTATAAAATTAACCTTTGTTTGCCACAGATACGAATGAGCGGCACAATATGCATTCTGCCTCATATTCGGTTCTTCCCCTAATGTACACAACAAACTCAGGATACTTTTCCTTGATTCTGTCATCAAATTTACACTTCCTTTTAGGCATTATTTACTTCAGATTAAACTATAATAAGAAAAGAAAACTTTTTTTTTTGTTAATTAAAATAAAAACATTTCCACGATAGACAAAAATGCATGAACAGAAATAAAACACATAACTGGGAACTTTAAAATTATTGTTTATATAATTTAACCAAAAGGGAAAAGATAGGTTTTAACACGTGTCAAGATATATCGATTGATAATGTTCCATCGATAGTATCACCTTTTCTTGAAAGTTGTCTACGCCAGTGTTGCCGGGAAGAGGGTAATTATTTTTGATGGTTAGATATTATGACTCATGCCCGGGCTTCAACTATGAGGTTGTAAAGCCTACTACCAGAGCGCTCATTCGTCGCTCTAGTGGACATGAGCTCAGTTTTGGCCTATCTAGTCTTATTTTCCTAGGATAAGGGTCTTTCACGAGTACCTGACATCATACAGGATCGGGACCATCGCTTAACGTCTCATCCGAAGGACGTTTTTTTTTCACCTACCAGATAAAAAACCTAAGGGTCTCGGCCAGGTTTCGAGCCCGCGATCTTGAGCTCAGTAGATGCTACCTCTGAGCTACCGACATCCTCCTTGTTCCAGAACTGGATCGCCAGGTTAAAGACGAGTTTTTGATAAATGTTAATAAGATCTTCAAACCGGATGTTAACTACGGGTAGAATATAGTAATTCTTGAAATCTCTACGGTTTGGGCCAGAAATATATGCATACACATAATATTGCACGCAAGTTTAAGTACACACATGCTACTAATATTTCAGAATCATTTCAATCTAAACATCTTAACGAACATTGATCTGGATATCACCATAATCGGCTTCTTAACCATCAAACAAATTTAAATATAACTCAATACAATTACGGAGTGCTGTGACAAAAGCACTATTAAGATACAGGTCGCATGAAACATGGCCTACAATGAAGACAATGCGAACGCCTCAGGGAGATCAAAAAGAATAATTTTATATTTTATATTGAATTTAGAACTGAGGCTATTAGAATACAGAGATTTTAGGTTTTTCCATATTAGGTTGGGGGCAAAAAAAAACACGAGACCTTATGTATTTTAAGTAATTATTACGTAATCTGTTTTTACGATAATCAATAATTTGGGAGTTGAAAGAACAGGCTTTGGTAGCTGTCGGCTCCAAAAAATTAGGGGAAATAATTAAAATTACTTTACGTCATAAGTTTTGATAAAGGGACCAAAAAAATACACTAAATCACACATTATTCGAATTTATTCAACAGGAACAATATGCTGATTCACAGTGATGTACATTTATAGTTATCAATAAACATAGAATTTATTAATTTTTATTATATTATAATATTATTATATTCAAGTAATGAGTTGATAAAATACAGGTAACAATCTTGGTAACAGATTAAAAAATGAAGGATCAACATAGTTTTTTCTTTAATCTTACAAGAATATATCACAACAAAAATAATGAAATGAAACATAAATTACATCACAATAAGTTAACTTCTCATAGGAAGAGAAAGAAAGACAATTTATAAATCTTTAAAAAAGTAATTTAATATATTTTTCCATTCTTAAACACAAAAAGGGAGTTAGAGCGCGATCATTTAGAACACCAGATTTGAATAGCAAAAATTATTATACATTCCCCAAATTGAGAGATGGAATGTTCTAGTTGAATTTTAAAATACGTCTGTTGGATTATTTACTTAGATGTATCCTGAAATCTACTTGCATGGTTATATAGAGCTCTAGAAACAATAATTAAAACCTGGAGATTTAGTGCAGTATTTATATGTAGGTCGCCAGGGTCGTAACAAGAAGCACTAAATGTGCGTAAATAGCAACAAATTGGATTAAACTAAGCCTTTTACTCTTTGAGTAATTAATGTTTAAATTTATTATTTGGTTAATTTAAATAGTTGGTCTCACCAGAATTTTTTTTTTCTGCCTTCAAGGATAAAAAAATGTATATATGAAAATAAAAAAATGTATATAAAATGAAAATTTGATACTATGCACTAAGCGTTTGGAGCACCTGCAAATGTCAAATCTAACACGTTTACCTCTATGAATATTGCGTGTTGCACAAAGTGAATGGGAGCAACGTGCGGCCCGACTTGCTAGTTTTACGACAATTACGACTTTATGAGTCTTGGTGGTAAAAAAAAAGATACACATATACTGAGAATTATTTTAATTAAAAACTAGCCAGCGATTTGTCCTCTGCATAAAGATCTTACTAACTTTCAATAATTTAAAACCTTTTGATCTTTATAGCCTTATTATTATTTTACTCTCAAGCTTTAAAATAAATGTCCATCTTGTGATGCTCTTATCAAGAGAATCCTCATTTTTTTCGAAAGACTGACAGTTTAGAAGGAATAGGCAGTATTTAGATCTTCAGTATCACAAAACTAATTAAAAAATAAATATATCTTTTTGACAAGAAAGGAAACATTTTCCATAAAAAATAAAATTTAAAAAACGCATTATAAACACATATACATAAATATATATAATAGATAGCGACCAGCTAGACTGTGCTTTAAGCCAATAAGATGTCCCACAGGAGGTTGTTAGATTGTTTAGATCAGAGGTGAAGGGTGTCACTTAGGTTTGAGCTTTTTTCGGCGGTGCTCTGTGGTGAGTCGGCGGGTCTCCGGACTGCACTTCTTCTCCAGCCGGCGTCCCTCCTCTCGCAGAAGCCCCGTCCTCTGTTTCTTTTTCACTTTGTCCGAGGTTGTCCTTGACGATCTGCGACCCCCGCCCACACCACTAGCAACTGGGGCCGCCCCTGAGCTCGACGCCATAACGCCGCCACCTTCACAGCCGCCGCCCATCTTCTCCACAAGTTTAAAACGTCGAGGGCCTCCACCCCCACTCCGAGAGTTGCCTTCCAGACGGGCCAATTTTCCTCCACGAGATTCACATTTAACAGCTCGCATCTGAAAATAACTCTCATCTTACATTAAGATTTTTATTATAAAAAAATACAAATATAAAATTTATTATAATTTAATAATACATAGAGTGTTTCCTGACGAACATTTTACGTGAAAAATAAGTTAGGAAATGTTTTCTAATACAGATACAGCATTTTATGAAACCCCCATTCCAAGAAAAACATTAAATATATCGCTTCAGCTTTGTGGAGAAGGAAAGAAATTGACTATCGTCCCTATATCAAATTCTTTGAATAAAACGGCTTTCTCTAAAAAGGCCGTGGAGCTTCTTAACAAATTATGGTAATTATTTTAGAGAAAACGAAAGAAAAGTCAAATATGAGCATTAACTTAACGATATAATTCCATCTCAAATTACAATTTTTTTTAGATGTTTTCTTTTTTTAAAACAGTGCACTTAAAGATTTGAAATATGTATCAAATGAAGTACTTTTCACGAAACAGTATTTTTTTCAGTCTAGAATATATATAAATATTGTTTAAATTAAATCGGTGGCGATCATTTGACATCCAGTGCATGAACTGAGATGGAATAGGTCTTACGTAACAGTCTAAGGCTGTATTCGGTTAAATATTTCTATACAATCATACAATTACAAAATCTACTTAATTTCTGTAAATAACTTAAGTACAAAAAGTTCAAAGAACATATCTAAAAATTGTTTTTTGTTAAAAACAATTTTACCAACCATTCGAAAATCAGTGTACGTCGAACTTTCAATGAGAAATACGTTCGTTTACGTTTTAATTTTTATAGTGTTTAAAAAATATGATAAATTTGGTGGAAACTTCCTTACATCCACAATTTATAAACCGGGTATAAGACGAAATGTTCCAATACGCACTATAGCTCCAAATCTTTTTCGAATAATGAAATCACAAGATTATTTAAATTGGAAATGGCGGATAATGTAACTTGATCGAAATAAAGATAGGTGTGCACATATATGTAAGCATGCTACGACAGTTCTTATCGCTTGTAAATTATGATCTTTTGTTAAACACATTTGAAGTACACTATGTTCCCTATATATTACAATGTTAAAATACATTGTGAATTAAGGTGAATAATCGATTGGTTTTATCTGGTAACCGTCATTTACCTCCAAGAAGAAAGCAACAATAGTTCAATTTCGCATGTCTGTTATTGTTATAAAGAACGTCAAAGATGAGTTACATCATGCCTTGAACATGAATAAATATTCATTGTGGTTAAAGAATTACGTTATAATTATAATTTGTACAGAACGGAAAGGTTTAACATGCCTGAATATCAATTATAAATAATAATTATCATCGAAGTGTTCTCCTCTCTTGAAACTGGAAAACATTGAGCCATTCGTGCACTTTTATAAATGCAAAATTGCAATCCGAAGAAAAGATATGTCTTAGCCCTATGTTTTGGCATTTATACCAACATAGTATGGACTTATATACTCCCGAAAATGACTGTATACATTCAACAGTATTGAAAAGGAAGTTTTTTTGTTTTTTTTCTACACAGAACAATTATAAGTGTGTATCAAATTAAGTACTCCCTACACTTCAGACGCATTCAAAATATATTTTAATGGAAGCCTCATCAAGACGAGTATAAACTTAAGCCGGCCCTTAATTATTTCAAAATTCCCCAACTCTATTAAAACAGTTAAGCTATATATATATGCGTGCTATATGGTATGCGTGCTTGACTTCTGAGCTCAAGGTCGTGGGTTCGTAGCCCGACCGAGGCCCTTAGTTTATTTTATCTGGGAGGTAAAATAAACTTAAGCACGTCGTCCTTCGGATGGGACGTTAAGCGATGGTCCCGAGCCTGTACGATGTCAGGTACTCGTTAAAGACCCCTACCCTAGATGAATAAAAAAATTTAGGGTAGGCAAAATTTAGGACTCCCACAGTAGAGTCGGGCTCATGTCCACCAGAGTGACGAAAGAGCACTCTGGTAGTAGGCGATATGACCTCGTAGTTAAAGCCCGGGCATGAGTCATAAAACCTAACCCTAACCTATATATATATATATATATATATATATATATATATATTCACTTTCCGGAAGACGTTTAGACCTCGTGAATATTTGAGGTAAAATTAATTTTGTTGGCCTCTTTAGGTCTATTATATTTTATTTATCTCATCATTCTGACGTTTCGGCTTCTACACAGAAACGATCATCTATAATTAATCATAATTGTGAAACGTCATTTTTCAACTGTATAATAGCAGTATAATGTGGACATTGCCAAATGTTCGTGTTAATAGATGGCCTATTTACAACTGAAAAATGACTTTATGGTATTATAACATAAATTACAACGTGTAGTATTTTAGATAATTGTGCAGTACAGGTATTGGCAACCATTTCAATGTGGAAGAATGGTCTTAATATGGACCAAGGATAGGAATAAATGATCTGCAATAATTATGATAAAACAATCAAAATGGTGTTAAAGAAACTATAATACTTTCTATAGATTCATCTTAAATCCGTAACATGTATATTTATGAATACATTTTTTTCGTATCAATGAAAAAACATAAACCTTTCTCAAGGTAGTTTGAATATATTTAATCAATGCTTCTTACAATTGTTTTTTTTTTTTAATGTTTTAAATACAAGCTGACTTGCAAGGTTTCCCTCATTATCAAATCGCCTGAAGATTAGATACTAACATGCATGAAAATTAACGAATTTTTAGAAATTATAAATAATATAATTTAACCGGTAGCATAGAGGTAATGTCCTTGCCTAGTGTGGTCAAGATAGGACGAACGAGACCCGGATCATCAATCTTAAAGATGTTACCTAGGTCCTAGCCTCTGTTAGGAGAGACCCGGACAGGATAACGAAGAGGGTCTCAACCCAGAAACAAAGTGAAGCGGGACGCATGAGGTGGATTGGCGAAGGATATTTCTAGATGGATGCGGCGAAGAACCCCCCGGGCGAATGTCAGTCTAGAGAATGGCATGTAATGGGTCTGGTTTAGGAAATAAACTGTGAGTTACTTTAATATGTTTATTAGTGGATTTGTATGTTAGTTAAGGAAAAGTAGGATCATTACAGCAGAGTAATATCCGGAACAAAATTCGGTCAATAAGAGACACAAGTGCTTGGAGCACGGGATGAAGACAAAACCGAACAGAGGAAATTCTATTGAGCCAACGCAAGATGGAATTGAAAGGTAGTGGACAGTTGTCTAAAATTGTCTTTGCAAGGAATCATATAGCCGGAAAGCCAGCACTAATTGTATTTTCACAACCGAAAATTAGACATGCCACATAGTCTATGTTTTAACTGGGTTCTAATGATGCTTCTAGTGAAATTTCTTGAAAATTCGAACAACAAATGGTGACTTAGCGTTCATATTATGTTTCGGATCCCTCAAAAAAACTTATTGAGGATCATTGACAATTCTATTCAAACTTCCTTGAACTTCGACTTAGTACCTCTCAGTATATCAGCCAACACTGTTAAGGCTTTCTCCTATCCACACTGTCTAGGCGGGCTACGGTGTTATCCATTCCTATTTAATTCTATTAATCACATATATTGTAAATAGTATACATTTCGTATGTTACATATAGTTTCTAGTTTTTTATTTTTAAAATTAGAATAAGCCCCTGTTGATCTATATACGTATATAAAATAAAAACAAATAATAATACATATTTCTACGAAAACAATCTTCATATAACTGAAATATTAAGCTGTACTCATTTATAAATAATGTTTTCAATACAAACAGATATATTCTAAAGCGATATAGAAATTGGGATAAATATGATTGAAAGTATTTAGCTCAGAAAACGAAAACTCAAAACTGGCCTAAATCTAAGCTTTAGTCCACAGATGAAAATCCCTCCGAATGCTTTTGTCGTTACCCCTCCAAATTGGCTCATATTTGAGCGATTTTGTGTAATAATATTTTTCCGCATAAATACTTTATTGTCACTATAACTATTATTGCTCCTAGAACATCCACAATAGTGTGTCATAACTCTATTCAGAAGTCATTTCATAATAAGTGTAAACATTGTCCAATTTTTAACATGAACTCTTACATTTGGAACCATTTTTGAATTATCATTTCGGATGTTTTAGGAGTAATAGTTAAGGAAACATTTAACGAATTTATGCGAAAAACAACAACACAGAATCGCTCCAAAATGAACGTATTTTGAACATGTTTCGGAGTGCGGATTCGGAGGGATTGAGTCTGGGCACTTAAAGGATTAGATTTTAATGGATTTGTTGAGTTCAAAAATGCAAGGTCAAACAATAAGTAATGTAAGTTTTTGGATACTGGAATAAAAAGTAATAAAACACTTAGTCTGTTAGGTTTTAATAAATAATCATCTACAATTCTTCATCGTATTTCCTAATGTTCAATTCTCATCAAAAAAAAAAAGCTCTGATTTTGATTCGAAAAATAAAATTGCTCTTTTTACCACATCCGATGAATCCATCCCACTGGTCAATTAGAGCGTTCTAGAGACACCGGAACAGATGGTAATCTGAAAGGGCTATGTCCGGAGAATTCGACGAATGATATAATAGTGTACTTTTTGTAGGGTCTCTCTTGAAACGTGAAATCTCGCATTGTCCTGATGGAATAAAATTCCGCACCTATTGTCCAGAAAAAGACGTTTTTCTCTCTAAACTAGCTTCAGACAGTCAACTTGTTCACAATAAAACCTCTCGCAATTGTTTGATTACGTTTTATAAAAATGAATAAGAGATAATTAATTCCAACAGACAACATCTGCAGATGGAAGCTTCTCCTAGTCTGCGGCATTGACTTTTCTCCGAGATTAGCCCCCTGCGGAGATCTAATGTTCCTTTTTCTATAATTTTCTACCATTTTCGAAATGTGGAAGCAGTATTCTCACCTTTTTTTAAACTCGCATACCAGTCACTTCCATTTCAAAATGTTAAACTAGAGAAGTATGTTTTTCCCCCGCTTTAGGAGGATGACAAAGTAGACGGTGAATCACCGAAATGCACTTCCCCAGCACAAATGATCAATTAATTTTTCGCCCTCCCTCCAAAACCAATCGAAACTGGTTTAATTATTAGTTTTTAAGTCTAGCTCTAATCATCTGATCCCTCCCTTCTGTATGGGGGGAATTTCGTGTCAAAACATTCATTACAACGGCAGGTATTGTGTTAATCCCTTTCCCTTTGGCCGATTTGGCTGAAATTCAATACATGTCGTTCTTATGGGGTTCTGGATACACACATTCATTCTATCAGGAGTTATCGTATTCACAGACACACACACTTACAGCCTGACAAAAACCTTTTTTCTTCTATTAGGGGATCGGAAAAAAAAAAAAATTCCGATGAAATTCCGGACCGATTACATAACTTTCCCTATATATACTATATTTATTCTATCTATCTATATAGGTAGATTTTGTCCCATTTATTTCTGGTTTTTTAAAACCTAGCAATTACAGACCTTTTGGGAAGCAATCACATCATCAGCATTTTCAAAGTATTTCTTTATGTTATCATTTTTTTCATGTTCATTCAAGTCTAGTTTAAATGTAGAGAGTCGACTCAAAAAATACGTTCTGTAAAAAAAAATATTTTGATTGACTTGAAAGAAAATGTTAAAATAAAGAACAGAAATTAGATACTGATGATGGGAATGCTTCCCGAAAATATATGTAATTGCCTAGGTTTTAAAAACTAAAAAAACAAATGGGAGAAATGTAGCTATGATAAATACATTATCATAAATTCAGGATCTCCTTACAGTCCAAAAGTTGTAACTTCTCCCATACTGGGGAAGTATAAAATAATTTATTAATCCCTTCTTAAATATTGTTCGTACACAATCATCATCTGGAGACCTAATAAAGTAAATATTTTTTTTAAACCGACATTACTTATGGGGCGACCTTGATAATGACAATGGCTGTTGACTCATAACTACTAGCAAATAAATAATTAAATACAATAGTAGTTTCACCTGCCACTTAACGCAATTTGTATGTAATCTTCTGATGATGAGAAAAAAAAGAAGAAAAAAAAAAAAAGCTAAAAGGGGTTTTATTTCAAATTATACAAAGTTAAATAATATTAACAAAATGTAAACTTAAAAAGTGAACACTTGCACAACAAGGTGAATAATTTGGACGTTTGAAGCTCAGATCATTTAAATCATTGGATTGATTTTTTTTTTCACATTTTCATTTATATTTTTTAACCAAACACAGGAAACTTCCATATGGAATCTCCTGTCACCATATGACCGTCTGTTTGAGCACTTGATAAACACTTTTAAAAAGTTCAACCTACAGCCGCCAAAAATAGAGTAAAATTTGAATGTAAGAACATACATGATATGTACATAGATATGTTTCAAATAATGAAATATTAATAAATACATTCTCATGATCTATATGGCACATAAAAACGAAAAAACATAATTAAACAACTTGAAAGAAATACAGTAATTAGAGAGCAAAATAATTACGTACAGATAATACTTTCTAAAAAAAAACAATTATTTTTAATTATATTTTTAAAATTATCCTTATTCTTGAAAAAGTACTGTTGTCAATTTTACACTGATACAACGAAATAAACATTTAAAAAGCTTCCTAACAACAAATAAATTTTTATAAAACTATATAAATAAAGAGCAATGAAATCAACAAATAAAAATTCAAATGTTCATATTTAATAAAATGTATAAAATCGAACCACATTTTTTTTGCACGCAGCTCACTTTCAATAAGTCTATAATATAAGA
This sequence comes from Aradus depressus, assembly GCA_963662175.1. NCBI lineage: Eukaryota > Metazoa > Arthropoda > Insecta > Hemiptera > Aradidae > Aradus > Aradus depressus. The sequence continues at coordinate 42,342,254 of OY759215.1, forward strand.
CAGGCAAACGTCATGAAGTCATTTTTATTTTTTTTTTTTTACAGAGTTGTGTCGCTAAAAGGAGACAAAACCTGTACAGTTCAGGAGACCTTCATACCAAGTTGCCTTCAGTGCTCCCCAATCAACAGTGCCTTCCACTATCTCAAGCGGAGTATTAATTATTTCCCTCATTTAATTATTGTATAGTTTCTAGAAATGAAATCCATTCGAGTTTCTTACTTTCTTTTATGTTCATAGGTATTACTGGCTCATTTTGAGATGGCAGATGAGGCAAGCCGCTCCCAGGTAAGGGAAGATTACACTAGATTAACTGTGATATAGATAAAACCAGGTTGAGAAATTTCAGTTTCTTCCTCAATAAAGATTATAAGAAATATTAATGCAAAAAGACGATTTAGTTCACTTCTCACTGTACTGTTCCTTACAAGCGCACATTTTTGGACAAATATATTCTAATAAAACTAAAATAGTCATTCTGGAGAATTTATTAATCATTAATAGTTTCCAAAAGCACAAGGACAAGTAAAGACTTTTGTCAGTATGCTTTGAGTTTGTTTGTGGGTACACAGTATTTGTCGTATCTCGTTTCAGATTTACATGAAATTTTGTATAAATGTTAATTAGTCCACCGGACAGAACTCGTAAAAGTCATAAAGAAAATAACTGAAGCTAGCAACTTATGTCAGTTCTACTGTCAATAAGAAAATTCAATATATATATATATATATATATATATATATATATATACGAAACGAAATTGTAACAACATTTCTAACGTCTAATTGTATGAGCAAAATGTTAAAATAGGGCTGGATCCTCTGATATGAGGGATGGATCTGTAACTTTTGTACTGTCTTCTTGGTGATAAACAAAAATTATATCACTTTAATAATCGACGGTGGATCTCTTAGTATATTACGGTAGCTAGGGCAAGAAATATTTTTCAATATATGAGCCAGTTTTCCAGCCAATAGCTTTTATCCGCAGCGAGGTATCATGGCTTAAGTGACATTAATAAGTAAGCTCGGATGCTCTACACTCGGTATAGGTCGATTACTGCCACCCACAACTCCCAAGTTTGAATAAAATAAAAAAAAAAACATTTTAGGGATTGAACGCCTTCCGAGAAATAATTCTGTTTATATCCTAAGCTATATCACATCGACAAGTTGTTTTCTTTTATCTAGAGTCGTCATTGCCCTCTCCGGGCGGGTGGCCATATACACACAGTGAAATTGTAAGATCGCTCAAAATGGATTTCAATTTTGCAAACTATGAATAATGTTTTCTTGCTGCAATTTCAATAAAGTGAGTGTATGTTATTTCATTTTGCCCAATTCTTTACTTTTACTGATAACAATCTGTTCGAAACTAAACATTACATAATAACTAATAATAATGAAAATTCACTTTTATCTGGCTTACACTATCTTAGACACAAATATTAAAAATGTTATGATATTATAATACTAATTACAAATATATGTATGTGTTTATAACAGTAGGATAATATCACAGGGCGTAATTCGTTTAGTAAACTTTGAGATTATTGGCAAAAATAGTTGCATCATATTAGAGTCCAAGTGCTGCTAATCACTTTATTAAATCCGTAAACGGCACGTGATTCCCCATTACCTTATGTAAGCAGAAAGGTTGGTCTTAGGAAAGACGGGTGAAGGGGACCCCAGATCTGATATCATCAACATGGCTCCTGAGGGCGCCGGTACCTCAGACGTAGCGGGCTTGTCTACTGAGCTCGCAGGTTCGAAACTCGGCCGAAGCCCTTAGATTTTTTTTTACCCTTGAGGACGCCTTCGGATGGGACGTTAAGCGATTAAAGACCCCTATCCTAGGTGAATTAATCTGAGTAGGCAAAATTTAGGTCTCCCATAAAAGAGTTGGGCTCATGAAAGAGCCAGCGCATCATGAGTCGCAATGACGTGGCGTCGGCCCATTCCGTATTTCCGATTAATCATAGTAGAATAGATTTTTTTCCCCAAATTGTTCCCAATTGGATTTATTGCAGATTTTAACCCAAATTTAAAGGTATTCCTGATATAAAATAAGTTTTTTTTTATATATATTAAATGTTTGAAGCTAAATAACAGCTGAACGGTCAATTTTACCAAAAAAAATGCATTGAAATAAAATAATTAAATGACATTTTGAGGATTTAAAATATATCATTAAAAATAATAATAAAAGCAATGGGCATAATTCAGAAGAACATCCCACTGGAATACTCCAATCAAATTAGTTCACTCACTCCATATGGAAAATCCAATTGAATGTTGGCACAGTAGGATACTTAGGATACTCACGGTGCGCATCCACAAAAAAACTCTCCAGCACTTGAGCTTCGGCGACATCTTGGAGAAATTGCGCCGATAATAGATCTTTTGATAGTTTTCCTTGATTTCATCGAAAACTATGTGTCCAAGTCGAAAATATATCAATCTAAGTTAGGTGAAAGGGAATCATTTGCACGAAGTGCCGCTCACGGTGATACTGGGGTAAATTAAACTGTACCAGATGAAGTCTCTAGCATACTAAAGTCGTATCCCACATTATTTTTGCCAATACTGTATTGCGAGAAAACTTTTTTTTTTTTTTTCAATGAGTAAAACTTCACAAACAATTGGTCACACAAGTAATTGGTAACATAATTGGACAATCGACAGGTATTTAAAGTTTAGAATATACTATCACAACTTTTCTATATTTTATTCGAGAGAAGTTGACCGAAACAAAGACCAAAATGAGCATTCACAGCGCATAGGACCCCGCTCACTACATTTAGTCAATTAAATCGCAATTTATTGTCGCCGGGCATTATTATTAAAAAATAAAAATGAAATGACTGCCAGGCGACATTAAATTTTAACGGCTAATTAATTCGAATAAATAATAAATAATTTTAGAAAACCTATTTTTTTTTGTTTTGCAATGGAGTTTCGCTCCACCTACTTACCCTTGCTTTGGTCAACCTCTCAAAGAACCTGGTATATAAACAGATGCGCATAAATCCATAAAATTGGTCCCTACTGATTTTTCTCTATTGATATTTTAGACATTAGAACACACAAGACAATATTTGATAATAAAAATGGACAAATAACCCACTTCTAAAATTTTTGTCAATTCCAGCGAAAATTCTGAAGCATACTAAATCCAATTTCAGACGAAGCGAGGAAGAAGGGGATGAAATTGAGTGGTTCTAACAACACAAAATCCAATCTACACCCAACTTTACGTTACACTGAACGTTTCCCCGAAAATAAAAATGTATTGATCAAATAATTGACGAACCATCTCAAATAATGCAAAAATATAAACTGAGGGTGAAAAAAATAAGAGACATAGAAATTTTACACATTCAATGTGTAAAGAAATCGGATTCGTAGAGTTTTTCTTTCTGCTGAAATTTGCGAAAATTGAATTTAGTACGTTTCGGAACTCGTATCCTTAAATTTTTCTCTTCCACCTTCATTGTTTACAATCGAATTTCCATAAAAATAAAGGTTTAACTATTCGATAGAATACACCAATACAACCAACGTTTAACAATATAACAATTTATAAGGCCAAAATCTAAATGCTTCGATAGTAAAATGCAATTGAGATTTTAGTAAAATCTGGTAAATAGTTTATAGATTTATAAATTATTTTTGAAATGAGTACAATACAATGGATTACTTACTATTATTACTTTTATTTGTTTTCAAGTAATCAAGAAATATCAGTTCTACGACTAGATTAAAAGACTAGCTAATAAAATGAGTATTTAATGAGAAATTAGTTAAACAGTATACCTTGGTAATTTTATACATGAAAAAATAAATAAATACCCACATAAGGAATCATTATTATTTTTTATTTTTTTTATGTTTGTTTCTATGAAGATCAAACAATTGACAGACAAATAAAACATTCTTTTGGAATGCTACAACTCCTCATCTTTGTTGTCTTCAATTTAGATCTGCCAAAAAAAATTACCCCCACAAGAATTGTTTAAAGATATTTTTCATAACTTTTAGTAGAATTAGCACTGTTCCAAATACATTCACATTACTTGTTATTATCAAAGGTTATACTGAATATTAAGAGGCAAAAAAAAAAGTGGACCCCCTTAAAAAAAATTCAATTTGGCGTATATTTTCCTAAATATTTCGATTATAACTCATCCCATCAAAAATCTATTCAGTCTGGAGTTGTAGAGAATGAAAAAAAAAAAATGTTTATGCTTAAAATATTTAAATAATAATGGTGAGGCGCTTTAAAATTTTTTTTCTTCAATATTTCTCATTTAAACAAGCATTTTTTAATATTAAAGTTTTTAGAAGTGTGTTGAAGTAAATTCACAAGAAAATATAAGCTAATTGACTTTTCTGATTCTAAAAATCCATGATATAGAGCTTTTAAAATATATTTGTCTCACTAACACCTTCAGTTGATATTAGGGCAGAACAAACAAGACATTCATGGAAAGTTATTTGAGTGAGTGTACAATGGAGTTTCACTAACTGAACGACTTCTGTTTGAAAAATGTTTCGTTATTTAGTCAAATGAGACGTTAAAATAAGTAATAATGAACCCCAATAATAATCAGATTATTCCCAGAACCACGCCTAATCTTCTCAAAAATGCTTCATACTATATAAATTTTAGATGAATACATTTTTAAAATTTTAAAATTGTTTTTAAAGGGATACCACTTTTCTTTATATATTATTTATTGCCTGAGCGTATTAGGAGCAGATACTTTTTTTTCTCTTTTATTACAAGTAAATTTAATATTCTTCATGCGGAAACACCATCAGCAACGACTCGACTTCTGAACAACACAAAGACACAATGAAACTTCTAATAAATTATATATTTCGAGCCCAACAATGTACATAATTCATCTTGAATAATCACAATCACAAAATCAAAAGACTAAACAAAAATATTGTAAAAACCAGAAAAGGGAGAGAGGAGAGTTGAATCATGAAATATATTTCACGAGACAAGACATTCTTGTATTTCATACTCCTGGGAACCTACCTTTCGGGCTGAGAGTCTTCCGGAGATCTTCTTCCTCTCGAGGCTGTCAGGGTCGTTGTTGGCTATCTCCTCCATCAGGAGCCGGTTCCGGATAAGATCCCGGACTGTGGATAAGTTTCGAAAAGAAGAATTGGCCAGACGAGTGTTCGGATGTACCCCGACCAGATCAAGAACAGCTGACAGAATAGATTTACCAACCTTCAACACAGGACATCACCGATTAATATTAAATCTTATTTTCATTCAACAATTTAAAAATAAAATATTTACAATGGTGGGAGGGGGATACTTCAGGTTCATATGCGTGAAATAACATGTTTACTTCATTGGTCTTAAATATAAGTCATCTTCCGGGGCGCGGGTAACAGAAGCCGGATGGGACGTTAAGAGATGGTCCCGAACCTGTACGATGTCAGGTACTCGTTAAAGATCCCTACCCTAGGTGAATAAAAATTTAGGGTAGGCAAAATTTAGGACTCCCACAGTGGAGTCGGGCTCATGTCCACCAGAGTGACGAAAGTGCGCTCTGGTAGTGGACGAGTTAAAGCCCAGACATGAGTCTAAGTACTAACTATAAGTTATCCTGCAATATGTATGATGGACGCGCATAAAAGACATTTATTATTATGAAAAAAAAAAAAAAGGCACATATATATTTCCGGAGTAAAGAACATATCTCAGTATATGCTGGATGTCTCAGTGTACAGAGAAGGACAATCGTATACCTAATTCACGGAAAAATGTGTTATAAGTCCACATGAGAAAAGAGAAATTCACCTTGCCATGTTTGTAGTTATGAGATCAACATTAATGTAAAAAACTACTATTAATAGTGTTAAAGTTAGTGTCAATACAAAATTAGTGTTTATCAATAGTGCTTATTAATTATCAAATATAATTCAAACAGGGTGTTTTGTTAAGAGAAAGCACAAGAAGACTAAACAATATGGGGCTTACAGAGTGAGTATCGAACATCATTGATCATTACTGTATGCTTTTTACTAATTTCTTTGGAAAATTAGAAAGAGCATTATTTAAAAACAATTTAAATGTTTTTTTTTTTCTCCTATAAACTGTATTTGGTGCAAATCGCTAGGTATATCCATATTGGTCGGTGAGACCTAATATATAGGTATTAGTCGGCCGGTTTCTGTCTCATCTCAAAGTATAGACCTCGCTTGGCTCAGCAAAAATAATGTCATCCCTTGATTATACACGAGAGGTCGGCAAACATCATGTTGCCCCCAACCACCTGTTAAGCGACCTTTGAGGTAACCAACATTATTTTTTTCACCATAAAAGTAAGGTAGGGAGTTAGAATCAGGCCTGAGTCAGAGGCAGGTCAAAGTCACAAATAACAATAGGACATATGAAATGTCCGTCTATTTATTATTCATATCTTAGGATTTAGTTAACTTATTTTGTTTTCGTATGCAGACCTGGAAGATTAGACGAAAAGTTCCTATGATTTACACTCGGTAAAAAATTGATTCAGCCAACAAATGACTTTTGTACACATGATACATTTTATTACATTTAACTGTCAGTTTCATCGCGGTGGGAAGAGAAGGGGTTGCGCGCGGATGAAACAGAACTTGATGGTATTCTTCAGAGGCAAAACCATGTAGTTTTTTTTATATTTTAATATTTTTTGATCATTCTCAAAATAACAACGGTTCCCTCAATTAATTATCTTTCTTTTGGTCATACAGAAACATTTTAAAAACGTTGTTCTAGTCCTAATATCGCATTGAATTTCCCTCCTCCATCCTCAAGTGATTATGGAAGAATAGATATTATATGAAAAAAAGGTATATCCAAATATCAAAAGAATTGAAGTCGATGATAAAGCAATACATATCCGAGAAACGGATAAAAATCCTTTGGTGCAAGCCATTCCCAATTTTTATATGAGTACAACATAACATCCTCTCGAATCATTTGTCTGGTCAACATAATAATTAGCAAGAGTAAATTAGAATTTCACTGTAATAATTTTTCAGACTTTAATTACTCTAAAATTGTAACAGCTAAATGTCATAAACAATTACATGTTTAACAATGTCATGTTTCTGACCAGATCGGATATTTTTTTAGTTAGTTATTGTGACTCATGCCCGGGCTTTAACTCTGGGGTCATGTCGTCTACTACCAGAGCGCTCTTCTTACGTCGCTCCGGTAGACATGAGCCCGACTCTACTGTGGGAGTCCTAACTTTGCTTACCTAGGTTTATTCACGTTCATTAAGGAGGGTTAACGAGTACCTGACATAACATAGGCTCGGGACCATCGCTTAACGTCCTTTCCGAAGGAAAGCGTGCTCAATTTTTTTTTACCTCCCATATAAAAAGCTAAGGGCCTCGGCCGGGTTTTGAACCCGCGATCTTGAGGTCAGTATACTTTTTTTATGATTTAACCATGATTTCAGATGTCTACAATATATTAAAATATATCCGCGGCTTTTTAATTAAGTGCTATTCAACTAATTATTTTGATTTATAATCACAGAACGTACAAACTATTACATACCAGATAAAATAAATTGACAAAAATGAAATCAAATCCAATTCCTCATTAGATTTAACCTTCATCATACACCCCTGTCCGTTCTCCGAAGACCCTGATGGGAGTTCCTGATCTCTACAAAACATCTCTTACCTACCTTTTTATTTGACAATTTTTTAGACAATATTTTCTTCGTCTCTGAATTTGTTTCATTTTGTAATTCCAAACTGGCTTCATCGAATTCATCTTTGACAATTTGCCTCTGAAGACCAATTCTGATTTTGTCCAGATTCTTGTACATGGAGTTGATCAAACGGGAATTAGGATGTTTTCCAAGTAGGTCAGGGAGAGCCGACAGAATTGACTTACCCACCTGAGGGGCGGAAATAATAAATTTAATCCTTTTGTTAATATGTAATTTAATATCTAGGAATAGATAGAATACCACGCGAGGTATATACTAAGACAAAAATAAACTGTCATTTTTGACAAAACTCTGGTGAAAGAGTTTTTTTTATAAAGCCGCCAAGTTACAATTATTAAAGTAAACAGTTAATTATTTGAAATAATAAACAATTTTCACATTGAGAAACTGGCAGTTAAATCTACGAAAATTATGGTGCAGAAGTCATGTGTTAGTATGAAAAAGCGTTCATATCTAAATTTTTTTAAAATTTGGTAAAAATTTGGGAAACAAATTCTTACAATAAATGTTTTACAAGCTATCATTAATAAAACAACTTTTTCAACTTGAAATTGAAAAGACTATGTCTGTGAACACTCTCCACAGAATTAATACATCGACATGAAATATTATATGTAGATCCAGAACCCCTTGAGGAAGACATCTATTGGCTTTCAGCTAAATCGGCCAAAAGGAAGTGGGACATTAGGGTATATATAATGGTTTTGTGAACTGTCGAGTCCTACCCTGATTCTGAATTCTATCCTAGAAGTTGGACAAGCGAACAAGCCCATGAGGCCTTATTTAAAAATTAGTGGTTTTGAGATAGTTACCAAAAAACTTTTGAAAAATGTCTGCAGTTTACCTGCACACCAAGTCTTTCAGTGCTTTTTAGCTTTCTGTAGCTCCACCCAGGACGGTTTTTGAATACAAAGCCTATTGGAAATTTTATGTCGAACATTTTTTTCGCGAGAACCCTAGGTCACGTTACTATTTTTTGTAAACGTTTTCGCTTAGCCAGATGCTCTAAAAAATTATTATAATTTTCACTCGTTTAAGTTTAAACGAGAGAAAATTATAATAATTAAAGTATACATAGTAATGTATATACACCTGGAAGAGAGAAGCTGTAGTAGGATATACCTCCTAACTGGATTCTTTAAAGCTGAATCTTACTTGAAGAAAATGCTTAGGAAATAAATCGGGGAAACCTTCTACTTCGCAAAGAGCAACTCGCAGAAGCTCGAAAACAGTTTACTCTGATAGGAATTGTATGCTCAACAACTTTGGGCCTATAGCTTGTGTGCAGCGGCTTAAGAAAAATAGCGGAAAACCCCTATCAGGGTCGGACATTGGCATCCACTCCAGGCCCCAAAACGTGTCGCAGTGATAATCACCCAAACCGTTGTAATTTTGAAAAACATGGAGAGGACTATAAATGGGAAACTTTTCTCAGTATTCATTTGTGTTTATTACATTTTTCCAGTTAGGGGCGCAGTTTTCGTATAGCGGCAGGAAATGAAGGAAAACCATCCATAGGTCAATTATCGGCCCAGTTTTTTTCCAAGAGGACGCCTGATGTTCAAGTTGTATGGGACTTTGGTGGGATGTTCACTATGGTCATCCTAATTACCTTAATCAGCGGGATTTACTACAAGTGGTCTGAAAAGTGACAATCTGAACCAAAGTATAGACGGAGTGATCGCTCCCCACTGCTAGACTCACCTCCTCATAGAGTGCCGGGGTGTACTTGGGCGGCACGATGTAGTTGGTGTAAGGCTTCCTGTCGACAGACTCCCGGCAGGGAGGCGGCAGCGAGTTGAGCGACTTGCCCGTGTTGTAGTTACACTCCAGGGTGTAGCTCCGCACTAGCCCCGTCGCCTTGTATACGCCAACTCGGCCGCAACCCTCTCTCGAACTTCCGTCCCGCCGATCTCTACCGGACACAAAGAAACATTTATAGTCAATCCTAAGTTGAATTTTCGGATTATATTGATCCTTCTTAATTTTCACAAAATTGTTTAAAACAACAGGTTTGTTCGCATCGCATGAACTATACACTTTACTAACGCACAATTCAGGACCGAAAAGTCATAAGTGCAGGAAAAAGTCTATACTCCAAAAAAAGCGTCGAATTGTATGACGAAAGACAGGTTATATTTACCATTTAGATTCAATTTTCCCTTTAAATTGTAAGCAATCTCATAAAACCATATTCTTCTATAAATAACTTCCAAGGCAGTCTTCATAAAATAAAGCTAATTACTAAACCTGCCAATACTATTTGGAAGTTATTTGAGTTCAACTCCTTTCAAAATGAGTACAAACTACTGCAAGGCATAAAGTAAAACTGCAACACTATGGAAACTAATTCCCCGACCCGAACAAACATATTTGTGCATTAAACACCGCAAATTCAATGCACAAATTTGACTTTTATTTACATTTAAACAAACCTATAATTAAAAATAAATAGGTTTCAGGGAAGAATACCAAACTAGCAGTCACAAATGTATAATACGGAGTCAAATAATTTATTTCAAAATTAAAATGAGTACTCACCTTACATACATGTTTCTTTCGGTAAAATTGCATGAGTCAAATAAAAAGTGCTGGGAGTAGAGAGTGATCAGTTTCGGAAACAGCATACACTCAACTTTAGCATTCATATCTTCAAAATGGTTGCCATACATAAAAATTCCTGTAAATATTACAAATATAATAGACAACTTTATTTACTTTAATTACACATTATTTCCAAGTTTTTACAAATAAATCCCTTTAATGAGTAGTTTAAGTTATAACTATTCATGTTTTGAGATAGAATAAACTTTGCGCTGTAGTTTATGTGATAAAAAAAAAAACTGTTCGGAGACAGAAAAAAATCAGTTAACAAATTGCAAATTGTCTACAAAATAGCTATTTCTAGATTTTTCAAAAAAACTCAAACTAATTGGCCATTCAAGGAATGAAATTGAAATGAAACGAGTCAAATCTTGAATCATCCTACGAAGTTTATTGTTATATTTGCACAACACTTTTTCGTATAAGGTTTGAATAAAAAATATTATTTTCGTATCATGTTCATTATCATTTTAATTCTCTGACAGATAAAGTTATCTCCTGATGACAAAAAAAAAATCTAATGCTTGTTATTGTTTTGTATTTTTTATTTTAGTAAGTTGAAGTTCATCGTTGGCTTTTCTTATTTTTTAAAAATTTTGTTCTTGTTTTTCTAACTTGTTATAGCACTCTGTTCTTTTAGATGAAAAACGTTTAAAGGTAGAAAAACTATTTTTTGAGATTTGAATGTTTGAAATTTAACAGATCGAATACAATCATGAAAGCATCTCTGAGATAGTTGAGAGGGCGGGGGGAGTATAGCCGGAGAGAAGTTTTATCTATGAAATAAAATTCTCCTCCCGACGGGATTTGATGGTGAGTTCATGCAATCAAAACCCTACTCTGCCCTTATAATATTGTCGATTAATTAATTTTTAACTATCATAAGTTCTGAAGTGTATTAATTCTCCATATTTAAAAAAAGGAAATATACAAATAAACGAAATACAATTAAGGAAGCCTCCGATAGAAGTTTTTTTTTTTTTTTTTTTTTCAACAAAATCTGTCTTCAAACAAAACAACGGTGAATCGTTTTCATATCCTCAGTGTAACACACATATGACCATACATGAATGGTTTACATACCATTGTCAAGTTACCTTTTTTCGATGTATGTCCATGCATATCGATGTACATGTACAGCCCTGAGTCCTCCGGAGAGGTGATCACAGGACCAACACCGATGGCATTAGCACCATCCTCCATGTTCACGTTCGGTTCTAACGTGATGTTCACCTCAAAAAATACAATTTCAGATAAAGAATCGGAAACTAAAAAAAAAAAAATCTAAGAATCCCAGTGGCTTTAATGTTCAACAGGAAAATGAAACTGTGATATAGTGGTGAGCAAATTCAGTTTCATTGTATACCAAAATTGTTAAGTTTTAAAATAGCTAGCTGGAGCCAATGAAGGACATCAATTAATCAGTTTACATAACAATATTTGTTTAAAATGTATTCACACTTTATTGAATTCATTTTTTTGAATTAGCTTTTCAGGGTCGAAAAAATTAATCGTGGTACTGTTTATTCATGTTTCAATAGTACTTTTTCAGTAAATTTTTTTTAAAAAGCAGATGAATCGTACAATATATTTCCCAGCACGTCTTCATCAACTAAGATTTCACCCTTCCTCAAAAAACATTAGACGGTTTGGGCTAAAAATCCAAAGTTGTCTTACAAAAGGACTTATGAATCCTTGAAACTAAATTTTGTGCTGATATATTCTTCATTACATCAGCAGTTATAGGGTCTTTCCCTCAGGGGGTCAGGGGCACCCAAAAAAAAAAAAAAAAAAAAAAAAAAAAAAATATAGGGTCTTTAATCACCTCCTCTGACCCCCCCTTCCCTTTCATCTGGTCAATTTCCTGAAAATTTATGTGTTACATTTACACATAACATTTCGTGTCGATACATTCATTACACCGTCAGTTATTATAGTTGTGTTAATTCCTCCCTGGTTTTTGCCTGACAATCGAAAGGTGTCCATATCGAGTTCTGGATACACATATTGAATGTCATGTCGGAAGTTATCGTGTTCACAGACAAACAGCATTTTTTGAAGTGAAAACTTCTTTAGAACCGTTGTGATTTGAAACTCGATGAAACGAAGCGACACTATTGCCTTATCTATATATATAACAGTTGTTTTATTTAGTCATCTGTTTGAATTACTAACATAAGGACTTCTTGTAACTGAAAGTGAAGAGAAAAAAAGTTGCCGATAATGCTTCTTCTCTAGTCTTGCGACACAAAAAAGATAATCATGAAAAATTCCATCGCCTCCTCCTCTCCCTCCAAAAAGTTTGGAATTGTGAATTTTTTTAGACTTTCAAGAACTTATTAAGGAAACATTTATTTCATACTTCAGTTATCATAAGCCACTCGTGTCATTTGTTGAATTTAAAAACATGGAGTTGGAATAATTAAATATAAAATAATTTTTAAACTTGGTACCAATATTATAATAAATAATTTTTTTTTGTTTCATTTTTATAATCAGTGGATAACATGAAATTCCGGTGAAAACTCGACATCGAATTTCTGACCGATGACGTATCTTCGTACAGCTGGGAAAGTAAAATGGAGAAAAAAATACGTGTTGAGGACTTAAATGAATAAATCAAGTTAAAGTTAAATTTTAATGTAAAAAACCGAAGTTGTTCATCTTTTTTTCTTTTTATTAATATAACTTGTAAAAATTGTTTTTTTTTTTCTTCTTCTTGATTTCCTTGTTCTTGTACGAAAAACACGAATTTTTATTTAATATTACATATTTACTTAATATAAAGTCGTAACAAGTAACAATGAATAATAAAAAACTTGGATTTTGTCTATACTACACTGAAATTTATTTACTCAAGCACTTAACAACAAAATTATTTCTTTTTAACTCTCTGTAGAAATAATGCGAGTCTCAGTTGCCAAAAACACTAAATTAAAAGTATAAATAAATATTTAAAAAAACACATTATTCATCGAATTATTCACTGGCTAAAGCTGCACTCCTAGCAATAACAGTGTATGTATTTTGTAAATATTTCAGCCATGAAATAATAATAAAACTTACTTCAGAATCAGGGCCGGTCATAACTCTATAGTTGGCGCCTGCATCTCCAGCCATCAGAAAGTTCTCGTTGAGTTTCTTGTTTAGACTCAGACCAGACACTTGATCCTCTATATTGCACAATTTTAAATTGTCACCTCCATCACCTGCAGGGGTGTCAGGAACTTCCATTCCATGGTGATAATACCTTATCATCGTCCTGCAATATTTCAAAACAAATTATTGTTTTTGATGTTATTCATGAAGAGATTCAAAATCAGTTTCATATCTTAGAACATGAAGAAACATTTTTATTCGGGGATGAAATTTAACCGTAAAAAGAAAAAGAGACAGATGTATTAAATGAGTCGATTCGGTTTAAGTAACTTAATATAACTCCCTCTTAACAATACCAGTCATGATTACGATATCAGGAAGAACGACGATGTTTTAATAAATAAACACTGCTCCTTTCTTTCTGAAAAAAAGCACAACTCAAAAAGGAAATAATATTTGTTGGATTTGGGTACAGGTTAATGAGAACTTAGAGTAGAGCAACAGATATATTTATTTGGTCAACACCCTTATTACAAAACCGCGAGGTAACGAACACAAAGTCAGTTGTTCAATAATAAGTTCCATACCGCGTGGGAACTACACAAGTCACTCACTTACTGTGCTTGGTAACAGACGACTCACTTTATACATGGTAACTAACGATTCACCTTATACCCGCGTGGTAATAAGGACGAATCCATTCCGCACACCGCGTGCTGGCTCGACCCAGGCTCTCAGTCCACCCCGCGTGGTGACCAACTGGTCCCTCTCGTTGTTAAGAGACGACTGAATCCTGTAGTTCAATGAATCAACAAGTCACTCACCACAGGTCGTTCAAGGAACACACCGTAGGTATCGATTCTCGGCGTGTTCCCGAATTCACTCGCACTCAACTCGCGACTTAACATCCCGCCCCCCATGAAGGCTCGGCTTCATTATTGCGTTGGGAGCGGGCATAGTCGCGAAAGCGGTCTGCGCACGACCCCGGTGGTCGTTGCGACATCCGCGACTCTCGCGACCCCGTCTTGCCCCGGGTAGAGCTGGGTGATCCGTCCCAGCTTCCAGGATTGCGGCGGAGCGTTGTCGTCCCCGTGGGTCTTCTTCAAGAACACTTCTGACGCGAGCGGGTACCGTTGTAGTTCCCGATTAGCTAGCTCATGTAGCGTGCGAATCGCGAGAAAAGGCGCGGAAGTAGTCCATGAACGGAGCGGAGGCGACATGCATCAGTGTAGCGAATGGTGTGCGAGTGGTGATCTCAGCGCCGCGTGTAGTGGAAGGCGGCTGTCCGAGCCGACTTTTGCGTCCAGGCATACGATGAGTAGGCCAATTGGTGCGTTGAGGTCGTGGGTTGCAGGCTTCATCCAAAGAGGCTGGAGGCGCTGAAGTCGCGGGTTTCGGTTCAGTTTGCGCAGAAGAGGCGTCGCAGGTGGATTCGTTCGCGGTGGCGGGAGGTGCAGTCTTCTCAGCAGCAGAAGATCTACGGCGTCGGCGCTGGTGCCGCGGGGTCTTGTTTTTTCTAAGGTAGAACAACAGATATATTTATTTGGACAACACCCTTATTACAAAACCGCGAGGTAACGAACACAAAGTCAGTTGTTCAATAATAAGTCCCATACCGCGTGGGAACTACACAAGTCACTCACTTACTGTGCTTGGTAACAGACGACTCACTTTATACATGGTAACTAACGATTCACCTTATACCCGCGTGGTAATAAGGACGAATCCATTCCGCACACCGCGTGCTGGCTCGACCCAGGCTCTCAGTCCACCCCGCGTGGTGACCAACTGGTCCCTCTCGTTGTTAAGAGACGACTGAATCCTGTAGTTCAATGAATCAACAAGTCACTCACCACAGGTCGTTCAAGGAACACACCGTAGGTATCGATTCTCGGCGTGTTCCCGAATTCACTCGCACTCAACTCGCGACTTAACAATATTTTTAATACCCTTCCCCACTTCTTGAAGTCAATAGATACAATAAACAAACTTAAACATTAACTAAAAATATTTTTTTGAAAAAAATCCTCTATTTGGAAAAGGATTTTTTTTTCATTGTTCAAAAAGAATAATATAACCCATAATATTAAAGTCGTGTTTCATACTTTAATTTTTATTACCATGTCACAATGGTCGTGTGGATAGCAAGTCAGCCTCTCAAGGCAAAGAAGGCCTGTTCGACTCTCGTAAGATCAACTTATTTTATCTGTCATCACACCCCTCATCACCCTCCTCACAACACTTGTTTCAGAGCTCATTCCAAAACTATCAAAATGATTCACACAACACACACAAACAACAAGCTAACACTCCTACTATGGAATGCCAATGGGCTGATCTCCCATAAAAACGAACTGGAAATACTTCTAAATGACAAACGAACTGACATAGCACTAATTACTGAGACACACTTAACTTCCAAACTACACTTTCACATCACGGACTACGTAACATACAGAACAGACCATCCTGACGGAACAGCACATGGCGGCAGTCTCATCCTCATACATAACAGCATCCAGCACACCGTCATATCACAAACACCTACCATGTCACTTCAATACACAGCCGTCTCTATTAATTGCAACTCCAACCCATTAACCATCTGTTCAGCTTACAGCCCACCCAACAAGGCACTGACACAACACGACATGACCACATTCCTCCATGGCCTGGGTCCACGATTCATAGCTGGTGGCGATCTGAACGCCAAACATGTGCATTTTGGGTGTCGCACGACCAACACTAGAGGACGGCGACTACTTGGACTACTAAATTCTTCCAGTTACGACATCATAGCCCCAAGACAACCCACTTATTGGCCCACATCCATCGCTAAATCCCCTGACTTACTCGACTATTTTATTACATCCCATATAAACGCATCTCATACTTACGTGACTGCCTTAGACGACTTATCATCAGACCACTCCCCAGTTTTACTTGAACTAGCCTCCAAACCCCTGGCCCGGCCTCAGAGGCCATCATTAATAACAGGACCAATAAACTGGGACTGTTTCAGAGAAGAACTGGACGACAAAATAAACTTAAACAATACCATACGGACACAAGACGAACTTGACGACGCAGCAGGTAACTTCACATTGTGGATTCAAGAAGCTGTGACAAAATCGTGCCGACCACCCAGACCAAGACGCTCACACAACAACATATCCCTCCCACCACACATCCTGCAGATGATAAGAGAGAAAAGAGCGGCCAGGTCTCGATGGCAAAGATCGAGGTACCCTTCC
This sequence comes from Aradus depressus, assembly GCA_963662175.1. Taxonomy (NCBI): domain Eukaryota; kingdom Metazoa; phylum Arthropoda; class Insecta; order Hemiptera; family Aradidae; genus Aradus; species Aradus depressus. The sequence continues at coordinate 42,358,967 of OY759215.1, forward strand.
GACAGACAGACATACAATCAACTCCGGCGAACCCTCTCTACAGAACTTTCCAACCTGAAACAAGACAGACATGAGACATATATCTCGACTCTGGCGGCTCGAGATAACTCACTTTGGACAGCGACGAAACGGCTTCTTGGCAATGCACGGGTATCACACCCCCTTCGGCGGAATGATGGGGCCTGGACTAGGTCAGACCAGGAGAAGGCAGACCTCTACGCTGATTATCTTTCCAAAGTATTCACTCCCCACGAGGACATAGGAGACGACCAACATACAGACCAAGTACTGACAGCACTTACTACCCCCCTCCAACTAACTCTCCCCCCAAAGGCATTCAGTCCTAATGAAGTTGAACTGACAATTAAAAAACTCCCCTTACGGAAATCTCCAGGTCATGATCTGATAACCGCTGAGATACTACGACAGCTACCGAGAAAAGGACTAATTTACTTGACGAATTTATACAACACAGTACTACGACTATGTTACTATCCCCTTGTCTGGAAGATATCAGTAGTCAGGATGATTCTTAAGCCAGGGAAAACCCCAGACCAGGCCTCGTCATACCGTCCTATAAGCCTGCTTCCTGTGATATCCAAACCACTAGAGAGACTTCTACTGGACAGACTAACCTACATCACTGCACAAGACAACCTTCTCCCAGACCATCAATTTGGCTTTCGACAAAGACATTCGACAATACACCAGTGCCATCGTTTGGTCGATTACATAGCCACCAGCTTTGAAAGAAAAGAGTTTTGCACAGGCGTATTTCTGGACATTGAAAAAGCGTTTGATCGTGTCTGGCACCCAGGCTTGCTCTACACACTTAAATCTCACCTTCCTCACACATATTATTTAATACTTAAGTCATTCCTAGAAAACAGAAACTTTAGGGTATCTGAGGGATCTTCCTCATCACATTTTTTGGAGGTCAAAGCTGGAGTCCTCCAAGGAAGTTCCCTCAGTCCCCTACTCTTCTCAATCTACACAGCACACATTCCACAACACGACAACACACTACTCGCTACATACGCAGACGACACAGCCATTCTCTCAACACACTCAGACCCAACACAAGCAAGCTCACACTTACAGGAACATTTACACCAGCTAACAGATTGGGCCAACAAATGGAGACTAAAAATTAATAGAGACAAATCTCTGCAAACCACATTTACTCTCAGACACAACACTTGTCCACCAGTATACATTAACAACCAGCCCATTCCTGCATCAGACACTGTCCGATATCTAGGACTTCATTTAGACAGACGTTTAACTTGGACAACTCATATCAGACTGAAACGCACAGACCTCAAAAGACGATTTGGACAACTGAAATTAATCATCGGACGACGATCGACATTATCGCTTGAAAACAAACTTCACATTTACAACACTATACTAACACCCATCTGGACTTACGGAATCGAGATATGGGGATCAGCCAAAAAATCAAACATACAACGCCTTCAGTCATTACAATCCATCATACTACGCCACATTGCCAATGCCCCATTTTACGTTTCCAACCTCACATTACATAATGACCTCAACATCCCATTTATACCTTCTGTTATCAAGACACGATATCAAAATTTTCACGACAAACTCCATCATCACGCCAATCCACTTATTCTCCAATTATCCACGAACACTCTCCCCACAAACCCACCAAGACGTCTAAAGCGGGCATGGCAGAGGGACCTGCTCCAGGATTAGCCTGGACTCCTCTTCGGTCACGTACCTCAGCAGTACAGCGACACACTTGCCACAGCACATCATCACGATCACTAGTGACAAATGTTGTCGTTGTGAATATGTAAATAAATAAATAAAAAAAAAAATAATAAATTTTTATTGTCCTGGCAGAGTTCCTCCACAGATATTCTCTTATAAGGTCCGTCGAACCAACTTTTGTTTAATATATGCATTACGAATATCATTATTTTTATTACTTACATACTAATTTATTTAAACTGTATTAGTTTATTTTTTTTTTTATATATTTTTATTATTTTATTGTTACAGTATTTTTTTTTGCAGCTATTTTATTTCTTTTTTCTTTCTTTTTTATAGTTCGCACATTATGACCTCAGGAAAGAACGATGTCATGAAAAATATAGTTCAGGAAAATTATAAAAATATTCAACATAATTAAAAAGTGTATCTATTGTATTTATTAACATTAATATTATTGTACACATTTATTTTCCAGTATTTATTATATTATTTTTTATTTTATTTTATTTTTTACTAATCACATTTTTGTTATTGTGTATAATTGAGGGGGTTAGAAGCAAAGGGATGTAAGTGACAATTCGGCTGAAATTGAGATATGTGTGTTAACATCTTCCTTGACACCTACCCTGACTACTGGCTAATAATCAGAACGATTGTTAGTACCAGTGCTATGCTATCTAGTGGAAAATACCTGGGTAATACCTGAATTTATGATGTTACTATAACTTTGAAGGTAATTATCTCGAAATGACATTTTTGTCACTTACATCCCTTTGCTTCTAACCCCCTCAATTGAGAAAAACTCTATATACTGTGAATAAAAATATATAAACATTTTTTTTTTCTCTTTTAGCGGCTTTTCAGTAGAAATCAGTTTTTTTTTACAAAATAGAGAGAGAGGAGAGAGACATTGTACCTGGAGCTGTAGATACTAGGATGTAGGGTGGGGGAAGGGTTGCCGTAGACCCTGTTCAAGTTAACCCCCCGGGTGTCCGTCCTGTAGTTGCCGCGGTACACCCCGTCCGGGTTCAACATGGGGATGATTTTGAAGACAAAGTTCTTCCTCAGGGCGATGGCCACAGGGTCATCCCGACTCATCAGAAAGTTCATCATCCCTGACATCACATAGCTAGAGGGCGTTTCACCCGGGTGAACACGAGCACTCAGGAAGATAACCTAGTGAAAACAACAAAAAAAAGTAAAATATCAATCAAATACATAAATTAAATTTATACGCACGTGGTAAGTTTATCAGTAAAAAAAAAATTGTCGGTGATTCACCGGCAATGTTCTTCCTCAGAACGAATTAAACAATTAACATTTTGTTTCCCCTTCAAAACCAGTCGACCTTTTGCGTCAATAACCAATAGTTGACTTAAACAGAGGCTTCTAAATCCTCATACATTTTGTGATATACGTTCATTACACCGGCTGTTATTAGGATTTTTGAATTCAGTCCTTTCCCCTGAACCCCCATTCCCTTAGGCCAATCTGGCTGAAAATCAATAGGTGTCGTCCTCAAGGGGTTCGGAACACACATACAAAAATATCGTGTTGATATATTTATTCCAATGGGAGTTATTTTGTTCACAAATATACATATTTTCATTTTTGGTATCAGGGTGTCGGAAAACATGCTATTCAGGTGAAACATTAACTTCGAATTTCTGAACTACTTCTTATAGCTGGGGAAGAAAAATCATATTGAAGCCTAGTAGTAATCCAGTGTTTTGGAACACAAAAAGCCTAAAAATATTACCTTTTTACTAGGCTGATATTTGAAAGGCCTCTTCTTATTGGAGTCTGGGAAGAGGAGCGCAGGTCGGGGCTCCCTCAGCTTAGTGATACTATGGAAGGAACTAATCGTTATCAGATCTATCCTTCGTTTCTCCAGGGAGTAGGTGAGAAGTTCCCGATGGTAATAAATATCGTCCTGCTTTGGGTCGCCTGAAATATATTTTCAACATATACTTTTTAATATTAACAATAGGTGAAGTGAGGTGAGTACAGGAGCTTTTCAGAGAATTGCCACCACAAGTTAGCTTAAATTGTATAAATAGATATGTTACATGGTTGCCCGGGCTTTAACTACAAGGTCATATGGCCCCACCTATGGTGTACATGAGAGCCCGACTCTATTGTGGGAGTCCACAATTCTGCCTACTCAGATTTATTCACCTGGCCAGGGGTCATTAACGAGTACCTGACAACGTACAAGCTCTGGACCATCGCTTAACGTCCCACCCGAAGGTTTTTTCACCTCCCTGATAAAGTACCTTAGGGCTTCGGCCAGGTAAGCGCGCTACCTCTAAGCTACTCGCCCCCTCAAAATGTTTAATTGTAATGACAGATGTTTAATTTTCTAAGATAAGAAGAGTGAGATCAGGCTTATGGTCGAGAAAAACGAACAAGAATATCAAATAAAAAACCTACGTTTAAATAAACAAAACCTACATCATAGCAGAATAAACGCATCAAGAAAAAACCAAATATGGTATCACATTATTATATTATTCTGTTATGATGTAGGCTTTTTATTTTATTCATTTTTTTACTTAATTTTAGCTTGTATAAGCTTACTAGTATGGACTTGTATGTTAATACAGGCCCTGCAAGAGGCGCAACCAGTGCCGAAGGCTTGAAAGAAATCTCTGGTTATTTTTTATGCCCACTTGTCTCTTCTCTACCTTGGTCAAACTTGCTACATATTACTAATTGTAAAATATATTTAGTTAAATACAATTTTCACATTTTCAATCATGTATAATTATTGTCTGCTACAGTCTCCAGTATTCGAAAGGTTCTATTTATTACAATTACGATCAACAAGGGAGGAAAGTAGACAATAAGATAACTCGACACCCTCCTCATATCTTTATTAAATAATATATTATAAAATAATATTAAATATGGTCCTTGGGTACCAAGGGCAAAGCTCATCTCACAGAATGTATTATTTGCAATAAGCAATGTGTGTTCTGCTTAGTTCATTCTCAGATTAGAACATGTGTTTAGTAACAAAAAATTTCCAATTATATCTTTGTTAATAGTCAACATTTTTGTAAATCCTCAAAATCTACTATAGATTTTCTTAAAAATCCAAGAGATTAAGTGCATTTTTTTTTTTTTTTGACGTGGGTGTTGGTTTATTAGGGAAGACCATTGTAGCACTATCAAATATAATGAACCACACTAGATAGCATGAATATACGTACTTGCAAGGTGCTCGATTATCCGACTTTTAGCAGTATTATCCAATATTGCTAAATTGGTTTGAAGGTCTGTGTATGTATACGGATATGTAAAAGCAAAATAAACTGTCTGAAGTCTTGTATCGCCAAATTTAAAGAGGAAGCTGACTGTAAACTGCTTGTCTTCCATCTGGAATGTATATATTATTCAATGAAATACATATATTACTATACATACATAGGCATATGTAGGAAATATTTAAGCTCACCAAGGGGGGATTTTTCCCACAAACCGGGAGACTTGACTGAAGAGGATATAGAACACATGCAGCAAGTAATAAAGATTAATTTAAAATTAATGAAACAAACTTATAACTAGCAAACACTGTTCTACAACAAAAAAAAATATTATTAATGTTTGGGGAATATGTTCACTGAATCTGTGCTGTGTTTCTAATGTTTCTAACAGAATCAGGTGGTATTAATAAATTATTCTAAGTTTCAAGCATAAAAGTGTCTATTATTTCCGTACAATTACTATAGAAATTGGATGACGAAAATTGATAAGAAGCTGAAAATGGGAATGTCTTAAATATGTGTGTGTGATTGTCGGCAGTTACAACACTAAATGCCGACATCTTCGAAAAATTGTGGCAAAATTAACATTTCACTGTTTTGTTCAAGATAAGCTCAGAGTATTAAATTAATTTCATGCAAATTTAAAGTATGTCAATATATATATCTCGATGGCCACAGGTAATAAGTGGGACTCACCCCAGTTTTACAGGAAAGTAAACACAAAGTTTGAAGTTTTCTCCAAAATCGCTTATTCATGCTATATAAATAGTTTTTGAGTCAAACCGTATTAAATATTTATTTTTTTTGGAACTTGCCCACTTCTTCCCCGTGTAAGTATAGTTGGCAATGCTGTAACTAAATAACCATTGACCGCCGGGGTATCTGGACTGGGACAGGCCCGGACTTGGAAGGTGTGGACGGTTTCATATGCACACCCTCATCGTCAAGCCTCGCTATCTCCACAAGTCCAATGCTTACATATACTTATACATTAGAGAGAGTAGCCCGACGATGCTATTGCCTGCCCCTGGCCTGGCCTGCCTATACGGTGCCCCTGGGTCCCATCCTTGTTTCCGTTATTTGCATAAAGAGTGCGCTGGCTCAGTAAGGACATTAAATATAACGCGGTAGGGTGTAACCTAAGTAGTGGTTCACCTCAAACAAACCATATAAATTTTAAAAAATAGACTTACCTACTTTTTCCCCGTGGCCATCAATATATATACACTACATTCCAAAAATAAGTGACCACCTTCCATAACTATTGAACGAATGGTTGCATTAGAACGGGACAAAGTGGGATCTTCTTCGGATCAAAAGAACAGTAAGGCTAGTTAGTTGCATGTTGACTCATCCCTCCATCGGGGACACCCAATATAAAATGAAGGAAGGAAAGTGGTGTCAAGTAGTGCTTCATTTTTAAGGTCTTTCAAAAAGAAGAAATTATTGTTCGAAGTTTCTTTTTATTATTCTTCAATTCTCCAAGAGGGCGGGCAAATAAAAAAAAATATCGCTGTTACGAAACTCCTCACACTTCATAAATAGAGGTAATCTTCTTCTTTCTAAAAGTCCATCAGCGTTCCAAGCGAGTATCACAGTGCGAGAGAGAAAGTTATCAGGGGTGGTCAAAAAACACCCAATATAACAATATAACTAAATAAACAATAGAACTAAAGACAAACTTTTTTTTGTTGTTGCAAAAGTAAGTTTCTATATAAATTAGATAAAAACCCGAGCATAGAGAACGCACAACTCCGTCAAGCGTGGCTTAGCAGTTTCATGACTATTAATTCAAGATAAATTCCATTCAGACTACAAATACGATTAAAAAAACATAGAATCGAAGTTACATAGCATACTATTTCCTTTCAGGGGAGTCTAGTTTGGAGTTTCTATATGTCAGATATAACAAATGATAAGTGTCACGCCGAGAAGTTTTTTTCTATTCCAGAAATTTTTAGAAAGGGCTGAAGAAGACCTTTTTGGGTCGAAATGTCCCCTTAATTAGTATTGTACACAATTTCTAAAGAAAACGCTCAGTTTTTGATATGTATATATATATATACCTTTTTTTTTTGGAAAAGAAAGAATGAAATATTTGGGGAATGAAACAACATGCAATTACATGCCATAAAAAAATAAGCAAATTTCTGGACAATATACAATTTTAGTATAGATGAAAAGGAAGTCTCTCACCAAGATGGAAGAAACTTACTTAGGAAAAAGTAACAATAAGAACAAAAACATCAATACTCACATTAAATACGGGCTTATCTTTTATTCGTTCCCAATGAACTTTCCCAGGTAAAATCTTATAAACGGGCGTCATTCCTTGAGAATATATTTTGCATTGTTTGTTTAAATTTACAATGTTTATTCTCACCAGTGAAAATGGCACCCCTTCTGTAATTTAAATAAGAAGTTTTAAATTAAAAAAAATAAACGAACAAATAATATCAATACATGAGGCCTTCCATCCCAAAACTCGCAAATTCCATTTAATGAAAATGGAGTTTGATATTATTAAAGCGCAGTTTAAACAGAAGAAAGAACATAATAACAAACGAAATTTCTTTGTCCTTAATCCTATGGCACATCTCGGATGAGTTCGACAATTCAAGTCTTCAATCAAATCTGGGTTACATTTTTTTTATATTATTATTTATTTACTAACAACTATTTCGGATGCGACAATATAATCCTATATTCAAAAAAGTTATTCACATCACAAATGAACAGACCTGAAGAATACGCACATCAACTGGTTATACTGTAAAATTTATGAAACATAGACCGTTATTTGACTAGACTTCAATAAGTAGAACTCTTGAAACTGTTAGTATTTACATTCTCAAGCAATTTGAAAGATGCAATATTTTTTCTCTCTCTGTGAAAGACGAATTTTGTTTGTAACCGGAGTGAAATCCTCAAATACTTGAGGTTTATCAGACACCACTGGAATACTGAATATACAAGTATTCACTTCATTTTATTAATTTCTATAGCTTTTCGGAATAATTTATATTTTGCCAAGCTTACGAAAAGACTTAAGAAGAAAAAGACGATTTGGTTATTATTGTGAAAAAACCGTTAATCGCCCAAAATTTTCACAGGACAATCAGAAATATGCATTTGTTGTTTGCCAACGAAATCCGGAGAAGATAGAATTAACATTTTTTTAATGTTAAGGCTGCGACCATATGAAAACATATTCAAGAAAGAGGTGGAAATCAAGTTCTGACGCAGAGTATGTTGAAAAGTAGCCAGACCATTGTTCGCACACATTGGTTCAGTTTAGTAAACTATTTCATACTCTAAAATGTGTATAATTCTCATTAGTAACATCTGATCCGTTTTCTTCTGAATTTATATTGTTTAATAGGTATTAATCTTACTGAAAAATGCACACAATTGACTAAATTAATTGAACTCATAGAGCGAAATTACGGCATGAGCAGTCTATGTACGCAGTTACATTATTTTCATTTTTTTAAAATATTTCTAATAGTAGACAGTTCTAGAATGGTAGATGCCATATAAGAGCCATACTCAAACAAATAAAGGTCACTTACCCCTCATACCGAAATAAAACCATGTTCTATTCCCGTTTTCAAATTCTGTTCCAGCACAATCGGGTCTTGTCCAAATATTGAATTCGAAGTCCGGCAATTCAGCAATTGATTCTGTGGAGTCTAATGCTGAAATAAAGTGTAACAAATTCAGGATTTTCTAATTTACTTACAAAATAATAAAAAAATAAAAAGTAACCTTACAATGTTTAGAGGCATCTTTTGGATCGACTGCCTCCACTGTTCCAATATTTCCAGAATCAAAATTTGACAAAAACTCCCATCCACTGCAGCGAAGCTCTACCATATTCTGAAAATAATAATCAAGAATTTAGAAACTATTTAAAAGTCTGAAGTTTGGATTTATATGAGAACAGTGAAAAAGTGTTACGTGAGACCGTAAAATGAAAATGTTAGGTAGTTTCAATTTACCTATTCAAACGATTATATGACTTAACAAATACGTGCTCCCTAATGAACTAATACGATAATAATAATAAAAACAAGTGAAAGTTACACAAGCTGAATAGATACAATAGCTTCAAATAAATTTAAAGAAAATCAGAAGAAAATATATAACTTACGATGTTAGAGAAACCACATCAAAGTAACACTTCACAAATCCATTGGAGAAAACGATTGCATAAATTTCACTGGAAAATCCTTGTTGCATTACCTACCAAACAGTTTATTTACACTGATATGCCTTCAAGTTAAGGCCAAACCCTACAGAATGCGCTAGCAATGACTGCAACTGCAAGCAAAACAACTTTCCCTTGTCGAACAGCTTCAAAGATACTGTCATACAAAATATCGATGTTTTCTAACAGCTGTTTTGGCAACGACCCAAGACAGGTGATAGTAAGAAATTCTTATCAGCTCAAGAAGAAAAGAAGATCATTTATTATGGTCACTAACTACGAAACCATAGACTTCCATTGTGAACTAACATATCTACCCCCCAGAGTATCATGGCAGATAAATGCATCTTGTAGGAAAGGAAGCAGCATCGTAAGTTTCCCAGAATCAGTAAAAGGATCAGATAAGCGCCAGTATTGCCTATCAGATGCACATACTGAATAACACTATAGAGCAGGAGGCATTCGAAATTTACGTGTTCTGAAATCTCGATGCCAATTTGGACTGATTCCAGATCTACTTTGTGAAAATTCTTTGTCAGAAAGATATCCCAAGAGAGAGAACTATGTACTTGTCAATATTTTCACCATGTTGGCCAACATTGTCACGTCTATAGTTTTTCATCTCACAACATTATTGTACTAAATTCTTCGAAAACAAACAGGAGGCAGTACTTTCGAATTCGTTAATATCCTTGCCACTGCGTTCTTCTGAACTTCTTTTCTATATTGTTGTTATGTAACCGTTTTATTGCGTACTGTTTGTATGCTATATATTGTTTACCTTTCGTGTTATGTTGTTTGTTTGTCACGTACCTTATTCAACACCGTGTTTCTGCTGCCTCGTGTTTAGTGAAGAAGAATTTATTTAGTGTACTAAGTAAGATAATGTATAGTAGGCGAAACTATAATCGTTTAAATTTAACCAATATAGTGAATGTGTTGTGTATGTATTATTTTTCTTAGAATATCCTTCTGACATCTCAATGCCGTCCAACGAGTATTTGAGCCTGTTTTTTTTATTTTATTAAATAGAGAAAGTTCGGTATTGATTTCACTGAGAGTTGTACATGTTAAATGTCGTAGAGTGGTTGACTATTGGCGGTTATTTGATGACAAAGTGGACATTACATTGTAGTTTGGCGCCCCCCAAACAAGTACTAATTATAAAGCACAATCAAAGGACTTCGTTGTATCGCAATTTTTACTTTTTGTCCTGTTTCTACAAACTCGGAATATACAGTATAAAGCCCTGGGAAGCAGCTCTGGCTGCCACTCCTTAAGCCTGGACCCAGGAGCCTACTATCTTTCAAACTTCTTTCTCAATAAAATAATTTGCTCTTGATTTTTTTTTTTAGGATCATGAGGTTAACGACCGGAAAAACTTTAAACTCTAGTTCGTGTGTCTGTCTATCTGTGTGAGCAGTCTACTACAAAAAAATCGTGACGAATTGAAATTCGGGATACATTGGAGTCAGCTATTAACCGAGCGAGCGGTTCAAAAAAATACTTGTGGGGCGTCAAAACATCTATTTCGCAAAAACCAAATGTCATACTTAGTTGTAACAAATTGAAGTATTCTAAGAGTAAAGGAAGTTCGAAAGATGTTAGCGTTTGAACGCTACACCGTTACTCCTCCCTCCTCCCCTCTAAAGCGTAATCAAAACGTTGAAATTTTTGAGAAAATTGATGAATGGATGTAACATAATGTTAACACAAAAAAATGAGTTTCATCTTCCCTAATAAACTAACTGGTATAAAAAAAAAGCAAGAGAATTAAAAAAAAATTAGATCACAAAATATAAGCGCGAGATTGTACATTAGTCATGATACTGACTAGTTTGGAAAACATTTTTGCTTTCGTGACGCATTAAGAATAAACCTATTTAGTATAGTCGAGTTCTTGTGTCAGATGGCATCAATATACTTAAATAAAATTTTGTTTTTCTTCTCCAATGGTGCGAAGACCTTCTGTCGCAGCAGTGACAGTGATGAGTGAGTGTAACCAGTGTTTTAGGGTGGTTTCTCCACACATATCATAAACTCACAGACATTTTTCCTACAGCACATAGTTGTGTGTATTTTATTGGGTACACTTGACTATTATGTTTTTTTATATAAGGGAAAATAACTGGTTGTAGAGTAGGCTACGATTTGACTAGAAGCCATGGCTGCTATTGACCTTTGAGAGGTTACTCTAAACAAATATTTGCCCTTGATACCCATCCAATTCGAACAGGTGGACAGGGGTCAAGTTCAATCTTGTATTATAATAGAAAATAATTGGCTAAATTGTTTATACATTCATATTGAATGCGATCTTAGAATCGGGAGAATTCTTTTTTTAGCTTTCGAACTATGCAACTATGAGCATTTAACCGGTTTTAATATGAACATTCAATGTCTCTTATGCCCTCTATCTATAATTGCAGATATGGCGGAAATAAACGAGACAAAAAAAGAAATACAATCATCACGCGAAAACTGCTGAAAGTACATTCACCAAATTTGTAGGACCTTTCAAGAATCGTCTAACTTAAAATACAGGCTATTATATAATCAACATTTTAAAAGGGAGGGGGGTTATGGGGGACCCTCAATATAAAATTAGTGCTAACTCTTCAGCGGTTGATCGGATTTTCATGAAATTTCACGTGTAACATCTTTATTAGCCCGGATCAAACATAGGCCTTGTAGCATCTCAACATTTTGAACGAGCGGGAGGGGCTTTTATCTTTTGAACTTATTTGTTCAAAATAAATAAAGAATAATAATATATATTTTCCACAGCTTTACTCTCAGACTAGACTAAAGATTTTTAATACAAGTTAACACTCGTAAAATATGTTCTGCTTTTTAAGAAAAAATTGCTTATAATAAAGATCAGCAAGGTACTGATAATAAAAGTTTTTCCCGAATAGGGAGAAGAAAAAAGCTGTGGAAAATATATATTATAAATTCAGAATTTTCTCATGCGCAAAAGTGAGAGTCAAATAACGAATGTAAATTATAAAGAGTTTTTGATACTTTCTCCTTTTTACCTAGAGGTTGTATAAAATGTTTCTTTCAGAGGAGCCGTGAGCTGTGTGTATTCGGTACCCCATGTACTGAGACCCGCATCTTAATAGGGGCCCGAAATTGGATAAAAATGCCCCCCTCCCCGCAGAGTCTCACGCCGCCTCTATTATCTTGTTTACCTAAGGTTAAAGAAGACTGACATACGATACTCTGACGCATAAAAATATTACAAGAGTACATACTTATGTTAAGACCAAGATATAATGTTATTCTAACAACTACATATTTCTCCATATGAAAAACACAACTCACATTCTCTTCCTCATGGATGTTATCCATCAAGATAGTCAAAAGGCCTTTGATTCTTTTTTGCGAACTTTTTTTGATCCAAAAATTGATGGTTTATAACTTTTTCTGCGCTAAAAACAAAACCAAAAAACCTACAATACTTTAATCATATCATTTGTGCTTTTTTGTTTAAATTATTTCTTAGAGAATCATATGTTTTAATTCTTTTGTAGTTTTATTTGTGTTATGTTTCAGTTTTTGTTAATATCTCTCAAGTATAAATGTGAATATTTTAATTGCAGTAATAGTTTGATTTTATTTATTCTAGCCATTGCTACATTTTTAAACCTCTAATCTCCTAACCTCATGTGGTTTAATTTAATTGTTGAAATTTATGGTAATTAAAATGATAAATCATTAGAGAACATAGCTGCTTCTTTTATTTTTTAATTGCATTCGTATCTCCTTTATATTAATTTCGTAATGAAACAATCTTAAATTACACTTTATTTTCCAGAAATTTTTTTCTTGTAATGGAATCTTTCATTCAATAATAATTTAATTGAGTTAGTTATTGTGACTCATTCTCGGGCTTTAATAGAGATCATAGCGCCTACTACCAGAGCGCTCTTTCGTCACTCTGGTGGACTGAAAGCCCGACTGTACTGTGGGAGTCCTAAATGTTGCCTACCTAGGTTTATTTCCCTAAGGTATGGGTCTTTAAAGAGTACCTGACATCGAACGGGTTCGGAACCATTGTTTAGTGTCCAATCCGAAGGACGGCGTGCTGAAGGTTTTTTCATCTCTCAGATAAAAATGCGAGGGCCTCGACCGAGTTTCGAATCCGCAATCTTGAACTCAGTAGGCTCTCACGCTATCTCTGAGGTACCGGCACCCTCATCATTTAGCTGATATGAGCTAGTAAATGTTTTGTAGGTGCCTTGCAACAGCGAACCCCACATCTAGTACGTTTTTAGGAATGCTGGGCCCTAAGGCTAGTAAGTGCCTTGCAACGGCGGACCCCACAGATAGTATGTAGTTAAATACGCTGGGCCACACTGCTAGCGCCTTGCAACAGCGGATCCCACAGGTAGTACGTAATTAGGAACGCTGGGCATCACAGCTAGTTAATGTTTTGTAGGTGCCTTGCAACAGCGGACCCCACAGCTAGTACGATATTAGGAACGCTGGGCATCACAGCTAGTAAATGTCTTGCAACAGTGAATCCCACAGCGAATACATAGTTACTACTACTACATGTGAAATTCATGACAATCCGATTACCCTTTAATCATTCAGCATTATTTTTATGCTTAGCCCCCCCCCCCCCCCCCTTCCCAAATTTTTAAGATGTCACACACCCTATTTTTCTATTTGGCCTTTATGAATACTACATGTGAAATTTCGTGACAATCCGATCAATCGTTAAACAGTTAGCACTATATTTATACTTAGGCCCTCATCAACCCACCCTCCCGTTCAAAATTTTGTGACATATACACCCTATTTTTCTATTTGGCCATCAGGAATACTACATGTTAAATTCCATGACAATACGACCAACCTTTAATGAGCTAGCACTATATTTATACTTAGGCCTACCCCCAAAACCTCCCCTCCCGTTCAAAACTTTGGGTCTCCACACACCTTATATTTCTATTTGGCTTTTAAAAATACTACTTGTGAAATTTCGTGACAATCCGACCAATCGTTAAACAGTTAGCACTATATTTATACTTAGGCCCCCCCCACAACCCTCCCCCCTCCAGTTCAAAACTTTGGGACACCACACACCTTATTTTTCTATTTGGCCTTCAGGAATACTACATGGGAAATTTCGTGACAATACGATCAACCGTTAAAGAGTTAGCTCTATATTGAAACGACTCTACGTTATAGTAAAATATAATTATTTTATTTTTAAAAATTGCCTCACGTTGTTGCGCCATTGAAACGAATTCTTGTTCTCTTAAATTTTTTTTTTTTTTTTTTTGAATAATTAAAATGGGCGGTGAATTCTTTTAATAAAAATGTTTTCATGGAATAAGATTTTAATATTTTTCCCTTTTTTTTTTTTTACATCTTAACATAGATCGGTAGACGGTGATAATATAAAATTTATTTTTTATTCACTCACATGACCACTATCTATCCTCCAATCCTTCTCCGCTGCTCTTCTCAGTACATCATAGGCTCATCGATCCTTCCTTCATTCCTCCTTCCACCTGCATTTCTTCCTGACTTACTCCAGACTTCCAACTCCACAAAGGATCTTCACTCCTCCAGTCAACTCTCCAACAAACGTCCACTTTCACTCACTCTCTCTCTCTCTAACCACAAAATTCCAACTACCTTCCTGCTTCACTCTCTATCTGCCCACCAACTCCACGCCTTCCCCCTCCTTCTACTGCTCTCTCTCTCTTCCTCTTCCCCCACCCTTCTTGAGTCCTTCGATTATATATCCTTATTTATAAAATACCCCCCCCCCCCCCCCCCCCCCCTATTTCTACATGTTACATATCCTTTCCCTAATGAGAAAAAAAAAAATCAAATGAACAAAAAAAATTTTTTTTTTTTTTTTTTTTTTTTCTGTCCAATAATACAATATCCTCTTTCAAACACCTTAATAACATTTTTAAATACTTATACAATAAATCCTCTAACCAATATTATAACATGTACAATTTCATAGAACCATTTTTTTTTTTTTTTTTTTTTTTATATAGGTAACTAGCAAACATTTTTTTAAAAACAATAATACAGTAACTAACAAACAATTTTTTTTTATTTTTTTTTTATAATCTAATTAATATTTTATACAATTTTTTTTTTTTTTAACAATATCACATATTTCCTAATAAATAATCCATAGCTAATAAATTTTTTTTCCTTTTCCACAATTTCTATATAACAATAAAATGTAAGAACATGCATAAAAAAAACAAATTCAATTTCATAAATTAAGAAAAAAAAAACATATGATCAAGCGAGGCTTATATGACCCAGACAAGCCGACCAACACATACACATGGAGCAAGGTCTCTCATGATATGAACATATTAGAGGTCATACTTGATAAAAAAAAAATTGCAATAGCAAAGACAGACAAGTCACATAATGTTATATGTCCTTAACAAAACAAATAGATACGAAAGCTCGATGACCGCAGTTTAAATGCCTGGTTTCTCCCCTCTCCACAGCTATACCTTTTAGTCAGGTCCCAACCTCTCATGCTGCCTTACCGACACATAATCTATCTGACATCATTTCCGCTATCTTCCCAGGTCACATATTGTAATATGGGTCAGCAGTGCTTCTCTAATTCTGTAAGACCGGCCTCTAATCCTCTCGGACACAACACACCATGTCATTTTAAACAGATAACTTTCGATTGTTTTTTTTAATTTTATTTTTTTTATTATTATTTACCACATGCATTAATGTCATACAAGAAACATCATTTTGTACTGGCCACCACGTACCCCTGATTCTCTAATTACTAAGTGGTCTAATCTACAGTCCTCATATCACTTATGCTGTAGGTCCCTTTTACTTTGTTATTATTTATGTTGCCTACCAAATATGATCCATTGTCATAACATTTTAAAATCTCATACGGCCCTTCGTATACCGACATGAATTTAGCAAAGATTTTATTTTATTTTATTTTTTTAGACTATTATCTTTTACATAAAGTACTTATGTTTATTTAACATTTATTTTGTTTTATTTTTTTAGACTATTATCTTTTACATAAAGTACTTATGTTTATTTAACATTTATTTTATTTTATTTTTTTAGACTATTATCTTTTACATAAAGTACTTATGTTTATTTAACATTTATTTTATTTTATTTTTTTAGACTATTATCTTTTACATAAAGTACTTATGTTTATTTAACATTTATTTTATTTTATTTTTTTAGACTATTATCTTTTACATAAAGTACTTATGTTTATTTAAAATTTATTTTATTTTATTTAGATTTTAAACGAAATACAACAAAATTCTATCCACAAACCATATCCATAAATCCATTACAAAAATCCAATTTCGAGTTCCTTGTTATCAAAAATAATCCATCGGTTTATCTGAAGGAAACTTTTTTTTTTTTAAATTTCTTGTGATTTTTAATTTTCTTTAATTTAGGGATCTTTTTACTTAAATTTATTAGTTGTGGTATTTTAAAGTGCTTACTTTGTTTTTGTTTATTTCCATATTTGTACAAATTTATTTTCCGATATCTAATTCTCCTAGAATTTGGTTGCAACATTACTTTAGCTTTTCTTTTATTAGTTTTTTTTAATTTTGTCTTATCACAACTTTCTTGGCAAATATGGCCCAAATTTCCTTTACAAATATTCTTATAATTTATTTCTGTTAATTTTACTTTCAAGATAACGATATTTTAATTTTTTATTCTCTATCTGCCACCAACTCCACGCCTTCCCCCTCCTTCCACTCTCTCTCTTCCCCCACCCTTCTTGAGTCCTTCGATTATATATCCTTATTTAGAAAATACCCCCCCCCCCCCCCCCCCCCCCCCTCCCCCCTACATGTTACAATATTTATACTTAGGTCCCCCCACAACCCCCCCTCCCGTTCAACATTTTGGGACGCCACACACCTTATATTTCTATTTGACCTCCAGGAATACTACGTATGAAATTTCAAGACAATTCGACCATTAGTTAATGAGTTAGCACTATTTATATACTTAGGCCCCCCTTACAACCCCCCCTCCCGTTCAAAATTTTGGGACGCCACATAGCCTACTATCCAATCGGGCTCAAAAGAATGCTACATGTGATGTTTCATGAAGATCCGTCCAGCGGTTTGGGCGTGATGCTGGAACAAACAAACACACAAACCCCGTTTCAGCTTTATTAATATAGACTAGCAGTAATACCCGGCGTTGCCCGGGCACCTTTGACTTTTCTCCTAATATCTCTCATTCGAATCCTATTCAATTCTTCTGTTAAATCTTCATCTTGTGAAATAGACAATATTTTTTTTTTAAAACGTTTTTCTTTATTTTCTATTAAGTGTTTCAAAATATCTCGGCTAAAAATGTTAAGTTCCCTTAGAAAGTTAAAGTATTCAGTTTAACTGGGGAAGTATAAAAGTACATAATTGATTCAATATGAAAAGATACATGTGAAATTGACAGGGGCGTATCCAGGATTTTGAGCAGGGGGAAAGGTCGCCCCCACTCTTCGTCCGGTTTTCGGGCTGTGATCTCTATGAATCCACTCCCAAATGATTTTAAATAAAACGCAACTTTCAAAGACCAATATCTCGAAAACTATTGCTCGTACAAGAAAACTAAAAATACCGGAAAACCTAGTTTTTTTTGTGAAGAATATGAAAATCCTAATAAAAAATTTGTAAAAATTAGATTTTTTTACAATTTAATTTCACTGAAGTGTGTTGTGTCAATGTTTAAGCCTATTTCTGATTCGTGTGCTTATACCCTGTTTTTAAATTGTCTCCCAGTTTGACTCACATAACCAAAAAACATATTAAATATAAAAACCGTTTAGAAGCGAGAAATTTGAAGAAGAGGATTTAGCCCGACTTATTTCGAAAAACATTTTTATTTCGATTTTTGTGTAGGATTCAGATATCCCGGTTGTTCTCTATCAGTTTTAACAAATATTAAATCTAAAAACCGTTAAAAAGCGAGAAATTTGAAGAATGGAGTCTACCGAGCTCAGGGTCGCCTCGTAGAAATCTAGCCAAATCACTGAGATCAGATGTTTTAATCGAGAAGATAAAAATAAATTTGAGCACGTCGTCCTTCGGATTAGACTTTAAGCGTTGATCGAGGGGCTTTGCATATGTCAAGTACTCGATAATAAGTCGTATGTTACGTATCTAAACCTGGGTAGGTGAAATTTCACTTAGGGTAAAAATAACTTTGAGCACGTCGTCCTTCGGATTGGACTTTCCCGATACATCTGAATCTTTCTTTGGTTGACCATCTTCATTTCTGGATGCTGCCTATCTACCAACATTGCTGTATTAATTTGGTTTTCAGAAAATATGTCAAAACGGTACCTCAAAGCCCATTTATATTCCACATTTGATCTTTGATAATTTTAGTTGGAACCAAACGGGAACTTATTTTATGTTACATATGGAGTCTATCGAGCTCAGGATCGCCTCTTAGAAATCTAGCCAAGTCACTTAGGTCAGATGTTTTAATCGAGAAGATAAAAATAACTTTGAGCACGTCGTCCTTCGGATTGGACTTTCCCGATACAACTGAATCTTTCTTTGGTTGACCATCTTCATTTCTGGATGCTACCTATCTACCAACATTGCTGTGTTAATTTGGTTTTCAGAAAATATGTCAAAACGGTACCTCAAAGCCCATTTATATTCCACATTTCATCTTTGATAATTTTAGTTGGAACCAAACGGGAACTTATTTTATCTTACATATGGAATCTATCGAGCTCAGGGTCGCCTCTTAAAAATCTAGCCAAATCACTTAGGTCAGATGTTTTAATCGAGAAGATAAATTTGAGCACGTCGTCCTTCGGATTGGACTTTAAGCGTTGATCGAGGGCCTTTGCGTATGTCAAGTACTCGATAATAAGTCGTATGTTACGTATCTAAACCTGGGTAGGTGAAATTTCACTTAGGGTAAAAATAACTTTGAGCACGTCGTCCTTCGGATTGGACTTTCCCGATACATCTGAATCTTTCTTTGGTTGACCACCTTCATTTCTGGATGCTACCTATCTACCAGCATTGCTGTATTAATTTGGTTTTCAGAAAATATGTCAAAACGGTACCTCAAAGCCCATTTATATTCCACATTTCATCTTTGATAATTTTAGTTGGAACCAAACGGTAACTTATTTTATCTTACATATGGAGTCTATCGAGCTCAGGATCACCTCTTAGAAATCTAGCCAAGTCACTTAAATCAGATGTTTTAATCGAGACGATAAAAATAAATATGAGCACGTCGTCCTTCGGATTGGACTTAAGGCGTTGATCGAGGGCCTTAGCGTATGTCAGGTACTCGATAATGGAGCGTAGTATGTTATGTATCTAAACCTGGGTAGGTGAAATTTCACATAGGTTAAAAATAACATTGAGCACGTCGTCCTTCCGATGGGACTTTCCCGATATATCTGAATCTGTCAATCAGTTTTAACTAATATTAAGCCTATAAACCGTCAAAAAGCGAGAAATTTGAAGAAGTGGATTTAGCCCGACTTATTTCGACTAACATTCTTATTTCGATTTTTGTGTAGGATTCAGATATCCCGGTTGTTCTCTATCACTTTTAACAAATATTAAATCTAAAAACCGTTAAAAAGCGAGAAATTTGAAGAATGGAGTTTACCGAGCTCAGGATCGCCTCTTAGAAATCTATCCAAGGCACTTAGGTCAGATGTTTTAATCTAGAAGATAAAAATAAATTTGAGCACGTCGTCCTTCGGATTGGACTTTAAGCGTTGATCGAGGGCCTTTGCGTATGTCAAGTACTCGATAATGGAGCGTAGTATGTTATGTATCTAAACCGGGGTAGGTGAAATTTCACTTAGGGTAAAAATAACTTTGAGCACGTCGTTCTTCGGATTGGACTCTCCCGATACATCTGAATCTTTCTTTGGTTGACCATCTTCATTTCTGGATGCTACCTATCTACCAACATTGCTGTATTAATTTGTTGTGCTCAGAAAATATGTCAAAACGGTACCTCAAAGCCCATTTATATTCCACATTTCATCTTTGATAATTTTAGTTGGAACCAAGTGGTAACTTATTTTATCTTACATAATATCTCTCCATATTATGGAGTCTATCGAGCTCAGGATTACCTCTTAGAAATCTAGCCAAGTCACTTAAATCAGATGTTTTAATCGAGACGATAAAAATAAATATGAGCACGTCGTCCTTCGGATTGGACTTAAGGCGTTGATCGAGGGCCTTTGCGTATGTCAGGTACTCGATAATGGAGCGTAGTATGTTATGTATCTAAACCTGGGTAGGTGAAATTTCACATAGGTTAAAAATAACATTGAGCACGTCGTCCTTCCGATGGGACTTTCCCGATATATCTGAATCTGTCAATCAGTTTTAACTAATATTAAGCCTATAAACCGTCAAAAAGCGAGAAATTTGAAGAAGGGGATTTAGCCCGACTTATTTCGACTAACATTCTTATTTCGATTTTTGTGTAGGATTCAGATATCCCGGTTGTTCTCTATCACTTTTAACAAATATTAAATCTAAAAACCGTTAAAAAGCGAGAAATTTGAAGAATGGAGTTTACCGAGCTCAGGATCGCCTCTTAGAAATCTAGCCAAGGCACTTAGGTCAGATGTTTTAATCTAGAAGATAAAAATAAATTTGAGCACGTCGTCCTTCGGATTGGACTTTAAGCGTTGATCGAGGGCCTTTGCGTATGTCAAGTACTCGATAATGGAGCGTAGTATGTTATGTATCTAAACCGGGGTAGGTGAAATTTCACTTAGGGTAAAAATAACTTTGAGCACGTCGTCCTTCGGATTGGACTCTCCCGATACATCTGAATCTTTCTTTGGTTGACCATCTTCATTTCTGGATGCTACCTATCTACCAACATTGCTGTATTAATTTGTTTTTCAGAAAATATGTCAAAACGGTACCTCAAAGCCCATTTATATTCCACATTTCATCTTTGATAATTTTAGTTGGAACCAAGTGGTAACTTATTTTATCTTACATAATATCTCTCCATATTATGGAGTCTATCGAGCTCAGGATTACCTCTTAGAAATCTAGCCAAGTCACTTAAATCAGATGTTTTAATCGAGACGATAAAAATAAATATGAGCACGTCGTCCTTCGGATTGGACTTAAGGCGTTGATCGAGGGCCTTTGCGTATGTCAGGTACTCGATAATGGAGCGTAGTATGTTATGTATCTAAACCTGGGTAGGTGAAATTTCACATAGGTTAAAAATAACATTGAGCACGTCGTCCTTCCGATGGGACTTTCCCGATATATCTGAATCTGTCAATCAGTTTTAACTAATATTAAGCCTATAAACCGTCAAAAAGCGAGAAATTTGAAGAAGGGGATTTAGCCCGACTTATTCGACTAACATTCTTATTTCGATTTTTGTGTAGGATTCAGATATCCCGGTTGTTCTCTATCACTTTTAACAAATATTAAATCTAAAAACCGTTAAAAAGCGAGAAATTTGAAGAATGGAGTTTACCGAGCTCAGGATCGCCTCTTAGAAATCTAGCCAAGGCACTTAGGTCAAATGTTTTAATCTAGAAGATAAAAATAAATTTGAGCACGTCGTCCTTCGGATTGGTCTTAAGGCGTTGATCGAGGGCCTTTGCGTATGTCAGGTACTCGATAATGGAGCGTAGTATGTTATGTATCTAAACCGGGGTGAAATTTCACTTAGGGTAAAAATAACTTTGAGCACGTCGTCCTTCGGATTGGACTTTCCCGATACATCTGAATCTTTCTTTGGTTGACCATCTTCATTTCTGGATGCTACCTATCTACCAACATTGCTGTATTAATTTGGTTTTCAGAAAATATGTCAAAACGGTACCTCAAAGCCCATTTATATTCCACATTTCATCTTTGATAATTTTAGTTGGAACCAAACGGTAACTTATTTTATCTTACATATGGAGTCTATCGAGCTCAGGATCACCTCTTAGAAATCTAGCCAAGTCACTTAAATCAGATGTTTTAATCGAGACGATAAAAATAAATATGAGCACGTCGTCCTTCGGATTGGACTTAAGGCGTTGATCGAGGGCCTTTGCGTATGTCAGGTACTCGATAATGGAGCGTAGTATGTTATGTATCTAAACCTGGGTAGGTGAAATTTCACATAGGTTAAAAATAACATTGAGCACGTCGTCCTTCCGATGGGACTTTCCCGATATATCTGAATCTGTCAATCAGTTTTAACTAATATTAAGCCTATAAACCGTCAAAAAGCGAGAAATTTGAAGAAGTGGATTTAGCCCGACTTATTTCGACTAACATTCTTATTTCGATTCTTGTGTAGGATTCAGATATCCCGGTTGTTCTCTATCACTTTTAACAAATATTAAATCTAAAAACCGTTAAAAAGCGAGAAATTTGAAGAATGGAGTTTACCGAGCTCAGGATCGCCTCTTAGAAATCTAGCCAAGGCACTTAGGTCAGATGTTTTAATCTAGAAGATAAAAATAAATTTGAGCACGTCGTCCTTCGGATTGGACTTTAAGCGTTGATCGAGGGCCTTTGCGTATGTCAAGTACTCGATAATGGAGCGTAGTATGTTATGTATCTAAACCGGGGTAGGTGAAATTTCACTTAGGGTAAAAATAACTTTGAGCACGTCGTCCTTCGGATTGGACTCTCCCGATACATCTGAATCTTTCTTTGGTTGACCATCTTCATTTCTGGATGCTACCTATCTACCAACATTGCTGTATTAATTTGTTTTTCAGAAAATATGTCAAAACGGTACCTCAAAGCCCATTTATATTCCACATTTCATCTTTGATAATTTTAGTTGGAACCAAGCGGTAACTTATTTTATCTTACATAATATCTCTCCATATTATGGAGTCTATCCAAAAACATTCGAAAAACATTTTTATTTCGATTTTTGTATAGGATTCAGATATCCCGGTTGTTCATCAGTTTTAACAAATATTAAATCTAAAAACCCCTCTCCCGTTCAAAACTTTGGAACGCCACACACTTTATATTTCTATTTGGCTTTTGAGCATACGACATACGTAATTTCATTACAGTCCAAACATTAGTTAATGAGTTAGCTCTATTTATATACTTAGGCCCCCCTTACAACCCCCCCCTCCCGTTCAAAATTTTGGGACGCCACATAGCCTATTATTCAATCGTGCTCAAAAGAATGCTACATGTGATGTTTCATGAAGATCCGTCCAGCGGTTTGGGCGTGTTGCTGGAACAAACAAACACAAAAACCCCGTTTCAGCTTTATTAATATAGACTAGCAGTAATACCCGGCGTTGCCCGGGCAACTTTGACTTTTCTCCTAATATCTCTCATTCGAATCCTATTCAATTCTTCTGTTAAATCTTCATCTTGTGAAATAGACAATATTTTTTTTTTTTAACTTTTTTTTTTTTTTCTTTTTCTTTGAAAAAAGAACAGCTGGTGATCTAGTACGATAAACATTAAATTTAACCTTACTTTCTTTTCTTAATTTAAAAAAACGTTTTGTTCTTAATTACTTGTTATTTTGTTTGTTTCTTTTCGTTTGTTTTTATAATTGTGTTCTATGTTTTGTTTGTAAATATTATTTTCATTTCTTTTTAATTTTGTTTGTTGCTGGGAGTTCTACATCCAGGACATGGATGCAGTAATAACTGACAGCGATTTGAACATCCCAAGCACCTCGGAGATGGAGTGGCATCAAGTGCCAATCAAAAGAAAAAACACACCCCCATCAGGTGATATGCATAAGGTGAAGGTACTCAAGGATCTCCAGGTGAGTACCAGCAACACGTATAGTCCACTGGAGAACTTGCCTTCTGAGGAGTGCAAACCACCTCCTATTTACCTGAAGTCTAATGTCAATTTTCGGGAGTTATGCCAACAACTGAATGGCATCATAAAAGATAAATTTCAATGCAAATCTACGGCAGGCTCGTTAATCATCTACCTTGACACAGCGGAAGCATACCGAATGACGGTCACGCTGTTCCGAGAGAGGGGGTATGAGTTTCATACCTATCAATTGGAACAGGATAGGGCTTTCCGGGTTGTGATAAGACACCTACACCCTTCTGCGAGCCTTATCGAAATAAAGGAAGGATTGCGGGAGAAAGGTTTCATTGTAAGGAACGTCACAAACGTTCTACAGGCGGGCACGAAGAAGGCTCTTCCTCTTTTCTTTGTTGACCTAGAGCCTGGAGTGAACAATAAGGACATTTTTAACTTAGGCTCCTTGTTATATACAAGGATTAAAGTGGAGAAACCCAAGAAGAAACGGGAAATTATACAGTGCAAGAGGTGCATGGCCTACGGGCATTCTCGGACCTACTGCAATAACATGGTGCGTTGTGTGCGGTGCGGAGAGCAGCATCCATCCCCGGAGTGCCCCAGGAGTCTTAAGGAGCCCCCAACATGCGCGCTCTGTCAAGGCCAGCATCCTGCCAACTATAAGGGGTGCACTGTCTACCGGGATCTCAGAAGTCGGCGGAGCAACCCTGGCAGTCGACGTGCGGCCCCAGTACCAGCACCAGTGACCAATGCGGGGAGCCGGCTGGTCACCGCCCCGCCTCCTCAGGTAAGTGGGTCTGTGGGAGGTCCTCGGGAGGCTGCCCGGCCAGCTACCCGGCCCCATTTCTCCACCAACACCATACAACCCCCACTATCTTATGCACACGTCACCTCCCCACCCCCGCCTCCCCTCAAGAGGGTGCGGATGCAGCAACCCCGGGCTGACCCAGTACAGTCAGGGACCGAGCCAAACTCATTCCAAGGTATCAACGATCTTCTTTCATCCTTCATTTCTCAAATTCAAAACTTGGTCACCCCTCTATTTTCCTTGCTCACTTCGCTTATCCAAAAGTTAACCCTCACACATGTCTAATCCCTTCACAGGCAGGTCCCTGATAGTGCTCCTATGGAATGCTAATGGTCTTGTTAGACATTCAGGTGAACTGACTTACGTACTTCGGGAGGGGCGAATTGATGTCGCTTTAATAACTGAAACTCACTTTACAGATTTGACCCGATTTCACATAGACGGATACACGACTTACCGGACGGGCCATCCAGACGGGACAGGCCATGCAGGAACGGCGGTGCTTGTCAGGAGAGGTTTGGTGCATCACTTTCTGCCTTCCTTCTGCGAACCTCACCTTCAATCGACAGCGGTCGAAATCTCATCAGCTTCTCACAATTTCACACTTGCTTCAGTTTACTGTCCTCCACGCCACAACATTACCCCGCAACACTTCACCAACTACTTCGACACTCTGGGTGATGACTTCATGGCCGGTGGAGACTACAATGCTAAGCACCTGGAGTGGGGATGTAGGGTCAACAACCCGCGAGGACAGACACTTAACTACGTATTGACGGACAGACGATACAGAGTCTATTCCCCCCGAGAACCCACATATTGGCCAACTAACAGAAGAAAACTTCCCGATATCCTAGACTTTTCTGTAGCTTCGAAATTCTTCCCATATACATCATTAGAAATAATTCCCGACTTAACATCGGACCATTCTCCAGTAATTTTTACCCTAGACTCCCAACCTATTCAGAAGACACCCCGACCCTCCCTCACTTCAGGGCTCATTGATTGGGAGAGATTCAGAGATATTGTGACAGACAGACTTAATCTGTCAGTCACCCTGAAAGCACCTCATGACCTGGATGATGCAGTGAACTCTTTCACAACAACACTTCAGGAGGCGGCATGGAGCAGTAGCACCTCCGCTCAGCCTGTCCACATACACACACACACAACGTACCACAGCACATTAGAAGGCTGCTGGTTGAGAAACGCAGATGTCGTCGTCAGTGGCAAATACATAGATACCCATCCATCAAAACACGACTCAATAGACTCACACACGAACTCAAAACAGCTATAGCACAATACAAAGCCGAAACGTTTTCACTTTACACTGACACACTAGCCACTGACGATGGATCTCTGTGGAGAGCAACCAGACGTCTACTGAACTTTTCTTCCTCCTCCATTCCCATTCAAAACCCGGAAGGAACATGGGCTAAATCGGACGAGGAAAAAGCACAATTATTTTCTCAACACTTAACAGACACTTTTACACCCCATGACATTCATCATCCACTTCATAAACACATACACGATTTCCTCAACACACCTCTACAACTGAGTTTACCGCCGAAACCCATCACTCCGTCTGAGGTGCAGCAGGCTATCCTTCAGCTTCCCAACAAGAAGAGCCCTGGCTATGATCTCATTACTGCCAGAGTGTTGAAAAATCTTCCGCGCAAAGCTGTCATCTTTCTTACCTACATTTACAATTGCATCCTTCGCCTTTCCTACTTCCCAGTTCTTTGGAAATTTTCTATCATTACTTTAGTTCCGAAACCAGATAAACCTAAACACTTACTCTCTTCATACCGCCCCATAAGTCTTCTTCCCACTTCTTCTAAACTCTTTGAAAAAATTCTTCTTAGCCGCCTATTACCTCTCTTCGAAGAACACGACCTTATTCCGAATCATCAGTTCGGATTCCGACAGAAACACTCAACACTTCAACAATGTCACAGATTAGTTGATGAGATTTCCTCTGCTTTGGAAAGGAAGTGTTATTGCTCCGCAGCATTTTTGGATGTGAGTCAAGCTTTCGACCGTGTCTGGCATGTTGGGCTGCTGTATAAGTTGAAACATGTGATCCCTGACGGTTATTATCGTCTTCTCCGCTCTTACCTGGATGATCGTTTTTTCCAGGTCAGACAGGGCAGTGTCCACTCTGACGTTCAACCCATAAGAGCTGGTGTCCCACAGGGGAGCATTCTGGGTCCACTTCTCTATGTTGCAAGCACATCCAGCATCCCAACATCGCCTGAGACGGTGTTAGCCACCTACGCCGATGACATAGCAATTTTAGCTACTAATAAATCGGGGACGCATCCAAATCTCTGCAGGAGCACTTACACCTTCTAGAGGGTTGGTTGCGTCTGTGGAAGGTGAAAATAAATGAGATCAAATCCCTTCATGTTACATTCGCCTTGAGGCGCGGTGACTGCCCAACTGTATGGCTGAATAATGTCCCTCTAAAACATGACAAAGACGTACGATACTTAGGACTCTATCTTGACAGACGACTGACATGGAATAAACATGTTACACAGACTCGACAGAAAATGAAACGGCGATTTGGACTACTCAAAAGACTACTAGACAAGCGATCTCAACTTCACCTCAACCACAAACTGGGTGTCTACAAGACCGTTATCAGGCCTATCTGGACGTATGGCGTTCAGCTAAGCCCTCACACACAAAAAGAATTCAAGCCATTCAAAATAAAATCCTCCGAACAATCACACAATGCCCTTACTACGTATCAAACATAACATTACATCATGACCTGAACATACCATTCTTACACGAAGTTAGACAACAATTATACACAAATTTGCACAACAAGTTCACGTCACATCACAAGTTTTTCTTTATTTTCTATTAAGTGTCTCAAAATATCTCGGCTAAAAATGTTAAGTTCCCTTAGAAAGTTAAAGTATTCAGTTTAACTGGGGAAGTATAAAAGTACATAATTGATTCAATATGAAAAGATACATGTGAAATTGACAGGGGCGTATCCAGGATTTTGAGCAGGGGGGAAGGTCGCCCCCACTCTTCGTCCGGTGTGCGGGCTGTGATCTCTATGAATCCACTCCCAAATGATTTTAAATAGAACGCAACTTTCAAAGACCAATATCTCGAAAACTATTGCTCGTACAAGAAAACTAAAAATACCGGAAAAACTAGTTTTTTTTGTGAAGAATATGAAAATCCTAATAAAAAATTTGTAAAAATTAAATTTTTTTACAATTTAATTTCACTGAGGTGTGTTTTGTCAATGTTTAAGCCTATTTCTGATTCGTGTGCTTATACCCTGTTTTTAAATTGTCTCCCAGTTTGACTCACATAACCAAAAAACATATTAAATATAAAAACCGTTTAGAAGCGAGAAATTTGAAGAAGGAGATTTAGCCCGACTTATTTCGACTAACATTCTTCTTGTTCATCAGTTTTAACATATATTAAATCTAAAAACCGTTAAAAAACGAGAAATTTGAAGAATGGAGTCTACCGAGCTCAGGGTCGCCTCTTAAAAATCTAGCCAAGTCACTTAGGTCATATGTTTTAATCGAGAAGATAAAAATAAATTTGAGCACGTCGTCCTTCGGATTGGACTTTAAGCGTTGATCGAGGGCCTTTGCGTATGTCAAGTACTCGGTAATGAGTCGTATGTTATGTATCTAAACCTGGGTAGGTGAAATTTCACTTAGGGTAAAAATAACCTTGAGCACGTCGTCCTTCGGATTGGACTTTCCCGATAAATCTGAATCTTTCTTTGGTTGACCATCTTCATTTCTGGATGCTACCAATCTACCAACATTGCTGTATTAATTTGTTTTTCAGAAAATATGTCAAAACGGTACCTCAAAGCCCATTTATATTCCACATTTCATCTTTGATAATTTTAGTTGGAACCAAGCGGTAACTTATTTTATCTTACATAATATCTCTCCATATTATGGAGTCTATCGAGCTCAGGATCACCTCTTAGAAATCTATCCAAGTCACTTAAATCAGATGTTTTAATCGAGACGATAAAAATAAATTTGAGCACGACTTATTTCGACTAACATTCTTATTTCGATTTTTGTGTATGATTCAGATATCCCGGTTGTTCTCTATCAGTTTTAACAAATATTAAATCTAAAAACCGTTAAAAAGCGAGAAATTTGAAGAATGGAGTTTACCGACCTCAGGATCGCCTCTTAGAAATCTAGCCAAGGCACTTAGGTCAGATGTTTTAATCGAGAAGCTAAAAATAAATTTGAGCACGTCGTCCTTCGGATTGGACTTTAAGCTATGATCGAGGGCCTTTTGGTATGTCAGGTACTCGATAATGGAGCGTAGTATGTTATGACTCTAAACCTGGGTAGGTGAAATTTCACTTAGATTAAAAATAACATTGAGCACGTCGTCCTTCGGATGGGACTTTCCCGATACATCAGAATCTTTCTATCAGTTTTAACTAATATTAAGCCTCTAAACCGTTAAAAAGTGAGAAATTTGAAGGATCGGATTTAGCCCGACTTATTTCGACTAGCATTCTTATTTCGATTTTTGTATAGGATTCAGATATCCCGGTTGTTCTCCATCAGTTTTAACAAATATTAAATCTAAAAACCGTTAAAAAACGAGAAATTTGAAGAATGGAGTCTACCGAGCTCAGGGTCGCCTCTTAAAAATCTAGCCAAGTCACTTAGGTCAGATGTTTTAATCGAGAAGATAAAAATAAATTTGAGCACGTCGTCCTTCGGATTGGACTTTAAGCGTTGATCGAGGGCCTTTGCGTATGTCAAGTACTCGTAGTTTATTTATCTAACTTTGAGCACGTCGTCCTTCGGATTGGACTTTCCCGATACATCTGAATATTTCTTTGGTTGACCATCTTCATTTCTGGATGGTACCTATCTACCAACATTGCTGTATTAGTTTGTTTTTCAGAAAATATGTCAAAACGGTAGCTCAAAGCCCATTTATATATCACATTTCTTCCTTGATAATTTTAGTTGGAACCAAACGGTAACTTATTGTATCTTACGTAATATGTAAGATATACTCCATACATATTATGGAGTCTATCGAGCTCAGGATCGCCTCTTAGAAATCTAGCTAAGGCACTTAGGTCAGATGTTTTAATCGAGATGATAAAAATAAATTTGAGCACGTCGTCCTTCGGATTGGACTTTAAGCGTTGATCGAGGGCCTTTGCGTATGTCAGGTACTCGATAATGAGTCGTACGTTATTTATCTAGACCTGGGTAGGTGAAATTTCACTTAGGGTAAAAAAGACTTTGAGCACGTCGTCCTTCCGATGGGACTTTCCCGATTTATCTGAATCTGTCTATCAGTTTTAACTAATATTAAGCCTATAAACCGTTAAAAAGCGAGAAATTTGAAGAATGGGATTGAGCCCGACTTTTTTCGAAAAACATTTTTATTTCGATTTTTGTGTAGGATTCAGATATCCCGGTTGTTCTCCATCAGTTTTAACAAATATTAAATCTAAAAACCGTTAAAAAACGAGAAATTTGAAGAATGGAGTCTACCGAGCTCAGGGTTGCCATTTAGAAATCTAGCCAAGGCACTTAGGTCAGATGTTTTAATCGAGAAGATAAAATACATTTGAGCACGTCGTCCTTCGGATTGGACTTTAAGCGTTGATTGAGGGCCTTTGCGTATGTCAGGTACTCGATAATGAGTCGTATGTTATGTATCTAAACCTGGGTAGGTGAAATTTCACTTAGGTTAAAAATATCTTTGAGCACGTCGTCCTTCGGATGGGACTTTCCCGATACATCTGAATCTTTCTTTGGTTGACCGTCTTCGTTTCTGGATGCTGCCTATCTACCAACATTGCTGTATTAATTTGTTTTTCAGGAAATATGTCAAAACGGTCCCTCAAAGCCCATTTATATTCCACACTAGCAGTAATACCCGGCGTTGCCCGGGGAACTTTGACTTTTCTCCTAATATCTCTCGTTCGAATCCATTTCAATTCTTCAATAGTATATTCATGATGTTATAATTTTCAATTATTCATACGGAATAACGCTTATAGTCCTTCAACGGCAGACATCCCAGCTAGTAAGGTTTTAGGACCCCTGGGCACCATGGCTAGTACGCGCCATTCAACGGCGGAAACCATAGCTAGTGAATACTTAGCATCAGTGGACGTCCTAGCCAGTGCATACTTGAGAACGCTTGTGACCACAAGGTTGATTAAAACATAGACTTCAACCATGAATTGAACCAAATTTTCTTGAGACACTTTGTTTACGTGTTTAAACAAACAAAAGTTCACAAAAACGTAAAATAAAAGATTGAATTAGCAAATTTCCTAGCGTTCTTAAACGTTCTGCTCAACATAGGGTACGTGACATCACCCAACACTACGTGACATCACCCAACACATGACATCACCCAACACTCCTCTCACAGTTTGTTCATCTCATGGCCTCAGATTTTAATTGTGAAATGTTTCATGAAAAAGGTACAAACATTATCTTAAATCTAAAAACCGTTTAAAAGCTAGAAATATGAAGAATGGAGTCTACCGAGCTCAGGATCGCCATTTAGAAATCTAGCCAAGTCACTTAGCTCAGATGTTTTAATCGGGAAGATAAAAATAAATTTGGGCATGTCGTCCTTCGGATTGGGCTTTAAGCTATGATCGAGGGCCTTTTTGTATGTCAGGTACTCGATAATGAGTCGTATGTTATGTATCTAAACCTGGGTAGTTGAAATTACATTTACGTTAAAAATAACTTGAGCACGTCGTCCTTCGGATTGGACTCCAAGCTATGATTGAGGGCCTTTTTTTATGTCAGGTGCTCGATAATGAGTCGTATGTTATGTAACTAAACCTAGGTAGCTAAAATTTCACTTAGGTTCGAAAAACCTTGAGCACGTCGTCCTTCGGATGGGACTTTCCCGATATATCTTAATCTGTCTATCAGTTTTAACAAATAGTAAATCCATAAACCGTTAAAAAGCAGGAAATTTGAAGAATGGTATTTAGCCCGACTTTTTTCGAAAAACATTATTATTTCAATTTTTGTGTAGGATTCAGATATCCGGGTTGTTCATCAGTTTTAACAAATATTAAATCTAAAAACCGTTTAAAAGCTAGAAATTTGAAGAATGGAGTCTACCGAGCTCAGGATCGACATTTAGAAATCTAGCCAAGTCACTTAGGTCAGATGTTTTAATCGGGAAGATAAAAATAAATTTGAGCACGTCGTCCTTCGGATGGGACTTTCCCGATACATCTGAATCTTTCTTTGGTTAACCATCTTCGTTTCTGGATGCTGCCTATCTACCAACCTAGCTGTATTAATTTGTTTTTCAGAAAATATGTAAAAACGGTACCTCAAAGCCCATTTATATTCCACATTTCTTCCTTGATAATTTTAGTTGGAACCAAACGGTAACTTATTTTATCACACATATGGAGTCTATCGAGCTCAGGATCGCCTCTTAGAAATCTAGCCAAGGCACTTAGGGTAGATGTTTTAATCGAGAAGATAAAAATAAATTTGAGCACGTCGTCCTTCGGATTTGACTTTAGGCTATGATCGAGGGCCTTTTTGTATGTCAGGTGCTCGATAATCAGTCGTATGTTATGTAACTAAACCTACGTAGCTAAAATTTCACTTAGGTTCAAAAAACCTTGAGCACGTCGTCCTTCGGATGGGACTTTCCCGATATATCTTAATCTGTCTATCAGTTTTAACAAATATTAAATCTATAAACCGTTAAAAAGCAGGAAATTTGAAGAATGTTATTTAGCCCGACTTTTTTCGAAAAACATTTTTATTTCGATTTTTGTGTAGGATTCAGATATCCCGGTTGTTCTTCAGTTTTAACAAATATTAAATCTAAAAACCGTTTAAAAGCTAGAAATGTGAAGAATGGAGTCTACCGAGCTCAGGATCGCCATTTAGAAATCTAGCCAAGTCACTTAGCTCAAATGTTTTAATTGGGAAGATAAAAATAAATTTGAGCACGTCGTCCTTCGGATTGGGCTTTAAGCTAGATTGAGGGCCTTTTTGTATGTCAGGTGCTCGATAATGAGTCGTATGTTATGTAACTAAACCTAGGTAGCTAAAATTTCACTTAGTTTCGAAAAACCTTGAGCACGTCGTCCGTCGGATGGGACTTTCCCGATATATCTTAATCTGTCTATCAGTTTTAACAAGTAGAAAAACGTTTTTATTTCAATTTTTGTGTAGGATTCAGATATCCGGGTAGCTCACCCGACAGACGTCGTTCTGTCAAAAGCTATTGGACTGGATTTTTTATTTTTTTATTTTTTTTACTTGGAACCACAGCAAGTTCCTACTTAAGAACACCGGGCACCTTAGATAGTATGCGTCTTGCAACTCCGTGCAACCAGCTATTAAGTTCTTAGGACCGCTGGGCAACACAGATCGTACGTAGTTAGGAACGCAGGGCACCGCAGCTAGTATGTGCCTTGCAACAGCGGATGCCCTAGGTATTTTGTGCTTAAGAACGCTGGTGAGAGCTATTATTTACCGTGCAACGGTGCATCTTCAAGGTAATACATGCTAAGGAAACCCACCCTATTAAAATTAGGGCTATTTCCCATCTTTAAGAAAGCTCCATGTGAGATTCATTCAGCATTAATGGACCCCCGCCCCTCCCGTCCAAAAGAGTCACAGCCAATTTTTAAATATTGCTTTTGAAACTACCATTTAGGTATATGCTTGCCCCCCCATACCCCCCTCCCGTTGACAATTTTGAGACGTCACATATCCTTTTTTTGTTTTTGTCTTTTAAGAATACTACATGTGAAATTCCATGACAATCCGACCATTCGTTAATGAGCTACAACTATTTTATGCTAAGGCCTACCCCCTCAACCCCCCCTCCCGTTCAACATTTTGGGACGCCACACACCTTATATTTCTATTTGACCTTCAGGAATACTACATATGAAATTTCAAGACAATTTGACCATTAGTTAATGAGTTAGCACTATTTATATACTTAGGCCCCCCTTACAACCCCTTCTCCCGTTCAAAATTTTGGGACGCCACATAGCCTATTATTCAATCGGGCTCAAAAGGATGCTACATCGCAAGTTTCATAAAAATCCGTCCAGCCGTTTGGGCCTGATGCTGGAACAAACATACAAACAAACAAACAAACAAACCCCGTTTCAGCTTTATTAATATAGACTAGCAGTAATACCCGGCGTTGCCCGGGGAACTTTGACTTTTCTCCCAATATCTCCTCTAAGTTTATTCAATTATTCGACAGTACATTTATGATGTTATAATTTTCAATTATTCATACGGAATAATGCTTATAGTCCTTCAACTATAGTAACGCTAGTAAGTTTTTAGGACCCTTGGGCACCACAGCTAGTATGCGCCTTTCAACGGCGGAAACCGCAGCTAATGAATACTTAGCATCGCTGGACATCCTAGCCAGTGCGTACTTTTGAACGCTTGTGACCACAGCTAGTATGTGCCTTGCGACGGCGGACCCCACAGCTAGTACGTAGTTAGAACCACTGGGCATCACATCTAGTATGTGTTTTGCAACGGCGGACCCACAGCTAGTACGTAGTTAGAAACGCGGGGCATCACAGCTAGTAAGTGCCTTGCAACAGCGGACCCCACAGCTAGTACGAACTTAGGAACGCTGAGCACCATAGCTAGTATGTGCCTTGCAACAGCGGAACCCACAGTTAGTACGAAGTTAGGAACGCTGAGCACCACATCTAGTATGTGCCTTGCAACAGCGGACCCCACAGCTAGTACGAAGTTAGAAACGCTGGGCAACACAGCTAGTAAGTGTTTTGTAACAGCGGACTCCACAGCTAGTACGAAGTTCGGAACCCTGGGCATCACATCTAGTATGTGCCTTACAACAGCGGACCCCACAGCTAGTACGAAGTTCGGAACCCTGGGCACCACATCTAGTATGTGCCTTGCAACAGCGGACCCCACAGCTAGTACGAAGTTCGGAACCCTGGGCACCACATCTAGTATGTGCCTTGCAACAGCGGACCCCACAGCTAGTACGAAGTTCGGAACCCTGGGCACCACATCTACTATGTGCCTTGCAACAGCGGACCCCACAGCTAGTACGAAGTTCGGAACCCTGGGCACCACATCTAGTATGTGCCTTGCAACAGCGGACCCCACAGCTAGTACGAAGTTCGGAACGCTGGGCAACACAGCTAGTAAGTGTTTTGTAACAGCGGACCCCACAGCTAATACGAAGTTCGGAACCCTGGGCACCACATCTAGTATTTGTTCTGCAACGGCGGACCCCACAGCTAGTACCTAGTTAGAAACGCTGGGCATCACAGCTAGTAAATGTCTTGCAACAGTGAACCCCACAGCGAATACACAGTTACTACTACTACATGTGAAATTCATGACAATCCGATTGCCCTTTAATCATTCAGCATTATTTTTATGCTTAGCCCCCCCCCCCCCTCCCAAATTTTTAAGATGTCACATAGTGTATTTTTCTATTTGGCCATCAAGAATACTAATTCCATGACAATCCAATCATCCGTAATGACCTATCACTGTCTTCAAATTTAGGCCTACCCCCATAACCCCCCTCCCGTTCACAATTTTTTGATGTCAAACACCCTATTTTTCTATTTGGCCTTTATGAATACTACATGTGAAATTTCGTGACAATACGATCAACTGTTAATGAGCTAGCTCTATATTTATACTTAGCCCCCCCCCCCCTCAACCCCCCCACCCGTTCAAAACTTTGGGACGCCACACACCTTATTTTTCTATTTGGCCTTCAGGAATACTACAAGGGAAATTTCGTGACAATACGATCAACCGTTAATGAGCTAGCTCTATATTTATACTTAGGCCCCCCCGCCACTACCCCCCCTCCCGTAAAAAAGTTTGAGCCGTCACACCGCCTATTTTTTTATTTGTTCTTCAGGAATACTACATGTGAAACTTCGTGACAATCCGACCAACTCTTAAAGAGTTAGCTCTATATTTATACTTAGGCCCCCCCACTACCCCCCCTCCCGTAATAATTTTGGGACGCGACACACCTTTTTTTCTTATTTGGCTTTTAAAAATACTACATGTGACATTTCATGACGATTCGCCCATTAGTTAATGAGTTAGCTCTATATTTATACTTAGGCCCCCCCACAACCCCCCCTCCCGTTCAAAACTTTGGGACGCCACACACCTTTCTTTCCTATTTGGCTTTTAAAAATACTACGTGAAATTTCATGACGATTCGCCCATTAGTTAATGAGTTAGCTCTATATTTATACTTAGGCCCCCCTTACAACCCCCCCTCCCGTTCAAATCTTTGGGACGCCACACACCTTTTTTTCCTATTTGGCTTTTAAAAATACTACATGTGAAATTTCATGACGATTCGCCCATTAGTTAATGAGTTAGCTCTATATTTATACTTAGGCCCCCCCACAACCCCCCCTCCCGTTCAAAACTTTGGGACGCCACACACCTTTTTTTCCTGTTTGGCTTTTAAAAATACTACATGTGAAATTTCATGACGATTCGCCCATTAGTTAATGAGTTAGCTCTATATTTATACTTAGGCCCCCCCACTACCCCCCCTCCCGTTCAAAACTTTGGGACGCCACACACCTTATTTTTCCTATTTGGCTTTTAAAAATACTACATGTGAAATTTCATGACGATTCGCCCATTAGTTAATGAGTTAGCTCTATATTTATACTTAGGCCCCCCCACTACCCCCCCTCCCGTTCAAAACTTTGGGACGCCACACACCTTATTTTTCCTATTTGGCTTTTAAAAATACTACATGTGAAATTTCATGACGATTCGCCCATTAGTTAATGAGTTAGCTCTATATTTATACTTAGGCCCCCTTACAACCCCCCCTCCCGATCAAAACATTGGGACGCCACACACCTTTTTTTCCTATTTGGCCTTCAGGAATACTCCATGTGAAATTTCGTGACAATCCGACCAACCGTTAAAGAATTAGCTCTATATTTATACTTAGGCCCCCCCACAACCCCCCCTCCCGTTCAAAACTTTGGGACGCCACACACCTTTTTTTCCTATTTGGCTTTTAAAAATACTACATGTGAAATTTCATGACGATTCGCCCATTAGTTAATGAGTTAGCTCTATATTTATACTTAGGCCCCCCCACAACCCCCCCTCCCGTTCAAAACTTTGGGACGCCACACCTTTTTTTCCTGTTTGGCTTTTAAAAATACTACATGTGAAATTTCATGACGATTCGCCCATTAGTTAATGAGTTAGCTCTATATTTATACTTAGGCCCCCCCACTACCCCCCCTCCCGTTCAAAACTTTGGGACGCCACACACCTTATTTTTCCTATTTGGCTTTTAAAAATACTACATGTGAAATTTCATGACGATTCGCCCATTAGTTAATGAGTTAGCTCTATATTTATACTTAGGCCCCCCCACTACCCCCCCTCCCGTTCAAAACTTTGGGACGCCACACACCTTATTTTTCCTATTTGGCTTTTAAAAATACTACATGTGAAATTTCATGACGATTCGCCCATTAGTTAATGAGTTAGCTCTATATTTATACTTAGGCCCCCTTACAACCCCCCCTCCCGATCAAAACTTTGGGACGCCACACACCTTTTTTTCCTATTTGGCTTTTAAAAATACTACATGTGAAATTTCATGACGATTCGCCCATTAGTTAATGAGTTAGCTCTATATTTATACTTAGGCCCCCCTTACAACCCCCCCTCCCGATCAAAACTTTGGGACGCCACACACCTTTTTTTCCTATTTGGCTTTTAAAAATACTACATGTGAAATTTCATGACGATTCGCCCATTAATTAATGAGTTAGCTCTATATTTATACTTAGGCCCCCCCACATCCCCCCCTCCCGTTCAAAACATTGGGACGCCGCACACCTTATTTTTCTATTTGGCCTTCAGGAATACTCCATGTGAAATTTCGTGACAATCCGACCAACCGTTAAAGAATTAGCTCTATATTTATACTTAGGCCCCCCCACAACCCCCCCTCCCGTTCAAAACTTTGGGACGCCACACACCTTTCTTTCCTATTTGGCTTTTAAAAATACTACATGTGAAATTTCATGACGATTCGCCCATTAGTTCATGAGTTAGCTCTATATTTATACTTAGGCCCCCCCACAACCCCCCCTCCCGTTCAAAACTTTGGGACGCCACACACCTTTTTTTCCTGTTTGGCTTTTAAAAAGACTACGTGTGAAATTTCATGACAATTTGACCATTAGTTAATGAGTTAGCACTATTTTTATACTTAGGCCACCCTTACAACCCCCCCTCCCGATCAAAATTTTGGGACGCCACATAGCCTATTATTCAATCGGGCTCAAAAGAATGCTACATGGGAAGTTTCATAAAAATCCGTCCAGCGGTTTGGGCGTGATGCTGGAACAAACATACATACATACATACATACATACATACATACAAACAAACATACATACATACATACAAACAAACATACAAACAAACAAACAAACCCCGTTTCAGCTTTATTAATATAGATTATATCACAATGTACACAAGTTTTAATTTGTGTTCATATCTATACATACATCTTTTTTTTTTGGCATTTTTCTTCCATAGTGGATCGGTGTCACCATATTTAAAGTCAGTCTGAACGTTGTGCTGACGTTGGCATAATCCGAAACCAGCACACTCTATGGCTCTGTCAGTTAACAAATATTAAATATATAAACCGTTGAAAAGCAAGAAATTTGAAGAATGGAGTCGCCACTTCGAAATCTAGCTGAGGCACTTAGGTCAGATATTTAATCGGGAAGTTAAAAATAACTTTGAGCACTTCGTCCTTCGGATGGGACATTAAGCGATGATCCAGGGCTTTTTCGAATGTGAGGTACTCGATAATGAGACGTATGTTTAGTAAATAAACCTCAATTTCCACTTAGGTTGAAAGCCTTGAGCACGTCGTCCTTCGGATGGGACTTTCCGGATATATCTGAATCTGTAGTATCAGTTTTAACAATTATTAAGCCTATAAACCGTTAAATCACGCGAATTTTTTGAAAAACGTTTTCATTTTGATTTTTGTGTGGGGTTCAGATAATCCGGTCGTTCTCTATCAGTTTTAACAAATATTTAATCTATAAACCGTTAAAAAGCGAGAAATTTGAAGAATGGAGTCTACCGAGCTCAGGATCGCCACTTACAAATCTAGCTGAGGCACTTAGGTCAGATGTTTTAATCGGGAAGTGAAAAATAACTATGAGCACGTCGTCCTTCGGATGGGACTTTAAGCGATGTTCCAGGACTTTTTCGAATGTGAGGTACTCGATAATGAGACGTATGTTATGTAAATAAACCTGGGTAGGTGAAATTTCACTTAGGTTGAAAATAGCCTTGAGCACGTCGTCCTTCGGATGGGACTTTCCGGATAAATCTGAATCTGTCGTATCAGTTTTAACAATTATTAAGCCTATAAACCGTTAAATAGCGTGAATTTTTTGAAAAACATTTTTATTTTGATTTTTGTGTAGGATTCAGATAATCCGGTCGTTCTCTATCAGTTTTAACAAATATTAAATCTATAAACCGTTAAAAAGCGAGAAATTTCAAGAATGGAGTCTACCGAGCTCAGGATCGCCACTTAGAAATCTAGTTGAGGCACTTAGGTCAGATGTTTTAATCGGGAAGCTAAAAATAACTTTGAGCACGTCGTCCTTCGGATGGGACATTAAGCAATGATCCAGGGCTTTTTCGAATGTGAGGTACTCGATAATGAGACGTATGTTATGTAAAAAAACCTGGGTAGGTCAATTTCTACTTAGGTTGAAAGCCTTGAGCACGTCGTCCTTCGGATGGGACTTTCCGGATATATCTGAATCTGTAGTATCAGTTTTAACAATTATTAAGCCTATAAACCGTTAAATCACGCGAATTTTTTGAAAAACGTTTTCATTTTGATTTTTGTGTGGGGTTCAGATAATCCGGTCGTTCTCTATCAGTTTTAACAAATATTTAATCTATAAACCGTTAAAAAGCGAGAAATTTTAAGAATGGAGTCTACCGAGCTCAGGATCGCCACTTAGAAATCTAGCTGAGGCACTTAGGTCAGATGTTTTAATCGGGAAGTGAAAAATAACTATGAGCACGTCGTCCTTCGGATGGGACTTTAAGCGATGTTCCAGGACTTTTTCGAATGTGAGGTACTCGATAATGAGACGTATGTTATGTAAATAAACCTGGTTAGGTGAAATTTCACTTAGGTTGAAAATAGCCTTGAGCACGTCGTCCGTCGGATGGGACTTTTCGGATATATCTGATTCTGTCGTATCAGTTTTAACAATTATTAAGCCTATAAACCGTTAAATAGCGTGAATTTTTTGGAAAACATTTTTATTTTGATTTTTGTATAGGATTCAGATAATCCGGTCGTTCTCTATCAGTTTTAACAAATATTAAATCTATAGCAGTTATACCCGGCGTTGCCCGGGGAACTTTGATTTTTCTCCCAATATCTTCTATAACGCTATTCAGTTCCTCGACAGTACATTCATGATGTTATAATTTTCAATTATTCATACGGAATAAGGCTTATAGTCCTTCAGCTGTTGTAACGCTAGTAAGTTTTTAGGACCCCTGGGCACCACAGCTAGTATGCGCCTTTCAACGGCGGAAGCCACACCTAGTGAATACTTAGCATCGCTGGACGTCCTAGTCAGTGCGTACTTAAGAACGTTTGTGACCACAGCTAGTATGTGGCTTGCAACGCTGAGCACCACAGCTAGTACGTAGTAGGGAATGCCGGGCATCATAGCTAGTATGTGCCTTGCGACGGCGGACCCAACAGCTAGTACGTAGTTGGGAACGCTGGTCACCACAGCAAGTATGTGCCTCGCAACAGCGGACCCCACAGCTAGTACGAAGTTAGGAACGCTGGGCATCACAGCTATTAAGTGCCTTGCAACAGCGGACCCCACAGCTAGTATGTAGTTAAATACGCTGGGCATTACAGTTAGTAAGTGCTTTGCAACAGCGAACTTCACAGCTAGTACATAGTTAGGAACGCTGGGCACTACAGCTAGTAAATGCCTTGCAACAACGGACCCCACAGCTAGTACGATATTAGGAACCCTGGGCATCACAGCTAGTATGCTTTTGCAACGACGGACCCCACAGCTAGTACGTTTTTAGGAACGCTGGGCCCTACAGGTAGTAGGTGCCTTGCAACTGCGAACCCCACAGATAGTATGTAGTTAGAACCACAGGGCATCACAGCTAGTATGAGTTTTGCAACGGCGGACCCCACAGCTAGTACCTACGAGTGAAATACGCTGGGCCACACTGCTAGCGCCTTGCAACAGCAGACCCCACAGCTAGTACGTAATTAGAAACGCTGGGCATTACAGCTAGTAAATGTCTTATAGGTGCCTTGCAACAGCGAACCCCACAGCCAGTACATAGTTAGGAACGCTGGGGCTGAGCACTACAGCTAGTAAGTACCTTGCAACAGCGGACCCCACAGCTAGTACGATATTAGGAACGCTGGACATCACAGCTAGTAAATGTCTTGCAACAGTGAACCCCACAGCGAATACATAGTTACTACTATTACATGTAAAATTCATGACAATCCGATTCATGACAATACGACCAACCGTTAATGAGCTAACTCTATATGTATATTTAGCCCCCCCTCACAACCCTCCTTCCTGTTCAAAATTTTGGGCCGTCACACACCTAATATTTCTATTTGACCTTTAGGAATACTACATGTGAAATTTCATGACAATTCGACCATTAGTTATTGAGTTAGCACTATTTATATACGTAGGCCCCCCTTACAACCCCCCCTCCCGAACAAAAATTTGGAACGCCACACACCTTATTTTTCTTTTTGGCCTTCAGGAATACTCCATGTGAAATTTCGTGACAATCCGACCAACCGTTAAAGAGTTAGCTCTATATTTATAC
Organism: Aradus depressus; assembly: GCA_963662175.1. Lineage (NCBI taxonomy): Eukaryota > Metazoa > Arthropoda > Insecta > Hemiptera > Aradidae > Aradus > Aradus depressus. The sequence goes on from OY759215.1 coordinate 42,400,807, forward strand.
TTAGGCCCCCCACAACCCCCCCTCCCGTTCAAAACTTTGGGACGCCACACACCTTTTTTTCCTATTTGGCTTTTAAAAATACTACATGTGAAATTTCATGACGATTCGCCCATTAGTTAATGAGTTAGCTCTATATTTATACTTAGGCCCCCCACAACCCCCCCTCCCGTTCAAAACTTTGGGACGCCACACACCTTATTTTTCTATTTGGCCTTCAGGAATACTCCATGTGAAATTTCGTGACAATCCGACCAACCGTTAAAGAATTAGCTCTATATTTATACTTAGGCCCCCCCACAACCCCCCCTCCCGTTCAAAACTTTGGGACGCCACACACCTTTTTTTCCTATTTGGCTTTTAAAAATACTACGTGAAATTTCATGACGATTCGCCCATTAGTTAATGAGTTAGCTCTATATTTATACTTAGGCCCCCCTTACAACCCCCCCTCCCGATCAAAACTTTGGGACGCCACACACCTTTTTTTCTTGTTTGGCTTTTAAAAAGACTACCTGTAAAATTTCATGACAATTCGCCCATTAGTCAATGAGTTAGCTCTATATTTATACTTAGGCCCCCCCACAACCCCCCCTCCCGTTCAAAACTTTGGGACGCCACACACCTTTTTTTCTTGTTTGGCTTTTAAAAAGACTACCTGTAAAATTTCATGACAATTCGCCCATTAGTCAATGAGTTAGCTCTATATTTATACTTAGGCCCCCCTTACAACCCCCCCTCCCGATCAAAACTTTGGGACGCCACACACCTTTTTTTCTTGTTTGGCTTTTAAAAAGACTACCTGTAAAATTTCATGACAATTCGCCCATTAGTCAATGAGTGCACTATTTATATACTTAGGCCCCCCTTACAACCCCCCCTCCCGTTCAAAATTTTGGGACGCCACATAGCCTATTATTCAATCGGGCTCAAAAGAATGCTACATGTGAAGTTTCATGAAGATCCGTCCAGCGGTTTGGGCGTGATGCTGGAACAAACAAACACACAAACCCCGTTTCAGCTTTATTAATTATAGATTATATATTGACCAGATGAGTTTCCATTGTTAGGTACTAACAAAAAATATCACATCAAAAACGAACAACTAAAATCAAACACTAGAACATAAGAAACCTCAAAAAAATTAAAATAAAACAAAAAACCAACAAGTGATCCTTCAAATTGGAAGTGTTCCCGAATGTTCTGTATTCGGCACTGCAAAAACGACATTTAGCCAGTTTTTTGGACCCACATCCTTATCGAAGTAACTCCACACATCGGACTTCCGTTTACGACTCATTTTTTAGTTCAAAACAACAAAGCAACCTACAATAATAGTAAATTTTCAATTCAAAGCAACGAAACACTCTACAAGAACAGTAAATGTAACCTTCCTTCGATTCAGTAGATCCCAGATATACATTAAAGACTAAAAAGTCTATATTTCAATAGGAATAGTTCATTCAGAAGGATATTTTTCAATGTATGAACTTGTTACCTTTTCTTAAAAAAATAAGTTGCTCAGAGGTATAAACAGAATATAAAATGATATTGTAATTGAAAACTTTATTTATAATTTATCACATACATATAAATACATAACAGGTAAAGTAAATACGAAGAATAAGTAGAAGAGGCGCGACTGTTTGCCTTTATCCATTGACTGTAGAAGCTGACGTCAGTATAGACGCCTGGGAATTCCTTCCTGCCACATCCGATCCCCCAGGACACCACACCCACCAGCTCCTGGTCACAGACAAGAGGGCCACCTGAGTCTCCCTAGACGAAGAAACATAGAGGCATCGTCAGGAAAGAGACAATTGCAGAACAAAATGTTAGCTCACAACTGAAGTGTTGAAGGGGTCGTAAGTTTAATTCTTAGAAATCTGAGAACAACGTACCATCCAAATATACAGCAAATAATTTTTGTTGTTACAGATACTTCGTACTTTTATTAAGTATATTTAAGCTGAGGAAATTGATTTTGAGAATAAAATCATTTTTCTACCGCCTGAACTGAAGAGATTACAAAAAGCTTTATGTACCATCCTACCAAAGAGCGAAAAAGGTTCAACATATGGAGGGCTCAGTGCACAAGTGAACCAAGTCCATTTTTTGACTTTGTGAGGTTTTTCGTGCCAAATAGGCGTCAAAGTAATACCTTCCAGTACTACAGTGAACCAAGTCCTTAGCTGATTCTAACGCCGCAGGATAGCAGCTTGTATCAAGTCCTTGTCATCAGTTTTTCATTCATAAGGAAAACTTTGAGAGCCAATTGCTCGGAATCATATGTGAAGGACTTGGTTCACTTGTGCTCTGAACCCATTTGCATGATAACTAAGTACCAATATAATGAAAGTAAAGTTCTTTGAAACGTATCAACGTTCTCAGACACTTTCAATATCGTTAGGCTTGCCCCATTGGTCGCTTTGCAACAATTAGCTAAATAATGATTTTTTACTTCCCCAGAAGTATAGGGGAAGTTATGTAATCGATCCGAAATTTGATGTTGAGCTTTCATCGAAATTTCATATTTTCCGACCCCATGAAAAGGGCTCGACTCAAAAACCCTAATAACTACCGATGCAGTGCATCGTCTCAACGAAATTTAGTGTGAGGATTCAGAAGTCTCTATGAAAGGCAACTTTTGAATTTTAGCCTAAACAGACGATTGGTTTTGAAGGAAGAGCTACAACTTAATTGATTGATTCGTGCTGAGCAATTACATGGCTGATGATTCCCCGACTTTTTTTTTTGTATTAGACATTTTTGACATTTAACCCTTAAATTAATGAATAAGGTGTTTTTCTAGATTTTGTTTTTACAAATTTATTTACTCCTCATATGTTAATGTAAAGCTCAATATGTAATTCTTAACAATATCGCCGAAAGTTAAAAAATAAACGAATAATAATTACAGACGTTTTGATAATCATCAATGCTTAAATGATGAATAGTTTGGAACTTTTCATTAGGAATATCTACATTTAGTTAGTTAAAAAAAGTTGATGAAACCTGGCAAGAATCCTTTCCACCGCTTTGATTTCCAGCACAAAAGACTCCCTCCTTGGTGAAGGGTGTTGTACTGCAATTTAGTATTGTTACGTCCACAGCTCGTAGTTCATCAACAGGTAGTTCGTCTTCAGGAACTTCTGGCTGGAAAAAAATAAGAAATGTTATAAGAATTTTTAATGAATGTACAAACGTATATTAAAATCTATTTGCATAAACAATGTATAAAATCTTAATCTAACTTATACAACAATTGTAAGGACTTTCTAAAAGTAATGCTAAACTGTATATTACAGACATATTATGTCATGTATTTGGATTATGATATAACCTACATCATATATTTGGAGTATAATGTAACTCTACAATTCTAGAATTGAGGGACCACCGTACTTTAACTACGAGGTCATATCGCCTACTACCAGAGTGCTCTTTCGTCACTCTGGTGGACATGAGCCCGACTCTACTGGGGGAGTCCCAAATTTTGCCTATCCTAAATTTTTATTCACCTAGGGCAGGGGTCTTTAACGAGTAACTGACATCGTATAGGTTCGGGTCCATCGCTTAACGTCCCATCCGAAGGACGGCGTGCTTAAGTTTATTTTACCTTCCGGATAAAATAAACTAAGGGCCTCGGTTGGGTTTCGAACTCACGTTCTTGAGCTCAGAAGACAAGCACGCATACCACTGAGCTACCGGCGCCCTCAATTTATAGTTGAGTGGTGAATGTTTTTGGAGTGATTGGTAGACAGTTGACTGACCTACCTCAAGGGAGAAGATTACTTGAAGTCGTACTCACCTCAATGGGGGTGCCCCAGCCACTGACTGAACAGATGGAGCCCACGAGTGGCCGTCGAGTAGCTAGAGGGATGATAGCAGTGGTACTGTTGTCTACCACCACATTATCTGATAACTGTAACAGGAGACTATCAAAAAATACAACTGCATCTTAAACGAGAAATATATAGATCTGTTGGTGGTGACTCGCAGGATGTTCAATTCATGTATTTTTTACTTCCCCAGTTATACGAAGTATTGGTGAAATTATGTTATTGGTCAAAACTTCGATGCGGAGTTTTCAACAGAATTTCATGTAAACTCTAGATTCTAAGTATGGAAAAAAATACTGTATGTCTTCAGTATCTGTGTATATGTCTGTGAGCACGATAACTCCCGATAGAATGAATGTATCAACACGAATTTTTATATGTGAATCCAAACTCTCTAATAACGACACCCACTGATTTTCAGCCGAATTAACCAAAGGGAAGGTAGGGATTATCGACAAAAAATTTATTATAAGCATTTAGGAGGCTCTAGTTGTTATCTATTGAATATTAGCGCAAACGGTTAACTGGTTTTGGAGAAGGGGCGAAACGTTAATTGATTAATTCGTTCTGGGGAAGTACATTGCCGGTGAATCACCTAACGACTTTTTTTTATAGCTGATATTGTATTTACTTACTTTCATAATAGCAACATCGTTTGATATCATGCCATCATTATCGAATTCAGGATGGATAATAATAGAAGCAATTCCATAAGAACTTGTTATGTCACTTAATTTTGTATAACCCAAGGCTACAGTTATTCCATTTAATTTTCTTATGCTGCAAAAATTATTATATTAACATTTTATACAGTACATTAGGTGACTTTAAAAATTATAATAGTAAAAAATTAATATTTATTATTCGATATGATATCTCGTTGGTAAGCGTGATTATGTACCTAGAGGTGAGAATTGCGCCGGGGCTGAAAGTGGCGCCGCACGTTGTAGCCATTAAAGTAAGCACAACAGCCACTTTCACCGCCCTGAGCTGCCTAGCCCGCCCGATGTGGGGCCTCGGCTACTCTGCATGTAAGGTGGCATCGCCCCACGAAACGGCAGCGCATGATTCTGTTGCAAGCCGTCTTTTAAGAGTTACAAGAGCTTATCGAACTGTGTCTACGGCTGCGCTACAGGTGTTGGCCGGAGCTCCACCCATAAACTTGGTCTTGGATGGTGCTGTTGCCTCGTACAACTGTAGACGCAATATGCCTTTAGAAGCAGATATTGATGAGCCTTTACGCCTAGCCCTGGAGCAGGAGGTGAGGGGACAGCCCAGACCAGATCGTTGCAAGGACATTGCCCAGGAATGCATAGTGGAAAAATGGCAACAACGTTGGTCACGAAGTTCGGATGGCCGAATGACTTATGCATTCGTGACCAACGGCGTTGCCATTTTTCCACGACCCATTTCTGGGCAATGTCCTCGCAATGCTCTCATAGGGTGATGTTGCGCAAAAGCAAGGTGCACCGGAACAATCAAGAGCAATAATAAAAGGTTAGCGTTTCTAGAGTTCCACCGAATTAATGTTCATAATTTTAGAGGAATTGTATAGAAATCAGATTATGCGCTCACCCGGTTGTTACCTGTTCGTTTCAAAGGCCAGGTCTAGTGATGTAGTTTTGCTCAAAATTATAAATATATCCAATCCCCCCTACTACTTAATTTTGTAATCGTTATTTATTATTTTGGAGGTAAATCAATAAAATGAAAAATAAAATTATATTATACAAGATTAAGTCAAGAAACAATAGAAAGGTAGAAATGAAAGACATTTTCAGAATAACTCCGGAATGTCAAACATAGGGGGGGTGGCGTCTGAAATTTTCACTTGAAGAGATTCGGAGGGTCTACATATCAATGTACCGCTATAAGACGTTAGTGCTGAAGCAGGCCAGATGAATCTGCTAGTAGAAATAAAAATATTAAATTAAGAACCTTGCAAGACAATGGGCTGCTGTTAGTACATGATTCTGAGAAATAAGACTCCCTCCACAGAAGTGTATCCCCCAGGATCTTATCGAAACCTGGTAGCAAACAGATAAAGTTATTAATAATTATCTAAGAAAGTAACCAATACAAAAACAAAGTATATGCATAGGGCAACAAAATTAATTAGATTTAGAAAAAGGAAAGGTAACGGATAACAGTGTAAAAAACAAAAACTTAAAACTATAATACCTTGAAAAGAGAAAAAATATATAAAATATGACATCAGTGGTTATAACAACACAATTATCGGCATTTCGGTCTCTAAAATATGATATTTTTTACATGTTTCATCACTTTTCGTCCTTTAAGTCATATTCAAAACAGTCAAAATTATGTCTGTGTTTCCGGATTCCAAATATGAAAAAAAAAATGTCTGTCTGTGAACAGATAACTCCCAATATAATGAATGTATCGACACGAAATTTTATAAGGGAATCCAAAATACTCTAACAACGACACTTATTGATGTTCAGCCAAATCGACCAAAAAGAAAAGGAGGATTACACAACAACTACAATAATTGCCGATAGAATGAATGTATCGACTTTAAATATTATATGTGTGTTCTCAACTCCATAAAGCGAAAACCTATCGATATTCAGACAAATCGAACAAAGGGGCGGGAGGGGAACAGCATACACACCTGAAAAGGGAAATCCTGTATTGACACCTCTGTGCCTCCAACAATCTTCGAAATTGTTTTGATCCTTAAATCAGGTAAAACTGAAACAACATAACTATTATGTAATATATATTTATTTTATATATAGATACCAAGCTTGTTTTTACATTTACGTCTATCTGAGCAGGGTGTTCCGTCCGTCAAGTTACATGACTGTACATTCTAATATATGTACATATATATATATATATGAAGCAAATGAAGTAAACATAATGTTTCCCTAGTGTATATAAAAAAAAAATTATACTTAATAGCTGGAAGAACTACCTTGTGGCTTAACTGGGGTATTTTCGTACCGATGAAAAATTTTAAAACAAATAAAATGTCTGAAAGGAAACAACCTCACGGAAATAGAGAAAGCTATCAGACAAAAACTTTTAAATTAAAATGTATAAAATTACCATTAGGAGAAATTAAAGAATGAATAGCATATTTTTTCGATGAAGAATATAAAGTCCAATCTTGGAGCCCTAAAATTTTATATGTAAATTCAAAGTACTTCAATATTATATTCGATGGCGATCATCGATGGTTCTGTTTGGATGCTCATCCCTAGTTTTCTAGTTCCTAATTTTTTTTTTAACATGCTGTGTATTTTTTACCTTCAGTTATATATTGGCCATTTCCTTTACGTCCCTGAAACAGACATTCTAATTGGCTTAAACAACCTATAACTGTGATATCACTTATCTCATAAAACCACACTATGATTTACGAGTCGTCTCATGGAACAAGTCTAGTATATGCTGGGCACTTTTCACAGCTTTTTAAGCTGACTATTTCTATTGCAACAATGAGTGAAGCAATCTCTAATTATTTGAAACGATTACTTACAGGCACAAAGAGTGGTAGATGCAGACAAAATTATGTTGGTAAAAATGAAGAGATGCCAATACATGTTGACAGCGAACAGATTGGAAGACCACTCCGTTTGTAAGGTGTACTCCGATAAGAAAGATAAAGTACTTGAGAGAGGATGAAATTATCTTTTTATCTTGAAAATATAATCAAACAGGATATGTATTTGTTTACCTCTGACTAATAGCTCCGAGTAATTATTTTTTCCCCAACAAATTGGTAGGTCTGAGACGTTCTTTTATCAATAACGGAGTACTATGTACAAAAATTTATCATTGAATTAAATCTTAACCATGTGTACGTTACCATTTTTTTTACCGTCACACAAAAAACAATTTTGTTGTAATAACTCAGTCGAACAATGAACCCAGTCTTCTTTGATAGGTATACTGGGGTACGAACCCTGCTCTTTAGTCTGGTTAGTTAGTTATTGTGACTCCTGCCCGGGCTTTAACTACGAGGGCATATCGCCTACTTCCAGAGCGCTCTTTCGTCACTCTGGTGGACATGAGCCCGAATCTACTGTGGAAGTCCTAAATTCTGCCTGCCCTACATTTGTATTCACTTAGGGTAGGGGAGGGGTCTTTAACGATTACGTGACATCGTACAGGCTCGGGACCATGACATAACGTCCATCCGAAGGACGGCGTGCTTAAGTTTATTTTTCCTCCCAGATATAATAAATTAAGAGCCACGGCCTTGTTTCGAACCCGTGATTTTGAGCTCAGTAAGCAAGTATATATTACATATATATTACATATATATATATATATTTAGGAGATGGCTGCTTATATTGTTTTAAAAAGAAATAATTTTCAAAATTATGACCATATCAACCTTGTTGTGGCTTAACTGGGGTATTTTCTTAGTTAGTTATTGTGACCCACCGGGCGGGTTGATATTATCAACTACTACCAGAGCGCTCTTTCGTCGGTCTGATGGGCATGAGCCCGACTCTACTATGAGAGTCCTAAATTTTGCCTACCCAGGTTTAGTGATCTTAGGTGAGGGGTCTGTAATGAATACCTCACATCGCATAGGCTAGGGACCATTATCTCATCTGAAGAACAGCGTTCTCTATTTTTTTTTTTTTTTTTCTCCCAGATAAAATAAACTAAGGACCTCGGCCGGGTTTCGAACTTTCGATCTGGCGCTCAATAGGCTAACACGCTACCTCTTGGCTACCAGCGCCCTTTAAGTAACGTAATAAAAAATATATATAACCCACGATATTCCTAGTGGTCACCAAATGAGAGTTAATTTGCAGCCTCTTTGTTTGGAGTTTGGCCGCACGCATACATTGTATTCGTTGCATTCCTCTCCTCCCCAAGAAAAGTGTCAAATATGACGTATGCTGTACGCGTTTTAACCCTAACAAATAATGACCAGGAAACTGAGCAAAAAAATACATTTAACAGCTTGAGAAGGTTCATTCAAGTTCTTGATCAAGAAATGTATTTGTTTAGATGAATCGATATATTCTTGATCGCAAAGGTAACCACATATTACCTCCTACTTTTTGAAGTTGATATTTGTTGACCATATCTGTGAGTTTGAAATATGAATCCCTTAACGTGAGTATTTATTTATTTTTAATTAGTTGTTTCATTTAAATAATGATTACTCTATTCTACACTAGTCAATACAACGTTAACGTTAACAAGCTAACGTTAACACATGTTTGTTATCCCTGTTTTGCAGTAATATGAAAAATGTGAAAAAACTGAGTGAACAAGAACTGCAGAACAACTGGAAGACTTCCTGGCACGATCAGTATAAAGACAGTGCTTGGATCTTTGTGGGTGGTTTACCCTATGACTTGACAGAGGGTGATGTGGTTTGTGTTTTTTCACAGTAAGTTCTCACTTTATTCTAAAAGGCCTCTAAAAATCTGTATCCTCTATGACTAATTATTTATAGATCAATTGTTGTTTCAGGTACGGTGAGATTGTGAACTTGAATCTGGTTCGGGAGAAGTCCACCGGCAAATCGAAGGGTTATTGTTTTATTTGTTTTGAAGACCAGAGAAGTACAATTCTAGCAGTTGACAATCTTAATGGAATAAAGGTGTTAATTATTTTTGTCATTTGATTAATTTTTAAATGGATACCATTGCTTATTACCAATGAATATAATAAGTATTCACTTTTTTTTTTTAGTTTTGGTTTTTTACAGCAAACTAAGTACATACTCTTGTTTCAGTTTAAAACAAAACCAGACATTTTTTATATAAATTATAAGAAGTGAAAACATCTTATACATACTAGTATATCTCTGAAGTTGAGTTTCAAAACTTGTCTACGAATATTGACAAAAATATACTTATTATCCTTAATAATTTATATACAATAGTTTATGTTTTTTATTTAAGATTTTAGGTAGAATAATTCGAGTAGACCATGTAGCAGATTATAAAACACCAAAGGATGGTAAAAATATAACCGAAGAAACCAAAAAACTTCGAGAAGAAGGTTGTGCTTTTACACCCATGGCAAAAGTAAAACAAGAACCTCCGGACGACAATTACGGTAATTTTTTATTTTACTCTATTCTATTCCAGAGTAAGTATGGCCCATATCGTGTACAGAGCTTTTAACAAATGACTACGGACTGGTCACAGTGTTACGATTGAGAATCTAGTCCATAATAGAGGGTGACAGGTACTTGATGTAAAAAGTTTGGGTGTACTTCCGTATGCGTCCGCAATTTCAAATAGATATTTCGTCCCCTCCAATTTTACATGTATCTAAATTTTTAAAACAGCCCTTATATACTTTTTTTTTTTAATTTTTTTTCATAGTGTCCAAACCTCTAAAAATTGAGAAAAACCTAAAAATAAAAAAGGAAAAGGAGGAAGAGACAAAAAAGAGAAAGAAAAAATCATCAGAGAAAAAAGAAAAAGACAGGCATTCAAAGGAGACGAAGAAGAAGAAACGACGGAGCAGTAGCAGTGGGTCTGATTCTGGGACAGACTGAGTGGGTAAAGGAAAATGTGCTTTCTTATGACATTCTCATTGTATGTAAGGTAATTCGTTGTAGTTTTATTTTATTTATTGAAATGCAATATTCTGCAGTAATGTACAGTATATTTATCTTAACATGTATTGTTGTAGTATTATTTTTATAAGGAGATGTACCTAACAGAGAGATTTCATCTGTAGGACATGGAATATCTCATTAGGAGAATTTTCAAATCCTTTTAATGAAAATAAATAAGTTTTATTAGTTTTTCATTATTGTTTTTAATTTAATCGTAACTATCACCATTATGTAAAATAGTTAGCTTATTTTTGCTTCCCCAGTTATACGAAGTATAGGGAAAGTTATGTAATCGACCAGAATTGTTAACGGAATTTCATGTTGATTTCCGAATAGGGGGTAAAAATGCTTAGGTGTCTGTGAACACGATAATTCCCGATATAATTAGTATCTACACGAGATTGTTCGTGTAGCCAAAACCCCTTTAGCATTATTTTCAGGTAGGTCGGCCAAAAGGATGGGGGAGCGGGAGGTTAACAAAAGAACTCTAATAACTGCCGATGTAATGAATGTAACGTCTCAAAATTGTGTACGTAAATTCAAAACCCTTCAAGGACGACACCTAATATTCTTCCGCGTAATTGGCTGAAGGGAAGGGGAGATTAGAAACGGGTTTCTCAACACAAAAACCCTGCCGATGTAATGAATGCATCACGAAATTTAGTAAGAGAATTCAGAACTCCTTTTGTAAGTCAACTATTGATTTTTAGCCACAATGATCGATTGATTTTAGAAGGAGTGCGAAAACGTAATTGATTAATTATAGTGTCGGTGATTCATCGATGATTTTCCATTTTGGGCTCCTTACGCTCTCCAACTAGGGCACGAAGTAACAGTTAAACACCTCTCTATAAATTTCTCAGGATTTTGAATTAGATATAGTTTATTGAAGTTTTAGTTTTGATGAGTGTAGGGATAGTCATCGTCCCATATAAACCTTGGTTTATTGGTCACTTTTGATGTGATCTCGCTGCCACAGTAGGTCTCTGCTTCCTCACTCCCCTTCGGTAGCAAGTTTCCTGGCTTCTCGATTAAGTCCACGATGAAGTTTGGTTCAACGTTAGACTCTGGAATGGATTTGTACAAGGCATTGCTTGGGATTTTAGGAATGGCCACTTCATTCCAGGCTACGGCAAAAGCACCTCGCACCAAAGAGCAGGGCAGCCCAATTCTATCTGCTAGTGATTTGAACAGAAGTGCTCTTTCAAACTTGAGTCCTGCTCTCAAATGTCCAATTGGAATCACCGATGTCTCCAATTTGTTCTGAAAGTCAAAAAATAAAATAATATTTACTTATACAGGTCCCCAATAGTTCCAAAATAGCAGTTAACTTACTGAGTGCAGTAAGCCCTTATTATTTAGAAATTGATTGTATTGATTATGTATCGAACTCCTTGTGTACACCAGAGCGACGAAAGAATGCGATATGACGTCATATTTAAATCCCGGTCATGAGTCTCAATAACTAATTCGATCTCCTTGCTGTAAAATAATTCATTTAGCCTACTTTCCATGAACAAGTATACATGACTAAGTCATAGTGAAGGTTGGCTACAGGTATTGGGACACACAGGCAACTTGCCAGAACGGAGCGGTCCCTCATCAGATAGTTTCAAATTTCAAAACCTTCAAGACAATCAAATCATATAAGATATATTCACCATACAAAAGGGTGCATCAACAGTCGTTTCGAATCTTGGCATCTAAGTCTATAAACTGGCCATGTTTACACTTTAGTAGATGTTGCTTGTGTGTTCCATTACCTGTGGACACCCTTCACTGTTATTTACTAATTTTTACTTGTTCATGGAAAGTAGGCTAAATGATTAACTTTATTGCTTATAAAGAATTATCTTACAGCAAGGAGTTCGATACATTATCATAAATACAAATAATTTCTAAATAATGAAGACTAAAGTAAATTAAATAAAGCAGTAACTTGGCAGAAAAGCTCCAATCAAATATGATGAAGCTTCTGTTCATTTGAAACTAATTGTAAGTTATGGAGATGTGCCTGTTGCTGAGAGACATCTACCGGAACATCTCCCAAATATTTGTCTCTAATCATGGCATAGATGGGGCAGTCGGCTAGCCGAAGTTGTACAAGTACTCTTAGCTTGTTAATATTACTTTGTAGGTGGATATATAGCTCATATTATTGGTATGTACTGCTGATATTAAGTTAAAAGCTCGAGTTCAGTATCGCATCAACGTCTTTACTGATCAGCCAGTTCCGATAATCTGTCGTTATTTTGTTGTAGTTGAAAGTATGCTAAATATGCTACCAGAATTCTGTTGGATGTTCACCTTATTTCTTTATTTACTGGGGCCATTAGATAGCCGGAGTGTTGTTGTCAGAGACAGCAGTTAGTTACCTTGAGCTCGGCGATATGTAGCTCCAGTGTATGGTAGGTACATGTAGTTGCGTGCTCGTCCGGGCCAGTCATCACCCGAGCCACCAGTTCAGCCAGGATCTCCACCCGCGGACGTACCCACACTTCTTTAAATTTGTCCTTTATACCCCTAAAAAATATAGATAACTTTTGAGGTCTTACACTGAAAGGTTCCATAGGCGAACATGGCGTTGATGTATTAATTAGTACAATTTAATAATAATGTGAGATGTAAGGTATTCAATAGTTGGAATTTATTAGTGGTTACATGGTTTAACCAGAAATATTTTAATCTTGAAGACGAATATACAAAATATATATTGGATATCTTGTTGACATAATTATTTTAGTCACGAAAAAATTCGTTTTTCTTATGTCTATGTGTTCCTAGAATATTCTTATCAACAATAGATATAAATATACTTCAGCTAACTGTTAATGTCTCAATAAATTTTTGTTTTTATAGTTCTGGAAATGTCCGGTGCGAAAGGTGAACTGATTTATAAAAACGAAATATATTTGAGAGACAGTTGGCTGTTTATCAAGTGAATTTATAACTCATCTCAAGTCGAAGACATCTTTCCGCCACCACATAATTAATTAAATTGTTCTGAAATATAGTTTCTGTCGAAGTCACTGTCCTGTTATGAAAATTGAAAAATGAACTAAAAGTAATGTGTTGTACCCACACAATATCTAATATAACAACTTGCAGTTATGGAACAGAAGTTTTTTTATTGACCTTATGAACTGTGCCCGCAAAAGTGGGACCTTGCGATCAAAGCCGTATTCTCTAGCCCGCACGGCCACCATGCCCTCCAAATTTAAATAAATAAATTATATAGATTAATATTGATAGTATAGTTCCTAACTCCGTCACTAAAGAACAATACGAATTATTTTGTTATAAAATCATTTTTTTTTTCCTTATACGCGTGAGCAGGGCTATTAGCGTTTCCTCTTTTTCGAGTTAACATTTGTCTGTACTTAGAAAAAAAGAATACCTTTCATTTTTCAGTAATTCATCTGTCTGCTTTTTAACATCATAATAATAGTCGGATAGACTTGGATCTTCGGGGCATATGAAGGAGAGCATCTCTAGAGTTGAACAGAGTAACCTTTGTGGATATCCCACTAGTAATGAATAACTTGTTTCTTTCTTCGCTATAGAATTTTTTTCTTCGGTCGCTTTGATCATTTTGTCAAAGTAAGATTTTCTTTGTTCATCGTCCATAAGTAGAACATCTATAGTGTAATAATGGTACATTTACAAAAATAAAATAAAATAGTTGGTGAATACCGGCAATGTACTTCCCCAGTACGAATTAATTAAGTTTTTGCTCTTCCTCTAGAACCAATCGATCGTTTGGCAAAAAAAAATAAATAATACATTTCTGAATCATCATACCAAATTTCGTGTAAATACATTCATTACGATCGGTCGTTATTAGAAGTTATGTGATATGTCCCTCCTTCCTCTTGGCCGATTTGACTGAAAATCAATACGTGTTGTCCTTATGGAGTTCTGGATACACATGATGAATATCGGCAGTTATTAGAGTTTTTGGGTTAAGCCCCTCTCGCTCCTCCCCCCTTGTCGAAGCCCAGTAGTCAAGTCCGGCAAGTGACTTTGCTATCACTTAGGAAGACTGTGATGTACAAAAATATGGGAAAAACAAAAATTATTATTCTATTAAAAAATATTTATTGAAGCGTTGGGTACTCCAATTAGGGCAGGAGGGCTTTAAGGTTTCCATTTGGCTTTCTATAGGTTGCCACACTATTCTAATATAGATTTTACTATAATTTAATTATAAAAGTGACCAATTGTCTGAATTCCATAGATGATAATCCACTTACCCACGTTCTGTAAGGATGGAGGGTCGGCTTTCTTAGGCGGAGTCTCCAGCCCGTATGAAATCAGGTAGATAGGTCTTACCGGACAGGCTGTATTTCTTGTAATGTCACAAAGTAATGGAAAAGCAACACTGTCAACATGAGTTCAAATTTAGATTATTCAATTTTGAATCAGATAATTTATATGCATTTAAAACTATCACAAGGCGCCATTCTGGGTCCCATGACAAGAAACAGCTGATCATTTTTTATTTTCGATGTCTGGTATTATGAAAAAATAGATTTTTAGTTCAAAACCTGGCCGAGGCCCTTATTTTTTTTTTTATGCGGGAGGTAAAATAAACTTAAGCACGCCCTTCGGATGGGACGTTATAAGTGATGGTCCCGAGCCTGTACGATCTCAAGTACTCATTAAAGACCACTATCCTAGATGAATAAAGATTTAGGGTATGCAAAATTGAGGACTCCCACAGTAGAGTCGGGCTAGGCTCTGTCCGCCAGAGTGGGCATGATTCATATATATATATTCATTTTTTTTGCACAGTGAGGAAAAGGAACATTTTTTATGTCTCGTGACAACTGGAGATCGGATCGCAAAGCACTATCATACTTTATTTTGATCTATCAGCTGGCCTGCTGTACGAGTATTGTATAGTAGCTGAGGAGTATTAGAATTATAGTTTAAGATATAAGTGGTACTTACTCTATATTACTCTCAGCCCGACATGCGTAGAAGCCATCATATGTAATATCACTGATATCCAAGTAGCCCAGATACTCAAACTTTACTGAGAGATTCTGTTGGAACAAACTGTTCAGAGCCGTTTCTAATTTGGGACTGTCTCGCCACAGAGGTTTGTTGTCAATCAGCCTTTTTATGAAGGGGAAAAAATATGGTAAAATAAACATTTCTTAAACAGTGTTACATTTTGAATATATTTGTAATAATGGACATTTGAAAAGTTACCATTTAATTAATCCAGCCTTGTTGAATGCTTCAGAAAGTTCATAATCTCTCTCGCCCACCATGGTGAAGAAGAAACCGAGAACATCGAGTAGTTGGGGATCCTTGGTCCGACAGAGGAGGCGCATGATGGTGTTGACTCCAGAGTAACCCATGAACCAGTCTCGACACACCTCCCGCTGCATTGTCCACCCGAGGATCTCGACGGCGTAGCTGACTATCTTCAGCATGTTGCCGACTATCTCCTGGAGGGTGGCGGCATCAATTATAACAGAGGTGTACCTTTTGTAAGGGGAAAATCATGCCTCTCAGTTCATATTGACTCCCCCGCTTTGGGGTCTACCTCCATTGCAGAGCAATTGTTCGGCGTGCAAAAAGTGGGGGTTGGCGCAAAGTGTTACCATTGCCTTCACGAGATAGAGGAAAGTGTAAAGAAATGTTGGGCGCGCACTTTCTTCTTTTTTTTCGTGTGTTATTACGAAATATTTGTACTCTTTTCTTTGTCCTTATATTATTGTATCATTTCTAGTAAATATATAATAGGGCAGTAGTGAATAAATAAGCTTATAGTAGTCAAAAGATTTAGTAGTTAATTTGGCCGAAAAGAACTGTGAAAACAAAAAGTGAGAGTGAAGTCTGCCTGAGTCTTCGCCTTCTTTGAAGGGTGCATTTCCCACCTGTGCAAAGATAAAAGGTTTTGCCCCTTAATTTTGCGGAGGCATTTTATTTCAACAGCAGTAACGCGACTAATGTGCTTATCCAAAGCAGTCCAACTTTCGCAGCCATACAGAAGAATTGGGAGGGGGATGATGTTGTAGATGTGGAGCCTAACCTGTCAAAATGGAGTTGCAGATCTGATAGTGAACCCTGACTGCCTTCTGTACCCTGCTTGAAACATCCTGGTTCACTATGTCATTCCTCTGGGGGCAAAACCAAGAGTGACTGTGTAAAGAACGAGCGGATCCGGTAGGATCTTGAGCTTCTAAAAATCAAATAAGGGAGCAGAGGTTTGACAATTGGTTCGGTTATGTCCAGGATGGTGGAAGCAGCAAGACCTATAGGAATGAGACCACGCGGGTGGCTCAGAGACTGGGCCAGGACCGTGGCAGATCAACACCAGAGATGAGGACTCTTGCCAGGTCAGATACTGATAGAAGAGGTGGACTGAGGCTCAATCCATGCCGGGAAGAATACGGAGGTAGGGAAAGGAAGAAGGAAAGATAGAAGGGGACTCAAGACGGACTTCACTGATGTGAATGTTTGTCATTTTTTTCTGAGACCTCGTTTAGAATCGATAGTTCATTTGGTAGCCCTGTTCCGACATCAACTACCTCAGATATTGGACCGGAAACTGTTTGCTGTGAATTCCTGCAACATTGAAAGCAAACATTCTGTGATACAATTCAACAAGATGTCACCTCAACTTTTATTTCTACACCAGGATCGGTTTAAACTTCCCTGTTCCATACTCTGAAGAGGACGCACTGGAAGATCAGAACTTCAGTATATCGCTGAAATAATCTTACAAATTAAGCATTATTTGATGATCTGACCTCTAGAAGCCTCAGCAGGTTGATGGTGAGTGAATGTTGGGCCACTTTGGTGAGGTGGGCCGGAAAACTGACCACTGATGAGATGGTTTCCATCAGAATACATATATTGTCCAGGGGCAGCCTGAAGGGAAGCTCCAGGTAGCCCACCAGAGGAGCCTAAACAAATATATCACTGTCAATGTTGTCTACCCTCGATATGACGTTATTTGGTTGTAAAGCAAAAATGTACACCTTTAAAACTTTTATTGTTACAAATTATACAATTAAAAAAAAAAAAAAATCTGAAATCTGGATAAAAAACAAATGACATAGAGAACTCCCCTAGAACACGAGCAAAAAAATAACGAAAAATAGCCAAAATGAAATTTTCAAAAAAATGTTGCGACGAAACCAAGGCCCATTAGAACAAACGGTGAGGCACGTGTCTTCTTATTTTCAACCTAGAACATGCAAAAAAAGTTTGATCAAAATCCGTGACCCCTACATCGTATCCTCTCCTTGTAAGCCAATTTCAGAAAACTTTTTTTTTTCAATATCAATATGCATTTGAGATGTTGTTCAGTCAGTTGAAGTACTTGAGAAAAAAAAAAAAAAAAAAAAAATGGATCCATTATCATCATGCAGAGTGTGAGGTAATTATTTGTGTCTCCTGTAAAGTTGTCTTTTTTAGCTTAGTTCCTTTTTCTCCACTGGCGATTTAATTATCTAATTTACGGTTACTAACCGGGCTGATAACGTCACTTACATGCTTAAAGCTAACTACCGTGCGTCGCCGGGTAATCTTTTAGTTTATTACATCTAAGAAAAAATAAAGAAATTAACCTTAAGCTTTGAGATAATATTGAAATTGTGAAAGTTTGATAAGAACTAAAGCAAAATATCAGAGAATTTTAAAATAAGGGGCATGAAAATCAGGGAGTGTATTGCGGTTTTTGTTGTATATTAAGGTAGCTATCCATAACTTCTTATTATTACCTCATATTTAGTTTTAGAAATAGGTAAGTACTTACAAACATTACAGGATCAGCCAATACGGTGGAACATCGAGGTATTAATTTTACGAATGTATTCAAGGTACACAAAGCAGAACTTCTCAATTTAAGACTATCTTCTTCATCCAATAATATTGCCTGAAACAGTTAACATCTTTAAAGTTAATAACGATGTATTTGTGGTGTTATATTGCTATTTGTCTATTGTCTTTATTTAGGCAAATATCAGTCTTTTCATAAGTTTAGAGATTTATATTCGAGAGGGTCAAATTGTTATTTTTTCGGATAGATGTTAACTGATTACTGATTGATTGACAGCTACTGCTATTTGCCTAAATAAAGACAATAGACAAATAGCAGTAGATATCAATGAATCAGTAATCAGTTAACATCTATCCGAAAAAATAACAATTTGACCCTCTCGAATATAATTCTAAACTTATGAAAAGTTTGCCAGTCACTATTGTCCTGCGACACCTGTACCTTCAGGGAAAATATTGTATTTAGGTATGAATGCATGAGCTGGAGCAGGAGTATAACGAACGCAAGTAAACATTTCAAAAAATATACTTATTTTCATACATGAAGTGTCTTGACTGGATTTTGTTCTACTATGATTTCTGCAGCCTCGGGTTCGTCTGCCATTACACGAAGACATTCACTTGCAAGATGTTTAGTGTCTTGAGTTCCTTCGATCAGTATGTTGCACAATAGCTCCACAAATCCATCGTCAAGTAGAAACTGAAAATATTATTGATTAATAATGTATTTTTACTGGAGATGGAGGGGAAGAGGAAGACATCCTAGGTGAAACAGATAAAAAATGTAATTGGTCTTTCAGAAATTGTATTCCATGATGATTAAGGGGACGTTTCGGCTCAAAAGGTTATCTTCTGTCCTTCGTTATTAAAAAGTTATGTTATCCTTCGGCGTAAGGAACAGTAAAAAAAAAAGTCGGTGAATCACCCGCAATGAATTAATCAATTAAATTTTGACTTCCCCTCCAAAATCAATCGACCGTTTGCCCTAATATTCAATAGTTGTTTTTCATAGGGGCTCCTAAATCATAATACTAATTTTTGTGTCGATAAATTCATTACATCGGGAGTTATTGAGGTTTTTGAGTTAAGCCCCCCTTCTGCCGATTCCGTTGAAAATTAATAATTGTCGTCCTTACGGTGTTTTGAATTTACTTATGAAATTAAGTGTGTATACATTAATTACAACGGCAAATAGTATATTATTTATGTTGAGCCTTCCACCTAATCCTCTCATTTCCTTTGGTCGATTTGGCTGAAAATAAATAGGGGTTGTCGTTAGAGGATTCTGGATTCACATATAAAATTTCGTTTTTTCATATTTGGAATGTAGAAATAATACAAAACAAGTTTTCACAAAAAATATAAAAATGCAGTTACCCTTTTTCCATCAAACTCAGAAGAAAGTTTTAGGATGACATTCAACATGTCGGCTGTGAGGTCGTCGTCTTCTATGAAGTCCAGGTAACCTATCAGTTTTTTTACACCCGAGCCACCCAGCTTTTCTATTGCCTCTTGAAGTTGGATTACATTTCCTAGGATCTGGAGAACTTTAGGGTGGATGTCACGCCAAGCGAACATCTAGATGAAGACAATAACTTATAATTAGTATGTATTGTATATATATATATATATATATTGAAAATTCCATTATTGAGTAGCAAATCACTCCCCTTTTAAGAGCCATTTTTAAAAATTTAGGATATAGAGGAAGCAGAAAGGTGTTAATCTAAAAGCGCAAAAAGCAAGAGGTCTCAACTGGAGTCGAAATCAAATATTTTAACAATTAATATTGTTATTTTCGTTTTATATTAAATATTCTTAATACACACGAGAAACATGCCCGGGCTTTAACTTTTACTTTCTTTTAAGGTCATATCGCCTACTACCAGAGCGCTCTTTCGTTACTCTGGTGGACATAAGCCCGACTCTACCATAGGAGTCCTTAATTTTGCTACCCTAAATTTGTATTCTCTGGTAGGGGTCTTTAACGAGTACCTGACATCGTACAGGCTCGGGACCATCGCTTAAAGTCCCATCCGAAGGATGGCGTGCTTAAGTTTGTTTTACCTTCCATATAAAATAAACTAAGGGCCTCGTCCGGATTTTGAACCCGCGATCTTGAGCTCAGTAAGAGAGCACTCATACCACTGAGCTACCGGCGTCCTCTCTTAGCCTAAGGCAATATATAGTATATGGACACCTTAATGCTTTAAATGTTCCAAAGCAATATTTTTGAAATTTTTTCTAATTAATACTTTTGAAATACTCAAATATTTTTTTGCCTTCCTGAAATCTATATTTTTTAAACAAGTATTATTATGACTTTTCTTAAAGTATTGTAAAGACTTTTTGTCTTTGTCTGAGCTTTCATTTTTACATTAATGTTGGTTTAATGATGAATACTTACCCGGGAGATAAAAAAATGAACTTTAGCAGACCGTTCTCCGGAGGTAACGAGCTTGTGCGATGTCAGATACTCGTTAAAAGACCCTACCCTTATACTGGGTAGGCTAAATTGAGGACTCTTGCGAATGAGGAACGACGCGAATTGAGCCTAACCTTAAATTATAAGTCCCTACTTATGTAAATTTGTAGGTTATATTGACTTGAATAGTTACTTACATACAGGATATGAATAGAAGTATCAAGTCCATTCTCTTTTATAAACATCCTTTTAAGTTCGATGTCTCGATCAGGGGCTGTAATAAGATTTAGGCAATCCAATGCATTGTTCTGAATAGCCGGATAGCGTGAAAGACACAAGAAGCGGATAGACTGAAAGCCGAAGTGAGGTAAGGACCAGATAAGTTCAGCTGTTTTGTCACAGGTCAACAAGTTTTTCATCAGCTAAAATTTTAATTAAGTACATTAATAGTATAGTCAGAATTTATATGAAGTTCCGGGCATGAGCCCCTATGAATAATAATAATAATATTTAAATAAAACTTAAATCATGTCTTGGTAATAGGATACTTCATAGAAATGAATATATCAGGATACTATATGAGTTATATGTTTATAACAGTCATTAAATTTCAGAGTCCGACTCAAATGTAGTTATGAAAATAATAGCAAAAAATAAAGTAAATTTGTATAAAAGTAATAATACTAATAAAAACAGTAGATTCCGTTTTTAATTACGATAAGTATTTTTTATAATTCTTCCAGAAGTGGCGATATTTCACGACGTTCTCAGGTCACAATGTACGAAATATAGAAAAAATAGTTTATAAAAAATAAGTTAATAAATTATGGTATTAGTAATGGAAATATGAAACAAAAGGTAATTTTGACAGAGCTTATAGGAGGATTTCCATGGAGGAATTCTGTCAAGAAAAAAAAATAAAAGCTCTGTATGAAATAATGTTTTAGTATAGTTAGTTATTGTGTCTCATGCTCGGGCTTTAACTTCGAGGTCACATCGCCTACTACCAGAGCGCACTTTTGTCGCGCTGGTGAACATGAGCCCCACTCTACTGTGGGAGTACTAAGTTTTGCCAACCCCCTAGGGGTCTTTAACGAATACCTGACATCCATTGCTTTCAGGATGTGGGGAAGGGCATTAAAACAATTAATTACTTTATGTTACACTTTTTTTTTTTTTTTTTCAAAAGAGGAGCAATCTTCAGTTATTCGACATTTTTCTTTCTTCCTACCATCGTCATAATCATGACTAGTATAATAACATAATGAAAGAATAATTAATCAGTCTAGCCCCGATAAATTAGTGAAAAATAAATAAAAACTAAAGAACATGAAACATAAGAATATTATCCTTCTCAAGAAATCTATATATGTAGTTACTGAGTAAGAAACCCATGAGAAAACAAGAACAACACAGTGGACTATTGAAGTTTGCTGGATTAGGAGGCACTGGAAAAGATGAGATTTGAATGTATCTAAAATGAATAGGGTAGGTAGGAATTGTATGTTGTGGTCCTTTGAGATCTGCTGGCTTCCTGGTTGATGTAGGATTTGAATAATCAGATACAATATTCGTATTTAATAGAAATACCTATAGTAATACTTTAGGGTTTATAAAATCTTTGTCAATTGTTAGCATCAAAACTTCAAACTATCCTACTTTTGGAATCAAAGCTTTCAATCTCTAAATTTTTTGGCTTCTCATTTGTGTTAAAAGTATTAAAATGTATTGATATTTTTCAATTTGATATGTAATTTAATGTACGAGTATATATGGATTATTCAGAAGCTAAACAATGTATCAATAATTGTTGTAAGACAGCATTAATTATTAACAATTACTGGATTGAATAAAAGGAAGAAACAACATTTTTTAAAATATATACATTTATTATATGAAGACAATAGACGTATTTTATTATTATAATTGCAAATTTCATATTTATTAACTGTCCTTTTTTCAATCTTTCACTGACTAAATATGTGTCTTGAACTAATTTTTTTAAATATAGTCACGTTTTCTGACAAAGATTAGTAGATATTATGTATGTACTTTGGGGATACAATTTTTCTGGTGGACACTTTACCTAATATTCCTTTAATATAACAGTTCTTTTATATAAAACAGTCGAAAATTCAGAAAAAGAATCAACTTATTGGGTTAAATACTTCTCAAAACGTTGTAATCTATTTACCATTGAAAATGAAAATTCTATTATTTTAACATACATCGAGAGCGTTATTCTGTACATCAATATCATAAAATAACAGGAAATCATAGAAAATGACATCCATGTAGTAGTCTGTAGCGAGGGAGAGAAGAAGATCATCCAAGCCCCGGGTCACATGGGCTAGGAAAAGGAGCGAGTAGGCCTTCAGGGCTGCGTCATCTGTCTGAAACAAAAATATAACATTAACACAAGGTTTAGTTTGTTGTCTGTAAATCGGTGAGTTGGGTGAACACTCAAAAGATCTGCTAGCAATTGTACGTTCGTCTCAGAACATTAGTTTCCAAACAAACCTCAGTTGAGATTTGGAACTATCGACTGTTTTTTGTAATTATAATAAACGTCTATAGAATATTCAAGTTAACATCTACTTAAAATTCTGATTTCAATATAATTTTTATTTTATTTCGTCCAACTAAATAATATTGATTTACCAAGTGTTGGTCTCCAAAATATTGTTTAGCATCGTATAGAATTGTTCGGAGTTTCGTAGATTTTCGTTTTTTTTTTTTTTTTTTTGCTACACATGGTTTTAAAACAGAATTTTCTTAGGCATCCGGAGCCTCAAATCTCACGGGAGTGCCGAAGAACAGCTGCATGATTTATTAAAATTAACACATTAATAAGTCACTTCTGGGATTGCATTGTTTCCATCTAATTTTTTTTTTGTCGTTTTTGTGACTCATACCTCGAGTATCGCCTCCTTCCAGAACAATCCTAAATTTTGCCTACCCTGGTTTGGTTAGCTAGAATAGGAGTAATACTGACATCGCACAGGCTTGGAACCATCGCTTAACTTGCCATCCGAAGGAGGGCGACCCCAAAGTTTTTTACCTCCCAGATAAAAATCTAAGAGCTTGGTTTCGAACCCGCGATGTTGAGCACAGTAGGCTAGCCGCTACATCTGTGCTACCAGCACCCTAATTTTTTTTAAATAGACAATGTCAGAGTTGCATGTTTTTTTCGTTATTAAGTTAATATTTTGCTTCATAAATTTAATTATTGCCCCTTTTTCCTTTTTTCATTGAAATTTAATAACCCCCCTTATAAAGGGATTTATGTGAATTAGAGGCAAATGGAAGCACCGCTTGTTACATCTAACTGGAATGACAAGGTTCTATCTGCATTTTTACGACAGACATTTTTGGGGTAAATCGACATCAATTCCATTGAAGTTATGTTGGTACTAGTAAGAAATATTTTATAACTACGTATTATGATGGGAACTTTTATGTTAATTATTTGTAACAAGATGTTCCAGAATAACTGTTAATATGGAACGGAATGAAATGTTTCATCACTTTTTCAGCCCTTAATAAAAAACTACACAGCCATTTATGTTTTGTGTTTAAGAATAAACAATCGCTATTTATATAATATTGCTGTTTCTTATGTGTATACGTTGAAACGTACCTCTATAGCATCACTCATGGCCAGATCAAAGAGTTCTCTTCTTGATGTGATGTAGTCGCGAACTAGTGGAGTGTACAAATCGTGAAGTTTGGTCAACATTCGGAACCTGGCCCCGTCGTAGTAAGGATACTCAAAGTAGGGAGCATTCACTATGTCTTCCACTAGTCCGTTTTCTACCAGGTTTTCACAAAGCTCTGGATGCCGAGAAATATACAGGTATAAAAGATCCAGGGCCTGCAAATTCATTGTAAACTAGCTGTGTCTCCTTTATTGCCAGGAAAATTCACCACCTTGCCATTTCGACGGTTTGATCAATACTCATATAAAATTGAGTTACTGTAATACATGTTATTGATAAATTATCGCAGAAAGAGGGCTTGAAATGGTATGAGACATTGTGACCTGCAATGCCGGGTACCACAGCTAGTATTCATATTCATGTACATTTTATCATTTTTTAAGTTGTGTAATTCCTAAGATATCACAAATGTTTCGTGAAATTTCTCATACACAAGGAAAGTAGTTAAAATCTACCTTCAATATAATATGCCACACATTATGGCTGTAAACTACATATTTTTTTCGTCCCACTTCCCCTCTTCTTTGCAATTAATCTCCATCAACAGCTTTTTCGTATTTTGAGTTTACTATCAAAAGCACTAACCTAAAGCTGTTTAACCAGTTCCCTACCATATCCTCCCAAATATATATATATATTTTTTTAAATATTATATTTTATCATCTGCTCTCGTCGACAAACCTTGAAATAATGTGCCAAACATAGTTATTTCAGGAACAATGTCTTTCCCCTCACTCTCCTCAATATTTACTATTGGATAACACAGTCGTTATTTTAAGTTGAAGTCAGAAAGCTGATCGTTCCATTAGTGACCAAGATACTACTATTATATTTCCTTCAAATCGGAGAGTAGACTAAACCTGTATGGCACGTTATTACGTTCCTTGGAATGCATGCAAGAAATGGGCGTAATTAGGGCAAATGATAGTTATATTTTTTGAATTTCACATAAAAATGAGTGAATAAGAAATATGTATAATCACTGTAGTGTTATGTAAGAAAACATATACCATCAACTTTTACGGCTTGAATTTTCAGGGAAATAATTACAAGAGATGCTAGAAAAAAAAATTTAGCACCGTTTACATACTCTACATTTATAATAAAGAAAAATAGTATAAAAATGTATTTATATGTGTATATATGTATTTTATATTATTACTGTTTATTTATTTTCAAATTGCATCACATCAAATTTACTTATGGTCCCATTACCTACCGATTGTAAATATTCAAAATAAAGAAATTAAAAAAGGGCTTCTTATGTTTATTTAATTTAATTTTTATTACTACTGTTTATTGTTTTTTAAATTTAATATTTTCACTATGTTGTAATTATATTGTTTAGTACATAGACCATTATTTTGTTATCGATGTATATAATTTTCTTATAATTTAGTTTTTTTTATTTTATTACATATATTTCATTAAATATTATTTTATTTTATTATATATATATTTTTTTATTATTTTATTTTTTGTATTGTATCACGTCAAATTTACTTATGGCCATATTACCGACTATAAATATTCAAAATAAAGAAATAAAAACAAAAAAAATTGAGGCAAGCTAATGGCACTCTATTGACTGAGGTAAACATTAAATTCAAATTTTGATGTTAAACTGCTAGAAATAAACGGATTTTCTGGCTTCCCCGTTCTTTACACGTATCTATGTGAAAAACTTTTGAATGCTCTTGCTTCATACTCATGCATTCAATCAATATATTTTTTATTCAATGAAAACTACACTCTTAGCTCTTGGCATTTCACTTTCTGCGATGATATACATCAGTCATTCCTGCTACTAAGCAACTAACTATAGTTAGTATACCTGAATGATACAGGACATTTGGTTTCCCTTGAGAAGGAGAACAAGGGTCTCCGTATCATAAACATACACTGTTGAAGGTATGATCTTGTCGTCGGAGGGAGTTGGCAGTGGAAGGTTCAGTGGTGCAGCCACAGATCGAGGCGTTAAACTTTTTCTACTTTTTTTCTGAGTCTTTACAGAAGAGACATTCTTAGATGGCATGACCCAAACAATGAACAGTTCCTTATAGCTTTGATAATCCTGAAAACAATAATTTAAATCTATACATACAGGGTGATTCACTAATGTGGGTCATCCCTTAACAAATCCCCCCTTTTTAAAGGTTTTTGGACGCCTTTTTTTTTTTTTTTTTCAAGATGTATTATTCGGTGTACTCTACATTTCCCCATAAACGCGGTAAAAACTCTAAACTGTTGATTTTGCTTCTTTTTTTTTAAACACAACAACAATTTTAAATGTGTGACTCAACTTTGTCCAACTTTGTGCGAGGACACTGGTCATGAATGTTTCTAGTATCACATCATAATAAAGGTGCTTACGGGACGATTCAAAAAGATATAACACTGTAAATAAGACCTTCTAAGGATGGTATTTCATGAACCTTATTTCTGACTGAACCGCAATCCCATTGTATTCCATGATTCACTCACTGGCTTTGCTAAATTAGTTTTGACGAACTAGATTGTTAACAGTTGATTATATTTTATTTCAAAGTATTAATATTATAGAATAAAATACCTTATTTGTTGAATAAAAATAATATTCCAGGATTTGTGAAAAGATGAAAACAATTCTCTTAAAATTATTATATTTTATAAATACTTTATCATATGAGATTTCATTATAAAGTTACAATTTAAGAAAAATAAATAAACCAAATGTTTACAGTAAGTAATTTAACAAATAGGTCCGACATATTGTCTAATAAGCTGTGCCTTTTTTTTTCTTATATTATACACTTTTCAATTACAACAATTATTTTTCTGTTTACGATAATTTCTAACGAACATATTTAATTTAAAAAATGTAATTTGGAACATTTTGTTAATTATAATGATAAAATATATTTACATAATTGTTTTTCTTTTTTAATATCACTAACTTGTGCACAACCTATTTTCTTGGAATTAACATAACTCGGCTTTGTTTTATCGACATTTCAAATAACAAAATATTCCATACATTTATTTATATTAAACAAAACTTTTATGGCAATGGTTTAATTGATGGAAATGAGCAATGATACTAAATTCTGATATTAAATAGATGATTCCCTTTTTAATGACGATTCTTGTATGTCGGACCTTCAGCGCCCAATGTATTCTCGTATCTACCTACTCGATAGATGTTATGATTTCGGGAAATATATATTGAGATACAATAGCGGTCTCCAATGTGATCAGGTCAGTCTTCTGCTAAAAAGCGACGTTTATTCAAGTATGCGACAACTTTTTTGGTCTGGAAAATGAAACACTACTTTGTTTTTTTCATTTTGACATATTTAAAGTATATAAGTACCAACTACGCACACTAGACTAAAGAATGTCTTCTAATACATTACTATATGCGTACGAGGGCGCCGGTGGCTCAGATGTAGCGTGCTAGTCTACTGAGCTCAAGATAGTACGTTCGAAACCCGGCCGAGGCTGTTAGGTTTTTTATCTGGTAGGTGACGTTAAGCGACGGCCTCGGGCCTGTGAGATATCAGGTACTCGTTAAAAAAGCCAAAATTTAGAACTCCCAGAGGAGAGTAGCTTATGTCCTCCAGAGTGACAAAAGAACGTGTGGTGGGCGATATGACTTCATAGATGAAGCCCGGGCATGAGTCAAAATAACTAACTATATTATATTACGGTTCCGTAAATACTCCTATACTTTAGAGAAGCGGTTCCAAAAGAGTGATACTTGGCCACCTTCCAACTTAAACTTCCATTTTTAACATTTTACAGTTAAAAAGCGTTTGTGCGGGATTAATGTTTATTGTCTGAACATTATTAGACAAATGTTATTGTACCTTGTGATTGTTGAACTAAATTGTTATATTTTGAGTAAAAATATAGTAAATACACATACACTACATTAAATGTATTGTTTATGTTTAATTATAGCAATCCTTGGATATATGAACAAACTAAAATATATATATAGGTTTGTAGAGGGTGCCGGTAGCTTAGATGAGGCGTGCATGCTTACTGAGGTCAAGATCGGGGGTTCGAAACTCGGCCGAGGCTCTTAAGTTTTTTATCTGGAAGGTGACAGATCGGCCCCAACCTCAGGAACTCGTCGAATAACCCTACCGTCATTAGGTAAAACTGAGTAGACAAAATGTAGGACTCCCATAGAGTCGGCCTCATGTTCACCAGAGCGCTCTTTCGTCCCGATAGGACCTTATACTTAAAGCCCGGGCATGAGTCACAATAACTAACTAAAGTTGAATTAAATTGTTATATTTTGACTTGAAATATAGTAAGAACAAACCTCTACCGAAAATATGTTATTTTTCAATGCTAACAATCCTTGGATATGAGTTTCTAGTTAACAAACAAAAATACCAGTCATATGTTTGTAAGCGACAGAGGGTGTTGACAAATGCGTAAAGTGCGCGTGTATGTTATGATGGATACAAATATTAGATGTAAATTGTTATTTTGGACTAATTTATTAGGTAATTTGCCAAATACAATTATTGGGACCTGCTACATGAGAGGTCTGAGAGATTCGTGGCGTTTTGTAAAGTGGGTGTAGGTTCACAGAAACTAAAATGTAGGTCCGGAAACGCTTCTTAAAAAAAAAAAACTTTTTTTTGAATATTTTATAAGATATTTTGAAAACAAAGCTCTGTTGTTACAAAAGCTGTATTGCATTAACCTTTGTGTGAATAACAAAAACCTTAATAAGGAAGCTTGATGCAAAAATTCTTGCAGGATCCTAGTTTCATAACTGAAGATGAACTTGTTACTATATAAAACTTTATTTATTATTGTAAGTTACTTTTAACAGAACATTTGAGGAGTGAAAACTGGGCATAAATGGCAATTTGAATAATATTCAAAGGAAACCAAAAACATCTTCCCCTCCTTTTATTATAGTGATCTGATCTGATTAGAATTTTTTGGAAACAATTTTTCATTAATCTTAAGGTCAAAATTTGACATACAAGATTAACAGAAATATTCCGTAATTTAATGTTTAACAATTTTTTTTTTTTTTCAATGAGAGATAAATTATTAAAGGTTTATACTATCCTAATTTGCTGGTCATATTCTTGAGGAAGCGTTTTCGGACCCTTATCAATTCTTTTAACAGAGCGTGCATCAATTCTTTTAACAGAGCGTGCTTCTTTACTGTGCTTTCACAGATTCAAACTCGGCTTAGGTTTTCCATCTGGCAGGAGCACGCTCTCCTTCTGAGAGGACATTAAATAGCAGTCCCAAGCCTGTGCGATGTCAGTTATTCATTAAAAGACCACTACCCTAATTGAACCGGGCTAGGCAAAATTAAGAGTTCCCATAGTAAAGCATCCAGAAAAGGGATAAAGACATTGAATGCTTAGGTCCCCATGTGTCCTTGCCATCCCACCCAGTATATATCATAAAGACCTGAATATTATTGTCTTAAAATATGAGAAGCGTACCTTTCGGAAACGAAGTAAGCGAAAATTACTTAGTACAAATCAGTTAACAGTTCAAAACTTCAGAACAAATGACCGAATTTGTGAATCAATTATCGTCGATAAAAGGGGATTCCACTATATAAGCACCAACCACGTTTATACTTACGGCATTGTTAACTTTGAACTAAAATGAGTAAATTTTTTTTTTAAATTTCTGTATAAATTATGAATGAATTGAGGAAAATTAAATGATCAGGGAGAGTCAGAAAGAGGCGGCTTGAGTTATTCATTAAAATTACTAAATACATCAAATTTCATTATTTTTATTATACGTTTTAGAACTCCCTGAGCTAAATCTGGAGCAATATGAAAACATTGCTGAATATTCTTTTATAATTTATTCCAACAAAATAGAAAAACACCGAAATTATAACAAATACACACTTAACAGCCAAAAAGAAGCTAATGGTTAACTAAATAAATACGTTGGTAAACAACGTCCACAGTAACAATTTACTATAATACATTTTTACAACTACAAGCTTTCAATTTGCTACTGTAGCTATATATGTATATATGGGTTATTACTATACATAAAAGTATCACTGTACATTTTTTTATATAATAATCATCTATCTATTTTGTAAAATATATCTCTCTTAGATTAATATTTTGATAAATAATACAATGCAATAAAAAAACATAGTGTTCTGGTCGTTATTAATGAAACAGACTGTATTCAATTAACAAATATATACATTATTTTTTCCTAATTAACTCGGTAACTTTTACCAATTTCTACCTGATATATTTCGATGACAATTTAGACTAAACAAATTATATTTCTAATACATTATTTTATAGTTTCTAAATTTGATTTATATATTTATAAATAAAGTAATACATAAAAGGTTTCAATGTAGACTAGATCCGACGAAAGAAAATTAGATTTTTCTCAAATCTAGTCAAGCGTTGAATAATGTTTTAGACTTACTACTTCCGACAACAGTATTCGTTTTGTCCATCTCTGCTGTTATGAATTCGTTAATCGTAAATAAATATCGAGAGAGGAAGAGAGATTACTTTTGGCAAGTGTCATTTATTTCATAATAACATGTAATAACACAGCTAAAATTGTACAAAATAAAAAAATTGTTGGAAAATATTGTGATTGGATTGACATTGGTAATAGAAAGGAGAAGAGATCAGGCTTATGGTCGAATAAAAACAGACTTGTAGAATTTCTGCCAAGCTTTCAGCACTCAGTGTACCTTCTTCAGGGCATGTATTGACATATATGTCAGTGAGTTTATACATGCTAGAATTGAGTAAAGATATGACACTGAAACAAAATGTGATTAAACCAACAAAATCTATATTTTGAGCGAATATAACTCTTTAATATTATTTAAATCAGCACAAACTAAAATTTTAACTAAAAAAATTATAACTAAATAAAACGTACATAATAAGAAAACGAAAATGTTTTTAAATAATTACATTTTTGTTTTAGCTCAATTATTTTAAAATATTTTTGTTCACTCATGATGTAAGTTTTATTTAGTTATAATTGTTTGTGTTTAGATATATTTTAGTTTGTGTTGATGTAAATAATTTTAAAGAGATATATTCGCTCATAATGTAGATTTTGTTGGTTTAGTCACATTTAGTTTCAGTGTTATATCTTTATCTCAATACTAGCATATATAAATGCATATATTTAGTTATAACTATTTCTGTTTAGATATAATATTTAAGTTTCTGTCAAGTTAGTTATGACTCATGCCCGGGCTTTAACTACAAGGTCATACTGCCCGTGGACATGAGACCGACTCTAGTGTGCGAGCCCTAAATTTTGCCTACCCTAAATTTTTACACACCTAGGATCCAAAGGATGGCGTGCTTCAGTTTTTTTTTTTTTTTTTTACTTCCCCGCCAAAATAAACTAAAGGCCTCAGCCGGGTTTCGAACCCTCGATGTTGAGCTCAATAAGCCAGCACGCATACCAGTGAGCTACCGGCGCCCCCAGTTTGTGTTGTTATAAGTTATATTCGTTCATTATGTAGTTTTTGTTGGTTTAGTCACATTTAGTTTTAGTGTCATATCTATACTATAACCTTATTGATAATTTATGTATGAATACAGGACCTGAAGAAGGTATACACAGTGCCAAACCTGAGAGAGAGAGAAAAGCGGACACCGAGTGTTGCGCTGATTTCCTGTTGGGGAGGACTCAATAACTAAAAACAAGCGGAAGTTAAGAAATAAGGGAGTACTATAGTACTGCCCCCCCCCCCCCTTTTTCAATTTACAATATCTTTATTATTGGAAATATCTAGAGCTAGAATAGTTAAAGGAAGAAAAGAAGGTTGAGCGAATTTGGATTATCTCATCAAAAAACAACCAATAATATAAACAACTTTCGTTTCTATTTGAACAAGGTGAGATCAAAAAAGTTAATATGCAACCCGAAATTCGTCTCGACAATGCGTAATATTCTGATAGCTCATATTGGTTATAATTGCCGATTCTTTCTGTTTCGTTTAGAGTAATAATACATACATCAAAATGGCACATTTCTTGAAATTTCAGTATTTAAAAAATATAATATATATAGTGAGCCTAAAATATTGACTGCATCTTATAACACATGTTCTTTCAAATTATAATAAAATCAGTTCCTAACATGATATTGTTTATGAAATATTACACTAATCGTTTTTTTTTTTTTTTTTTTTTTTTTTTTTTTTTTTTCTTTTGGCTTTATGAACGGTGCATATTAGCCATGTCAATGTGTTATGTATAATTATTTAAGACATCCATGGCCCCGGGAGGGAGTTCTATCTACGAAATAAAACTCACTCCCGGACGGGATTCGAACCCGCAAACCATGGTGAGACCATGCGACCAAAGCCCTACGCTCTAGCCCGCACGGCCACCATGGCCCCCTACACTAATCGTTAAAAATATATAATGTTAATGAGACGGTGCCTCATATTTTTCAATTCCTTTCTTGATAGGACTTCAGGGCGATTGGCCCGAAGTCTCCGCTCTGTCTCTAAGAAAACGGTCCTCATATAATTAAAATAATTATTTATACAATAAGAAGATAAGTACATGGCTTTATGATGAAAAATATAATATAAAATACAATTGTTTTACATCTGTGCCGAAGCTTAATTTGTTTTTCTGATGACATATTTTAAAAAATATGCATAAATACATTTAAATAAAAAAGTATGGCACCCAAGCGACGAATTCAACTTATTTAAAATGAAATATTAATTGTATAAAAGGAATGTCAACAAAATAACTTATTAAACAGCAACTGTTGTTCCGTAAAGAATTTGAAATATATATTAAATACACATAAATTACATAATATTATTGTTACTACAAAATTAATATAATTTTATACATAATTTACAAAATTAACTGGAATGATTTTATATTAATACTATGTTTTAATGTAAAAAAATCAACCCATCAAAAGTTATAATAGGAACTACTGGTAACAAAAATTAATAATAATTAATATAATCTTAAATACTTAATGTAAATTGGTTTTATTAAAATTTAAAAATATGTTTTCCATTATTGTTAATAAATGCATCAGTATTTAAACGTAATTTTTTTTTTTACGATAAATATTTTACATTGAACTAACGACAAATTTTTTTTTTCTCGACAAAAATAAAATAATGGTGTCTTTAGCAGTAATAAATTATATATATATATATATTAAAGACAAAAACAGTAGGAAGAGAGCGTGAAGGAAGAACGCAAATGAAGCCCACACACGATTATAGACGATACAAAGAGGACAGACGGATCTTGATAAAATTATTTAAAATATCTGTGGATCAGTGCCATAGTTGCGGTCCCAGTAGCCTCCTGTGTAGAGCCAATCCTCTTGGCCGGAGTATGGGTTGGTGCCTTGGCAGAACCATCTGTAAACAAACAAAATAGTCCTATTATATCTGTAAATATTTATGACACTCATTTCCAATTGGGAGGAGCCGGTAGCAAAAAGTTGCGTGCTAATCCACTGAGCAAAGGATTTTATCTGGGAGGTAAAAAAAAATTCGACCCCGTCTTCCTTGGTATGGTATGTTAAGCCATTGTTTTTCAAAATATTGACTATTTCACAAAATATATATATACATAATATATCATTAATTTTAACATAATTGAAAAATACATTATAAATAAAAAATAAAGAAAACCGTATGTTTTTCAAAATATTTTCTATTTCACAAAATATATATAATATATGGGAGTACTTTCGGTATTGCTACCATCTTCAGCCACAACTTAACAAAAACTGTATTTTTTAAAATGGTAGTACTCCCATATATTTTATGTATATATTTGGTGAAATATACAATATTTAAAAAAACATAAATTTTTCTTTATTTTCCATTTATAATATATTATTCAATTATGTTAAAATTATTGATTAGTGGAATAGTTACCTAGGTTTCCATTCTTGGTTCTTTTTGCCCTTCCTCGCTTTTCGCGCGTCCCGCTGTTTCTCTTCTAACCTATTTTTTTCAGCTGCGGCTCCATCCAAATCACCATTTTCCAATTTCCTAATGTCTGGTCGTAACCTTGAGAACAGAAATCATAATGGGTAAAATATAATCTACAAACAGCTTACTTACAATATTGAAACAATGGAGTATGCGACCGAATACCATTGTACAGCTTATTTATTTAATATATATATTTATGATTACTAGATTATAAAGGATTACCTGCAATCCGTCGAACATAGGCTCTTTTCCATGCCAGGTTTAACTTCATTGAGTGACAAAGCAAAAGAGGTGAAATGATAAAACTGTAAAACAAAAAAAAAAAAAAAGTTTCAGTAAATGGCAAGACAATATGAAAAAAAAATCTATCAACAAAAAAAACATTAATAGAAATATATACAAAACTTTCCAAACAACATATAAACATTTCGGAACCTATTTTTATAGGATGTTTTTTCTTCTTATTTTAAAATGTTAAGATGTGCTAAGAAGTTTAAGGAAAAGAATTTCAGGAACAATAGGTTAATAATGCTTTAAATGATACCAATATATCTCGGGTGTTTGGGCAAAAGGGCTTAAGTCACCAAATATGGATTTAGGAGAGGAATTTCTGAAGGTTTGAAACGGTTTGTACATGCCATAAAATAATTTAATTGTCTGTTTTCAGACAGATAACTATTGTTCGGGGTTTAGTCTCCGTTTGAGCTTACCTCAGAGCTGTTTGGAGGTCGAGGAGTCGCCTCCCAGAGTGTGTTCGAGTTGGGGATGTCTATAGAGTAGGTGGAATCACACTTGGGCAGGTCACTTCCCTCCGCTCCGGACACATTTTCATCTGTATCCTCAGGCTAAACCAAACAGACAGATTGTACCAACTAGTCACACAAATACAACCTGCAATATTGTCCACGAAAAAGGTGTCACTCATTAATATAAACATTTATCACAAAGTGTAAAGGATAACATTTTCGACTATTTCCTTAAAGGAACCTTCTCAAAACAAGGTTCTCTATGATCCTCCCCCCTTCCCCCTAATCCCCTATGGCCGATTTGGCTGAAAATCAATGGGTGCCGTCCTCTTGGGGGTTCTGGATACACCTATAAAAAATTTCGCATCGATACATATTTCGTATAGCTGGGGAAGTAAAAAATACAATAAGTGATGCCCAGTATTTTCATTAAGTAGTTGGTTTTTACTGTAACATCTATCATACCGTTACCTTTGCCTTCCAAAAATTGCCGTTAAGTATTATGATGTCGTGTCCTCTTAATTTTAATTTTAAGTAAATTCAATAATTGAATAATAAGTATCAAAAATTAACTTCAGTTATGAATTTGATTATATCTTTAGGGTGTATTCCCTAAAAACAAATAAAGGATGTGATTTGATTTAATCTTGACATAACTCAATTCTATCAGACATGTGAAAAAATGGACTTGAATACTTATTTATTTATTTTATACATTATAATATAGACCGGGTATCATATACCCCCAGGGGAGACTCTAGCGAAGCTATGAGTTAAACATAAATTAAACTTAAAAATATAAATCAACTAACCTCAGCGATAGAGTTTTGTGACTTGAAGGGCCCAACTTTGAGACTGTTGAGTTTAGCGAGGACCTTCTTGGGAGTGTGAACAGGACTGTCCGAGTTGGATGGAGGTCCTTTCCCGTCCGAGGACCTGACACGATACCACACCAATTGGTCACTTCACCAAAGGGAAATATTAAGGAAAAACGGAAAAACAAAACAAAACAATAAAAATAAAAGGATAACCTCAACTGAAAATAAAATAAATATAAATTATATAAGGAGTAAAGAGAAAAAAAAATGAAAAAGGGAAGTGAAAAAAATATATATATTTGTTAAAACTGTTTTTGTTAAGGAATAAAATAATAGAAAGAAACAAGGTAAAATGAGACGAATGGTAAAATATATCTTTAAAAAATTCGCTGGTTCGAAACCCGGCCGAGGGCTTTATGTTTTTTATCTGGAAGTTACTTTGAGCAGGCCGTCCTTAGGATTGAAAGTTAAGCGATAGTCCCGAGTCTGTGCGATGTTAGGTACTCGTTAAATACCCCTACCTTATGTAATTAAACCTGGACAAATAAAATGTATGACTCCTACAGTAAAACTAACAGGGAAGGGATAAGAACATTGGATGCTTAGATCCCTAGCTGTACACAACAGCCCTCCCAATATATCTACCTATGAGCTTCTTACTTTTAATTAAAAATTTAATTAATGCAGCACATGGTGAAGTATAGTTAATTTAATAATAGCTTTGACTAATACGGAAACAAAGTCCGACAAATATAATTTCAATAAATTATTTTTTTGCGAAAATTTAGGAGGTCGAAGTGTGCCAATAAACCAGATTTTTGAAAATTTACCAGTTTTCTCTCATTTTTACTAAATTTCTATCAAACGAATTGATTTAAACAATTATTTTTAGAATGATTGTATATTTTTGCTAATTAAATCAATTTATTTACACCAATTAGACAAAAAGAATATATGCAATACTTTTTTCAGCCACTAGTATCTGAAGAGATCATTCGATTGCTTAAGAGCCATTTTAATTTTTTTTTTAGTATTTTAACAGTTATTCTGTGGACTTATTTAAGCGAACTGCTGCTTAGAAGGTTCTATATTTGTTGAATTAGTTACTTAATTATTATGACTTATGCCCGGGTTTTACGAGGTCATATCGCCTACAACCAGAGCGCTCTTTCGTCACTCTGGTGACATGAGCCCGACCCTACTGTGGGAGTCCTAAATTTTGCCTACCCTAAATTTTTCACCTAGGGCAGCGGTCTTTAACGCCTATCGTACATGCTCGGGACCATTCCTTAACGTCCCTTCCGAAGGACGGCCTGCTTAAGTTTATTTTACCTCCCAGATAAAATAAATTAAGGGCCTCGGCCGTGTTTCGAACCCACGATCTTGAGCTCAGAAGGCAAGCACGCATATCACAGAGCTACCAGCGCCCTCTATATTTGTTGATGGTTTAAATTTTTTTTGGTGCATACAGCTTTCATTTTTTTCACCGCTGTTTTGTGGATCGTTTCATATCAAATCAACTAATGTTTAAACCTCCGAATTTCTTTGAACAAGTTCTTCTGCGAGAATACAAAAAGTGCAACCTTTCAAATTTGTTTGAGCAACCCTTTCAAATATATGATAGAATATTTAATTTTGATTTTTTTTTCCAGTTTTATGTGAGTGTCAAATGACTATAACTCAGAATGTATAGGGTCGAGGAGGGCTCATTTTATATTACGTTTAGCCGGAACATCAAAAATACGCCCAAGTTTGAGCTTTTTATAAGCTCATACATGCAGCTGAAATGATAGCTCAAAAATATGCACTTTTGTACTCTGGGTAGAACTTATGCACAGAAAAACTTAAAAATCTAAGGGGTGAAAGTTCAATCATTGGTTGGCTTGACGTGAAGAGTCCCTAAACATATTTTTTTTAAATTACCTGAACTTATGAGCATTTTCCTTTAAGTAATCTTCATATGATGAATAATCTGTGCATCGAAGAAATTCAGTCCATTTGCCGTAAAGAAAGAATGACTTCTTCTTACTGAAAATAAACATCACAAAAAGTTGTATTACTTTCTACACGAAAATTACTCTAACTATAATCCTTATTCAAGTAACCGCTAGGAATTCCAGTCGAACATTTATAAGGACAAATCGATGTAACTTCAAGTTGGTTTCACACAATTCTCGATAGAAGACATAAGGGAGGTGCAAGCTGGATGATGAGCATGTATGCTTTCTTTGAACTGCGCAGATGTCAGACGAACATGGCACCTGCACACCAACGAACACACACATACAACACTCAGCCAGAAACATAAACTCATTTACATCATCTTCATACTACAAAAAAAACGAACCTACAACTTATCATTTTATTTTTTGAACAGGTTAATTCAAAAGTAGAACAGGGGCAGCCATTAAATAATAAAATTACAAATGGCTACCTGCGGCATTACATTGAACGGAAAACTGGCTATTGTTTGAGTGGGCGGGCTGCTACGCTCCATGTGGGTTTCATTTTCAACTTCTCATTGAACTGAGTAAAAATACAAACAAAGTGAACGCCATTATGGATCAGTTGTTTTGATCCACTAATCCGGATCACTTTACGATCAGGCTGTCGACAATTATGCAAGAGGACTGGCTACCTGCGGAAAACTGGCTATTGATTTCAGAGGACAGTCAGCAATGTTTTAATAATGTTGTTTTTTTTTACTTAGGACCTGACAGTTCAGAATCCAGCAACGATTTAAACCGCAGTCAATCAAATATCATTGCTATGGCAGATGTTTCAAGAATGACTTTGATTGCATGGGTTGCTTTAAGATAGCTTGACCATTTAATAATCAAAAAACAAAACAGATCATAGGATAATTACTTGGCTATAACATGACAGGGTACCATAATAAGCTGTTATGGTAGCAATAATTACCTCTTATCCATGATGAAACCTTCGACTCTGTGAAGATCCTTGGAGAACCAACCAGCTGGCTTAAACGTGAGAACTGCCTTGTGACCTAACAGAGAAATGTAAAGTAGTCAATTTACTAAATCAAATATTTCTCTAATATTAACTACTAATTAATGAGCAAAAATATCAAATAATAAGAAATTTTAGCAGAACTTCCAAATAAAATGTGGCAGTCTGTCGGGGTGATATGAAAATGGGATATGGAATGGATATGAAAATAAACAAACAAAACAATACGATATATACCGTATTTAATGTTTAATCGTCTATGTTTCAAGCTAACATTTTTCACAGATAAATTTAGCCTCAACTGGAACATAAAAGTCTATGAAAGCAGAAGCTGCATACATTAACGAATTTCCATGGTAGGTATTAACAATTGCCGTGTGACACTATAGTAAAGTTATTGATCGATTTTCGTTAGGTTATCGAGAAGATATTATAACTTTGAAATTGGGGGCCAGTAACAAAGCACACCAATAGACTTTACTCCAAAATAATATAGGTGCGTACATCTGACCTAAGGGAAAAGACTGGATGTAAAATATGTTGGAGGAAGGAGACAAGAAATTTACTTGAGAACTTACATATAGATGGTAGAATATCAAATATGAAATATTATTTCCCTTTTTCTGTACAATTATAATTATGGAGATACATAATCAGTATAAATACTATCATACAAACAATATTTCTAAAATACAGAAACTGGAATGTTAAAAAAAAATTGGTAAATTTAATAATAAGAACTGCAACAATTGTGTCTGAAGAAATGTCTGAAAAACCCGTAACAAAAATGGAATGGCCAAGAAAACGTGAACATACAAATAAAATATTCGCCC
The DNA here is from genome assembly GCA_963662175.1 of Aradus depressus. NCBI lineage: Eukaryota > Metazoa > Arthropoda > Insecta > Hemiptera > Aradidae > Aradus > Aradus depressus. The sequence goes on from OY759215.1 coordinate 42,440,510, forward strand.
GACATAATAAAAAATTCTCAAAAAAGAGTGTAATAACCATTGCATGTGCAAGCATGAATCATGGAATGCAATTCTATATTTGGGATGATAGTAATCAACAGAAGCTGTTCGTTCAAAGGAAATGTTAATATTATTCTTTAGATATAAAGAAATGCATCCAAATTAACATTTTATCGTTAAACAAAAATAAATATGATTTATATTCTGAGCGGTATATTTCGGATTCTAATGGAGCTTTCTCATAGGTCAACCAGCAGGATATGTAAACCGATTTTCCACATAAATCCGCAGACATTTCAGATATGCATACTTAATAAGCCGACTTAAGAAAAGGTCGCTTAAAGATAGGTTTTTCGGTCTGTTACAGCCAGGTATAGCCAGAGATTGGGGATAGCATGAGCATTAAACTTCCCTTCTTCAGACATATCCCAAAATGGCAATTCTCATTAGGCCCACAATTTGAGAGTTAGCGAGAATGAACGAACAAAACAAAAGAGAGACTGTTAACATTTAATTTCCTTGTGCAAAAAGTTGGGGAATAAAGTGCGTATTTGACCAAGTAAGACCTTGAAATACTGGCCCCCATTATGTCCTTGTTACTTATTATTGAAACATTTAAGGTACTAATAAACCCTTTTAAGTCACATCGAGGCTTAAGGCATTTAAGCCCCATCAGGCCACCTGGTCATTAACAATGGTTATTAAAGACAATTGAGGGCCCTTTAAGGCATCTAGGCATCTCATGATGTGGGGGCCAATACTAAAGTGTTTACACCTGGTCAACTACATCATTAAAAACGAGAGCGCCGGTAGCTCAGAGATAGTGTGCTTGCTTACTGAGTTCAAGATCGCGGATTCGAAACCCGGCCGAAGCCCTTAGGTTTTTATCTGAAAGGTAAAAAAAAATGTGAGCACGCCGTCCTTCGGTGGGATGTTGAGCGTTGGTACCGAGCCTGTACGATGTCAAGTACTCGCTAAAAACTCCAATTGTAGAGTTGGGCCAATGTCCACTAGAGCGATGAAAGAGCGCTCTGATAGTAGGCGATATGACCTCGTAGTTAAAATCCGGGCATGAGTCACAATAACCAACTATTCCAATAATGGCTTTATGTTGCGTTATTATACATGGAATGGCAATACAATGGAATTATTCTAGTTTTCAAAAGTGTTCCTACTTGATCGATTTTGTTAGATTATTGAGAAGATAACACTGAAAATAGGGGGCAGTAACAAAAAACATACAAATCTGTTTGTTTACTCCCCTTTGTTAGTCTATTTCTATATAAAATATATAATTTACCTGTAACGACATTGGTGATTTCCATAGTTCCATATTGTTCGATCCACAACTTTCCAACAATGATATTATGAACACAACAGTTGACATTAGACCAAATGTAGGCTTCACCCCATCTGAAACGAAAGAAGAGTTACATTTTACCAATATGCAATTGCAAAATACAAACTTCTGATTACAATGACATTATTACACCTATCTGGACATATGGAGTGCAGCTCTGGGGAACAGTTTAGGCATCACAAAGAAACGTCCAAAAGGAAAAAAACCTACGCAAACTCAATGCCAATTTTACATCTATAACAACACATTGCGAATTTAAATCTCCCCTTCCCTTTGGCCGATTTGGCTGAATATCAGTACATGTCCTCTTTAGAGGGATCTGGATACTCAAATAAAATTTCAGGTCGCTACATTCATTCTATAGGGAGGTATCGCATACACAGACACAGATTTTTTTTTTTTTTTTCATTTGAAATTGAATTCTCTCTCAGAGAAAGCATTACCATGTGAAAAAATCAAAACCATTTTTAGAAAAGAACGCAACTCTTTGTACTCGACTGTTTTTGGAATAACGTCTAGCCAAAGAACGTCAAGTCGGCGCTTCCCTTCTAACGAAAAACTAGTCATTTTCTGTTCAAATAAAGGCACTTGAGTGCAAACATCTTAATAGCTGCTTTTTATTTTGTTCCCTTGAGAGCCTGAGCCAGATGTTCTGCATAAAAATATCTGCGACTTTACTTATTCTTTAAAGTCCCAGTTTACATTTTATTGCGATACAAAGATCGAAGCAAGAAATTCCTTTTGTTAATCGATCAGTAGAGACGATTTGCATAGTGAAATTTGTTCCTACCTCAAGAAATTCCGAATAGGTCGAGAATTTAAACATACGGGATTTTCATGAGAATATAACTTGAATATTATGGATGACTAAATTCCCTGACTTTCCCCTGACTACCTAAATTCCCTGATTTTCCCGGTTTTCCAGAAAGTGGCCACCCTGTTTAATGTATACATTGATATGATGTATCTTAAATATTATTATTATTATTATATAATCAAAAACTTCGGAAAATTGATTTGCTAAATTTTTGGTTCTATACACTAATCTTAATCACATAAATGATTGTGAATCGAATGAATTGTAGTTTCTTGCTGGACGAATTTAGGATGCACTTCGGTAAAAATATCGAAGAGGCCACTTCCGAGAGAATCAATGTGTCATTTGACTTTAGTCTAGTATAATTTATTCATGTTGACTAAATAAATTATTGTCCATATATTTTGAACTCTTTGGGCCAACACCGGGTATCACACAGCTTGTATAAATATATATGAAACTAACTTGGGCAGTTCTACAGTGAGTGTCCCTTTGGGTTGGATCTCGACACTCTTCCCCCAGAACTTTAGTTTCGGGTGTATCGAGCCATGGAAGATGAACTGTTTACTGTCCCCGTGGAAGGCAGAGATTGGAGGGTGGTGGCTCACTTGCTCGCAGATAACTCTGAAACAAAAAAATAAAATAATAAATAATAATTGAACAGAACGACTAATTACGTCTAGTTAATTAGTTGTTATAACTCATGCCCGGGATTTAACTATGAGGTTATATCGCCTACTACCAGAGCGCTCTTTCGTCACTCTGGTGGACATAAGCCCGACTCTACTGTGGGAGTCCTAACTTATGCCTACCCTACATTCTTATTCCTAGGACAGGGGTCTTTAACGACTACCTGACATCGTACAGGCTCGGGACCATCGCTTAACGTCCCATCCGAAAGACGGCATGCTTAAGTTTATTTTACCTCGCAGATAAAATAAACTAAGGGCCTCGACCAGGTTTCAAACCCATAATCTTGAGCTGAGAATGCAATTACGTCTAATAAAGATACAAGTGATATAAGACATTACAAGGATCCGCCTATTTAAGAAGAATTTTTTTAAGAAGTAGGTGAATCACCGGCAATGTACTTACGCAGCAAGAATTAATCAATTAAGTTTTCGCTCTCCCTCAAAAACCAATCTACCGTTTGGGTATCGAATTTGCATTTTTTTTTTTTGAAACGATTGATTTTTTTTTACATTTTATACTATTGACAATACTTTCATTGAGAAGTTAGTTACTTATTGTGACTCATGCCCGAACTTTAACTTCGAGGTCATACGCCTACTGCCAGAGCGCTCTTTCATCGCGCGGCCATGAGCCCGAGTCTACTATGGGAGCCCTACATTTTATTCACCTAGGGTATGCTTTAACGAGTACCTGACGTACAGGCTCGAGAAAAAAGCTTAACGTCCCATACGAAGGACGGCATGCTCAAGGTTTTTTTACCTCCCAGATAAAAAATCTAAAGGCCTCGGCCGAGTTTCGAACCCGCGATCTTGAGCTCAATAAGCCTGGGCTACCGGCGCTCTCTCTAAAACCGATATGAAAAATTTAAAATTACCTAATATTTTGAAAAATTGATAATTTAAAAACAAGATAAAGTGTTAATTTTGCCTTACTTAATAATAATGATACTTTAGAGTGGCAATAAGTCGCAACCTTCTCTTCAACCTTCTTGGAGGGGTTATTTGTAAGAGCTCTGATATGTGTAAAGTTCGCTGAAAAACTGTGTATTAAATATACGATAATGCTTGGGGTATTGTGTTCACATCATGGGATTGTTATGAAGTGTTTTATTATCAGCATAAGGTGAGCAATACACCTGAAAGTTTTTGATTAAAACTCCTGAATTCATTTCATGTTGAATGTTTTTGCTGAACATTATATCTGGGACCTGTAGATCCAGTGTAACAGTTCCGTTTTCGTGTCATGTCTAATCTTGATCTTTAAATAAATAAATGGCCTTGGTTATTTTTTTTTTCTAAAACGACTTGGCCATAATTTGATTCAATCTTCCAAAGCTTACACGGGCTCTACACTAGTTAATCATATTATTCATGAATAATAATATGAAATATATAAAATGGTTATACCTGTAGTCATCTCGTTCCAACTCGTACGTTTCTCCCAGGAGAGGATTGAATGGTTTGCCTAGACGGTCCCAGTTGGAGGCCAGAGCACTCACAGCAAACGCACAAATGTACTGTAAATATAATACAATAAATAATTCGGTTATTATGAAATATTATACATGTTTTAATTATCATATTCTAATTTAAAATAACACCACGTCATTATTCACTCAAATTTAGATAAGTCTAGGCTAAGAATTATCGAACTAGTACAATAAACTAGTTTTATGTAAATGATTTGTTCACATTTTTTCTTTTTAAATCGTTAAATGGAATATAACATATTACTAAACGAATGGTTTTTACAAAATTATTAATTTCACAAAGAAACAATCTTTATGGCCTTCAAAAAAAAAATCAGAGAAGGACATCATACCAATTTCCGTGAGATTTTTATTGTTTAACTTATTTATTTAAACAAAGCAAGCAAAAAAAGGGCCTTTTGAAAAGTTGAATTCCGCATTAGCGCTTCTTCTGAACACTGTTTCATAAACTCATGAGATTTTGGGAGGATGTTGAGGGTGAACTGGGAAATGGATAGGCCATTTAGCCTATCCGTTTTTTTTTTCAGGTGAAAAAGTGAACCGGTGCCAATGGATAGGCTACTTGGGATTACATTTTCTTTTCTGGGGGGAGGGGAGGGGGGCTTAACAGAGGGGGCCCCAGATCATTTTGTAAGTAAAAATGAATGGTATATTTAATGAAAGATGTACTAAGATTGTTCAAAAGTATGATATTCTTGAGTTGCAATACCATTTTATAAGCGGAGGAGGCGCAAAACAAATTGAAATGGGGTTCAGGAAGGACACCTTTCTACTCTTGTTTTCTTAATATTATATTTTCTTTATTTTATTATATCCAAATATTATTTTATATAAATATCATTTTGAGGTAGGACCCCCCCTCCCCCCCTAGGGACTTCCTTAGGGAACAGGGTGTCACGGTCTTAGGTAATCTCCGGTAACCTGAATAAATAATATTTATTCATATTATGACAACCTAGCAACTCTACATGTCACTTTTGAACTTTGTGCTAACGATGGCGTAATCCGAAACCGGTACACTTTATATATATATATTAATTATTTTTTGCTGAACTGATTTTTTTGATAGATTTACATATCACCCTTATTTATTTAGTCAAACACTCGTTAATAGACTGTCTTCGAACTATGGAACCTTATTAAGACATTACCTGCATCCTCTCGACGGGGTCCTGTTTCTCGGAAGCCACCTGGAGGAGATGTGCATACTCCATGTACTCGACCATCCTCTGAAGAAAGCTGAGGGGCTCGTTGAACACCACCGGCATGGTGATCTTGGACAGCTCCTTACCTATGCTGTTCTTTAACACCGACCAGATGCTGAAGTCGTTCCGACTGAACATCGCCACCGGCAGACATGTCCTGAAATACACAATTACCAAATTCATTAAACAAATATAAATATACATATTTCTGTTATAATTTTAATTTATTTGTAAGTTATATTAAATTAAGATTTAGGATAGGCACGATGGGTAACGTCCCAATTCAGGCAAAACAGCGTCAAATATTCTTCAGAGAAAATAAAAAGGAATGTTGGCAATAGTCAGTAGCAACGAAGTTTTGTGTTGTTACCATGACAACTTAACTTTGTCTTGACTGTATCGTTATCCAATAATAATGGGATTCGACCCTAAATAAATATTCATATATTAAGACCACTGGAGGCGCGCCTCCGTTGTTAGAGGAGCCTGAAGACTGCTAGAAGAGCATCGCCACGGGGAGCGAAAGAAAGAAACGGCTGAAAATCTGTTTCAGGAAATTCCGTGAATCGCTCAGAAAGCCTTACCAGTGGGGACCTCCTTAAATTTTATGTAAAACACTCCAACGGCGGAAAATACAATTAACAAGGCGCTTCCTGGAGTTCTGGGGTCGTAATTTTGTTACTTCTTTGTATGTAAATATATTTACGTCTTGGATGTATCAATTTGCATATTTTCTAGACTTTTATATCAAAAATGGACTCAAAAAAGAGCTAAGGGTTTCGGATTGTGTAGTGGTTAACATCGCTGCCCAAAAAAACTGGGAGGCTGCACTTCAAATTCACACGTATAAATTTCTGCCGACAACTCCCGGGTCAGGAGTAGACCTTCATCGATATAAGAGTTATAAAAAGGTTAAAAAGAATAAAATAAATAACATTTTTAGAAACTATTAACTATAATTCAGTCATATTTTTTGCACTGAAAGACACCATATCAGCATACTGCACTTCCGAATTTAAAAAGAATTTTTCCATTTCATTGCTTTATTTAAATATACGTGTGTAGTTTTAGAATAGAACTGAACAATAAAGAAACGTATTCGGTATATCCTAGGCTTTATCAGTTACCCTGAAGATATACCTAACTGGGCGCACTAAAAAAATCTTCATTTAGATAAGGTAAAAAATCTTACATTTACAACATTCTTCGATATATGTAATAAGCAGTTGGTGATAATAAGGAAATGGCTTTTTCCAGCCAATAATTACCACATACAAAATAAGTGGAATTCTTGCTCTTAATCTCGCCTCTATTAACGCTTTATATCTAATCTGGGGTCTCCTGGCTATCAGTAATTTTTTGAAGAATGTTTTTGGTAAAAAATAGTTATTCCATCGATTGACCATTTTCCCACAAATGAAGAAACATAAAAAATACACAGTAAAGTTTGGCATTCGAAATAAATTCAAGGTTGGTGAAAGAGTGTGCGCACTGCAGTCTGTACTAGACTCACTCAATGAAAGGAAATCAGACTCCTCTGGCTCCCAGGACATACGGAAATAGAAGGAAATGAATAAGCCGACAAACTGGTCTGTAGAGGGACGTCCCCTCAATAGGGATCATGAAGGCGCATTGCAGAACATTCCTAGAGGAATGGGCATTGCGGAAAGTAACTATTCTTGACCAACCCCGGATGACATTGAGAAAAGTCGGGTATCTAAAGCTGGGTACTCTGGTGAGCATTCGCGAATGAGCATAAGGTTCGGGGGTGAGTAGGCGAACGGTTCGAACAACTAGACGCCGCGAATGAGCGCTGAGCCACCCATTCGGGGCAACTTGAAGTTCAGTCTTTGTCCGCCACCGTCATGGTACGGCACAAACTAGCTGGTGCTAGCTTCAGTTTTATTTAATTTAACACGTTAAAAGAGAAAAAAGGAGAAGGCGATGGTGGCAGAAAAAAATTTATTTGGAAAGGAGCAACGCGGAGTTTTTAAAAACAATAAGTTTTGAAACGGACGAAACTTTCAGAAACTTTACTAGGAAGTCGCCACAGAATTTTGATTTTTTATTGAGGCCAAAAACTGAAAGGCAAGATACCTCATTTAGAAAATCTATATCCGCTATATATTTTTTGGACCCCAAAATACGGGTAAACTTTTGAAAATTCTCCAAAAGAGTTAAGACTTCGTCTGCGACCACTCCATTGTTGAAACTGAGATGGGAGAAGGGGGAATAAAAAGAAAGGGAGGGTTTGATCATTCGGTTCGGAGCGTTGAGTCAAAAAACCTCAGTCTACACTGATCAGGAACAGAACGCGTGCTCACAATGATGTAGCGACCTCTCGGATCGGGCTGAGCGCATTGGATCCGAATGCTCACTTAGTTCGCACCTAAGCATTTGAGCGGCGAACGTATGCTCAAGTGAGTAGCCAGCTTAACAGGACAGGACTCAGTAAGAGAAACATCTCTTTATAGGGTCTTGTTCTGAATTCATTTTGCAGAAGATGTAAAGTGATGGAGGAAACCACGCTAGACAACCTGGGCGAATGTGATGGTTATTAACACCTCAATTGAAGAATTTTCGATGAGGCCTTCCTTACACAGAGGAGTTGAGAGGAAAAGAGTATTGAAATGATCCTGCGCTTTAATAAAGAGGTAGTAGAGTAGGTAGTTAAATATAAGCGAAGGGCTGTTATATGACCCTTCAGGCTTTGGATAACATGGATAAAAAACTCATCCCTGCAATCAATCAAGATCCGGTTTGACCAATTCTATTAATTTTCTGTTGCGATTATTTGAGTTCACATACAGTCTTTCTTCATCACAATGGTTTATTGTATGTAAAACTCATGTTAATTATCAAAATCGACAGTGAATAGTGTTACGAAATGAATCATTTATGTTTTCAGTAGATCATTTCATATATTCATTGTTTATGGGCAAGTTCCCGTTATTAACAATATTCGAACGATCGAGTTGGGATTCAAATCGGTTTGTTTTTAATAAAATAAACTGTTTCGAGCGTCTTGTGAGGGCGCCGGTAGCTCAGTGGTATGCGTGCTTGCCTTCTGAGCTCAAGGTCGTGGGTTCGAAACCCGGCCGAGACCCTTAGTTTATTTTATCTGGGAGGAAAATTAACTTAAGCACTCCGTCCTTCGGATGGGACGTTAAGCGATGGTATAGAGCCTGTAAGTCAAGTACTCGTTAAAGACCCCTGCCTGTGAATAAAAATTTAAGGTAGGCAACATTTAAGACTCCCAAAGTAGAGTCGGGATCATATCCACCAGAGTGATGAAAGAGCGCTCAGGTAGTAGGCGATATGACCTCGTAGTTAATACCCGGGCATGAGTCACAATAACTAACTCGATCGTTTTATGTTTAGTTTGTTCATGTTGTTAAGTTATATTTAATCTTTTCCATTTAAAATATGTTGATTTTTTATCTTTTCAGGTAAAAAAGATAGAGCATGCCGTCCTTCGGCTGGGACGTTCAGCGGTGGTCTCGAGTCTGCAGATTGTGCAGGAACTCGTAAAGGCGATATGACCTTGTAGTTAAAGCCTGGACATGAGTCATATAACTATAACAGTATAGTGTGCTCAACGCCCATATGATAACGGATGTACTAGGTAATTTGGGAATTGTTATATTTTATTTAAATTTTTTTTATGTTCTTAATTTATTTCTTAGACCTTAGTATAAGTAATGTACAAAATAACAAGCACAGGATGAAGTACTCAAAACAAACTGTAGACATTTTATCTGTCAAAAGGTCAAATGGCTGGGAAAAGAAATGGGTCAAGGATTTCTTAATCCAAAGACACAGACTTCATTGTGCCATCCTTTATCCTCTTCTCAGTCGTTCCGTTCTAATATATTCAAAACAAGTTTATCTGATATTTTGACAAAGGTCGCATTCTTACGGTGAATCCTGTTTTTAATTACTGGCCCGCGGAACGAAAACGTAAAATCTGCAAGCTTTTTTTCTTTCGAATAGTTAATTTTAAATATAATAAAGAATAATTAACTGTACAGGCATAGCGTAAACGTTCTATCCGAATAAGAAAGATAAAAGTGCCCTGTCTTGAATTTAATTGCGGGCCCCACAAGCAGTTAAGCATCCATAAAATATCTTTTCGTATTAAATCCCGGATCCTCTTTTATTATGCTGATTATAGTGAAAAACGTCATTTTCTTTGTATTTTGTTTTCTCAGTAAGGTAAATCATTTTTGTCAAAATACTTCAGACACAACTAAAGATGAAATATCCTATAACTTTCGATTTGATCTTTTGAGTAGTTTTTTATTGTTCGATGTGAAAATAAAAAATGGGAAATTTCCTGCAAACCACGGTTTGAGACCGGGTCTATTTCATTTTTTTTTATATGGTAACTTATGTAATCGGTCAAAAATTCGACTCGGAGTTTCCAACGATTTTTCGTTTTTTTTTCGTCCTCTTGACTCAAAAAATGTAAAAAAAAATTGTGTGTATCTGTGAACATATAACTCCCGATAGAATGAGAGTATCGACACGAAAGATTATATGTGAACCCAGAACCCTCTAATGACGACACATATTGTTTTCAGCCGAATGGACCAAAGGTAAGATGGGGATTAGGGGCTTAACATACAAACTCTAATAACTGTCGATAAAATGAATATATCGATACAAAATTTCATACGTGAATTCAAATAAGGAAGACACTTATTAATTTTCAGTGGAATCAGCACAAGGAAAGGAAGGGATCAGAGGGGGCTCAACTCAAAAACCCAATAACAGCCGATGTAATGAATGTATTGTCATGAAATTTCATATTTAAAGTCAAAACCCATTGAGGACATAACCAGTCAAATTTCAGCGATATCGATTGAAAGGGAAGGGGCTCAATTCAAAAACATTAACAACTGCAGAGGTAATGAATTTATCAACATAAAATTTAGTATGAAGATTTTGGATTATGTAACTCAACTGTTGGATACTAGCGCAAGCGGTCGACTGGTTTTGAAGGGGGAGTGAAAAGTAAATTGATTAATTCGTTCTGGGGAAGTACATTGCCGGTGATTCACCGACGATTTTTTTTATGTGTATCAATTCTCAGATTAGAAAAGGCCCTTAGCTCCAACGCGTGTATAGAGGGAGATGCGTGTATTTTTTCGATTTTTTGAGAAAGTATACGTATACGTGCACCACTGTCTGGGTATCTGCGTATCTATCTCCAATCTAATATCTCATTCACAACTAGACTTTCTCCATATAACACCTTGCATGAGGATAATGCGAAGATGGTTGATGTAGCGAGAAGTGATTATTTCACAGGTTGTACAGTCCTTTTGTTCTAGAAAAAACAAATGGAATCTGTCTTAGTTAAATTTATTGCCACCTTATCAATTGAGGTCGTTAATATCTACTTAAGATAAGCCACGATAACATACTAAATTATTAAGAGATTTTTTACCGTCAAAAGTGTGAAAAATTTCTTTTTTTATTAAAAGATTTTTGTTTCTTCGCATATCTGAAAGATAGAGGAACATTTCAAAATTTCCTCCCTAACTTTGTGATTCAGACCAAAACAAATACTTTTTATTCATGCTGGCAGACAGCCAGTTCCCCTAAATGGTTGTCATACCCCTAACTGAAGAATTACTGAACGGATAAAACTTGGTATATAAGTTTTCTTTGGCATGTACATAGATGGTTTAATTTAAAATGTTGCAAAATCGAATAATAATCAAGTGCAGTTAAGCTACAATGATTTTTAAAAAACTAATTTTTTCGTCGGAAATGTACATTTCATCACAAAATTAGTAATGACAAAAAATTGTTCTCTCAACAAAATACAAATAATTGTGATAATGAGCTGAACAGTAATTAAAGATAGATTATATTATAGATTTTGAGGAAGCTTGCTGCAATTACTTGGCAAACCATTTATCCTTCAAAATTATGAATACATATTTATTTGATTAAAAAAAATATTTCCGTTTTAAAAGGTTGATCATGGATTAATACATATATTCAAACAGGTAATATTATTAAAGCGACAAACAGGAAAATCTATAAGATTAAAAATAAGCTTAAGCACGCCGTCCTTCGGATGGGACGTTAAGCGATGGTCTCGAGACTGTACGATGTCAGGAACTCGTTAAGGACCCCACCCTAGGTGAATAAAAATTTAGGGTAGATACAATTTAGGACTCCCATAGTAGAGTCGGGCTCATGTCCACCAGATATACAAAAGAGAGCTCCGGTAGTAGGCGATATGACCTTGTAGTTAAAACCCGGGCAAGAGTCACAATAACTAACCCTATAAATTTAAGAAAAATCATCAATAAGTCAATGAATATGTAAATCTATTTATTCAAATTTAAACCAAAACAGTGAACGGCTACACTACAAGAAATTAATACACAGAGATTCGAAGGCAATTTTGATTAGTCTTATTTTCTTTTTGTGTTCATTTTTGATTTACTTCCTCAGCTATACGAAGTATAGAAGATGTATCGACACGAAATCTTATATGGGTATTCAGAACACCAATGGGACGACACCTATTGATTTTCAGAGAAATTGGCCAAATGGACGGGGAGAATTAGGGGGGTTACATAAAAACAATAATAACTGCCATTGTATTGAATCTATCGACATAAAAATTTAAATTCAAAACCTCATAAGAACGACATTTATTAATTTTCAGCGGAATCGACAAAAAGGAGGGGGAATGGAGAAGGACTCAACTCAAAACCCCCAATAACCACAGATGTAATGAATGGGTCGACAAAAAATTTAACAATTGTTTTTTAGCCCAAACGGTCGATTGGTCTTGCGACGAGCGAAAACTTAATTGATGAATTCATGCTGGGGGGCCGACTATCATCATTAGGTGATCTAAATAGTGAAAATACAATTTGGGGATGTCGATGGACAAACAACAACCGGACAGGACACTTCAACATAATTAACATAATTTAGGCGTGTATAGTATATCAGCACCGAACGAACCTACATTCCATCCTCTAAACCTGTTATGATTACATCACAAATATATATTTTTAAATTAAAAAATTCATTAAGGGCTTCTCTCACTTCTTATTTTCTTAAGCTTAATTTTATTATTGTGATCACATATATATTCATTTCTTCAAGTTTTCTTTTGTTTTCATTATTTTATTATTTATGAAACTTAATATTTTCTGAAGAGATATTGTGAAACACTTCAAAAAAAATAAATAAAAACGTATGTTTCTCTAAAAATATTGTCTATTTCGCAAATATATATATAAAATTTGGGAGTATTTTCGGTATTGCTTACCATCTTCTGCTATGACTAAACAAATACTGTATGTGTTAAGTCGTGGCTGAAGATGGCAGCAATACCGAAAGTATATATTATACTCCCATATATTATACTCGTATATATTTTGTGAAAAAGCCCATTTTTCAAAAAACATACGTTTTTATGTATTTTATTATTTGATATTATAGGGTAACTTTGAGTGTCCTTCAGACAACATTATTAATTATTTTATTATTGACTATATTTTTGTATTAACTATTTTCTTTTTTAATTTATATTTGTTTATTATTATTATTATTAGCGCTCTAACACTAATCATATTCTCTTTTATATAACAGGTGAATCGTGAATTTGAAAAATGAAAATGTTTTTGCACTTGCTTAGTAGTTACTTGGTAAGTTATAAGAAGGTGAAAAGTAGAGAGGAAATTGAATTCACTGAAATATATTGGACAGACGATAAGGGAGAAATATAGAATGAAAAAATACTTTAGGAAATAAATAATGGAGAAGAGAGAAAAAGAGGGCTGCGACTCGGAACTGCCAACCAACATTATGTCGACGTATGTCTAGACTTTAGTATCTTTCAGAACAACTAAATACACATTGAAGTGTTTGGGGAAATGTTTTATGGACCAAAGAATAATAGGGATAGCTTGATAACAGTTAGTAATGAATAATATAGAAAGAACAAATATACGTGATACAGAGGGCGCCGGTAGCTCAGTGGTATGCGTGCTTGCCTTCTGAGCTCAAGATCGTGGGTTTGAAACCAGACCTGGGCCCTAAGTTTATTTTATCTCCCAGATAGCACGCCGTCCTTTGGATGGGACGCTAAGCGATGGTCCTGAGCCTGTACGATGTCAGGTACTCGTTAAAGTCCCCTAACCTAGGTGAATAAAAACTTCTGTTAGGCAAAATTTAGGACTCCTACAGTAGAGTCGGGCTCATGTCCACCAGAGTGACATGTGTCTCAAAAACTACGTCTATAGACTACAAACGTCTATAGACTATTGTTTGATGTTTGTTGTTGAGACACATGTTTTAACTACAAGGTCATATCGCCTACTACCAGAGCTTTTGTCACTCTGGTGGACATGAGCCCGACTCTACTACTATGAGATTCCTAAATATTGCATTTTTGCCTATTGGGTTCAAACCCGGCTGAGGCCCTTAGGATTTTAACTGAGAGATAATAAAATCGGAGAAAAAGGGTAGTTATGTAATCGGTCAGAAATTCGTTGCGGAGTTTTCAACGAGATTTCATGTTTTTCGACCAAAAATCGATTCAAAAAAGGGAAAAAAATTAAATGACCGTCTGTCTGTGAACACGATACTGGCGATAGAATGAATGACATTTTACATTTTATATGTATATCCAGAAACCTCTAAAGACAATATCTATTGACTTTCATGCAAATGCAGGGGGGGGGGGGGGGGGGGGATTAGGGGGAGGCTTAACACAAAAACTAATAATTGCCTATGTAATGAATGTATCGACACACAATATAGTATGAGAATTCAGAAGCCACTACGTAAGTCAAAAACTGAGTTTTAGCTTTAACGATCAATTGGCTTTGGAGGGAGAGTGGGTGGATTCACCTGATTCACGGGACTAGATCTATAGCAACTGGTGATTGAAACCGAGTACCCAATGTTCAGCCCATTCGGCGGAAACAAACAGGCATTGTAACATGGGCTGGGGACGACGCGATCGGCGCAGATTGTTCTGCCAATGGCCGGTCCCAGTCTTTCAGTAACCCCTTCATCCTGACCTCCTCTGTCTACTTTAGACAGGATGCTGTTGCTTCAAAGAAAGGCACACCTTCCTTTTAAATAAAAGGATGGAGGGCCATCACGTAGAAGGAAATTTCCGGTGATTTTCTTCGTAACAGTTACAATGTGTTGTAATAAGTAGGTAGATATTGGGTAGTAGAAGGTGTAGTGTAGGGGGTGTTGTAACTAAGTGAGAGGGTGAGGTGGAGGGAAGCGGGAATGGAGGCCAAAATCGATCCATGAGGACTCTCCATCAGGGGCTACAGCCAGCTAGATGTTCCAGTCCATCCTCAGTAGTCCATCCTACCTACTTCATAATAATATTTATTTCCGTTAACCATAACATTGCAGTAGGATACGTCATAAAAGTATAAACACATCATGATAATTTATAGATTAGATATATAAACAGTTCTTAAATCTTAGAGCCGGACACCCATGCAACAATAATAGTAAAAAAACAGCTATTCATTGTTTTAAATAAATAAATAAAACAAACTTATTTTTTGAAATATTGTCTATTCCACTTAAGATATTTATACAAATAAAACTACCGGTTTCGGCCTCACACCATAGTCAGGTTTAGTTATGAACTAAGTCAGTTTGCAGAGTGCGACCCCTCCAATACATCTAGGCCGAAACCGGTAGTTTTATTTTAATAAATATCTTTAGTGGAATAGACAATATTTCAAAAAATAAGTTTGTTTTATTTATTTATTTATTACAAATTCCACAATATGTCCGCGTTCCTCAACTTAGAAGTTATTCATTGTTTGTTTTATTGTACAACGTGACGTTCATATACCCAGTAATGATGGTATGAAATCCATTTGAAAGGGAAGAGAGCATTTTTATGATAGGAAATTTAAAAATAAATTTTTTTGAAATAGTATGCGCTGATTATTAAAAAAATAGTTAAATTAAAAATTTAAATAACCCCCGACACAATTTTTTTTTTACTGAAACCTTGGTGAGGAGGGTTTTTTTTTTTTTTTTGGGGGGGGGGGGGGAGGGGCTTGGCCTTATAAACATTTGAGCTCAAACTCCAAGTCTCTAGCTGTAATAGAGGCAGGCCGAGATCCCGACACAGGTTCTGATGAAACCTGAAGATCTTGGAAACGGCATAACCGATTTCCATCAAACATGGCTAAGAACCATCTGGCAAATACCAGCTTTTGAAAGAAAGATACAGCATTGAAATGGGTTCAGCCGTCTTGGAGCTACGTTGCCACTGACACACATGCAGACAAAGGCTTCAAACTTATAACACCCCTCCTTTTACGTCGGGGGTTAAAAATTGGTTAAAAACTATATATTCATTCTATCGGGAGTTATAGCGTCTACAGACACGCACAAACTGTTTATGTTTGGACTCCTGATCGATTTCCATATAAGAAGCATAGCTGAGAAAGTAAACATATTGGAATAGCTTGACAGAATATTAGTTGAAAATTGACAGGTGTCGTCCATATTGGATCCTGGATTTATATATAAAACTTCGATATATTCATGACTACGGCAGTTATTGGCTTTTTGTGTTAAGTCTTCCTAATCCCCATCTTGGCCGATTCGACTGAAGATGAATGGGTATTGTCTATATGGGGTTTTGGATACACACACACACGTACAATTTTGTCTTATTATATTAATTTTATGAGGAATTATCCTGTCTATAGACCCAGGCAGAAATAGTTTATTTTATTGGTTTTTGTTATTACATACTTTCTTAAACCTATAGTATAAGGAAGTATTGTAATCGTGCGAAAATCAGAGATCGAGATTTCAACTGATTTTCACGTTCCAAGGCCCCTGAATACGTTTTGATCATTTTCGCGATGATGTCTGTCTGTGCGTGTGAATGTGATTGAAAAGTTGTGAGTGAGCTCCTTACTGCAAAAACGATTGTAGCTATGAACTTCAAATTTGGAATGAGGACGTCACATGTTCTAACTTAGGTCTGATTAGATTTTGGCAGAAATCGAACGAAAATTAAGGCCACCTTCTTTCGCCACCTAACTACATTTTACAAAATACAACTTATGTTTAAGACCTAATCAAAAATCTTTTCGAGTAATAGTTGTAGAGAATATTGAAATACATAATTCATGTGAAATATTATTTTTTGCAGGTCGTCCTGTTTTCGAGATACATGCCGAAAACCATCTTGAAATGTAGTTTTGAAACTCATATTTTTTGACCGCAGATTTAATTCGAAAACGGTAAGTCCTATCGAAAAATTGATTCTTACCAAAATTGTACCTTATAAAATTTTCAATTGTTAATAAGTCCTCAAATTTGAAGTAGGATCAATAACAAAAGTTATAGCGCCCCGAAGAATGTAAACTGTCTATAAGGAATATATGTAATTGTACGACATTTTTAAATCGTAACTCATAGCAACGAACTTCAAAATATTGTTTACGTGTTGGTAGTTTTTTTTTTTGAAAAATTATAAAAATTAGGAAAAATATGTGACGTGGCCATTACAGCATTTTCATTACAGGAGAGTGGACATTCTCATACCCAGTAATGCCAGTATGAAATGATTTTGAGGAGGAAGGGGAAAGAGAGTGATCTGTAAGCGTGGTTGGTATAAGAAAGTCCTTTAATAGTCACATCACAATTTGTTGTTCTTTACCGAATTTTTTATTAATTCATGCAACGAAGCATTAAATTCCAGTGAAAGCTCAGCAAGTAATTCCTGACCGTTTACATAACTTCCTCAGTACTAAGTATAACTGGAGAGGTAAAACGGTGAAAATTCCGAAACCATGCTTTATCAGTGAGGGCTTAGCGGTGGCAGCAAGAGATTTAATGAAGAAATTTGGAGAGAGATTCATGGGTCGTGTAATAAGGTAATATGATCCTGTTAGTGAAGTGAGAGAGTAGCAGAGTAATATCCCAGAACGTCGAATCATGACACATGACATCACGGGCAGGTGTCCACTGTAATAGGCAGCTTTCACTAACATATCTTCCTATAATATTAACTATATCCGGTTCGTTGAGTGAAATGAGACCCGCTGTCAATGACCAAGGATGCCAATTAGTGATAAGCAAAAGGGCTATTTATGTGTAATTGCTACCACCTGTTACTGCGACTTTTAAATAGCAGTTTAAAGTGAGTTAGTTATCATGACTCAAGCCAGAACTTTTAACTACAAAATCATATTACTACCAGAGTAATGGCCACATTCGTAACTCTGGTGGACATGGTCTCCAACCGCTCCTTCAGAACCCTCTACTTCCTGAAACGCCTTCGTCACCTCCTTCCCATTAAAACCCGTCAGCTGTTGGTGTCCTCCCTTGTTTTCCCCTACTTTGATTATGTTTGCATTGTATATGGAGGACTCTCTGGTGAGCTCGACATGAAACAAAAGCGAGTCATGAATTCCTTTCGTAGATTAATTTTCGGGCTCCCCAGACATTCTTCTATTACCAGTTCTTATACAGACCTAAAATGGTTCTTCCCATCCTCTCATCCACCATATTTTCCCAAAAGCCCTCCTACATCTTCCAAATGCTCCAATTTAAACCCCATATCCACCAGAATGTCACCATATCCCGTCCCTCTGATCTTTACCTTCCTTCCCACAGGACAACAACCTACCACAACTCCTTCCTTATCCAGGCTAACTCCCTCTGGAACTCTCTCCCTCTCCTTATTCGCCATGCTCCTACTCTCCTTTCAATTAAGTCCCTACTTTTTCATTATCTCCTAAGTCAGCAAACCTCTGATTCCTAAGGCTAGCTCCTATGAAATAGTTCTCGTCTTCCTATAAGTCTCTCTCTCCACTGGACCGATTGTTACTCTTCTGTTTCATCAGTCCAGTTTTTTACAATTCATTCATATACAAGTCATTATTGTTACCATGTTTCACATTATTATTCATACTTGTTTTTCTAATTTTTATTTTAAATTTCTCTTTATCATTTTTCACTAGTTTATTATATTGTTTTACTCATTGCCTGTTTTTAACATTTTTTTTTTTATTTATTTATTCCTAGAGACCTCTTTTTCTTTCTTTTTATTCTTCTCAACCATGATACTTTTATACTCTTGTTTATTCTTTATGTTATTATTCTTAGGGGACGTATGTCCCAGAATAAAGATTATTTTCATTTAATTTCATTTCATGAGCCCGACTCAACTATGAGGAGTCCTAAATTTTATACCTGACATCGGGATCATCGCTTAACGTCCCATTCGAAGAACGGCGTGCTCAAGGTTGAAGGATTTTCATCTCCCAGATGAAAAACCTAAGGGCCTCGGTTGGGTTTCGAACCCCTTGAGCTCAGTAAGCAAGCACGTACCACTGAGCTACCGGCGCCCTCCCCAAATGAATATATATATATTTTATATCTAATGTACAGAAGAAATATGAAAATAATCGAGAATACTGTATATTTGCATGAGCAGTGTGAGAGCCTAAAGGGTGCCAATCCGTAACAAAAAAGACAGAAATAACTGCTAAAAAATATATTCAGTAAACTGTTCTTTTGTGTTTTATCCACTGGCCGGAAACCCAGTAAAGCCCATTACAGTTTGTAGCTGTATTCGAACAAGCCACAAAATGGTCCATTTAGTCCATCCAGTTTCCACCTCATGGGACAACAATAAAAATGTAAACCTTTATTGTAAAAAAAAAAATACGTCGATAACAATAACAACGAACTTCCCCAGAACGATTTAATCAATTGAGTTTTCGCTCTCCCTTTAGAACCAATCGAACGTTTATGCTAAAAATAATAATTCCTCGTATTAAATTTTGTGTCGATACATTCATTACATCGGCCATTATAAAAAGTTTTTCTGTCGAGTAACCCCTCCATTGATTCTTCCTACCCTTCAGCCGATTCAAAATTATATTTGTCGTTCCTTTGAGGTTATGAATTTAAATATATAATTTCGTGTAGATGTATTCGTTCTATTGGGAGTTATCGTGTTCACAGGCACACAGATTTTATTTTTTCATTTTTGGAATTTTTCAAAAAACGATAAAATCACGGTGAAAACTCAACATCGAATATCTGGACTATAACGTAAATCCGCAAAAATCCGTAGATCACATAGCTTTGAAGTTTAGCAAAATCAACTTATCCAATGGATGGCTCATGTTACCAACACAAGAAGCGGAGGTTCAAATCCCAACTAGTTAAAATAACAACTTCTAAGTTGAGAAACGCGGACATATTGTGGAAACTTGTAATAAATAGATAAAACAAACTTATTTTTGAAATATTGTCTATTCCACTAAAGATATATATACATATATAACTACCGGTTTCGGCTTTATACCATCGTCAGGTCTAGTTATGAACTAAGTCAGTTTGCAGAGAGCGACCCTTCAAATACATCTCAGGTCAAAGGCTATTAAAACTTGGGAGTCCCCCGGCTGTACCGTTAGCTAACTCATGAAATATTTCTTAACAAAACCTAGTTCTAAATTTACATAAAACAATGTCACTAGACTAATCGTGGAAAAATAACAAATAAATAAGTACAAATACAAGTAAATAATAAAAATAGAAATAAAATTAATAATAATGTTAAGATTTAGATAACTTGAAACATATATGTGGAACCAAATATTAATAACAGATAATACAAACATATATGTGGAAACAGAACTGGTTTAGGCTGTTAACAAAGGGGAATAGTTGAAATAAATTTGGTCATTCATACCAAAAGTGAGCAGGGTTAAAAGTGAGCAGGGTTAAAAAGTGAGCAGGGTTAAAAGTGAGCAGGGTTAAAAGTGAGCAGGGTTAAAAGTGAGCAGGGTTAAAAGTGAGCAGGGTTAAAAGTGAGTATGAATGACCAAATTTATTTCAACTATTCCCCTTTGTTAACAGCCTAAACCAGTTCTGTTTCCACATATATGTTTGTATTATCTGTTATTAATATTTGGTTCCACATATATGTTTCAAGTTATCTAAATCTTAACATTATTATTAATTTTATTTCTATTTTTATTATTTACTTGTATTTGTACTTATTTATTTGTTATTTTTCCACGATTAGTCTAGTGACATTGTTTTATGTAAATTTAGAACTAGGTTTTGTTAAGAAATATTTCATGAGTTAGCTAACGGTACAGCCGGGGGACTCCCAAGTTTTAATAGCCTTTGACCTGAGATGTATTTGAAGGGTCGCTCTCTGCAAACTGACTTAGTTCATAACTAGACCTGACGATGGTATAAAGCCGAAACCGGTAGTTATATATGTATATATATCTTTAGTGGAATAGACAATATTTCAAAAATAAGTTTGTTTTATCTATTAGTTAAAATAACTCGATGCATTGAATGTATCGACACGAAACTTAGAACAAGGATTCAGAAGTTTCTGAGATATCTATGTACTTTACATACGTAATTTTCAACAAAACAAATATAAGTTTTTCCAATAGCAGTATGCTTTTTTTTCTCCAAGGCTGAAAGTGTCATCGCGGCCAGAGTAGGCCTATTGTGTGCTCGCTGTTCATTGGTTCCTACAGTAGTCCTGTATCTATAATAAAGTCCAGGATTATGCTATGGGTTCCCTCCATAGCCTACCTCGCTTCTGTTATGGGAAACCCGAAGCAGTGAAACCTTTGTTATCTAGAGTTTTACACTGGCTTTTAGAATATGAACCGGAGTTTGATTTTCCTCGCCACATTTCCTGCACAGAGGGTTCTGCTCATGTTCAGAAGCTCTCGGCTCCTTTTCTCTGAGGTTTCCCCAACAAAGAGTTTTGAATGTCTTTACTTAGGGAACCTTCTCAAGAATTGTATCTATTTCCTGGTTAGCCAGCTTTTTATTGCAGCCCTTGCGGTGCTCTTAGAGATCCCGCAGAAGGGTTCCGGTCCTCTAGGTGCCATGTCAACTCCTGACCTGGCTAATTGAACAGCCCTTTCGTTGCCCTCCATTCCCTGATGTCCTGGCAACAGTACGCCTCTCGCTTGCTGTTCAGAACCACTGAACGATTCAGTTATATTATTTATAGTAGATAGCATCAACAGTTAGTTATTCATTCATATATTCGAATAAAAAATCAACCCCTGAATTAGTTTCTACGAGAATTGAGTCCAGGGTGTATTAAAAAAGTCTTTATCCCAATATAGTCTATATCTTCGTTTAAAGAAAGCAAGAGGGCGCTATTGAGCTCAATATTGCGGGTTCGAAGCCCGGCCGAGACCTTAGGTTTTTTATCTGGCTAATTGAACGGTAACAAACTTGAGTATATCCTCTTTTGGATGGTTGGATGGGACGTTAAGCGATGGTCCTCCTAGCCTGTGCGATGTCAGATACTCGTTAAAGACCACTCCCTATCTAAGGTAACTAAACCTGGGTAGGCGAAATTTAGAACAATGAATGCTTAGGTCCCTAGGTGTAAACACCAGCCTTCCCAATAAATATAGAAAGCCATATACAACAATTATACCAAAACACAATGGATATAGTTAAAAAACATGGGATTATTGCAAAAAATAATGAATTCAAAATTATTTGGAACATTAATTGCTTGTACAACAGAATGTTTCTTTACCATAAAAGAAGATGAAAAACTAAGTACTCCAGAACCAACAGATAGATGCATATCTGCAAAAATGTCAGATAACAGCCTTGTAAAAGCAACAGTTATCAAGCACATGTTACATGTTAGAGATGAATCTCCATGTTCAAATGAAAAACATGAATGGTATTCTTTAACTTACCCGTCACTGATTTTTAATTCCCCCAGTTATACGGAGTACAGGGGAAGTTGTGTAATCTATCAGAAATTCGACATTGAGCTTTCAACGGAATTTCATGTTTTCCGACCTCCTGATTAAATAATTTTAGTTAGAGGATTCAGGGGCTATGTGAGTCAGCTATTGATTTTTAGCCCAAACGGTCGATTGGCTTTGGAGAGAGAACGAAAACGTAATTGATTAATTCGTGCTGGGGAAGTACATTGCCGGTGATTCACCGAAGACTTTTTTCCCCTCCTCTAATTGAATCGGCAGCTTTCTCTTAATTATCTTGAATACGATACACTTACTCTGAACATATTTGTCTGGCTACACAAACACACTTGTCTCTACACAGATGTATCCGAGCAACTGTATACATATATTTATATAAAATAAAGTCGGTATATCTCTGTATGGACTACGCTTGAGTTGCCAAAAGAATCAAAATATTAATAAACTAAAAAAAACATGTTATTCCTGAATTTATTCCCTCCCCATACTGATTATTATAGGCCCCTGGAATATTTTTACCAGAGATATACATAAAAAACAAGAGAAACGGGAAGTAAAAATCAATAAGGCCTTAAGTTCAACGAAAAATTAAAAATGAATAAAATACCACAAAATATGAAGAAAATGTACAAAATAATTTTACTATAAAAAATTAATAATAAGTAGAAATTACTTAGAATTATTAATTCTTTTGGAACTTCTGATAACATTTAATTCATTCATTAAATTACAAGACATAGTTATTACTCAGCTATATCAGTGGAATTTGCCAGAAAATATTGTTATATGTACAAAATATGTCCTAAAGTGCACAATTTCCAAAACCACTGATCCGTTTGATATCAAAATCAATAATCCTCACTGTAACGACTGTACAAAAGTTATCGTCAATGGAATAAAATATATTTCACAGAGAGGCACACAAGCATACACAGCCGAAAATCCACTTTTCCTTTCGATTTGAGATTGGGACAAACAGGATGTGACGTTATCTCGGAGCCAATTTTACAACCCCACGTTCACTCATTTCTATTTCCTTACAGGAACCTGAATGTGAAATGCCCCTTCAATAGACGTGTCCATAGCACGGAGTTACTGAATTTAGGTAAAATTGTTTACATATTCAAATATACGAAAATGAAATGAATCTGTTCTTGAATTTAAAATAACAATCCCCGCAAAAAACCACTTTGAGGTAAAAAAAAAAACTCCCGCCAAGTATCCACCTACAAATGTAAGCGAAAAACGTTTACCAGCTGACAAAAGTAATCTCATCCATTCTAGTCTCTTGTTTAAGTTTTATATTGTATAATTCCACAAAAGTGACTTTGAACTTTGTGCTGAAGATGGCGTAAGCCGAAACCGGTACACTTTATATATTTTTGTGGAATTAGAGAATATACTTAAAAGTTGTACAAGTTCTTTGTATTTATTTATTTTATTTACTTTCCACTATATCGACATAGATCGTAGAAATGTATTCGGACATTTAGTTTCGTCGAAGAGAACAGACAGCTCAGAATGGTTCCCCGGAGGACATTTCTGCACTCTGACACTTATTTGTAGACTTGATCTAGGTGAAAGATTTGCACAAATCAGAAAGAGGTAAGGGGTGGTTCCTTCGTGTTGTAGAGTTCTGATTAAGGTCTGAATGCGAACAATTAAAGGTATAAAAACCATTGAAAATTACCCTCATACGTCATGCCAAATTGTTCACAAGAACTATGCCCCACCGCGAGAAACTTTATCTCTCTCTGACTAGCACACACCTTCACATTGCTCAAGTCTCCTCAAATGAGTGTGACAGTGCAGACAAGATCTGTCTCTTGGTGTAGTCATATATTCTAGAGCTGTGACGGGAATAGAATATATTTACAAATAGATGAAAAAACGCTATCGCTTTTCCATAAACATTATTCAGTAATAATTATTGAGAAGTTTCGAGCCAAAAGGTCATCTTCAGCTCTTTCTGTACGGGAGCAGTTTATTATGCAAATGGTCATTATTTATAACACTTAATAGCTAAAAAAACACAATTTGCCTTGATCCTGCTCTTCTTAAGTTAAAAGTTATGTTATCCTTATGTCTAAAGAAATCGTCAAAATATATTTATAAAAAGCAAATGGCCGCGCGTAATAGATTGTTCCCATACTTATGTCACAGAGCTGAAGATTACGACTTTCTGATGAAGACATGAGTGCGAATGATTTGTGGGTGATGTTGCTATAATAATGAACTTGAAAGAAATAAAACTTGTTTATTTATGATATTGTCTAATTTCACCAACTATATTTACATGGGAGTACTTTCTACAAGTAGAAATACCGAAAGTACTCCCATGTAAATATAGTTGGTGAAATTAGACAATATCATAAATAAACAAGTTTTATTTCTTTCAAGTTCATTTGAATTATTTCACAATATCTCTGCAATAATGTCAGTTTTCATTGCTATAATAACAAGGAGACTTTCATCTGAGATGTCATATCGTGTTTAGAACTGATTGGATTTTAGCCGAAATCGGATTAAAATTAAGAACACTTTCGGGGACTAAATTCATTTTACAAGATACCGCTTATATTTATGACCTAATGAAAAATCTCTTCAAATAGAAGTTTTAGAGAAAACAAAACGACAAATTGTATATAAAATAAGTTTTTTCACAGTCTGCCCAGTTTGCGAGATATATGTCAAAACTGTTCTAAAATGTGGTTCTGAAACTCATTTTTTAATATGTTTCTTTGATTTATCAGAAAATGATTAAACCTATTGAAAAATTGGTTCGTCCCATAAATGTTCTATATTAACTACCTGCGTGAACTTTAGTTGCTTGGATACTCGCGCAGAATACTATTGTCCTCAACGATTTTCCCCATTTGTTGGTTAATTTTTGGATATATTGTTTATCTATTAAAAACACTTCAACAAGGCAGTGGAGTGCAAAACAGATTTTATAAAAAAATATATAATTTAAAATAACTACAAATTGTAACGCAAAGCAACTAATATTAAAATATTTTTAAGAGCCCTCGAACTCAGAAACGAAAGTAGCGCACAGTCATATTTCAGGTAGATTCACGATTCTTACTGTCTCTAAGAGAGTGAAAAAAATAAAAAAAGTGACAATCCCATAAGGGGAATTTTTACTGTTCAATCTCTAAATCCTTTGAATTGATATTCCACTCGACTAAGGTAAACACAGGTTTACTTTCCAAAGAGAGTGAACCTGAAATAATTTTGAAAATTGTCGGAATAACTTCAAACGAACAATTTCGCGCTGATTTCCTCCCATTTTGCAAATCTGAATTGTTTCATTTACATAATCAGGGAACGTTCTACGGATGGCGATCTCTCTAGCAGCGGATTCCTTTCACTCTGGTTTTCGAAGTATTGTTTTTAAACATTCGGGAGAATGTTCACGTAAACAATGTTCTTGTGATATTTTTTTGATGTTCTTCCATATGTCCCTAATTTACCTTTTTTTTGCAAGTGCTGCATTAGCCCAGTTCGTTAGAAAAAATTAACGCTGCGTTTTTTTCTTCCTGGAATTTTTTCGAAATATTTTTTCATAATTGTTGAGGGGCGGGTTGGGGGTGGGTGGGGCCTCATAACAACAGTTTTGAGATGCTCCATAATTAAGCTTATAAAATTAAAGTAAATAAATTCAGTTCTTAAACAAAACTAAAGTAGTGGAGTTTAGTCGCCCAATTGGCTTTGCATTTTTTACTTCACCAGTATAGGGGAAGTTATGTAATCAGCCAGAAATTGTATGTTGAATTTTCAACGGAATTTGTTATTTCATGACTCCCTGATTCCACAAATGAAAAACAATGATTCTATTTATCTGTGTGTTTTTACCATTCATTGTTTTCCCAATCAATTTTCAGCTAAATTGGGCAAAGGAAATTGGGGGATCAGAGGAGGGGACCTACATCAAAAGCCCCAATAACTCGTCTTGTAAATAATGTAACAACACGAAATTTAGTATGATGATTAAGAAGTAAAAAAACCTACTGATCAGTAAATTTCAAAGGAATAGCGAGAACTGATACAGAAATACATTGCTGTTAATTTACCGACGACTTTTATTATTCACATAGTTACCCACATTTAGTATGTCTTTCTCATTCTGATTTTTCTTAATCCAATTCAAAATGTTAGTTCTGCCTTGGTATTTTTAATCCTCTAGTACAATAAACAGCTTAATGCTTATTTATTATGACTCATACCGGGCTTTAACTACGAGGTCATATCGCCTACTACTAGAGCGCTCTTTCGTCTTCTGGTGACCACGAGCCCAACTTTACTCTGAGTCCTAAATTTTGCCTACCCTAAATTTTTATTCACCTAGGGTAAGGGTCTTTTAACGAGTACCTGACATCGTACAGACACCTAAGGCCTCAGCAGGGTTCTCAATGCTTATAGCAAATGAATACAAATGAATTATTTAATTTGAAGAGCATATATCAATTTTCAAATATAATTTTAATAAATGTTTTTCAATGAATGAACTTATGTAAATACTATGAAATTATATAGCATAATCACTGATTACGCAGGTTAACAAGGTTTTTTGTCGTAAATTAATACTTATAGTTTTCATATGCATACTTATTGTATTTTGGATTTAATATAGCTGACAACATTAATAAACCTTATCCATACGAGATAATCCAGGATATTCTCATAAAAAAACAACAAAAAAAAAAAAACAAGTTAATAAATAACATTATAATTTTAACACATTGTTAATTTCTGTGAATAAATAGGTTTATTAAAAAAATTCTATGTTTGGGATATTTTACATTTAATTACATTCCAACCTATAGGAAGTATAGGAGAAGTTATGTAATCGGTCAGAACTTCGATGCTTCGAGTTGTCAACGGAATTTTATGTTTTCCGAAATCTTGGTTTTGAAAATTAAAAAAAAAAAATCTGTGTCTATGAATACTATAACTTTTGATACAATGAATGTATTGACATGACATTTTATAGGTATATCCAGAGCCCTCTGGGTTCGACAGCCATTGATTTTAAGTCAAATCGATGGGGAATGATGCGGAAGATTAACACAAAAACTCTAATTTGTTAAGTCGTGGCTGAAGATGGTAGCAATACCGAAAGTATAGCATATATTTTGTGAAATAGGCATTTTTTTTTTTTTAAACATACGTGTTTCTTTAATTCTCATTGTTTCACAATATGCCTGTAAAAAATGTTAAGAATAAATCTATCAATTTTCAGAGGAACCAGCCAAAGGGAATGGGGGCTCAACTCAAAAATCCAAATAACTGCCGATGTAACGGATGTATCAACATGAAATTTTATATTTAAATTCAAAACCCCATTAGGATGACAACTATTAATTTTCCGCGAAATCGGTCGAAGAGAAGATGGGGATCAGGGAAAGGGGGCTCGATTTAAATACCGTAATAATAAATATATCGACACAAAATTTGTTGGGATTCATAAACCACTATGTAAGTCAAATACTGAGTTTTTGTCTAAACGATCGATTGGCTTTGGAGGGAGAGCGAAAACGAGCGAATTGATTAATTCGTGTTGGGGAAGTACATAGCCGGTGATTCATTAATGACTTTTTTACTACCAAATTCTACACTCACAAATATACAATAAAACATATTTTGAAATAACGGCAAAAAAAAGTTCTTTTTTTATTGACCAGTATTATTTATTTGTAATCCTCCCATATAATTTCGTAGATGGAAAGAGTTCGGCCCCAGGATGGTAGGAGAAATAAAATATTTTTTAAATTTAAAATAGACAGATAAATATGATAAAAATGAGTGGAGCCGAGCAGTACAATTGGATTAATGAAAACATAAAATTAATTTTTTTTAAAAACCCCGACAATAAAAAAAATTTTTGTTCATTATTTTTTTACTGAAACCTTGGTGGAGAGCTTTTTTGGGGGGGGGGGGAGGGGGAGGCTTTAAGGGTTATGGGGGAGGCTAGGGGGGAGGTGGGAGGGGCTAGCCTTATAAACATTTGAGCTCAAATACAAGTCTCTAGCTGTAATAGAGGCCGAGATCCCTACACAGGCTCTCTCATGAAACCTGAATATCTTGGAAACGGCATACCCAATTTCCACCAAACATGGCTAAGAACCATATCGCAAATACCAGCTTTTGAAACGAAAAAACTTCTTTGAAATCGGTGCAGCCAGGGGTTAAAAAGAGATTATATTCTTAATAATCAGCTCTTTTCATAAGCAATAGTCCTGCTCCTCACCTCAATAGCCAGCTGGCTCTTTATAAAATTTAGCCAGCTGTAGTCATAAACAAAAAAAAGTCAGTGAATCATCGGCAAAGTACTTCCCCACCACAATTTATTAAGTTGCGCTCTCCCACTCAAATAGATAAACCGATTTGGTTAAAATCAATAGATTTCTTATTCAGGGGGCTTCTGAATCATCATACTAAAAATAAATAAATCGTGTGATACATTCATTATACTGACATTACTTAGAATCTTAAGTTAGGTCCCCTCCTCTGACCCGAAAGGTATCGTCCTTATGGGCTTTTGATTTACATATAAAATTTCGTATCGAAATTTCGGCAATTATTAGGGTTATTGTGTGGGGGGGCTCAACACTTAACCTCCCCTCCCTTTCCTTTGGCAGATTCAAAATTCGAAAAATAATATTTGTCGTCATATTAGGGATTTATATACAAAATTTCGTGTCAGAACATACTTTATAAGTCGACCAACCTCTGTGTTAAATTACGGATACTGATGAAGGGAGATCTTCCGGGGTTCTAAAGACCAACAAATAAATAGAATAATAAAACTGTGAAAATATGTATTATATAAAATTTCGTGTCGATACATTTCTTACAAACAACGGCTCTCATTAAGGTTTTTGTGTTGACCCCCTCACTCCCTTTGGCCGATTTGGTTGAAAATTTATACATGTCGTTGTAATGGGGTTTTGAATACGTATATAAAATTCCGAGTCGATATATTCCTTCTATCAGGAGGTATAATGGTCACAGACAGACACAAAAACAGAATATATACCTATATATATTTTTTTTCATTTCGGAATCAGAGGGTTGGAAAACGGTTAGAATTGAACAGCGAATTTCTGGCCGATATAAGAAAAAAATATGACCATAATCATGAAAGGACTAGATTGGCTATTGTCTTAAAATGCAGTAAATTTTTGCTAAAGCATACGCAACAAAAGCCCTGAAATTAACCCGACAGTTTAGCGCCTTATAACTAGTTAATTTAAACTGCTACAAAGACACATTAATGGCAACTAAACACAGGAGAATATCAAATCAAGGAAATAAGGGAACAGAAAAACACATGGGACCCGTGCAAGCCAAAAATACAACTACATGAGCTGGGCAAATACGGTGCAAAAATAATAAGAAATAGGAAAAAAATCAGATAAATTTACCTGTATTCGTATTGTGATTCGGCCATGGTTGATCGACGGTCGGTAGTAACATTCGGTTTCTTCACGGAGGAGCCCACCACGCACGACCCGACCCTCTGTAACACTGTTCAAAACAGCGGAGAGCGCATGTCAGCCTTATCTCAACCCCACCCCAGCCCAGCCAGCCCAGGTCATCTTATCATGGAGATGCGCGTGCGATATCCCCCCCTGCGGAGCGCGGCGCGGTAATATCAGCCTACAGACTGTTCCTGCCAGTTCTGAGGGGTGTAACTAGCCTCTGGGGGGAGGGGGAGGAGTTAAGCTGGGGTAAAACTGTGTGAGAGCAGGACTCAAAAATTCCAGATGTGTAAGAGTGGGTTGTAAGTTTATCAAAATATAGTTTACGTTTCCCATCTGAGGAAGCCGAGATATGTCAACAAAAAAAAACTAGACGATTGGCGAGTTCCATGTCACAGATCACCACCACTCTACACCCTAAATCAGTGGGTGTGTATAAGTTTGTCCTTTATGAGTTCTAACTATTATATTAATATACCCAAAATATGTTAAATTTCTTGGTAGTTGTCTAAATGAAGTTCAAATACTCATTGATTCGAAATTTCAGGTTGGTTATTATTAGAGACTGGGTTTAAATGCAGTAAAAAAGTCCAAAATATGAAATATAATCTCATTCTATTCATAATATTCTTTAGACTGTGAATTATTTGGTATGAAAAATGAATTCTGGAATGTTGATATCTTTAAAAGTTTTATGGGGACCAACATCAAAGAGGGACCTTCCCTCTGATACTCAAGCCTCCCCCCTCTCTCTCAAACTAACTTATCTTGTGGTCACTCCAAAGGGTGTTTAAAGTCTATCATTAAATATTTAATCTACCGATCAAAGGCAATCATGTAATTAGATTAATTTTAAACAGGGATTAAATGAAAAAAGACGAGTCCATGTTTACTTTCTTATAAACAAATAATACAAACTTCGTCTTTTGAAATTTGTCAATTCCTCAAGAAATTAATATATAAACTGGTTTCAGCGTTACACTAACATCAGATTAAGATACGAGTATCAACTAAGACTTAGTCTTAGCAATCGGTCAGAAATTCGATGTGAATTTCATGTTTTTCGACATCTAATTCCAAAAATGAAAAAAAAAAAAAAAAAAATAGAATGAATATAATCCGAAAAATTGTATATGTATATCCAGATCTCCACAAGGACGACAACTAATAATAATCAGCCGAATTGACCAAAAAGGGGATCAGGAGAGACTTAACACAAAAAGTCAATAGCTGCCGAATTAATTAATGTATTCACATGAAATTTTATATGTTAATCTAAAACCATACATAAATATATTTAGCCAAATCGTCCAAAGGGAAGTGAGGGATCAGAGGAGGGGGACCCAACTAAATTGATAATTTGGTTTTAGAGGGAAAACGAAAACTGAGCTGTTTAATCCACGCTGGGGATGTACCTTGCCAATGATTCACCAACTTAGTCTTAGTTTATAACTGACGATGGTGTAAAGTTGAATCCGGTAGTTTATGAAATAATTATATTCATTATGCAGAAGCGAACTTTTATATTTTTACCAACTGTTTTTTAACAAGCACCTGACAGTGACCGACTACATAACTTTCCTAATACTAAAATTAGCTTGGAAAGTAGAACATAATTATAATAAATTGAATAGTCTTCCTAAATTATTTGAAATTGAAAACAAATGCTCTAACAAGCACAGCGGAATCGACAACAAACTGAACATCGGAACCAGGACAACCCTTGAGTGAATCCCACGGAAACGCAATTTCTCAATTTAGTTTAAAGTTCCGAAAGTAAGCTAATTTAGACCAGATGTCTCCTTCTAACTAATCGACAAAACAATTTCTACACAGCTGGGAGAATAATTTCCCAACTCACCAAAAACAAAAAAATTCCATTTTTCTCCTTCAACATTTATTTTCTTCATCTTTAAGATTGGTAGAATAATTCTATAATACACAGTTCCTTTATTCCCTCTAACTAGCAGCTACATAAAACAGAAATCACACAGAGGAAGCTTACAAAGGAGAACAAAATGGGAGAATACTCCAGAAATTATAAAAACATTCGTATAGGTGGCATAAATTAAATGATGGTATTTTACCTCGTATATTTACCTCCATTGGTTCAGCATATTATTGTCAACAATATTGATTCGTTTTAAAGATTATGTAATTAATTTGTCAGTTCTGACATTGCTTTTGCGTAATCGATTGGTTTTTCGGGGCCATCCATAAATTACGTAATGCAATTTTTGATCCCCCCTTCTCAAAAAGTCACACTTTTCACTTCAAGATCTATACTCCAAGGGTAAGAGGTAACCTTTCTTGTATAACAATCTTTCTACAAGGCAATCCATTGCAAGGCTCATATCTAGATGTCAAATTAATTCTGAGACCCAGTAAATTTTCAATTACCATTTGGCGCAATATCCTCCTATCTGGTCAATCTGTATTACTTTTTGTTTAATATTTTCATTACTAATAACATTATTATTATTTAAAGTTATGGTAACTATTAGGAATTGGGGCTCCTGGTGCGTGCCCAGCCGTCCTAGAATTTTTTAAATATTTTTTTCATATTTTATTTGATAAAACTAAGTAAAAAATTAAGGCGGAGCATAAAAAAAAAAACTAGTCAATAAAACAAATTTATTTCTCAATATAAACGATATAATATGTCAACTATTCTTCATATTTTAAAAATCCAGTTGATGTATCCGAAGAAATAAAATATTGATCCTCCCGTCGGTCCTTTTAGTGAACATTCCAGGTTCTCCTGATATAGAGAAACCCGATGGGGGAGCGTTAAAAAATATCTAATTGACATATTATATCGAGAAATAAATTTTTTTTATGCTCCCCCTTGGGGTTTCTCTATATCAGGAGAACCTGGAATGTTCACTAAAAGGATCGACGGGAGGTTTATCTGAATGATGAAAAAGCCTTGAAAACGCTGTCCTCCGAATGAGACGCTAAGCGATGGTCTCGAACCTGCACGATGTCAGGTACTCGTTAAATACCCTAGGGAATAAACTAAGATAGGCAAAATTTAGAACTGTCATTATAGAGTCGGGCTCATGTTCACTAGAACGACGAAAGAGCACTCTGGTAGTAGGCGATATGACCTAGTAGTTAAATCCCAGGCATGAACCACAATAACTAACTCTAATATATATGCTATCTTCGTGGTGTAACAGGCACAGCTGCTCCATTAATTTATAATTTAAACAAATTGATATTTGACATATACAATGGTTTAGTTAGTTATTGTGAATCACGCCCTTGCTTTAACAACTAGGTCATATCGCCTACTACCATAGCGCTCTTTCGTCGCTCTGGTGAACATGTATTCTATTGCCGTGTTATTGTCTAACGAAAATAAATATTATTATTCTGATTAATAAGCTGGCTACTACGAACCTTGTGATAAGAAAGTGGAACTACCTCCGGCCAGGATCTAGTCCCCTCTTCATTAATTCTCATCTAAAATTTCTTGTTGAAACATTCATAACGTCAGCAGTTATTATGGTCTTTGAGCCACCTCTAATCCCCCCTCTTCCCTTCCTTCAACTCGGCTGGAAATGTCATCCATATGTGGTCTTCCAGAAGGCCAGCATGAAGCATTGATATATTTTATTCATCATCTAAAAAATTTTCATTGACAACTACACAGAACTGTTAGTTATTATGACTCATGCCCGGGCTTTAACTACAAGGTCATATCGCCTCGTACCAAAGCGTTCTTTCGCCACTCTGGACATGAGCCTGACTCTACAGGGGGAGTCTTAAAATCGTACCGATTCGGGACCATCACTTAACTTAACGTCCCACCCGAAGGACGACATGCTCAAGGTTATTTTACCTCCCAGATAAAAAAAAACAAATCTTTAGCTCAGTAGACAAGTTTGCAACCTCGGAGCTACCGGCGCCCTCTTATTACATTTTTCTTATTATCTCAGTAAACTGAATACAGAACTGTTAAGTGTTCACTAAAATACATTCATAAAAATAATTTTGTCTGTAAAACAGTAATTCCTCCAACCCTCCTGGACTGATAACGAAGTGCGTCTAGTCTCTGTCAACATCAATATAAACAGAATTAGTTGTTATCGTGCCTATAATCCACTTCGATAGATAAACTGTGACATGGCAATAATTGATATCGTCCCAATATTTTTGAAATAATACTTTACTGTATATGTTAAATCCAAGTCCCCCGTCATACGAAGTACGGGAAGTAAAGTAATCTGTCAAAAATTCGATGTGGAGTTTTCAACAGAATTTCATGTTTTCCTACCTTGTATGAATGTAACGACAGGAAATTTTATATGTATATTATCCAGAACCTTCTAAGAATGACACATATTGATTTTCAGTCAGAACGGCCAAACGGAAGGGGGGCATAAGGGAAGTTTAACACAAAAATTCTAATAACTGCTGTTGCAATGAATGTATTGACACGAAATATGTAAATTCAAAGCCCTAGAAGGACGACAATTTTTAGCAGAATCAGCCAAATGAGAGGGGAGGATCAGGATCATTATTATTAAGGACAAGGTGAGAATACCAACCTAGACCTCTCAGGTTTGCTCCTAAACACTAACCAAAAACCTAAACTTCTAAGTTGAGGAACGCGTACATATTGTGGAATTTGTAATAAATAAATAAAACAAACTTATTTTTTGAAATATTGTCTATTCCACTAAAGATATTTATAAAAATAAAACTACCGGTTTCGGCCTCACACCATCGTCAGGTCTGGTTATGAACTAAGTCAGTTTGCAGAGTGCGACCCCTCCAATACATCATGAAAGGTGCCACTTCAACTAGGGAATTCCCCGGCTTTACCGTTAGCTACATCATGAAATATTTGACAAAACACTAATTTTTCTTAATTTACATAAAATAACATCCTTTGACTAATAAGTAAAGAATAAAACTAAAACACATAACAGATAATAACATATATGTGGAAACCTATAATAATAACAGATAATAACAAACATAGGTATATGTGGAAATAGAACCGGTTCAGGGTGTTAACAAGGGGGAATAGTTAAAATAAATTTGGTCATTCATACAAATGTTCCTTTTGGTAGCTTTATTTATTTCTAATTATCTAAAAATCTAAACCATCCTGATCCTTATTTTCTGCTCTTTATTAATCAAGGTTGTCCAGATAACTTAATGTTGAGTGTTTTGGAACTCCTGTTAAGAGGCTTTTGTTTAATTTATCGGACAACTGAGCAAACTGTCAAAACAAGTCATCTCAAAGCAATTTAAGCTATTAAGAAAATTATTAACGACATCCTTCAGTGCTCAAACCAAACTTTCCTTGAATTTGGATAAGTTCTGGAGTTCATTAAAGCTATCCCACAAACTCAAACTGGAGAATGGACGGACACAGCTCACCACAGTAACCTCATAGAATGGACACAATGAATGTGCACAGTTTCATTGTGGGTTAAAAGAAGTCTGGACAAGAGGAAAAGATTGATACTGATGATGGTATCATTTTGACAGTCATAATTCGTAACTTGGATAGGCGGAGTTATTCAGTTATATCAATGAATAATAAACCGAAAGAATAATATCTTTTTCGAATCATTTGCATTTTGCTTCGAATTTCCTTTGAAGCCTAACTTTATCCCAGTCATAATCCCTTTCCCATTTTCGATAATCTCAATTAATACTGAGATTGTATATAGGAAAAAATGGAGGCAAAATAGTTACCATTTTTTATTTTTAACAACTTTTGCTTTAACAATTATTTAACTGATTGAAAATTTACGGCTGTACATAGGTAGTATATTATGTTTTTACCGATGGAAAGTGGGCAAATTGTTTTGTTTTTTTCCTGACCTTTTTTTTTTTTTTTTTTTTTTTCATTTTTGGCCTTATGTACGATGCATATTAGCCATATCTCTTGTAAAGTTGTTATGTATCTAGATAATTTACGACATCCATGGCCCCGGGAGGGAGTTCTATCTACGAAATAAAACTCACTCCCGGACGGGATTCGAACCCGCAAACCATGGTGAGACCATGCAACCAAAGCCCTACGCTCTAGCCCGCACGGCCACCATGGCCCCCCTACTTTCCTGTAAGTTAATTAAGAGTTACCATTTTGTATCCTTTTTTAAAAATGACCATTTTTCATACCAATCATAAAAAGTGGTCCGTGAATCAACGGCTATGTACTTTCCCAGCAACAATTAATCAATTACGTTTTCGCTCTCCCTCGAAAATCAATCGACCATTTGGGCTAAAACGCAATATTTGACTAACATAGTGGCTAAATTTTGTGTCGATGTATTCATTACATCAGCAGTTATTAGAATTTTTGTTATAAGCCTCCCCCCTAATTCCCCTTCCCTTCGGCCGATTTAGCTAAAAATCAATTGGTGTCGTCCTAAGAGGGATCTGGAAACACATATAAAATTTCGTTTCGATATATTCATTCGTGTTCACAGACACACAGCTGGATAGATTTTTTTTTTTCATTTTTGGAATCAGGAGGTCGGAAAACATTAAAGTCCGCATCGAATTACATAGCTTCACCTATACTTCATATAGCTGAGGAAATAAAAAAAACAAT
The DNA here is from genome assembly GCA_963662175.1 of Aradus depressus. Taxonomy (NCBI): domain Eukaryota; kingdom Metazoa; phylum Arthropoda; class Insecta; order Hemiptera; family Aradidae; genus Aradus; species Aradus depressus. Next base: position 42,476,937 of record OY759215.1, read on the forward strand.
TTTTTGTTTCATAAGATCTCTCCTGACTCACAGAAACAAGTCTTCTTTGTGGACCAAAGCCGCAAGGAAAAGACAACCAATTTCGAAGAAAATTCCTACGAATATTTCTAACTTGGGACCAATCTTAGTTGAATGCACTTCTGTAAGAGATCAGTCCAGTGTTTGGGCTTCCATAATAAGAACAGTGGCTACACTCAGAGCAAACAATTGGAAGTTGATATCGGAATTCAAGGTAGATTGACTCCACTAAGAGACCCCCCGAGAGACGATTCACCTTCCTTTATAAATATAAATGACGGTCTAGGTCTGTTCGATTCACCAGAGAGCAAGCACATGGAATATGAATAAGGCCCAGAGGTTCTTCTATAGGTTTCTGTTCCCAAAGATAAGTCCCTGACAGGATTACATAAAAATAGCTCCCTATTCTATGGCTTCCAGTCGGGATAGTTCATCTATTTACTTCTATAAAATACGATTTCTGTGTGTAGCTAACTGACTATCTTTGTGTAATTGCGATAAAATCGGAACCGGTGAACAGATTTCGATGGCGTTCTCACCTACATTTAGAATATTTTTCAAGGAAGGCTTTAGGCTACATACCATCACGCTTTACTATTGGGAGGCGTTTGTAATTTTGCTTTTGATACATTCAAAATTTACGATCGGTTTTCAATCCAGATTTTGGTTTATTAATATGTGGTTTTGATTTAAGGATTTGAGTAATACTTTTTATTAGAGATATCCTTATTTTCAGGAGCTTAAATTAAAAGAAGAAATAGGTACGAAAAAAATGTTTATTTAGTATTGTTCAAGAAATTTTCAATGAACAGATATGCAAAATAGATTTTGTCAAGGAATGTGACTTGTACACTAGGGTGGAGTGAAAAAAATGAATTTTTGATTTTCGGAAACGGGTACCTTTCAATTACTGTGTATGAGGCTTGGTAACAATTCTGTAAAATATTTCATTTTTACGACGGCATCTTGAGTCTGCGCATTTGACTTAAAGTTTTGAAATTTTTGAATAATTTTAGATTTTTCAAAAAAAATTTTAAAGTACTGGAAATGAAAAAATTGATGACGGGTGGTTATTAAATGGCAGAACAAGGCCTAAAATATACATAGAATGTTTTTAAACCATTTTAGATTATGGTTTCAGTCTGCGCATTACGCCCAAAGTTCATCAAATTTCCCGAAATTTCCGATATTTTCAACATTTTTATAACTAAATATTTCCTCTCAATATTTACTTAAAGTGTCATCAAAACTTTGTCTTATTCCTTTTGTTATTATTACCTCGCATTGTGCATTGCACAATGCGAGGCAAATAAATAAAATTTATGATGATTTTCCCTAGAGAGGTAAGTGCAACTCTTTATAGTCGAGTTGGAGTAGTAGTAGCTACATACAGTCTTAAGATTCTGTTTGCTGAAGTCAACCATCTGGCGTGGGAAAGCTTTCCTGGACTTCTGTTTTCTAATTCTTGGGATATTTTCCCAGTCGAAACTACCTTGCACATATCATAAAGATACTGTTGGTCCGTACACAAATCATTTTTATTGCCACGATCGATCTGATCAATGACAAACTATGGGCTCAAACTGAACTGATTTCAAAGTATGACATGTTGTTAAGCTTCGACCAACAGGCCCAACGAATCCTTTCGGTCCACCAGTAGGTCCATCTAGCTTTTGCAATAAATGCCGCAAAGGAAGTTCATTCGAATGCAATTGGCAAATGACCCACTGCAGAGGTCTACCAAGTTTTTCTTCCAGTTTCCTAATTACACCTTTGTATTTTCCTGTGTCATCAATGTGATGAATGAATCATCATAAATTTTATTTATTTGCCTCGCATTGTGCAATGCACAATGCGAGGTAGTAATAACAAAAGGAATAAGACAAAGTTTTGATGACACTTTAAGTAAATATTGAGAGGAAATATTTAGTTATAAAAATGTTGAAAATATCGGAAATTTCGGAAAATTTGATGAACTTTGGGCGTAATGCGCAGACTGAAACCATAATCTAAAATGGTTTAAAAACATTCTATGTATATTTTAGGCCTTGTTCTGCCATTTAATAACCACCCGTCATCAATTTTTTCATTTCCAGTACTTTAAAATTTTTTTTGAAAAATCTAAAATTATTCAAAAATTTCAAAACTTTAAGTCAAATGCGCAGACTCAAGATGACGTCGTAAAAATGAAATATTTTACAGAATTGTTACTAAGCCTCATACACAGTAATTGAAAGGTACCCGTTTCCGAAAATCAAAAATTCATTTTTTTCACTCCACCCTATTGTACACTCATCAATTTATCTGTTAAAATTGTTTGAATTCTGCTTTATCTTTTTTCTTTGAGCTCTATTAACAAATAAGTGGGATACACGACGTTTTTCAAACATCCCGACAGGAAGAAGGCGAGAGAGGGGCATGATACGGGATCTCCTCTTTGATCCATCTCTCGGGAAAATGGGCTACGCTTCTGATTAGTTTCTTCCTTAAGTTCCGGGTGCCTAGCGCCATTTCTACTCCCTTCAACAAAACTGGCCCTAAAAGTTTGTAGGGCCAGACACCTACCTGTCCAGACTTTTAACTTTTGAAAATAACTGAATGTGACTTCCCACTCTCTGATAAGGAGGATTGCTGTCACTCCAATAATAGAACCAGCTACTTCTTGCATGACCTTGTTTAATAAGTGGACCCGTCCGTGAATATTATTCTGCTTATAACGTTACCATTCTCAATTTTTAGTATAAGAACGTATTGTAATTGTGTGAAAATCCGAGATTAAAGTTTCAACGTCCACTGAATAGGTGTTTAACCATTTTCGCGTTGATGTCTATCTGTGTGTGAGTAAGTTATTGGAATGTTGTGAGCGCTCTACTACCACTTACGACAAAATCGCATTTTCACCGCTAGTAATGCATCTTTGGAACTCTTATTTCTGCAACAGGAAGAGTTTACCCTATTTGGGAAATACGGTGAATGTAAGTGAGGTATCTCATAAAAGCGATATTTTATTTTGATGTTATCTTCCATTTTGAACCAATGATAAATATAAAATAAAAGAGTACTTCGGTCAAAAATTCCGTCTTTTTTGAAGACCTTTAATATAAAGTACAACTTGATCCCCCTTTCCACTGGTCTGAGTGAGTGCAGCACCTCTGAGGAGGGCTGAAACCAAATTTAATTCCACCATTTTGCCCTTGGTACGATGAAGATTCGACTTCGTTTTATTTTGATACAACTTCAAAATAAATAGAAGGTCTACCTCTGGGACAGACGGAATAAAATATATATTAATAAATATTTGTATATATTCGTACTTATGGCTTTTTTCGAACGTTGGACACAATCTTCCTAGTGAAAACGAAGATCAAGTTCGTTATGCAGAAAACTCGATACACCAGAAGGGGGAAAATGAAAGCGCAACATTTGAAAAAATTGGTATTCATTTTATACATTTGAATCCGTCAAACTTGAACACTTTAATTTGAGCGAAATAACTGTTTGTTTACGTCAATTATTAAATGCAGAGATATGTCGTCCAGGATAGTAGCTCTATGTCTCTAAACGGTCATCTTCTGTTCATCAGTAAATTTTGCATTTTCCGCCATTGTACCTGGCCAATATGGCGTCATGAGAAGAAAAAAATAATTGTAAGTACTGTAGAAATCCGCTAACTTTAAACAGCTTCTGGGTACAAGCACTTTTTTATTCAATTACAGGAGATTACAAGACAAACATTCATGTAAACAGCACTCACACTACCCGTCGGTCCCAGAGATAGGCTGAAACGGACATGGCAGAAGAACATTCTGCACCTATAATCCAACTAGCACAGTACTGTATCAGTCATAAACTCCACTTTTACACGTGTATACATATGTAAAAAAAAGACTATTATTTTCTAAGTAAACAATTTTGATTTGAATAGAAAATACACGTATTAATACAAATATGTAATCTAGATAAAATTCAGGGTCAACACAAGATGTAGATCTACCGGGTGAAGATTCAGACTGTCAGAACGATATTTTAAAATAATACACACACAATCACTCGTGAGTAATTTCATTATACTGGTCAGATGTTACTCGACTTGAGTTCCCGTCTTTTATAGCAATGTAGTAATCTATTTATGGCATTACTTATACTAGACGATAGTGTCAGAGGTGAAACTGTAGTCGTGAAACATCTGAACAATGACGTCTAGTACAATCCATTTATGGCATTGTTCATACTAGACAATAGTGTCAGAGGTGAAACTGCAGTCGTGAAACATCTGATCAATGATGTTTAGTACAATCCATTTATGGCAGTTTATATTAGACAATAGTATCAGAGGTGAAACTGTAGTCATGAAACATCTGATTAATGGTGTTTAGTATAATTCATTTATGGCATTGTTCATACTAGACAATAGTGTCAGAGGTGAAACTGTAGTCGTGAAACATCTGATTAATGATGTTTAGTATAATCCATTTATGGCATTGTTCATACTAGACAATAGTGTCAGAGGTGAAACTGTATTCGTGAAACATCTGATCAATATACTGAAAAAGTTTATGAATGATTGTTGTGTATTCTTTTAAAACATCTTTCTGACAACTTGAACATTTGAAAAAAACGAAGAACATGATTAAATTTATATTGTAATTGAAAAATTAAAATCTCCATCGTCAGCACAAAGTTGAACAGAGATTACTGTTGAACTTTGTGCTGACGTTGGCGTAAACCGGTACACTACATATATATATATATATATATATATATATATATATATATATATATATATATATATATTTGTAGAATATGTAGACAACATAAATGTCATTGTTTTTGTTATCCACTAAATTGACACAGATCGCAAATATGAATTCGAACAAAAACAAATAAGCATGACCTTAGAATGACATTGACCGACGGTAAAACTATCTTCCCATATTTTAATATCAAAGTAATTCGAGGAACGAAGGGGGGATGACGACCTTGAAATTTTCCACTCAAACGATAAATAGTGAGGTAAACACAACAAAACCACATTTTGTAAATTACAATGATCAATCTGACATCTATTCATTTTATGATTTTTAATTATTATAAAACTGAGAATTTTGAAGAATCAAAGTGAATAAAAAAATTATTTTAAAATGTATTTTTCAGAAAAATTAAAACGATAGGGGAGATAATGAGAGATGTATAGAGTGAGGAGGTGTTGTGTGTTTACCTGTGACTGGGACGAACTCGGTCACTCGGGTAGAAAAGCAGAGATCCGACGTGGGGGTAGTCAATCAATGCAGCCTCCTCTACAAGAAGGAGAGGGGAGGAGATCGGTGCTCAATGGAGGCCGAATGTGCTGCGCTCTGAAGGGGGCCACCTCCTCATATCGACCAACTCTGCGCCCTCAACCACCACTGACATCCACAAAATCCACCCTTCATGAATCTCCTTCCATAATAGGATACCACCAGTTTCTAAACTTAACACAATTGCGTTTTTTTTTTTTTTTTTTTTTGTGCCAAGTTCACTACAGTTTTTGATTATTCCACTCCCTCACTCGGAAATGTTTGTCTATCGCATAATTCAAGAACAAAGATACAAATGAACTTCGAACTTGGGAGGTCAAAACATCTCGGCAGGAATTGTAAATGTGTCATTGCTCAATAATAAGAAATTATTCATTAGTCATAAATAAAGAATTACTGTACCATAATTATTCATAAAAGCAATATGAGAAAGTATGGAAGAAAAAATAAACCAAATATAAAACTATCGGATATTTGCACAGGAAATTATTTGACTACACCTAAAATTTACATCAGTTCGAGAAAAAGTGTGTTAAGTGCTTAAATGAGATCTCAAGTGAAAGAAAAGAGACTGCACATTATTCATTAGTCATGGCCCTGTCTAATATTTGAAGAATAGCGTTCATTCAATTAAAATAATGACTAGCCGTTAGACATGAGTGTGTGCATCACTAGTCACGCGAGAATAGTTTTCAGCTGGAACTGATTATTTAAATAGGACTTATGATAAGATTATATGGGGAACATTCATATATAAGAATTTAAATATTCGAATACATTTTTCCCAACGCTGTAATATATATTTATTTCGTGGATCAGCTTATTTGGACGATCGTATTGAATGGATGCTGTTTTGTCTTCTTCAAAATATTATTGAACATATTCTGAGATGTGTACAAATGCCTACACTTACCTGTACTGGAAGACTTTGTGATCGTTACACTCCATGGCAGACTTGAAGGAGTGGAGGGATGCGAGTGTTGCTATAGAGGCGGTTGGGGATGGAACACAGACTAGTGTGTCACTGTCCGAGCCTCCAGCTGTGACTAGGGTGTCATCTTCTCCATCTAGGAGAAGGCCTTTATCATTAAATCTTACATCCTCTTATCAAGTACTAATATATTACTGATAGAGACCGGAAGTTCAACTATACTAGTAGAAAATAATATTTTTATTTGAAAGAATAATCTGAAGTTCTACCCAAAAAACTTCAATTTAATGAGTAAAGTAAAAAAAAAACACAACATGCAAAAATACACTAAAGTTAGTTATTGTGACTCATGCCCGGGCATTAACTAAGAGGTCATATCGCCGACTACCAGAGCGCTCTTTCGTAGCTCTGGTGGACATGAGCCCGACTCTACAGTAGGAGTCCTAAATTTTGCCTACCTAGGTGTATTCACATAGGGGTCTTTAACGAGTACCTGGCATCACACAGACTCGGTAACATCGCTTAACGTTCCATCCGAAGGTTGGCCTGCTCAAGGTTTTTCCACCTTCCAAATAAAAAACCTAATGGCCTCGGCCGGGTTCCGAACCCACGATCTTGAGCTCAGTAGACTAGCACGCTACCCCTGAACTACCGGCGCCCTCTAAAAACAAAATAAATAAACATACAAACCACAGTTCACCACCACTTTCTGCTAAAGCATGCATGTGAGTTACAGGAGTTATAGAAACTAAAAAAAATAGTAACGTTACGGAAATATTTGGGTGAAACAAATCTTAAAAGAGTTTCTCAAAAACCTTTCTTTGAAGGTAGTTTTTTTTTTACTGAAAAACTCAATGTTTTAAAATTTTCTACCCTTACTTAATATAAGGATATTCTTAGAACCTCCGGTCTCTAATTATATACATTAATTGTATGTAATTAGGAATGCGACTTTTTACACTTCAAGAAATAGATGGAATGTTCGGATGTTAGACAATTTTCTAACCCCATATATTTATGAGGTAAATAAGAAATGATTGTATTGTTGGCAAGATTCAGAAATATTTTTACAAAAATAAATAAGAAAATATTAGTTACCTGTTTCAAAAGCATCATAGAACTCATCATCAGAAGTGTCATAATAGCGTGGGTTTCTCCTGTATACTGTAATAAAATAATTTTGGTTAATTGTCTTAATAATAATAAAACAAAATAAGGTACTTTTCCTTAATCTACCCGCCACTGATGTTTCAACTTTTTTCAGGAGAACCTGTAATGTTTAACGAATAAAGGGAAGAACAACATTATATTCTGGAAAAGTATCTGATATGATTTGTAACATATACAAATATAAATTCAATATATATTTCAGGAGAACCGCTACTTCACTAACAGATATGAAAAGAACGAATCCTAATATGATATTATGTCGAACCTTGTAGGTAAGTAGTACAGGTTCTCTTGAAAAAAAAAAAAAATAGGTTGCGGGAAAATTGAGGCAAAGTAACCAAAATGAAACAATCGTTGATATTATACAAATACTGCACTTTCCTAATCCAACGTTATCAAAAAAGTTGTAATGCACTTCAAGATGATCTGAGAAAATCAATGTTGAGGGAAATTTGTGACTGTTGATGTTCACTTCAAATTGTGACTCAATAAGGAAGTTACTTGTATTTTTATCAGTAGATAGACGATTGTGCACTTCCACCACTCTACATTTTATATTTAGTTCTAGAGCTCTTTAAAGCTTTCTGTTCATATCCAGTCAAATCATTTCCTTATTGTAAACAAATATTTTAAATTTCGATAAGAGTTGATGACAAAAAAAAGTCTGTGGTGAATCACCGTCAGAGTACTTCCTCAGAACAAATTAATCAATTAACTTTTTGCTCCCCTGTGCACCCCTTCCCTTAGGCCGAAATCGATGAAATTTGGAGAGTTATGTCCTCATTGGGGTTTCACTTCAAATAATGTCGTTCATTAAATCGACAGTTATTGGGGTTTTTGAGTTCAACAACCCTTTGATCCCCCCTTCCTTTCTGCGATTTTTCTGAAAAATAATAAGTATTGTTGTTGAAATTTTGAATTCACATATGAAATTTTGTTTTGATAACTTTATTACAACGACAGTTATTATAGTTTTTTTTTTTGGCCTTATGAACGAAGCATATTAGCCATGTATATGCCACACGGTATGGGACATGGGAGGACGACGAAAAGCCCAGGGGTGAACCCCGGGGCACCCAACCAGCCGCAAGACCGAACCAGGGGACAAGGAACCGCACCACTTCTGCAAGCACACTTAGACAGACAGTAAACATTAGCACAACAAGGCCTGAGAACGAGGGTGTGCATGTGTGCGAGGCCGTCCACACCCTCCAAGCCCGGGACCGTTGATGCCGCCAGTCCAGAGAGCCCGGCGATGCCGCCCCAAACCCCCCAGCCCGACCAATACCGCCCGTCAGGCCACCCCAAGGGATCCCCACCAGGACCCCGCACTCAGCCCTTAGGGAAGCTTATGTTTTTAATAATTGTACTTATATACTTATATTGTATCCAAATAATTAGATTCTTATGTTATTGATAGATAGTTATTATAGTTTTTAAGTTAAGTCTCTCTTCTAATCCCCTCTTCCCTTTGACTGAATATGGTAGCAATACCGAAAGTACGCCCATATATTTTGTAAAATGGACAATATTTTTAAAAAACATTCGTTTTTCTTCATATTTTATATTGTTTCACAATATCTCTGCAAAAATGTTAAGTATCATATCTAATACGTGATTGCACGGCGTAAAATATCTTGTCATCGAACGCCGCCAAATAAATCTACTGCGACTACTCAACGAAAATCAATATAACAATACAATAACATGTTTGTTAATGAAACGTTCAATACATATTACAATAATTTAGTAAAGATTATATTAGAGGGAAATAAAATACACTTACTGTTAGCCATAATAACGGAACAAGAAACTTACATAGGCAGGGACTAACAGTTAAGGTTATGGAAGTTAATCTAATGTAAGATTAGACATAGGATATAGCTGCAATGTAACAATACTGTCATATATTCATTTTCGCAGTGACAACAAATTATTAGAGAAAAAAAAACTTACTCAATTTGAAGAAAACAAAATTGATAAAACTTTCAATCAATAAATATTTTCAAAAAATTTGAGTCAAGACACAATAAAGAATTCTGAAGTTTTATTACTGGCTCTACTGGCATTTTTATTTTTAAAAATACAACTATAAATCAAAATGGTAGAAATATCAAAATTAATTTTTATTAACAATCAATCGGCTATATTAAAAAATGTTTATGTGCCTTTAATTGCTTCTAGCTTAATTTTATTCAAACAACTGTTTGAAATTAATTTGCCCTAACCTGACCAATAGGGATGTCACACACTTTTTTGAAATTAATGCATTAAGTTAAGTAATTAAAAAAAAATTAAATAAATAATACAAACGAATAGTAAAATGTTCAATATCGGGGGTTTGAAAACATTATTATATCGAATAATTGTTAAGAATTCTTTATTATTTTTTCGTACTTTCTTGGGAATTTCTGTGTCTGTAGCAAGAGTGACAGATTCATTGCATATTCATACCCATTTATAGATTACAGCAACTTAAATTCTACTAATTAATTAAATTATAATAATTGGAAATATATTATTGAATTGAAAAGTAATTTTATCTCTCCACATTAAAGCAGATAAGAGGGCGCCAGTAGCTCAGTGGTATGCGTGCTTAGCTTCTGAGCTCAAGAACATGGGATCGAAACCCGACCGAGGCTCTTAGTTTATTTTATCTGGGAAGTAAAATAAACTTAAGCACGCCGTCCTTCGGATGGGACGTTAAGTGATGGTCCCGAGCCTGTGCGATGTCAGATACTCGTTAAAGACCCCTGCCCTATGTGAATAAAAATTTAGGATAGGCAAAATTTAGGACTCCCACAGTAGAGTCAGGCTCATGTGCACCAGAGTGACGAAAGAGCGCTCTGGTAGTAGGCGATATGACTTCGTATTTAAAGCCCGGGCATGAGTCATAAAACCTAACCTTAAAGCAGATAATATGAGCACAAAATCAAATTAATTTTTTTCTCTAGATGAATATGATCTCTGCCAATTCATACGCCTGCGATGGATTTGCCCCTAACCCTTGAAATTATCTTACCTCCGTGAAAACCTCTTGCAGTACGTGTACCCTCTAATAGCTAAGGAGGCTATGTGAGGAAGTAGACGAGACTTTGGCTCAAATTCTAAGATAATACAAGGCCCTTGAAAGATACGAGTTATCGCTGCTTTAAGACGATAGATAACAAGATCAAAAAAAAGCCTCACAAAGATACAGATATAGGAAGGAGACAACATGAAAAATTAATATCGGAGAAATGTTTTACTTAGTTTGATTAAAAGCAATTTATACCATGACATAGTATATTATTTTTAGTATTTATTTATACTATAACACGATTTTTTTTATACCAACCTCTTTTGTACAGACCACTCTCCCTCCCCCTCTCAAATTAATTTCTTACTGGGATTATAGAATATATGAAAGTAATGTGTAGGCATCAGCGATTTCATTGTTTCATTGTACAGCGTAATTCTGAGGGTGACTCAAGGTTTCTTCAACTCCCAGATAAACAACTTAAGGGCCTCGGCTGGGTTTCGAACCGGCGATCTTGAGCTCAGTGAGCAAGCACTCTATCCCTGAGTTACCGACGCCCTAGTTGCTATGTCTTATATTTAAACAATACATGGAATTATTTCTAACAGAAATTTATTGTACACTCTTTGGGGCGCAATAACTTTGTTCGTATGGGTCCTACCTCAAATCTGAGGACACAAGGGCGAATGAAAATTTAATAATAAACATTTGTGGTAAGAGTTTTTGATAGGACTAACCGTTTCCCCATAAATCCAGGAAATGTCTTTAAAAAATGGGTTTCAGAACGACATTTTAGGACGGTTTTCGGCATGTATCTCGCAAACCGAGCGACCTGTGAAAAATCACAATTTATATAAAATGTGCCTTTTAGTTTTCTCTAGAACTTTTATTTTAAAAGATTTTAAATTAGGACATAAATATAAGCGGTATTTTAATTTTCGTACTAAATCTAATCAGATCTAAGTTAACACATGTGACATCTTCATTTTAAATTGATAGCTATAATCGTATGTCAGCTGAATCAGAGAGCTCAAACATTTTCAGTCACATACACACAGACATCATCGCGAACATGGTCAAAACGTTTTCAGGAGACCTTAAAACGTAAAAATCCACTGATAACTCCATCACGGATTTTTGCACGATTATAATACTTTCTTATACTAATATAACAACTATACTATAGGTATAAGAAAGTAAAAACACAAAAAGAAACATTTAAACAAAAAATATAAACATTAATAAATATTATTTGTGAAGTAGAGAAATTGCGCGAAAGAAAGCAACAGCCAATTTAGAAAATATTCTACAGATACTCACATGATGCAGAGCTGTGATGCCTGGAGAGTGGAGGTGTTATAGAGAGGTGTGAAGCCATGGACTGTTCAAGTTCGTGGTGTTCCTTAGCAAGAACGTTCAGCGCCTCCTCCAGAACACGGCATTTCTCCTGCTCCTGTTTTAGTTGTAGTACTCGCACCTAATCAAAAAAATAATATTTCAAAATCAAAATCATATTCACAACAAATAAAAAATGAAGTGAATGAAAAAAAACCTTTAGAAGAAAGTATAATTTATAACATTCTTTCTAAAATTTGCTTCAGAATTGTTTTAAAAATCATTTTAGAGAGTAGTTAATGAAGCACGCATACCACTGAGCTACCAGTTTCCCCATGAATATATATATATATATAAACTCGTCATCAAAAGTATAGCAACACCCAATTTTTTCTCATTTCTTTAGGACTATGGGCAATAACATACACGTTTCAGTTAACAAAAAAAATTTAAAATTAAAATTTTTCTTAAAAAATGGCTTTCCTAAAAAACTAAGCGAAAACCTTTTCGTAAGACGTATTACCTTCCCTTGCCCTAATGACGGCTTCCATTCGCCGGGGCATACTTTCAAAGAGCTTCTTAATGGTTTTTTGTGGGATTTGCTGCCACTCTTCCAACACAGCGTTCTCCAACTCGGCGAGGTTTGTAGGGCGATTACGTGCTCCAACTCTTCTTTTAAGAATATCCCATAAGTGTTCAATATAATTCAAGTCAGGGCTTCTTGCAGGCCACCATATTTTTTCAATCCCCGCAGTGATCAGATAATCGGTTACACACTTTGCAATGTGTGGCCTGGGATTATCTTGCATTAGTAGCGGAATCAGGGCCATTGATGGGCATAATTGAAGTCACATGTTCTTTTAAAATATCCTTTATATACCGTAAAACAGTCAGAGCACCTCCTCTGACCACAATCAGATCGGTACGCATCTCTCCCCAGAACCTTATCGAACCTCCACCAAAAGGGACGTGGGGTTGTACTGGCTGGAACCTCTACCTTTGCCTTCTCCACACTCTTGCTCTGCTATCTGGGCTATTCAGATCAACTCTGGTCTCGTCTGTGTCAAGAGCACTCTTTTCCAATCTTATATGGTCCAAGCCTCCTGATGCTCTCTCGCAAACCTCAGTCCAGCTGCTCGGTGTTGTCTGGTCAAAAGCGGCCCTGACTCTGACCTTCTTGACACACCAGGGGGTTGGTCTCCCCCAGTCTTCTCTTCACTGTTGATATTGAAATATGGATGTTCTTTACATCAGCAATCAATATTTGAAGGCTGGAAGCTGTTGACTGCCTGTTTCGAAGTGCATAAAACCTCAGAAACGTGGACCTGTCACCATTGGGCGGCCTGTGGTTGGCCTCCTAGAATGACTCCCAATTTCACTGTACTTTTTTAAGACTCTAGAAACCGTGGAAAGACGCCTTCCAAGTCTACGTGCGATGTACCGTAGAGATCGTCCATCCTCAGGCAATCGGGTAGCTTCTTTCACACTAACATTTATTACGTTAATGAAAAAACCTCCAATGTTTAAAAGAAATGTGACTGAGGCCCTAAACAACCGAGAGAATTGCCAATAAACTGAAGAATTTAAAACTGGAGAGATTAAGAACAAAGAGATTTCAGTATTAGTGCAACAATTCTTAACCCCCTAACGTGGATAACTCTTCTCTTTGTTATTGAAGGACATACTGAAGACAAAATAAATAATGCAGGCGACGATTTTAATTAGAAGTAAATATTTACAGAAATATCTAGGTGTTGCAATACTTATGATAATGAGTATATATATATATATACACATTCATTATCAAAAGTATTGCAACACCTACTTAGATATTTCTGCAAACATTTACTTATATTCTAATTAAAATCGTCGCCTGCTTTTATTATTTTATCTTCAGTATGTCCTTCAATAACAAAGAGAAGAGTTATCCACGTATATATGTAAGTATATTATGGATTGAATAGTAAAACGGAAATTTTTAGTGTCGCTGTCTTGATTCATTTAAAAAAAATTATCAGTGATGTTTCGAGTTGATATATTTTATGATCTCAGTCTTGTTAAATTTAAAAAAAAAACTTATCAGCTATGTTTAGAGTTGTTATATTTTATTATCTATTTTCTTACAAACATTTATGTTTAAAACATTAGTTTATGAAAAATAAAATTTGTAGTTAACATTATCTAGTCTTTGAAAATAAATTAAATAAGACTAAAAGTCATAAATTAATTACTTACCCAGGAATTTAATGTTTAGTTAAAATTGGTCTCTAAAACAAATTTATTAATATTAAGCTTATTGTCAAGTAACGGCTTCAACTAAGGATCTAAAATAAAATATTTCAATCGTAATAGAATTCTTTTCGGCAATAGGCTTGAAGAATATATCGAATATATCATAGGTGTACAAGGAAAATCAGCTAAGTCCAGAGACTTCTAGCTGCACTTAATGGATTTTCTCAGACAGAAAACATTCCACATAGGACTTGATATGAAACCGTACTGTCATTTCAAGCTGTTCAGTGAATATTTTGGACCTGGAGAGTTTTTAAAATGAAGAAGAAAGCATTTTTAGACTTGTTAATGGTAAAATATGCATTTTAACAAAAATGGACTTAGCTGATTTTCCTTGTACGCCGACGATATTATAGTAGTTGATACTTCATATTTCCAGCAGAGTTATTGTGAAACCCTTAATACAAATAATGAAAAATACTGTTGTTTTTTAAAATATTGACATCACATGTATACAATATCGAAACTACTCCCATATATTGTATATACCTACTTTGTGGAAACAGATAATATAAAAATCATTATTTTTTTCTTTATTTTTATATCTAAGTTATGTAATCAATCAAAATTTCGAGGCGGAGTTTTCGACTAAATTTCATGTTATTTAAACGCGATAACTCCCGTTTGAATGAATGTATCGACAGGAAAATATATATGTTTATCCCGAACCCTCTAAGGACGAATAACTATTGATTTTCAGGCAAATCGCCCAAAAGGGAGGGGGGATCAGGGAGAAGACTTACACGAAAACTCTAATAACTGCCGTTGTAATGAATGTATTAATACGAAATTTCATATATAAATTCAAAACCTCATAAATACGTCATTTATTAATTTTTCCGCGAAATTGGTTGAAGGGAAGGGGGGAGCTGAGAAGAGAGGCTCGACCTAAATACTCTAATAACTGCCGTTGAAATGAATATATCAATACAAAACTTAGTATGAGGATTTAGGAGCCCCTATGTAAGTCAAATGCTGAATATAAGCGCAAACGGTATGGTCTTGGAGGAGGAGAAAAGGTAATTGATTAATTCGTTCGGGGGAGGCATATTGGCCGGTGTTTCATCGACAACTTTTTTTTTATTAGTAAATAAAGGTATAAATCAAGCTAGAAATTTTAAAATTTTTAAGAGTAGCAACTTAAATTGTGGATGGACGTTACGTTGATAAGGCTATACATTGTGTCACTTTAATCAATATCCGACGACAGCACTCCTAGTGGTAGCTATATTCTTCAATACTCAGTTATGCTTACATGGGCAAGTGTACCCTTTTCAGTTAATAAATAAAAAGTAACATCTCGTGCGATTATATGAACTACATATCAAATTTAATAATTACTAGTAAACGTTATCAAATATTAACATGATGTACTTCGACTTTTACACAATCATTGCCTGCCATTACCTAATTTTATTACAGCTTGTCCTAAGACAGTTCTAAAACTTCTAAGATGTAAAACTTACTAGTAAAAGATATAGCGTGTCAATAGTGTTGTAACATTTCATAATTGTAACTGATATAATAACAATAAAGTTAAACTTTCTTTATTCGTAACAATATATTTGAAAAATAAAAATGAATAATTATGGACCTCTTCTTGTTGCTTGATCAGGTTGAGGCAGTGGACGAGGGACTGGAGCATGCCTGACGCAGTGTCCGTCAACTCTTCAAACTTCTGTAAAGAAAAAAAATATATAATCATGACCTTAATAATTTTAACATTGTTAGATTTCTCAAAATTGAACTGATGGTGCCATTTACAGTTTCTGAACTTCTGAGTCCAATCGGCCTAAAGGAGAATGATAAGAATGAAAGAAAGTACAGAAGAACGATCAAAGTTATTCACTTGATCATTTTGACAACGAAAACGAAAAATAGAACTCACCAGTCAACTTGAGAACCTGATTTATAAAAATCAAAATGTATACTGGTAAGAGAAATGTTTTAAAGGTGTAATGACTGCAATTTTTACATAATCGTATAGTTTATTTCTCCATTTCCCCAAAATGATGAGGACTCTGATAATAATTCTATAAATAAATATCAAAGAATTTCAACTGTAAAAGAAGTTGAACAGTAAGAAGTTCATTCATTGAAATAAATTCTGTTAGAAAACAAATAAAAATAAATCTGTGAAATACAGGTAATGTACTTCCCCAGCTCGAATTATTTGTCCCTCCCCCTTTCCTTTAGTCCAGTTTGACTAAAAATCAGTGGATGTCTTACTTATGGACTTGTAAATCCAGAAAATAAAATTTCATGTCGATACATCCATTCCATCAGAAGTTACTATGGTTTTTGAGTTAAGGCACCCTGTGATCCCTCCCCTTTCGTTTGGCCGATTTGGGGTGAAAATCAATAAGTGTCTTACTCTGGAAGGTATGGTATGCCATTTGTGAAATTCCGTGACATTCTATGAAAATTTCATTCATGAAAAATTCATTCTATCATTTTCACAGACATACTGTCATGATTTTTTTTTTTTTTTCAGATTTTTGCATTCATGGGTTGGGAAACATGAAATCCCAATGATAATGCAATTTATAAATTTTGAAAACTGACATTATTGCAGAGATATTGTGAAATAATTCAAATGAACTTGAAAGAAAACTTGTTTATTTATGATATTGTCTAATTTCACCAACTATATTTACATGGTCAAATGTGTGACCCCTTCTAAGATCTAGGTATAAAGCATTAACAATGAACAGGCGAATAATATAACATCAAATGTGTGACCCCTTTATGTAACTACCATGTAAATATAGTTGGTGAAATTAGACAATATCATAAATAAACAAGTTTTATTTCTTTCAAGTTCATATAACTTTTGCCTGATTACTCAAATCCCTTTATACAACGAACGGCTAGGAAAGTAATATTTTTTACTTTCTTTAGAGAATAGAACGCAAATATGAGCATGTAATATCTTCCGGCTCCAAATAAATAGAATGATACCATTTTCTATTGCAATTGACCAAAACTCAAGGATATATAAATAATTTATTACCTTGAATACGTAAGGAATACTAGTTTTTGCAGTTCCGAGTTGATCACACTCCCAGAGAAGGCTCAGCTCCTGTAGTCTTGATTCGAGTAGCTGATATTTTGCTGATGCGGTCTGTAATGAATCCTAAAAGAAAATCATCATCAACCGGATGAACCACAAGTAAAAAATAAAAATCAAGATACATTCCCGAAAAGATATATATATATAGACTGCTATGCTTATTTTGAACATTGGGTCTAAAAGCAAATATAAAAAATATATATATATATGTGTTTAGTACCTCCATGGATCCGAGAGGTTTCACATTGGAGTCTTCATCGTCACTATCTGCAGAGGCTCGCCCCTGATTCATGTAGTGTGAATTGAATGCAATATGTTCATTCAGCGCACTTAGCCATTTCTAAACAATATTAAAGTAAATGAAAAATTACAATAAATAAAAACAATAATAATATAAAAAAACGAGATAGAAAAATAATTAAACAGTCAAATTATCAAGTTGTTTGGAAATCACTTACGCGTATCCTATCACAGATTATAGAACCTATAATATATATATATATATATATATATATATATAATGAATAAAAAATTTAGGGTAGGCAAAATTTAGGACTCCCACAGTAGAGTCGGGCTCATGTCCACCAGAGTGACGAAAGAGCGCTCTGGTCGTAGGCGATATGACCTCGTAGTTAAAGCCCGGGCATGAGTCATAAAACCTAACCTAACCTAACCTATATATATATAAGGAAAACATAGTAAGTTCTAATATTAAGATTACAAAATGGAACAGGACATCTTGATGAATGTTGAACTAAATTTATATTATTGAGTTTTGATTCAAATGTGTTTATTTATTTGCATCCATATAACCTGTTTCGTTTGTTTTGAGTTTTAAGGTAGTTTTCTTGATTTTTTAAGTTATTTTAATGTTATTAGCCATCTGAAAATAATTTAGTTAGTTCCAGAATATTGTTTATTTGACCAATAAGAATACATGGAAGGCTCTAGGTTTTAGGAAATCCTATATATAATGCGTGAGCGCAACGGTAGCTCAGTGGTATGCGTGCTTGTTTACTGGGCTCAATATCGAGGGTTCGAAACCCGGCAGAAACCCTTAAGTTTTTTATCTGGAAGGTGAAATAAACTTAAGCACGCCGTCCTTCGGATGGGACGTTGAGCGATGGTCCCGAGCCTGTACGATGTCAGGTACCCATCAAAGACCCCTTACCTAGGTGAATAAAAATTTAGGGTATGCAAAGTTAGGACTCCCATAGTAGAGTCGGGCTCATGGTCACTCTGGTGGAATGCCCAAGAGATTGAGTCAGTCAGTCAGCTGTTTTATTGATTGTGATAGTCTATAACTTATTATTTTGGACTGGCCGGTTCATTAGGCGTGTACTAATAAAAAATTAAGAGTTACTTTCTGTAGTGTGAGTTATTTATTAATTCACAAATAGACGCAAAATGAAGAAAGCCTGCACAATATACAGACAATATATATCTAGTATAATATAAACTAAAAAACTATCTTCTGATAAATTGAACTGAGTGAGAAAAAATATAAAACATAAAAATAGGGAAACCTCACGCGGGCCTGTGCAAATAAAGTATCCTGCTACGGGTTGCTAGTTGTACCACACTGGCCTATATATTTTGCTGGTCAGATATATTTTTTACGTTCAAGCTAACGGGTCCTTTATCTTCCAAGATACACATTATGATAATCGTAAAGTTTAGAAAAGTACAACCTACTTACGAACCTGCCGTGAGAGTTGGCCTGTGGGGTCGTCGGGAATGATAGGTGCAGAGAGACGGTGTGAGGTGCCGTCAGAGAAGTGTATGACGAAGGCCGAGGGGGCCAGGTCAGAAGGCTCCCCCCGGGCTCCGTCCAGGTACTTGAAGTCTCTCCTCTTGACACCGGAGCTAGCGTCAGCTCGTGAATTGAAGTAGGTTAGCACACCTCGCTCTAGAATAGCCTTCAACATCATCAACAAACAGTAATGTGCATAAAACAATCTTAAAGAGACATTTTCATCATTAGACAACTTTTCGTTAGAAAGAGAACAGGTTTAATGACCACCACTCTTCAAAGGCACCTGAATTATGAAAGTTTACAAACTATCTTTAGAGTTTTGTAAGGTAGGTTGTGAGGCTTCCAAAATATATATGCCACAATCCCTCAAATATTGTTCAAATGTAAAAAATACCTTTAGAAATACCTTTACAGACCATTTCTAAGGACTCAAAATTATTTTAAATTTCAAAATATTTCAACTTTATAGCCTTTCTATTTTAGCAACATTATCCTTGAGGTGAGGGATTAACGAACATATTCTCTTGTATACGTCTTGGACTTGTCTATAATTTCGTGACTCCCCCCGGGCAACGCTAGTTTTGTTAAATAAATTATTATATACTTTAAAAAATGTATTGCTAAAAAAATGCACCTTTAATAATTCCTAAAATATAACTATCATTTAAAAATCTCCCTTCAATGTGTTGCAACGTCACAGCGGAATTAGTAGCTATTGGCAAGTCTCTATACCCCATGTAAGCCAACTGATAGTCTGTAGTGACTCCCTGTCGGCTCTATTCGCAATGGGGAATCAGTCCTCTGACATCTCCTTGTCCAAAACATACTGATGGCCCTAGGGTCATTAAGAAGAAACCAGATTTCAGTTGCTTTCCCCTGGATCCCAGGTCATTGTGGCATTGCGGGTAACGAGTCAGCAGAGAAGAATTTCAGGCGCGCCATACTAGAAGGACTGCCCACATTCGAAGTCCCTGTAAGTTACTACGTTGCCTACATCAAGGAAAACGTATAGATCAAATGGCAGATTCAGTGCCTCGGTAGGACCGATAATAAGCTAAGGATCATGAAAAGCTCGACTCGAGTTTGGAACACATCAATGAAAGAAGACGTAATTTTGACTCGGTTAGGCAAAAGGGACACCAGGCTGACGGCTCGGGAACTCTCTCCTCTATGTCAGTGCTGCGGGGTGGGACTGTCTGTCAGACACATTCTAACTGAATGCATGGCATATAGTCCCCATCGTGAGAATTTCAACCTTGCGGTGGATTTTTCCGAAATTCTATCTAAAAATAGCTCCCAAATTACCCAACTATTTCATTTTTCGCACCTCACAAGCCTCCTATCTAAATTATAAAACAAAATTGTCTTCATCAAATAGCCTTTCTATTCCGTATACAGCAATTCCGACCTTTATTATTATTAATCTGCCCATATCCATTAAATTACTCCAATAGGATCCCCACAGAGCTGCATCCATGACCCTCGTGGTCGAAATGCCATAAACAAAAAAAAAAACTCAAAATACGGTGTCAATAAGAAATTAATCATTATTTCACTGCGAAAATAAAATAAACGTACATATATGTTAACTTGAAGAATATTACCATCTTACCCAAGTAGGTTTCCAACCAAGAAATCGAGATCTCTTAAGAAGTTGTCCTTCAAATCGTGTTACCGTTCGTTGTAATAATCTGACCGGCTGGACACACAAGACCTGTTTCATCTGAGTATCTTTAGCCAGGTCGTTCGCCATATGACCTATACATAGCAATATTAATTTCAAATGTAATAATTTAATTAAATAGTCTAAAGAAAATACCCTTTAATTTCAGAAAAAAAATATATAGTATATACACAGGGTGGCCCAAGTTAAATGCGAAACCCTATTTTCAACCAAATGGTTAACAATTATTTTTTAATTTTTTTTATCTAGTTTTAGAATTTAAAATTTAATAAACCTAGCGTACCATCAGTAAAACAGTTTTGCTTGAGTGCATAGTCTCCCAAGGGGTCCCAACAATGAATTTCAATGATGGATTTTAAAACAGGATAAAAAATAGTGAAAAGTGGTGATTTTTTCATGTTTTTAAGTGCAACTGTCTCAGAGAAAATAGAGTGTCGCATTGAATATGGGTCACCCACAGGGTCTATCAGAATGTTTGAGCCCTAGTAAATTGATTCAGATTTCAAAATTCACATTCAACTGTTCAAGTTGGCGTTCAAAGCATCGAAATTATTAGATTTTTGGCATCTGGTGTTGGTATATCTCAAATTTTGTTAGAAAACTAATAAAGGGAAAATGCTAAAAAAAATATTTCAGGGGGTATATTTTAGCTTTTATAATTTTTTATATTTGTAACAACTCGAGTCTTTCAACCCCATTTTCGAATAGAGAAGAAAAAACTAAAACCTTTTTTCTTATATATAAATTGTTGGAATTAATGCGATTAATATACAACCAAGCAACAAGTAAACATAGTAGCTTAGCCATAGACTGTGGAAAAGACCATGGATTCGACCTCTATTATCTGGGAGGTAAAATATCTTGAGCATGCTGTCCTTCGGAGGGGACGTTCAACGTCGAATCTCAGACAATTCGATATCAAATACACATGACCCCCAAAGACCATTTCCATAATTATACATGTGTATGCAAAATACTTTAGAACTTCCAAAGTAGAGTCAGGCTCATAGTAGACAACATTATGATCTAGTTGAAACTTTCACTGGATTTAGTTTAGTAATGGGATCACTTACCTCTGATGTTCTTGATAGTCGTGTCAATGCCATTCTGTAGAAGAAGTACGGCGGCCTCTTTCTGCCCCCGATAGGCAGCACAGTGAAGTGCAGAGTTACCCAGACTATCTATACAGTTAATATTGGGTGGTTTGTCCGATTTTAACTGTAAAAGAGAAGTACATACATACATTATACATTTCGAATGAGGATATTTAGAGTTTTAGAAACTATAACTAATGATATTAGTTGATACTCATCCGTCTTCTTTCCATCGCCCTATAAGGCTCTTATTACATAAATTTTTGTTTGTATTAGCGCATAAAAGAGGCAATAGATGCTTCTACTTGTGCTTTTTGATTTGCTTGTTATAGATCGACAGCACGAGACTGAAGGCTATGGGTGGGACATCTATGGAGGAGAGGAATGGAGGGGACATAATTCCTTACACCACTCGCTCATTTCTCAGCTCATCCGTTTGTCGTTTTCATTTCTTTTTTGATCTATTAATGGTGATAAGTTGACTGAAGAGTGGAAATCATGAAAAGAGAATCAGGGTGTTCGCATATGCTTATTTCTATCGAAACCCGCTAAAAAAATAGTCTACGCTACAACCTCAATGAATCTTGATACACTAAATGAAAAAAGAAAACAAATTACACCAAACAGAGAGCCCTGAATACAGAATGAGAAATATGAGGTAGAGGGGGAAAATGATCAAACCCTTTCGTTGTCTCGCATGCGAATTGCAACCTACACTCTCGCTCTACATCTACATGTCTGCTATTAGGTCCTAGAAATTCCTACGTTGCCAACGGGTGGCTAATGTTGTGAGTTTTTGCAGAAATTAAAATAGTTTTTCGGAGTTTATTTCACAGAGCCAGCTTTCAGTCACATTCGACCATCTTCAGTGCTATCTGATAAACATAGTCCAAAGTAGAAAGGAGACTATTGCAGCACTCTGTTTTTATTAAATCAGTTAACACTGAAGATGGTCGAATTTGACTGAAAGCTGGCTCTGCTAAATAAACTTGTGAGTGGAAAACAACTCTGTGTTCTTTTATTATTGTACGAAACCACCTGGCTTACCCTGAATAGGCCGAAATTGTTTTCATTCCACAGGATAATGATCCAAAATGTAACACAAAGGTATTAAGAAGGTATCTAGAACAAATCGATAGAATTTTAAGAATGTTTCGCGATAGCCTAGGCATTTGGAAAACTTTCGTGAATAACTCACTATGGTACTGATGGCCGCCAGATCTCCATTGCGGGCCGCTGAGAGTAGTGCCTCCTCCTTCCTTCGTAGATCTGTCTTCTCTGCAGCGGCCAGCAGCTTGGAAGCCTCACCTCCCTCCACACCCAGCTCACGGGCGGTCCGACCCTCCCCGTTATGGATATTCACATCAGCATTCTTCTCCACCAACAGCAAAACCAAATCCTATGGGTACAGATTTTATATAATCAACAAAAACTGAAAAAGCACTGATTTTATTCAAACTGAACTTACTACAATCATTGGGTACGTGTAAGTTTGTCCTTAAGGAGTTATAACTAGCATATCAATATACTTAAAAGATGATCAATTTCTTAGGGATACTTTTTTAGGCGAAGCCCAGATCCTGATTGATATAATTTTTACGCGAATCGTCAAACGTTATGAGCAAAAAAATGAGGAGATATTGTGCATTTCATGGCACTGAACCACTTCTAAGCTGAACTTAAATGAAATAAACATTCTTTTTGAAATATTGCCCATTCCAAGATAATATATGTATACTTACATACGCTTCCGGTTTCGGCATTAAGCCATCGTCAGTCTATAACTAAAGATGAAGATGGTGTCGAAACCGATAGTGTATGTGCCTATATATTTTTGTAGAATAGAAAATATTTCAAAAAGAAGTTTTTGTAATATAACGTGTTTACTTAAAACGGTTTCTATTAATTAGAAATTTAAACACAAAGTGTTTTCAAATCGTTATAATCTGAATATAGATTTTAGATAAGATAAAAATCATATCCAGACTTTTCCAGTACATATTGTTAGAATACAGAGATATCGCCACATTTTTATTTATTTACTAAACCATTGTTAAAATGTGAACCCAGCATGATGAAAAGAAGGGCCTGGGGAAGCCTAAAGCTCATTCAACATTTTTTTCAAAAACGTAGCGGGGAGAAGGACGTATACAAATCCCAAAATTCAGGAGTTTTGGAAAACATTTTTTAGATGCATCACCTCCTAAAATTAAATTTCTAGAACTTCTTTCAATATTCACAAAATATTTGGGGAATAATGACATATAGTATACTTACGTCGTTATTCCAGTAAAAATTACTCCGAACACTGCACGTCTCTAATGAAATCTTAGACACAAGTAACATTTCTGTCAATGTTCTTGCAAAAAGAGTTTACAAACATGCGGTATTTCAACAACGACAAAACTTCCCCATGGGAGTAAAAAAGGAATTACAATTAAGTCGTTGTTGCCTCGAATGTATTTGTTATTTTTGAGGCCAGTGTCATTGTTTTTCCGGAACGACGATATAATATTTAATACATATCACACAATATGTTCAACAAGAAAAATGGATACGTATGTTGAACCTTTGGAAGTGGATAACTTCTCGACCGAAGACTCTAAAATTAAGTTTGATAGCCAGCAAAAGGGCTTCTCATAACAAGATCTTGGAGGTGAAGTTATTTCATGACTTCAAATCGTACTCAGAGAGTTATACTATCAGATAGATATGAACAGCTAGACCAGGTCCAACGAAATATCAATTATCTGGATATGGATTAGCCTCCGAGCTACAGACATAACAAAAACAAATAAGTACTTCGCGGGAATACTATGCCCAACAAGCTATTGGTTAAGCTCAACTTAGTAATTTTTTTATACAGTAACTTTAAAGTAATTGCTCTGCTACTTTCTTTAACCTGAACTTACCTCTCTTCCAATCAACGAAGCTTTGTGAAGCGCAGTGTCACCCGCATCGTTCACAGCATTTATATCAGCACCATTGTTCAGTAACAGCTCCAATACGTCTCTGTGTCCAAAATAACTAGCTAAATGTATCGGGGTCCAGCCCAAATTTGATTTGCTTTTTCCTTAAACATAAATTTTAAACGAAATTATAATTATAAATGGTGTGATACGATAAAACATGTAAAAGTTGGAAGGTGTGATATAAAACATTTTGGTAGTTGTTTAAGAGGATCATTTTTAATTCAATTTGATGAAGTTTACTCGTGTGCATGCCCACAAAATTTGAACAATTATTATTAATTTTTTTTTTTCAACGATCACAAACATTTAGCTCAGCACAAGTACTGCAGACAGCAGTTCGTGTACAATACTGCTACTGAAACGACATAATATGGGATAGTAACTGCATTCATATACAAACAGATGTTTCTTAGAATTCAACGAAAAATGTCATTATATTCAGTGAAACTGAGAGGGATGAGTGTCGTTTTTGACATTATACGATCAGTATAGAAAAATTAAAGAGCAACCCACGACTTTAAGATTAGTCAAATAGTAATTTTTCCCTAAAAACACAATAATTTTAAATCCCTACAAAACTAAAATAAATACATGATACATTTAAGAATTGGAATAAATACCTTTGCAATTAATATCAAAATGTATTTTCCCCTCATTTTTGGCATCATTAAGCTTCTGAATAAGATTAACATCACCATTTCTCGCTCCTTGCAGTAATAATTCTGCAGAATCTTGTTCTTGGGAAAGATCGTCCATATCAAAAGAGTGAAATAACACAATACCAAGACATAACGATTAATAATAGATTAAGCACAAACAAATTCAGTAACGTATCACAGAGAGAATATTAAGTATCATTAACGATTATTATCAAACAAAACATGATTCATAGGACACGACAGACCTGACGTAAAATAAACCAGTGTATTTAAAACCTTATCATAACAGCTGACAACGTCACGTGACTTAATAATTTTTACTTCATACTCTCTTATCAATATTAAGATGCCCTGAAGATTTACGGCTTTACAAGAAGGATTCTCATAGATTATACAGTTCGGGTAAGGGAGAATTCCTGTTCTTCGAAAAAGTCCTCAAACAAGTCTGCCCCTCCCCACCATTCTAGCAGCAATTTCTGTCGGCCTCTGTTTCTTGGTCTTGACGACCTTGTTTCTAACTGAGAGGAGATGGAATAGGACAGCAACCCTGTCTACAATTAGTAGCTACCGTTCCAGTCATTCATGGTTAATAAGCTGATTAATCCACTGTCGGTGCTCCACAAAGAGGAGGATTGGTGAGCTCCATCTCTAGTTCAGTCATTTTTGGATCCAATATAATTTTATTTACCAATACTAGGTCCCAAATTCTATTCTGACAGAAACTTATATTTGCGCCCAATCCTGAAAATTCAACATCTGTCCTATTTAATGTTTTCATTTATTTAATTTTACTAGTACGGGAGCATACGCTATTAAAACACTACTTAAAACAGAAATAATGTAATAAGTCAATGAATAATAGAAATTTTAATCTTGAAGGTGGTATTTAATTTTGTATCTTTAAGTTGAAATTCAACTTCGAAAAAATTTAAATTTACCGCTAATACTTATTCTTATGTTAGTTTTCCGGTTGACTGACAGGTAGCGTCGACTATGGTTTTTGTCCCATGTGGGATGGTAACCTAAACGAAACCTACCAGCATGCAATTTTGTTTTTGAATACGGGAATATTAAAATGAAGACCCTTTCCGAAGAAAAAACCAAAATAGTGTTCGAGAAAATGAGCACATAGTAAGTAGTCATTGTATTATTGTTTAAAAGTATGGTACAGTTAAATAATATACGTAACTCGGTTTAAAGTGGTGTACTATAATAAAAAGCATGTATAAACGATTGTGAATTCGACGTATCTTAAGTCTGTCGTTATATTCATTAGTGAAATACGACTAATAATTCCCGAAAGTAATCGCTTAATTGCCTTCTCATTCAATGATTCTTCTTAATTTTGTTTTGCATTATGATTTACTTCTATCCGTAGTTTGATGCGGATTATTATGGCCTGTGCTTACGAAAAGTTGTTTTTCTAACCATTATTTTCGTTAATGTAGTTATACCACACTACTGTAGATCGATATTAGCGAACTATTTAACTATACTAATTATTATGCCTTTCCATTTAATTTTTTCAGTATTGGTGATAATCTCAAGCTGCTTTTGGATAGACCAGATGGAAAATACTGTTTTAGAGAACAGAAGTTAAGAGTATTTTACCTATCAGAAACTGTATTAAAGTTGGCTGGCAACGTGGGAGGTGATAATCTTGTTAGTGCTGGTACTTGTATTGGAAAATTTACCAAAAGTGGCAAATTTAAATTGCACATCACAGCTCTAAACTACTTAGCACCATACGCTCAGGTAAATAGTTTAAATAGTATACGGTTCTCATTGTTACAAGACTCTGGGAAGATATAATTACTATTAGATCAAAGCTGACGGAAATAAGAGTAGCCTGCTTGCCTATTGAGTTCGAAGATCGCGGGTCCAAAATCCGGCCTAGGCCCTTAGTTTTTTATTTGGAGTTACGATGTCAGGTACTCGTTAAAGACCCCTACTCTAGGTAAGCAAACTTTAGAACTTCCACGGTAGAGACGCGCTGATGTCCACGACAATGACTAAAAAGCCCTCTGGTAGACCATGGCGATATCACCTTGTAGTTAATCCCCGGGCTTGTCACAAGAACCAACTAACTATTAAATGATACATATTTTAGACGTGTAATCTTACGTTTGTATAAAGAAACATTGTTTTCTCAATAATGAATATGAAAGACATTCTCATTTTAAACATATTTTCCTCTACAATCAGAAATTATGTTTTTTCGATTAGTGAAGTAAGCTAGAGGTTGCGAGGTGGGGGCGGAGGAAGGAAATGAACTTTTTATTCTTTGTCCGCATCTCGCACGTAATCAGCTTGAAGTAATATAATGCTAATTACTTACATACTTCTAACCTGCTAGTAATAAAATAGATGTCTACCGCTATGATATAGTCCCGAGTCAAAAGAAAACGCAAACATTCATATTGAAAGAAGTGTTCAAAAAACGTGCCTCTTTCCCAAGTTAGAATGTATTACATTCACAAGTTGAGTGTTCATAATAAGCTATCCTCATTACAACAATTTTAGGCGCGTTTCTTTAAATAGCATCATTTTTATTTCACTATTTCTAGGGAAACAGCTACGTACACTTGCGATTTTCTTTGGACGTTCTTCGGCATATGACTCCGATTAACTCAATGAATAAATGATTTTTTTTTTATTCCATTATCTTAACCTGTCCAAATCATCCTCGAATTCAATAAGTCATATATATATTTATGTATAAACTTAATTCTTCATCAATTAATTTTTTTTAGCATAAACTTTGGGTCAAGCCGAGTGCGGAACAACAATTTCTTTATGGGCACAACGTTCTCAAGTCAGGACTTGGGAGAATTACAGAAAATACACAAAGACATGAAGGAATGGTAGTCTTCTCTATGAGCGATTTGCCTCTGGTAAGTTGGTAGTGTCTCATTTCGGAATAGTATGATCACGTTATGAATTTGACTTCTTGAAATAAAATTTACAAATTGAATTTTGGTTCGCAGGGGTTTGGTTTGGCTGGGAGGAGTACAGCGGAGTGTAAACATGCAGATCCCCTGGGCATTGTATGTCTACATCAAGCTGACATTGGAGAGTACATTCGATCTGAAGACTCACTCCTTTAAATTTGTTACTTTTCAATGTACAAATGTGTAAATATATATATATTTTTTGCGCTTTACGTGGAAACGTTATTTTATTATTAAACCTATAATAAACCCAATAACTGCCAATATAATGAATTTATAGACCCTAAATTTAGTGTGAAGATTTAGGAGTCAACTGTTGAATATTAGCAGAAACGGTCGACTGGTTTTGGAGAGGGAGCAAAATGTTAATTGCTTAATTCGCTGTGATTCACCGAAAACCTATTCTATTTATTTTATTATTTTTTCTAATTTTAATTTTACTTGTTGGAACTTTATCGTTTATTTTGTCCAACTTGGAATTTATATTTTTGCAATCTTTAGTCTAGTAGCAAAAGAGGTGAGCGATGGAGATGGAGGGACAAAGAACAACTTTATTATTCTTCGTCCGAATATCGCATGTAATAAGCTTAGGTAAAGTAATATAACTCTGATTACCTTGTTGTTTCTTGTTTATTGCTCCATTTTATTATTATTGTTATTTCTATTTACTTCTTATCTGCATTATTATTTTTTTAACTTATTATATATCTTCTTGTTACAATTGCACTTGAATATAATATTTTCTTATATTTTTCGATTTTGTTTACTTGTACTACATTCATTAATTATTTTTGTACTTAATATTATTACTTTTTTTTTAATGTATGGGGCAGTTTACGAAGACCCTTTCTCGTGGCAGACGGCCCTGGCCATTGTCAGTAAGTTTGTTTACTTGATACTAAAATGTCTTAGGTGCATGTGTAAATAAAGAATTCATTCAATATAATGTAAAACGGCAACGCCGATTAACTACTAGTAAGATACCTAATTAAGTAATATTCAGATTAAATTAAATACAACTAAAATCAATTCTACCATTTATAATTACAAGAAAAAAATGTATAACTATAGTATATTCGGCATAATGCGATAGGAAGTCCTACTTTTGGGCTGACGTTCTACTTTCTCTATCTTTTTGTCATGGAAAGTCACTTGAATATATACTTATAATATATTGTGAAGAAAAGGAATTTAAGGTAGCTTAATACTTGTGAAGAAGTAGAATGAAGCCTCTACTTTAATTTAGGTTTTTGGTGCTTCACTCTCCAACCGGGATCTTATCTTTATGTTACTTGATTTGCTTGGCTAGGATGAGAGGTATTATAATTATTAATTCTTGGGGGTTTCAATGATAACACAAATTAGGCTGTTGATAACTACTTTAAGAATGTATTTAAATATCAGAACTCAAGACAGATAACAAGAAGTGACCAAGACAGTTTAACATATGAAAACATAAACAATAGGAATTCGACTTACGTCCAGCAGCAGAGAGAGAGGTCCAAGCGTCCGACCCAGGTTCCATCTGACACCACTGCATCTCCTCATCGGTATTTAACCTTTGTTGTGGGGAAGTTTATCATTGTCAATGTCAAATATCTTGTTTACAGGTCAACACTCTCGATGTCATAATCGCGGTTCCTTGGCCGAGCCAATCTTAATAAACGGGGAACAAATATTTGATTTTCCTTAACTCTTTCTAGTTTTCTGACAAAGGCCCCTTAACCGCCTTCTCACAATATAGTATATATTAAATATATATACTATAACGAAAAACTCCGGTCAATATTTAAAGAGGCAACTGGATAATGATTGATAGAGTAGACAGTATCTTTTGAATGTTGGGGGAAGTCGAGGTTCTTGTAAATAAAAAGTCAGTATTTGGCCAATGTTTTGGAAATTATTTCTTTCTTTCAGGGCTTTATAAGACATGAGTGAGGTGGTGTGTGTTCGTCTGTTAGTGAGCAGTGACCACGAGCTACAGTTACCACCTTCACTACACACATCCACTTAAATCATTTATTACACGACACCAAGAAAGGAAAACAATAGTTTCTGAAATGTTGGCCAAATACTGAGTTTTTTTATTTACATCTTAGAAACTCGACTTCCCTCAACATATTCAACCGAATAAGTTCTTGGAAGCATTATTTCAATTCCATTCAAATGAGTATAGAGAGTAAAAATAATATTTTTCAAAGTAGGATCAATTCTTTTTTGTTTATAGGGAAAAAATACTTTAGAGTAACAGTATTGACTGTGGTTGCCCAAACATATATTATAATATCCCAATTAATGGATGTGAAAAAAAATATATATATGACCTAAAAAATCTTTATTTTCACTATGTAACAAGTCATTCAACGAAACAATTTTACCAATAAATGCAAATACACAATCAAAAATTTCAAAAAAAATTAGCTCCGAATCAAATCCGCATATATTGAACAATAACAAAACTGCATAGTAAAAAAAAAAACAATATGTACAACGTCAGATAAAATGATAAAACTTGCAAGTATAAATATGAAAATTTCACCATAATATAAATCAATAATTCATTTTTTATTTTCTCTTTTTTTAAACATTTCTCTAAATGATTTCATGATTATTAATTATAATAGAAGAATATATAATTCAATAAATATATGAGATAGGTAGATATAATATCGTATTTGCACTGCCTCAAATTTATTCCACGTTGTGCTTGCTTGGTTCGTTCCGACTTTTGTTATCGTGACAGCAGGAGATCGGAGCTATTTCCGATTGGTCGCCGATCTGTTCCAAGCCCAGACCCCAATTGAACTCTTATCGAGGTTCCCTGACGCGGCGCTGAACCTGGGGGGGAGGGGAGGCGGCAGTTCTCGAAACTTGTCTCATTATGATGCCTCAACCATCTCTCACAACTCATATATCTTCCACCTTTCCAAGAGCGTCTTCTCTTTCACCAATTTTTTTCGAAACTGGAACGTCGAGTCCTTCTACATCCTTTATTATTATTATTTTCTTTACAGTCTTTCCCCCACTTTTTCTTCGTTAGGAAAACAAAAAAAAGCTCAACTATTGTTAGCTATGACAAATTTGAGTCAGTCCAATTAGTAAATAGTGCGCAATTGAGGCTTTTTAATCTGGATTCTTTTGACTACCAACATGTACTGATTTCAAATATTTTTATGTCTGCTTACAATTTTTGATTATTCCATTCCGAATTCTTCATTAAGCACTGTAAGATTCCTGAAACAAACACATTTAAACTAATAAATTAAATCATCAAGGTTCGAATATGATTAATTTTTATAAATAATCAGAAAATAATCAATTAATGAGAACAATTTTTGTTAAATTACTGGAAACATTAAAACTGATGAATAACCATTTTCCAACAAAAAAAAATTATTGATCAAGTTTTGAGCGAATATCTCTTAATAAAAATGTTGATCAATTGTGAGCATTATATTGCCTGTTGAAAAATGAAAATCAAGACAGGTAAGAACAGTGTTGCCCAAAATAGTGCTAGATCTTCAACTGTTGGTGAAGGATCGCCAGCAATGCTCTTCCCCAGAACGAATTAACTATAGTTCGTCAGTATTAATATATCTATTTTCATGTTATTCCCAGTGGAGCTGCTTGTCCTTAACAAAATAAAGGAAAGGTAGGCCAAGTTACCTGGATGCGACGTGTTGGTCGAGGTCGTTCCTCTCGAGCAGACTGATGACCAGTCTGAGGGTGCTCCAGATGGTGTCTGACATAGTGGTCTTGTTGGCTCCCTGGGGCCCTCGACCCGCCGCCTGCTGATTTAGAGCCGTCAGCAAGTGTTCAGCAGCCTCCCTACACAACATATAATCTCAATCCAAACATCTAACCATTATATAGGGTGGAAACAAACTTTGGCACCTTAAAACACGGATTCGCAAATGCTTCCTTGAGCTATTTCAGCCAAAAATATAATTAAAATACTATTTTCCTGGGTATTTCGCTAAATAACTCGAAGACAGCTCAAATTTTCTCAGGATAAGCACTTCAAAAATATATTTTTTCGAGAAGAGGGCAGGTGGCGCTTCATTTTTAAATTGAAGAATAAATATCATCAACTTGAACCCCATTATGAGAAAGGAGAGATTTCTGATGTCTCATAAACTAACAACTTATTTTAATAACATTTCTTGAGGTTCCGTCGTGTAAGGAAACACAGCATTCAATAGTTTTAAAAACTATTCATTTTCTTCTGCATGGTCTTATTTTGACTAGAGTGGATGTGTGTGGAGTGTTTCTGATAATGAACTCACAGTAATTACCTCCGCATATTTTCAGCACAAAATTTTTCAGATACTTGTATCTATTTTTTCTGTCAGGCTACCGCATTACTTTAACAAATAGGTTTTGAATTTCTATCTTTGGATGGTTTGGGGTGTGTATGAAGTAGATACGACAGGCAGAAACATACGAGAACAATACAATTTGATGAATCTTTCATTTCGATTTTTTTTTAAATTTATTTTCAAATCAATAAAAGTTACCTGTAAGCGCCCAGATGTAAACATGTAATGCCGAGGTTGTACCTTGCTCTAATGAAGCCAGGGGAGAGTTGGAGAGCACTTCGGTAGGCATCAACAGCCTCCTCAGATCTGTCCCCATTGGCAAGTGTGGCGCCTAGTCTGTTCCACATCGGAGCATCCTGACAAGAGGGTAACATCCAACAATATACTTCATCAAATACAATAGAGAAAACATTGAGAAACATGTCTAGTAACAATGAAGAACTTAATATTTAATCATTTTTGAACAGTCAAAGAAACCAGTGATGAAGAATGAATGAATCCATAATTAACAAGTGTTTTACACTTTTAATTATATTTACTTTCTTATAC
Organism: Aradus depressus; assembly: GCA_963662175.1. Classification (NCBI taxonomy): domain Eukaryota; kingdom Metazoa; phylum Arthropoda; class Insecta; order Hemiptera; family Aradidae; genus Aradus; species Aradus depressus. The sequence continues at coordinate 42,510,056 of OY759215.1, forward strand.
CTATAGTATAAAGAAATATTGTAAACCTGTGAAAATCCGAGATACAGTTTTCAACATATTATCACGTTTCAAGGTCCAATAAATACGTTTTGTGTGTGATTGGAAAGTTGAGAGCGCTCTAACGATTGTAGCTATGTATTTGAAATGAACATGTTACAAGTGCTAACTTAGATATTAGTTTTTGGCCGAAATCGGACGAAAAATAAGATCACTTCTTCGAGGTATCCAAGAAGTACATTTTACTTTATACCGCTTATACTTTAAACTCATTACAAATAACAGTACTACACGACATACTTTTTTTTTCGAAATTAAGAATTAGTGAATCGAATGATTATCAAAACTTTCAACATTTGATAAGGTTGGCAGCTCTCTCCTCACATTTAGATACACTTCTATTGGTACTCAACGACCTTCCACCTTCGAATTTCACACTGCATTGAAACAATATTGTTTCATTTATTTCAAAAATTTTGGCCGAAACAATATATAACAACAATATAACCTTTCAAAGTAACATCTAGACAGTCAATATTATTGTACAATATCAATGATCGTCTAGGAATAAGCACTCGTTCTGTGTGATCAAATATGAATAATCCTGAAAAAAATAATTATAAAATAGTAAATAAATTAAAAAATACATTATTTGTAGATTTATTAATGCTCATCACTAGTATTGCCAAACCTAAACTATTGACAAAAATAACCCTCCTGGAAGCTTCATGAGTGTCGTTTGTCCTGATTAAAACGTTTTCTAAGCTTACGTCTTCATAAGAATAAATTAGAGTAGTATTTGGGTTTTTTTTTGTTTGGCACGCAACAGCCAGAGTCATAGCGCCAATCTAGCGTATTTTACAGTATCACTATATTTTTTTTTATTTATATATTTTTTTAAAGAAAATAATAATAAAAATAGGTGGTCATATGCAGACATATAATTAGAGGCAGATCAGAGCGGATCAGAAAGACATGATAACGGACCGACTATCCCGGGGCCCAGCTAAGTGACTCTGAGAGAACGGCACATTCCTGCTGTGATCTGGGAGCAGTCACAGTGAGGTCTACGTAAGCAGGCTAAACACAGCTATTACAGTATAGTTGAATTTTTACGACAGAGCTGCAAAGCATATCTTATAGTCCTATGTAATAACTGCCAAAGGTAAAATAATAATGAAATTACACATACCTACACTTTTTTTATTATTATTATTCTTTTTACCCATTTTTTTTATATACATTCTTCCTTGTTGTTTTGTAACTTTTTTTTTTTTTTCCATTTTTTTTATTATATATTTTGATATTTTTTAATCTATTTTCATAATTTAAATATTTATTATCTTATGCGTACATATATAAACATACACTACCCATATACACAAGTACATACACACACATTATGCATATATATTTATATGAATAAATTAGATATGTGATCACTAAATAAAGTGTATTGTATTCAATTCAATTTATTTCTCCGCTGCATTCAATCACTCTATTACAATTCAGAATCACATAAAACGTTAAAAAGGCTTCATGCATCACCTTATTTACATTATGCCAGAATCTAACGAACAGTATGTGGATATGCTTGACCCTCGTCTTTTGTGTTGTTTCAAAAGAGGAAGACGACCAATGTTCTGCTGGGTAAGGAAGGAACAATAGCCCTTTAGAACTAAATCATTATAAATAAACCACTCTTAATAACAGTGTATTTATGGACTTACGTCTGGTTTGACTTGAAGAGCGGCCTTGAAGCAGTCGACCGCCCTGTCTATCTCCGAAGAGAGGTTAAAGAGAACTCCCAGGCCGCACTGTACGTCGGGGTCCACCTCAATTGGATTCCTTCTCGCCGCCTGCAGGAACATCTCCTTCACTTTATCATGCATCTCCCTGGAAAATATGTACATAACCACATTTTAGTAGGTCTTTCGAAAATAATCTCTACAGACAAAAATGAATAAAGAAAAAATAAAATAACTTGCAATTTGAATATTAAACCGTATGACAGTATCGCAAACATTTGACAACCTGGAAAGTACCATCGTGAAAACGTTCAAATCATCTAGACGTTTTCACAGAAATCAGGCAGCTGTTTCTTGTGTTAAGACTGACGGAACTTTTTCTTTAGTCGTGCCCTAAACCCTACTTAATAGTCCCAAATTTCAAGTTTCCTATAGATTTTGATTACCATGGCGTGTGTTGAAAGCCATCAAGAATTTCTCAATGAACGACTCACCTTGTCATAAACGTTGTCACTCCAATAAGGTGACTGGATGTATTTTCACCCTCTTGTGGCACTAAATCGGAATACTTAGTGTTCATCCGAAGCCATTCCTGACAAAAAAAAAAAAAAAAACATGAATACTTTCTTCGAATCAAAAGATATTACAGTCAAGTAAGTGTTTGCAAGGAACATTAAATGCGGTCGCCACTCGCAGACCAGAAATAGGATAGATACGCAGACAACCCCATTATTTTAATAATCATTACTTTTCACTTGATATCCAACTTCAATCCATTAAAAACAAAAAAATTAACGACTCAGCCTAGCGTAAAATGTATGCTTTACCGCAAACTAACTACATCTTCTTGTATAATTGTCATACACTGCTCAGATTATTTCATATCTACTTCGAGATACGAAAATTACAACTAAGAGACGATATTTGGGCATCGCAGGTGAAATAATGAATAGAGAATTTTGAAAAAAATATACATATTTCTTATTCATTAAGCTTTCAGAAATCCTATTAGGTTACCTCACAAAATATTTTTTAGCCCCTAATTTTGAACATTTTATATATTCTAGGGATGTAATTAATAATTTTTCTGGCGTTGGCTCTTATTTCTGAAAAAAAATCAAACTTAGTAGCTCCAGTAGTTTGAGCTCTATAAAGAGATGGAATAACAGTTCCCTCCTCACAAGTGTTCGTTTTTTTTTTCGTTTTCAACCTAACGAACTTTAAAAATAAATGATCGACCACAACATAAACAAAGTGAAATACCTTCAAAGCTCTGCAGGCTTGATTCTGGTAGTTTTCGTTCGTATAACAAACAGCTAAAGACATGAGGGCTGTCAAATCGTCAGGTTTCAATTCGAGGCACTTTTTGAAAGCTGCTATAGCCAAGGGATCCTATATGGTGAAAAAAAAGTAACGATCATTATTTTAATTAATCAGATCATTTTGTTGAATCACTATGAATTATTACATAATAATTACATAGAATAATAATCACAAGATTGATGGGTTTTTGTACATATGTTGTGAATTTGTTAAAAACATGACCATGCTGTTATTACTCGTCAGCTCAGCGGAAAAGAATCATTCCATGAAAATGCAAGAAGCTGAGGTATAGGCCCTACGGATACGTTCAGAGGACACCGACAGCTCTAATGGCGGATAGGTCTGAAGTCCCCAGGTGGGAGGTGGGCCGCTCTTCAACTGTACCTTGTACGTAACGTCTTGAAGTACCATACCCTCCGGGACAATGTTGTCTCTGATAATGTACTAAAACCATTGTGCACTGAAGTACCTATTGTATTAGGCTTATCTTCCGGGGGATGCCTCATAAGAGCGTAGTTGGTCTCAGAGGGGATTCAAGAAACCAGGAAAGGAACAGTGTGAAGTCCAACGAAAAGCCCCAAAAATCGCTGACTACATATGTTGGTATAATGTTAGTTTCGAGTAACAACTATGACCAAGCTGTTATGAAATATACAGTTAAAATATTTTCTGTTCTAATTGTCTTTCTTAAATTCAACGCATAAATATGTCTCGTGTAACTTCTTTGTGTTAAAAAGCTGAATATACTTATGTACCTGTTCATTCTCAGCCTGGGTGGTACCAAGAAGACGCCATGCCAACGGGTTGTCGGGCTCCTTGAGACAGGAGGCCTCAAAGCACAGAACTGCAGAAGGCAGGTCTCCCGCTCTCAGTTTGTTCAAACCCTCCTCAAGAGGATCTGACAGATCACTCATCGGATTGTCTTCCGTGAACTTATAGTCCTAAACCATAAACAAATAATATTTCAGATAAAAGATTATTTATATGAAGCCCTCATTACATAATGGGTCCAAAATGTCTGCCTCAAGTTCGCGATTAAATAGTCTAAGGAAAAAGTTAATGGAAATTGTCAAAAACATATATAAATCTACATAACCCACTGTAATAATAGCTTATCAACTAATTGTCATAGTTTTTCCTGAGACGTGCGTAACATAATGCGAAGTGAAGAGCAGAGTTTAGCAAGAATAACGAGTCATTTTTCATTAATCATCTTAGTAATCAAAGCCAGGATTATTCCCTTGCAGCCGAAAAATAATAATCAATCTTACGAGTCAATAGCCAAAAAAAGAATAAAAACAAATTTAATCGGCAATTTATCATGAAAAGTAAAGAAAAAAACGTATGTTTTTAAAAAAAATATTGGCTATTTCACAAATATACATAATATGGGAGTACTTTCAATATTTGTTAAGTCGTGGCTGAAGATGGCAGCAATACCGAAAGTAGACCCATTTTAGAGATGTTTTCGCCAGAGAAGTTCTTGTGGAAGTTCATTGTAAATACTACTGAATAAAACACTTAGAACAAGTCAAAAAATTCCACTATCCTAACCCTCCCCGCCTTAAGGACGATACGAATTGGATTTAAAGTCAAATCAGTGGAAGGGAGGGGGGGGGGGGGGGGGGGGGGGGAGATCAGTGGAAATGGGCTCGAGTCAAAAACTTTAATAACATGTAATGAATATACCGACACAAAATGTACTATGAGGATTCAGAATCCCCTATTGTGTCAATCATTGATTTTTATATTAAACAATCGATTTGTTCTGGAGGAAGAGCGAAAACTTAATTGCTTAATTCGTGCTGGGGAAGTATACTGACGGCGTTTCACCCAGGTTTTGTTCTTATTTTCAACTGACACAACGCCAAAATTAATATTTTCCGACATTTACTTTCAAACAATTTGAGCAATAAAAAAATACAAATTCAATAGTAATTTCAGCCCAAAACTGGGCAATGAGCAGGATGAGGGAAAATACCCAACTAACCACAGGTACAACGGCCGATATAGACAAAGACATAACGTCTTGAGTCGCTTGGCCTCTTACAAAATATGAAGAGAATCTGCGAGCATGAAGGATTTCAGTTTAAGTTTACTTATTTCATTTCCCTTATAATATCGTACCCCTATAAAATATAATACAACTATATACTGTCCTAGATTTTATAAAAGAAAAAATAATAATAATATGTATATTTATTCTAACATATCATGTTCAATTTATTATTCTGAAAGATAGCTTCCGAAACCACAAGCTTCAATAAAAAATTAGACAAAAAAAAAAAAATTATAAAACTGAGATATCAATAAAAACGATATAACTTATCAATATTAGATTTCCGGGACAAGTACCACGAATAGATAAGTTTTAATGTAATGCAGTAAAAATGGGTCTCATGAAGGAAGAGTCGTCGGCGAACCACCGGCTATGAACTTCCCCAGTACGAATTAATCAAACCATGTTTTCGCTTTCTCTCCAAAGCCAATCGACCGTTCGGGCTAAAACTCAATATTTAACATACATAGTGGCCTCTGAATCCTCATACTAATTTTTGGGTCGTTACATCCATTACAATGGCAATTATTAAGGTATTTGAGCGACCCCCTATTCTGGTCCACCCTTCGCTTCGATTTGGGCGGAATATTAATAGGAGTCATCTTCATGGGTTTTTGAATTTAAATATAAAATTTCGTCTCAATACATTCATTACAATGGCAGTTATTAAAGTTTTTGTGTTAAGCCTCCTCCCAAATTCCACATATAAAATTTCGTGTCGATATATTCATTCTATCGGCAGTTATCAAGTTCATCACAGACATATAGAACTTTTTATCATTTTTGGAATTTGCAGGTCGGAAAATATGAAATTCCGTTGAAAACTCCAGTTATAATTTCTGACCTCATACATAACTGGGGAAATAAACTTGGAAAAATAGTCACTAAAAAATATAAATAACTCATTAAACATTTATTAGTTCTAATGCCACGAAAAATATAGTGTACTGGCTTCGGCTTACGGCATAGTCAGCACAAAGTTCAACATGATCCTTTTGGCAACGCTAGCCTTATATTTAAATATAACAACAGAATGTCATTATGTAACCAGGATGACTGGCCAATGACCGGAAAAACACCAGGCGACCCTCATGCAATCAGTCAAGGACACTCGTGTGTGTATCTATGTAACAGCTACAATCATTATTCAGATTTTATTTTTTTTTTCGTGACATTTTTACATACGCATCATTATATAAACGACTCAAATCAAATTAAAAATTCAACAACGAAAAATATTGTATTGTGTCTTTAGTTCAATAGAATTAATCGAAATGACATGTTTTTTTTTTTGTTTTTATTCAATTCAAAAAAATTGGAACGTTCAAGCAAATTGTCCTAGAGTCAAATTAGATGCCCATAAAAAGCGTCCTTTCTACCCAAATTGAGAGTATGTAAGGAAGTTAATATTTCTGTCGCAGTTTTAATAGGAAATATGTAATGACAACGCTCAACATATAAAACTAAGATATTAAGAAACGAATATTGTTGCACGTTTTGGACTTGATCTTACGAAATATTGATCAGTTTAATTCTGAAGGAAGGAAGAATATCCAATGTTATCTATTTCCCAAGTAGCAGATAATTTCGAGGTTAACATTATATGATTTTTTTATTTTAAAGGCGGGTTCATACTTTTGGTCCGGTCATGATCAGGACAAATATTGGGGCATGCCGCTATCTATTCACATTTTTTATTCAATTTCATTACGCTATTCACAGTACAAGGCACGGTCAGATCACGCTTTAGGCGAAAGACGGCGGTCTTTCGTCCAACGAATATTTTGAACGAACCGATACCATGCCGTTAGGGTAAAATATAGAATTGCCTGTGATAACATGAGACCGACAGAACAAAGTAAGCATTCCCATTTATCCAATTAAAAGTATTTACTTAATCAATTTTTAGTTTCATGTTTTCTCCAAGAAACGTATTTTATTTTCCCAGCTATACGAAGTATAAAAGAAGTTATGTAATCGATCAAAAATTCAAGAATTTTATGTTTTCCTCCTGTTCAAAAATGAAAAAACAAAATTTTGTCTGTTCGTGAACAAGATAACTCCAAATAGAATGAATGATTCGACATGAAATTTTATATGTTAATCCAGAATCCTATAAGAACGACACCTATTAATTTTCAGCCAAATCATCAAAGAGAAAAAATTAGGGGGAGGCTTAATAAAAACTCTAGTAACTGACGTTGTTAAGGATGTATTGACGAGAAATTTCCGCCGAAGGGGAGGGGGGATCAGAGGGAGCTACTTCTGTATCGATAAAAAATTTACAATGAGGAATTATGATGTTTAGCCCAAACGGTCTATTAGTTTTAGACAAACAGCGCAAACTTAATTGATTAATTCGAGCTGGGAAGTATATTACTCTGTTCCTTGCTTTGGATAAAAAATATTACAATTTAGGGGGTTAGAAGCAAAGGGATGTAAGTGACAAATCGGCTGAAATTGAGATATGTGTGTTAACATCTTCTTTGACACCTACCCTAACTACTGGCTAAAGATCAGAACGATTGTTAGTACCAATAATGCTGTTACTAGTGGAAAATACCTGGGTAATACCTGAATTTACGATTAATTAGATGCACACAAATGTCTTTTGGCCATTTTCTGAGGGATTCACTTTTCTCTTCTTCAACCAAAATGAAAGCCATTATGGGGCAAATCACTTGTTGAACTTGTAGACTTACAACATTGCCTGACTGATACTAGACTACTGACTGCACAATGTGAATAGTCCGCCGAATTTCTTGACGGTGACCAGACCAACAGTATGACAGACTTTAATGAAAAGACTCGAGATTGGAGGAAAACATTATATCCTCAAATCGCAGAAATCAAGTACTAACTTAAAAATAATAATGATTACAATGCGAACCTATTTATAAGTAAAACGAAATAATAGTATGAAGTTTTTCATAATAATTTTATACGTACTTTAAACTCTGATGAAAAATCAGCAAAATCCGATGACCATTTATCACTTTCCAAAGTTGAAGCCAAACTTTCCCACTGTTTAGAAAAGGATTCCCAAATTTGATTCTTGTCCAAGATGGGTTCATTATCCTTGTTATACTTGGTGCCTTTAAAAGTAAATTGAAACCTAATTAACAAATTAAGTGATGAACTAAAAGTAACTTACTAAAATATAGTTGTCTCCCTAAGAAATATCACTCAGCGCGCTGAGACTTCGCGAAAAATTAGGCGTAGAACATTGAAAATAGCATATTTATCCTCTGCAACTGTTGTATAGGTCGAGTAACAGTATATCGTTTCTGGGATGTAGTCACAAGGGTAAACAGTCCAAAATCACGGAAGGGACAAAAGAGAGATCGAACAGGATGGGCGCTCCGGGTAATTTTTTTCAGTTGAAATTGTTCCGGAGCGCATTGTATTACAAGAAAACTTAATAGCAATTTTTTTTTTTGTTTATTAGAAATTAAATTCAGTTTACACTTGGTAATAACGGATTCAAAAAAAGTTCCTGAAGTAACAGCTAGACCGATCATCCTACACCTTCATACTAAACTTCTACATGAAATTTCATGTTCTTCAAAATATACCCTATTCCGAATTTGAGTAGGGACAAGAAGAGTCGATTACTCGTAAAATACAAAAAAATATATATATAATAATTGCAAAGGTCCAAGAACAATCAGAATAAAATCAGGATAGGGGAAAAACATCAATAAACAAGCGAAAAGAACAGTGCTATTTTTGCAAGGACCTCAAACTTCTAGTCCAATATTAAGTGCACAATTTGTTCATTTAGGTCCTAATTAGTTTTGGACCACAAATCGTACTTATTTTACAAGAACTGTTCGCTAGTCGTCATGGACATATAAATTTGAAATTTGGCACGAAGGAATGGGTCACTTTGTCCATTATATTTTTCTATTCGTTTTACCTACCTCTAAGAAATTGTTCCGTCCAGTTATCTTCAATGTCATCCGGCCGTTCGTATTCATACTCCAAGTTCCATCGATCCGCTTTTGAGGCTCCTTCATTTTGTACAACCTGACCGTCTGAATTAATGGTAACTTCACGATCACTTATTTGTCTCATAAACTTCATGAACTATAAAAATAAATAATATTACAAAAAAATGTACTGTTACAATTAAATATACTTGAATAAAAAGTTAAAATGGAATTCTTGCGTTATATATCTATTAGAAGGGTTATATTTCCAAATGTTATGAAATACGGTTCCTTTACTCAATACCAGCTTGTTCTTTGTGTTAAAATTACATACGGAATTAATACTAGACCAATGATTTTTGCATCAATAGCTGTATTTCAAAGCAATGAACAAACTGAGAAAGCGACAGTATCACATTAAAAACAAAATGTCGATACATTTGAATTGGTTTCTCCATTCATGTGTTATAAACGGCAATAGGCCAAGAATACATAAAGTACACAAGCTAGGTTACACACTTTTCGGGGAAAATATATAATTTAACCTTTTGTTTACTCGGATGAGATCTTTGGAATGAAACATCACTTGAACTTCTAGTCTCAACCTTGAGTTTTGAACTTTCAAAAGCTTCTTTTTTTTTCTGAAAGCTGTGGGGTCGCACGATTTCTCTGTGCTGAGCTTTACAATGTCATCTTCAAAATATGGTCTGACATATTACAAGATTCGAATTACTAAGGTATTATCAAAACATTAGTGTAGAAGTAGGTTCTCTCAATGAACCTACTTCTACACTAATGTTTTGAGGGAAATATTTGAATGTCAAAATAAATATTTTAGATAACCAACACTAAACATTTAAAAAAAACAAAATTATTTATTTACAAAACACTGGTCGAAAAGAAAAACATACACACAAAAAGAGAAAAAGACATACTACGTACTGTTTTGAAAACAATCTACCACATGTCAAAGTTTTGCATCTGCCACGTAAGGGATTAGTCATTCTTTAAATAGATGACAGCAATTACGTCTCTTCTTAAAATGCAGTAGACTTTTAACTCTAATTCATTTGTTTACTGCAATATAATATTATAAGAATATTCCAAAAAAAAAAATTAAAAAAATGTAAACATTGTTTTTTACCTTCGAATATTGAAACTTGGAATCCCCACTAGCCTTCGATACAATATCTCCAGCGATGTCACCCAGTTCATCGCTTTTATTTTCATATTCTTCCGAATTTGAGAGATCACCTAATGGGGGCTCCTCTCTGAAGAAAAAAATAAATAACTATATAATATAAACTTGTTATGAATCAGAATTAAAACTTTAAATAAAGCGAAATACAAAAAAAACTTACAAGGCACTTGAGGAAGTTCTTTGTAAGTATTCATTAGCCCATCGTGGTCCAATACCAAGGTTATTATCTGTACATGAATCAAGTGAATCTGCTCGTTCATCCATGGTCCAAATTCCAGCCCCTGCGTTCTCCTAATGCACACGATTATTTTAATGTTTTCCTTTTTTTGTTTTTAATTAGAAATTATCTTTCAATGAGAAAAAAAAGCTTACTTGAAAATGTTTTCCATCCTCGATGTACTGTTGAGCCCATTCTTGTACATCGCCTTCAGTGGCCAACTGTGAGATTGGAGCTGAGGTAACAGGTGCAGTTCTATATTCAATATCTCTCATTTCAGCAAGTAAAGAGTCCATCCGGAATGGCTGCGTCGTATGGACCATAGTTTCTTCAATGAATTCATGGACCAACTGATCAAACAGTGAAAACAATACTTAACATTCAAATCGCATATACTTCTGATGGAAACAATAACAAAGACTAAACAAACCTGATCCGCATTAGCGTTTGATATTGATGAATCGGCATGAGAGAAGCTGCGAAGGCCTTCATCTTTCAAAGCTCTGTCTTGAACAAAGTGTGAAGAAAAATCAACCAAAGGATTAACTCCTCCACAGTCTCCTTCGACTAATTTCCTCAAGGCCATGATGTAATGATTGCACCTATCACTAGTGAAATGAGAAAAAATTTGAATTAGAAAATTTATTAGAATGTCAACAAATAGTCATAATCTATGTTAGGAATGCAATATTTTTTCAAAAGGTCAAAGACTATGAGATGACATCCAGATACAAGCATTCCAAGGAATACTATACATACCTTGTTCGTGATGATTTGAATTTATTCAAAACCTTTTACAGTTGCAATTCACCAAATATACACCACAGATAATTAACATATTTCATTTTCGTTTAACATTAATACGAGACAATGACTTGCTTTAAATAATTTCCATGTCTGTAGAAAGCAAAAAGGTTAAACTTTCAGCCTTGGGGTTTGGAACTCCACATGCCTCCTCGATAATTAATTTACATGATAAAAATAAGAAATTCAACCCAATTTAAATCATCACCTTTAAATAAGTAGGAGACTCTTAGAAAGACAATAGAAAATTATTACCAAATTGAATGAACTTCTTCAAAATGAATTAATGTCTAAAGCAAGCATGAAAGTATGCTTATCATAGTACATAATATGTATTATATTATAAGTATGTTCAGTACCTAGACATTGATTATTTTATATTTCTTCGTCTTCACGAATATTATGAAAGATGAAATAAAAAACATTTTTATTCTAAATCTTCTTCGTGTGTTTCCCTCCTATTTTCAAATAGAAGTTATGAATTCAAAGTCCCTAGTTTCTTCTATATTGTTCCTTGAGACTAAGCAAAGTAAACAATATAATGGAAAATACAGTGAATAACATCCATTTTCCTACCTGCAGATTTCTGTCATGTAAGACTTTATCCAGACATCAAGTCTAGAATGCAAGGAAAATGATTAAAGTAGTACATTCCCACTGAAAATACCATCCTTGACTTCTATCTGAGTAACCTCAGAAATAATTAGCAACTTACATACTTCCAGAAACAATTAATTATTCGAAATCCACCAAAAAATCATACATACAACGTCTTCAGTCACAATCCATTATACTACGCCACATTGTCGATGTCCCTATTAACGTTTCCAATCTCACATTGCATAATGATCTCAACATCCCATTTGTACCAACTGTAATAAGGGCAAGGTATAAAATTATCATGAGAAACTCGAACCTGCGATATGGAGCTGAGTAGGCTAGCACGCTACCCACTGGCGCTCTAGACACGCCCCCTCTGTCTTCGGTGTCACAGTTCTGGTCTTCTTCCTTTTCTCCTCTTCGTGGGCCCTGGTGTCGGTCCTCGGTTCTCCTCGACTCGCTTTGAGGGCCATTCTGATGGTGCTCGTTCCCGGTGTCTTATTTATTCAATTTCTGTCTATTCATTTATCACACCGAAGAGGGCGCCAGTAGCTCAGAGGTAGCGTGTTAACCTACTGGGCTCAGGTACTCGTTAAAGACCCCTACCCTAGGTGAATAAACCTGGGTAGACAAAATTTGGGACTCCCACTGTTGAGCCGGGCTCATATCCACCAGAGCTAACCTGGCTGATATGACCTCGTACTTACAGTCCGGGCATAAGTCACAATAACATGAAAATCCGATGAAACTCAACATTTATCATCTGCCCTATTACATAACTTCTCATACAATAAACTAATTTGTATTTATTTTTTAATGAACATAGCCAACTCACTCGGTATATTTTTTAAGTTTGAAGCCTTTGTCTGTGGGTGTATGTGTGTCTGTCTGTGGCATCGTAGCTCCAAGACGGCTGAACTGATTTCAAAGCGTTTTTTTTTTGTTTCAAAAGCTGGTTTGCTATGTTTGGTGGAAATCAGGTATGCCGTTTCCAAGATATTTAGGTTTTATCAGAGCCTGTGTAGGGATCTCGGCCTCTATTACAGCTAGAGACTTGGAGTTAGAGCTGAAATGTTTATAAGGCCAAGTCCCACCCCAAGCCCCCTTCTCCTTCAAGGTTTCTGTAAAAAAAAAAAATGAACAAAAAAATGTTTTTTTGTGTCGGGGGTTTTTTAGGTGTTTAATTTAATGTTTTTATCTATATTTTTTCTTTTCATAAAAATTTAACTTGCCTCTTGACTGGTCGCCCATGGTAACCGCGGTCTCTTACGATCATGTTTTTATTGGTTGAATTTAGCTTCTTACTTATCAAATAATGACATCTTCTCAAGGTTTGCCTCACCTATTCATCAATGCCCTGTACAAGAAGTTATGGGCTAAAAACATAAACGTTTATAGGTGTACTGGTATGGTTTTTATGTTATGAATAAAGTTTTCGCCCCTTCGGCTCGCTTCGTTGGGTTATAGACGCTGTATAAAAATTAGTAGGTAGATCACCGGCAATGTATTAATATACCTGTTATTTTTTTAAGAAATCGGACGAAGGGAACGGAAGAATGAGAGGAGGGGGGCCCGACTCAAAGATCTTAATAACTGCCGATGTGATAAATGCATCTACATACACTTTATTATAAGGATTCAGATGCGTCTATGTAAGTCTATTGATGTTTAGCAAAAACTGTCGATTGGTTTCGTAAGGAGAGCGAAAATGTTATTCAATAATGTCTGGGGAAGTACATTGTCGGTGATTCACCGACGACTTTTTCTTTTTTGCCTAATAACAATATATTTCTAGCCAGCATATATATTATTAAACATAAATTTTAAACTTTTCTATAAAAATTACTATAATATTTTTTTTTTCAAATCAATTTGGATCAAAATATCGATTTAAAGATGCGATAACCCATACGGAAATACACCTAGATTTTGGATTGTTTCCACCTAAAAGTGACCTAAGACTAGAGTTACCATTATAAAACTAGAAGTAATAAGAGAAAATCTTGGACACATTTTTAATAAACACTTAGGTAGAATAAAACTAAGAGTTAAATTTATAATAATTATTGTTATAAACTTTTCTAATTTCAATACCAACAACTTGTTGTTAATAATGCAATGAAATAGAGGGGAAATAACTAACAATTAAAAAAACTACCAAATATATTTAATACTTCGAAATGAAGCAAAATAACAAAAACACAGTGTTTTACATATTAAATATGTGAATTGAAAATAATTTTACAATATCAAAAACATTTCAACTGTAACTGTTGTAAATATTCTTTGATAATAATAATAAGTAAATTACCTTACATTGTACACTAATGTAACAATTATTTCTTAAAACACCCGGATTCATTTTTTAAAAAAACTAGGACTTCAGAAAAAAAGGACAGTATCCGGAGAAAAGAGGGCGGGTGGCAAGCCTACCTGTGAAATATGGAGTTTATGAGTTCAGTTTGAGCATGGAATTTTTTTCAAACATTTAAGCATTTAAAAAAGATATTACATAATAAATGTCTGTTCAATGAAGAGTTCTTAAAATTTTGTTCCACTTTGTTATTTGTTATCATTATTTTAGAAGAAACTACTCAACTATGCACGAAGCAGTCACAAATGCTAATAATTATAAATGGTTTGAAGTACGCAAGTTTAACAAAATCTATAAATAAAAATTGTAGGAGTAACCTGGTACTCGATGAAAAATATTTATTATGGTAGGTCCTGGGCATATTTCGTTACCCAAGATTTTTATGGGTTTGTTTTGGATGTTTTTTTATACGTATAGAAGTAAACGAAACTGCTTATCGAGAGAATCACAACAAAGCTTGTTTCACTCAAATTCGTGAAGCATTATTGAAATTATAGCGATTTTACAAGATGTTGTAACAATAAAGCGTAATGTGCAATTTTTTTCTTATTACTCATCAGTTTTATTTTTTTATTACGCGTTATTTTTTAACATTCAACATTAATTAACCCCCGTTCTCTAATTATCCAAATACCCATCACAAAACTAATTGTATGGAAAGGGTATTCTATATTACAATGACGATAAGAGAAAAAAAAATACTATTTTGTGACATTATTACTTTTGTAATATCGGGTTTATTAGCCATTTTGATTTTGCAGGAAATTCTGCATGCATTGCTAAAATAAGTCTGAAAATTGAAACAATTAAGAATAACATTTTTGAAAATGACAAAAATCTTTGAAAACTTAAATAAATCCTATAGGATACAATTTTATTTTTAGACCATCTGGTACTTGGCAATTTGGTTAAACGAATAAAAAAAAAAAATACATTGAAATCGGAAGGGATCATGTTGGATGACCTGGAATAACCTGTCATCGTTCATCCACTCGCATTTATTATTTGGCGAAGTCTTTTCAAATATCTGACAGTATGTCCTCAGTTGATACTGAAATATTTTTTGTTTTCGGTGAAGATGTTACCTTTGGAGGGATGTTCCAGTGTACCCGGGGGCTCCAGAAGAAGTTTGGAAAGAATAGTCTTCAATACACCACTTTCAGAACAAGGGATTGTTGCTTTTGGAATTGGACTGGCTGTTGCAGGTTGTACAACTATTGCTGAGATACAGTTGCGGATTATATTTTCCCTGCTTTTGATCAAGTAAGCTTATGAGAATGATTATAGTTATGTAATTGAATAATTTATGTGTAAAGAAAGTGTTGAATCATTAAACCGAGGAGGGTCAGAATCAGTAAGAAATGCAGCGAAGAATATAATATGTCCTACTTTATTGACGAATCTTATATCTTCACAATGCCGTATAATTTTCAATTTGGGTATAATTAAAAAATTATATTAATTTTCAGAAATTTACAATGTTTGCTAAAAATAATTCCTTGAAATGCAAACTCCGCACTAGCGGATGACTTCTGTCATAATGTCTGTATCTGGACTCAGTGCACTGCAATTCGGTTTTCCAATTTAAATTGTAGTGTTTGGGAAGAAAAAAAAGCTTTTATTGAAACTTTGCTCTTAGACAAATTCCTCTTACACTTAAAGTAATTCCATAAATTAATTGTCCTGTTGTAGAAATTACACCCCTATTCTGCTGTTCGTTCTTTTTTCACAAACAGAAATTTTACTCAGATGCAATGCATACTAACTTGCAAAAACTATACAAGGGGACCGCAATTTCTGTAGGAAAATTTGGGAATCTTATAAACGTAATTTTACGTAAAGAAGTGAAGGGAGATCAAAGATGGGTCCGGAAACGCCCTCTTCAAACATTACAAGGAATGATTCCTTGATAATATATTGACACAAACCTCGAAACATTTGATTTTTAGACATTTCCTAGGAAATTAAACCTAGGCTATAAATTAATTAATATCTTAAATTGATCAAATTGACTAAAATAATAGATGAGCCGCGATGTTTCTTGTTCTTCAGACTTTTGTTCTGGTTTCATTGTTAATAGGAAGAGTGTTTGCTGTAGAGTCACCAGTTGGACCTGAGGCCGGCTTTGATACACCTTCTTCATGAGATATTTACCTCCCAGACGCTGTTACTGATATTGTTAAACATTAATGTGGATTGCTCTTCGTCATCATTGATATGAAGGGATTCAGGTGGCACTTTATGAACGTATGTTTTTTTTTATGAATTAAAATTAATAAATGTTGTTTCTCATTTTGATTAGTTTACACATCCCTGAACTATGAAAATAATCTACTTGATTATTGGACGTTCTTGAAAGAGTGTCACAAAATCTATAAAGTTGCCTTTTACTTATTGTAACTTCCAATGGCTCAAGTTATCATAATCGTTATCTTTGAAATCTGTAGCTCATATTACAATTTTCGTTGTAGTGTAACGTTTTTATGCGACACTGTTCCAAGATTGGGAGGGGGGCTCAACTCAAAAATTCCAATAACTGTCGATGAGAAAACTCTATAAGCAGGGCACCTATTATTGTTTATTTAACACAAGTGGTCAAGTCTACGGCAATGACAGCAGGTTATCGTTCTTATTTATGGGGATTACTTTCCTTTTACACTTAAGCTAGTAGGTTAAGAGTTGTGAGTTTCGGGTATTAACTGGTTGTGTCTCGACTCTCTACTCAGTTACGTAGGTTATGACTAGGACTGTGATTTGTATGCAATAAAAACCTGGGAAATGTGCACATATATATGTAAATATATTTGGAAAAATATGCAATTAAAAACTATTAAATATGCGAAAGGCTGCAAAGGAAAAAATTACCTATAGAATGAAATAAACTACAGAAGTAATAGAAACTCTTTATAGACTGAAATAAATTACTACTAAAAGTTACTAAATAATTAATATATAAGAGTTAAAATATAGTGATATATACTGACTCTTCGCTCACCATCTCCATTTCTTTTCACACAAACGTTTAAAACAACTGATCGACATAGAAAAGAATAAGAAAGAAGGGGGGAAATGGGCGTAGAAAACAGTTTCGAGAATAAATTATTAAAGTAGTCAGTATAAAAAGTTCGCAATATGAACACAATGAATTCAAGGGAAACATTGGAGTTCCTGGAATGCACTCATCTCAATAAAAGGTGAGTACACCTGACCAAACAGAAGCAAATTTAGTGGGAAAATTTGGATAAAAGGTGGGATTAATTTTTTATTAATCGTCAGTTTACAAAAAAATAAAAATGGCTTTAAAAAATATTAAAATAGGTATGTACCTACTTCACAGAGCCTCATCCTTGAGCTGCAGAGAAAACTCAAAAATATGAATAAAAATATAAGAAAAAAGTTCAGATATGCAAAAATATGTACTTTTAGCGATATATGCAAGAATAAAAGTAGCTTAAGTTGCTTCTATGTGGGCCTAAACGTAAAGATAATGTTTAAACAGAATGCTGAAGTTAATAGAAAAAAGTATGTAAATGCATATAAATCACTGCCCTAGTTATGACTTTCGGGAGGAGAGGTCTCCCCTAAGCCCCTGCTCCTTAAAATTCTTCTTTGGGGATTGAACATAATTTTTTCACTTATAAATAAAAGAAAAGGTTGCAATCATTAAACCGTGTAGAACGAAGAGGACAAAAACGACAGGGACTTCCCGACCTGAATAATTCAGAGTAATAAAACAGTATTTTCTTTAATGCCTTAATAATATATTATAATTTTAATTTATATATTATAATTTAAGTGACTGGCGCTTTTCCTTTAGTCACTTAGTCATACAGTCAATCTCTGGGGCTTTGTTATACCCACCATTAAAGTTCCCAACTTCTCAAGTTGTACAAGGGCTTAAAATGCTCTAACTAATCACTAATTTAATTTTTATCTCTAAAAAACATTCAGAATAAGGAATTATTTTATTTTTTTTTAAACTTCAAAACTCACCTGCAATTTTTGAAGTATTATGAAATTTGAAAAGTATTATGATCCTACTTATTTTATTGTTAGAGAAGCATATTATTAATATTACTTTTTTTTTCTTAAAATGTTTGTATGTTTTACGTATATCATAAGATTATTGTACGTTAAAAATCATAATTAAAAAATTATATATCTTGAATATGACGGAGATATTTGAAAAATGAAGACTCATGTTTATGTTAATGTCATGTTGATGTGATGTACAGTGTTATCAGTTTATCGGTTGAATGTAGTTCCTACCTTATCATATAATGGCTGTTTCTCGAACTGTTCCTAAGCTATTTATTAGTCTCTTGTCTAAAAAATTACTGTGTAAAAATATAGATTTACGTTGTTGTTCTTCGCAACTCTCATATTTTGAAGAGAAGAATGGACCACAATATGGTATGTTTTTTCATGTTATATGCTTGTTGAAAGTAGACTTTTTAAATACTATTGTGTATTATTTTTTATTTACATTTTAGGAGAAAGTACCAAACTTACTATGTACCAAGCGGTTGGAAATGCTTTAGATACAGCTTTAACTAAAGATTCAAGTGCAGGTAAGGAACATGTGTATTGAGATGGTGTATATGTTTTTATTAATTTATGATTAGATTTATTATAAATTATATGGCCTGAAGACTAGAAAGAAACTTGTAAAACTGTGTATCTACATCTCTTGAATAATCGTGTGTTGCAGTGTAGAATTTTTTTACTATCCTGCCGATTCTACTACAGACGTCTTCTTTTAACGGCCCCCTATCCCTTTGCTATCTCTGTATTCTGCCTAAACTCATAGAAAACATACATAATTAAACCGAAATAATATATAAATCGAAGATTTTTATTTATATATTCCATGCTTGAATTGTGGGATTTTTTTATACAAATTCTAAGTTGGAAACGCGGACATATTGTGGAAATTCATAATAAATCAATAAAACAAATAACGTAATTGATGTATTTCTTATGAAATAGTCAATATTTCAAAAAATAAGTTTGTTTTGTTTTTATTTTATTTTTTTGTCTCCCATACTTTTTCATAGATCAAGATTTGTCATTTGAATTCTGTGCTTGGAAGAAAGTTTCGGCGGAGGATGTTAGGATGGCGTAACATTGTTTTGTAAATTTTAGTTTTCTTGAGACACTCTTCCTGCCTCATATTTATTTTTGGTGTCGATTGTTTCTTTTTAGGTTTACTCTTGAAACTCCCGCTATCAGTAAATTTCATCAAAAATAGTCCTATGTTTGGGTGGTGTTGAGCACAAAAATAGTCCTATGTTTGGGTGGTGTTGAGCACAAAAATAGTCCTATGTTTGGGTGGTGTTGAGCACAAAAATAGTCCTATGTTTGGGTGGTGTTGAGCACAAAAATAGTCCTATGTTTGGGTGGTGTTGAGCACAAAAATTATTAATCAATAGTTAATAGTTTCGCAATCAAAATTATGTTAAAAAAAAGTTTTGTATTTGAAATTCCGTATTGTTTTTAGTTGTTTTCGGTGAAGATGTTGCTTTTGGCGGTGTCTTCCGATGTTCATTGGGACTCCAGGACAAGTTTGGAAGCGATAGAGTCTTCAACACACCTCTTTCTGAACAAGGAATCGTTGGTTTTGGAATTGGACTGGCTGTTTCAGGATGTACAGCTATTGCTGAGATACAATTTGCAGATTACATTTTCCCTGCTTTTGATCAAGTAAGTTTATGAGAATAATTTTTCCACTTATAAATAAAAGAAAAGGTTGCAATCATTAAACCGTGTAGGTCTTGAACTGAAGAGGACAACAACGAAAGGGACTTAACGACCTGAATAATTCAGGGTAATAAAACAGTATTTCTTTAGGATCAAACAGGACATGAAGCTGGTCATTTGGCTAAATGACTGGTCTGTGATATCCCTCGGTTCCATCAGACACTACTCTTTATACTTGCTATCCCTCTGCAGATCCATCCTTTGGAGATGCTTTCACTGGCATAACCGTTCATTAATCAGAAATGAAACTATACTTATCTAACTCCAGTAATTCTTTCACATTTTTTCCACAACGTCGAAGGTGTGAATGTTGTGGTATTCCTCTGTCCTTAGGACTTCCCAATGTAATCTGCGATGAACCCGGATGTCAGGTACTCGTTAAAGACCCCCTACTCAGAAGTTGGAAGTCTGTGACAATTTTATAATATTTCTGATGTATCTGTTGACAGATTGTTAACGAGGCGGCAAAGTACAGGTACAGGAGCGGTGGACAGTTCGACTGTGGGAAGCTGACTATCCGGGCCCCCTGGGGTGCTGTCGGCCATGGAGGCCCCTACCACTCACAGAGTCCTGAAGCCTACTTCGCACACACTCCTGGACTTAAGGTAAACTATCGAATTGTGGATGTTGAGGAGTATCGAGGATCAGCCATAGTGAAAGCATCTCTTCGCTCAAGTTGGAATATAGCTTTTAGAAAACGTGTTGTTACAATCATATGTCGCATTTGCATATAAATTTCCTATGAAAAACGTTTTGCCTATGGTTTTTAGGACATGCTAATGGTTCATCATTATTGAGTTCAGTAATGATAAACATTTAGGGTTTTGTTGGTTAAAGGAACAAAAAAAGAAGAGAAATGAATATGTTAAGAATATAACCCATTTGTGTGGAAATTTCCATTTTAATGGACGAAAATTCGCAAACACTATTTTCAAATGTGTTCACAGTAATCGCGACATCATTTGTTTTAGATACTTTAATTTTTCACAGAACGATGCACCTTGATGGTCTGCTAAAATAATTAATTACTGATTGATTAATCCAAAAACCAACAAAACCCATTCATGAATTGCGCAAGTTCTCAATTTTTTTAATTATATATATATATATTTTTATATTATGAAATAACTTTGAATATACCGCTTTCTAACCAATAAAAAAAAAATTATGAAAATAAACAATTTATAAAAAAAAAAATAGTGTGAAGCGGTTTGCGCAATAAGATGATGTATATGACTGACGTGGGTATATGGTATTATAGGTTTGTATTTCTTTGGCATGACAACACAACGAGATAGCTGTTCACTAAATTTTGAGATGTATTGTTATTGACTGATTACAAATTTAAGAATTATGATTTTTTTTTCTTAGTTTTTATTTAACGTCGCATCGACTGCAGGGCCATTAGTGACTTGCTTCTATATGTCTTCGTAGAATTTTGTGTCTTGAAGAAACTGGATGCGTCCGTTGTATTCGTCGGTGGGTGTTTGAAGTAGTTTTTTCATGTCAGTCGGTAGTTTGTATTTGTTTCTTAATGCGGTGTAGTTTGTGCAGTTAGTCAGTATATGTTGTACTGTGAGCTCTGTGTAGTCTTGGTTGCAGGAGCATGTCGGGTGTTCAAGTCCAACAAATAAGTAGGAATGTGTCAGTTTCGTATGTCCAAGTCTTAGTCTTGTGATGACTACCGTGTCTCGTCTGTTCATGGTGCTTGGAGGTTTCCATGGCTTATTTTCGTCTTATTTTTCTGAGTTTGTTGTCTGCCGTCTGAGTCCATTGATTGTTCCAGTGTTGTTCAATTTTTTTTTTGAAGTAGGTTGAAAGGTCTTGTGCTGTGTTAACTGTTTGTTGCGGCAGTAAGGAGGAGAGTGCAGCGTCTTTTGCAGCAATATCTGCTTTTTCGTTCCCAGAAACGCCAACATGGGACGGGATCCAAATTAGTTTTAAGAATTATGCTTGTTATATCATTTACTAATAACTATTTTTGTACTAGTAGTTATTAATAAATGATGTAACAAGCATAATTCTTAAATTTGTAATCAGTCAATAAAAATACATTTCAAAATTTAGTGAACAGCTATCTCGTTGTGTTGACATGTTTGTTCAATATCAGGATTAGATGAAGATTTTAATCTAAATAAAATGGCTGACTATCCTATCGTTCAGGTTCCCAATTAGGTCGTCAACTTAATTTTTTTAGTAAAAATTTTAAACAAACTTCCTTCCACAATTATAGATTGTAATACCTCGAGGAGCTCTAAAAGCGAAAGGCCTGCTTCTGTCTTGCATCGAAGATCAGGATCCTTGCCTCTTCTTTGAACCTAAAATTCTGTACAGAGCAGCAGCGGAAGAGGTGCCTGTTGGAGACTTCAAACTCCCTCTTGGAAAAGCCGATGTTCTTATTCCTGGTAAACTGAAATCTATAATTAAAGTTTATTCATACTTAAATTAACCCAATTTGGAATTATATTGTTTAAAAATGCATTACTCTGGACTAGACAGATATGCAATGAAAACTTATCTTATTGTGCATTGAAACTATGCTTCTAGCTCTTTATATAGAGTTCTCATAAATAAATACATTGTTGGATCATGGTATTATTAAGAATCTTAAAATGGGAGCCAATTTTTTTTGTATTTTTTTCAAAATCAGTTTTAAAAGTAGTTTCCAGCTCTGCTTTTATCGTAGAATTCGTCTCTAATTATAGTAACAAAACTAAAATGTTTTAACTATAACTGTATTAAATATGAAGGTGAACTTGAAGCGCATTGTTGACTATCACGGGGCGATTGTGACATTCTGTGTTACCGTATTTTTACACATTTGCATATACATATTATATTATTATTATACCAACAAAAAATAATTTTTTATACATATAATAATATCTAATTTAAAACCTGGACTGTTTCACTAAAAGGACTGACGGGAGGATCAACATTTTATTTCTTTCGATACATCAACTGGATTTTTGAAATTCTTACTGTGGTTTATAGTTTTATGCTCTAATCTAGATTATTTATGCTCTATAATTCTATATTATCCGAATAAATAATATTTTGACCCTCCCTTCGCTCCTTTTTGTGGAACAGTCCAGGTTCTCCTGATATAGAGAAACCCCATGGGGGAGTATAAAAAAAATATCTTGTTGTGATATTATATCGTTTATATTGAGATGTAATTTTTTTTATGAAGTAGATATTTTTTTAATGCTCTCCCTCTATTTTTTACTTAGTTTTATCAGATAAAACATGAAAAATATATTTTAAAAAGTCTAGGACAGCTGGGCACCAGGAGCCCCAATTCCGAACTATTACTTATTATTACGATCATATATATATATTGAAAAATTGATGATATTCTCAATTATATTATGTTTTTATGATGGTTTAGCAGTTTCCTGTTATTAGTTAGTTATTGTGACTCATCGCTTTCATCGCTCTTGTAGACATGAGTCCGACTCTACTATGGGCGTCCTAATTCATTGTTTTTTAAAAACATTTATGATGTTTTTCATCTAAATTGATCATCTACTTTTCAGGTGATCAAGTGACTCTGATCGGGTGGGGAACACAGGTTCATGTACTTACCGAAGTAGCTGCCATGGCCAAAGAGAAACACAACATCTCTTGTGAAGTTATTGACTTAGTAACCATCATACCTTGGGACATGGAGACCATTTTTGAGGTTTGTATTTATTTGGTCGTTCTCTCTTTTCAATCTTACATCTGTAACTCAATCAAGTGAATCACCTGCAATGTACTTCCCCAGCATGAATTAATCAATTACGTTTTCGCTCTCCCTCTAATACCATCGACCATTTGTGCTAAACATCATGAATCCTCATAATAGCAGTCATCCTCATCATGGCAGTTTTGGAGGGAAGGATTTTTGAGTAGAGCTTCCCTCTGATACCCCCCTCATCCGGCCGATTCCGCATAAAATGGCGAAGTGTCGTCCTTACATAGTTTTGAATTTACATATGAAATGTGTCGG
This sequence comes from Aradus depressus, assembly GCA_963662175.1. Taxonomy (NCBI): domain Eukaryota; kingdom Metazoa; phylum Arthropoda; class Insecta; order Hemiptera; family Aradidae; genus Aradus; species Aradus depressus. The sequence goes on from OY759215.1 coordinate 42,534,065, forward strand.
TACATTCATTTCAACGGCAGTTATTATTTTTTTTCTATCAATCCTCCTACCTAATCTTCCTCATTCCTTTGGCCGATTTGGCTGAAAATCAATATGTGTCATCCTTAAGGGTGTTTGAATTGAAATATAAAATTACGTGTCGATACATTCATTTCATCGACAGTTATTGGAATTTTTGAGTTGAGCCCCTTAGATTGATTCCCCTCTTCGGGCGATTCTGTGGAAAATTAATAGGTGTCTTCACGTAATTAATTTTGTGATGATACATTCATTTAAACAGAAGATTTTTTTTGTGTAATAAGCCTCCCCTCTTCCCTTTTGCCGGATGAAAATCAATAAGTTGTGACGGCCATAGGGGATTCTGGATACACATATAAAATTTCGTGTGGATCTATTCATTATATCGGGAGTTATCGTGTTCACAGACACACAGAAAGTAAGACTTTCTTTCATTTTTGGGACCAGTGTGTCGGAAAACAAAATTCCGTTGAAAATTCAACATAGAATTTCTGGCGGATCACATAACGCTCTATACTTTGTATAACTGGGGAAGTAAAAATCATTGTCAATAGATAAAATTCCTGTGCAGTGCTGCTATCTATTAAGTATAGCAATCAATTTTATGTGTAGTAATCCTGAATATAATAGAAATCCTGTACTTTCTCAGAGTATGGAATCACTCACTCTTCCTTATTTAACCCCATAAATCTGCGAGTGAAAGTTGGTAATTTAAAATGTTGTACTGAAAGCTGGAAAAATATTTCTTTCTCTCTTTGTCATTTTGTTTGACATAATTTTCCTCAACAAAACTAGAATTTAGAAAAATTCCTGAAACTTTCAATTAGATTTTTTCAGTAGGTTTTTATTTAGATGGTATTAATTTAAAAAAATAAATAAAATATTTTTAAGACTAGTTTTCGATTATTCTTTCAAAATATGTTCGTCCTAAAATTCTATTTTTTATTCATTATTAAAATCTTGCTTGAAATCGGGAAATAATATAATTGTCTGATCAACAAATGTGAGTATCCATATGTAAATAAAAAAGATGAATAAAATAATATGTTTGGAGAATATTTGATAATGGAATAGCAGATACATAGTTATTGTGATTCATGACCGGGTTTTAACCCGTACATCGCCTACTACCGCCTACTAGGGTGCTCTGTCGTCGCTCTGGTGGACATTAGCCCGACTCTTCCGAGTTCTTAATTTTGCCTACCCTAATTTTTCATTCGCTAGGCTAGGGATCTTTAACGAGTATCTGAGATCGTACAGCATCGGGACAATCGTTTAACGTCCCATCACTTCATGCTCAAGGTTTTTTGTATATATAGTTGAATGTGTTATTAAATTACATGAAACTGTTGCAGTCGGTGAAGAAAACTGGACGAGTTATTATCACGCACGAAGCTCCTCTCACCTGTGGTTTTGGCGCTGAACTCGCTGCCTCCATCCAGGTATTTATTTGTTTTTATTTATTTAATTTTTTCCAATGAATACAGTTAGTTATATCACATATATTGTCCTAGCATATTATAATCTATATGTGGGTCCATTAACGCATCTTGAAAAAAAAAATATTTTTTTGAACAATAGCAAAAAGAGACATGTTTTCTTTTCAATTCTCTCCATATTTTATCAATACTTACTGAATACCGAAAGGAAATTGGACTCTCTCTCTCAGGGCAATTATAAAAGTAATAATTAAGTGGGTGATTTATTTTGTCTAATTATAAGAATAATTTGAGTTTTGGAGAAAATTTGAAAATGTATATTCCTCAAATACGCTACACTCCAATTTTTGTTTTCAAACATGGCTCAAATCAATGCTTATTTTGTCTATTCAATCTCACAAAAGGAATTGAGTTGTTGCGATTTTTTCTTTAGGAGCTGTTGCGGTTTTAGAGCAAAAAAACCTGGTTTGTGTTCTTGATTACGAAAATCGCGATTTTTATGAATTTATATGACAAATTATTACAATTTCAATGTACAATATCCAAATTAATAATGTCTAACATGGAACATGTATTGAATGAATTGCGTTAATAAACAACCCTCATTAAGAAACGTATTCGCACATTCATGACTACTCGAACAACATGTAAATGTATCAATCATTATCATTGTACACTTTGAACTACGAATCTCTCTTCATGACTACTCGAATAACATGTAAATGTATCAATCATTATCATTGTACACTTTGAACTACGAATCTCTCTTCATGACTACTCGAATAACATGTAAATGTATCAATCATTATCATTGTACACTTTGAACTACGAATCTCTCTCTTTGTAAATATGGTATTTAATATCGTCTGTTTTGTGAACAGAACTTAGTAATGTGTAAAATTACTAATAATATTTCCGAACAAATCGAGAAGATTAGTAGGTCACCGGTTTGAAACCTGGCCGAAGCCCTTGGATTTTTATCTTGAGCACGCCGTTCTTCGGATGGGACATTAAGCGATAATCCCGAGCCTGAATGATGTCACTCTAGTTTAATAAACCTTGGTAGACAAAATTTAGGACTCCCACAGAAGAATCGGGCTCATGTCCACCACAGCGACGAAAGAGCGCTCTGGTAGTAGATATGACCTCGCTGCATGATCTCATTTTAATCCGATAAGGTTCATTCCTGTCCTTTTCAAGAAAGTATTGACATCTGATATGAAGCTTCTTGATAGCTTCAATAAAAATTCATTGAATAGGTTAGAAAACGAAGAAGATCGTAAATAGTCCGGTATCAGTGAGGCGAGACTGGGATGACGAACGAAGCGATCAGGGTCGGAGCCCATAGTATACGTAATAACACACTAATGTGTTACTGCGGCTTTGAGATACAATATGTATTTATTTTATAATATATTTTGTGTATTAACTTTAATTTTGGTTTGGTTATTAGGAAGAGTGTTTCCTGTACCTAGAGGCGCCAGTTGGACGCGTGACCGGCTTTGATACACCATTTCCTTACGCTTTAGAGACATTTTACCTCCCAGACAAATGGAGGATCATCGACGCTGTTACTAATATTGTTGAATATTGATGTGGATTGCTCTTCGCCAGCTTTGATATGAAGGGACTCACGTGACAGTTTGAAGGTATTATATTCTTGGTAAATGACAATTAATCCCTGTTGTGTATCTCAATGTGAGAGTTTTTTCTTCTTTAGATTAGTTCACACATCTCGGACCTGTGAAAATAATCCTTAGTTCGTTATTAGACGTTCTTGAAATAGTGTTGCAAAATCACATACTACATACTCTTCTACATATTGTAATGACCCATTTGGCTTGTTTTTATAACCGTTACCTTGAAATTCTGCGTACAGAAAATGCAGATCTGAGAATCTAAAAGAAAGATCTATATGTTGGACCTTTAGAGGAGCATAACTTTTATATATAGGTTTCAATGCCAATCTAACTCGGCGAAAGGATAATCCTGGGAGAGATGATCCCTCAATTTCTTTTTCAAAAACGTTTGTGGGGAAGCAGCGCCATTTAAAATCCATCCTCTTTTCTTCAGAGACAGGTATACAGCTCAGCACTTATTAGACTGCTACATTTGATTGGTTTAACCGATTTAAAGGTTAAGTTAGGTTAGGTTTTATGACTCATGCCCGGGCTTTAACTACGAGGTCATATCGCCTACTACCAGAGACCTCTTTCGTCACTCTGGTAAACATGAGCCCGACTCTACTGTAGGAGTCATACATTTTGCCTATCCTAAATTTTTATTCAGCTAGGGCAGGGGTCTTTAACGAGTACCTGACATCGTACAGGCTTGGGACCATCGCTTATCGTCCCATCCGAAGGACGGCATGCTTAAATTTATTTTACCTCCCAGATAAAATAAACTAACGGCCTCGGTCGATTTATAGAATTTTTATGTCATTGTTTTCAACAGCTCTTTTTAACGATATGCATTAAAGTGCAGGTGCCATTGAAAAAAAAAATGAAAAATGACGTCAGCCTCGTATTTCTTGGTGGCGAGGTCTCACGAAAATCGGCTTATCCTTGCTAGCTACACCAACCTGCCTCATTAGAATTTCTTGGATGGAAATATATGATATGGACCAGGAAGTTGATTTTTATTGGATGGAATAAGCTAAATTATTATAGCATAACAAATGATCATGTTTGTTTATTTATTGTTTTGTTTTTAGGACTGAAGACTGAACCAGAAACTGAGCTTTAGGGGAAAATTCTATTGGGGATGATGAATGATGTATATGTTCTTAACACTCTCCTGGGTGTCACAACTAATATTGCCACCGAGGGATCTCTACAATTACATACAAGAACTACGAATGACTTACAATGGGTACCTCCTTCCAAAACCAGGGAGATCTCCCATTGGAAGTTCTTTGTTGCTTTTATAATTTCTGATGGTGGCCACCATTATTATATATATTTTATTTTATTCAAAATTACATATAAGATATAAATATATTTTTTATATTCCAAATTACAATAAATGTATATAATTATGTATTTGTGACTTTTATTTCTTCATTAACCTGAAATGATTACTTTTTTCTGGCATTTTTTCCAGAGTTGTCTTCAGATTTGACAATATTCCCTTCTTCAGGTCACAAGTTCATTTGGATCCGATGAAAAAATGTGGAAGTGTTCCAATATATTGCTGAATGTGATGGTGCCTTTGTAAGCAATGCGAGAAAAAATATCCTAAAAAATAAAAAAAAAACATCACAGAGAAGAAATAACCTTAGAAATTGGAAAAACATTATACATATATACAATACAATGTAGAAGGAAATCGAGGTTCTGTCTGTAACAGGAATTTCTCAGATGACTCCTTACCACTCCCCCCTCTCAAAATCATTTCATACTGGCGTTACTGGGTATAAGGAACTGACTTTCAGAACTATGATGTACTATGAAAGACTAACAACCGCTGATGCCAACCTTCATACAACCCCGCAACGCCAGTATGAAATGATTTAATGAAGGAGAATGATCTACATGTAGAAACGTGTTTGGTATAAGAAAGTGTTATAGTCACATCAAATATATTACTTCCACAGCTATACGAAGTATAGGGGAAGTATAATAATAATCGGTCAAAAATTCGATGCGGAGTTTTGAACGGAATTTTATGTTTTCCGACCTTTAGAATCCAAATATGAAGAAAACAATGTCTATCTGTGTGTCTGTGAACACAACTCCCGTTAGAATGCATGTATCGACATGAAATTTTATTTGTGAATGCAGAACCCTTCAACGGGGACAACTATTGTTTTTCAGCCAAATCGAACAAAGGAGAGGGGGGACGACACTTACCAATTTTCGTCGGAATTGGCAGAAGGAAAGGGGGGATCAGAGGGGCTCAACCCATAAAACCCAATAACTCGATGTAATGAATTCATCGACACATAATTTAGTATGAGGATTGAGGATCCTGTAAGTTTTCTGTTGAATATTAGCGCAAACGGACGACTGGTTTTGGCGAGAGAGCGAAAAGTTAATTGATTAATTCGTTCTGGGGAAGTACATTGCCGATGATTCACCGACCACTTTTTTTTTGTTATTGGTAAAATAATAATTATATAATTTTTCATTACAATAAATATTCGTTTCTCATTGATTTCTTTATACACATCGCTGGTGGTCGTCTGCTTTTTACTCTACTGTCTTCGACCTAAGTGGCCCTAACCATCAGCCCCTTGAAAAGAATGTCTGCCTCCTCCAGAGGTTGGGTGTTTAGTGTTGTGCTGGTGGTCAGGGTGGGATGCAATTGTGTCGGTGGACCACTTTGGTGAGGTGGGGGTTGCGGCCGTCAAGGCTGTTCTCCGGCCTTGTCAAGGCTGTTCCCTGCTATTTGTACATCTAACCTACCTTATATAGCACCTCCATCTGGCCCAATTACCTGTCTGTCTGCCACTACTTCATCACATCAATAGCTAGTACTTATTGGCGTTTTCTAAGTTGAATACTTTGTAAGAATTATGACCAGTGCAGTGGCGTATCGAAATTTTGAGTGGTCTATGTACCAAATTCGTAGTGACCCATCTTATTTTTCATCCTTTGGTCATATGAGAATAAAATAACATAAGGTTTATCATTTGAAATGTAATAAAAATAATATAAAAACTAATTTTTCGAAAATATTCATTATATTTCAATACAAGTAAAGTAGAAAATAATATATTTTTTTTTACGCAAGCGATCGTTTTTCCAGAGACAGTAGGTAGTAGTTATTTTGACTCATGCCTGGGATTTTACTACGAGATCATGTCGCCTACTACCAGAGCGCTCTTTCGTTGCTCAGGTGGACATGAGCCCGACACTACTGTGGGAGTTCTACATTTTGCCAGGTTGATTCACTTAGGGTAGGGGGTCTTTAATGAGTACCTGACATCTCCGAGCCTCCATGGTCCATTGCTTATCGTCCATCCGAAGGACGGTGTGCCCAACGTTTTTTCACCTCCCAGTTAAAAAACCTACGGGCCTCTCTGAGCTCAGTAGGCAAGCGCGCTACCTCTGAGCTACCGACGCCCTCAGTAGACAGCATCGACTCCTTAGTAGACAGGTTATATGCAAGATCATTAATGCAACTTCAAATGCTGATGGCGCCGGTAGCTTAGAGAAAACCTTAAGCACGCCGTCCTTCGGATGGAACGTTAAGTGAGTGATAGTCCCGAGTCTGTACGATGTCAGGTACTTGTTAAAGACCCCTACCCTAGGTGAATAAAACTTGGGGTAGGCAAAATTTAGAAATCCCATAGTTGAGTCGGGCTCATGTCCACCATAGCGACACAAGAGCGCTCTGGTAGAAGGATTCGACCTCATAGCTAAAGCCCGGGCATGTCACTATAACTAACTCAAGCGTTGCATGGCTGGACGAGTGGCGCGGCCTGGCTGGGTCATTTTGAAACATTAGATCTGGTTTACTTGTAAATATAACCGCTAGAATACGCTCTACTCTCTATTTTTTTTTTTTTCCTCTTTTTGTTTGCTTAGCTTGTTATCTAATGTTTCGTTTTGATCTTTAATCATGACGGAAGACGTAGAACAACTGATTTCAAACTGACAATAAATATATTTCGGTCTAAATTAGCAACATTTGGAATAAAGCTCCTGGGTCAGTGCTTTCAATAGGTGTGCTATGACGGTTGTCTGAACGTGCTGCGAAAACAATTTTAATAAATTAATAAAGATACTTTATTTGCAAAGTATAGGTTCAATAAGAAATAATGCATAAAAATAACATAATTAAAGTGAATTTTAAACATCTACTTATATAGATACGCATTTTAAATTCAAACAGCATTTACACGGCTCAATATGACTAAAGCTGATTTTGCTATGACTAATAATACTAATATACTAATACTCTTATATTTGAACATAGTATGGCTTGTAGAGAATAAATAATTTATTTTGACCATAGTAGTTTGTTTATCATTTTAGTTTTAGTATAAATTAGTATAGTTAGTTATTATGCCTCATGCTTTGACTATAAAGTCATATCGCCTACTACCAGAGCGCTCTTTGTTCCCTCTGGTGGGTATAATCCTGAATTCCTTCTGGAGAAATACAATGCGGTGGTTTACCATTTTTTATAACATTGGTCTTCGGCCAGCGTACGTTAGTGCTGTGAATGTGTCAAAATGGCAAGAATATGAATTTCCTGAGTAACATAGTTTTAAATCAAATAAATTTATATGTCATAATTTAAGGAACAACAATGATGATACGAGGGCGCCGTTAGCTCAGTGGAATGCGGGCTTGCTTACTGAGCTCAACATCGCGGGTTCAAGACCCTGCAGAGGTGCGACCCATCACACCCCGACTTCCCATTTCTCCACTCAGGAGTTCCCCAAGGCTCTTCTCTTTCCACGCTCCTTTTCTTAAAAGACCTTCCTTCACACATCAGCTTTTGTAAATACCACCTCTACGCGGATGAACTCAAGATTTATTTATCCTTTCACCCCTCTAATTTTCCTTCCGCTTACTCTCAGATATCAGATGGTATCAATTCCATATCATCCTGGGTCAAACAGAATAAACTCCTTCTTAATCCCGACAAGACCCAAGCGATCATACCAGGCATCAAGAAAGTCCTTAATAACTTACTTGACCCCCTCTCTTAACGCTGGACAATACCAACATCAACTACTCTGATAGAGTCAAAAATCTGGATATCATCCTCGCCCAATCCCTTTCCTGGAGAGACCACTTATCCTACATTTCCGGTAAATCCTTCCAATCCCTTGCACAATTTAAACGATCCCGTCACTCTCTATCACAAAGTTCCCGGCAACATCTCGTATCCTCCCTATTCTTTCCCCATTTCGACTACGGATGCCTCTATAATGATCTGAGCAAGGGACTTGATACCAAACTTCAACGTATTCTGACCACTCACGTCAGATTTGTTTTCGATGTCCCTAGAGACGCTTACATATCGCCCTGGGACTCGAAGTTGAAATGGCTCAAACCCTCCACCCGCCGAAACTACTTCCTAGGTTCATTCCTGTTCAAATGCTGAAATTCAAAGAACCCTACTATCTTTACCAAATGTTCCAATTTAAATCCTCCGTCCACCAAAGACAGACCAGGCCTTTTCATCACTTCCCATCCCTCCTGCCTTCCACAACTCGTTCCTTGTCCAAGCATTCTCTTTCTGGAACTCCCTGCCTCCCCACGTCCGCTACTCTCCTTCCAAGGCTTTTTTCAAATCCTCTCTGTTCCAATTCCTCTTCCATATACAATCTTCCCCCTCCAATTATCCATTTATTCCCCTTTCTTTGTATTTTCCTACATTTATTAAGTCTGTATTTAGTTTGTTTATTCACTTCATCTGGGTATCCTCACTTTTTAAATTATCTCCTTTTCGTCTTTGTACTACATATCTATTTTCCATTTAGTTGCTGTGTAATTTAATTATTTATAAATTTTTTTTATCTATTTATATGTATATTTATTATTTTACTCTCAGCAACAGTACTATAATAGAGTTGGGCTCATATTCACCAAAGTGACGAAAGAGCCAGTTGGTAGTAGGCGATATGACCTTGTAGCTAAAGCCAGGGCATGAGTCATAATAACTAACATGGGAGTTCACTATATTAAATTTAATTGTAATTATTAATAAACTATCTACTGACGGTATGTGAGGCACTTTGCAGACTCGGCATCTTAAATAAGGGTTACTATATTCTTTACAAAGAGGTGTACATTTTTTAATAAATATATATTTCTCTAACGAGAACGTGGGTGGCACTTAGTATGTTAGCACACCTGTAAGCTGGTTTGCCTTCTGAAATAATCCCTTGTTATTGTGCAAAATTTCAGGTAGATATTTTAAAATATTGAATAAATAAGTCTTGCGTAATGTGCAACCACACCCTTGAACTTGAGATAAACCAATTTATGTTCTGAAATGAAAGTATTTATAATTCTCCTACACTTGAAGATAAAGACTGTCAAAACCCTTGATAATATATTAAAAGACATTACTAAAATTATAATTTTCCTATTCTGGAGGCCAGAGAGGTATAGCTTATATATTCTTTTTGAAACAAGTATAAAACTCATAAAGGAATTTATTTTTTTCAATGCCCTTCTCCACTTCTTGAAGACAATAGAAACAATAATAAAAATTTGTCACTTGATCACCGGCTATATATTTATTTCCTCAGCACGAATAAATTAATTACGTTCTCGCTCTTCCTCCAAAGTCTATCGACAGTTTGGGCTGAAACACAATCTTCATTTATTCATTATAACATGCATACCATCACAAAAGATGCAGGGCGCCAAATCGGAATGGGCCTAGGGCGCAATCTAACTCAAATCCGGCTTTGAATGCCAGTATGAAATGCATTTGAGAGAAGGTAGAGTGATCTGGACATAAATGATTGAAAGTTCTGTTTTTGTCACATATTTTCTTCTGGATATGTTGAAGGACATGTTTAGCAACCAGATGTCTGCATAATGACAATTTCTCTTCATTGGGCTACTCGAGATATACCTAATTATATTTATATTTAAAATAACCATTTTTGAAAGTATTTACCTGAGTAAAGCGAAGCCATAAGGAGGTGTGTTTCACCAATGTGTATCATGCATACATTATGTAATTAACAGTGATTACAATTACCCCTCTGGGGCCTGAACGGCAAGATGGGTTTAATGACATATTTATTTATTTTCTTTTAATTTTGAATATTTACCATCGGTTATATGACTATAAGTAAATTTTATGTGATACAATTAAAAAAAAAAGGGGGAAATAAATGAAAACAAAAGCACAAGAAAGGTAATAGATAACAAAATAATTTATATACAAAACTAAGTGAAAATATTAAATTTAAATAATTGTAATAAAGATAAACAATAATAATTTAAAAAAAAAAAAATAATTATCAGGAGTGGAATTTGGAGATGCTGAACTTTATGAGTTTTTTGTTTTTGAAATGGGTACCAAATGATTCCTCAATACCGTCCTAGTTATACTGAGTACATAAAAATATGCGATAAAAAAAACGGCGGATACAGGACATTTTACTCAAATAAAAAAGTTTTTTTTTTCAAATGAAATGAAATAGGTATCAAATTAAAGACAATTTAAAGGCGATTGCTAAAACTGTATGAACACTCTTACATTACGTAGTTAGAATGGCTAGTAAAAATAGTTTAAAAAATATGAAACCTCTCATCCCAAACTCGTCTTACATCTATCCACAAAATGCCGAAATCGATGGCCCAATTCGAAATTGAAAGCGTTCCAAGTTTAGTGAAGTTACTTTTCTTTGCTTCATTGTCTATTAAGGCTATGAAAATTAAAATACAAGGTAACTTTTATATGTGCATGATGTATGAATGCTTTCGAGTTTGCATTGGGATTCAGACTTCGGCCTATGTACAAATTATGTATTGAAGTTAGTGTTAGCAGTATGAATTTGCTTGAGTTTTTACTTAGAAAAATATTTGCAATGAGAGGTTTCATATGTTTCTAAACTTTTTTTTTATAATTTGTAGTAATTTTCGTTCGTAGTATTAGGGAATTTTTTCCTAATTATTTTAATATTTATTGATCCTATGAAGAATTTAGTTCTTATCAAAATTAAAGTGTATAAAACTTATCTACAATAATGAGTACTACATTAACGATTTCAATGCTTCCACTATAATCTGAGCTTAATAGAGAACCATCGAGGCAATTTCGGTTGCTCCGTCAAAGTATGGCGAAGGGCCTTTGTGCTTGTCTATTATGTAATCCGAAACTGCTTCCATGTGTGTTTTTTCTAATTAAATATTTAATTTTAGTTTTTTATTGATTTATTTTTATTAAATTTTAGTTTATATAAGCTTAGTAGTTTATATATATAAACGAGTAAGCTTGTATAAACTAATATTAAATAAAAATAAATCAATAAAAAACTTTATCAAAAATTTAAATAAACATCATACATCATAGCAGAATACAAATGAAGTAATGGATTGATTGATCAGCAATGAGTGAGTACACAATACTTCGGGTGTTTTACAATACATTTGTTACTTTACTTTAACTATTGATTAAGTAACGATGAGATTCTCTTTGATAAGCAGGTATCCTTCCCTGTATCTGATTATCTCTGTCCTCCTTTTACCGATGGATAAGAACCTCCCGACAGAATGAAGTCAGTGTACAATATTAAACATATTAATATTGTGATGACATATTTTGTTTTATATTAACTTATTCAATTATAGATGCTACACTTGACTTCTAAAGAAAGGGAGTTATCTCTGTTAGAAGCCATGGAAATCAACAAATACAACAAAGACACACATTACAAACTACTCAACGAACAAACGGATTTAAATCATTCCCCCCTCCTCAATTTGAAACTTCCAAGATATACTTGGCTAACTATTATTATACTCTGTTCACAATTAATAATTTAATGTTTCAGGGGTGCCATATGTTTTTATTTCAATTTACAGTGATCTAGTAGTTGTCTCTTTTTTAGTTTTTAATTGTGATATAGGTAATAGGTTAATATTGATATCTATAGGTTAGGTTAGGTTTCATGACACATGCCCGGGCTTTAACTACGAGGTCATATCGCCTACTACCAGAGCGCTCTTTCGTCACTCTGGTGGACATGAGCCCGACTCTACTGTGGGAGTCCTAAATTTTGCCTACCCTAAATTTTTATTCATCTAGGGTAGGGGTCTTTAACGAGTACCTGACATCGTACAGGCTCGGGACCATCGCTTAACGTCCCATCCGAAGGACGGCGTGTTTAAGTTTATTTTACCTCCCAGATAAAATAAACTAAGGGCCTCGGTCGGGCTACGAACCCACGACCTTGAGCTCAGAAGTCAAGCACGCATACCACTGAGCTACCAGCGCCCTCAATATAGGTAATAGGTTAATATTGATATATATTATTTAATTATTTTCTGATTAAATTGTGATATAGTAGGGTAGTTCCCCCCTCCTGTTCTTTCCACCTCCCTCACTCTTCCCCTCCTACCCCTCTATCTTGACTTTTTTCAAAATATTACCACCAGTCATAAGTCTGTATCCTGTACACTTGATAATGCTCTAACCAGCGAAATATATTGTGTACTTTATATAAATATAGTGGACTTTTCTGACTTGTTCCAAGTGTTTTTATTCAGTTATGTTGGTTTTGTTTAATTAACTTTATATTACTTTTCTTATTGTTTTATTTTTATTTAATTTTAGCTTATAGGCTTACTATTATGTGTTTATTTGTTAGTACAGGCCCTCAAGAAGACACATTGCCGAAAGCTTGACAAACTTTCATGAATTTTGTTTTATCCACGATAATTACCTGATCTTTCCCTTTCTATTACATCGTTGGTCAATCTTATTATATATTAATGTCAAATAACATGCGAACTACATTGTCCAAGACACTTTCACTCATGAGGAGGTCGTTTCCAACTGACATTTTTCCCTAGAGACGGAAGCTGCACAGTTAAATGTAAGATAGGCACTAAAGTCTAAATTACCTCTATCTAAAGTTTCAATTAAACTGAAGTGCTGGAGGGTTTTGAGAGAGTTTCGACGGGTGTCGGACCAGGTAGGCTCAGCCTTGAGAGCTCTGCGGCTCCAGTCTTACCTTGAACTTTGTCAAGAAACTTCTTGTTTTTCAAGGAGACCCCTTGTTTGGTCTTTTCACTTTTTTTTCTTTCTTTAGGCCTAAACAATATTAACAGCCTCCCGAAATGTTTTCTGCATATCAATTAGAGGATCTCGGAGGAACAGGCCTCCATTTCCTCTCTTCATTAAATTTCTCTGCTATGAAAATTTTTTTTAAATTTTGCTAGCCCCATTAAATTTTAATGATTTCATTCCAGTCAGTGAAATACGAAAAAAATTTAGGTAGATTTTTTTTTCAATGCCAATGATTCCAATATGGCTTAGAATTTAATCAATATTAGCAAGGATTAGTTAGTTATTGTGACTCATGCCGGGCTTTAATACTAATATCATCAGAGCGCTCTATCGTCGTCTGGCGGACATGAGCCCGACTCTACTATGGAAGACTAGATTTTGCCTATGGTTTATTCTTTAACGAGTAACTGACATCATACAGACTCGGGACCATCGCTTAACGTCCCATCCAAAGAGTAGCAGGCTCAAGGTTGTTTCACCTCCCAAATGAAAAACCTAAGGGCCTAAGGCCGGGTTTAGAACCCGGTTTGGATGAGTTGACCAACGATGTAATAGAAAGAAGAAATCAGGCTTGTTGTAGATAAAAACAAACTCCAAGAATTTCTGTCAAACTTTCGGCACTGAGTGTGCCATCTTTAGGGTCTGTATTGACATATATACATAAGCATTAAGTTTATATAAGCTACAGTTAAGTAAATATGAAACAATAAAAACTCAATATATCTAAACAAAACCTAAATCATTGGCGAATGAAAATATTAGAAAAAATTTAAATTAAAGAAAATATGATATCATTAATATGGTTAAAATTGTTTTAATCCAATTCATTCCGCCAGGAAGTTATTTATCCACGGGTAAAAAGAAAATTCAGGGGTAAGCGGTATATAGAGATCAATTTTTTAATTTTTAGCCGTATAAATGATATATTTTGTTTTATTTTAATGATTTTTAAATTTTTATTCTCTTATGATTGTTTAGATACAATTAGTTTTTTTGTTATATCTTTACATAATTGCAGCTTATATAAACTTATTTGTAGCAATGTAGCCAGAAATTAGTTTTTATTGATCAAAAGCTTTATCCCCAAAGTGCCCCCTTCCTTAGAATTTAAAGTATTTATTTCGTTATGAATATTTCAGAAAAAAAAAGATTCAGACACTGAGGATATAATATATTTTGTTTGAGAATACTTGTTGAAATTCAGAAAATTTTATGTAAAGGTTAAATGTAGTTGAGATTTTTTTTTTTTTGGCCTTATGGTCGATGCATATTAGCCAAATAGAGAAATTTACTGGAATTCGGAGGAGAAGCAGAGAAACGTGGTCTTCATTTGAATGTAGATAAGACCGTATACATGAAGATCACACGGAACCCTGTGCAAGACGCTCCTGAAGTAATTTCTATCAATGAGCACCAATTTCCAGTAGTTTGGGAATTCAAATATCTTGGGGCTCTGATCACAGAAGATAATGACGTTAGCCACGAAATAAGAGCACGCATTGCTGTAGGGAACAGATGTCTATTTAGGCGGTGCCAGGAGAAGAGGAAGACCGAGACTCGGTTGGCTGGACGACGTCGAGGCGGACCTCCGAGTGTTGGGCATCAGAGGATGGAGGGAGAAGGATTTGGATCGAGACGAATGGAGGAGGATTGTGACGGAAGCTCGGGTTCTTTCAGGACCGTAGCGCCGCAAGAAGAAGAAGAGAAATTTGAAATGTTTGTTGTTGTTCCCTGTCATTGGTAACAGGGAATAACTATCGTTAAGTGCCAATAGAAACTAAATAAATACATCTAAAATCAGAAAAAAAAGTTGTAATTTATTTCTTCCTGTTTTTCGTAAAATAATCTTCGAGTTGGACTATTTTGAATACAGTAGGAGGTCCCAATACATATTTCTTATTTGCATATATCGAAACATTCAATTCTTTATGTTTTCTAAGCATTATTTATTCTCTCCCACGCTCAATTGTAATGCAATTCAGCTGACGAATGCAACATCTTGTACTTACAGTATGTATTTATTATTTATATCTACATAATATATTATATCAAACTAATTTGCTCTTGTGATAATCAATTTCCTGCTGGTAGATAATTTAAAAGAGAACCTTAGAACCACTTAAATCTTGTATCAATATTTAAAAGTCAATAGATTTATTGCCTGCAACTTTTTTTCTTTTTACTTCCCCATACGATGTTATGTAATCGATCAGAAATTCGATAGGGTCCTCAACGAAATTTCATGTCTTCCAACATTCAGACTTCAAAAATGAAGACAAAACATTACTGTGTTTCTGTGAACGATACGAATTTTCTTATGAGTATCCATTTCATATATAAATTCAAATCCTATCAATTTTTAGCCAAAACGGTCAAAGGAAAGGGGGGATTAGGGGTGAGGCTTAACTCAAAAACTCTAATAAGTGCCGTTATAATGAATGTTTCGACATAAAATTTCATATGTAATTTCAAAACCGTATAAGGACAACAGTTATTAATTTTCAGGAAAATCAGCCGAAAGGAAGAGGCGGCGGTCAACTGAAAATCCCTAATAACTGCCGATATAAAGAATATATCGGCATAAAATTACATATTTAGAGTCAACACCTCATGAGGACCATACCCGTTAAATTTAAGCAAAAGGAAAAAAGTGGTTCAGGAGTGGGGACTCAACTCAAAAACCCTAAAAATGCCGATGTAATGAATTTAACCGACACAAAATTTAGTAAGGCCTTTGTAAGTCAACTATAGATTATTAGTGCTAACAAATAAATAAAACAAACTTATTTTTTAAATATTGTCTATTCCACTAAAGATAGATAGGAATAGACAATATTTCAAAAATAAGTTTGTTTTATTTATTTATTACAAGTTTCCACAATATGTCCGCGTTCCTCAACTTAGAAGTTGTTATTAGTGCTAACGGTCGACTGGTTTTGGAGGGAGGAGTTAATTGATTAACGTTTCGGGGAAGTACATTATCGGTGATCTACCGACGACTTTCCTCTTTTCTGTTCGAGTAATATCTATTAGTCAGAAAGACAGTTATTGATTCGATGTGATTATGCCGTGGAGTTTTGTTGAAGTTACCTTTCTGCTGCTCCGTAGGATGTCTTACGCTGCACCAACTGCTTTATTATATATAAATAAATGAAGGCCCATCTGCTTTATTATAAATTAAACACATATTAATGTCGATGGTGGAACTCGAGGCCTCCGACTTTGAAACACCAGGATTAAAAACCCTCTCTTTGAAGAAAAGATAGTCCTCTTAACATTTGAAGGGTGAATTTTCATAAGAGCCTTTTCATGAATTTTACAAGAGAGGAAAAAAACTGAATCTCAAAGGCAAAGCAAAGGTTAATACCATTCCCTCTTTTAGCAGAAAAGACAACCACTTGTTGACCGATTTAGGCAGTTTTCTTCTCCATAGAAATATGTATATTGGCCTTAAATAAATGCCTATCTACCTAATTTTTAAAATTTTATTTTATTATTTTATTTTTATCATTAATTTATTTCATGTTTTTTAAAGTGAAAAAAAATTGTCGGGGAATCACCGGCTTCGTACTTCCCCAGCATGAATTAATCAGTTACATATTTGCTTTCCCTCGAAAGCGAATTGACCGTTTGGGCTAAAATTCCATATTTGATTTGCATAGTGGCTTCTGAATCCTCATACTAAATTTTGTTCATTAGATACATCGGCAGTTATTAAGGTTTTTGAATTGAGCCCCCTCTTGCCTTCAGCCGATATCGCTGAAATTTGACAGGTTATGTCCTCATTGGGTTTAGCTGATTTCGCAGAAAATCATTGCGTCCTTAGAGTTTTCTGAATGTGTGGATACATTCGTTCTATTGGAGTTCTTGTGTCCACAAACGGACTTTTTTTTTTCATTTTTGGAATCAGGATGTTGGGAAATATAAAATTCCGTTTAAAACTCAGCATCGAATTTCTGAGCGATTCCATAACTTCCCCTATACTTCTTATAGCTGTGGAAGTAAAAAGAAGTTCACCCTATCCAAGCTAGTCACTCTATCCACTGAAATCAAGGCCCATATGAGCTCTGTAGCCAGCCATTTTTACCAATCAACCACCGCGGCCCCCTCAGGTGAGTGCCCACTCACGCTAGAAATATATTTCCTTCTTCCATTCATCAAATATTCATGGTGCCCCGACGGTCTACATCCAACAGTTTTAATGCCTGTTTCTTCTCCTCCTCTTCTTTTCCAGGAGGTTTCTCAGTCTCCACTTCAGTAGGAAGATGATGTTTGATAATCATATCCATTAAGTCTTCTATGTTGTCTTTTACCACTTGAAAAGATCATATATTTAATTAATTTTATATTGTTTTTAATTGGGAGATGTCGTCTGATTATGTGATGTCAATGTCTGGCCCAAGTCAGGTATATTCTACTCAAATCAACTGGTTTAGGTTACCATTGACATTAGATGATGTCATCCCTTATATTCTGTTGCATGTCTTCATTTATTTATACTGTTTTGTTTTTTGTAGTATATTCGCACAAACAAGACTACCCGAGAACGATCCACTACAAACACAGCCGTAGTAGGATTCATAGTCCTTCATTGATAAAGGTTTGTCGGTGTTATTTGTGAATGAAAATGATATTATATAGAAGGTTGCTTCTTTTAAGCTGCCAATTTTTGTTGTTGTTAACAGCGTAACTGATCTTGTGTCCATTGAGCAGCCTGGGTACAGTCCACGTTGCCAAGTCAGAGTACCCTTTTTTTTTTGTTATATTTTTTTTCCTTCACTTTGACAGACCTTTTTAGTATTGCTATAACCATAATTATTATCTTGTTATTGGGTCAAAAATGATTCTTGTCTTTGAGTAACGGAGCAAAAAAAAAATAGGAAATAGTTTTCCACAGCTTTTTGTTATAAAATACTCTATTCTGTTGTATTTTTCCTCATATATTTCGCCGAGTGTGTCGACCCTTCGCATAAATTCCCAGTCCCACTCAGACATCCTACACAGCTACATAATGTCGATTTTAAACAATAAATATTTGTCTTGTCTTTCCAATTTAATAATAATAAAACCAGCGGTTTATAGTGAATGTCTTGAAACCCACACTAAATAATGAAACTTGAAAAATTACGTCAAATCAAGAGGCAAACACCATGTAAAATACTAACTCCAATCTAGTAGATATTATACACGACGGCAGGAATAATAATCAGAAGGCGCAGGTATTATAGAGGAAGCGTGCTTGTACACTGGGCTCAAAATCGTGGGTTCGAAACCTGGCCGTCCATGGATGAGGCGTTAAGCGATCGTCCCAAGCCTGTACGATGTCAGGTACTCGTTAAAGACCTCCTACCCTAGGTGGATCAAAATTTAGAACATGCACAGTAGAGTTGGGCTCATGTCCACCAGATCGACGAAAGAGCGCTCTGGTAGTAGGTGATATGACCTCGTAGTTAACTCACGGACAAGAGCCAGAATAACCAACTAACTACACGACGTCATACCTACATGTAGAACAAATAGGTGTCTAATAATGAACCAAATAGGTCCAACGTACATTTAAATTCTTGTTTATAACTTTAAATACTTGAAACAAATAACGGTAATAATACAACCGTTTTGATGTATACGTTTTTGAAATTCTAGAGAATCAATAAAAAAAAAAAATGTTATGTAACCATACCAGCCACCAACCATATTTTTTTTTTATCATGGAGGATGTACTCTAACATACAAAGTGAGGCCTTTTCATCTGAGAGCTTCTCTAAACAGGCAGGGTCCAGGAACACTGGTGATAACGGCTGTCACGAGTGTGTCCGCACGATAGAAGACATATCCCTGTCAAAATGGCTTATCTGGATAAGATAACAATAGAACAGGAGCCTCACCAGAGATGTTTCACTGTAATATGTGATCCACGGCGCCAAAAATAACTTTCCAAAAATATATGCATAAATCAGAAAAAAAGAGTCGATGAGGAGCCTAATTCAAAAAACCTAAAGACGGTCGACGTAATAATAAATGGATCAACATGAAATTTAGTGTGATGATTCAGAATTCTCTGAGCAAGACATCTATTAATTTTCAATCAAATCGTTAAATTTGGTACACAATGAGAGCAAAAACTCAGTTCATTTATTCTCGCCGTTGATTCACCGACGATATTTTTTCACCATGAATGAGAAAATAAAAAATAGAAAAATTCATTAATGAATTTCTAAGGATCAGTTATTGTGACTCATGCTCTGGCTTTAACTACGAGGTCATATCGCCTATGTGAACATGAGCCCGCCTCTTTTTGTGGGAAACCAAAATTTTGTCCATCCAGGTTTTGTTATCAAAGGGAAGGGTCTTTCACGAGTACTTGATTTGGTACAGGCTGGGGACTATTGCTTAACGTCCCATCCGAAGGACGGAGAGCTCAAGGTTTTTTATATCTCTCGAAAATCTTATCTTGTTTCCCCCTATTCTGCGCCCCTCGATATGATTCTATCAACAGAAATGCCGCAGTTGTGAAGTATATCTATTGATTTCCATTAGTTTCATAGTGAAGTAAGTTGGTTGAGAAGGATGGTGTCTCCAGGACTGGAGAGACAGACAGAATGGCTATGTTGGTCCTTGAAGAAGAATGTTCGCATTTCCCGGTGACATTCTACTGCTCATCTTCATTTCATGTTTAAAATGTCAGGACCGGTCCGGTTCAACATTGCTACCTGAAACATAGTCTTGTCTCACCCTCCTCACTCAATGTATCCTTAAAATACCAACTTCATCTAAAAGACAGGCATTTATTTTTCAGACATACATGTAGAACTCTCATCGAACGCAAAAATATGGGTCCCAATCACCAGCAATGTAATTCCCCAGTTCGAATTATTTTTAATTAAATAAGTTTCCGCTCTTCCCTTACTCTGTACCAGCTGATTCATTAAAAAAAAGTAATCGATGGATCGTGAAATGGAAAGGGCCAGGTGAAATTTCGACTTGAATTCATTTGAAGATATTTTCCTGGACCTATTAGGACACACTGGAGGACTAGTATGAACACCTAGGGACCTAGACATTCAATGATGTGCCCTTGGAGATTCTACTGTGGGAGTCCTAAATTTTGCCTACCCAGTTTTAATTAAGGTCAGTGTCTTTACGAGTAGCTGACATCGCACTGGCTCGGGACATCCATTTAGGGCATGCTGAAGGTTTTGTTACCTCCCAGATAGAAACGTAAGGGCCCAGCCGGGTTATGGACCAGCAAGTAGGGCTACCTCTGTGCTAACGGCGACCTCTTGCACCCATCAGGTTTAAAAAAAATAGTTTCATTCGTCAGAAAAATATTGAAAGGGTTCAATGTGTAACTAGCAGGTGTAAAAAGGAGATTGAAGGGTGCCTAATTGATTTTTTAGCCAAATTGACCAAAGTGAAGCGCAGTTATGCAAAAATGTACTAACACATAATTATTAACAGATCACGGAGATGTTTACTCCAAACTGGAGTTTGAACAACTCAAACTGTTACTGCGGGGGCATCAAGACTGCAGAACATGTAGTCCTTGAGTGTCCAGGCCAGGGTGGAGTTGATTCGCAGGACCAGATCGTACCTGGGACTGGACCTCCGGTAGCTGGTGAAGGAGACCCAATTGTTCAGCCGATTATTCGGCTCCAGCGGAGGAAAGCGGTGTAACGGGATACGGACAACACCGATTGTTCGACCGGTGGTCGCCCCCAAACCCGTCATAGACTCACTTAAGCCTTACTCTGATCCCGAGCTCCCACAACGAGTAATAAGATGCGTCCTATAAAGTTCATAAATAAAAGGATATAAACTAACAGATAGGATATATGAATTTTTCTAGAGATTTCTCCTTTGTTGGCTATATGTTGATTGATTTGACGACATACTGACATTCTTATTTACATTTCTGTATGAAGCTCGAACCAAAGATGATTTTTACTTTCTTATATGACGGGGTTATAATCCAAATGGTCTAAGAGACATTTTTAAAACTTTGAAGAAACTGTGCATTAAGTTCATAACTGATTTAAAAAATCTATAATTTATCGAAACGGGAAATATTTTGTCTTCTGCTTTTATGGTGAAAGTTGTTGTTAGAAAACCATAAAATTGAATAAAAATCTTAATATCAAGGTATTGATATGTTTAAGTTACTTGTTCATGTCACCATAATGGTATAAGTGATATGCGACTAGATCTCTGCACTGGCTAGGATTCCACTTGTACAACTTATTTCCTGAACAGAACTATCATTTTTGTACCCGATTATGCACTTAACGAAAATTTTTCAAAAATGTCACTTGGACCATTTTGATTCTCCCGTCATATCTTCTTTCTATAAGATAATAATCTTGCTAAAATACGAGATCGAGTATCCAACGGAATTACGCGTTTCCAGGTCCACTGAATACGTTTTTGACAATTTTCGCTATAATAATGTCTGTCTGTGTAGATCTCACGAGATACACCTAAGTACATTTTACATGATACCGCTCATATTTATGACCTAATCAAAAATCATTGAAAATGAAAGTTGTAGAGAAAATTAAAAAGCACATTTTATGTGTACTATTTTTTTACATGATTCATTTCTACATTCAAGTGCATAGCTACAACCGTTTCTGAGTTAGAGCACTCACAGACATCATCAAGAAATAAGTCAAAATATATTCAGAGAACCTTGAAACCTGTCACTCCGATTTTTAGGTTTTTTATCTATGGTGGAAAAACCCTTGAGCATGCCGTCCTTAAGACTTTATGTGACGGTCCTGAGCATGTACGATGCCAGGTTTCATTAAAGACCCCCTACCCTAGGTGAATAAATTTAGTTTAAAAATGTGGGACTCGCAGTGTAGTGTTAGGCTCATGTCCACCAGAGCGATGAAAAAGCGCTCTGGTAGTAGGCGATATGAGTCATAATAACAACTAAATAATTATGTATTTATAAAGAATTTCATCATCATGTTGGTACCTTGAAAGGGTACCAAATATTAAGAAAATGAAGCTGAGTTTTGGATGTGAATGGTCAATTTGAGATGTAATGGTCGATATTAGTGTAATATTACAGAATGGTGTGGAGTGGAGTGTTGTTGGCCTCATATCATGAACAGATAATTGTCCACAGTTATGTAGATGACCTATGAAAAAGTAGGTAAAGTCAGAGTTGGAGAGGAGAGAAGGTCGTTGGTTGTTCCTTTCACCGTCCTTGTGGGCGGGGTTATGCAAGGCTTCCTCTGAGCACCGTTCTCCACCCGCCGTAGGGGGAACATAGCCGCCCACCACCCGCTAAAGGCCAAGGTCGGGAACAACCGGTACCCCCTCCCCAAAAAACAAAGTCAAAATCCACACACCCCTCCAAAAGAAGAAATTGTCAACCTGATTATATTTAGCTCCACATATGTTTTTTTTTTTTTTTGAACATCCGATGCATTCGAAAGTCAGTTATTTTAACTCAAGGCTACGTTGGAGATATCTGAAACAAACAGACAATTGTTTCGTATTTTCTTCGAGAGTCATTCAAATAAAGGCTTTTTCCATTGTCTTTTACAAAATATGGAAGGCCTCTAAAAGCACATGTTATTCTCCACTTCTAAAAATGAATAGAAACAATAAAAAAATTGTCGGTTGATCACGGGCAATGAACTTCCTCAGAACGAATTAATCAATTATATTTTTGCTCCTTTTTTTTTTTTTTTTTTCCGAAGACTGATTTGTGTCACCGCGGCCAGAGTAGGCCTATTGTGTGCCCTGTGGGTGTTGGTCCCTACAGTAGCCCTGTATCTTTGATAAAGTCCAGGATTCTTCTGCAGGTTCCTTCCATTACCTGCTTCGGTTCTGTTATGGCAGACCCGAAGCAGTGGAAACGTCTGCTTTCTACTACCCCCCGCACCGGCTTAGAATATGAACCGGAGTCTCATTTTCCTCGCCACATTTCCTGCACAGAGGGCTTCTAGCGATGCCCATATTGTATAGGTGTTTGTTCATATGACAGTGTCCTGTTATCAGCCCTGTCATAGCTCTTAGATCCTTTGCTCCCCTTCCAAAACTAGTCGACCGTTTGCGCTAATATTCAACAGTTGACTTACAAAAGAGCTCCTAAATCCTCACACTAAATTTTGTGTTTATAAATTCTTTACATCGGAAGTTATTGGGGTTTTTAAATTGGGCCCACTTATGTCATCATTGGGTTTTGACACTAAATATGAAATTTACGGTCGATATATACATTACATCGGTAGTTATTGGGATTTTTGGGTTGAGTCCCCTCTGATCCACAAAAAAATTCGTGCTAATGTTCATTCTATCGGGAGTTATCGTGTTCACAGACAAACAACTTTTTTGTTTTCATGCTTGAAATCTAGAGGTCGGAAAACATGAAATTTCGTTGAAAACTCCACATCCAATTTTTGACTTATTTCATAACTTTCCTTATACTTCGTATAGACAGGAATGTAAAAGTAAAAATTCAATTAAAATGTTTATGTCAAAGGAAATCTTTTAATCGGAAACGGATTTTTTTTTCATTATTCAGAAAGAGAAAAAAAATAACTAAAATACAGAAGTCGTTATTTGATATATTAAAGCTTTAATTCATTTCGTTTTTATTTTTTTGGTCGGTTCCTCCATCAACGTCCTATATCTTCGTAATTAATTTTGCTTAATATTTTTATTATTATCATTAATTTTTTTAGTTATTTGCTATATACTTTATTGTTATATGCTAATTTGTTTATATTTTATTCAGAATACCTACCGCTATATATTTATATTTCGCTCTTTGCGACCTGAGGAAGGAGCACGTAATCATCGCGGAATACCGTTGAGAAAGATTTATCTTAAAGATAAAATAAATAAAAAATATTTATAATAAAAAAAACAATAATAATAAAAAGTAGCTACTGTATTTATTAGTATAAGGAATTTGATATTAATTTATCTTCTATTATTTATTTATTTCCATTATAGTATTATTCATATTATTTACTTATATTCTAATATTTATCATCGGTTATGTAAACCGGGTGATTCATTTAACCTGAAAAACAAGAATAAATCGAAAAATAAGCTTTATCGAAAAAAATTGTTCAAACAAAAGTTGCAGGGTTTAAAGGTAGACATATAATGGTAATACGAAATTTAACCTCGAGTGGCGTTTTCAGGGTTAAATCAAGAGCAACTTCGATTTTTTCAATGGAAACCCATAGTTTTAATTGCATACTTGTATTCTACGTGAAAAAATACGTATCTTTTGTAGGTAAAGTTTTGTTTGAAAATGTCAAATTTTTATGGTTTTGAGAATATAAGAAACGAGACTATCCCAACCGATGGATTGGTCGAGGTGGTCCAGTAAACTGGCCAGCTAGGTCACTGGACTTAACTTCGCCAGATTTTTTTCTTTGGGGATATTTAAAAGAACAAGTATACAAAAATGTGCCAACTACAACTGAAAATATGAAAGAGAGAATCAGAAATGCATGTCGAGAAAATGACAGAAAAACTTTATTAAGGATGGTGCAATTTTTCATTACACGTGTTGAAAAATGTATTGAAGTTCAGGGACATCATTTTGGACATTTATTAAGATGATAATTAATTGTTGATAAGTGGTGTGAAATTATTCAATTAAAATTTGTTTTCAAAATTTTGGGTAAAATACTGATTCTTTGTTACAATAACATTCATTTTAATTTAATCGATGTTTATTACTTTGTGCATCAAATTTGTGTTTTTAAATTCTAAACCTAAAAAACTATAAAAAATTGACATTTTCAAACAAAACTTTTCCTACAAAAGATACGTATTTTTTCACGTAGAATACAAGTATGCAATTAAAACTATAGGTTTCTATTGAAAAAATAGAAGTTGCCCTTGATTTAACCCTGAAAACGCCACTCGAAGTTAAATTTCGTATTACCATTATATGTCCCCCTTTAAACCCTACAACTTTTGTTTGAACAATGTTTTTCGATAAAGCTTATTTTTTGACTTATTCTTGTTTTTCAGGTTAAATGAATC
Organism: Aradus depressus; assembly: GCA_963662175.1. Lineage (NCBI taxonomy): Eukaryota > Metazoa > Arthropoda > Insecta > Hemiptera > Aradidae > Aradus > Aradus depressus. The sequence goes on from OY759215.1 coordinate 42,559,258, forward strand.
ACCCAGTATAATGCTTAAAGAGGGCGCCGGTAGCTCAGTGGTATGCGTGCTTGACTTCTCAGCTCAAGAACGTGGGTTCGAAACCCGACCGAGGCCCTTAGTTTATTTTATCTGGGAGGTAAAATAAACTTGAGCTTGCCGTCCTTCGGATGAGACATTAAGCGATGATCCCGAGCCTGTACGATGTCAGGTACTCGTTAAAGACCCCTGCCCTAGGTGAATAAAAATTTAGGCTAGGCAAAATTTAGGACTCCCACAGTAGAGTCCGGGCTCTTGTCCACCAGAGTGACGAAAGAGCGCTCTGGTAGTAGGCGATATGACCTCATAGTTAAAGCCCGGGCATGAGTCATAAAACCTAACCTAACCTATAATGTATAAACTATTTTGAGGTAAAAGAGTGTATGATGTATCTAATTATTTTGTTTTGGTTGAACGGAAATAAATATTATTATTATATGTAGATAGAAAAGTCTGTATGCTACCTACTGATTTTTGAACAAATCGGTCAAACAGAAGCGGGGTTTGGGAGAGGGGGAAGCTTCATTTTATATACTATTAATTTTCGGCCAAAAAGTCAAAGGGAAGGGTGTTATTAGTGGGCAGACGAAACACAATAACTCCAATAACTGCTGTTGTAATAAATGTAATAATGAAACATAATTTCATAGGTAAATTTAAAAAACATTAACGATACCTATTAATTTTCCGCGGAATCGGTCAAAGGAAAGGAGTTACTAGAGGGGGCTCAATATAATAAACTCATTATCTGCCGATGTAATGAATGTATCGACATGATATTTTATATTTGATTTCAATGCCCTGTAAGGAGGGCAACTATTAATTTTCTGCGAAATCTGTCGTCGGGAAGAGGGGGGGGGGGGGGGGGGTAGGGGAAATAAGTATGTTTTGGCATAGGGCTAAAGAGGAATCCTTATAATCCATTTATGCGCGTCACTAATTACATTACTCCCTCCTCCTCCCACCTCTCTTCCCTCCCCCCCCCCCCCCCCCCCCCCTTCCCTTACACTCCCCCTCCTCCTACCCCCCTAGATTTTTTCATCTCAATTGTTATCTTTACAAATCACTATTACGTTTCCGCTCTCCCTCTTTTTAAGACCCATACTCTACTTTTTTTTATCCCATGATCAAATGAGGGGGAGACAACTATCAAACCCTAATAACTGTCGATGTAATGTATGAACGATACGTTTTGGAGGGAGAGGGATTTTCTTTTCAAATTAGTCTTATCTCAAATCTGAGGTTACATAAGCGATTGGAAATCTTATAAGAAATATTGTTGGTAAGAACCAATTTTTGGATATGACTAATCTTTTTGGAGTATATCAAACAAAAGGTTTTCGACATATAGGTTACAATTCAGCTAACCTTCAACAAAAGTATTATACATAAAATGTGCCCTTTAGTTTTCTCTATAACCTTAATTTTAAAAGATTTTTCTATTAGGTCCTAAGTATAAGGCAATATCTAATTAAATGTTTTTAGATCTTGAAGTTCAATTTCGGCCGAAATCTAATCAGATCTAAGTTTGAACATGCAACTTTTATTTTTCAAATTTCAAGTTCGAAGCTACAATCGCTCTGAGTTACACCGCTCACAGATCTCTAATTACGTACATTCACATTCTGACAGATATCATCGCGAAAATGCTCAAAACATTTTCAGAGGGCCTTAAAATGTAAAATTCCGTTGAAAACACGATTTCGGATTTTCGAATGATTACAATACCTCCTTATGCTTAATTAATTTTTCCTTTTTTCTTGGGAATATCGGCACATCTCAGATCCCAAGACAAGATTGCTGAGCTATCATCAGTTTTTGAGAACCCGATTTACAAGTTTTTTCATCCTTTCTCTTTCGTTTTTCAAGTATTTTATTATATTTTTATTTTTGTAACTAAAAGAGCCCAACGTTGATCAGAATATGTTAAAACCTCTCTCTGGTGAAAGATGATCTGGACAGATGACGTTGATTATGCGTTTTTCAAGGACAGACATCCAATAACAGTTAACAACGGTCTACATTATTCTGCCCCCCTAGGCAATATAAATTTTGCCGCATCTCCTTGAACTAAAAAGATTTTTTAAATAATAAAGAACAACCGATTTCAACTTCGCCTCAACCATAAACTGAGTGTCTACAAGATCGTTATCAGACTTATCTGTACATATAGCGTTCAGCTCTGGGGTTCTGCTAAACCATCTCACACCAAAAGAATTCAATCTATTCAAAACATAATTCTTCGAACAATGACACAATGCCTGTACTACGTTTCGAACATAACATTATACCGCGATCTCAACATATCACTCTTATACGAAGTCACACAACAGTTATACATTAATTTGCACAAAAAGTTCACACTTGATCCGAACACACTGGTCGGTCCAGTCTTTGTCGGGCAGCCCTACTCGACGACTCAATCGACACGTCGCGACGTGATTCACTAACGACGCGTCGTTAGTGAATCACTGTCAATACGAGTATAGTAGCCCAGCAAGAGTTTATCAACTAAAAAATCAATAGTTGACTGATATCGGCACTTCTGAAACTATATTATACTAACATTTGTGTCGAAACATTCATTGCATCGGCAGTTAATTGCTTTATTGAGTTGAGATCCGTCCTTTGATCCTTCTCTGCCCTTCGGCTGATTTTGCTGAAAATTAATATTTGTCATTCTAGTTTGGAATTTACAGTTAAATACTTTGACTCATCCCCGGGCTTTAATTACTTACGGCTTTCGTCACACTGATGGACATGAGCCCGACTCTATTATAGAAGACTAGATTTTGCTACCCTGGTTTATTCACCTAGGATTGGTGTCTTTAACGAATACCTGACATCGTATAGGCTCGGGACCATTGCTTAAGTCCCACCCGAAGGACGGCGTGCTTAAGTTTATTTTAACTCTCACATGAAAAACCTAAAAGCCTTAGCCGGGTTTCGAACCCGCGATCTTGAACTCAGTAGGCTAGCCCTAATGTGTCAATACATTTATGTTGTCGAATTTTTGTGTTTAAACGCCTCCCCAGAGAGGAAAAAATTTAAAATAAAAAATAAAATTAAATTTAAAAAAATATATTTTTATTTAAATAAAAAAAAAATAATAAAACTATCTCCGTGATATTCTTCCTGACATTACCGAGACATTTTTATTAATATTACCTATTTTTTTTATTTTTTTATAATTTTTTTCTTTTATTATTATTTTTTTTTTCCCTTTTATTATTTATTATTGTACATAAATTGTTCCATTACCTAATGTCAACAAATTTACTTATGGTCTGTACGTACCGATTGTAAATATGCATAATAAAATATTTCTACAAAAAACCTCCCCAATTTTGTTTTGTTGATAGTTTACATTTACCTACTGTGTTTTTACAACACAGACCTGGGCTCAAAAAATGTTTTACTGGTAACATTGTCATTGGTTACAAACTATCGATAGTGTATACTGCCAACATTTGTACTGTCGAGAGACGTAAGAAATCAGTGTTTTTGAGACGGTCACATACTCTGGTTAGACTATAACAAGTGACATGACCCAAACTCAAATTCAAAAATTGAATCTCATATCGCTTGTTGTAACTTCGTCATCCAAGTGACGGCCAGGGCTGACTCTTGCTAAGGGATACGCAAAGGGCATCATGCCACGGCGATCCCCTGACAAATGTAATCATGGATCTTTATGGAGCAATTCAAAAATGCTTACAAAGTGGGTCCTTCAAGTAGCTCATGACCCAGTATCACTAACCCTGAGACCACCAGACGTATAACTTTCATATACACAATAGGTGAACAGCACATCATAAATCATCGTAGCTGATTTTAGGAACGGACATTCTTCAACCAATCAAATTATATATACTCTTCATTGCTACGCTCCTCCATCATCAATAAATGTTACCTGTAAAACATTTTTGAGCCTAGAGGAAAATAACAGAGTAAGTAGAGGTAGCGTTCTTGCTGAGCTCAAGATCCTGGGTTCGAAACCCGGCCAAGGCCCTTAAGTTTTTTTATCTGAAAGGTGAAATAACCTTGAGCACGACGTCCTTTGGATGGAACGTTAAGCGATGACCGAGCTTGTTTGATGTCAGTTCAAAAACCCGTATCTTATGAAGTTTAGGATTTGTCGGTATATAAAGAAGACACAAAATTTCACCAATGGTTCGAGTTATTTTTCAAATTTCGAGTCTTCCTTACTTCAACATTCCCTATTAGGGTTCCGTTTTGATATGTAAACATCTTACCTCTCGGTCGGGGCTATGTCAGATCTTCAGAGATAAGTTTCGTTAATGTGCATGCGTAGTGTGTGTATATCGGACGGTTGCGAGCGCAGCGCACACACGACTACTTCTTTATCTGTGATGTCAGCTGTTTTTGAGCCTTTCTACGTTCATGGAATAAGAAAGTGTGTAATATATTTCGATTACATTTGACTTTTTATGTTGTTATCAATATTACTAACTATAAAATGATCTTTCGCTAAGAAACTTTTAGGTTAAGATGCTTCGAAAGCTTAAATTTGTCGCAATAAATAAAATTTGTGATAAAAGAAAATAATATAGCAGTGTAAATCTAAATAAATATAATACCTATATAATATGATATTATATAATATTATTAATATAATAATAATAATAATAATTGCTGATAAATATTGATCAATAAACAATATATTTGTTGTCATATTGTCACAAAAAATAATATAATGTTTTTACCCATTTCAGGAGATATCGAACAACTTATTTCATTTTTAAATGACAAAATTAATCTACAAATGAATACGAATCGAAGCATTTCAGCAACAAATTCGAAAACTACCATCATAGTCGCATATACCTTATTTTAGCTATCACAAACCTATAATTTAATGTGTAAAAGAAGGTGAAGAACAATAAATTAGAAAGTTTAATTCCTCAAACTATTTTTCTTGTTGTAACGTTATAAAAGAAATTTTAATCAAAATCAGTGCACGACAGCAAATTTTTGAAACTAAAGCAGGTGTTTACACATTAATTCTCGTGAGTACCGCGTCACTCACACATTATTTTTTGTTGGTTTTGAACCAACAGAAATCCAAAACATTTTACGAACGGTCTGATGGTAATGGATGGTTAATATGATGAAATCTGGTTAAGTCCGTGTAATAGCTATTCTATGTGGAAATATACGACTGTTAATCTACTTTCAAAGTTGCGGTAGTTCCTTGGGTTCCTCTGTGGTCGTCATTAGTCATGAATCAATGAGAATCATACCATTATATCTTTTTTACTTTATGATTTTTCTTTGTAAATTTATTCTAAACATTTTCAAAGTAAATGATATTGTTGAATTATGCAAATTATCCAGCTAAATTTGGGCTTGACTCTGTTTGTCCACTTTGTAACAGTGATAATGATAACATACTCCATCTTCTCATATCTTGTCCAATGTTAAACCAATACAGAAACAAATTTATCAATAAATATATTTCACACTATAATGCAATCTCCGATAAAAAATTAATTTGTTAAGTATTAATGACGATGAAAAAATAAATAATATGTTTTATTATGATTTGCCCTCTTGTTTACCGTATCCATTCCAATATAACCCATTTCAACAGTTGGTATTTTACTTCGGCCCATCTTTATAATGATGTATCTTCCAAAATTAATTTTTTGTTTATTTAAGTTTGTTATATTTTCTATTTTTTATTATAAGTATTGATATATGAACTAATATTTTATATATTATGTTATTTATATATATATATATATATATATATATATATATATATATATATATATATATATATATAATTTTCACCGGAATTTCATGTTTTTAGTCTGATTCCAAAAATGAACATTCAATCAAATTTCTGTGCGGTGTAAATTCAATACCCCATACGCACGACACTTATTAGTTGTCCGCAATATCGGACAAAAGGGGAGGAGAGGGTCAGAGAAGGAGGAATCGACACAAAAACCCTAATGGCGATGTAACGAATGTATCGACACAAAATTTCTTATGAGGATTCAGAAGTTGGGGTACTGAAGGCGACAGCCAGCGGGCCTTGTTGGCAGAGCCTACAGAAGCCCCAAGGCCGCCAGCAAAGATTAAATCTATTGAATTGAATTATGAAGTCTACTGTCTTGAAGTATGATTTCCAAGGCATATTTAAATCATAAATTTACATAATTTTACGAGAGGGGAAGCCGGACATTCCTCTATTTGTCCCTTAATGTTCCACGATTTGGCAACCTGAGAATGTTAAACAAAATGTAAAAATACCCATCTTAATTTACTCCAAATACATCCTTATTGTTTCGATTTTGATGCGAAAATTTGGTTTAATTTCGTTTGCAAAGTTGTCATTATTTTGTTCGAATGCAAAATTTGATCCATTGAATTTATTTATAAAGTTTGTTATCCCGACTGCAACGGACTTAGGCTTAGGCCCGGGCCTAGAGCGCCAACATTTTGAAGGGCGACTAAAAGTTAAAATAATAGTAGCTTGAATGAGTGACGAGCATCATGTATAATCTCAATTTGTCAACCTTTAAGTGCATTCATTGTTTATATGTTTACTTGCAACAGCCACCCGAACACCGAAACTGCAGGCCACCCGTGTTGCCTTATGTTGTATCGTGATGTTTTAGTGTAACTTTGTTTTCTTTTTAATCTGCGATACTTTTAGTCTTGTATTCTATTTAGTCTTATCAAAATTCTAAGTGTGTGAAAGTAAGTAATAAAATATAGTTAATATAATATAAGTAATAAAATATAATTTGTATCTTAATATAAATAATATAATTATATTAAGATACTTAATGTATTAAACTGGATTTTTTTATAAGTAATAGATAATATTTATATTTTATTTAAATTAAACATGAGTTCTTGCCGGAAAAAAACTATTATTTCATCTAAAATTGAAAATTAAAGTTGTCAGTTTCTTCGTAGTGTTTTTAAAATAATATATTTCCACAAGAACCCTTCCCAATGTTCATGTTCGGAGACTGAGGCGGTAATGGCCTCGAGACCTAGTGGTGGATTGAAGACTAATCTACTAACGTTTTATGTTTCTTTCTCATCTAACTATTTTTTTTTTTTTTTTATATATATATTTTAAAGTTCTCTTTCTCATCCGTAATAACAAGATAATGGAGTGTCATTATTAAATGATTTCTCTTTCAACATGCAAGACATATTTATTTATTATGTATCTCATTAGCTTATTATATACTCGTATTATCAATGAAAACTGACATTATTGCAGAGATATTGTGAAATAATTCAAATGAACTTGAATGAAATAAAACTCGTTTATTTGTGGTATTGTCTAATTTCACAGAATATATATACATGGGAGTATTTTCGGTATTTCTACCCTCCTCAGCCAAAAGCATCTTAAAGTCTTATCTCTTATGCTTTCGGCTGAGGATGGTAGAAATACCGATATATATATATATATATAATATATATAAATATATATATATATATATATATATATTTATATTCATATAAATAATTAGAGGGCGCTGGTAGCTCAGTGGTATGCGTGCTTGACTTCTGAGCTCAAGGTCGTGGGTTCGTAACCCGACCGAGGCCCTTGTTTATTTTATCTGGGAAGTAAAATAAACTTAAGCACGCCGTCCTTCGGATGTGACGTTAAGCGATGGTCCCGAGCCTGTACGATGTCAGGTACTCGTTAAAAATCCCTACCCTAGATGAATAAAAATTTAGGGTAGGCAAAATTTAGGACTCCCACAGTAGAGTCGGGCTCTTGTCCACCAGAGTGATGAAAGAGCGCTCTGGTAGTAGGCGATATGACCTCGTAGTTAAAGCCCGGGCATGAGTCATAAAACCTAACCTAACCTATAAATAATTAACTATAAAACAAAATTTTTCTTTAGAAGAAGGACTTGAGGGGGGAGGGCAAATCGGAATGGGCCTAGGGCGCAATCTAAGTTAAATCCGCCTCTGTATGCCGATGTATGAAAACGGAACAGAAGCCCCCACATTACAGTAAGTTGGCAATGGTGGAAGCCGGCAGACCATTATAGCTATCGTAATAAGTAGTGTGGTTGCTGAAAGTAGCTCAAAGTAGAACTTGAGATCCGGGATCCTTGTCGACTGAGGTGTGTGGCACTGGCACTTACCAGCCTTGCATTCTCATTCTGCAAGGCAAAACTCGTCTGTACCCTTAAGAAGCAAAAAACGGGCTTCTATGAGTCACTCCTAATTTAATTTCATAGCTCGAATCTTATTTGTAGTTGTGGTACCCGGTGTTGCCCGGGAAAGTCAGGATCTCATTTTCCAAACTTCTCCATTCAACAGCATCTAATTAAACCGAACGATTGATGATGTCACTCTTCAGGTCGAAGCTACCTTGGTTATTTTAATTTAAACTCTTTACTTCCCCAACTATATGAAGTATGCGAGAAGTTATGCAATCGGTCAAAATATTCGATGAGGAAAGGATGAAAAAATGAAAAAAAAAAAAGTCTGTCTCTCTGTTAGTCCATATGTGTGTATGTGAACATGATAACACTCGATAGAAAAGATGTTCAACACGAAATATTATATGTGTATCTAGAATCTTCTAAAGACGACACCTATTGATTTTCAGTCAAATCGGTCAAAGGGAAGGGGGATTGAAGGGGAAGCTTAGCACAAAAACTGTAATAACTGTCTGTAATGAATGTATTAACATGAAATTTCATATGTAAATTCAAAGCCCTGTATGGACTACACCTATCAATTTTCAGCCGAATTAGACGAATGGGAAGGGAGATCAGTGGAGGGCACAAATCAAAAGTCCCAATAATTGCATGTAATGTATATATATATATATATGTGGTGGGCTGGTGTTTTACACCTAGTGACCTAAGCATACAGTGCTCTTATCCCTTCCCTGGAAGCGCTGGGCTTCCCCCGTATTATATTACCTGTATGTTTATACTACCTGAACCAAGCCCTTCATGAAGTGCTCAGTTTCCTCAATGAACCTGAGAATGCTCTCATAGTCCAATCTTCTAAAGTCCTCCTCTGCGATTGCATCTCTACCTACTCTAGATGCGGAATCGGAGCAAATGCCCAGGAAGTGTGCCGCCGTTTCGTCTTCTTCCCCACATCTATCGCAGGTAGGACTGTCCTTGACTCCCACAGTGTGTAGGTGTCTATTGAACGGACCATGTCCTGTGAGAACTCCAGTCAGTTGCCTAAGCTCGTTCCTTTTGAGGTTCAGGATCCTGTCTTTCAGAACTCGCATTTATCGATATGAAATTTTATATTTAAATTCAAAACCTCATTAGGATGAGGACCAGAGAAGAGGGGTTCAAATTACTGCCGATGTATGAATGTATTGAATCAACATTTATTATGAGAATTCGCCACTATGTAAGTCAAATATTGAGTTTTAGCCCAAACGGTCGATATTGGTTTTAGAGGGAGAGCGAAAACGTAATTGATTAATTCTTGCTGGGGAAGTACATAACCGGTGATCTTCAACCAACACGTAACTTCCCCAATACTTCGTATAACTGTGGTAGTAAAATTCAATTAATTCCATTGCTCCTCACCGGAAGTAACAGGATTCAGAAATAACGAGAGTAGGAAAAAATTCTTTCTTTTTTCGTATCCGTGATAAAAAACAACGTTCAATTAGCCTTCTCTTGAGTCAGAAATCAAGAACCTTTTACAAAAATTTTCCTGTCTTTTTTATTTTTATCATTCTTCATTAGAAAATTTAAAATGATTACTTGTTTCCAGGATGGAACAGGGAATAGGAAAATGAGGGAATATTCGTTAATATCTTCTTGTATGTCAGCTCAAATAATTTGTGAGCAGAGAAATACGAGGCAAGACGACAGAAAGTTTGTGTAGCGCATGCAGAAGCTGAATAACGTTAGCGGATTTCCATTTTCAACAGTTTTTTTACTTTTTCAGCTTTACGGAATAGAGGGGATCCTGTACTTGGATTTTCTTTTTTTTTTCTTGTATAATGGGTAAAAACTTCAATTCTTTAACGTAATTTAAAGAACCCATAACACATTGGGGAGGGGGGGGGGGGGGGGGGGGGCTTGAAGGGCTTAGGGAGGAGGGGCTTGGCCTTTAGTGCCCCAGAGACAATCAATTGAAATTGAAAATTGCAATTGACAGTTTCAATCGATTGATCGAGCTTCAATCATCATATCAATTCTAGTTTTTGTGTTCACCTTCAATTGTTCTGTTTTGACGTAGTGTTCTCGCTGATATTTTAATTTGTTGAATATTTAAATTACATATTTTTTTAATTTTAAAGTGGTTTCGAACAGAGATTTGGGATTTCTTGCATTAACTCTAGCCCTCTGCACTCGGAAGAAAGAAAAGAGAAAGAGATGTTGGTCCAAAGAATGGTATAAACTGAGAAGCCGTTTTACCCACGAAAATTTATTACGTATCCTTCAAGATACTGAACCCGAGGATTACAAAAATTTTCTCAGATATTAACAGCAAAACAAAGTCTCTTTCCTCGAACGAAACCACCTCATCAGAAACGACACTTATCTTTGCTGCCTGGCGAACAATTGACGGAACGATTTTCAATTTGCTAGTTACACTATCAGTCGCTGCCATCAATTGCTCTTATCAATGACCTTCAATCAAAATTTCTATCAATCGCCATCATTTAATTGACAATCGTGTCAATTGCCTCCTAGACGATCAATTAGTCCCATCAATTATATCATTGACAATTGCAATTGTCAATTTTATTGATCGTCTCAGGGGCACTTTATAAACATTTGAGCTCAAACTCCAAGTCTCTAGCTATAATAGAGGCTGAGATGCCTACACAGGCTCTGATGAAACCTGAAGATCTTGGAAACGGCATCCCCGATTTCTACCAAACATGGATAAGAACCATCTCTCAAATACCAACATTTGAAATAAAAAACCACTTTGAAATCGGTTCAGCCGTCTTGGAGCTACAATGGCACAGACAGACACACATGCAGAGACAAAGGCTTCAAACTTATAACACTCCTCTAGACTAGACCTGTTCATAAATCGGAATGGTGGTAGGATCACCTTAGCGGAAGATTCTTCTAAAACTATGGGCTGTGGGGAACATATATAATTGGTCAGAAATTCGATGTCCAGTTTTCACCGGAATTTTTTTAAAATGTTTTTTGATCCCCTTATTCCAAAAATGAAAAAAAAAATCGCCGGTGAATCAATTATATTTTACACTTCGTCGTAATCCAGTCGACCCGTACGGCTAAAAATCAATAGTTGTGTTACATAGGGTCTTGTGAATCTTCACACTAAATTTTGTATTAAGCCTTCCCCCCTAATCGTGCCCTTTCTTTCTGCCGATTTGGCTGAAAGTCAGGGGTCCTTCTTATGTGTTTATGCACTGACCGATTATATAACTTTCCTTATACATCGTATAACTGGAGAAGTAATGTTAATGGGGCTAAAATATCCTGTGGGAGTCTGGGTTGCAGTCGGCAATGTGCGGTGGTCAGTTCAGTTGAAAAAAGAAATGTTTAAAAAAAAAGTTATTTTCAACACTGCTCCATAATAAAAAAAATAAAGGAGAAGTAGAGCGTGGAAACAGGTTGTGTGTCTATCTAGGAACAGGGGACAAAATGAAAGGTAACACTGGGAGTGTCCCAGTGGTATAGTTGCAAGGGATACTGCATAAAACCGCTTTTCTGTCCAATGTTAGTTCAGTGCATGACTCCTAACAGCAGGTCGTAAATATAAGCAGTATTTTGTGAAAGCCACTTTCATCCAAATTAACGAAAAAACATTAAAAAGTAAAAAAAAAATTGTGTGTTAGTGCAGTTTGTACAGAAGTTTGAAGTGCAACTTCCGTACCTAACTCTTCTAGTTCCTGTTTCTCTTTTTGCTAAAATACCATATTTTATTTTAACTATTTTTATTAACATTGGTAACAGGCTAGGAAATAATTTAATTCATAATTTTTTTAATCATATAATATGTAGGTAACAATTTTTATTTACAGTTAAGTACAGTTAACAGTTATAAATATGATATAAATTAACTTATTGATAAATTAAAAAAGTTAAAGTGTTTTGTACATTTGACTCTGATGATGGAACATAATTTGCCTGTATAACGCATGACACGATGGGCTTATGATAACTAAAGTAAATGCGATTATTGTAAAATCGTAAAATTATTTTTATTTATTTATTTAAATATTCACAAACACAACATTTGTCACTAGTGATCGTGATGATGTGCTGTGGCTAGTGTGTCGCTGTACTGCTGAGGTACGTGACCGAAGAGGAGTCCAGGCTAGTCCTGGAGCAGGTCCCTCTGCCATGCCCGCTTTAGACGTCTTGGTGGATTTGTGGGGAGAGTGTTCGTGGATAATTGGAGAATAAGTGGATTGGCGTGATGATGGAGTTTGTCGTGAAAATTTTGATATCGTGTCTTGATAACAGAAGGTATAAATGGGATGTTGAGGTCATTATGTAATGTGAGGTTGGAAACGTAAAATGGGGCATTGGCAATGTGGCGTAGTATGATGGATTGTAATGACTGAAGGCGTTGTATGTTTGATTTTTTGGCTGATCCCCATATCTCGATTCCGTAAGTCCAGATGGGTTTTAGTATAGTGTTGTAAAGGTGAAGTTTGTTTTCAAGCGATAATGTCGATCGTCGTCCGATGATTGATTTCAGTCGTCCAAATCGTCTTTTGAGGTCTGTGCGTTTCAGTCTGATATGAGTTGTCCAAGTTAAACGTCTGTCTAAATGAAGTCCTAGATATCGGACAGTGTCTGATGCAGGAATGGGCTGGTTGTTAATGTATACTGGTGGACAAGTGTTGTGTCTGAGAGTAAATGTGGTTTGCAGAGATTTGTCTCTATTAACACAATGAGTACACTTATAAGATGCACAATAAATTTTAAAGCGGTGCACACTAAAAAAAAACTGCATTAATTCATAAACAAACGAATAAGAAATACACGTGTTCTATTAAAGCATCACAAGTGAAAGGTGCGCACAAGTATGCGCTGTCTGCTCAGTGGACGCCAAGAATGTTACGATTTTTTGTTTGCGTTTTGGAAGGGGAAAACGCTGCATTTATCGCAAAACTTCCTGCTGTAACTAAGTAACGAAGTTACACTTCAAAAATAAATTCGAGTTACGTTCCTGGCTCAAATCTTGAGCACTCCGTCCCTCGGAGGGGACGCAATGTTAGATACTTTTTTAAGACCTCTAACTTAATTAAACCTGGGTAGGCAACATTTAACACTCACAACACAACAGAGATAAGAGCATTGGTTCCTACACCAATCTCACCCAGTATATCTACATTCTTTTGAGGGCGCCGGTAGCTCTGTGGTATGCGTGCTTGTCTTCTGAACTCAAGATCGTGGGTTCGAAACCCGACCGAGGCCCTTAGTTTATTTTATCTGGGAGATAAAATAAACTTAAGCACGCCGTCCTTCGGATGGGACGTTAAGCGATGGTCCCGAGCCTGTACGATGTCAGGTACTCGTTAAAGACCCCTAACCTAGGTGAATAAAAATTTAGGACTCGCACAGTAGAGTCGGGCTCATGTCCAGCAGAGTGACGAAAGAGCGCTCTGGTAGTAGGCGATATGACCTCGTAGTTAAAGCCTGGGCATGAGTCATAAAACCTAACCTAACCTAATCTACATTCTAATGATTCTTAAAGTCAGCGTAAATAACAAACAGGAAATGTACAATAAATGTAGTAATCATACACTCTACCGTTAATATAATATATTTAAATCAATAATAGAAGAACATCCAGAGTAGCGTGTTAGCCTACTGAGCTCAAGATCACGGGTTCGAAACCCGGCCAAGGCCCTTAGGTGAAAGAAACCTTTAGAACAACGTCCTTCGGATGAGACGTTAAGCGATGGTCCCGAGCCTACAGGTACTTGTTAAAGATCCTCTACCCAACGTGAATAAATATAGAGTCGGGCTTACGTTCACCAGAGCGACCAAAGAGCGCTCTGGTAGTAGCCGATATGACTTCATGGTTTAAGCATAGCATGAGACAATAACTAACTAATAGGAGAACAAATAAGTGTGGACATTTTTACTAGTAACATGTGTGAAGTACGATTAGATACAAAAAAGAATGTAGAAATGCTGAAATTGTAATTAAACTGGTTACAAGAACCTGTTTTTGAAACACTTCTACAGCTGGTCCATTCTATTTATTAATATATCATTAGCAAATACATGAATTTATTCAGCTCATTACTACTTATTGTTAAACACAGATGGCCGCTGCCAAAAGTTATAGCCTTGTCTTCCCTTTCAAGGTTCTTTGAAGCGGGCATTTTTGAATGCATATATTTTTTTTTATGCACATTAAACAGAAATTAGGTCTGTTGATCCGTTAAAGGAACCTTGTATATTCAGCAAATGTTTTTTGTGATTTTACCAGACTATTTCGAAACTTTTTCTTCTCTAAATACAGGATTCCGAACAAATAACATATATAAATAAAAAAGGTTTCGTTGGAAGAAACCTTAATATATTTTAGTTCAGCAACTTCAGCCTTGTTCTTAATAATCGTTTAATAAATCTCTTACGTAACGCAACTTGTGAAAACAAAAAAATAAATATATTTCATAAAGCATCAAAGGAATAAATAATAATAAAATTTATCTATTACGGAGGGGTTGACCAACTATGCAATAGGATGGAGAGATCAGGATTGTGGTCGATAAAAACAAACTTCTAGAATTTCTGCCAAGCTTTCGGCACTGAGTGTGCCTTCATCAGGGTCTGTATTGACATATATACATACTTACATTATCAGTAAGCTTTATCAGTTAGCTACAATTACGTAAATATATAACAACAAACTAAATGTGACTAAATAACAACCATCATGAGCGAATAAAACTTTAAAATTATTTACACTATAATGAAATAAACAGAAACAATTACAGTGTACTCGTAAATAAAACGTCTGTGAGAGATGAACAATAAACTATAAAATATAAATTAAAATATACTATGTTCAGAGTGACGAAAGAGCGCTCTGGTAGTAGGCGATATGACCTTGTAGTTAAAGCCTGGGCATGAATCATAAAACCTAGCCTAACCTAACCTACTATGATATTTTAACAAAAAACTATTTTTTTTCCCCTATGCCGGTACGCTTGCAATTTCCGCCATGCTTCCTCTATCAGCCCCATACACTGCAGATTTTTTCGTCGTAGTGCAGTTTCTCTCTATTAGCAGTTCTGACGTCCTGGAGAGCGGGGCACACGTCAAGATGCTGCGCTGTCGTGTGCTGCTCTCTCTCGCAGAGGACGCGGTAGGGGTTGTCAGCTACTCCGATCCGATGAAGGTGTCCCTGAAGAAAATCGTGCCCGGTCAGCTGAGAACTGAAAAAACTAAATATGACTACATAAACGTAAACGTCCTGACATAATTAAATGAGTGTATTTTATCATTTTTAACCATATTATGATATATATTTTATTTTTTTAAATTAAAATAGTTTGAGTGTTCTATTCATTGATAATGTAGGTTTGTTTGTATTAATTTACTTTCTGACAGCATGTCTCAATTCCTAGTAAAAAATCGGTTTTCCAAAAATCAAAGCTGACATCTCAAGTCATAATCAACAAAAATCCCTGGAGCTTGGGAGATTTATTTAAAATTATTTCTCTGATACATAACTATTTTTAAATTAATCGGTATTCCCTTATCTCTTGAACGTGTTTTCTTTACCTCGCAATATTGGACAAACGTGTTACTAGATTTCCTTATGAACCGTCCATCTACGACAGAACATTATATGTAAGTGGAATTAGTTGAGGTAGAAATTTATAAGGAAAATATTTTTATTTTCTTATACCTTTATACAAGAAAGAAGTGTAATTGTGCGAAAATCCGAGATCGAGTATTTAACGGACGTTTAAAGTCCTCTGAACATGTTTCATCCATTTTCGCGATGATATCTCTATGTGTGTATCAGTGTATATATGCTCTAACTCAAAAACGATTTTAGCAGTGAACTTGAAATTTGAAATGAAGATGTCACATGTGCTGACTTACATTTGATTAGAATTTGGCCAAAATAATACCACTTTACTTCAAATCTAACTACATGTTATACGTTACCGCATATAATTATATTTTGACTTGAATCTCTTAAAAAAAATGTTGTTGAGAAAACTATAAGTCACATTTTATGTGGGAGACGATTTTGCGATGGCTTCCTATACCTCTCGGTCAGCCACCACTGCTGGTCAGAAGCTGGTAAAGCAAGGTGGTTACTGGGGACCCCCCGGGTTTACCTTGGCCTCTACTTCCATTAAATTGGATGGCCTCAAAATTAGTCAATTAAGTTATCGCTCTCCCTCTAAAACCGATCGGCTATTTGGGCTAAAAATCAATATGACTTACCGAGTGGCTTCTGAATGCTCAAACTAAATTTTGTGTTGATACATGCCTTCCCCCTTCCCTTACTTCGATGAAAATTAATAGGTGGCGTCTTTATGAAGATCCAGGTACACATATACAATTGTATTTAGAAAGATTCATTGTATCAGAAATTATTGTGTTCGAAGACACACAGATACTCGTAGACAGCCATGGGGTAAATTTAAGTTAAATGTTTTTAGAAATAAGCTGAAACTTTCAATGATTTGAGGTCAATTGGTTTGTAAAGGGGGCCACTTCAAATTCTGACATACTAGTCACCCAAAACCTCCCTAAGCCCCTATGGTCGAAGGCTTAAGTCTCATAAACATCAAGGTAGGTCCGTCACTGTCCAGTCAATACTAGTGAAAATGATTACTGGAGCATTTTTACAGGACAGTGATGAATTTCCCAAGAACTGAAGGAGATAGGTAGCTGGATATGCCCTCTTACAGATTGATGATGGATTTCCCAAGAACTGAAGGAGCTAAGTAGCTGGATATGCCCTCTTACAGGATGGTGATGGATTTCCCAGGAACTGAAAGAGCTAAGTAGGTGGATATGCCCTCTAACAGAATGGTGATGGATTCCCCAAGAACTGAAGGTGCTAAGTAGCTGGATATGCCCTCTTACAGAATGGTGATGGATTTCCCAAGAACTGAAGGAGATAGGTAGCTGGATATGCCCTCTTACCAAAGTCCAACCTAGCACAATGATATTTAATAGAAATTTCTGAGTGGTTATTATCCTGTTGTTTTATGTCTGGCCAAGAAGTAGTTTGAAGAGGTGGATTTCCTTGGGAGGCCAGGGTACTGGTGAGGTGTTGCAATCACCTTTATAGAAAGTTGACTTCTTAATTTATTTAAAGAAAAAACATATTAATAATAAGTAAATAAAATCAGGGTCATATTGAGGGAGAGAGGCAGGGAGTTGACGTGACTGAAATCATGCTGAGAGGCGTAGCCAACGGGGGCCTTGTGTCATCAGCAAACCAATGTCAAATTGTATTAATCGCTGAAAGATATTTATTTATCCAGCAATACGAAATATTGGGGAATTTACGTAAAAAATTGAGTTTGCACCGAAATTTCATGTTTTTTGACTTCTCTATTCCAAAAATGAAAATTTTTGTTAAATATTGTATGTCATGACATGAATTTCATTTGTAAATTCAGAGTACACATAATAAATTGTATTAATAATATAACATACTTACATACATGCAAAATTGCGAAAAAAAAAAATACTCTCCCTTCGCTTTCTACAGTCGGGTAAAAATCCGTTTCATTACATCGGATGTTATTGAGTTTTTGTGTTATCAATGTGCTCCCTTGAACGAATTACTCTCAATTAACTTTTCGCTTCCCCTCCAAAAACCATTTGACCGTTTGCGCTAATATTAAACAGTTTACTTATATAGGGGCTCCTATATTCTCAAACGGAAATTTGGTGTCAATATATTTATTAGATCGGCAGTTATTAGAGTCTTCATATTGTATCACACAACAAATTGTAATTCAATAATTCACAATTGTAGGAAACACAAGTTTCTAATTAAAAAAAATTAAATATAAGAATTTTGATACAAACAAGGACTTATGAGCTTAAACTTCTGTCTGCGTGTTCTCTTCTAAGGGCTTTTAAGGCAAATTCCTGAATAATATTGCGGAGATATATATATTTTTTTCCACCAAAGCAGTAACTCTGAGGCTGTTGTCCCTAACTCCCAGCCTGAATAAATTATCATAAAGGATTAGGGGAAAAAAACCAAAACATAAACAAGTGGAATAGAAAAATTGATAGGCGAAATAGGAATCTAGGAGACTCTCAGGACAGAACTTGGGATGAATATCTTATAGTAAATATCTCCGCTGGAATGAATGTGTCAAACATCGAAATACGATCTCAAACTTTTTAATATTTTTGTATCCCTTCATAATATCGAGATATTATCTCCATCAGTGAAATGAATTGACTAGTCGAATCATTATTTTGCACCACTTCTTTTAAGTTAATTTTATTTTTCTTGATATATTATTTAATGTATTTTTATTATTTCTTATATTTTTAAAACATTTTATTATTATTATATTCAGAAAAAATATATTATTATTTAAAAAAAAAAACTATTATAATTTTTTTGTTTATTTCTTATTTTTATTTTATGGATCTTGAATTTATTTATTTATAATTTCATATATTTTATTTATTTATTGATTTATAATTTGTTATTTATTGATTTATAATTTTTTTTATTTATTCATTTAGAATTTTTTTATTAATTTAGATTTGATTAGTATATATATATATTAATAACCATTTCCCTCCCTGTGTGAGTGCAAATCGCGTAATTAATAAAATAAATAAAATTGAGATCGAAAAATTATTAAATTTGAAAATTATTTAAATCGCGACTTTAATTAAACAATGCCTGAATAGCTGAAAGCACTCCCACGGGAAGAACGGTTACAAGATCCTAACGGTTAGTTGACATCAGTAATTAACAATAATTAATTACTGTTGTCAACCAGAAGAAGCATGAGTGGGGGGGAATGAAATGAATCAAACCTATAACTTTAACATATTTATTTTAATGAGAACATATTTACAAAACAACAATTGAATATATATAATTTGGCCGTGTGTCTGAAGGACTGAATTATAACTTAATTACGAGGTACCTCGATACGATATCCATGGCGAATGACGGCGTGATCACCCTTTCTGGACTTCCCGTAGAAATCGTCTATTCACATAGTCCCTGAAGATCTGCGTAGTTTCGAGGGCACACCAGAAGTTACACCCCCACTGACTTTGCACCGTCCAAGATCAAAGTGTGTCTCTACGACTAATTCACATATTCAAACTGATATTACTTATAGAAAAGATACGTGGTGATCACCCAAGACATGAACGAAGAATGTTAATTTCACATATTCAAACTGATATTACTTATAGAAAAGATACGTGGTGATCACCCAAGACATGAACGAAGAAAACTCAATTGACATATTTAAACTCAACTGTACAATATAAAAAGAACGTGGTGACCAGCCAAGACATGAACGAAGAAAGTTAATTTCACATATTCAAACTAAACTTTACAAAGAAAGATACGTGGTGATCCACCAAGACATGAACGAAGAAAGTACTTTCACATACTGAAACTAGGCTTTACAAAGAGAGGAACGTGGTGATCCACCAAGATATGAACGAAGAAAACTCAATTCACATATTTAAACTCAACTGTACAATATAAAAAGAACGTGGTGACCAGCCAAGACATGAGCGACGAATGAGTAAAACGGGGAGTGGCTTCCGATATCCGACCGTGGTAGGGGACAGTTCTCCAGGCTTGATTGGTCGTCGGACTCCGCCCATTTTATTTCCAGCCAATCGCATATTACCAATTAACATCTGCCTCTAGTTGTGTGAAAACCTGGAGTAAGAAAAAAAACCTTTACTGCTTATTCCTTATACACCGGATGTAGACAATTATCTTGGCTTCCTTTCCATTGTGTCTCTATTATTCTTTATTTTCCGCTCCCAGCGATCGCGATTCTCTCGCAGGCATCATTGGTTCCGAGCATGCTCTTCCAAATGCAATCCTCTTTAATTTGATACCCCACAACCCATACTTTGCTCCTAGCGATCGCGATCCTCTCATAGACATCGCCAGTTCTGAGCATTATCTATAGGGTAGACATGCTACAATATCCCCCGTTCCCGTTAAAATAAAATATGTCGGCTAAATGACCATTGGAAGTCACATATTTTATTAGTTTCACTTAACACTTGCTCGTTCACTGAGCATATACACTTAACCAAATACTCAGGTATCGACCTCATTATCATGCGTGACCAAAACATGATTTTAAATTTCCTTTCGAATCGGCATGGCTTGCCTATGCATGCGTGACCAAAGCATGATTTTACTTTACGCTGTACTTCTTAGAGTTAACCCTCTCCATTGGCAAATAACGATGATTCTATTTCTAGCATACATTCACTGACTAGTTAAAACATCCAAAAAGGCCCCACGCCTCGACAATGTTTCAACTGAATTCCCATATACCTAATCCGCTTCAACAAAAATTTGGGTTGACCAAACCCTAACCATATGCCTCCTTAGGCCTTCGACAGGTATTTACCTTCTGCCGGAACGACGACGAAATATAAAATAGAAAAATAAGCCCACTCAAATCCCATCTCAGTTTCATAAATATATGTAAATTCCGGCATCCGCATTAATCAAGTAGCGAAACCCTTTCTTCAGTTCAAACAGTCAGTTCATGGCATAAAAAATAATTAAACAACTCCCGCCCCTTTAAATGGATTCTACAAGCATCAATGGAGTGGCCCCTTCTCCGTGTGTACGATAATTAAATATTCAATTCTGGGTATCCCCTCCAGTTTATAATATATCTCCCCCTCCAGTCATGTATGCTTCGGCTCCTTGCCTTAGGATTTCTTAACTAAAATAAAAAAATTGACATTTGACCTACCGTGGTCGACACTGCATCATAATAAGTAAGGTCCATACCTGGATATATGTTACAAATATATTTACAAGGCTCTCATTGGGTTAACATAGCCCATCATGGTCACTAGATAAAATATGGGTCAATGTGACATTTTCAATAGATACACACACGGTCGGATACTAATACAAATATTATTTTAAAATACAAAACAAAACAGACAAATACAATTGAAAGTACATTTACCATACGTGACTACCTACAAATGTGTGTGCCATCGCCTCGCTGTCAGCCTACTCAGATCCGCGTCTCCTAATCAAATTTAAATACGTAGGAATATTCCCATGGATGGCCAATCCATATACCGTCTGCCCCGTCCTACAATTATGTCAATTTCAAATGAAGCCACAAACCTATCTAAACTAAATTATCCCAACATCATAAACAAATTGCTAATACTATTTAAAAAAATACTCTTACTAAATATATGAACAAAAAATTATCCTAACTTAATATCTAGAATTAAAAAAAACTAACCCTAACTTATTATCTAAAATTACTATTTACAACCTGGCGATTCACTTTGGAATCTTTGAGCTCGACTAAGGGGGGTATGCTCGATGTTAAGCCCCAGGGGAGTGCCAGAATGTCCCCGTCTGCCTTATTTTATTTACAAAAAAAAAAAAAAAAAACTAAATAATAAATCCCGTGTCCCCAATAAATGTGTATGTGTGATTCTTTGTGTGTTGTTGTATAATGAGGTGTTGGCCGTTAGTGTAAAATAATAAATAATACCCAAATAATAAAGAATAGTGTCTGTTTTATGTGTGTGTGACTTTGTCTAACTGTTCCTGGGATAGCTGGGGATGGACACCCATAGAGACGTCACAAATCTCTTCCCTGACTCTAGGGCCGCGATCTCGTCTGCAATAATCGCCCCCCTAACTCGGCTGAAGTAAGATCGTTAATCTCAAAGAGAGCCCTAGCGCTTCTCTAGCCTGCTTGTAAATTTATCCGCTAATATACGGCTTTAAAGAGGTAATATTGAATGTCCCTCTCACATCGTTACTGCCGAGGTGTCCTACAATAAAAGTTTGAGGACTTTTCTTCTCCAAAATCTGGTAAGGTCCTTCCCAGAATGGTAATAACTTGGATATTTCCCTCTTACCGGTGGGTATTCGCAGAGATTGTACTAACACCTGATCGCCAATTTCTAATGTAGTCTGTTTGTGTCGTCTCTCAAATTTTTGTTTCTGTCTCTCGGCCTGTCTTTCTGTAAATTTGTAAGTTTGTTGATGTAGTCCCGAAATGTCATATATCCTGTCGTCATATGTTGTCTCGGTGAATTCTGCCAAGATGTCGTCAAAAGTCGTCTGATGTCTCTGTCCAAAATGAACTTCTATGGGATATCCATTGATCCCTTGATGGTAAGTATTATTTAATAAGAATTCAATTTTGTCCAGCTTCCTAGTCCATATCGTCTGTTTTTTGTCATGCAGTAATGTCCTGAGGTATTCTCCGATATCGCGGTTACTTCTTTCGGTTCTATTAGATTGGGGGTGCCGTATGGACGCATAGGCTGGAATGATGTCTAATGAATTTAATTTCTCTTGCCATTTTCTGGAGGTAAATTGGGTTCCGTGATCTGAAACGATTCTAAGGGGGGTGCCTGCTTTATCGCAAAAATCTTGCACACATCTTAATGCGTGCTCGGTGTTTGCGGTGGTTACGGGGTAGAGTCTAGTGTATTTTGAAAAATTATCTATGATTACAAATAAATGTTTAAAGTTTCCTGGAGCTGTCGGAAGTGGGCCTAAATAGTCTACGGATACAGTCTCCAGTGGTTTGGAATTCTTTAAATGGATATATCCCGCCGTTAAAGTATAATTTGTAATTTTGCAAGTTTGGCATACGTGGCAAGATTTAATAATCGTCGCGATTTTTCGTTTCACACTGTTAATAATAAATCGGGAGTTTAATAAATAATATGTCTTTCCTTGTCCTATGTGTCCATGGTCTTTATGAAAAAGCTCAATGATCAATAAATCTGAAATTTCCGGAACAATGATTCTAATGGGGTCATCTGAAATTACATGGGCTAATATTAAATTGTTCCGGTAACAAAATTTTGGAAATGTACTATCGGGACCGAACTCTGCTGGAAGAGCCAAATGTCCTTTATTAATGTGAGGATCTCTAATATAATTATCGTGGAAGGCCTCAAGGAGTGTCGGTAACAGTTGTAGGTCGTCTTTGATGAGGTTTACCTGTGGATATTTTTTACAGGTGGGGTTGCCATTAGTCGGGTAGCGGCTCAAATGATCAGCTACTAGGTTATCCTTTCCTTTGATGTGGTCAATGCTAAAATCAAACTGTTGGAGGAATAATGCCCATCTCTGTAATCGTCCAGGGAGGTTTTTACATTTATTTAAATATATCAGAGCCTTGTGGTCTGTCTGTATTGTAAATTGTCGGTCAAGTAAATATGTTTGGAATTTTCTAACAGCCCATACTATGCTCAATAGTTCTTTCTCAGTGGTGGTAAAATTGAGCTCATTTGCCTGCAGCATCCTACTTGCAAACTGGACGATCCTAATTTCGTCATTAATTATCTGAAATAATTGGGCACCAATTGCAAAACCACTAGCGTCTGTCTGTAGGTGAAACGGTCGGTTAAAATCGGGATGTCTTAGTAATGTTGATCCAATGAATTGTTCTTTAATGTCATTAAAAAGTCCGTCTTCTACTTTTGTCCAGGTCCATTTACTATTTGTCTTGAGTAAATCTCGAAGTCGTCCTACTTTGTCTGAGTACTGCCTGCTAAAACGTTGGTAGTAATTAGTCAGTCCCAGGAACGACCGTAATTGTTTCCTGTTCTTTGGCGCGGGGCAGTCTCTTATTGCTTTGATTTTGTCAGTCTGTGGCCTAATGCCGTCCGAGGTCAAAGTATATCCGATATAGTCGATGCTAGTATAAAAGAAATTTGACTTCGCGAAATTAATGGTGATCCCGTGATCAGAAAAACGTTGGAAAATAGTCCGTAATAGTTCGACGTGGTGGGAAACAGAATCGGTTAAAATTAATAGGTCATCAACATAAATTAAAACGTGGGGTCTCAAATCTTCTAAAATTGGGGTTAATGCTCGATTCAGTGCCGCGGAACTAATTTTTAAACCAAAAGGGACACGCGTGAATTGATAAGTTCGGCCGTCGAACATAAACGCGGTATATTTACGTGACTCTACTGCTAAATTGACTTGATAAAAACTCTTAGTTAAATCGATAGTAGTAAAATATTTCGCGTTATTGCAATTGGCCAAAATAGTGTCGATATTACTGGTACGGTCGTGGTCTGAATCTAATCGCGAATTTAAATGCCGGCCGTCGGTGCATAATCTAACGGATTGATCTTTCTTCATAATACAAACGAGAGGTGAAATAAATTGACTATATGCGGGCTCTATTATATGGTTAGTCAGTAGGTTTTGGATTTCCTGTCTCACTAATGTCAAACGGTAGTGCGGTATTGGGTAATTTTTAAAAAAAAACGGAGTATCGTCTGTCAATTTAAGTGTATATTCAAAATCTTTAATAAGTCCCGGAATTTTACTAATAATATTGAAGTTGTCTTGAACTAATTGTCTAAAAGTCTCTGCATGTTTACAGTGTCGTTTCCCTAATGAGTTTATTGTCTCCTGTATTTTGTCTTCTACGTCAGTCGTGTCGGTTGATGCTAGTGGTCTCACCTGTAATTCCCTCATAAGCTTTGGGCTGTTAGCAACTTCATTTGTCTGTAAGGGGATGTTGAAGGTCTGTCCGTCGGCTCTGATAATAAATTGGTTGCTTTGAAAATCAATGCTAGCTCTTAAGGAGTGTAGCATGTCATTACCTATGATAATTTCATGACTGAGGTCCGGGATAACATATAGGTGTCCGTCGAAGTCATATATGTCGCTTAGGTTTAGTCTGGTCATGATCTGTTGGGTGATTTTCTTGGAACGTCTGTTAGTTGCAGTAGTTATATACATATTTTGAACGGGTAATATGTTGAGTTCGTCTGTCGGTATGTCATTCTTAATTCGGTTGAAGAACTCCTCCTGTATTCCAGTGATTTCAGAACCAGAATCAAGTAACCCTAATGTCTTGTGTTCCGTTGTCCCTATCGTCATGGTTATTTCGGGGCATTTTGGTGTCGGTTTGTCCGTTACGTAATCTTCACATAGAAGTAAGTCGGTAAATTCCTGCATCAGAGATAATATTCTGACGTCGTCTGGGAAAGTTATGTTTTCTTCATTGCCTGTCAGTCTGTCTGTGATTTCGTCCTCTTTTATACTTGATGAATTTACGTGATCTGGGGCAGTCATAGTATTGTCGGGGTATGTTTGTTTGTCGATGGGCTCTTCCTGCTTAGCAGTGACTGGTAAGGATGTCTTTGCTATTGATTCTACGTTAACTGGTGATCTGATATCAAAAAATTTGTACTCGTAACCTAATCCTTGAAGTGGTCTTCTCGTGCTGATAAAAACTGGTTCCAAACGTCCATTGCCGTGTCTTCCTAAACCGCTACCTTCTTGGTACCCCTGTAGCTTCATCAATGTCAGTCCGTTGTTACTGTCTGTCTTTAACTTTACAGGAGTGGGACATCTATTGTCAACGTTAGTATGTAGGTCAATGTCCCCTGTCAATCTCGTCATCATTTCTGTACCAAGCAAACTGCGTATGTCCCCCTTGAATTTAAATTTACCTCCCCCCATAGTTTTAAGTTTGTTCATCCCACTCCTGCTACTTAGTTTTTTATCAAGTGGTCAACAATTGGTTTCAGGTTGTTAGCCAACTCTCCAAGGGATTGCTTTATTTCTTTCATGTCTGTATTGACATTGTTGTCGGTCACTACCTCCATGTTTCTTACGTTAGGTTTCGACTGGTTATCCCTATAATTAGGTGGTCGATTATAATTCTGATTTGAGTCATAGTAATTACGTGACCGATCGTAATTTGGATTTGACTCGCGGGAAGGGCCTCGGCTAAATTGATTCCCTCTCTCTTGATTGTAGTGAGAGGTTCCCCGTGCATTCCCAGAATTGTAACGAGGTAGGTCTTGTTTGGGAAAGTTATTGTTTTTCGGAAGACTATCTGGTCGGTACTGTCTTTCCCCGCCTTTCCAAGAACTATCCTTTAATTTACAATCACGTCTAATTATGTTAGTACCTATCCTAATTATTTGCTCATGTAGTCTCTCAATAGAGATTATTCCCTGGATCCTAACTGAATTTTCGACCGTCTCTCCATAATGTTTGCTCAATAGTTCACATACGTAGCCTTCCGGAATTTTATATGTACTATCCTGGAGTCGTGATACTAATTTTGAAAAATGTTCGCTGGGTGTTTTATCCATATGATCGGCACAGCCTTGGGTATCAAGTTCCCTACGGACTATAACGTCATATTTCTCCCCGCAGAACCTATCTTTGAACGCATTGACGAATTCATCAAAAGAGCGGATACTTCCTGACTTTACAAGGAACCAATCCAGACCCTCGCCCTTTAAATGTGACTTTATAAATTCGTTCAGATTATAAAATTCTCCAATGTGACTATATGCAATTTCTAAATTTGATATGAAATGGTTGGGTAAATCCAACACATTGTTACGGAACGTTACCTTGTTACGTTCGTAATTTTTTATATACGTATTTCGGAAAGTGACGTTACTAGGCTGTTCGCGAGCAAAGGTCTGACCTGTATACCAATCCTTATGTTCTTCAGGGATGGTGAACGTCACTTGGTCATTATGTTTTGGGGTTGAGACCTGATTTTGACCCGAAACAGTATCTATTCTCTTCGAGATATTGGCGAATCTCTTCTCACAATCGGTACGAAAAAGATTTTGGGTCGAATTTATTTCCTCGACCTCCTTATCTAAACGTTGTGTTTCTGACATGATCCTACCTGTCATTTCATGATCTAAACGTTGTGTTTCTGACATGATCCTACCTGTCATTTCATGATAACAGACATCTACCATGTCCCTAACTTCAGAAACATGTTTGTCATATTTCCCTTCTAAATTGTCCTGTCTAGTTCTCAATTCTCCGGACTCAGATCGTAGAGTGCCCATCTCGCGATTAATGGATTCGATATTATTTGCCATTAACGAAATTTCTTGGCGCACACCCCTTATCTCGGAAGTCTGTTGTCCTAGGGAATTTCCCAAGTTTCCCATCTGTTCCTGCATGGCCTTTCCCTGCTGTCCTATCTGTTCCTGCATGGCCTTAAACATCGCCTCTAGGTCAAATTTAGGATTTTCTACCGGGGACTCCGGGGGCGTACGGATAGTTTTCCTAGACCGTGTCTGTATCGGCTCTAAGTCCGACTTCCCTTTCCCTTCCATTCTGATAAGAAATATATATCAAAACAATTAAATGAATTATACGGGAGGTCTGGTGCTAACCTAATTTCTATGGTGACCTGTCAGATGGCATCACAATACAACAATAGTTATAATATGTAAAATAAATGCCTACTAAATCTACATAAGAAAAAAAATCAAAAACAAAAAAAAATAAAATTATTTCAATAAATGATGTCATTCATTGTCCCTACCCTCACCCATCCTTCTTCAGTTTTGATTCTAAATACCGACTTTAAGTGAAAATATAACATTGTGGCCTAATAGGCTGGAATCTACGTTAAAAAGCAAAAAAAAAAAAAAAAATTTTTTTTTTTTTTTTTTTTTTTAATTAAAAAAATTAATTAATTGATAAGGGACCGATTAGTGGGGTTCATTAATTATACTAATTGGCATAATTAATAAACAAATCAAGTCCCTGTTCGGGCGCCAATTAATAACCATTTCCCTCCCTGTGTGAGTGCAAATCGCGTAATTAATAAAATAAATAAAATTGAGATCGAAAAATTATTAAATTTGAAAATTATTTAAATCGCGACTTTAATTAAACAATGCCTGAATAGCTGAAAGCACTCCCACGGGAAGAACGGTTACAAGATCCTAACGGTTAGTTGACATCAGTAATTAACAATAATTAATTACTGTTGTCAACCAGAAGAAGCATGAGTGGGGGGGAATGAAATGAATCAAACCTATAACTTTAACATATTTATTTTAATGAGAACATATTTACAAAACAACAATTGAATATATATAATTTGGCCGTGTGTCTGAAGGACTGAATTATAACTTAATTACGAGGTACCTCGATACGATATCCATGGCGAATGACGGCGTGATCACCCTTTCTGGACTTCCCGTAGAAATCGTCTATTCACATAGTCCCTGAAGATCTGCGTAGTTTCGAGGGCACACCAGAAGTTACACCCCCACTGACTTTGCACCGTCCAAGATCAAAGTGTGTCTCTACGACTAATTCACATATTCAAACTGATATTACTTATAGAAAAGATACGTGGTGATCACCCAAGACATGAACGAAGAATGTTAATTTCACATATTCAAACTGATATTACTTATAGAAAAGATACGTGGTGATCACCCAAGACATGAACGAAGAAAACTCAATTGACATATTTAAACTCAACTGTACAATATAAAAAGAACGTGGTGACCAGCCAAGACATGAACGAAGAAAGTTAATTTCACATATTCAAACTAAACTTTACAAAGAAAGATACGTGGTGATCCACCAAGACATGAACGAAGAAAGTACTTTCACATACTGAAACTAGGCTTTACAAAGAGAGGAACGTGGTGATCCACCAAGATATGAACGAAGAAAACTCAATTCACATATTTAAACTCAACTGTACAATATAAAAAGAACGTGGTGACCAGCCAAGACATGAGCGACGAATGAGTAAAACGGGGAGTGGCTTCCGATATCCGACCGTGGTAGGGGACAGTTCTCCAGGCTTGATTGGTCGTCGGACTCCGCCCATTTTATTTCCAGCCAATCGCATATTACCAATTAACATCTGCCTCTAGTTGTGTGAAAACCTGGAGTAAGAAAAAAAACCTTTACTGCTTATTCCTTATACACCGGATGTAGACAATTATCTTGGCTTCCTTTCCATTGTGTCTCTATTATTCTTTATTTTCCGCTCCCAGCGATCGCGATTCTCTCGCAGGCATCATTGGTTCCGAGCATGCTCTTCCAAATGCAATCCTCTTTAATTTGATACCCCACAACCCATACTTTGCTCCTAGCGATCGCGATCCTCTCATAGACATCGCCAGTTCTGAGCATTATCTATAGGGTAGACATGCTACAATATATATCATTGTTTTCTTTTTCTTTTCTATATCTCGCACATTGGGACCTGATGAAGGGACGTAAGAACGTCCCGAAGCATCGTTGTGATAAAGACACTTCCAGAAGAGTTTTCTAAAAAATGTTATCTTAATTTTTATTAAATTAAAAAATGTATCTACTTATTATAAAAGTATCTATATATTATTATTATTATTTATTTTTGTACCTACTCATATATTTTTAGGTATTTATTTATTCAGTTTTTATTCATTTCATTTTACTTTTTTAAATAGTTATATATATAATATAATAGTTATATAAATAGTCTCAAGTAATTATAAATCTAATTTATAAGCTATCTTAATGTATAAATTCTTTTCACGTATCATATTACCATGTATTGGTTTAACGGAAATAAATTTATTATAATATTATTATTATTTCTGTGGAATTTAGTGAATGGTTCCTAATGTATTTAAAAATTCAGTTAGTTCGACTTTTCCCAAGAAGAAAACTAAAATGACTGATGGAGATATGTATACATAATAAGTATTCATAGTATACATACGATACGTATACATTTGTAGATAACTTCATCAGTGAAGTCATTTTAGGTTTCTTCTTGGAAACATTTCCAATTTACACTACCTTAGGAATAATTTACCAAACATCTTTCATTGGATGCTTCATGTATATTTTTTCAATGGGCACCTGTAGCTCCGAGGTAGCGTGCTTGCCTTCTGAGCTCAAGATTGCGGGTTCGAAACCTGGCTGAGGCCTTTATGGTTTTTTTCTGGTAAATATAAAAAACATTGAGCACTCCATATGGACCCGAGCTTGTACGATGTCAAGTAATTGTTAAATTTCCGTGGGTAAGGGGTGAATAAACTTGGGTAGGCAAAATTTTGGACTCCCACTGTAGAGTCGGGCTCAAGACCACCAGAGCGACGAAATAGCGCTCTGGTAGTAGATATGACATTGTAGTTAAAGCCCGGGCATGAGTCACTAACTATATTTTTTCAAGTGTACGTTCTTGCTTCATGTTCAAAGACACTCAAAGAGAGGCACTTTTGTTACATTTTTGAATCAGGTGGTCAGAAAACATGAAATTCGGGAGTACACTCTACATAGAATTTCTTACATTTAAATTAAATACATCACAATCCCTATAGTATACCCAGAGCCGGATTTAAGTTAGATTGCGCCTTAGCCTCATTCCGATTTGGCGCTGCTTCTTTTGTGATGGTATACATGTTATAATGAAAAATATGATAATAAAAGTATGAAAAAGATATTTTATTCTTTGATTTTTTAAAAATAAAATTATTAATAAAATACTCAAATAAAAAAATAAATTAGAAGAAGAATGAAGAAAAACTTTTTTTTATTTGGGTCAGTACTAAACATGTACTTTACACAAATTGACAAAACATGAAAATTTAAATTAAAGTCTTGTAAAGTCTCGGCTGGAGCCTGCGAGCTACAGGTTGGCCGAGACTGTAGTGATCTTTAACATGGGTTTACTTGTCGGTTGTGTGTCAGTGTTGTCTTTGTCGGTAAGAGTTTGTAGTGGAGCGAATCTGTTGTGTGTAGTGATTGGTGTGGGTGTGCTGAGTGTGTACCTGTTGCGTTTTATTTTGGGTTCTTCTGAGTTGGTAGTGTCATTACGGAACGGTTGGTACTCCATATCAGTCCCAGGAAGTGGAGGAAATTCGCCGGTAACCTCTTCGTTTGGTGAATTATGACATGGTAAATCTAATGGTAAGGACTCACCTGTCTTGGTGTCGCCTGCGTCTACTTTCAGTGAAGGAGAGATATCGTGTATTTTTACCAATTTGTTGTTTATTTAAATAACAATAAGATGATTAAATTTGTTTTTTAAGATAGAGCAAAGTATATAACCTAGTTGTGCTTTTAGCTTAAAAAAAATAATAATAAATTATATTTGTATAATCAATTACATAACTTTTTTTTTTTTGTTTTGGCTCGTGCGAAAACATCAATGATATTATATCGCCAACTGTGCTTCGATGGACAATAATTTAAGTGCATTAAGTCTGACTTGATCCATACTTATACATTCAAGCTTTGACTTGAAATTTACCTTAGGAGAAAATATGCTCTCAAAATAAGTAAAATACTGTATAGTTTTATTAAATTAAATTAAACAAAGTACATAAATATATCTTTCCAATCGGTTTAGTATATTTTCTTAACATGAACTGGCAAGTCCCGTCGCTCCAGTGCAGCACAGTAATCTTTACATTGATTTGCACAGTAATTATTCCTATACTGGTCTTCAGTGCAGTCACTGGAGAAAAGAGGTCAATTGATTTTAATTTTTAGTCGCCCTTCAAATTTTAACGGCCTTCAAATCTTGGCGCCCTAGGCTCCCAAATTTTTTGACTATTCTGATTTTAAAATTACATGACCTAATTATTATTTAATATGGAACTTTGAAGATGAACTATTTTTATATTTTTAGAACGAAAGAAATAGTTCTTTGGCGATAATGTACTTGTTAAAAAAAAAAAAAGTGTTCTAAAATCAGAAGTGTCTGAGAGACGGGAGTGAGGGATGAGGAGGAGTGCGCAGGCGCAAGTCTCGCAAATAGCCCCCCAGCTGATCCCCTGTCCCCTCCCTACTGTTCCAAATTCCCCACGTCTCCTGGGCTCCTTTCTTCCGTGGATCCGCGGTGAACTTCGCGTGTGTTCGTGTCAGTCGCCCTGTTCCGTACTCCATCACCCCTTCCAGCCCTCTACTATCGAACCATCAACACCAATACAATCTCGTATTGATTTAATCGAACAACACCTGTTCCAAAGTCACTGTTTCTTTTCTTTTAACAAGTTCTCACAGCTTCATTTTCTGTTCAACCAACTGGGAAATGGAAGGTACATCTATGACAAATTCATCAGGGAGTGACGAGTTCCCGGCTAAGACCGAATTGAGTCCAGCTGAAGACGCCCCTTCTACAACCGGCGACTCAGATCTACCCAAAAAAGTGACCGATATTAAGAATCTACAGTTCATGCAGGTCAGTTCTTACTTTTTCACTATTTTTTTTATAATACAATCACTCACAATTCAATGTAAGTAATCCGTAAATCATTGAGTCACTTTCCTGCCATATGTTAGCAAACATATTACTGAAAACAACAACAGATTACTTCCAATGCTGTTTTAAACAGGTCAACACTGAATTTTTCATTCAAATTTTTTTATATATACCTAGCTATAACTCTCTATTAAAATAACGATATTTCATAATTGATACTCTAGCCCATAAGAGACATAGATTTTAAGCAAAATCTGCAGAGGAGAAAGAAGGTTTAGTGGGAGAGCGAATTTATTAACATTAATTCAAGCTGAAGTAGTGATTCATCGAGAACTTTATATTACTTCCTCAGATATACGAAGTATATGGGAAGTTATGTAATCGATCAGAAATTCGAAGTTAAAATTTCAAAGAAATTTCTTCAAAAATTAAAAAAATCATTTCCTGTCTTTATGTGTGTCTGTGGACATGATAATTCTCAGAAATTTTATAAGGGCGACATATATTAATTTACAGCGAAATCGGCCGAAGAGAAGAGGGAGTCAACACAAAAACCCTAATAACTGCTAATGTAATGAATCTATTGAAAGGAAATACAGTATGTAAACTCAAAACCTCATAAGGATGACACCTATTAATTTTCAGCGAAATCGGCCAAAGAGAAGAGGGGGTCAGGGGGGGGGGGGGGGCTCAACACAAAAAACCTTAATAACTGCTAATGTAATGAATATATTGACCGGAAATACAGTATGTAAACTCAAAACCTCATAAGGGTGACACCTATTAATTTTCAGCGAAATCGGCCAAAGAGAAGAGGGGGTCAGGGGAGGGGGGGGGGGGCTCAACACAAAAAACCTTAATAACTGCTAATGTAATGAATCTTTTGACCGGAAATACAGTATATAAACTCAAAACCTCATAAGGGTGGCACCTATTAATTTTCAGCGAAATCGGCAAAAGAGAAGAGGGGGTCAGGGGGGGGGGGGGGCTCAACACAAAAAACCTTAATAACTGCTAATGTAATGAATCTTTTGACCGGAAATACAGTATATAAACTCAAAACCTCATAAGGGTGACACCTATTAATTTTCAGCGAAATCGGCCAAAGAGAAGAGGGGGTCAGGGGGGGGGGGGGGCTCAACACAAAAAACCTTAATAACTGCTAATGTAATGAATCTATTGACCGGAAATACAGTATGTAAACTCAAAACCTTATTAGGATGACACCTAACAATTTTCAGCAAAATCGGCCAAAGAGAAGAAGGGGGCTCAACACAAAAACCCTAATATCTACTAATGTAATGAATCTATTGACCGGAAATACAGTATATAAACTCAAAACCTGATAAGGATGACACCTATTAATTTTCAGTGAAATCGGCCGAAGAAAAGGTGGATTTAACAGGATAAGTGTTCAACTCAAAAACCTTAATAACTGCCGATGTAATTCAAAAGAAAATTTAGTATGAGGATTCAAAAATCCAAGTGTAAGTCAACTATTGAATAAGACAGTCGATTGGCGTTACGGGGAAAGCTAAAACATTGTTGATTATGTAGCTGGGGAAGTACACTATCGGTGATTCACTGAAGACTTTTTTTTTTCTCATTTGTCCTCATGTTTATTGGCCAGATTTGTCGAAATAATGCAATTATTATGCATAACTTCACCCTGTAAGTATGATTAAGAAAGGGCACTTTGTACCCAGAGTTATGAGTTCTCCAACAACAAAGTCACCTGGTCTAATTCTAATACATTTATTGTTCAAATTGCTTTACAATCCTACATTAATACATAAGTTTAGATATATTAGCACTGTTAATTCCACAGCTATAGATGTATAGAGGATGTTATGTAATCGTTTAGAAATTAGATAGGAAGTTTTCAACGAAATTTCATGTTTTACAACAAGATTCAAAAAATTTGAAAAAATATATTTCTGTCTGTCTCTATGTCTATTTATCGATACGAAAATTTATATGATAATAGAAGACAAGACGATTCTTATTGATTTCAGCCAAAAAGACCGAAGAAGAGAGTGGTGTTGTAATAAATGTGACACTGAATTTTATATGTAAATTCAAAGTCCTATTAGAGCAACAACTATAAACTTTCAGGGGAGGGGGGATTCATAGGGCCTCAAAATCAAAAATTTCAAAATCGGCACGAAATATAAGAATAAGACATCTTTTGATTTTGAATCAAAACAGAAAATTTGTTTCAGAGAGAGAGCGAAAGCTTAATTGATTAATTCACGTTGGGAAAGGGATTCACGGTGATTAACCATCGAAAAAAAAAATTGTTTTTAACTTTGTTTTATGAATATGTATGAGGTAAATAAGGCTGAAAATAAATAAAATTAACATTTTTGTTACTTTGTATTAACAATGTTTTTTTAGGTCTGCTTCATCAATGAGCTTTTTTTTTTTTTTTGGCAAAAAATCATCCTAGTTAACTCGCTTCCGGATAATCGGGAATGTATTAAAGCAATTTTAGACTCAATCAATGTAGGCAGCCTACATTTACCGATTTTTTATACTTGAGAATATATTTCTATATTACGGAGGTATCCAGTCCAACAATATATTGAGCATTGAGCCCCCCCCCCCCCCCCCCCCCCCCCCCCTTTGATCCCCCATTTCCCTTTGACCGATTTGGTGTCTATAAATTTATTTTATCGGGAGCTATCGTGTTCACAGACACATACAGAAAGACATATTTTTTTTTTTTCATTTTTGGAATCAGAGAATTGGAAAACGTGTAATTTTGGTGTATACTCAACATCAAATTTTTGTCTTATTACATAACTTGGCCTATACCTCATAGCTGGAAGTAATAACAAGTGTGTGTCGGTGGACTTGAGAATTCTCGTTAGAATGAATATATCTACAAGAAGGTAGCTGCTGGAATGTTTAAATATTGATTGAGTAATCATCATTGAGAGTAAGACATCTATTAATTTTCAGCCAAATCTTAGTTAACTTCAAAATCCTAATAACTCTCCCTGCTCTGAAAATGTTTGTATACAATTTTATATAAGGGTTCAGAAGTGTGCAAGTACGACATTTACTTACTTAAGTCAAATTGTGGAATTAGGGGTTGAAATGGTGAAACTTACCTTATTAAACATAATTACTGGGGTGATTTACTGAGCACTTTCTACTTTTGAGGCACAGAAATTGTTGGTGATTTCGGAGTAATTACCCTTTTGGCAAATACAGTTTACGTATTACTTAACATGAACTTTTTATTGAAATCTAAGTACATATAATAATGATGGAATATTAAATAAATTGAGATAAATTTTAGTATGTCAGTTATATATAATTTTTGACTTCTCCAGCTATACAAAGTATAGAGGATAATTATGTATTTGATTCGGAGTTTTCAACGTAATTTCATGTTTTCCGACCTCAAGATTCCAAATAAAGAAAAAAGATGTCTGTCTGTATATGTGTCTGTGAACACGATAATTCCCGATAGATCTAATGTATCAACACGAAATTTTATACGTGAATTCAGAGTCTTCTAACTGTTTCTCAGTCAAATCGATCAAAGGGAAGGAGGAGATTAGAGGGGGAGCTCTAATAACTACCGATAGAATGAATGTATCTACATAAACTTTTATATGTGTGGCAAAACCCCATAAGGACCACACATATCGATTTTCAGCCAAATCTACCGAAAGGGAGGAGAGTAATGAAAGTATCGACATGAAATTTCATTTTTAAAATCAAAACCCAATGGATGACATGTCAAACTTCAGCGATATCGGCAGAAGGGCAGAAAGGTTCAGGGTCCCTTCCTGTTCAATTGAAAAACCTTAATAACTTCTGATTTAATGAATTTATCGACACAACATTTATGAGAATTACACTTATTAAAAACATAAGCTTCCCTAAGGGCTGAGCGTGGGGTCCTGGTGGGGATCCCTTGGGGTGGCCTGGCGGGCGGTATTGGCCGGGCTGGGGGGTTTGGGGTGGCATCACCGGGCTCTCTGGACTGGCGGCATCAACGGTCCCGGGCTTGGAGGGTGTGGACGGCCTCGCACACATGCACACCCTCGTTCTCAGGCCTTGTTGCACTAATGTTTACTGTCTGTCTAAGTGTGCTTGCAGAGAGCGGCCCGGTGGTGCGGTTCCTTGTCCCCTGGTTCGGTCTTGCGGCTGGTTGGGTGCCACGGGGTTCTCCCCTGGGCTCTTCGTACTCCTCCCATGTCCCATACCGTGTTGCGTATATGATGGCTAATATGCATCGTTCATAAGGCCAAAAAAAAAAAAATTTATGAGGATTTAGGAGACCCTTTGTAAGTCAACTGTTGAATATTAGCGCAAACCATTCGACTGGTTTTGACGGAGGAGCGAAAAGTGAATTGATTATTTCGTTCTGGGGAAGTACATTGCTGATGATTCACCGACGACTTTTTTTTATCTGATTTATCTATTAAGACACCTATTGAATTTTTGAATCATTTTATTGGTTTCAATGAGAGAGCGAAAGTTTATTTGAATAATTCGCGATAGGGGACTAAATTGCCGGTGATTTTCCTGAAGTGTCAAAAAATGCGGCACAATCACCAGAATTTCTTCTTTGCCTTTGAGAGACCAAAAGTAGAGGGTTGTAAAAAGAAAATATACTCTGAGAGATCATATATAGACAGCTTACGAAACGACGTCCTTCAGTACTTCAGTTACAATCCCCCCTTATTAACAATCCGAGGAATGTGCGGCAATCACGACCAAGCAACGGTTTGGGTTAAAGTACTGTAAGGAAACTATAAAGCAACGCACTCATTGATTTGGTATATTTTTCTATAACCAAAACTGACTTTTTTAAATTTCTCTACCAATCACATTCTTTTTATATATATTTTTAATTATTGTATTAAAATTATATATTAAAATAACATATAATCCGTGGCTACGCCACACTAGGATTTGTATACTAGGATATGGATAAATAAAAAGGGGTGGGGTGGGGGGGGGGGGGGGCGGAGAGTTAAAGAAACGTAAAGACATTTATGTTTAAGTAGAGTATCAAATGAAAAGTAATGATGAGTAGAACCAAAATATGTTTTTTGTTCAGACATAGCCTCAATAGTATAGGGAAAAACCAAAATGGCGGATTTTATGAGTCATTAATTAAGTGTCCGAAAAACAATTTTTAAATACCCCCCCTGTCCCCAGTCCTCCTATTTCCATGTAAGTCAGACATAGCCTCAATAGTATTGGTGAAAAAAATAAATAAAATGACGGATTTTGTAAGTAATTAATTGAGCGTCCGAAGAACGATTTTTTTTTTCATATGCACTTTGAGTGGGGTATCGTTGAGATCGTATCCCCCCTTCCCCCGGGTATCATCTGGATATTTCACTGTATGTGTCCGCGACAACTCGGAAACGAACTTATTGCAATCGAATTCTTATCAAATTAGTTAATTATTTTGTGATAGATAGATAGAGAAACTTTTATTGCACTAAAGATTACAACCTTTATGGCAATGAGTGTTTTTTTTTTTTTTTTTTTTTTTTTTTTTTTTTACGAAATACATACCTAGTTTTATAGTTGTATAAAATAAAATTAAAATATCTATATATAGAATTGTACAAAATAAGCAATATAGCAACTAAATAAAAATATACCAATAATATTAAAATGATAAATATGGACATGCTCTTTAATATAAATGGTGAAAGCAACCAGGATAAAAGAAACAATTCAAACATTTTATAAAACAAGATATGACCCCTGATAAGGGAAAATAGTAGTTGTAACCATAACACAAAAATAAAACATGAATGAAAAAACATAAATAAAATGAAAAATATATACCTATATATTCAGCTTACATGCAACAAACTAAATTATATTATTCTTTATTCTAGGTAATTATTTTGTGAAAGCAAATATTTTATCTGAAGCAAAACAGTGTTTTTGTAAATTTCGAAAATTATAGTAAAAGTTGTTGAATTTCATAACGTGACAATTTCGGCTGGGATGATCCATTTTTGAACCTGTTTCATTTTTTTTGTTGGTTCGGGTACTGGTTTGATAGCACCGTTCCCACCTACTTACTGTATACCGGTCAGTCCACGTTATGTTTCAGGACATGAGGGCGCTTCCTTGTTCACAGCTCATCAAATACTTACTCAATTCTACATGAACCAACCCAAACCTAGTTGGGCAGCCACGCTATCCACCATATCATCCAACCCATCTTCCTGTTCTTCACATTTCCTGTTTTAATTGTATTTAGACAATTATTATTATTCTAAATTGTTTTTGTCTAATTTTAATTTTAGTTGGTGGTTTCAACAAGCTATCTGAAGCTCTCAATAGCTACCTACACTATATGTATATTACTTTTGACTAGCGTAAGTGGGGCCCCCCTATTTTTTTTAGACATTGGGGCCTTCAGCATCGGGGGGCCCCTTTATCATCGGGGGCCCTAGGCTCCTACCTAGGTTTGCCTATTGGTTAATCCACCACTGGATATTCTGAAATTATAATAATATATATTATTTCATAGCTTTATTATTCTCCCATAATCTTTACAAGTTAGCAAATGGATGTTTCGGGAAAACAGTATCTGTAATATATTTGATGATCATTTTTGTGATCAATTTTTTCTTTATATTGATCATATTTTTTAATCAGTACATAATATATAAGTCGACTTTGTATTCGGTATGTTATCTTAGAATGGACGAAGGTCGATTCGTATATTATGTTCTTTTTAAAGAATATGATCACTATATAGATCAGCAATTAAATTAACGATATTGATGAAGAGAGTTTCTCCTGAAACGTCTATTTGCTACGTTGTAAAAAAAATTAATTGGAAGAATAATAAGCTATGAAAAAATTTATATTTATATCGTAGCTGGCTGGGACAAGCTGCAAGCCAAATCATTTGTCCCACGGAATTTCATGATTGTTTTTATAGAACTTTTCTACATATAGAATATTTCTTAACGGGAAAGAGAATTGAAAAAAATACTAATTTATTATTTTTCTTTCTTACACCTGTAGTAGTATAAGATGGTAATTTAATTGTGCGATAATTCAAGATCGAGTTAACAAGGACATCCCACGTTTCTAAGTACCCTGAACATGTTTTGACCATTTCTCCAAGATGCCTTTCAGTCTGTGTGTATATGATTGGAACTATGTACTACTCAAAAACTATTGTAGCAACGAACTTAAAAAATTAGATGAAGATCCCACATGAGCTAACTTACATCAGATTAGATTTTGGCAGAAATCGGACGAAAATTAAGTCCATTTAACTTCAAACCGTAAGTAAATTTTAAGTAACTTTTTTCAAATAAACGTATTACAGAAAACTGAAAGGTACTTTCTATATGCAATACATTTTTTCGAAGGTCGCCCGGTTTAGCTAGTTGCATGCAGAAAGCCGTCCTAAAATGTTGTTTTGAAATACATTTTTTTAGACGTTTGCTTGATTCATCCAAAAACGGTTAGTCCTATTGAAATATTTTTTTTTTCAAAAAATATTTCTAATAAATTTCCGTGTTAGTACGTATTGTCCTATGTCATATATGAGGACTTATTAGCGATGGGAAATTTTATAAGCAACATTTTCGGTAAGAATTAATGTTTCGATAGGACTAACCGTTTTCGGGTGAATCAAGGAAACGGAAAAACACATATGTGTTTGAAAACTTCATTTCTAGATGGTTTTCGTCATGTATCTATAAACCGGACGACCTGCGAAAAATTGTTTCTCATCTATAATATGTATTTGAGTTTCCTCTACAACTATTAATTGAAAAGATTTTTGATTAGGTTATAAACATAATCGGTATCTTGTAGAATGCACGTAGGCCCCGCTTGTCTCAATGTTTATGGGCTAATCTCATTCTATACTAATACGGTTTTCATGTTAAAACTACTTCTTGAAACCCATTTTTTAAAGACCTTTGCTTCTTAAATCGCGCACTGTCTCTTTTTTTTCGTATCTTCAAAAATCTGCGTAAGGCAATTGCGAGTAGAGCATATGTTGTAATAAAATGAAGAAGGATTAATATATTAATTTTTACTTTAATAATAAATAAAATAAAAAAATAAAAATTAATATATAATTATTAAGTGGTATGCGTGCTTGACTTCTGAGCTCGAGGTCGTGGGTTCGAAACCCGACCGAGGCCCTTAGTTTATTTTATCTGGGAGGTAAAATAAACTTAAGCACGCCGTCCTTCGGATGGGACGTTAAGCGATGGTCCCGAGCCTGTAAAGATGTCAGGTACTCGTTAAAGACCCCTACCCTAGGTGAATAAAAATTTAGGGTAGGCAAAATTTAGGACTCCCACAGTAGAGTCGGGCTCATGTCCACCAGACTGACGAAAGAGCGCTCTGGTAGTAGGCGATATGACCTCGTAGTTAAAGCCCGGGCATGAGTCATAAAACCTAACCTAACCTATAATTATTAAGGTTAGTCATTATGACTCAAGCCAGAGCTTAACTACGAGGTCATATCGCCTAATTCCAGAGAGCTCTTCCGTCACTCTGGTGGACATGAGCCCGACTCTATTGTGGGAGTCCTAAATTTTGCCTACCTTAAATTTTTATTCATCTAGGGCAGGGGTCTTTAACGAGTACCTGACATCGGTCAGGCTCGTGACCATCGCTTAACGTCCCATCCGAAGGACGGCGTGATTAAGTTTATTTTACCTCCCAGATAAAATAAACTAAAGGGCCTCGGTCGGGTTTCGAACCTACGATCTTGAGCTCAGAAGACAAGCACGCATACCACTGAGCTACCGGCGCCCTCAATATAATTATTAAAAAAAGAGTTTACTGAATTTACTTAAAAAAAATATAATATTTACCATTAAAAAAAATTATTATCTGATGATCTAAAAAAAATTGTCTAAAACATATTGTGTTTTGAATTTCTATCGAATTCTTAACAGCCCCCATCCCATTTTTCTTACATCTCTATTTTCATTTAATTTTCTTTTCAAAAATTTTTTGAATAATTTCTTTTTACTTCTCTATTTTTCATCAAATTCCACTTCGATATTCTTTTTACCTTTTAACTTCATTTGCTTCTAATTTGATGCTTTATTGCTAAGAATTATTTCTATCAAAATTAATTTTTGGAAATGTCATATTTCTGACTTTCTTTGTAAAATTTGTTATTAATTACTTCTTTTCTTCCGTTTCTTCTATATTTATTTTAAAACTTATTAAATTTTCTTCCTTCTGTAGTATTTTTATCTTGATTTCCTTATGATTTGGGTCCTTTATCATTGTAGAGTCTTGTTCCTTGTTAAGCTTTTTTAAGGTTATCTTGATATTTTCTTTTATGGCAGTTTACTCTTATTTAATTGTATTTCAAAGTTCCTTTTCTCTTGATTTTATGTTTTTTTTTTGGAAGTTAATGGTTATTTTTTATTTGTTTTCTTCAACTCAATAAATTCAAAACTTTGAATTTTTTATGATTCGATGAGAACCAGGGGGACGATTATTTACGTTACAATGTATGTAGAGGTAATGTCCAAAAATGGTTGATTTGGTATGGAGTGACGTAAGGGGATGTGTCGGATGTGATACCAATGGTAGACAGTCACTAAGGGAAAAGTCTAGAACCCACATTGTTAGTGGGTGTTATTAGAAAACAATGGAAGGTGTCAGACCTGT
Organism: Aradus depressus; assembly: GCA_963662175.1. Classification (NCBI taxonomy): domain Eukaryota; kingdom Metazoa; phylum Arthropoda; class Insecta; order Hemiptera; family Aradidae; genus Aradus; species Aradus depressus. The sequence continues at coordinate 42,601,136 of OY759215.1, forward strand.
CTATGGGATCATGGCAGCTGAGTGGTGTGTGGGTGACGGTCCTTGTTCACTGTTATGACATCACTCTTCTCTCATTCCAGTCCATATTGTACAACACTATTAAAAACTAATAATTAAAATATATATGTAATTATAATTTTGGAAATATTAAATTATTACCTTAAAATTTGTGTGAATTAGCTGAAAATTTTAAGAGGTCGTCCTATGGGGTTTTGAATTCACATATGAAATTTGATGTCAATACATTCATTACACTGACAGTTATTACAGCTTTGATGTTAAGCCCCCACCCAATCCTCCCCGTTTTTTTTTTTTTTTTTTTTTTTTTTTGGCCGATTTGGCTGAAGATCGATAGTTGTCGTTATTATGGCTTTCTTTCTTCTTCGTGTACATACATTTATTCTGTTGGAAGTTATCGTGTTAACAGCCACACACACACTCGCATACCTTAACACACACACATACAGATAAACAGGACCTTTTGGGGGGGATCAGGATATCGGAAAACATGAAATTACTGTGAAAACTCAACATCGAACTTCTGACCGACTTTAAAATTTCCTCTATATTTCGTACAGCTCCCCCCCCTCCCCCCCCAAGCCTCGAACGAACTTCTAACTGTTTTCAAGAATCGTTATTACAAGGAATCAACCCGTACTTTTTAGAGTACGGATAGGAAAAATATATAAACCGTAAACTTTACAATCTGCACAGGAAAATGTACTTGATTCATGAATAAAATATCATAGTTATTCTACAAAAAGTAAAAATTTCTATTATAAAAAATATATTTTTTCTGCATAACAAGTTTAGTAGTAGATAACAATAATAACACTCCCCCTTATTGCCTCAACAAACAGTTAACAAAGCACAAGTCCTTTCGACCTACTTCAAAAAAAAAATTGAACAACACTGGAGCAATCATTGGACTCAGACGGAAGACAAGAAACTCCGAAAAATAAAATAAGAAAACAAGCTATGGAAGCCTCCAAGCACCACGGTGATCATCACAAGACTGTTTAAGTATGTTAAAGAAAAACATCTAATGCATATTATATAATTTTTGCGAAAAATCTTACCAAGTAGTTTGTGAGTAATGAATACATAGAGTTAGAATAAAAGTGAGGTTAAACACGGTTATAGCTCACATAAATTGTAAATTCTTTGAAATTGTGGAAGAATATGATGGATACTCAACTAAATGTTTACCCAATTTTCGGTTTCACACACACAAATCACACAATCAGAACGAATTTCCTGAATGATAAGTAACTATCATTAAAACCCCCCCCTACCCCCCCCTGAGCGAAAAGCTAGTTCCGCGCCTGGATACTACATACATGCACATGCTGTTAACTGTGCTCGCAGAAAAATTCTGTTTTGTCAATAGGAAGCGAATTGTGATTCATGGGGATGAAGTCTCACCAAGCAACGCTCACAGAAATGGAAGGGATGGTGCTGCCACCTCGCCTTCCTTATTTATGGTCCGTACCTCGCACCTACAGATTACCTCCTGTTCCGGTCAATGGCACTCTTCCTTCGGGGGAAAAACTTTCTTGGTAGATGTTAAAAATAAGTAGAGTTTTTCGATTCGAAACCCAAACAGTGCTACCCCCACTCCTATAAATATTTGAAATATGTTGTTACATGTTGCATTTGTTCCAGTTGAAATTCCATCGGTGGGATCTAGCGTTCTACTCCCCCAGTTTAAAGCAGGGAAAGTTATGTTATCATAAGCACGCCGTCCTTCGGATGGGACGTCAAGCGGTGGTCCCGAGCCTTTACGATGTCAGGTACTCGTTAAAGACCCCTACCCTAGGTGAATAAAACTTTAGGGTTGGCAAAATTTAGGACTCCCACAGTAGAGTCGGGCTCATGTCCACCAGAGTGACGAAAGAGCGCTCTGGTAGGAGGCGATATGACCTCATAGTTAAAGCCCGGGCATGAGTCATAAAATCCAACCTAAAATTAAATGTTGAGTTTTTACCGGAATTTCATGTTTTTCTCCTGTTTCAAAAAATAAAAATAAAATGTCCTGTCAGTCTAATGTGTGTGTGTCTGTGGACGCGATAACTACCATTAGAAAGAATTTATCGACACGAAATTGCATACGTATATCCAAAACTCCATAAGAACGACACCTATTAATTTTCAACCATATCGGTCAAAGAAAAAGGAGGAATTATGAGAGGGTCTCAACACAGAAACTCTAATAAATGCTGATATAATGAATGTTTCAAAATGAAATTTTATATTTAAATTCAAAATCCCGTGAGAACGGCACATATTAATTTTCGGGAAAGGGGGAATCAAAGATGGAGGGACTTTCGATGTAATAAATGTATCGACACAAAATTTAATATGATTCAGAAGCCTCAGTGTAAATCATATATTGATTGGTTTAGGAGGCAAAACCAAGTACTTGCCTGTGAATCACCGACTGTTTTGGGTAAATATTTTTAATGATTTTATGTCTTTTTAGATCCTAGTTACCAAGATATTTTTTTTTTATTCTGAGTCTGGAATATTAGGCGCAATGTTTTTCTAATGTATATAAGTAGCCTCCGCTGAAGATATCTCAAGAGAAACAAACCCTAACTGAGCCATTCCATTTATTTATTATTATTATTTATTTATTAGGTACTATTGACCATGTTCAGTAATACGAAACTTGGAGGTTTAGCTTTAAAAAAAACTGAAAACTTATTGCATCGACTGGAGTACATAAACTTCACATGTTAGTAAGATTAGTGATGTTTTTACCTGAGTACTGAGCATTCATTTTGCAATTATTTATTGCAGTATACTTAAAACCTATGAAAGTAAGGAGTATAACGTAATATCTTCATAACTGTTGGATGTTCCAACGATATTGATCAACACAGACCTGACAGATTGATTGATTTCGTTTGTTAACTGCTGCAAATAATCTTCATCATAACATTATGCAAACATCACCTCATAATATTACATGGAATTTCTTACACTTCAGTTCCTGGAACTATTCACAATTCATCACAAAACATATGAATTGTCAATTGAAAGTCGTCCTTTGGATGAGACGTTAAGGGATGGTGACGATCCTGACTCGTTAAGTTAGGTGAATAAAAATGTATGGGTAGGCAAAATTTAGGATCCACACTTTCCACCAGACCGACGAAAGGCTCTGGTAGTAGGCGATATGACCTTGTAGTTAAAGCCACTCTCTCTTCAAAGTCAATCGACCTAAAACTCAATATTTGACTTATGTGGCTTCTAAATCCTCATAATAAATTTTGTGTCGAGACATTTTTTATATCGGCAGTTATTAGGGTATTTGAGTCGAGTCCCCCTTCTCTTCGATCGATTTTGCGGAAATTTAACAAAGGTGTTTTAATAGGGCTTTTTTATATATGAAATTTCATACCATTACATTCATTATAACGACAGTTATTAAAGTTTTTGTGTTAAACCTCCCCCTAATCCCCCCTTCCCTTTGACCGATTCGTCTGTAATTGATCGGGCTATGTCCTTCGATGGTTCTGGATACATATATAAAAGTTCGTGTTGATACATTCATTATATCGTGTTATACAGATACACACTCGTTATATACAGATACACACATGTTTATTTTTAATTTTTGAAACCAGATTATTTCTGATCGATCACAGACTCCGTACATCTGAACAAGTAGAAATCCTTGCTTAGTATCCAGTTATGAATTTCATAAAAAAATTTGACGCTCGGACGTTCAGAATCAGTGCTGTTTTAGGTCAAGGATTACGCCTATCTAAAACGTTATCTTGATTTTTAGGGCTATTTGATGACGTAGATATCATGTGCGGCCGCAAGGTCGTAGGCAGAAAAAAATTGCAAAGTGACGTGGGGGGGGGGGGGGGGATAACACACAAAAATCATCATCAATCTCCGTTATCCGGATACGGAAAGGAAAGAATGTTGGACAGATCTTGGTTGAACATTCCTGTCTGTTATCTACTTGGATAACTCCATCTCCAGGAATTTTATCAATTTTTATATTCAATATTGCATCCCGAGTTATATGTAGTAATAGCAGGTTTCCCGGCTTCGCTCGGAGTAACTCTATGCAGGTTAGTAACTGTAAGCAGGTTAGATATTCTAAGCAGTTTAGTAACTCTAAGCAGGTTAGTAACTGTAAGCAGGTTAGATACTCTAAGCAGTTTAGTAACTCTAAGCAGGTTAGTAACTGTAAGCAGGTTAGATACTCTAAGCAGTTTAGTAACTCTATGCAGGTTAGTAACTGTAACCAGGTTAGATACTCTAAGCAGTTTAGAAACTCTAAGCAGGTTAGTAACTGTAGGCAGGTTAGATACTCTAAGCAGTTTAGTAACTCTATGCAGGTTAGTAACTGTAAGCAGGTTAGATACTCTAAGCAGGTTAGTAACTCTAAGCAGTTTAGTAACTCTAAGCAGGTTTCTAACGTTATCTGCCCCGTTAGTTACATCATTTTAGAAATAAGTTACCGCTGAATATTAATAGGTGTCCCTTATGGGGCTCTGGATACACATATAAAATTTCGTGTTGATACATTCATCATTCTATCGGGAATTTTCGTGTTCATACACACACAGAAAATATTACATAGCTTCCCCTATACTTCGTACGGCTGGTGACGTTGAAATTATACCCTTTTATTGTCCTTTCCTCGCTGCCCTTCAGGATAAATTAACAATAATCCCATTCCTTCAAAAAACGATGTCTGCTATCAAGGTCTCCTTACTCGATAAGCGACTAACATGGAACCCTCTCAAGAGTCTTAAAATACAAGAAATGAACAGACGTTACAAACTTTTGCTAAGACTACTAGACAAAAGATGTAAATTAACTTTGAAAATAAAAATGATTTATATACAACGCAGTGTTGAAACCGCTGTGAACTTACGGTTCTTTTGTCAAGATTTCTAATCTACGCATCCAATCCCTTCATACAATAGCCAATGCTCCTTACTATGTCTCCAACAATATCCTCCCATACTGACCTCATCATTCTCTCGTCACTGAAGTCGCTAAATCCAGGTACAATAAGTTATTTTCCTCCCTTAGTTCCCATAGTAATCCTTTAGTCTGTGCCCTTGATTCTGCCACACTTTCCGAACGACGCCTTAAGCACTAATGGCTTAGAAACCTCCTTAGTAGAAGCAATGACAGTGAGTTATAAATGAACTCAACTTCAGTGTCTAGAGAGTGTCACCACTGAGTGATTTCTTCCCTCTTGATATCTTGAAAATCCCATTTTTTACTCTTTTAACAAAAAAAACACAAAAAACTATTCGGTTCAGAACAAGGAGCGCTATACACAATTAAAAAAAGTATATATAAACATATTGCATATTGTTAAAATATGATGTCTTGTAGAAGCCGGGGCTTCAGACGACGGTGTAGCAGAGGTTCCCCAATGCCAAAGGTAGCGGCTCCAGAAACACTCTGCAGCCCAGCCCTCAATCTTATCGCTAACTCCAATTTGAATCTCTAACTTCGGGAAACGCAGCTCCCTGATCTCTTTTAACAGATTTGCTCCTTGTATATATTATTTATACAGTTGTAAATACCTGACTACCTATTTAGAATTAAAAAAAAAAAAAATCTTTCCTCTTATAAGTATCCAAAATGAGAATTTTTCTTCGATTTCTAATTGAAATTATTGTGAGTTATTAATTTCAACTTATTATTCTAAATTGTTAGACGTTTCTCATTCTGAACCTGAATACGTAACCTTTTCAATAGGTACTTTAATATTATTAGGTTAGGTTAGGTTAGGTTTTATGACTCATGCCCGGGCTTTAACTACGAGGTCATATCGCCTACTACCAGAGCGCTCTTTCGTCACTCTGGTGGACATCGTACAGGCTCGGGACCATCGCTTAACGTCCCATCCGAAGGACGGCGTGCTTAAGTTTATTTTACCTCCCAGATAAAATAAACTAAGGGCCTCGGTCGGGCTACGAACCCACGACCTTGAGCTCAGAAGTCAAGCACGCATACCACTGAGCGATATAATATTATTATAATTATTTACAAAAATATAACAAAACCAAATTGAGAGTGACCTGAAGGGAGGTGAAGTGAAGTGTTGCATGGAGTGTGCATTTCCCAACTTGTTGTTGCAGTTATGCAAGTGGCTCATGCACTTTACAAGTTGATTAGACCAGTTTGTTGAAGGGGTCATGGCTTCCCTCACCCCATCTTACTACGGCCTTGCTAACTTCTAATACGATAAATAATAGATTGTTTTTTTTTTTTTTTCATATAATATTATTGTTTTAAATAATATATATTACATAATAATGGCTATTAGGGAATTATTGATATTTATTAGCTTGCGCTATTTCTTTTTTATAAATTTAATAATGGAAACAGACTTCATAACATATCTCGGACCCATTTTTTCATCTCAATCCTGCAGGGAATATCACAAGAATATTACCGATTGTATTCGAAAAGTATATGTAACAGGTTAACTATAAACATTTAAGAAAGTACATGAATTTTGGTTCTGAACGTTTTTTCTTTTAGAACATTATGACCATTTAAAAAAGGAAAAATTAAAAAAAAACATTTAAAATAGGTACTTGAATTGATGATTTTTATTTTGATCCTTCGTCCAAAGTACAAATGATAGAATAATCTTCATTTTCTTGGTTGAAAGTGCCTGAAAATTAATTCATTTGGTATAAAATTGATAATTACGCGCTTTTCTCTCGGGTTCATTTTAAGTCAGACATTGAATAGAGTGTTTTCTTTAATTTAAGATATAAATAAAACTTTCGTATACGTTCAATAAAGAGATTTGTAGTTCAGAAAATGGGTGTCCTTTCGTGCGATAACTATAGAACGGATTTTCTTGAAATTTACAGGTTATATTGTCAGGCGTCCCATTGGTTCATGTATAATTTCACATTGACTCGAGTTATACGTAATTTTTGATTTCCACTTATTTTGCCTAATATATCGAAGATGGTTCGAAATTCAATCAAAATTGATGGTTATATTCTGAAAGCTTATTAAATGGGGTAGTTGTTTGAAAAAAGCATGTCAAACTAGCTGAGGTGCCTATCGTTTCCTGGCACATGCTAGGCGAGATGCCGGCCGGTGCTTAACACATACTAGCTGAGATGCGTACCGATGTATTCACATACTAGCCGGGGTGTCCGCCGATGCTCAGCACTTGCAAGTTGGCGTGCAGGCCATTGATCAGCCAATATTGACTGAATTGTCCACAGTTGCTCAGTACATACTAGCATAGGTATGGCCCGTTGCCTAGCAAGTACTAGCTGAGGTGCCTATCGTTTCTCAGCACATACATGCTCATTTCCACCAGAAGGACGAAAGAGCGCACTAGTAGCAAGTGGTATGACCTAGTAGTTGAAGCCCGGGCATGAGTCACAATAACTAACATATATTTATGAATTCAAGAGTCCATTATTGCGAGAGTCTTTCCGGACAAATGCTTGAGTGAAGGTTCAATTTGCCCTTGTTTCTTAAGAATGGTGCGTACATGCTGCGGAGTGCTATACCTCAGGTTGATAAGGTAGATATTTGCTAGGAATCCTGGAGTTGGTTGTGTAATTGGGCGATGGGGTGCGATGTTCTTCTCTGGCTCGGTGTTACGACATCCCATGTCTGGAGCGGGTCACGGCGCACTGTCGAGCCACACGATCCTCCCACCTCTTGCATCAACCCATCTTAGGGCCATCCTAGTGCACTTTCTGTATCTACCAAGAGCCCACATCGCGAAAATTATCTTTGCAGCCGTCTAGATCAGAAATTCGACGCCTATTCGAAACTATTCGTAAATTTGTTCATTTTATGCTTTATATTTGCTTCCAGTACGATGTCAGGTACTCGTTAAAAATCCCTATCCTATGTGAATAAAAATTTAGGGTAGACAAAATTTACCGACGAAAGATCGTTCTAGTAGTAGGTGATATGACCTAGTAGTTAAAGCCCGGGCACAAGAACGAAAATATGAACAAAAATGTAGCTCCTTAACGAGTTTGCCGCCGGAATTATCGGGCGAGGACCAAGTGTCCTCGTGCAGCTTAACTATCGTACCAGTTGCCCTTAGATTTCTTTTCAATAATTAAAGTTGGGACCTCCGCCTCCATACTCCGAATATCTAAGAGTGTTTTAAGTTTTTTTAAAGTGTTAATTAAAGTATTTTATGCGTGTTTTAAAGTTTCTTAAGAAGGGGGGGGGGGGGAACGAAATGTTTTAGAATTTTCTTAAAGAGTGTAATAAAAAAAAAATAAGTCGTCATTGAATCACCGGCAGTGATCTTCGTCAGCACGAATTTATCAAATAAACTTTTGTTCCCCTTCTAAAACCAATTGACTGTCTTAATCAACAGTGGGGGGGATCCTCAACACAGGGATTCTGAATCTTCAAACTACATTTCGTGACGATACATTCATTACAACGGTAGATATTAGGTGTTTTTGTGTTAAGCCCGACCTAATCCCCTCCTTTCCTATGACATATTTGGCTGAAAATCAACAAGGACAACTTATGGAGTTCTGAATACACATATACAATTTTTGTGTCGAGTTAGTTATTGTGATTTATAACGAAAATTTAATTGATTAATTCCTCATGGGGAAGTTCATTGCAGATGATTCACCGACGACTTTTTTCAGTTTTAGAATTGGAGGGTGGTCGTAAAACATTGATGATGACAAACAGAAAAGATTGATGGTAATGGTTTATTGCTGTTGCTAGGTTTGCGCCTTGAGACCAACTGGTAAATGGCTGATTCATCTATAAAATACGCATTCTTAAAGCTAATTGTCAAAATTTTACAAGAAGCCTGGTGCTTCTGGACCGGATCTACTTGTATTGTGTGGGAGCCCCCAGTTGAAAGGCCGGGTCTGATATTATCATACGACTATTAATGATAAGACTATTTGGCATAGATAAAAGTTATGTCAAGGTCACCTGGGACTGTTTGGCTAAATACAGGCCCAACACTGATTCTTAACAACTGTTTCGTTATGACACCGTGAATACTCACAGCTACACAACGGATCTTAGAAAAACTTCATCTTTATTGTTTGAAGATACAATCTTTCTTAGAATTCGAAAATTAGTCATTGCTAACATGATTTATAAATTGAGCATGGTTTTGAGTTTTTCGAAAATATCTCTTTTTGAGTTGTGTAAGGTTTTTTTTAAATTCATATATAATATATTATTACATCTCCCATTTATTTTGCCTTTTCAAAAATAGCACGTACAGACATTTATGGAAGCATTACCATCATCTGTGTCTATAATACATGTGTCCTTTAGGTTAACATTCCTTCTGTCAATCAGAATCTTCCTTTTACAGAACATATTTATTGAGTCGATTTCTATAATAAAACCCCCACCTACTCAAAACTAGGTCAGTTTGAACTATATCCAAAACTAAAACCTGACTACAAAAAATAAGTTCAAATACAAAATCCTACCTATAGAACATAACCTTGAAATATTATTATTATTATTTTTATTTTGAATGGCCTCATGAACGAAGCATATCAGCCATGACTCCAATTTTAAGAAAAGGTTGTTAAATGAAGGGGCACTTTATGGAGGTGATGAGGGTATCGAGGGGCCGAGAAGTGGGCAGGAAAATGTAAAACTATATTAAAATATTGTTACTATTAATAAATTTGTATAAGACATCAAATATGCGAGGGATTTTAGAATAACTTAAAATTTGTTGCAAACCAATGGGTAAGGGTAAATTATTGGTAAGAATAATTTCGAAAAGGGGGTCACGGAAACTGTTGGTGAGAGGGCAAGCGAGGATGACATGATTGGAATCAGCTGTATATTGGGGATCACAGGTACAACTTGGTGATTCCAGGAGATGGATTTTAAACAGATGGGAAGGAAGTCTGGTATGGTTAAATCTAAGTCTGCATAGAGTTGTGAAGTAGGATCGCGGTTTGGAGAGGTGAGTGAACCAGGGTTTAGTGGGTATCTGGGGCTGAATTGCTCCATAGAATGCCCCTTTATTTAACAAAGAACGAGTATAATCCCTCTGCCAGTGACGGAGGTTGAACTTCTTGATATGGGCTGCAATATCTTCGTGACTGAGGAGGTTCATGAGAGATCGGCCCGAGGTTGAGGCCTCCTTGGCCAGCCTGTCCACCGCCTCATTATATTTTATGTTGCTGTGACCTTTGATCCAAATAAGAAAGACATGTATCTGGTGCCGATGTAGCTCAGTTAGTCGGTGAGAAATATCCAGTAGAAGTGGATCGTTACATCTGGAATCCATGTGCTTTAGTGACTTGAGGACACTCTGGCTATCAGAGTAGATTACAGCATTGGTGGCGAGATGTTCAACATATTTCAGCGCTTCTAATATGGCTATACCTTCAGCGGTGAAGATGGAAGATATGTGTTGCAGTTTGAATTGCTCAGCATGGTCGTTATTAGGGTCCAAGAAGGCTGCACCGACACCGCGCTCGTTTTTAGACCCGTCAGTATACAGAGACATCGCTTGAGAGCAATATCCTTTTCGCCAACCAGCCTCTAGATGTATAGGATAACAAGACCAGTCAGTGATAAGATCTGGGTCGGAGATGATGTTGCTGGTGTCACTGAATGGGAGTCGCCAATCATGTTCGTATCTTGGATGGGTTCTGTGCTTAACAACATTAAAGGTTAGTTCTACCAATGGGGAATAATTTTTGACAAGTAATGGCTCTCTTTTCGTTTGCCAAAATTTATCCAGCCGCACTGATGGAGTTAAAGCAGCTAGTCGTTCTACGACAGGATGGTCCTGGATGAGGATTCTAGAAGAAAGGAACCTACCGGTCAGCATGTTTCTCCTTAGACGGAGAGGAATTTCTCTGGCCTCAGCTTGCAGAACATTGGTGGGTGTAGAGACCATTGCACCAAGACAAATTCTCAAAGATTTATATTGTAGCCGATCTAGTTTCATAAGATGGGTTTTGGCAGCATCTCCGAAGAGCATGCAGCCGTAGTCCATTCTAGATAATATAAGGGCTCGATATAAGAGAAGTGAAATAGCGGGATGGGATCCATACCTTATTCGACTGACGCTTCTGATGATGTTTAAAGCTCTCTCCGCGACATCGAGGACTAGACGGATGTGTTCCCTCCATAGGAGTTTATTATCCACCACAATGCCAAGCAGCTTGAACTCTTTGACAACTTTAAACTGAAAAGGGCCAATTTGTATATTTTCTATAACGCCAGCCAGTCGTCTTCGGGAAAACACCATTACCGCACTCTTAGCCTCGGAGATCTGAAAGCCGTGGGATAGATTCCAATCGCGTAAATTCTCCATCGCAATGGACATTTTATTTTTAGCTTCTTCTTGAGTGGTTTCACTGAGGTAAATAGTAATGTCGTCTGCGAACTGTAGGATTTGAATATGTGGCGAAAAAATTGTGCCCAAGGAACAGGTGTATAAGTTAAAAAGTAAAGGGCTCAGCACCGCCCCCTGTGGCAGGCCATCAGAGACAGTTAGAGGACCTAGGCGTCTGTCGTCTAGCTGGATGAAAATGTGTCTGCTTTTCAGGAGATTTATAGCGGCTATAATCAATCTAGAAGGAATTTTGAGACGAATCATGGTAGTTTTAAGAATATTGATGTTGACATTACTAAAGGCGTTAGTCAGATCTAAATAAAGAGCTATCATATGTTTACAGTTGGAGAAATTGACTTGGACATCTGAGACGAAGCAAGAAAGACAGTCAAGAGTACTATGACCTCTACGAAACCCATGTTGGAAAGGGGGGAGTATGTTATTCTTCTCAAGCCACCATTCTAGTCGGTATTTAATCATACGCTCGTAAGTTTTTACGATGCATGAGGAGAGAGCTATAGGACGATAGGATTGGGAGTCTTCAGGTGGTTTGTGTGGTTTCAGTATTGGCCGTATTAGTTGGACAGTCCAGTCTCGAGGAATGTCTCCCCAGCCCAGCCAGATTTCATTAAAGAAGTGTAGCAGCGTTTCCATGCCAATCGTGGGAAGCTCCTTCATCATGATGTTGTGGATGCGGTCAACCCCAGGCGCAGTACTTGTTCCTGATTTGATAGCAGCCTTTAGTTCTCTGAGTGTGAAAGGGCCATTCAGATCATTACTATCAACAGGTATACCACTAACATCTACGTTTTCGGGGACGTATGGTGGAGCAACAGAATCAAGGAACTCCGCAATCCAAGGTCCCACCCTGCCGCATGGCGCCTTAATCTGGGGATTCAGACCATACTTTAAACGTCTAATACTCGTCCAAATCGAGGATAGAGGTACATCTCGATTGAGAGATTCACAAAAGGTAATCCAGCTCTGTCTTTTCTTCGTTTTGTACAGTCTTCTGGTGGCGGCAGTAGATCTTTTAACTTCTATGTAGTGACTAAGAGACGGGCTTTTCCTGTAAGTTGAATAGATCTTCTTATTCTCGTCGCATGCAGCTCTACATTCTTCATCCCACCAAATTTTAGGAAATCGAAAGTGATTCTTGCTGTGAGACTTGGGGTGACTAAAATAAAATGGAATGGAATGGGAAGCGGCTAAATTTAGAAGTACCATAAAATTGTCATAATTGTTGGGAGGATTATGATCAATTCTTCTAGCGAGTTCGGTCCTGAATAAGTCCCAATCGGCTTTCGAAGTTCTCCAATGAATATTTGGTTGGAGAGGAGGACTGAAGGGGTGGGGAGACTCATCCCAGATGCAGTCGATGTGGATGGGGAGATGATCGGAGCCCAGAGCCTCTGCCAGAACTGTCCAGTCAGAGAAAGGGGCGAGCTCTGGGGACACGATTGTCAAATCCGGAGAAGATGGTTTGTCGGTAGGTTTTCTGATCAGGGTCGGAGATCCGTCATTTAAAAAGCACAGGTTCAGATTGTGAAAAACATCAAGTAGGGTTGATCCCGAGCCATCGTTGAAGGAAGAGCCAAAAGCGGTGTGGTGGACGTTAAAATCCCCGCCTATGAAAACTGGAGTAGGAAATTGCTGGAATAAATTATCCCAATCAGCAGTACTGAGTTTGTGCTGGGGCTTGGCGTAAATGGATATAAAGGCGATTATCAACTTACCAATTCTTACCTTGGCTCCTACAATCTGTAAAATAGGTTTATCTGTTAATTTAGTATTTTTATTCAACATATAGTTTATTTATAAATTATTTTTATTCTGGACAGTTTTATTATATTTTTTTTTTTTGTATTTATTTATCTTAAGCCACAACTATGCAAAAAATGCACAACCAGCGGCTGGGCTGACATAATTAACAAACATAATACAAATAAAATAAAATAATAAAAATAAATGTGACATGAAAGGCTTAAGAGAGGAAAAACACCCAGCAGTGAACCCTCATGGCATCACTTCATACCAGGAGATCTCTATGCCAGACTCTCTTCTTTAATCTTCTTGGGGATATTGTGGGGTAAATTTGTATTTAAGATTTTGCGAACTTCCGGATTGGTGTGTAAGTGAATTTTGGTGTAGAAACGTTGGTATAAATGTTTAATGGTTGTGTCTATGGATGTGACGTTGATGTCGCGGCGTAAAGTCTTGTTGCTAACGTATGGTGGGCATTGCGTGATCAGTCGGAGAGTCTTGGATTGAAATACCTGTATTCTTTTGATGTTCGAAGTCTTGGCTCTACTATATATTTGTAAGCTATAGGTCCAGAGAGGTCGGAGAAGATTCAGTTTTTGTCGAGTAGATAATTTAGAACGCCTATTCAAAATACTGTACAATAGTCTAAGTCGCCGGTCTAGTGTGAGTCGTATCGTCCGAGTCTGAGGGTTCCAAGTCAGCCTTCTATCGAGGGTTAATCCTAAATGTTTTACGGAAGAGGTGATATCATAACTCTTGAAAAACAAAAAACTCAAGTACAAGAAAGATTTCAGAGTGTAGGCGAAGTCCCGTTTCTCCGTAGAGTGACGCCACTGACTCTCAAATTAATTACTTGTAATTTTTAACTCACTTTTCTCTATTTTTCCATTATCTCTTTTCGAACTTTTTCGGTTTAATTTTACTTGTTTGGTGAATAAACACAACAAAAATGCATCGGTGAATCATCGGAAATGTACTTCCCCAGCACGAATTGAGTTTTTGCTCTCCCTCCATAATCCTATATTCTCAACGGGGAAGATGGCGAATAGCCTTGCTGCCTTCCACCGAGGTGTTGCTATAACGTTGCACACCTATTCACTATTCAGGGACCATTAACCGGCCGACACCTGCCATATTGGCTTTAGGCCTAGTAGGTCGTGTCTCACTTTCATGAGCCTCACCCCCCCCCCCCCCCCCCCCCCCCCCCCCCCTATTCCTCGTTGCGTCTACACCAAGTCTTCAATGACCTTGACCTCCACTCTCAATGGGAGAACAGTTCATTCATTGAGGCTCCACAACGGGACTCCACCTCTGACAGGAATTTTCCTTTTCTTACTTTCTTTATACCTATTATAGTATGTCGGTTTTACTTTCTAGTCACAATAGCCCCTACATTGAAACACGTTCTGAAAGGGAGGGGGGGGGGGGGGGGTAGTCGTGGGTCTAAATTAGTAATGTGAACGTTTATAATCAAACACGGATAGGGGTTTTGGTACCGGCAATGTACTTCCCCAGAACGATTTATTTACCTTTTGAACTAAAGGAAATAAATAAACATTAAAAACATACGTGAATAAAAATATTATATATAAAGTAAATATATATAATAAATATATTATATATAAAGTAAAACAATATAAAGAAAAATATGTAAAAAAAATAATATGATTAAGGTCACGGGGGCGCGGGTGGTCATCCGTTGCTAAATTTATTACTAATGCTAATTCCATTTAATTACTGATTTTAATTGAATAATAAAAAAAAATATGAATTTAACTTGGTTTCAGACTTTCAGAATAAAAAAATATATATATTTATATCATAACTAACTCTTTTCATTCTTGGAATTTACGTTAACGGTACCAATAAAAATCAAAATTATTTCCCGGTATGATTCTAAAATAAAATATTAATTATAAGTATTGTGTCCTGAATAATTGGTACTCACCTCCAAAGGTATTGGGGTCCGCAAGGCCTATGAGTTTTGAAATTTGAATTTCATTGAGAGAGATATGGGGAAATTAAAAAGAAATTAAAACATGTTTATAAATTATCTGGCTTTTGACCTTAAAGTGGCCATATTGAAAATTATATACAAAATGGATATTACCTGGTGACGTCACCCTTGAACATATAAACAATTTACTTTACTTTTTTTAACACAAATTTTGGAGTCCACACTTTCTCCACATCCCTTCAACCCTTTACCGGTCACTTTTACTCACTTTCAATTGTCACTCACAACTTTTTACACATTTTGTCTAAAAAAATTAGAGACTAGTCTCTCACCGGTTCCACCTCTACCAGAACCCAGCATAGACTGACTATCCGCCTCCGCACGGAATTATGGGTAGCAGATTCGAGTTTCTTTTTCCTGTTGTCTCTTGTTTTACTTCTAAATATTAAAATTTTTTGGTGTTTTCTCTCCTTTCTTCCGTTTCTTCTTTTTTCTAAATTGTCATCTTAATTTTCTGTAACTTTTCTTTTTAATTTTGGCTTCTTCTTTTCTCGAAAATAGCATGTAAATTTTGTGATATACACCTTCAGATCATTTATACCGCTTTGGATTGGATCCGTCCTCTATAATTGGATCTCTTTTGGAACTTGCTTCCTTTTTAAATTTTTGAACTGGGTTTTCCATCTGATGTTGGCAGTTTTTCTCTTCTTTTCTTTTTTCAAATTCTTTTTAATAATTAACTGTTCTTTTCTAAAAATTTTCACAACCTTCTACCGACTCGTTTTTTAATTATTGACCTTTTCTTAATTTTGCTTATAATTTCCTGAAATTTTCTTCATTCCTTCTTCTTTTAGCTGTTTCATTTTGTTCCTGGGTGTTAAAATAGTCCCTTCTGAAAATTTGGTTTCATTTTAAAGTCGGTGGATCTGGTAATTGATGTACAAAATGTTAGTTGATAACTGTAAGGTTAGGCCTACAGCCATCTTTTATTCCTTTTAAAGGTATTCTTACTTTCTTCCTGTTGATTTTCTATTTTATTTTCTTCATCCTTAGGTTTCTTTCTTCTTTATTTTCTTTGTCTTTTCTAAATTGGTTTAAAAAAAATATAACGTTGCTTCTAAATCAGTTGCCTTGGCAACGGGTTTGTTTACATTACACCGTACACCTTAGATCTGCCTAGCTTCTGACTAACAGTGGAGACAGACCCCAGAGAGACTGGAGAGCTGAAGAGAGACGACAATTAGGGAAGAGGGTGGTCACTAAAAGCACTTCCAGGACGCTATATTATCATAGCAGGTCTCTCGGCCAGCACCGCCTCAGTCTTCGTGAAGAATCGTCTGGATGGGAACATTATGACAAGGATTGAGCAACGGTTTTGACATGGAAGGAAAGATTGGAGTGAAACTTTGGGAAGCAGGATTGAATAGACAGAAAGAATTTTAAGATCATTGTGGAGGGTAAAGTTGGATACATAGTAGGGAGAATCAACAATGGTTGTTAGGACTTTGGATTGAAAGGGCTGAATGTTTGCTGGCTTAGTACAACCCCGTAGTCCTAGTTCATATGTTCATATAGGTCTTAAGAATGTCTTGTAGATCTTCACTAAATAGCCGCTGCAAGCCTCCTTGGTCATCTATTTCATTCTTTATATTACGTTTTTCCTTATTCCTTCCACATTTCTACCAGTTTCCAACCAGACCATATTGGAGAAGTAGACGAAGCTGCTGCCGGCACTGCAGCAACGTTTTTACATATGTCCTTACTGTTGATCATTCTCTAGCTTGTCTGCATTCTGTTATATTAATCCATCGCTCTCATCTTCCGACTTCAGTTTTACTTGTGCCGCATAGTAGAGGCCGAATTTAGTATATTCACAAAACAACTTATTTATGAATATATCGGCCTTGGAAAGAAAGAAATGTTGGTGGCAATATCCTTCCACGTAGTTAACGCAGGTAGGTAGACGACGAAGACTACAGTAGATAAGCAGAGCACCAAAAAAAAACAAAAAACAACACCAACGTTTGTTATCTTCTTATCAATAAGTGAGCTTCTTCCTCCGTTCCTTACCTACCTAAAATGAGTAAAAAAAACAAAAACTCGTCCCGTTAGAACTTCGTATCTATCCTCTTATGTAACAAAACATTTGTTTCCCCGAGGTATAGGGGAAGGTATGTAATCGCCAGACATTCGATGCTGTTTTCAATGGAATTTAATAATTTTCGACCTCCTGATTACAAAAATGAAAAAAAAAAAGTTGAAAAAATAGAATGAATGTATTCACAAACAGTCTTATGAAACTTTTATTAAAGAAACTATAGAAGTCAGCAAACTACGAAAATTAGTACAATACTTGAATCATACTGGATACCTTAAGGAGCACCAAAGAATGTGGGCCTCGAGTCAGCTCCACTCTGTCCAAACATCAAAATAAGCTATTTCCAAGAGATTATTACAAACATCATTTTTCATATAGACTCAGAAAAAAAAATTCTTCGTTTCCCATTGATGATGGGACGGCAATTGTAAAGGTCACCTCAACAAATAACGGTGTCTTTGTTTGCGCTATCTTTTCTTAGTTTTTTTTCCTATGTTGGATGAGAGAGCGCTGTCAGACGTCGTCTGTCTCTATCGACATCATCAATCACATAGTTAGCCCCTTCTCTATGTTTCTGTGTTGTGGTACATCGTCACTTGTTTGTCTTTCCCAGCAATCTGTCCCTCCGACAATCGAAACGAGCTAACGACAAGTCATTGGTTGAATAAACGAAGGATCAGACTGAAGGTCCGAATCGTAATGAAGCTACTTAACGGAACGCCAGTGACTGTCTGGGGATTAAAAATGGATGTTTCTCAAGGGAGACAAGAGATCTATGAATATTGGTCCTATTTTGGATCAGGTCCAAATTCTACTATGTGGGTACTTTTGAGATGAAACAGTGTTTTCTGGAATGTGTTGGTGGGACGTAGTGAGAGTGTCCTTGGTGATAGGGACACTACACTATCTGTATTCACATCGTGTCGGATGGGACGCGAATATAGCCCGCTCGTCGCGCTACTCCACGCCTCTCACTTACTGAACGTGCCCTGCCTCACTTAACAAGCTCTACCTTATTAATAGTGCCTAATTATTGTTATGACCCCTTTATCTAGTTTGTCCTCTGCTCCCATTTCAATTATGAATAGTCATTTGTTCCTGTATTTATTACAATTACTTAGTACATTCCATTTTATAGTCATCTATGTATTGTGCGCCCAGAAATGTTTACACCTAATGGAAGCTTATGGCTAAGTATATGTGCGATCATATTAGACCAAAAAGTCGAGTTTAATTGTTGATATTTATCGTAGACTAGCAGGTTAATCGACTTCACCAGGAGTATCTTTAAGTAGGTTAGTAACGTTATCTACTCGGCTGGTAACTAGTTACATGATTTTAGAAATGAGTTGAAATTTTCAATTATTTTATGCCCGGTGGTTTGTAGCAACCTCCCTCTCCTCAGCTTTTATGGAAATTTCTGATGCTTCACAGTCTAGGTAAGACTTTTAAAACGACGTTCTGTTCAATTGAAGACTCGAAACCCATATTAGCAGCGCCTTAAGTCAACTGTTAAAGATCTATTTTATGCTTCGGTCCTCCCCCCCACAACCCTTCTCCAGTTCAAAATTTGGAGATTCTACATCACAGGTACGAGAGGTGATCAAAAAGTTCCAGGACTTATTGGATTGCGCGGCAACCGAGCGTCGGAGAGCGGTACGTTTGGCAGCATTAGTTGTTGTGAC
Source organism: Aradus depressus (assembly GCA_963662175.1). Taxonomy (NCBI): domain Eukaryota; kingdom Metazoa; phylum Arthropoda; class Insecta; order Hemiptera; family Aradidae; genus Aradus; species Aradus depressus. Next base: position 42,619,984 of record OY759215.1, read on the forward strand.
TCTTACTGAGCTCAGCTGTTTTTGTAGATTATCTACAACCTACTTTATTGTCAAGTAACAGACGTTTTTGTGAAACAAGTTTTCCGTGTTTGCCTGTTTTGTGATCTTTCGTCAAATTAATCAAAAAGAAGAGAAACGTGTCAAGTTTTGTGTGAAGTTGATTAAAACTTTTACAGAAACTTTTCAGATGTTGCAAAAGGCTTTTGGGGATGAATGTCTGAGTCGACCATGGTGTCATGAGTGGTACAAGAGGTTCAACGAGTTCTCAGGGTCCTTCCAGCAGTAGAAAAGGCGGTGGGAAAAATGTATAGCTTCCCAAGGGGAGTACTTTGAAGGGGACAATATCCAATAACTTGTAAATTTTTTAAATAATTTTTTACTTAGTTCCCTTTTGATAAAGTCTCTGTCCACAGAAAAGAAACAAGCTTCCTAACGGTAATTAACAATTATCCAAATCAGTTAAGTAGTTTTCGAGATTACCTTGAATACACAAACAAACTTTCTCTGTTTACATATCAGTATAGATGTCACTCACTGACTGGTTCTTACTATGAGATTTGTCCTCGTTTACTAATTTGTCTAGTCCCGTAACATTGGAAAATGTCTTATCGTTCTGATCCAGTGAATGAGGTTGGTGACGGGAAGGATATGATTCATGGAGTATTATCCTATTAGAGGTCTGGTCAGTCATGGGAAGTGGGGTGCCTCAGTGTTTGAGTGGTTAGCGTGTTACTCAGCAGAAGGAAAGGGTTCCAGTCCTCAGGTTTAGTTGAACAATACTAAGAAAACTGCATGAGAATTGGCTGAACTGTGAGCCACAGAAGTTTGAAATAGTTGTGTTTCAAGTCCGCGGTCACTTGATCGAAAAATGTTGCTCGAATTATAACAAGTTTATTGTTTTAGACGAGTGATTTCCAGCATAAGATCCCCCAGAATAACACATATTACTTCACATCGAAATATTCCGTATAATAATTCCAAAATAATGAAATTTGTTGACATTTATCATGAAAATTTATTTTATTTATTAACAATCATTAGACCTCATACTTGACTAACTTGGAATCCTCACACGAGACAATAAATGAACACATGTTATAATCGCTTACTAAGACTACTAGACAAAAGATCTATATTAACTTCGAAAACAAAACGACTTGTATACAACGCACTACTCAAACCTATATGGACTTACGGACTTGAAATCTGGAGTTCTGCCAAGACTTCCAATCTCCAGTGCATCCAATTCTTTCAATCCAAAATCCTTCGTACAATAGCCAATGGTCCTTATTACTTCTCCAACAAAACTCTTCACACTGATCTTAACGTATCTTTTGTAACTGAAGTTGCTAAATCCAAGTATAAAAAATGTTATGTGTTTTCCCCTTAGAGTTACAAATGAGACTAACTTAGTGACTAGAGATTATCACCACTGGCAGATCCCCTCTTGACATTTTGTCAAGAAGCACATTCGCTTGTTATATTTATTTTTTATGCAGTTGTAACTATCTATTTGTAAATAAAAAATATATATATTCATTAAAAACATTCTATGGTGAAGAATGTCCTTAATTTGGGGCCAGTTGTTTTACGATTTCTGAAAAATCCAAGGTTAAGCTTGTGTTGCAGTAAACTGTTCCAACGGTCCTTTTTTCACGACAATCCTCAATTTTGCCTACATTTTTATCCACCTAGGGTAAGGGGTCTTTAATGAGTACCTGACATCGTACAGGCTTGGGACCATCGCTTAAAGTCCGCATAAGTTTATTTTTCCTCCCAGATAAAATAAACTAAGGGCCTCGGCCGGGTTTCAATAAGCAAGGACGCATACTACTGAACTACCGGCGCCCTCTTAATTTTATTTATTTTATAATATTCTGATTTTATTTTATACTATTATTGTCAAGGCCTTTAAATGCACCACTCAATAATTTCATACATAATCGAGTAACCCAACCTGACACGGATAACCTCAAAGGAATGTTACCTCACTCCTGCAATATAAAGTGCGATCGTTAGCGCGAGGTGCAGTTAATTTAATTGGGAAACGTAGGTCATGCCAGGTCAGCACGGATACCCCACTAAGGGAGGTTATCTCGCACCTATGTCATTGTGGTTAGTTAGCGTGAAGTGCGGGAAATATCCACGCCTACAGATCTCTCTACCCCTCCCCCTTCTCAAAATTTTTCATGCTAGCATTTACTCGGTATAAGAATGTCACTTTCAGGATTAACGTTCAGCGTACAATGAAACAAAAACGCTGACGCCACCTCATTTTACTTTCTTATACCCAGTAATGCCAGTATGAAATGATTTTAAGGAAAGGGAGGGGGAGAGAGATGTGTAAGTGTGGTTTGTATAAGAAAGTCCTGTAATGGCCTTATCAAATATTTTTGCTAAAATTTTAAATGTTGTCAATTTGGAAAACCCCATATTATTTCCAACAACGCTAAAGTGAAACTCGCAATGTCCAATGAATTTCTCAATACGTATTATTATTATTATTAGTATATATTATTAAAATCAAAAAAGTTGTTGATGGTGTGAGAAGTTCTTCAACCATTGTCTCTCTGTTCAGATAGTTTGCACAGTTTGTATGTTATCAATAACACCTCACTTGTACATTCATTAGTTGTTATTGTTTTGTTTACCCAGTGAGTGTCGGAAATTGTATGTTTCTGCGCACAATAAAACTTTTACCACCGCCCTCAATGTACTAAAAATAAATATTTTATGCCACTGTGATCCAGTGATAACGAGTGTGGTCAGTCATGACGAAAGCACTGTTCGATTTTCGCTAAAGCAGACCCAGACCGGGTGTTATTTTGTACTTATCACTGTCCAAATTCACTTCATTTTATTGTCATAGATTTTTATTACAATTCTCATAAAATACTCCTACTACATATATATTCTTACAGAGGGCGCCGGTAGCTCAGTGGTATGCGTGCTTGACTTCTGTGCTCAAGTACGTGGGTTCGTAACCCGACCGAGGCCCTTAGTTTATTTTATCTGGGAGGTAAAATAAACTTAAGCACGCCGTCCTTTGGATGGGACGTTAAGCGATGGTCCCGAGCCTGTACAATGTCAGGTACTCGTTAAAGACCCCTACCCTAGATGAATAAAAATTTAGGGTAGGCAAAATTTAGGACTCCCAGAGTAGAGTCGGGCTCATGTCCACCAGAGTGACGAAAGAGCACTCTGGTAGTAGGCGATATGACCTCGTAGTTAAAGCCCGGGCATGAGTCATAAAACCTAACCTAACCTATATATTCTTACTTTCTTATACTTTTAGTATAAAGATGTATTATAAGCAAAAATCCGATAAAGAGTTTTCAATGGATTTTTGCTTTTCATTTGTCCCTTTGATGATGGCTGTCTGTGTGTTATGTGACTGGAATTTTGTGAGCGCTCCAACACAGAAACGGTTTTAGTTATGAACTTAAAATTTGAAACGAGGATGTCACTTATACTAACTTAGATCTGATTAGATTTTGGCCAAATCGTACGAAAATTGAGATTACCACTTATATTTATGACCTAATGAAAAAACTCTTCGTTGAGGATACTAAGGGGCCTGGTTTGCGAGAGCTGTACTAAAATGTCGTTCTGAATCCTGTTTTCGTACTAAATTTCCAATTGCTAATGTGTCCTCAGATTTGAGCACAAAGCGCCCCAACGAATGTACAATAAATAAATAGGCAGTCAACATCCAACTAGACCCTGAGATGTGTCCATTTCTTCAACCCCTTTTCTACATTAAAATTAACCTACTGGGATGGAAAAATGCCGAAACCAGTTCTAGAATAAAATAACCAAACATAACCAAATAAAATTTTTGGACTTATACCTCTGTATAACTTATTTAATAAATAGTAATGTGTACATTGTAACACATAGCAACGCATTTTTATTCTTATACCTATAGTATAAGGAAGTTTTGTAAACGTGCAAAAATCCGAGATCGAGGTTTCAACTGATTTTTACGTTTGAAGGTCCCCTGAATACGTTTTGACCATTTTCGCGATGATGTCTATGCGTGTGTGGATTTGTGTGTGCTTATGTAATTGAAAAATTGTGAGCTCTCCACCTCAAAAATGATTGTAGCTATGAACTTGAAATTTGGAATGAAAAGGTCACACATTCTAACTTAGGTCTCATTAGTAACAGTTGTAGAGAATACTAAAATACATAATGTATATTGAATATGATTTTTTACAGGTCGTCCGGTTTTCGAGATGCCGTAAACCATCTTGAAATGGAGTTTTGAAACACATATTTTTAGACGTTTCCTTGATTTACCCGAAAACGTTTAATCCTATTGAAAAATTGATTCTCACCAAAATTATTCCTCATAAAATTTCCAATCGCCAATAAGTCCTTAAATTTGAGATGGGATCAATAGGATAAAAGTAATATCACCCCGAAAATTGTTAACTAAATGTCTAAAAGGAATGGTTAGGTTAGGTTTTATGACTCATGCCCGGGCTTTAACTAAGAGGTCATATCGCCTACTACCAGAGCGCTCTTTCGTCACTCTGGTGGACATGAGCCCGACTCTACTGTGGGAGTCCTAAATTTTGCCTACCCTAAATTTTTTTTTTATTAATCTAGGGTAGGGGTCTTTAACGAGTACCTGACATCGTACAGGCTCGGGACCATCGCTTAACGTCCCATCCGAAGCACGGCGTGCTTAAGTTTATTTTACCTCCAAGATAAAATAAACTAAGGGCCTCGGTCGGGCTACGAACCCACGTACTTGAGCTCAGAAGTCAAGCAAGCATACCACTGAGCTACCGGCGCCCTCTGTCTAAAAGGAATATATCCAAGTAATTTTTATATCGTAACTCATAGCAACGAACTTTAAAATATGGTTTTTTGAAAAATTATAAAAAGTAAGAAAAATATGTAACGTGACCATTACATGATTTATCAACAACGCTTACAGATAACTTTCTTTCCTTCCCCTTCTCGAAATCATTTAATTTTGTCTCTTTGTATAGCGTTATCTTGAGAGTAGGCATTATTATACCCAGTAATGTCAGTATGAAATAACTTTGGAAGGAGGAAAGAATGTGATCTGTGAGCGTGGTTGGTATAAGAAAGTCCTGTAATGACCACATCACAATTTTTTAAATATATTATTATTGGTAGTTTTCATCAACAAGGATAAAAAAGAAATATAGAAAGTAAAATATATAATTCATGGGACCTTGAAATTTCGATTAATTATTTTCCCAATATGGTCGCTGCACCTTCAAAATATATATTTTGGTTTTTATAATTATTATTCTCTAAAAATGTCGGTCTGATTATGACATTCACTTACCTCTCTCGTAAAATTTAGCGAAAAGCGTATAGCGAATTTCGAGACTATATGTACTAGGGATAGCTGTTGGAAGTAGAATGGGATTGTAGAAAGTTCTGTTATTAGCTATGACCTAGCTAGACGAGTCTGGTACACTGTCACATCTATCTCTGCGCCCACTTCTACATTATAAATAAACATTGAAAGTGAAACTATTCAAATTATTTTCTATTTTAAGAGTGGGGCATTGGGTTAATTGTGAAATAGAATGGGTTCATGATGATGGGGCCAGCACATATGGCGACGGTCGCTCAAGAGTACCTTGTTAGAAACCCGGCCGAGGCCCTTAGGCCTTAGATATAAATTAACACGGAAAGTGAAACTGTTCAAATTATTTTGTATTTTAAGAGTGGGGCATTGGGTTAATTGTGAAATAGAATGGGTTCATGATGATGGGGCCAGCACATATGGCGACGGTCGCTCAAGAGTACCGTGTTAGAAACCCAGCCGAGGCCCTTAGGTTTCTATCTGGGAGATGAAAGAACCTTGAGCACGCCTTCCTTCGAATGGGACGACAAATTATGGTTCTGAGCCTGTACGATGGCCATGAGGACTAGAGCGTAGGGCTTTTGTTACATGATCTCACCATTGTTGTGGGTCCGAATCCCGTCCCGAGAGTTTTATTTTGTAGGTAGAACTCTCTCCCAGGGCCATGGATGTTGTTAATAACTTAACCGTTATAGAGACATGGCTAATATACATTGTACATAAGGCCAAAAATAAATAAAAAAACATTTAGGATTCCCACATTCGGGCTCATGAGGAGCAAACATGCATTTTGTCTGCAAGTAGACCTCCTCGTTTGGGAACATATGCGTATAACCTCAAATATTTTGAGAACATATGCGTATTGAGAACATATTTTGCGACCTATTCCGCCGATTCAAAATAAGAAGTTTGGTTGTAGACATTGGTTATTGACATATGTTCAACCATTTTCCCGTGATGATGGGACAACCAGTTAAACAAACATTCAATTTTTATTTAAATAATTAGTTATTGTGTTAACTACGAGGTCATATCGCCTTATACGGGAGCGCTCTTTTGTCATTCTGGTGGATATGAGCCCGACTCTACTGTGGGAGTCTTAAATTTTGCCTACCTAAATTTATTAACCTAGGGTAGAAGTCTTTAACGAGTATTTGATATCGCACAGGCTCGAGAACATCGCTTAACGTCCCATTCGAAGGACGGTGTGCTCATGATTTTTTCACCTACCAGATTAAAAATCTAAGGCCCTCGGCCGGGTTTCGAACTGAATTTTATTCACATAGATAATACATTTTTCTGATTTGTGTAGATATAGGGGAAAGCTAACAGGATAATAACAAATAAATAAAAACAAAAAACTTGTTTAATTTTTATATTCTCTAATTATACAAAAGTATATACATAAAGTGTACCGGTTTCGGCTTACGCTATCGTTGAAAAATGACATTTAAGTTAGCTAGGTTGCTATATTTATACATTCTTCAGGTTGCCTGGGATTACTTAAGACTGTGAAACATATACATAATCTCAGGTAACCTGAAGGAGGATTGTATAAAATTGGACAACCTAGCATACTTGAATATCGCTTCTGAACTTTGTGCTGACGATGGCGGAATCCGAAACCGGTGCACTTTAGTTAAACAAGTTGTTTGTTTTCATTTATTTTACATAATAATAATTATTGCTTTAACTTTTGTTTTTATTATTATTTTTATTTATAAACTTTATATCAACTTATTTTTTGTATTTACTTCTTTGTCTCAGGTATGGATTTTTGGCAGTCTTATTAACACAGTTCTACGTAATTAGTAAGTGTACTTTTATGAAATTTCATCCCGACTTAGAGACTTATGTTTGCAAAATGTTTACATCTACTGGAAGCTCAACAATGGATGTATCGAATCGTATAATACTACACCAAAACACGCAATAATTTCATAATATTATTTACTTGAAACGGCGATTCAACTGTTTTTTAAAGATTCAAGCTGAGAAAGACGGCACAAATGAGACTGTAAAAGGCAAATTACGGATTCAGTAAACCAAAATATATAATCAGTGCTTGTTCTTTAACATTTGATTGGACTGAATTTTAATAAAATTTACATGTAATATCCCTTATAAGCCTGGTTCAAAAATAGACCACGTGACATCTCAACAACTCTAAAATGAAAGTGGGGACCTATAGTATAGGTCTCCAATATGAGGAATTAAACATTGAAATTAATTATTCTTCAATTTCTTTTATACATGAAATTATGATAGCTAAAATAAGATATATATATAACTGTGATTGTAGTGTCTCTAAATACCGCGAGAACATAGCGTCGATGGTAGTTTTCGAATTTATTGTTGAAATGCTACGATTCGTATTCATTTGTAGATTAAGTTTGTCATTTAAAAATGAAATAAGCTTTTCGGTATCTCCTGAAATGGGTAAAAAATTTATATTATTTTTTGTGACAATATGACAACAAATATATTATTTATTGATCGATGTTTTCAGCAGTTATTATTATTATATATTAAGAACAATACTATATATATTAATATATATATATAGGTTAGGGAGGGCGCCGGTAGCTCAGTGGTATGCGTGCTTGACTTCTGAGCTCAAGAACATGGGTTCGTAACCCGACCGAGGCCCTTAGTTTATTTTATCTGGGAGGTAAAATAAACTTAAGCACGCCGTCCTTCGGATGGGACGTTAAGCGATGGTCCCGAGCCTGTACGATGTCAGGTACTCGTTAAAGACCCCTGCCCTAGGTGAATACAAAATTTAGGGTAGGCAAAATTTAGGACTCCCACAGTAGAGTCGGGCTCATGTCCACCAGAGTGACGATAGAGCGCTCTGGTAGTAGGCGATATGACCTCGTAGTTAAAGCCCGGGCATGAGTCATAAAACCTAACCTAACCTATATATAGGTTAGGTTTTATGACTCATGCCCGGGCTTTAACTATGAGGTCATATCGCGTACTACCAGAGCGCTCTTTCGTCACTCTGGTGGACAAGAGCCCGACTCTACTGTGGGGGTCCTAAATTTTGCCTACCCTAAATTTTTATTCACCTAGGGCAGGGGGCTTTAACGAGTACCTGACATCGTAGGGGCTCGGGACCATCGCTTAACGTCCCATCCGAAGGACGGCGTACTTAAGTTTATTGTACCTCCCAGATAAAATAAACTAAGGGCCTCGGTCGGGTTTCGAACCCACGATCTTGAGCTCAGAAGACAAGCACGCATACCACTGAGCTACCGGCGCCCTATATATATATATATATATATATATATATTAAATTTCTTAGATTTACACTACCTACTGCTATATTATTTTCTTTTACCCCAAATTTTATTTATTGTAACAAATTTAAGCTATCGGAGCATCTTAACCTAAAAGGTTCTTACCGAAAGATCGTTTTATAGTTCGTAATATTGATATTTTAGTTAAATTCCCTGCAACGGTAAATATGATCAATAATGTTGGAAAAATACAATGTTTTATTTAATCTTTATTTTATGTATACATCTATGTTATATCTAATCATGAACGTAAAAATGCTCAAAAACACAGACATCACAGATAAAGAAGTGTACAGTTGTGTACGCGCTGCATGCGCAGCCATCCGACACACACACACACACATGCACATCAACGAGACTTACGCTCTGACATAGCCCCTACCGAGAGCTAGGATGTTTACACATCAATAATTATTAAAAGTTTATGTAAGCTGTACTGCGCATACATTTTTCGTTAGCGAAAACAAGGAGTATAGCAATTAAATGTTGGTAGGTTATTTTGATAGGTTGGCTCCTGATGCAATTAGTATAGACTACTTTCTAGAGTCAAGGCAGCCGAACTGAGCGGCCTTGTCCGGCATCCCAATCAGAGCAGCCGTTTACAGCATACATGTTTTTTTCAAACCATCCACTCGACATATCTGCTGGCTAGCCTGATAGGACTGTTATCAGCTATTAAAGCTGATATCCCAATTGTATTTTTCAGAAAGTCTTAAAATATCGTGCTAAAGTCCGAAATATAGTTAACAACGGAATTTTATGTTTCAAGGTCCCCTGAGAAGGATTGTCAAGGAACTTATGAGGGCTCCAACTCAAAAATATTTGTAGCATTGAACTTAAAATTTGAGTTGATGACATATATGTTAACATACATTTTACAAGATACCAATTATATTTATAATCTAATGAATAATCTCTTCAAATAAAAGTTGTAGTGAAAACTGAAAGGCACATTTTTTATGACATACGATTTTTTGAAGGTTACGAGAAACATGACGAAAACCTTCTTATAAACATCTCGAAAGCCATTATTTTTTAATAAATTTTAGACTTTTGCTTGATTTATGCGAATGATGTTAGTTATTGTGACTCATGCCCGGGTTTTAACTACGAGGTCCTATCGCCTAATTAGAAGAACGGCGTGCTCAAGATTTTTTCATCATCCAGATAAAAACCTGGCTTGGTTTCGAACCCGCGATCTTGAGCCAAGCACACTACCTCTGAGCTACTGACGCCCTCATACATTAATGAAGAATTCATGGAAAATCAGTATTGAACTATAGAATTATAGCGGTGCACACTTTTCATCAATCCTGACTATTATACGATTATTAAATACATATAATATACATTTTATTTAGAAAAATAAATTATCTTTAGTCGAGAGATTAAAGAAAAAATAAATAAGAATCACGTTTTAGAGGACACCATTCACATAATTTGGTTAGCAGGGAAAAAGGGAACACGGATTTATATAAGGAACGAAAAACATGAAGACTCCTGAGATTAGTTGTGGTTTGTGTTCTCTGGGGGAGAGGGATGACGTGGCCCTTCTGATAGACTGCCCCATCTATGCCATGATTAGAGACAAATACCTGGCTAGCTATTTGGGAGATGTTCCGGTAGATGTCTCTCAGCAACAGGCACATCTCCACAACTTACTGCTAGTCTCAGATGAACAGAAGCTTCATCATACTTATTTGTTTGTCCTAACAAGCTTCAAGTTCAGAAAACTTCTAAAAGACTAAAATTACCTGTGGCTTTATTTAAATTTAACCTTTTTAGGTTAGGTTTTATGACTCATGCCCGGGCTTTAACTACGAGGTCATATCGCCTACTACCAGAGAGCTCTTTCATCACTCTGGTGGACATGAGCCCGACTCTACTGTGGGAGTCCTATATTTTGCCTACCCTAACGAGTATCTGACATCGTACAAGCTCGGGACCATCGCTTAACGTCCCATCCGAAGGACGGCGTGCTTAAGTTTATTTTACCTCCCCGATAAAATAATTTAAGGGCCTCGGTCGGGTTTCGAACCCACGATCTTGAGCTCAGAAGGCAACCACGCATACCACTGAGCTACCGGCGCCCTCTAACCTTTTTATATATATATACTTTAACCTTTTTATATATATATATATATATATATATATATATATTAAAAGATTAAAGACGGCGCCGGTAGCTTCAGTATTAAGAAATCATTGTTTTGCTAGCTAATATTATCTGTTTTGTTTGTTTTTATTTTATTCCTTATTATTCAGAAATTTTTGTATTTATGTTTATGTGTCGAACTCCTTGCTGTAAGATAATTCTTTATGAACAATAAAGTTATTCATTCATTAAATTTAAACAATTTTTGAAGCAAATGTTTAAATACAATAGGGCCGTTATCGAAAAAAAAAAAAAAAAAAATGTGACGTGGCCATTACAGTAGTTTCTTATTTTTCACGTACGATTTATTTTTGCCCTTGAGGTAGGTTTGAGCAATGTCTGTCTGTGGACGTGGGAGAGACCAACATGGATTGTTCACACCTCTCTGTACTGATCACACATAGCTGTTACCAAGTTGCTCCAGCCTCCAGACAAGATAACGAATGAAATTGCCTGGGATCCACCCCTCACTTAGCAACAACCCATTACTCCGACTTCTATTTAATGATACATTCACATCAGTTTAACTTTCCCTTTTTAGGCTGGTCCAATATATGTTTTAATCAACTATACAACTTGCCTCCCTTCATATTACTAATATTTATTTTCGTTAAACCATAAATAGGTAATTGGATACTTCATATAATTTTGTACATCAAAATAGCTTATAAATTGTATATATAAACCGATATTAAATCTTAACTTACAAACGAATATGAAGCTAATAATAATAATATATATTTTTTAAATAAAGAAATAATAAAAGATAAATAAATATCAAATTTCTAATACAATAGGTATATATTTATATTTATATTTTCAATTATAAACACTTTATATTTATATTTCTTCATGGTAATTCTTCTTAGGAAGATATTTAGGTGCGATCATGGGCTAAAAAAGATAAAAACAAGAAAAATAAATTAGTATATAAATAATAAAAAATAATGATTTAAATGTAGATTCGACAGAGCTTAAGGAGGATATTTATCAAGGAATATAACAGCTCAGATTAAAGAAAACAATCTACTTGATCGGTGAAAATGACGAATTAGAGGGCGAAGCGCGAACCCGCGGTCTTGAGGCCAGTAGGCAAGCACACTATCTCTGAGCTTCCGGCACCCTTTATATTATTGATTCTCCAAAGAATCTACTGACATGTAAAAAAGTTAAAATATAGTAATTTGTTAAAAAATAAAAATAAAAATTTAAAAAAATAGTTAAAAACCCTATTTAACAATATTTGTCTTGATTTGTTGATCGCTGAAGCTAAGGGGAAACATTATTTTTTTAGAGGTCAAGGGGCTTAAATATTGGTATTCTCAAAGTGTTAGCTAATAATAATTAATCTTTAATTATTAAAGAACAGCAAAATTGATTATTTATTTTTTTTTTTTGGGGGGGGGGCTGATAATAGGATGATTAAGGTTAATATGAAAATGGCTGATGTAGTGAGAAGTGATTATTTCGCAGGATGTCAAATATAAGGTAGTCTGACCTCTCACAGATTTTTATTAAAGTAATAGCTAGCCGGCTTTCGAGGTTTCCCTCATCATCAGGCAGTCTGATAAAAATTTTTTTGAATAAACTAAATAATAAAAATAAATAAATAAAAATCTACAACAACAAACATTAACAATTTAAAATATCATGGATGGGGACAGACGAGTTATTCCTGTCCACCATCTGAGTCACAACTGGGAGAACGGTGTACGTGAGACGGTGAGAGTCTCACGTACACCGTTCTCCCAGTTGTGACTCAGATGGTGGACAGGAATAACTCGTCTGTCCCCATCCATGATATTTTAAATTGTTAATGTTTGTTGTTGTAGATTTTTATTTATTTATTTTTATTATTTAGTTTATTCAAAAAATTTTTTATCAGACTGCCTGATGATGAGGGAAACCTCGAAAGCCGGCTAGCTATTACTTTAATAAAAATCTGTGAGAGGTCAGACTACCTTATATTTGACATCCTGTAATTAAGGTTAAAGTCCAGTATTCTTCCGCAGGTTCCTTCCATTACCTGCTTCAGTTGAAATATGTCCTAGGCCTAATATTATAAGATTTTTAAAATATGTACAGTGACATGTTGCTTATCACAAATAGTATATACAACGATAATTACAATAATGTAATCAATGTGTATAACGGTATTTCAAAATGCTAATAACAAAACGCCGTGACAAGAAACTAGTCCAATGATAAGTTTCACATTGATAGAACCTCTTACAATAGGTTTTAATTAATAGTTTAAATAAGGTCAGTGTGGAATGGTCACCAAATTACAGACCCCTGATTTGTATATTTGAAATAATAAAATATTTGATTATCTATTGAATATATTACAGTTTACGAGTTAAATTGTTTTTGTTTAAACCCCCTGCATTACCAATTTTTTTTCAAAATGCATTTCAAACCCATTTTTTTATGACTAATTTCTACTTTTTATATCATATAAAAGTGAGGTCTCTAATATTTTTCAAATTTGGCTTTTATTTATGTACAAAAATGGCGTCCCAAAAAATGTTAAATTATTATCACGAGTTAACTCGAGCAAGTCAAAAAATACGCCCTGACAGTCGGGGCAGAAGTATCGCGATTCTCCTCGATTGGGTTTACCAGGGGGGTTTCGTTTTTACTGCACACTACTACTAGTAGGATTCCTTTTTTTTTTTTTTTTTTCGGTAGGAGGAATTATTTCTGCAAAATGTCTCTTTGAAATTCTCCGGGGGTTCGCTGTTCACGACTTTCGGCAATAGACCGAGAATTTAGCCCGAGTTAATTCGGGATAGTATTCAGATTCTTTGCAAAACCCGGGATATCTCGTGATAATAAATCAGGGGATTAATAAATAAATCTAATCTAACGATATAATTTTTGACTGACTATTCAACTGAGGAGTTGAGCTGCCGAATGGTTAGAATGGGTCGCTGATATCCTCAGTGGAGGCATTGACTGTTGAGTTGTCAGATACTTGTAATTATGTGGTAAAATTATTTTTGAAATAAGCAAGGTTCAATTAAGTTGTGATGATAAGTTTACTACCGGACAACGCCGGGGATATCTGCTAGTAAAAGGATATATTTTGAACCATTTTCCAGAGTAGAATGAATTACAGATTCTGTTAGTGTTCCAAACTTTTAGGTAGGCCCTGAGAATTGTTTTTTGTCCTATTATTTGTGAAGACAATGATGCTACTAAGTAACTGTAACAATGAATTTAAACGGTAGGTTTTGTCTGAGAAAGTTGAGCAATCCTTCTTGTGAACTAAGACTTACACTTAGTGTAAGATGGAGGGAATAGTGCCATCTGTGGGATCTGCCTTTCAGAGTCAGCCGAACGTAACAGGATCGCTTCTACTAGACAAAACAACCTTATGGATAATATTAATAATAATATTTATTTCATAACATGATATCTAGGATACATCATAAAATTGCTTAAGTCATAATAGGTTTTATGAGGGCGCCATCAGCTAGGAGGTTGCGTGCTTGCCTACTGAGATCAAGATCGCGGGTTCCAAACTCAGCCGAGGCCCTTAGGTTTTTTTTATCTAGGAAGTGAAAAAACCTTGAACCTTTGGATGGGAAGTTAAGCAATGGTGCTGAGCCTGTTTAGTTGTCAGATACTCGTTAATGACTCCTACCCTAGGCGAATTAACCTGGGTCGGCAAAATTTAGAACTCCCAGAATAGAGTCGGGCTTTGGTAATAGGGGATATGACCTCGTAGTTAAGGCTTGAATCACAATAACTAACGCTTATGCTGAGCTACCTTTTTTTCGGGAGATGTCGTGGAAAATTAATAGGTGTCGTCCTTATAGTTTTTTGAATTTAAATATAAAATATCATGTCAGTACATTCACTACACTGACAGTTATTATGGTTTTTGTGTTTTTCTTCAGTTGATTATGTTTAAAATTAATAGATGTCGCCCTTATAGCGTTATGAATTAGCATGTAAAATCACAGGCTCACACACGCACAGAATCATAGACATATTTTTTTTTCATTTTTGGTATCAAGAGGTTTGAAAACGTGAAATTGCGGTGAACTTCCGACCAATTACGTAACATCCCTTAAAACTGTGGAAGTAAAAATAAATACAAAAACGAACTTGAATGAAATGAAATTAGTTTATTTGTGGTATTGTCTAATTTCACATAATATATATACATTGGAGTACTTTCGGTATTTCTACCATCCTCAGCCGAAAGCGTAAGAGATAAGACTTTTATAAGACAGGACGCTTTCGGCTGAGGATGGCAGAAATACCGAAAGTACTCCCATGTATATAAAGTTCATTTGAATTATTTCACAATATCTCTGCAATAATGTCAGTTTTAATAAATACAAAAACAGTTAAATCCCAATTATTCAAGTAATTTGAAAATGAAAATAACTTCTACTAGAAAACTTTTTTTGTAAGGGTTTTTTACTCAATGAAATCTAAAAGGGATACTATTATGTTTGACACAGCCTTCTAGAGTAGTGCAATAATGAAATTTACATATATTATGTAAGATGATGGCCCCAATGCAGACAATTATAGTGCTTGTTATCCACAGATATTTTGGGGGTGGTCCCAGACAGAAAGTAGAAGTGTTTGAAGATAGCCATGTGGGAGGTCTATAAAACGTTTTAATCGAATAGAGTAGAACACAAAAGTTATTATTCGTCTCCTTACTCCCCCCCCCCCCCCCCCTCCCCCTAGCTATACGGGTATAGGGGAAGTTATGTAATCGGGCAGAAATTCATTGTTGAGTTTTCACCGGAATTCCATGCTTTTCTAACCCCTGATTCAAAAAAAAAAAAAAAAAGTGCTATCTGTATTGTGATGTATAAAAATAATACACACATTAAAATGATTAAATTATAAACATTAAAAAAATTAATTATATTTATTTTTATATAAAAAGCAATTTTCTTTTAAAACAAATGCCAGTAAAAAACAAAACATGGCCATCAGCTGTTTTTTTTAGTAGCGTAGAGAGAGAGTCGAGGCCTGGGTGCGATGGCGAAGGTCTGAGTGAAAATATAGAGTGGTGTTTAGGCTTATGTTGTAATGAACTAAATAGAAGTGTATTGACGATGAAATTGATCCAAAAAGAAGTTACTTTTATTTGATTATATGTACAGGATACATGCCCAGAAATATGTAACCTAAATTTAGAGAATGGCCCAAAATATAAAACAAAAAGATTGAATTAGTGTTAAGAATTTAGTTTTAAGTTTTTTTCTCTCGATTTTTGTTTGTTTCAATGTTTAGTTTTTAATTTTAATAATGTAGATTTAATAAAATAAACCTAATATTTGTTCTCGAAAATTCTATTCTATTCATTTTCCCTGTTGGCCTAGTAAGATTATTTGAAAACCTTTGGATTAGATTTTATATTTTTGCAAAATTTAGAAGACAAGATGGCATCTCTTTAGAAATCCAAACGAAAAGTTTGTTAATTGAAATTTTTTTAAAATATACAGCACTTTCTTCAATATTGCACGTCTTGAACTTTTGATACTTTTTTAGGGCCCTTTTCGAAATACTACTGTAGAAATCAAAATTTAGTAAATGAAAAGAGATCAAATTTCTACAGGAAATGTGGTAATTTATTGTTTTGTTTTAATTAGTATTATTTCATTTGTTTAATTTTATTAATTATTTATCTAATTATTATTTATTTAAGTTTAACACTTAACACATAAATTTATTCTATATTATTTACCACAGTATGTGAGAGTGGGTCTGTGGAACACGATAACTCCCGATTGAATAAATGTATCAATACGAAATTTTATCCAGAGTATCCAGAACTCCATATGGACAACATGGACAACACCTGTTGATTTTCAGTCAAATTGGTCAAAGGGAAGGTAGGGATTAGGAGAATGGCTTAACTCAAAAACTCAAATCCTCATAAAGACGACACATATTAATTTGCAGCGAAATTGGCCGAATGGAAGGAGGGTCAGAAGTGAGGGGAACAACTCAAAAATCGTCATAACTGCTGATATAATGTAATTAAGTATTCAACAAACAAGTATGAGAAGTCCATATGTAAGTCAACTATACATTTTTAGCCTAAACGGTAGAATGGATTTGGAGGGAGAGTGGCAACGTAGTTGATTAATTCATGCTGGGGAGGTACACTGTTGGCGAATCACCAATTTAAAAAAAAATTCAAAATGTCGCCCTGAGGGGGCAAAGTGGTCTATTTTTGTAACTTATGTCTCCCGGTCGCATATGTCATAGGATTAGCAAAAATAAAACCTCTTCAACGGTTGACTGAGTTTATGAGACCGGATCAAAATACGCTATGAGGCATATCTATATTTTGAGCTTGTGAATGGAGGGAATGGGGCGGTACAGGATCAAAACTTCAATTAAGTGCTAAGTTGATCGGATTTTCATGACATTTGACATGTTTATAAGTTCAGTTCAAACTTAGGCTATGTCACATCTCCTCATTGATCCTGATTTCCATGACCTCACCTTTAAGCGGGCCTGGCAGAGAGATCTGCTTCATGACTCCTCTTCGGTCACGTAGGTACCTCAGCAGTACTGCTACACACTTGACACTACTCAATTCACATCGCACTTGCTAATGTCAAACTTACATGTTGTAAATAAATTATCAAAAAAATATATAAAAATTTCCAGTAAACTTTATTAAATTATAGTCTTTACAGTATTACAACTTCTTTGAAATAATGTCTATTTCACATGAAATACCGGTGCCGGTATTACACTATCAGGTAATATCAGGTTTAGTTATAAACTAAGTTTATTGAGTGCGAATCGTTCTTATATGTAAATCAGGTAGGTAATGGAGGGGTTGGAATTTCATATAGGAAATCACCGTGGCTTTATTATAGTTAGGAATTTGTTTGTTCTAAAATATTTACTTACCTTTTTTTAAATAAATTCTGACAAGGTTTACTAATTTAAATGTGATTTTGAAATTATTTTATTTTTATTTATTTATTTTATTTTTTTCTTTTATTTATAAAGATGCAACTGTTGCTAGGGTGCAACAACCAGCATCCATGATGGTAGGTATTGATATGTTGGCGTGAATGGCATGTGAGAGGAAGTCACCCAGTAATAAGTCGTCGGGACGAAAATTTATCTTAATTATTAAGACAAGAACAAAAAAAAAAAAAATAAAAAATAAAAAAGATTTGAAAGACAATTTTGATGGATGGGTAAGAGAGATGATAAAAGTAAAGGTGAATAATGTAAAAAATAAAAAAATAAAATATTAAGAACGAATAGGATTTAAGGTGGCAGTAAGTCGCGGTTCCATCTTCTCTTCAACCTTCGTGGGGGGTTTTATGGTAAGTGTTGTGAAGATAAAGTACGTATTTCTGGATTTGTATGTGTGTAAAGTTTTCTAAAAAAACCTATGTAAGTAGTTTGTATTGTGTCGGGTACTGTGTGTATCATAAGATCGTTATGAATTGTTCTGTTGTTTATGTATGGGGGCTCTGTCTTATCAGTCTGAGGGTTTTTGACTGAAACGCCTGATTTCGTTTGATGTTGGATGTTTTTGCTGAACCGTATATCTGTGATCTGTATGTCCATAATGGTTACACTTACTTACTCAGGAATAATATTTATGTATTATTATTTTACGAATATCACCTATAAAGTAGTTTATCTCGTTAGGATTTAATAATTTTATCTTTAATTTTAATTTTATCAATCCAGTTAGCGAACTAATAACAGTGATAAAACTAAAATTGAACTGTTATTGAAAAAAAGGGAAGAATATTTTTACAATAAACAAATTCCTAACTGTAAAGCCACGCGGATTTCCTAGTTGAAATTCTAACCTTTCTACCTGATTTACCAATAAGAATTTCCCTTCTCAGCAAAGGTCTTAGTTTATAACAAAACCTGACGATGGTGTAATGCTAATAGTTAATTATCATGACTCATGCCCGAGCTTTAACCTCGAGGTCATATCGCCCACTACTAAAGCGCTCTTTCGTCATTCTGGTGGACATGAGCCCGACTACTGTGGGAGTTCTAAATTTTTATTCACCTAGGGTCCTTCTCTTTAACGAGTACCTGACATCGCATAGACTCGAGACCATCGCTTAAAGTCCCATTCGAAGGACGGCGTGCTTAAGTTAATTTTAACTCCAGAATAAATGAACTATGCGCCTCGTCCGGGTTTCGAACCCGGGATCTTGAGCTCAGTAAGCAAGCTCGCATACCACTGAGTACCGGCGCCCTCTTGAATGCTAATATGAAGATGGCTGATGTAGTGAGAAGTGAAGGTTGCAAAATAAAATATAGTCTAACCTCTCACAAATTTTATTAATTTTTGCTAGCCGGCTTTCGAGATTGCCCTCATCATCTGACAGTCAAAAAGGTTTATATATACGTTTATTTTTAAAATCTTATTTATTAAATACATGACTGCCTGATGATGAGGCCAATCTCGAAAGCCGGCTCGCAAAAATTAATAAAATCTGTGAGAGATTAGATAATATTTTCTTTTGCAACCTGTGAAATAGTGTAATGACCGGTAGTATCTTTTTTTTTTGCGGTGTGGACAATATTTCAAAAAAATGTTGTTTCTTTTATTTATCACAAGTTTCTATAATGTGTCCCTGTTCCTCAACTTAATGGTTGGGACTTAGTGTTATTTTCCACAACTTATTCAAAAGATTGATCATAAAAGAGGAATTTGCGCGATAAACTTCTAACTGAATTGATACGCTGAAATATCCTATGATCATTGATAACAAAAGTGGTAGTTAACATTAATCCTAGTTCATTATTTATGGAATATAATCGGTCCAACAAGAGCCTCAGTATCTCTAATCGGTAGTTATCATGATATATTAAACCTATTTGTTATGTGCTTTCTCTCAATACGAAGGGCCAGTCGAATTATAAAATCAATACCATTGACAAATTATTTATACTACCTTGGCTGACTAATTAGTGGGAATAAACGTTTAAATGGACCAACGATCAACTCAGTGTTAATGTTTTGTTGTTTGTGCTGTTAGTAGAAATTAACTAATGACATGTTTTTAGCAAGCTTAATAGCACTATACATATATATCAACATGTGGAGGAGTGAAGAAACTTCATGAATAAAAGGCGAGAAAGGGGGAAGAAAATAAATTGTCCGAGGTCCCCTAACAATAAATACATAGAGTCAAAAAGAAATGAAACAATTGAATAAAGTATCAGAAAAAATTTAAAAATAATTTGAATAGTGCTACAGACAGTGGATAAACTAGACCACAATAAATAATGACTTTTCTCAGGTTGGTTAAACCTCGAATCGACACTACTGACGTGACGTCTCTTTCCCGAAAAGAAAGAATGGTCCTGACGAGGCTAAGAATCGGACACACTTGGCTAACTTATGTCCACATTTTGTTGCGGAGACGCCCTCATGTCCACTACCCAAGGAAGAACTTTCTGTCTTCCACATACTACAATCCTGTGGAGCTCTCAACCCCTACCGAGAAAGAGATGGATTGCCTCACGATACTCGAACAGTGCTGAAAGATAGCTCGGCCTACACATCCCAACTGCTGCAATTCTTGCGACACACTGGACTTTTTCACCAACAAATTATATGGTGCCATTCGCGGAGGAATAGCTAATATCCAGAGAGATAGCCTTAGCCACATGATGTCACTTTATCTACTATATTGATAATTGTGCTGGCGCTAATGGCCTCTGCAGTCGATGCACCTAACAAAAAAAAAATAATAAAAAATTAAAGTGAACAGCTTAATTGTGAAGAAATATACGTAAATAAATGTCCATATAAATATCTAAATAAATAAAATAAATTAATAAAAGTGGACAGAGCATAATGCATTAAATGAAAATGAAAATAAAAAATAATCTTTATCTGGTGCATACATTCCCTAAGAATAGTTACATAAGAAGATAAACCAAAGAATACACGTATAAACCAATTGAGAAAGAATAAAGAAAAAAGAAAAGAGGCCACTAAGAAGTAATTAAAGAAATATAAATGTTAATGAAAAAAAAACAATGAAAATAAACTAATGAATAAGAAAAAAGAACAGAAAAACGGAAGATTTTTGAAAAAACAAAGAGAGTCGGGCTCATGTCCACATAACAGGCGATATGACCTCGTAGTTAAAGCCCGGACATGAGTCATAAAACCTAACCTAACCTAACCTCTAAATTATGAAGAAAATCAGAGGTCCAACTGGAAAGATGAAATAATAGAGTAACAATTTGTCCCATGGAGTGAGAGACCTATAAGAAGAAGAGAACTATCGCATAGGAGCTAGCCTTAGGAATCAGAGGTTTGCTACATGAAGCAGAATGACAGAGGAACAAGGACAGAAGAAAGGAAACGGGGAGTAGTGTTTCTGCTTTTTTAATTAAAAAAATATCAATAATAAAAAGATTGCTGGTTTGGGGTTGAAATTAAACATTGCTTGTGATCCTCCAACTACTTTTTTAAAGTCTTACGTTATCCAAATTATTTTTAACTGAGCAAATTAAAGAATCTCCGGGCACTCTTCGCAGTTGTTTGAAAACTAGAAGAAGATCTGTAGGTTAATGAATGTTTTATCTACAGACTAATAATTGACAAATAAAATTTAATATTAATTCCATTGGGTTAAGAGGAGAATAGAGTTTTACATAGGACCAACTGTGTAAAGGTGGGCTCAATGCGTACTAGGAAAATTGTTTAATGAAGGTCAACACTTTGAATTCATCTGTAAACGATAAGGCGGATCTATGGTTGATCTTTGTAAAGGCAAGCAAGCTTCGTTTAGAGAGAAGCTATGAATGGGATAGTCAGTAGGTCACGGTAGGTCACTGGGGTATTTAGCATACTAGGTGCAGACACAGTCTCAAGGTCTCCCCGGCTTCAATACTACTCAAAGGTGCGCAGTCTGTTAGGTGTATGTTACTTGAAGAAAGTCAGTGATCGATAGGAGGGGGTGGCATCCTTCGGTCTATTTCAAAAACGTCAGTTACTTCCTCATTATTAGAGGCCACATTTCTAAGATATAGAACATTTTGTTTGTTACTAATTAATTTAACGAATTATCCCAACACATTACATTTTATATAGTTACCTATATCAATAATTGTTTGGTATTTATGTATTAACGAGTAGACTGAATTGTTTCTCCGTTCTTGCTTGTTTATGTTTTCATTTTATTTTTTCTAATTTATTCTGTATGCATTTTACAAAATATTAGATGAAGCTATGTTGTTAACATAATTATAAAACCCAGCAGTGGCCCTTAGGTTTTTTGGGAGGTGAAAAAACGTTAAACAAAGATTATAAGATTTCTGATCAAACAAAAAAATCATTTCAACTATATACAGACAATACTTCAGTCCCAATAAAAACAGCAAAAAATGGATAGTTTTTAATTTAATTTCTATCCGTTTAAATTAACCATCAAAAATTCCCTGCATTTGTTGATTATATTACGCGTGATCACTGTTAATCTATTTGGAGCCATGGTGGACGTGCGGGCTAGAGCGTAGGGCTTTGGTTGCATGGAATCCCGTCTGGGAGTGAGTTTTATTTCGTAGATAGAACTCCCTCCCGGGGTGTTGTAAATAACTAAGGTAACAACACCATTATAAGAGTCATGGCTAATATACATAATGCCAAAAATAGAAAAATAAAAAAATAAATAAAAAGTGTTCCTCAGAACTTTATACAGGAATTTTGATCTGAGTTGAAAATTGGTGCATTTGTCTCTTAGTTGGGATAAAATCGTTACAAATATTTCATAAATGGTGGCTCTGCTGGAAAGTGTGCTCATGGCACCGCGCCCAGTGGTTCATGTGCCGATTTTGCCTACCAAGGCTGAGATAGGGAGGGATCAACACAAGAATTCTAATAACTATAATGAATGTATCGACATATAAATTATAAATTTAGTAAGAAAATTCAGAAGCCCATCTGTAAGTCAACTATCGATTTTTAGTCCAAGCTGTCGATTGAATTAATTCATCTTGGGGAAGTACATTGACATACCGATGACAATTTTTATAATATAGCCGTTTTCATCGCCGCCATTACTCTTACGTGTAAGTTATAGCCTTATAATTTACTAAGTAGAGCTTAGATGCTACTCAATAATGTAAGTGAAAATCCCGGCTTGTTAAACGTTTGTTAGCTGTCTCTCACCGCCTCATTATCCCCTCATATCATAATTAACCTCCAACTTAGAAGAGTTTATAAATCACGAAGATTATTTTCTGGTCCCCAAAGTTAGGACTTGACAAAAGATATATCGAAGGTAGATCTTCTAATATTATCACATAAGAATGATAAAGTGGGAGACTTTGACATTTAGTTCGGTACATTAAACACAGTATATTAAACAAGTTTTACTTAAATATAAAACTCCTATGCGGAACGATTGTTCTCATATGCCACCATGATAAATCTTACAGAATCAAAACTCTGTTCTTGAGAACAAACTGTATTAGGAGGGATACTTTCCTTTTGTCTTTTATATGTATATAAATACATATATATTTACTTCACTAGCATCACGAAGTATAAGGGAATTAATGCAATTGGTCAGAAATTCGATGTTGAGTTTTCACCGAAATTCTATTTTTTCCAACCTAAGGGGGTCATTCATAAATTACGTAAGGCATTTAAGGGGGGGGGGAGGGGGAAAGCTCAATATTATACTAATTCTTACTATAGGGGAGGGGGGTAAAGAATTTGATCTTATGTAAGTTTTTAAATTTTAAATCTACTACTTTCGCGCTAAGAAATGGCGCTATTGGATAGCGCCATCTGTACTTAGTTCTCAAATTCAGTATTGAATCCTACAGAAATCATATGGTCTCCAGTACTTCTAGACATGTTTTTATTCTATTGTCTCGCTGACTAGGGATTTCGCTATTGCTTGAATTTTGAAAAATTAATTATCATTTTAGTATCATTTATTTATTATACCTGACATGTGTGGATATTTACATTCACTATTATTTAAAGCTTGGGTACATGCTTTTCCACGTAAAACTTCAAAGATTTGTCAAGAAGAGTCAAACATGTTTTGGAAAACTTTGGATTAATTATCCATTTATATATTTTATGCTATTTATATATTTTATTTGAAGTAATTTAATGCAGCAATGAAAAAGTTAAGACGATTAATCGAAGTATAATTGCAATAAATTAAATTTTTTAATCAAACTGACTTTTATTTGATCAATACGATCATAGGGGGGTAGTTGAAATCTTATTATATCTTACAATAGGGGGGGGGGGGGGGGGGGGGGGGTCAAATTAGATTTAAAAAAGTCTTACGTAATTTATGAATGGCCCCTTATGTCAAAAGAAGAAAACAATATAAGTCTGTCTGTGTGTGACTGCGACTGAAGCTCACAACGACAGCTATTGGTTTTCAGCCAAATCAGTCAAAGAGAAGGGGGTAAGGGGCATGTTTAACACAAAACTCTAATTACTGCCGATGTAATGAATGTATCGACTTACAATTTCATATGTAAGTTCAAAAACAAGTCCAAGCGAAGAAAGACTCAACTCAAAAACCCAAAACCCCAATACCAGTTGATGTAATAAATATATCGACATGAAATTTTATATTTAAATTGAAAATTGGCTAAGGAAAGGAGGGAATCAGAGGAGGGCTTGGCTCAAAAACCCTAACAATGTCGATGTAATGAATTTATCGACACAAAGTTAAGTACGATGATTCAGATGTCTCTACGTAGATCAAATATTGATTTTTAGGCCAAACGGTTTGGGATGTAAAAAACCTTGATCACGCCGTCAGGTACACGTTAAAGACCCCACTAGATAATTGAACCTGGGTAGGCGTAATTTAGGACTTCCAATGTAGTCGCACTCATGTCCACCA
This sequence comes from Aradus depressus, assembly GCA_963662175.1. Classification (NCBI taxonomy): domain Eukaryota; kingdom Metazoa; phylum Arthropoda; class Insecta; order Hemiptera; family Aradidae; genus Aradus; species Aradus depressus. Next base: position 42,644,680 of record OY759215.1, read on the forward strand.
GAGCGATGAAAGAGCACCTTTGTAGTGTGTCCGGGTATGAGTCACAAAAACAAAACTAAAATATTATTATTTATTTTCTCAAAAAAGTTTTTCTAAAGTTTTTAACTTTAAGGTCTAAAATAACAGTTGATTATTTGTTAATTATTGTGACTCATGTCTGTGCTTTAACTACGAGGTCACCAGAGTGTTCTTTCGTGGCGCTGGCAAAATTTTTATTCACCTTACATCGAACATGCTCGGGACCATCATTTAACGTCTCATCCGAAGGACGGTGTGATCAAGTTTTTTTTGCCACCCAGATGAAAAACTTAAGGGTCTCGGTAGGTTACGAACCCGCGATTTTCAGTCCAATAGGCTACGAGGCTACCTCTGAGCTACCAGTTCATGTACATAATTTATATTATAAGTTACCTTTATATATACATTTGTATGACCTACTATGTTATTGTTGTTTAACGGTAATAACTATATTATTATTACATAACGTTACTCGAATAAAGCACAATTAGTAGTCAAACTCGCACTCACAAAAAGACAGGATTCCCATTTTGAAATGAGTTATACACTAAGGTCATATTGTTATCACTTAATTAATATTCAACAACAAATAAGTTAATAAGGAGGTCACATTTGTGAACGTCTCCATCAGTTAAATACCAACGTGCCAAGTTGTTAGTACAACAGGAATTTGTTTTATTGACCCAAATAATTCAAGTTACATGTTTTGTAGTAAACAAATTAATAAGAACATGGACGGACTTCTAGCAACAAACAACCTACGAGAAGAACAATATACTAGTTTCTTGAATGGTCTTCATGAGAGAGGAAGACTATTTAGTTCCTTATGAACAAATAATTAAATGAAAGGGTAGATTATACCCCATTCTTAATAAACTGAAATATATATAGTGTAATACATTTATACATTTAAACAATAGCATAATAATTAGAACCCGGATTTCGTGCAGTAAAATTTTTTTTAAAAAGATGCAATAAAAAGACCAAAACGAGCAAAAATGTGCAACAAAAAATAAAATCCTTCCATTAACTATTTTTCTGAGAAAAAAAAAAAAAAAAAAATGGATTTAATTTGTAAATTAACTCTTTTTTCAGCTTAAAATTGGATAGGGTTTAAAAATAATATATAAAATAAAAAACCTAAAAGAATTTATTTATACAATTTTTAAAAAATATTTACTGAAAACAAGTTTTTCTTTAACTCCATGTTTCAATTACAAGGAGCGAGTCCACAGGGATGAGTTCGATGGATTATATCTACAATGGCAGAGTGAGTTCTCTCAAATGCGACCACTCCCGCTCGGACCGACAAAAGTACTGCCCAGTTACGCTTCTTTGAACGCCGCGCGCGAGGTTAAATTTAGCCTCGATTGCGTCATGCGTGGCGTGAAAACTGTAACAACAATCGTTATTGAGTAATGGCTTCTTTCCTCTACACAACGATACCAAAGTAAGTCGCGCGAGTAGTAAGTACGGTTGTAATGATTTAAGCGATATTAGTGTTCTATGTGGTTTTAGCAAGCGACCCCCTAATGACGATTCTCGTCAAACAAGAGATAAACCCTTTCTAATCTGATAAAAATTAATATATTTAATTTATGAAGTTATTATTACGAAATTAAAAATAAACAGAGAATACTAGAGAAATAAATTTGAACGTTCGAAATATTAATATCTCATAGACCTGAATAGCAAAGACTGACAGAAAATATGATGAACAATTAATTTTTTATTAACTGTTTATATCTGTTTACTTTATGTTAACAACGACTGAGATGTTAATTCGCTGTCCTGTTTTGATGTGGCTTCATTGTAATGTGGGTTAGTATCTTGAACAGTGGAAGGTATTAATTTTCACAATGGTATGTTACACAAGCAAACAAGATGTGACCTTGCCCATACCTCTCATCATCATCACATACCTGACGTATACCTGACAGCGTAGCTTCTAGGAATCCATTGTACAAATATGTCCATAGTCGATATGAAAAATTTCTTTAACCATTTTTTCAATTTAAAAAAAATACTCGTTTTGGTTCTGGAATAATGTTAAAAAGTCGTCGGTGAATCACCGGCAATACACTTCCCCAGCGAATTAAGATTTATATATATATATATATACATATATATATATATATATATATATATATATATATATATAAGAAATGTTTTTAGAATGTGTCACCAGTCGCCTACTTATGTTTCCGCCCAATACCAAAAAAGTGGAAAGTGTTTGTAAAAATGTCAATTAGAATAATGTATTCTAATGCGTGGTTGTAACAGTCAACACAAAACAAGTTATCTATCTATATATGACCTGTCTGGGCTGACATGCTGGCCCGAACACTGGACCAACGCCAAACATTTCATATAGATATTATTAGAATACAATCCTTCCAATCAAATGTTCTTAGGCGAATAGTCAAGCAAACTTCCTTCAGTTCAAGAATATCCTTCATAGTTACCATAAGAGGAATGCATGTGCTGCCTTCTTGTAATATGTATTGTATATTTTATGTGTAAATTAGTTACAGTACCTAACGTTATCTTTGAGTTTTTGTGAAAAAAATGTTGTGAATTTAGGTTGAACGATCGTAACTCTTTGGTTAGAATTACGTGGAAAATCATATTTTGAAGACGAAACAGGGTTTGCAAATGTTCATAAAGGCAACTCTACATCCAACAGTATTCATCATAAACAACTGTCCTTTATGGACGCCCTCCTTCCATCATCATTTGCATATAAATATGAATTTTAACTAATTACATATAGTATAGAAGGGATGAAAATGAAATTATCACATGATGTGCATGTTTACCATATAAATTCATTTGACCTATATATAGTGCATATATATATATATATATATATATATATATATATATATATATATATATGAGAGAGGGTACAGAGTTATATATATACATATATATATATATATATATATATATATATATATATATATATATATATATATGTATATATATAACTCTGTACCCTCTGTTCCTTTAATGGTCTCGCTAGTTACTTCTATATATTTATATTTATGTGTTCAGAGATGTGTAACTAATTGTGATACATTAGCGTTGAAAACCGGTTTTAGTCGAAAATAAAACAGTGGAAAGACAAATCGTAAAAAAAAAAAGCGTGATTCAATATCAAAAAAATGTATATTTCTGACATTTTGTCTCCAATGTAAGGTCGCAATTGGTCGCATACCTCTTGACAGATTTTAATGAAACTTTCAGTGTACAGGAGGATGAGCATAATTGAGGATTGGCTTTAAAAAAATGTCCCACACACAATATTCTGAGGTTACAAGTCAGTGTAAAGTGATGGAAGGTCTTCTGTGTTGAGGTTGTGCGAAGTATATCGATTCGGCCCACAAAGCCAGACCAGCCTTGAGACCCCAGCCCTATCTTTCGTCTGTTTGTTTTGATTTGGGTGAGTATTGGTACTGCCTTTTCAGCCCACTCTCCTCAATCTTTAAACTTAACAATAATTTATAAAATCCTCTTGGATCCTTGAAAATTCACATTCATAATTACTGTTTTTTTTAAAATTTAAAGTCTTCCTGGAGTGTCGCTAATCCATAAGAACTTTCTTATTTCGCCAATTTCAACTTGTTCCTGATTCTTTTGCACCTCCATAATTTTTGAAAGTTTTAAAAGGTTAAATCTTGAATAATTTAGGTTTTAAAAAATTTAGTGGGGAAAGGGGGTACTCTTCTCAAAATGTTTCTAGGAGTGAGAAATGTCTACTTACATACACCTCACATTGAAGGTTACAAAATCAAGTAATTTCTTTCTTAGACGTTTCTTTCCCTCAGGGTTGGATTAATGCACGTAGAACATTATTTTTCCACATACATGTAGAATTTGTTGAGTTTTATAGAACACTGTGTAGAACATATGTTTTTTTACTTTTTTTTACCTATAGTTAGTTATTGTTTCATGCCCGGGCTTCAAATTCCAGGTCATATCGCCTACTACCAGAGGGCTCATTTGTCGCTCTGGTGGACATGAGCTTTACTCTACAATGGGAGTCCTAAATTTTACCTACCCAAAATTTTTATTCACCTAGGGTTGGGATCTTTAACGAGTACTTGACATCGTACAGGCTTGGAACCATCGCTTTACGACTCATCCGAAAGACGGCTCAAAATTTTTTTCACCTACCAGATAAAAAAATTAAAGGGCCTCGGCCGGGTTTCGACCCTCGATCTTGAGTTCTGAAGGCTACGAGCGCCCTCTTATAACTTTAAAACAAAGACCTCAATAACTGCCGATCTAATGAACGTATCGACATGAAATTTCATATTTACCTTCAAATCTCCATATGAACGGCACTTATTAATTTTCCGTGAAATCGGCAGGAGGGAAGGGGGATCAGGGGAGACTGGCTTAAATCAAAACCCCTAATAACTGCCGAGATAATGAATGTATCGACATGAAATTTAAGGTGAGAATTCTCTAATATAAATCAACTATTGGGTTTTAGTCCAAACGGTCGACTGGTTTTGAAGAGAGAGAGTCAAAAGTCGATTAATTAATCCGTTCTGGGGAAATATATTGCCAGTGATGCACTGTTGACTTTTTTTGACAATTTTTACACTATAAGGCACCAATTAAGTTTGTCGATAACCTACAAATGCAGAGTTGTCTATTAGTAGCACTTGAGTTACTTCGTACACAAATAGATGGAGAGAAGGCAGACAGGCCGTACGTAGTATATTTGGCTAGTGTTGGCATTCGTCACCTCTCTTCTATCTTTCTTCCCCATTCTTCGAACAGGGACGGTCATTGGTCCTCACTAATATAACCGACCTCATATGGACTTGCCATTAATGGCAATGGATACATCTTTTGGAAGCTTATATTATTTAAGTATATTTCATAAAGATGGTGGACATGAGCCCTTTCTAGGTATAGCCTTTATCTAGGCACAGAAATGGGCACGAATAAATCGATAATTTTTTTTCTGCTACGACTTCCTTTAGTTCTACTCGAAAAGAAGTAATCCTGGTGTTGTGTGCTTAAATGTAGTTAGTTATTATGATTCATACCCGGGCTTTAACTACTTGGTCATAACACCTACTACCAGAGCACGCTTTCGTCACACTGGTGGACATGAGCCCGACTCTACTATGGGAGTCCTAAACTTTGCCTACCCTACATTTTTATTCATCTTGGGTAGAGGTCAGAGTACCTGACTTCGTACAACGGGCTAATATTCAACAGTGGACTCACATAGGGGCTCCTAAATTCTCATATGAAATTTTATGTCGATAAATTCATTACAGTTAGTTATTGTGACATGCACGGGCTTTAACCACAAGGTCATATCGCCTACTACCAGAGCGCTCTTCCGTCAATCTGGTTGACATACGTGTGGGAATCCTAAATTTTGCCTACCCTAAATTTGTATTCACCTAGGGGTAGGGGTCTCTAACGAGTACCTGACATCGTACACACTCGAGACCATCGCTTAACGTCCTATTCGAAGGACGGTGTGCTTATGTTAAGGGCCTCGGCCGGGTTTCGAACCCGCGTTCTCCAGCTCAGCAAGCAAGCACCCATACCACTGACCTACCGGTGCCCCCTTTCAACTACTGTTTGAACTTTTAGAATAACTGTGAGAGTAGATCGTAATGGCCGATTTTTACTTCCCCAGCTAGACAAAGTATAGAGAAAGTTATGATATCGGTCAAAAATTCGATGCTGAGTCTTCAACGAATGTTCATGTTTTCCGACTTCTAGATTCCAAATATGAAAAAAAAGTCTGTCTGTCTATGAAGACGATAACTCCCGATAAAATGAATGTCAACACGAAATTATTTACGTGTGACCACTCATTATATCGTATATTGTATTCGTAATATATATACATAGACAGAATTTTAATTTTAATTTTGAAATTACAGAAACATGAAGAATTTCAGACCAATTACATAATAATATACTTTGTGAATAGATAAGTTTTATCTACCGGAAGGTTAAGGTCTATTTTTTAATCAACCCCTGGTCCATCCCAGCATCCACTCACGCAATCTTTGTAACTCGAAAACCATTGCAACGATTAATGAGAAATCTTTTTGAATAAATTAGTTTTAGCTCCAAAGCTAGCGTTGCTACAGTTGAAGGACTATAAGCCTTATTCTGTATGAATAATTGAAAATTATAACATCATGAATGTACTGTCGAGGAACTGAATAGCCTTATAGAAGATATTGGAAGAAAAGTCAAAGTTACCCGGGCAACGCCGGGTATTACTGCTAGTACTTTATATAGGTGAGGAAGTGAAAACATGAAAAATCATAGCCTTAATTTCTCTTCGCCACCTTAGGATGCAGCCTGCATTAGGCTGATCAAGTGACAGCTTGTCCTAGATCTTATTTTTTTGGTTCTGCCTTATAGAATTATGCCTTTTTTTTAAAGAAGGTAATTCAAAATTGTTCCTGATATCTATATTAATAAAGCTATATATTTTCATTGTTTAATGAAAAACTGAAGTAGATCCTATGTCATTAAGAAAACTCAATTTTTCCTTACTTTTAAAGATATTGCGAGGGATATCTAATAAAATGGACTTTAAAGTTCCCCACATAAAACCTTCATATCACTTTAGGGCCGTTTTCCTTCTTTCAAAGTTCCCTCAGAAAATGAACATAAATTCTAGACAGGTTTAAGGTTAGTGCAGGCTACAGGTTGCATAGCGTCCGTATCGGTTCCTCGGTAGTTGCTTGTCTGCCAACCTGTAATACTGGTTGTTAAGTAAGGAATTATACTAACTGCTCTTGTCCCAATATTTAATTTTTACTTCTCCTGCTATTCGAAGTATAGTGGAAGTGAATCAGACAACGTATTGTATAACTACGTAACTTCCTTTATACTCCGAATATCTGGGAACCCTACAAATAATGAACTCTGGTTTTGAGTGAATCAGACAACGAATTGTATAATTACTTGAGTGGAGAGGTGTCCCGTTGATCTGTGTCCTGTGGCCTTATAGAGAGAACGTGGGTAGTTGTCCCCACTCTCTGGGATACTACCTACCAACATTTCCTAAACAAGACAGAACTCACCATGCGTGAATCACTTGTTTCCTTTACCATGTGGCGCAGTAGACATTACGCCTACCTCACCCCTTCCTTCCATTCTTAATAATAGAAGTAGAAAAAATTATGAAATTTCTAAAAGATTTTTTTGAAAGTTTGACTTTTTACTTCCTTATATTTTTAGTATACGAAAGTATTGTAATTGTACAAAAATCCGAAATCGAGTTAACGGAATTTTACGTTTCAGGGTCCCCTTGATCATGTCAATGAACATGGAATTGTGTCACATGTGCTAATTACATCTGATTAGATTTTGGCCGAAAAAATACGAAAATAAATTTTACTTCAATTATATTTATTTGTTAATATGTTGTATTACTTTGTATTGAATTATTATTATTATTTTCTTTTATTATTATAATATTTTTTTATGTTTTTCTTCTTTTTAGTATTAAAAAATATCAGGCCAATCCCCTTGCCTAAAAGATATGCTTATTTCCGAAGGGATTGAAATGACCAGGTTAGAATCAAAATGGTCTAAGTGACATTTTTAAAACTTTGAAGAAACTGTGCATTAAGTTTTTAAACATGAAATTGAATAAAAATCTCTATTTCAAGGTCACTATTAATATGTTCATGTCACCAAAATGGTATAAGTGATTTGCCACTAGATCTCAGCACTGGCTAGGATTTCACTTGTACATCTTTTTTCCTGAACATAACTATCATTTTTGTACCCGATTATGCACTTAACAAGAGCACTAAAATGCAAATATAATAATATTAGTTCTCTTTATAGCTTTTATTTGTAAATATTTTTAATTAAATGATAAATTAGAAGAGGGATTTTGTAAAATGTCAATTCAATTCAATTCCTTTATTAGCCCTTCGGAAATACATCTTTTAGGCAAGAGTGTTTGGCCTGATATTGTTTAACAATAAAAATAATAAAAACATAAATAATATTAGAATAATAAAAGAAAATAATGATAATAATGCATATATTATATGAAACATATTTCTTTGAAGGCCCGGTTTGCGAGTTACTAGCCGATAACAGTCTTATAATGATGTCTTGAAACCCATCGTTTTAAATACGTTGGGTTTTTTTTATGCCAAAACGGTTTGTCCTTTCGAAAAAATGTTCCTTATTAAATTTACAGCGATCAATAAGTGACAGTAGTAGAGTTGGGTTTATGTCCACCAGAGCGACAAAAGAGCGCTCAAAATAACAAATTAATATCCCCTGAGATTTGTGATGACACAAATAAGGTTATGACATACAAACAAGTTTATGGCACCACAAAGAATGAATAGTAAATTTTTATAGGATACAGTTCAAGTTTAAATTGTTTTAAAAATTTAATTTCTCTCCCCACCTTCCCTCAAATTAATTTCACCCTCTCAGAATTACGCTGCAGAATTAAACAAAAAAAAAATACGCTGACGCCAACACATTATTTTCATACACCCAATGATGCCGGTTTGAAATGATTTTGATCGGTGGAAGAGGGAGGGAGAGTAATCTGTAAAAAAGTGGTTGGTATAAGAAAAGTCATCACATAATTTATTTTTATTTTTTAAATCACGCGTAGAAACTTATGATCCGATTTTTCGCCAAAACGTCAAGTGACTCTCTAAGCTGAGAGCTGTATCAAATCAACAGTTTGTACAATCTTAACTCAAATATAGATTCTAAAAACAGAAAATTAAAAAAATCGTTAAAAATTCAATTTCCAACGAAATTTTGTGTTTAACGCAATTTAGAGGGGAATGTGTAGTATAAATTGCGATTCCACCTCCTTTTTGATCTCCTGGGGGTGTTATGTGGTAAGTATGGTGGATGTGAGTGAAAGTATGTCGGGATTTTGGTGTCCTTGTAATTTTTCAAATAATGTTGTGTAGAAGCTCTGTCTCGTGTCTTGTACTTGTGTGTATCTTGAGGTAGGTCATAGTCAAAGGTATGTCCCAGGTAATAGTCACAGGTAAGTCATAGTCACAGAATAACGTAAAGTGGTTTTTTACTTCCCCAGCTAGATATCATATAGGGGAAGTTATGTAATCGATGAAGAAATTCGATGCGGAGTTTTCCAACTGTGAGCACGATAACTCCCGATAGAATGAATGTATCAACATGAAATTGTATATGTGTATCCAGAACCTTCTAAGGACGACACGTATTAATTTTCAACCAAATCTAAAGGGAAAGAGGGGATTAGGGGAGAGGTTTGACATAAAAACTCCAATAACAGCCGTTGTAATAAATGTATGGATATGAAGAGGGCGCCGGTAGCTCAGTGGTATGCGTGCTCGACTTCTGAGCTCAAGAACGTGGGTTCAAAACCCGACCAAGGCCCTTAGATTATTTTATCTGGGAGGTAAAATAAACTTAAGCAAGCCGTCCTTCGAATGGGACGCTAAGCGCTGGTCCCAAGCCTGTACGATGTCAGATACTCGTTAAAGACCCCTATCCTAGGTGAATAAAAATTTAGGGTAGGCACTCCCACAGTAGAGTCGGGCTCATGTCCACCTGAGTGACAAAGGAGCGCTCTGGTAGTGGGCGATATGACCTCGTAGTTAAATCCCAGGCATGAGTCATAAAACCTAACCTAACCTAACTTGTATTGATACGAATTTGCATATGTTAATTCAAAGCCTTATACGAACGACAAGTATTAATTGTCAAAATCCCCCTAACCCCCTCCCCTTCTCGTTGTAATGAATTCATCCACATGCAATTATATTTATATTTATATTCAAAACCCCATAAGCTTGGCACCAATTAATCCGCGAAATCGTTAGAAGGGGAGGGGGGAATTGGCTCAAATACCCCTAAAAACTGCCGATGTAAAAAATGTATCGACACAACATTTTTATATTTATATAATATAAGGATTCAGAATTTAATATGTATGTCAAATATGGAGCTTTAATTCAAACGGTCGTTGGGCTTTAAAGGGAGACCGAAAACGTAATTGATTAATTTTGTTCTGGGGAAGTAGATAACAGGTGATTTACTGATGACTTTTTATATGTGTATCCTGTATCCTATAAGGACGAGAATTCGGACATAAGAAAGTGGGTGACCAGCCCGGGTGAGCTTGTACAAAAAAAAAACTAATAACTACCCATGTAATGAGGTATCGACACGAAATTTTATTTGAGGGTCTAGGCCCCAATAACGAATTTCAATGAAATCTGCTTTAGGGTGAGGGGGGAGGGGAGAGAGAGATAGATAATCATTTTATTGTACTAAAGATAACAACCTTTATGGCAATAAGTGGGGTTTGTGTTTTTTTTACAAAATACATATTCTTATAGTTATATAAAATAATATAAAATGAAAAATATCTATCTATAGAATTACAGTAACGCAATATAGTAACTAAATAAAAAGATAATAAAATTAAAATAATGAATATGGACATGCTCTTTATAATAATTTGGGCAAGCAACTAGGAATATAAATTATATAAAACAAAATATGACTTTTAATAAAGGAAAATAGTAGTAGCCATAACACATAAATAAAAAATAAATAAAAAAAAAGGAATAAAAAAAATAAAAAAATATGTATCTATATTACAAGCAATAAATTAAGTTATATTATGCTTAATTTTCAAACTTACAGTAAAAAATAAGAATAAATAGTTAATTTTTCTAACATCCGTGTATCAAAAAAATGCACAATTGGTTCTGATTCGTATTCTGGTCTATTAGTGAGATAATGGTGGAGAAATGCTTGCCTGGGGATACAAAAGGAGGGACAATAGAACAAAAAGGGTATGAGGTCGTCCTTTTCGTCTAAGGTACAGAGCCTGCAGACACTTTCAGTACAAAACTCATACCTAAGCCCTCCAAGTAATATACTAAAATTTATTTTACTATTGTGGAGACAAATTTGAGCAAGCAGTCGGAGTTTTTTGATAAGGAAGTTTATTGAAAGATATTTTTTTGAGACCTTAAAGCACTGATCAATAGGTAGAAGGAATTATAAAAACTTAGTTGAATATTTCGAGTTGATTTACCGAGTCGTCTCAGAATAAACTTTCAATAAAATCGATCAAAAATAATGACCAGGGCTTAAAATGTATTTTTATGGAGTTGATATGAGACGAAATGTCATCGGTACGAGAATATAAGCTGTTCGAATCCTATAATTGGAGCACATGTTAATAAAGAAAAGGGTTACCTTGGGTTGCCTGGGAATGTGGTTAGCCTCGAGCCACATAGGTAGGGGGCGGTGCCCCGGACCCCCCGTCCCCCGGCCCCAATATAATAAATAAGTTAACAGTAAACATATTCCATCTTAAATTGTTCATTTTGTTTGGCATTTTTACTTTCCCATTGGAAAAGTTGTGTAATCGTTACAATTGTTTTGGTTTTTTACTTATATAGGTTTAGGTTTTATGACTCATGCCCGGGCTTTAACTACGAGGCCATATCGTCTACTACCAGACCGCTCTTTCGTCACTCTGGTGGACATGAGCCCGACTCTACTGCGGGAGTCCTAAATTTTGCCTACCCTAAATTTTTATTCACCTAGGGTAGGGAGGGGTCTTTAACGAGTACCTGACATCGAACAGGCTCGGGATCATCGCTTAACGTCCCATCCGAAGGACGGCATGCTTTTATTTATTTTGCCTCCCAGATAAAATAGACTAACGGTCTCTGTCGGGTTTCGAATTCACAACCTTGAGCTCAGAAGTCAAGCATGCATACCACTGAGCTAACGGCGCCCTCTATGATTTATATATCTTGTGAAATAGACAATATTAAAAAAAAACATTTGGTCTCTTTCTTTATATTTTTAAACTAGAACACCAAAAAAAAAAAAAAGAATGAACAAAACAAAATCATCCCTTAAAAATAATAATTTAATTCAACAAGTTCTAAATGTCTTTTACAGGCTATTTTACTTCCCCAACATGCTGGTAGTAAGTATAGGGGAAGTTATGTAATCTCTCAGAAATTTGTTATTGAAACGAAAAATAAATTTTTTTGTTTTTTCCGGGTTTACTTCCTGAGGTGTCTTCTTTTTTATTTTTTCTGACACACGTCCCTTCTTCTGGTCACTATGAACGACCAGTTCATAGTGACCAGAAGAAGGAACGTTTAAAAGTCCCGAAAATTTGTCAGAAAAAAAGAAAAAAGAAGACACCTCTGGAAGAAATGCCGGAAAAAACGAACTATTCAACATTCCAGAGAAATTTAAGAAACAAAAATAAAATTATGTCCATATGAGAATGTGTGTTTGTCAATATGCTCACTCCTGATAGAGTGAATGTATCAACACGAATTTTTATATATGTGTATCCAGAACCCCATTGAACGCTTTTTTGAGACCTATTGATTTTCAGTCAAATGGGTCTAAGGAAAGAGAATGGATCAGAGGAGGACTCCTCGGCTCAATGACCATAATAATTGCCTAGGTAATGAATGTATCGATTCAAAATTTAGTGTAAGGATTCAAAATACCCAATGAAAGTCAAGTATTGATTTTTTAGCACAAACGTTTAATTAGTTTTGGAAGAATAGGAAAAAGTTAATTGATTAATTCGTGTTCGGAATTGCCGGTAATTTACCTACGATTAAAAATAAAAAGTTATTCATTTTTTGATCAAGTGTGTCGGGAAACGTGAAATTTCGGAGAAAACTAGGTATGATAACTGAGGAACTAAAAGTGATGTTAGAGTAGTATAGAGTATAGAGTTGTATAGCGTCGGTTTAAACGTGATACCTCGTATGTGCAAAAAGCCAACTTTACAGGAGAGACAAAAAACTGATAAAAAAAATTCTTTATAGGAAACCTCAATTTTTTCGACATTTGTATAAGGTGAGATGTATATGCATGCCATGAATTGTTTTTAAGCTAGTTTCCAAATCCAAGTAAAGAATTAACGCACATGACGGAGTTACGAGGTTTCACCAGAATTTCGTTACCATTTCTTTTGCAAGGTACGGTTCTCCAAACCGTATTTCATGGTTTTTTCGTTGAAAAAAAAAAACTATTTTCGGAAAAATGTCGCTTACGATGTATCACGTTTAGGCCGACGATATATACTGTTGTATATATAGAGTACCGAGTTGTATATATAGTGTTGTATATATAGAGAGAGTATAGAGTTGTATATATAGTGTTTATATATAGAGAGAGTATAAGTGTTGTATATATAGTGTTTATATATAGAGACAGTATTGAGTTGAATGCTGGTATAAACAGTCGGTTCATATGTGGTTTATCGTCCCAGCGGACCGTGTCTCCTTCAAGGATTCGTCAATGACATACCTGCAATCTTTGTACGTCAAGCATCGTAACTGCAGCGTCACTTGTCACTTTACCTAGAGTCAACCTGTCACAATGATGATCCGAAAGGTTCAAATCATTGTAAATTATGATTTCATTGAAAAGAAAATTACATCAGTTAGCGCCAACTTAAACCAAACAAAGAAAAACAAGCAAATTATTATCTAATAATAATAATAGTATTACCTATTTCCGTTGAACCATAATATGGATACGTCATAAAAATGAATACATCGAGATACATGATCAATTGATTATGTATAAAGTTATTAAATCCTAGAGTCGGGCACACAATAGTATTAAAAAATAAAATAAATAAAAAAATAATAGAAAATAAATTAGTATAAAACTAATAATACTTATAAATACAATAGATACATTTTTGAATTGTATTTTAAATGATAAATATTTTTTTATTATTCTTTCAAAAGTGTCTTTTTATTGAAGATATTTCAGGACGTACAGGTCACAAAAGGAAATATAGAAAAAAAAGAAAAAAATAATAATAATACATAAATAAGTACACAAGGAAATAACATAAATTAGTAAATAATTGAGAATATTCAAAATAATGATATTAGTAATGAAAATATTAAAGAAAAGATAATTTCGACTAACCTAGGAATATCTGTGGAGGAATTCTGCCAATTTAGTTAAAGGTAAAGCATCTTCATTCCAAATTTCAAGTTCATAGCTACAATCGAGAGAAGAAAACAAAATAACAGAGTCGATTATATCTAAAGAACATGTACGCAAAATAACAGAGTTGATTATATCTAAAGCATTCTATCTAAAACATTATACGTTAATTACCAAAGAAGAAGACGATCTCTAAAGCATTAGACGTTAATTATCAAAGAAGAAAACAAATCAATACAACACTAATCACCGGGGATCGTTCCAAACGAGAAAGAAATAATGCAAGCAGTAAATCAACATAAAATGACAATATGCATTTGTATACGAAGAGTTGAGCCTCTATTACACATATATACGATATAGATACAATTATTTATATATTATATAATTGGATAATGATACATATTTTCAATGTGAAATTTTTAAGTTAGAGCGCTCTCTAAGTTCAATCACATACAAACGCACAGACAGTCATCATCGCGAAAATTTTCAAAACCTGTACAGGGTCCTTGAGACGTAAAAATCCTTTAGTAGAGGATTCGATCTCGGATTTTTGCACGATTACAAATCTTCTTTAGCACATAGAAAGTGAAAATTAGGTCATGTTATGTCAAAAGTGTGTGAAACTTTGTGTAAGAAGGAGTAGGGTCAATATTGGAATATTATATGAACAATATTGCGCATGTAATTTATGGACAGACCCTAAAGGACAAACTTACATACACTCTCTGATTTAGAGTCTGGAGCAATGGTCAAGTGTAGCACCGTAACGGTCTAGGCATTAGGCAACCATAGGTTCTATGAAAGCCACCATGGTTATATGCAGTGCTTGCAGCTCATGATATTTAGATTTCTAGCTAAAGTTCAATAAAGGTTTAATACCGTAGAAATTCTGACCTGTAGTTTAATCTAAATGGCAATTCGGTTGCCAAGGGGACTTATAAACCTTTTTTCTTCCTTGTGTTTAGAGCTACCTTCACCAGGCTCTCCTCCTTACTCTTCGTTAAGGTCTCAAATGATGACCATGTTGCCCAGAGACAGTTTAGAATTTTCAAAATTGCCAGTGGCGTGGGCGCAAACAGGACAAGCGGTGTTTATCTTCGTAAAACAGTAAAATTAAAAATATATAATAATTATTGTGTTCAACAATTTTACCTATAATATACCTAAAATGCAATAGTATATAATTAAATCCTTCGAAAGGGAGGTTGAGCAATGGTCCCCCCGTACAATCTCAGGTACTCGTAAAGACCTCTCCGTAGATGAATAAACTTAAGTAGTTAGGAAAAATTTAGGATTGCTTGGTGACGAAGGAGCGTTCTGGTAGTAGGGGATATGATCTCGTTAAAGTTAAAGCCCGGGCATGAGTCATAATAACTAATACATATTTTTGCTGCTTTATAATTATCCAATTTATTTTTTGGCCCATACTTGGCAACCATAAACGTTTTGGGAAGAACTCCCATTAGCAGTATCCATTATTTTTTTGCTGATTTTTATTTTGATTAATTAATATATTTATTAATAGACTTCAGTGTCGAATTATTCATGATGGAAGATCATACCATATCGCCTATGGTTACTTAGTTATGGATGCCAAAAAATGAATAGGAGCATTAAAAAGGAGTGTAAATATCTATTATATAAAATTTCGTGTCGTATTGAAGTTTTTGTAATAAACCCCTCTTTAAAAAACCATTAAGGAAGTTCTCTACACATATAAAATTCCTTGTCGATTTATTTGTATATTCTATCGAGAGTTATAGTTTTTTTTTTTTTTTCCACTTTTGAAAAACATGAACTTCCTGTGAAAATTCAACATCAAATTTCCAATCGATTACATAACTTCCCCTATACTTATTTGAGGAATTGAAAAAAAAAAGTTGGTGAATTACCGACAATGTACTTCTCCAGAACGAATTAATCAATTAACTTTTCACTATCCCTCCAAAACCAGTCGACCGTTTGCGCTAATACATACAGTTGACTTACATAGGGGTTCCTAAATCTTCATACTAAATTTTGTGTCGATTAATTCATTACATCGGCAGTTATTTTGGAATTTAGCCTCTATATGAACCCCTCTTCACTTCAGCCGATATCGCGGAAATTTGACAGGTTTTGTCTTCATTGGTTTTTGACTTTAAATATGAAATTTCATGTTGATCAATTCATTACATCGGGAATTATTAGATATTTTGAAAATTTATGAAATTTCGTTGAAAACTCAGCATCGAATTTTCGACCGATTATATAACTTCTCCTATACTTCGTTTAGCTGGGAAAGTAAAATCGAATATAGTATCTAGAATTGTTGCGATTAGTTGTGACTCCGCAGAAGAAGAGGTCGGAATGAATTCCTCTCCATTCAGTCCAATGTTAGAATTACAAAGAAGACGGATCATCTCAATCTAGGCTTGTTAATTTAACAAGGGATCTGAGAGGCGCGAATGGAAACCAACTATTGGCAGCTAAGGGAATGTTCGCTTCCTTGGACTATCCGCCATTGGTCAACCAAATTATCATCATATGATTCTTGGTTTTCGTGTTATGTATTATACATCACATGTACTCTATAAGCGCAGAAAAAGTATAACTGAAAATAATCACTACTTTGTTGAGGGTCGCATTAGTATTAGCACTGAAGATGGTTAAAGGTGACCTGAAAGCTGACAACTGTGCGTACTTTTCTGAAATTTAGAACGCTCACAAAAAACTCTATAGTCTATATTGACTGACAACTAGCAAAAGCTTTCCTATGCAAAAGACATTATTATTTAAAAAAGGCATCGAATGATTGCCATGGCAAACGTTATTAATCTAGGCAGAAGCTTTCTCCCTGAAATTATTATATGCCTACGACATATAATAGATAAGAGCGTCAAACATGGAAATAATAAAAAAATATTCAAAGAACTTAATACAACTGAAATTTGCGTTATCATTTCCGCCTTTTTCATTAAAATATGCCAACGCCGGTCTCATCCTACTGCACTAGTAAGTAAAGCATATCTTTGTCAATCTCAATTCCGGGATTAGAAGACTGGTTTTACAATTAAGTACACAGCTTGCAATCGATAATGTTTCATCAATTTATTTTCTTTGTCAAAAGTTGGCTAAACTCCATTGCTGGGAGAAATGTTTTCATTGTTCTACGAGCAAACAAACGTACTCAGGAAGGTAATTGACCCAACGAATAAGTGAAAATTCATTTAGATAATGACTGTTTTAAAAGTCAGGGTCAGCTTGTGAATGTACCCCAATCAATGAAATGTAATATATATCGTATCAATTGGGTTGTTTTTATAGGAGGTCATGGAGTCAGTTGGCCGCATGACGTAGGTAAGTGGACCCTATATAAAGGGCGTGGGACTCCAACCATGTCAAGGACGTGGGGCCCTGCCTTCCAGACCGTCTTTTCAACTCCGGGTCTTTGATGGTTCAGGAGATATAAAGTCTATAGACCCGATGACGTAGGTAAGTGGACCCTATATAAAGGGCGTGGGACTCCAACCATGTCAAGGACGTTGGGCCCTGCATTCCAGACCATCTTGTCAACTCCGGCGCTTTGATGGTTCAGGAGATATTAAGTCTATAGACCCGATGACGTAGGTAAGTGGACCCTATATAAAGGGCGTGGGACTCCATCCATGTCAAGGACGTGGGGCCCTGCCTTCCAGACCGTCTTGTCAACTCCGGGTCTTTGATGGTTCAGGAGATATAGACCCGATGACGTAGGTAAGTAGACCCTATATAAAAGTTGCGGGACTCCATCCATGTCAAGGTCGGGTCCTGCCTTCCAGACCAGACCGTCTTGTCAACTCCAGGGCTTTCATGGCTCAGGAGATAGAGCCTTTAAATCCGTTGACATAAGATGGTGAACCCTACATAACGGGCGTCTGACTCCAACTATGTCAAGATCGCAAGGTTCTGTCTTCCAGACAGTCTCGTTTAGTTACCTCTTTGACGTCTCAGTGGCTGTAGCCCTGGATGGTCTGGATGGTAGGGTTGGACCTTGACACGGATGGAGTACCACGCCTTTATAGCGACCTCTGCGCTTTTGCCCATAGATACAATTTCATGTCGATTCATTCACTAGCAAGGTTTTGAAGTTAAACCCTCACTAACCCACGACTTTTCTTTGGCCAATTTAACTGAAATTCTGAAACACCTGATTATTAATAATCAAGCCAATGGCGTAAAAACAGAAAAAATGGCGCTGAATAACCATTTACCATGTCATATACACCTACCTACCATAAGGATACGAATACTTTTTAAGGCAATCGTCCGGTTCTCTACTCTGGTTCCCTTCCTTGGATATTTACCAGATAGTAATAGGATTCTGTGAGGAATTGTTTTTTTCTGTTTTTTCATAAAATGATCAATATCTAGATGTAATGTTTGTGAGTCACAGCAGCTTTATCAGTTGTCAACAATATCACTTTTTCGTCTTGCGTTCTTGCTCCGTCCTTGACAGCAATCTGCGCAGTTCTTAACTCCAGAAAACTACTTTTTTTATTTGCTTTCCTTTTTATTCATATTGTTTACTGATCCTGATCAATTAACAATAATTAAACATACATTTAAATTTTAAAAAATTTATGTTTCCCTGGCAAGTTTGCAGTTTGTAAATTTCCTTTAGATAGTTATTGTGACTCACGCCAGGTCGTAACTACCAGGTCATATCGCGCTCTTTCGTCGCTCTGTAGGATTTGTTGCATTTTTGTGTATAACTTACATTAAATGTAAGTTATAAATAAATAAAATAAAATAATAAATTTTATTAAAAAGTTTTAAATTGTAAGTTAAAAAAAAAAAAAAACCCAAACGTTTGGTCTGTCTGCCTGAAATTTCCTAAGCTTAATTTCACCGCTCAACACAAAACACCTAATACCTGCCGATATAATAAATGTATCGATAAAAAAATTTATATTTTCATTTGAAATGAAATCTATTTTCCATTTACTGAATTTATTTATTCACGTACTCAACATCAATAATACTTCTATTCAACCTGATGAGAGAAAAATCATTTTTGGATATATAAATCTCATTTGTTGGAAGCATTTTGCATGGTATATTAAGTAATCAAGACGGAAATGTTGTAAAGCACCTGAGAAGGGTTGGTTCGAAAAGCGAGGACGTCTGGGAACCTCAGTGAAAGTATCGGGTTCCTATCCGTTAGCATTACATGCTCCTGAACATGATAACTGTGGTGTATGTATTTGATACTGTCAATGTATCAAATCGCGTCATTATATACAAAGTAAATAAATTAATCTACGAAATAATTTTCATTTTTTATATTATTCAGGAAATTTAACACTTTTACTTTCCCAGCTAGATGTATAGGGGAAGTTATATAATCGATCAGAAATTGGATGTTGAGTTTTCACCGAAATTTCATGTTTTCTGCCCCCCAATTTCTGAACGATTAACAAACTTTTCCTATACCTACTTCTGTATATTTTGAAGAGTAAAAGTCTTAAATTTCCTGTTTGTGTGTCTGTGAATATGATAACTATAGAATGAATACATTTATATGTGTATTCAGAACGCCTCAAGGACGACACCTATTGATTTTCAGACAATTCGACCAAAGAGAGAAATAATGGAACTATCGATGTAATGAATGTATCGACACAAAATTAAAAAAATTCACTTATGTAAGTAAATTGCCGGTGAG
The DNA here is from genome assembly GCA_963662175.1 of Aradus depressus. Lineage (NCBI taxonomy): Eukaryota > Metazoa > Arthropoda > Insecta > Hemiptera > Aradidae > Aradus > Aradus depressus. Next base: position 42,664,391 of record OY759215.1, read on the forward strand.
TTACAGATGATTTTTTTTTTCAAATATTGAAATCAAGGGTCGGATAACACAAAATTCGAGGGCGCCGGTAGCTCAGTGGTATGCGTGCTTGACTTCTGAGCTCAAGAACGTGGGTTCGAAACGTGACCGAGGCCCTTAGTTTATTTTATCTGGGAGGTAAAAATAAACTAATGCACGCCGTCCTTCGGATGGGACGTTAAGCGATGGTTCCGAGCCTGTACGATGTTAGGTACTCGTTAATGACCCCTGCCCTAGGTGAATAAAAATTTAGGGTAGGTAAAATTTAGGACTCCCACAGTAGAGTCGAAAGAGCGCTCTGGTAGTAGGCGATATGACCTCGTATTTAAAGCCCACGCATGAGTCATAAAACCTAACCTGAAATAAAATTCCTGTGAAAATAGGATTGCTGACCGATTACTTGATTTCCCCTAAACTTCGTCAAGGTAGGGAAGTTAGAGTTTCATTTGGATCATATTCTTGGAAAATATGGATTATTTTGAGGCTTTCCCATCTCCGAAAACACTATGTTTGATAAAAAGTAATGTTATTGTAGGAATTTTCGCAAATGTCACCTCTTTTTATTAGTGATTCTTTAAAATCACGGGTGATTAAGGAACAAAACGATGATGTTTATTCTTGAAAGCATAGCCAAAAGTGTTCCTCGCCATTTTACGGTAATATAGGTCCCTCAGATCGCTATCGTGTTTCAAAAGACAACGTTGAGGGAAGCAAAGATTCTAAATGATATGCCACAGTACCACTTTCCTGTAAGGACTTTAGCTAAGGAAGACCTCATAAAGGCGAGTTGTTGAGCTCCTTATTGTGCTCCACTCCTCCCAACTTTACCCTTTCAACATCAAACTGTTTATTGCTAAGTTAATGATAGAAGTTTCTGCAATTTCGAAAGAGGTTTGGTGTCGGCAGTGGTGAGTGAAAATGAAGAGAAGTGTAGCCATGTTACCTTCACTCTGAGACGCCAATCCTGTTCTCCGATTTCCTTCAATAATATTCCAATCCATGTCTCCAATCAAGTCAGCTTCGGTTCTATCTAGACCGGCGACTGACATGGAACCCCCATACACGACTAAAATGACAGAAGCTCAACAGACGATTTGTACTGCTCTACCGGCTGCTCAGTAGACTATCCAGACGTTCTTTTGAAAACAAACTCACCATTTACAAGGCAATAATAAGACCATGGACCTATGGACTCGAACTGTATCCAGTCTTTCTAATTCAAGATTGTAGGAACTATTCTCGATGCACAATTCTATCTTTCGAACAACACCCTCCACGATCTTAAAATTCTTCTTGTTATAGATCCATTAAAGTTCCGCTTCTCCACATTCCACTCTCCATCTTCCACTCTCCATCTTTCTTTCCATGTAAATCCAAGTCCCTCGTCTTATTCTTATTCAGATCACTTCCACCGAAAACCGAGGTGGCATTAGGCGAGAATACCTTCTACTAAAAGATAGCGAAACTGCTAGACAGTGCACTGACAAATTAAAAATTAAAAATTTCTTAAAGGAGACACTACTAATTTTTCAACGAAACCGTCAGAAGGGTAATGGAGGATCAGAGCAGGGGACTCAACTAAAAATGTCTATACATGTCGATGTTATGAATGTATCGATACAAAATTTAGTATGAGGGTTTAGCAACCCTTGCGTAAGTCAACTATTGATTTTTAGTCAAAATGGATTGCTGTCATTTGGAGGGAGACTGCAAACTTAGTTGATTAATCGTACTAGGAAAGTACATTGCCGGTTTCATTAATCGTATTACCTTTCTTTCTGGTTTTAATCAAACGAATTAGAGCTACTAACGCCATGAGGTTGAGAAGTAATGACGTATTTGGTTATACTAAAAATGTTCACCTGCTCATAAATATCAGGAGGTAGTATCGAGTAAAAATTTATCCAAGAATATATATTCATTAATGGACAGACGATGGTGATGCGTGGGTGGTGCATGTTATGAAGGGTGACAGGGCTTCGAGGGCGTGGGTGGCTGCAAATCAGAACCGATTATATCTGGGAAAATATCAATAAATATACTTCGTGAACAGCCCCCCATGACAGCAGTGTAAATGGGATTTTCTCAAGAGGTGGAAGGGCGCTAGGTGTCACTTTCCTAAGATGAATATAATTGATTGTTCTCGAATGATGATAAATATCTAAAGTAGCATAGTCAAAAACATCTTTTAGGGAGGTGTGTGGTGAGGGGGGGGGGTTCAATAAAATGTTTCACATTTTTATATCTTTTATAGGTTTAGGTTTAGGTTTTATCAACGGGCTTTAACAACGAGGTCATATCGCCTACTACCAGAGCGCTCTTTCGTCACTCTGGTGGACATGAGCCCGACTCTACTGTGGGAGTCCTAAATTTTGCCTTCCCTAAATTTTTATTCATTTAGGGCAGGGGTCTTTAACGAGTACCTGACATCGTACAGGCTTGGGACCATCGCTTAACGTCCCGTCCGAAGGACGGCGTGCTTAAGTTTATTTTACCTCCCAGATAAAATAAACTAAGGGCCTCGGTCGGGTTACGAACCCACGACCTTGAGCTCAGAAGTCAAGCACGCATACCACTGAGCTACCGGCGCCCTCTATATCTTTTATAAAGAAATATTGTAATCGTTCAAAAATCCGAGATCAAGTTTTACATTAAATTTCACTTTTAAAGATCCCCCTGGTTTTTTATATATAATTTATTAACACATTTTTGGGTGATCTTGGACATGTGCAATATCACCTGTCCGTCGTGTCTCGAAAGAGCTCGGGATCAAAGTGGAGCATAAGTAAGGCCATAGCGGGTTGGGAGAGACGACGGCTCGTTCTCAGTCCATCCCATCTGAGAGGAACACTGGATGGCAGGTCTCCCTTAGCTGCCATAGGTCCAGTCCGAGGTACGATCCGGTCCCGTGAATCAATTCTACCCTGAGCTGAGGAGTACACGGACGCTCGGAAAGTATGTCTAAGTCCATATGTGATAGTAAGATGTTGTAGGATGAGATTTCTCATAGAAATAAAAGAAGTTGTCTTCCTAGTGTTTTATTTTAGGTCAGAACCGGTTTTCGACGCAACAGCGTCATCATCAGTGGTTCATCCCACCCACACAGCACAGCGGTTAAAGGACAACTGGGGGTATTCGTACGTCGTTTGTGACGCGATGATACCTGTCTCAGAACAATTGTATCAATGACCTTAAACGTTGAGATGATGAAGTTACAAGTGATTAGATTTTGCCCGAAACTAGACGATAAACTCGGTATCTCTCGTCTCTTTATTCATTCATTCACAGTGGCGCGACAACCCATTTAGTGAGTCAAGGTCTCCTCCAACAGTGTCTGTCAATTATCCCTGTTTTGTGCAGCTGCTCTCCAGTGTCGGACTCCAAGCCTCCAGACGCGTCTTGTTCCGTAAAGTCGGTCTGACATCGTCTTCCTCGGGATCTCGTGATCCCCCATTCTGGCCTCATAGACTGGAATAAACTTCCTGGGTCGTCCGTCGTCTCCAGTCTTCTCCATCGTATACTGGGCCATATATTCGGCAGAGGATTTTTCTTTCGAAGACCAGAAGATGTTGTTCTCGCCTCTTTCGCTACTCTAAAATGTTATTTTCCGTTATTTTTAACTTAAAATATATATAAAGGAGTGTAAAATGAAATATCTTTCCTGATGATTTTCTACTTTTTCACAATGATCTATAATAACTTAGAAAACGTAATATTACTTTTTGTATAAACCCTGATTACATCTTTACAATGACTATGAAATCATGCTTTATGATACAATGTCATTCCTGAATAGGCACATTCAAAATAGAATTTTGTTGAAATATTTTCAGAATATGACACGAAATCTACAAATCACATGTATGGGGTTCTTGGACCTGAATTCGATAAAACCCAAATAGTTTCCGAAAATAGCCACCCAATAATGAATCTACGCAACCTATCAATGTGTGATCTGACTACACTTGTCTGTAATCATTTTCCCCTATAGACAGTCTACTTCTTAAACTAAGATGCTAACGATGTTGAAGGGGCTAAGAGAGATGTCCTGGCTGGGGTAGGTTCCAAGAAGATTGATAAAACGGAAAGATTACATTTCTACATCTTCACTATAGGCCTGGGTTTTAATTTATTTATTTGTTTGTTTTTGAGGGCCTCGAAGGTTTCATAACATAGACACGAAGGTAATTTATATCTGATAGCAGAGAGAAAACGTTGTTTCATTCTGACGTGGTAATTTATAACACATTGTAGTGTTGTAATACATAATTGTAACACTAGGTATCAAGAGGAGACTTTGGTGGTGCAGTGGATACCGTCGTCGGCACTTTACCCACTACCTGGGTGTTTGTTTGAACAGGATGAAAGTATTGTAATGGTGAGATAATCCGAGATCGAGTTTTTCAACGGATGGATAGGTTTTGAATATTTTCTCAATGATGGTCTATGTCTACGCTATTGGAACTTTGTGAACGCCCTAATTTAGAAATGATGTAGCTATGAACTTGAAATTTGAAATGAATACAAGTTGTAGAAAAAACTGCGAGATACTTCCCGAAAACCATATTCTGATATGTTATTTTTGAACGTTTCCTTCATTTACCTGAAAACGGTTAGTCCTAACCAAAAGTTGATTCTTACCGAAAATGTTTCTTATTAAATTTCAAATCGCTTATGTGTACACAAATTTGAAATAGTTTAATTGAGACTCTCCCCTGAATCACCCCTTCCTTTATGCTGATATCTCTGAAATTTGCCAGGTTATGTCCTCATTGTGTTTTGACTTCAAAAGAAATTTCATGTTGATATATTCACTCTGTCGGCAGTTATTAGAGTTTCTGTGTTAAGCCTCCCCCCCTAAATCCCCTCTTCCCCTTGGTCGATTTGGCTGAAATACAACAAATGTCAAGGGTTCTAGATTCAGATATAAGATTTCGTGTTGATACATTCATTCTATCGGGAGTTATCGTGTTCACAGACAGACAAAGGTCGGAGAACATGAAAAAACTGAGCTTAATTGAAAACTGGGGATCGAATTTTTGACCGATTACAAAACTACTCTGATACTTTTTATAGCTGGCGAAGTAAAATACACAGTGATATGAAGTTTTAATAACAGAAAGAGAGTGAACTAAAAAGAAGAACATTTTTATAAAAAAATATATTAATAATTGTCGTGAATAAGGCAGAAAAAATAAAGGTTAAATAAAAAATAACCCATAGAGAATGAGAAAAAATAAAATAAAGTAATAAAAAAATAAATAAAAATGAAATAATAATACGTACTTGTATAAATATGTAATAATGCTGGTAGCTCAGCGTGCTTGTCTGTTGAGTTCTAGATCGCGAGTTCTATATCCGGCCGAGGCCTTTAGGTTCTTTATCTGGAAGATGAAAAAACCTTGACAACGCCGTCCCTCGAATGGGACGTTAAACGTTGGTCCGATGTACGATGTCGGGTAGTCGTTAAAGACCTCTTATCCTTAGGACTTCCACGAAATTTTTAATTCAGGGAACAGTGATTTTGGTTTTTGAATTGGTCGTTGAGAAAATTGTTTTAACTTTTAAACAATGAATCTCAAAACATGGATAACCATTTAGATTTTGGTTCGTACTTTTTCATACAAACCAAATTTTTGAATGCCATGAACATGTGGATCAGTATTACAGTACAAGTATTATCAGTACTTATGTAGGACTTTGATTTGAAAATTATCATATAAAAAATGGTTATATAAAAAAAAAAACAATTATTGTATTATTACATTTTTTTTGTTTAGTTATCTCATTGACCTATTTGTAATATCTCAGGAAAATTAGCTCTCTGATTTTTCCATGAGTACCATTTTTTGTTTCTTTTATAATGTGATAATGAGGGCGCCTGTAGCATAGAGGTATCGCGCTTGCTTACTGAGCTCAAGATCGCGGGTTCAAAACCACGAGGTTCTCACGTTTTTCTATCTAATAAAATATATATATATATACTGGTGTTAAGGCATTTTTATTTTATTACTCTGTTCCCTGATGCTTTAATGTTTTTGCTAGTTACTTCTCCATATTTATGTTTTAAATGTACTATTTATTGATGTGCCACTGATGATGACACAGTTGTGTTCATCACAGTCAGATGATTACGTCTTTTCATAAAAATAAAAGACTTCTGTCTTCACACAGTTTCATCTACACCCAGAACTGGTTTTCAATTCAACTGCGTCATCATCAGTGGCAACCCACCCGTAAACTGTACGTCTCTTATTTCTATGAGAAATCTCGTCCCATAACATTCTTGTTATTACATTCGTTTTCATATTTCTCATTGAATCCTCTAGCAACTAATTCACTTGTAAGCATGTTCAAAGTCTCGAAGTCCCCTTCCTGGGTTGTCTAGTTTACATAGCTCTCTCTAGGTATCACTAGAGGCGCTGCACTATATATATCTACTTAATCACCTATCTCCAGACTACAGAGCAGACTAATTATTTCAATTAACCCCCCTTCCTGGCTTCTCCCCCTCCACCTCATTACCACCTATTGAATGTATTACCAAACACTAATTCACCCCCTCTGTATCTCATTAATAAACCCACTAACCATGTTAATTATAGTCTACCTCATTTTAGTCATTATTATTGCGATTATTAATTGAATATTGTATCCAGTATTTGTAAACAATCAGACAACTCGTATTAATGTGTAGACCTGACCTCATGGATGTTTTTACTAAGTTGACTCCTGACGCTCGAAACTTAATTTGCTGTTGTCAACCATTCTCATAAAATTCTTTTGAATTGAGATAATTAAAAAAATATATAAATAAAATTAAAAATTAATAATTAAAATAAACAAATAAAAAAACAATTATCACATTCACATTTCTAATAAATTTTGGTTTCTACAGTTTCCGAAAAGGGACATAATAAAAAAATATAGAAAGTTGATGACGCACCTTTTAAGAAAGTTCACGTTATAAAGAAAATTTCAATTAACAATTACTTCGTTTGGATTTCTTCAAAAGTATAATACTGAGATGCCATAAAATGTTTCTAAATTTGCAAAAATGTTCAAACTAATCCAAAGGTATTTTCCTATTTGGTTGACACGGAAAATTAATAGCATTGAATCAAGAACAAAAATTGGGTTTATTTAAACTTAATCTACGTTATAAAAATCAAAAAAATAAATTATGTTCGTCGGGTCACCGAGAAGGAACATAGTTTTATGCCATCCTCACTCCACCCACGCACCCACCCCCTCATTTGGTGCATTCGCTTAGGGAACAAGATTCATTGCACATAAAATGTTCAGTATTGGATTCTATAGAGCACTAAAAATGTTAGAGACTTCTTTCTACTCTACCCTTACCCCACCCACGCACCTACCCTTGCATTTTGTACATTCTCTCATGGAATTAAAATTATTACACGAATTGGCGTAAATTGTTTTGTATTGAATTCTATAGAGCACAGAAAGTGTTTGAGACTTCTTTCTACCCTACCCTTACCCCACCCACGCACCCACCCTTGCATTTTGTTCATTCGCTTAGGGAACAAGATTCATTGCACATAAAATGTTCAGTATTGGATTCTATAGAGCACTAAAAATGTTAGAGACTTCTTTCTACTCTACCCTTACCCCACCCACGCACCCACCCTTGCATTTTGTTCATTCGCTTAGGGAACAAGATTCATTGCACATAAAATGTTCAGTATTGGATTCTATAGAGCACTAAAAATGTTAGAGACTTCTTTCTACTCTACCCTTACCCCACCCACTCACCCACCCCCGCATTTTGTACATTCTCTCATGGAATTAAAATTATTACACGAATTGGCGTAAATTGTTTTGTATTGAATTCTATAGAGCACAGAAAGTGTTTGAGACTTCTTTCTACCCTACCCTTACCCCACCCACGCACCCACCCTTGCATTTTGTTCATTCGCTTAGGGAACAAGATTCATTGCACATAAAATGTTCAGTATTGGATTCTATAGAGCACTAAAAATGTTAGAGACTTCTTTCTACTCTACCCTTACCCCACCCACGCACCCACCCTTGCATTTTGTTCATTCGCTTAGGGAACAAGATTCATTGCACATAAAATGTTCAGTATTGGATTCTATAGAGCACTAAAAATGTTAGAGACTTCTTTCTACTCTACCCTTACCCCACCCACGCACCCACCCTTGCATTTTGTACATTCTCTCATGGAATTAAAATTATTACACGAATTGGCGTAAATTGTTTTGTATTGAATTCTATAGAGCACAGAAAGTGTTTGAGACTTCTTTCTACCCTACCCTTACCCCACCCACGCACCCACCCTTGCATTTTGTTCATTCGCTTAGGGAACAAGATTCATTGCACATAAAATGTTCAGTATTGGATTCTATAGAGCACTAAAAATGTTAGAGACTTCTTTCTACTCTACCCTTACCCCACCCACTCACCCACCCCCGCATTTTGTACATTCTCTCATGGAATTAAAATTATTACACGAATTGGCGTAAATTGTTTTGTATTGAATTCTATAGAGCACAGAAAGTGTTTGAGACTTCTTTCTACCCTACCCTTACCCCACCCACGCACCCACCCTTGCATTTTGTTCATTCGCTTAGGGAACAAGATTCATTGCACATAAAATGTTCAGTATTGGATTCTATAGAGCACTAAAAATGTTAGAGACTTCTTTCTACTCTACCCTTACCCCACCCACGCACCCACCCTTGCATTTTGTTCATTCGCTTAGGGAACAAGATTCATTGCACATAAAATGTTCAGTATTGGATTCTATAGAGCACTAAAAATGTTAGAGACTTCTTTCTACTCTACCCTTACCCCACCCACGCACCCACCCTTGCATTTTGTACATTCTCTCATGGAATTAAAATTATTACACGAATTGGCGTAAATTGTTTTGTATTGAATTCTATAGAGCACAGAAAGTGTTTGAGACTTCTTTCTACCCTACCCTTACCCCACCCACGCACCCACCCTTGCATTTTGTTCATTCGCTTAGGGAACAAGATTCATTGCACATAAAATGTTCAGTATTGGATTCTATAGAGCACTAAAAATGTTAGAGACTTCTTTCTACTCTACCCTTACCCCACCCACGCGCCCACCCTTGCATTTTGTTCATTCGCTTAGGGAACAAGATTCATTGCACATAAAATGTTCAGTATTGGATTCTATAGAGCACTAAAAATGTTAGAGACTTCTTTCTACTCTACCCTTACTCCACCCACTCACCCACCCCCGCATTTTGTACATTCCCTCATGGAATTAAAATTATTACACGAATTGGCGTAAATTGTTTTGTATTGAATTCTATAGAGCACAGAAAGTGTTTGAGACTTCTTTCTACCCTACCCTTACCCCACCCACGCACCCACCCTTGCATTTTGTTCATTCGCTTAGGGAACAAGATTCATTGCACATAAAATGTTCAGTATTGGATTCTATAGAGCACTAAAAATGTTAGAGACTTCTTTCTACTCTACCCTTACCCCACCCACGCACCCACCCTTGCATTTTGTTCATTCGCTTAGGGAACAAGATTCATTGCACATAAAATGTTCAGTATTGGATTCTATAGAGCACTAAAAATGTTAGAGACTTCTTTCTACTCTGCCCTTACCCCACCCACGCACCCACCCTTGCATTTTGTACATTCTCTCATGGAATTAAAATTATTACATGAATTGGCGTAAATTGTTTTGTATTGAATTCTATGGAGCACAGAAAGTGTTTGAGACTTCTTTCTACCCTACCCTTACCCCACCCACGCACCCACCCTTGCATTTTGTTCATTCGCTTAGGGTACAAGATTCATTGCACATAAAATGTTCAGTATTGGATTCTATAGAGCACTAAAAATGTTAGAGACTTCTTTCTACTCTACCCTTACCCCACCCACGCACCCACCCTTGCATTTTGTTCATTCGCTTAGGGAACAAGATTCATTGCACATAAAATGTTCAGTATTGGATTCTATAGAGCACTAAAAATGTTAGAGACTTCTTTCTACTCTACCCTTACCCCACCCACGCACCCACCCTTGCATTTTGTACATTCTCTCATGGAATTAAAATTATTACACGAATTGGCGTAAATTGTTTTGTATTGGATTCTATAGAGCACAGAAAGTGTTTGAGACTTCTTTCTACCCTACCCTTACCCCACCCACGCACCCACCCTTGCATTTTGTTCATTCGCTTAGGGAACAAGATTCATTGCACATAAAATGTTCAGTATTGGATTCTATAGAGCACTAAAAATGTTAGAGACTTCTTTCTACTCTACCCTTACCCCACCCACGCACCCACCCTTGCATTTTGTTCATTCGCTTAGGGAACAAGATTCATTGCACATAAAATGTTCAGTATTGGATTCTATAGAGCACTAAAAATGTTAGAGACTTCTTTCTACTCTACCCTTACTCCACCCACTCACCCACCCCCGCATTTTGTACATTCCCTCATGGAATTAAAATTATTACACGAATTGGCGTAAATTGTTTTGTATTGAATTCTATAGAGCACAGAAAGTGTTTGAGACTTCTTTCTACCCTACCCTTACCCCACCCACGCACCCACCCTTGCATTTTGTTCATTCGCTTAGGGAACAAGATTCATTGCACATAAAATGTTCAGTATTGGATTCTATAGAGCACTAAAAATGTTAGAGACTTCTTTCTACTCTACCCTTACCCCACCCACGCACCCACCCCCGCATTTTGTACATTCTCTCATGGAATTAAAATTATTACACGAATTGGCGTAAATTGTTTTGTATTGAATTCTACAGAGCACAGAAAGTGTTTGAGACTTCGTTTTACCTTAACCTTACCTTGCGAATTAGTCAATAGGTGGATTTGCATTAATAAAATGCCACCAAAACGGCAAACCCTGTGTGAGGGTTATAGGATGCGAAACTGTCGAAGCTACTGCGCTCAAACTTATGGGATATGTTTGACAAATCACTGGAACGGTTTAAAAAGTGGTTTGACAACTTTTAATTTTAATTTTTTTTTTTATTTATAAAAATAGCCATTGCAACGCATGGCGGGTTTAGCTAGTAGGGTTAGGTTAGGTTTTATGACTCATGCCCGGGCTTTAACTACGAGGTCATATCGCCTACTACCAGAGCGCTCTTTCGTCACTCTGGTGGACATGAGCCCGACTCTACTGTGAGAGTCCTAAATTTTGCCTACCCTAAATTTTTTATTCATCTAGGGTAGGGGTCTTTAACGAGTACCTGACATCGTACAGGCTCGGGACCATCGCTTAACGTCCCATCCGAAGGACGGCGTGCTTAAGTTTATTTTACCTTCCACATAAAATAAACTAAGAGCCTCGGTCGGGCTACGAACGCACAACCTTGAGCTCAGAAGTCAAGCACGCATACCACTGAGCTACCGGCGCCCTCGTTTAGCTAGTATATATATATATTAATAAATAAGAAGTACATTTTTTTGTAGCTCACTCTTTATTTGTCTTTGGCTTACTACAACTTTGTTAAGTCTAACACTCCTCTCACTTGACTGTGGACACGAACTGCTCGCTTCACCTCCCTCACTCACATAACACCCCTAACACCACTCTCCTTAGACTATGCTTGTGTATCTAAAACAGCTGATCGCCGACATTGTTTTGATCGTTCGTTCTTCTTCATTCATTTGTAACAAAAGCGAAAGGTCCATCTTTGTACATTTATATTTACTAATTAATTTATTAATGTCCTAACCGATGTTTTATGAAATCTTCTTAGCTTCAGCGATTTCCTCCCTAAAAAAAAAATAATTAATTCTAGAATATTTTAATAATTACAATGTGAGTAATTTTTATATCACAGAATATCTCCTAGTTCAGACATCTTGCTGGCAAAACTTCGGAAAGTGATGAGTTTTTTTACTTCCTTATAAAGTACTGTAATCGAGATCGAGTTTTCACGGAACAATAATAATTTTGAGGGTTGCCCGTTTTGTGAGATACATGCCGTTAACCGTCCCAAATAATCCATTTTTTTATGGTGTGCACGATTAACGCGAAAACGGTTAATCATTTCTTCTTACCAAAAATGTCCCTTATGACATTTTTCAATTGCATAAGTGCCCTCAAATCCCAATTTAAGATGGGATCAATACAAACATAGTTATAGCGGCCCAAAAAATATAAAATAAATTTACATAGGAAATATAACAAAGTAGGTAATGTTTAAATTGTAACGAATAGGAACGAATATTAAAATAGGTATCGTTTTATTATTGATATTTTTTTCTTTATTTAAAAGGATAAAAAATAAAATATATGTGATATGGTCATAACAGTACATTCTTATACCAACCACTTTTGTACAAATCAGTCTCCTTCCTCCCCTCTTCCCCTCCTATCATTTCATTATATATCCAATAAAGCCAGTATGAAATGGTTTTGAGAGGGGAAGGGAGTGTGATCTGTGCAATAGTGGACACATCACATATTATATTGTATATAATATGTGATGTGTCCACATAATATAATATATGTATTCATTTCGGTTTTTATATTTGACAAATAATAAGAATACATATTTCCGGTCTATTTACTCATCTTTTGGATTATCCAAACAATGTAAAATTTTATATTTTCTAGTTTACTTTTTTTTTAGGAAAAATAAACATTCAGAATTTTTTGTTGAATGTTTTGTGATGAGTCGGAAGGACGGGCTTATTTTCGGTAATATATTTAGTAAATAAATAAAAATTCTTCAAATTTATTCTGTCTAAATATTTATTATTTCTTTTTCAGGTGAGTTGGCCTCCTACTCTATCAGTATCAGATTCTAAGTTGAAGTACATCTAAGTAAGTGTTCCTCATAAGTTCAATGCAATTCAGACCCCGAACTTTATATTGTTCAAGTAATTTGTTATTACATTATTTTTTAATAAAAAAAAAACGCTTCAGTCCTCAAGTTAAGCCATTTAATATCAAGCGTATCCAATCCAAAGTCCTAAGAACAAGTGTCGATGCACCCTTCTATGTTTCCAACCTTACTCTACACAATGACCTTAAAATTCCTTTTGTTATTGACCTCATCAAGTCCCACTTCTGTAAATTCACTCTAATCTTTCATTTCATTTTAATCCTTTCCCTCGACCCTTGTCCCCCCACTTCCATCCAGATAATTCCTCACGAAGGCTGAAGCGGTGCTGGCCAAGAGGCCTGTTAATATAAGATCTGAACTATACTTGGGAGTGCTAGTTGTGACCAGCTTCTCCTCTCATGTACTCGCACTTTCAGCTCTCCTTCCTTCTTGGTCTTCCTCGCATTGCATCTCTACTAGTATCCCCCGCTATACAATTATGCTTAAGGGAAAATGGGTCCGTTCCTCTACAATTTTTTTTACTTGCTTAAGGGGTGGCAAGCCATGAGATAGAGTACAACCCGGCCGAAGCCTCACACGCCTCCACACTTGCCTTTACCACCCGTTGCTTCTGATCCCATCCTACTATAAGTAATTAGGAATTAATTTTTTTAAACTCTCAGGTGATAAAATCCTGAGTTATACAGAGAAATATTCGGTGCATTTAATTATAAAAATATGTTTAAATTGTCAAAAACTCATGATAATTGTATTATGTACTTTAACCTTTAACCCAACATATTATTATTTCTTTGATAAAGGTTAAAGTAACCTTATTATTTATTTGTTTATTTTTTTTCTTCAATGACAAAGGTTTATCGAATCATCTTTATTTTGTTGACTACCTTATCATAGACTATAATGATAAAGGGATCATTTGTAGTTAGTATCTTATTTGATAGTTTTCGTTCCTTGTTTTTAGAAAAACTGTCATTGACTATGTTGACCCTGTCAATATTTTATAAATTCCGTCATTCCATTGATAATCTTGGAGTTTATTTGACATTCATGTTAACTGCCTTTTCCCACGTTTCATGTATGACTGAGACAAGAGATACTAAAAAAGGGAATGTTTGCTCCTTCCAGAGATCCTGAGATCTGAAGTCTTTAATACACCTGATTAATGTTCTACTGATTATTCTTCAGCTAATATTAAACAATTAAAGACAGTAGAGGATTCAGTATTTGGCGGTCACTAACTCAGCCCCAGATGCAGACGTTGTAGATAATGTTATATACCGTTTGTCAATCCCCGATAAATGAGTTTCCTCCACCAATGAAAGTATAATGAAAATCGGTGAAACTGATCTGGAGATGCAAAATCAGACATACAAGTCTGAAGAGCCATATTTATTATAAACATTTTTGGGTGGATCCTGCACATGTGCAGCATCACCTGTCCGTCGCTGGTCGAGGGAGCTCGGGATCAAAGTGGGGGGCCTAAGTGAGGAAATTAAAAAAAAATCGCTGGTGGCGATCGGTGGTTCCTCTAGCCCGTTACATTGTTTGGTCTCCGTCACCAGCTGCCGCAGATCCAGTCCCAGGTGTGATCCGGTCCTGCGAATCAATTCGACCCTGGCCAAAGACAGAAAACCCTCAGTTCGAGTTAACAGTACATTTGAGAATGTCCAGTTTTTAAGACACATTTGTCACTGACAAATATAGGAAGCTATAGTGTTTGTTTTTGAATGCGGAAGACGGTAGGATGGTATGAACTATATGTCAAGGTAAACGGTCATTTTTAAAAACATTTGAGCTAAAGTCACTTGCTTCATCCTTTTTCAGAACCTTGAAAAAAAAAATGTACATCTCTGTCCTGAAGCAAAAAAATTGTAGCATTAACTATAATTATTTTTGAAACCTATAATTTTCACCTGGTGCCATTAGTGCTTCTGAGCATTCTCTCCATTGCCATCTCTAATAAAAAAATTGTCTATATGACAACGTCATTTATTTTTCATAACTTTAGTAAGGGATAAGGAAGTATTGTAATCATTCGAAAATCCGAGATCGATTTTTCAACGTAATTTCACGTTTCAAGGTCCCCTAAAGATGTTCGCAATGATGTTTCTGTGCGTTATTCTGTCAGTATGTGATAGAAACTTTGTGAGCGCTCTAAATCAAAAACGATTCTAGCAATGAACTTAAAATTTGAAATGAATTGATCACATGTGCTATCTTAGATGTGATTAGATATTTGTACTTCCTGAGTACATTTTACAACCGACATAATAAAAAAACACTTCGAATAATAGTTGTAGAGAATACTGAAAGGCAAACTTCATAAGAAATACATGCCCGAACCAACTAGCAACCCATTTTTTTAGACAAATGCTCAATTTACGCAAAAACTATTAAATCTATCGTAAAACTAGTCCTTACCAAAATAGTTCCTTATTAAATTTCTACAAGACTGTAGGGAATATCCTAATTTCCCGTTCTGTAGTAATGCCTGGATGAGAAGATTTGGATAGAAAGGAGGGGAAAGAAGAGTGATCAGTAAAAATGTGGTTAGTCTTGTTATGGCCTTTACATATTTTCACACAATATCAATATTATTACATTATACGACCCCGAATTTGTCATTCAACGAGAGAAGGAGCAATTCTGTTTCGGTTAAGTGAGGCTGTTTTCTTTGTATGATGTCCTTCATGATGAGAGTCTACACATCAAGTTTCGTTGATTCTTTAGCATTATATTATTGAAATTGAGCAAAAAACAGAGATCGAGTCTTCAACCAAGTTTCAAGATCCATTTTGACCCTTTTTGCAGATATTGTCCGTCTGTGTGTGTGTTTGTGTGTATATATATGTGATAGAGTGAGCGCTCAGAAGGGATTGAAAATTAAGATGACGATGACACATGGGCTAAATTAGATCTGATTAAATTTTGGCCGAAATCGGATGAAAAAAATAAGACCACTTTACTCTGATGTAAAGCCCCGAGGCCTAAGTACATTTCGCAAGATACCGCTCATATTATACTTGATCAATAATCTCGGTTTGCAATATACATGCTGAAAACCCTCTAAAAATGTTGTTGTGAAACGCATAGCTTGATTTAAGCGAAAGTGGTTAGTCCTAACTCTTATGTGGGAGTACTACATTTTTCCTACTCAGTTTAGTTACCCTGGTCCCTTGTCTTAGGCTCGGGGCCAGCGAAGGATAGCGTTAATGATTTCTTACCGTCCAGATAAAAAAACTAAAGGCCTCTGCCGGGTTCGTGATCGCGATCATGAGCTCAGTAAGCAAGCACCTCCGAGCTTCCGACGGTTCTAGCGAATGTTAAAATATTTTTTTATTAGTAATTTTTTTTAAAAAATATAAAAATGGAGAAAAAATACTTTACTTCTGGGCCTATCTCAATTTTCGTTGTTTTTTTAAAAATTACATCAGAACTTTTTGGACATTTTCGACTTGTTGGGGAGTTTTATCTTTTCTTCCTTCAAGATAATCGTAATTACTTTTCTTCCATCCAGGAACTAAAAGAAAGCACGTTAACAGCATAATTATGCAGGAGGAAGCTATTGTTTGGGTCCATTGAAGACGGTATATTAATTAATTACCAAAGTAATATGAATATAAGGGAGGTTCTATAGGGGTGGTTGCCATGTTGTTCTCAGGGTGGGACTCCAAAAAGAATATTCAAAAAAAGTAGAACAGCAATGTCTGCCTAATTTGCATATCGATCTGGTGATAGTGCAGATGGCTTCAGGTAAGCCGATAGAAGCTCATCACAGTTTCTCTTGTTTTAGTTCATCAATCTGAACAAAGGGGGTCAGCACCTGCACTGCTAGCCCTCTGAAAGTGTAAATAAACATAGAGAGGGTAGTGATCAAAAATCATCTGTGAATCACCGACAATACATCTCTTCCTCTAAACCTATTTAACCGAGGTTATCAAATAAGATGTAGGCTGATCTCTCACAGATTTATTTATTTGTATTAGCTACCCGGCTTTCAAAGTTGCCCTCATCATCAGGCAATCTGATAATTTTTTTTTTTTTCAGTTGTGACATGGGGGACAGGAATAACTTATCTGTCCCGATTCATGAAATTTTAAATTGTTAACGTTTTTAGATGGCTTTATTTATTTATGGTTTATTTTTATTATAAAAAATGTTAAAGGTTATTTACTAAAATATTTTAATTAAGTAAAAAGTTTTTATTTATCAGACTGCCTGATGATGAGGGCCACCTCGAAAGCCGGCTAGCTAATAAAAATAAAAAAGGGGAAGATCAGAGGGGAGCGCAACACAAAAACACTAATAAAAATCATAAAAAATCTGTGAGAAGTCAGACTACATTTTATTTGACAACCTGTGAAATAATCACTTCTCACTACATCAGCCATCTTCATACTAATTTACCGATTTCATTGAAAAAGGAACTTCTGAATAATAATACTATATATTATAGAAATATGTGCTCTTTTGGTTCTGTGAGTTGCCATATGTTATTTAATTGTCACATCAATAAAATTAGAGCAGTTCGTCAGTTACGTTTGGCTTCTAAACACCATATCAGTTTGTATATAAATAAAGAAAAAATTATTTTTGAAAAGGATCAATGTAGATGTTGTTCTAGAGAACTCAAAGAAGATATTGTTCATTTTTTATTAAACTGTCCTTTGTATAATAATATTAGAGAAAGATATTTATCTAAATATATTAAAAACTCTGATGAAGACGAAAGTAATATTATTAGAATATTAGAGATTGTTTCTATGGAGCAAATTAATGATGTCTATTACTATATTCTAAATGCTATTAATTTAAAAAAGCAAACATTATAAAGAAAAAATCAAAAAAAATCTAACTTCCAATAAAAAAAAAGATAATGGGAAATGAATTTTAAAGTTGGATTTCTCATATTAAGTTTTTGTTAAATATCTATTATTTACAGTTTAAGTACAAAGTCGTTTGTCTTAATGTTTATTAGTTTGATTTTTTTTTTTTTTTTTTTTTTTGTTATTATCATATGTATATGTGTATGTATGTATAAAAAAGTGTATATTTTTCTGTTTTGCATATATAAGTAAATGTGCGCATTCATTTTTTAATATTTAGAAAATTTATTAAGTGTGAAATTGTTACTTTATTATTATATGGGATGTATATTCAA
Source organism: Aradus depressus (assembly GCA_963662175.1). Taxonomy (NCBI): domain Eukaryota; kingdom Metazoa; phylum Arthropoda; class Insecta; order Hemiptera; family Aradidae; genus Aradus; species Aradus depressus. The sequence goes on from OY759215.1 coordinate 42,682,434, forward strand.
ATTGTACCCCCACTCTCTACAATAAGCCTTAATAGGCTTCAATGTAGTAATAAATAAAAAAAAAAAAATAAAAAAATAAAAATAATAATACTAAATTTCATGTTGATACGTCGATAGTTATTAGTGTTTTTGATTTGAGCTCCCCTCTGATCGTTCCCCTTAAACCGATTCTGTTGATAATTGATAGGTATCGTCCTTATTTGATTTTCAATTCACTTACCAAATTTCGTGTAAATAGATTCATTACTTCGGCAGTTATTGAGGTTTCTGTGCTGAGCCTCTCTCTAATCTCCCCAAAGAGTCTTAAATTTACGTACACAATTTCTTTTCGATACGTTATCATTTTTGGAATCAGACTGTTGGAAAACTTAACTTCTCCTGTACTTCGTATATCTGGGGAAGAAACAATTTATTGAACTGGGAAAGGATGGATTTAGGGAGAGGCTTAGCACAAAAACTTTAATAACTGGCCGATATGAGAAGTGTATCGACACTAAATTTTATATGTGAATTCAAAACTTCAAAAGGACAACACCTACCAATTTTCTGTCAAATCGGCCTATGGAGAAGGAGGGGATTAAGGAGAGGTTTAACTGAAAAACTGTGTTGTTATGAATGAATCGATACCAAATTTCATATGTTAATTCAAAACCTCATAAGGACAACACATCAATTTTCAGTGGAATCAAAAGAGTAACGAGGACATCTGTCAAATTTCAGCGATACCGGCCGAAGAAAAGGGGGCATTAGGGAAGGGGGCTAAATTCAAAAATCCTAATAACTGCCGATGTAATGATTCTATCGACACAAAATTTAGTGTGAGGATTAAATAGCCTCTGTGTAAGTCAGGTATTAAATATTAGGGCGAACGGTCGACTCGTTTTGGATAGGGAGCGAAAAGTTAATTGATTAATTCTTTCTTGGGAAATACAATATAATTCATTCGAAAAATCTCGTCCAAACTCCCAGGCCGTCTAACTTTCCTTGTGAGGTCTTAATATAATTCTTGATTCTTTTATTTAAGATGCACCGTGAAATCCCAGTTCAAGACAGATTGCAGATTTTAACAAATATCCTTTACCTCCTTAGCCTGTGTCATAGATTCCTTTGTGTGAAAGCTGCTCTGTGACACCTCAGTAAATGTTACTGTGTGATGTATTGGTTGGAGTCCTCTGTTACACAAGTGAGAGGAGACGCGGCGTAGGAAGAGAATGCCCAGTAGCTGGATTGCATAAAGAGAGAGGCAGCTTTACCCAAGACGTAGGTCATCCCTGAGACAGGTCAACAGCTCATCTGCTTCCTCCACTGGCCCGGATCATCTCTGTTTACCTTTGTCCGTCGTCAACTGACGTAGGTCATCCCTGAGACAGGTCAACAGCTCATCTGCTTCCTCCACTGGCCCGGATCATCTCTGTTTACCTTTGTCCATCGTCAACTGACTTAGGTCATCCCTGAGACAGGTCAACAGCTCATCTGCTTCCTCCACTGGCCCGGATCATCTCTGTTTACCTTTGTCCGTCGTCAACTGACGTAGGTCATCCCTGAGACAGGTCAACAGCTCATCTGCTTCTTCCATTGGCCCGCATCAGCTCTGTCCGTCGTCAACTGACGTAGGTCATCCCTGAGACAGGTCAACAGCTCATCTACTTCCTCCACTGGCCCGGATCATTGGTCTTTACCTTTGTCCGTCGTCAACTTCTAACCTATTCTGATTCAGTTAACAATATTTCACAAGAAGTATTGTTTTATATAATCTTTAGAGAGGGCCACCTCGGTCGCTCAGTGGTATGGGTGCCTTCTGAGCTCAAGATCGTGGGTTTGAAATCCGGCCGAGGCCCTTAGTTTATTTTATCTGTGAGGTAAAAGCTCGTTAAAGACCCCTGCCCCAGGTGAATAAAAATTTAGTGTAGGCAAAATTTAGGACTCTCACAGTAGAGTCGGGCTCACGTCTACCAAAGAGCGCTCTGGTAGTCGGCGATATGACCTCATTGTTAAAGGCCGGGCATGAGTCATAATAAAAAGGGTGAGTTATTGTACAGGCTCAAGACCATTGCTTAAAGTCCCATCCGAATGTATATTACTTACCCCTTACCGGTATGTGTTGACTCTCAAACAAACTGTACTGGTATACTTTTAAAATGTTGCTATGCGAGGTGGATTTTGTGAAGATAAAGTTGGACCATTGGGAAGCAACAGGGCCTGATGTTGAACCTGTCCTAATGAGGCCTGTTGAAGGGCTGTCCGCATTAGACACCTGCCTCAGTCACCGCCCACCAGTCTCATCAAACTCAATTAATGATGTTTTCATACCGAGTTTATCAGACCTATTTCCCCCGCTATACAAAGTAAACAGGAGGTTATGTAATCAGTCAGAACTTCGATGTTGATTTTTCATCGGAATTTCATGTTTCCCGATATTCGGTATTGGAGGGGAAGCGAAAAGTTAATTGATTAATTCGTTCTGAGGAAATACATTTCTGGTGATTCTTACCATATAATTTAATTTACAGTCACTATCATCAAATTTACTTATGGTTTTATTTTTACCGATTGTAATATCCACAAAAAAAAAAAAAAAGAAAAAAAAATACTGACAGGAACTGGTGTACGACTTAAAGTGCCATTATATTTTGTGACGCGCTGACTGCTGCAACTAAACTCAGACAACAACAGACTATGTGATGGGATTCTGTAGGAAAGTGTCAAAGTGCAAGACATATTATCCAAGGATTGAAAATGGTAAAGTGCTCATGTTATTGTTAGAACTAACCTTCCACAAAACGTTGCTTCGGGCTATACTTTCCCCGTTCTAGGAAGGAAAACAGACAAGTCCACGTAACTCACCTCCTGCTCAGATAAAAGCCACGAACATACGGTCTAAAGGGATTGGGAACCACTCTGTGAAATTACACAAATCGGTTCCATCTTGGAAAAATGGCTGCCAAAATAGATTTTTTGCTTATAACTCAAAAATATTGGTATGGAAAACGATACATGATTTTCATATTCCAAGATCAATTTTCAAAGTAACTTTTAATATGAAAAATCTCTTATATGATACAAAAACTATATGTATAGTTATGAGTACAAAATATGTATATTTCAGTTTAACAGCGATTGTCTTTAATAAATGAGTTACTTATATATATATGTACAAAATTGCTCATAATTCTAAAACAACTTATACAATTGGCACAAATATTAATATGATTTAAAAGTCCTCACTAAACCAAAAATGTTGCTGATAGTAACAAATCGATGCATTTTGACAGAAGTATGATCACAAAAGAAAATTGTACTGATAGACGCACAATCGCCTACGGAATACAATCAGATTCAGACCTTATCTCGGAAACAATTTTTCGACTCCATCACCATACTTGGAACAGAGAATTAAAATGGCCCTTTTATAGAAAAATTAATGACATAAGTCCCATAAGTAATTCTAATTAACATCTCAGCTTCGTCTCATAAAGTGCAGCGTCTTTGGAATATGTCCCCGACTTTGACTAGATTGATCTAGCCCCGCTTCCTTCCGCTACTATCGGTCCTTATTAAACTATTTATTCATTCTTTGGTTATTAATTTCTGGGATATTTAGCATATTTGTGGAAATTTTAATAAGATATTTTTTTTATAGCAGTTATCATATTTCTGATGTGGTATATAATGGGTCAGATTGCGGTTAAAGTTGTGGTCATTCTTTACCGGAGTTATTTTTAACTTATCCCCCCTCGACAATCTACGTTATAAACATTAGTTATTATTTATTTTATTTATATGGATTCGTCCATTTCAAGCGATCATGGGGGAAAAAAATGTCTCCAAACTTTGTGAGAATGTTCCTTTAGTACCTCTGAGTATTTGTGTAAAATTTTAGATTTTTAGAAATTAATGGTTCCGATATAGGTACAGCAGTTAAAAGTTTGCCAAAAACGTGATATCTGCTAAAATTGCGTTTTTTCAATTTTAAATTGCGCGAAAACTAAGGAAAAATAAAAAAAAAACTCGATACCTGTTTTTAGCAAACCCGTACTTTGGGTGCCGCCATTTTTTTTTTTTTTTTAACTAAGAAAAATGGATTCCTCTTTCAAAAATCTATAAGATGTTACATTTTTAGAGTGGGAATATAAAAACTCTTAAAATTATAGATATTTTACTAAAAAAATCCCGTTTTCGTTTTTTGATTTAAACTCAAAAAAATGTCATTTCCAAACTGAATTTTTTTTTTAATTACATGAAAATTCATATATTACTTTATTAATACCTTAAATAATTTAATATTTTTGTTGTAACTTAATAAAGAAAATATTAAAGTATTAATAAAGTAATAAATGAATTTTGATGTAGTTGAAATTCCAATCCCTCTTTTCTTTGATATAGAAGAAAGCTTGCACTCAGCAAACTGTCTTAGCTTAAACTAAACCTGGAGACAGCGTAATGCCGAAACCGATATGTATATATCTTTTTGGAATATACAGTAGATATTTCAAAAATAAGTTTGTTTTATTAATTCTACATGGCCTACATACATATAATTATTTAAAAATAAAATTATCTTTTATTAGAAGGTTCAATTTAAAGAATGACTTTTCAAGTGAGGGTTCGGTGAACTTTTATATATATTTTTAGATACGCAATCTGTAAAGAGGATTTTCTTACCTTTATGAATCACTTATACCTTTTTGCCTTATGAATGACAGGTACTTGTTAAAGACCCCCAACCCTTGGCAACTAAACCAGGTCGGGCTCATGTCTACCAGAGTCGAAAGGGCGCTCTGGTAGTAGGCGATATGACCTCGTAGTTAAAGCTCGAGCTTCCGTCATAATAACTAACTATAAAAAAATGTGGAAATATTGAGTGGTATATTATATTTTAAGGTCGCGAAGAGACGAATAAATTATAACATCTCGTAATAGTTATAACATTTATAATATTTCACACTTTTACATTTTTAACATGAAAGTATTGACTGATTGCTAAGGCATCGCTTCAATGTTTCTTTAAACATCAGTGTTGTATTCCAGTGTGGTTATCTATTTTCCAAATTTTTTGAATGCTCCCAGACAAAGAATGTATCTGCCATATAAACCGTTGTAACTGCTACGAATGTATCGACATGCAATTTTATATAAAGATTGAGGTATCCTTGAATATATTTTCAGTCATATTAGCAATAACTAGAAATTGAAACTCTTAATTCTCTCTCTCCAGCGATGTTTCATAGGCTGCGCGATATACTTCGATTAAATTTTTTGCTGACTGTGTTTGGATTTAGTAGTAAATTTGTCCATAGGAGGGTATTGATGAATGAGACGGAGGTTGTTTTGAAGATATTGAACGTGTGAATGTTTGTTTGACCTTGACCGTGAATGTTGAACACATAGACGTCACATAGACACTCATTGTCCATCTGGCGCCTTCAGACCTTGACTCCACACTCACATACTTACATGGTGTCACCTACTCTTCTTATTTTTTACTTCCCCAGTTTTACGGTAATATAAGGGAAGTTATGTAATCGGTTAGAAATCCGATGTCGAGTTTTCACCGGGATTTCGAGTTTTCCGAACCCCTGATCCTGAAAATGAAAAATCGTCTGTGAATTTCTGACAATACTTACTCAGTATGAATTAATTAACTAAGTGCGCTCTTCCTCCAAAACCAAGCCGAGGCGCTTACATTTTTTATCTGGGAGGTGACCAAACTTTGAGCATGCCGTCCTTCGGATGGGCCACTAAGCGATGGTTCTGTGCGATGTCAGGTACTCGTTAAAGACCTCTACCTTAGATAACTAAAAACCTAGGTAGACAACATTTAGGATCCCCTAAACGAGGGTAGCAAACGGAAGGGAAAAGAGCATTGGGTGCGGAGGTCCCCCCCCCCCCCCCCACTCCCCAGCAGCCCTCTCAATGTAACTATATATATAATTACTTATTATGACTCAAGCCCGGGCTTTAACTACGAGATCACATCGCCGACTACCATAGCGCTCTTTCGTCACTCTGGTGGACATGAGCCCGACTCTACTGTGGGAGTCCTAAATTTTTATTCATCTAGGGCAGGGGTATTCAACGAGCGCTTATCTCCTAGATAAAATAAACTAAGGGCCTCGGCCGTATTTCAAACCCACGATCTTTAGCTCAGAAGGCACGCATACCACTGAGCTACCGAGGCCCTCTCTAAAGATTATATAAAAAACAATACTCAAGTCCCCTCTGTTCCCCCCTTCCCTTCGGCCAATTTGGCTGAAAATTTGTCCTTATGGGTTTCTGAGTATACATACAAAATTTCGTGTTGATACATTCAGAGGAAAAGGAAGACCTGAACGGCGGTGGAGGGACGAGATAGTGGAGAGAATAGGGGATGGATGGTGCACAGTGGCCAGCAACAGAGAAAGATGGAACAAATGTGTTACAGTACTATTTAAGAAATAATCCTCATTTTTACTTTTTACTTTTTGCTTTTGTTTTGTTTGATCTTGTTTTATTTTTATTTTATTTTTAATCAGGAGGTAACTGTTTAACTTAAGAAATGATTCAATTTAATTTAGGAACAATCGTTAAATTATTTTCTTATTTCTTCTGTTGAAAGAGCAGTAGACTCAAAACTTCCAAAAGGAGAGGCTTTTGTTCTAAAATAATGTCAATAAAAGTATTTAACTTCATTTTTTATTTTATTTTACATTCATTCTAATGGAAGTTATCGTGTTCACAGACAAACACAAAAGCACACGGCCATTTTTTTTTTCCATTTTTGGAATCAGGTGGCCGGAAAACATAAAATTCCGGTGAAAATTCAACATCAAATTTCTAACCGATTCCCCTCCACTTCATATATTTGGGGAAGTAGAAGATATTGTAATAATAAAGAATAACTATATTTGACTTGAACTGAACAGTACCTAGTCATTATTTTTCTTATATTATATTTATTATCTTTAAGAGTAAAACGTTTACAGATTATCTATTTTAATTGTCTTCACGTCACAAAGAGACACTTTGACGTGTTTACGTGACGTTATATCTCTGTGTTTCGATAATTATTTAAATCTCCATTTATATAACTTAAGAGATAACCATCCCATCCTTGTACTTAACAGTTATAGGAAGTATTAGGGAAGGTACGTAATCGGTCAGAAATTATATGTTGTGTGTGTCTGTGACAACGATAACATAAAATTAAATATGTGTATCCAGAAAACCATAAAGACACCTATTGGATTTTCAGTCAAATCGGCCGAAAAGAAGAGGGGAATCAGAGGATGACTCAATTCAAATACCCCACATAACTGCCGACGCAATGAAAAGAAATTCCCCACAGAGGGAGAGTGGAAACTTAATTGATAAATTCATTGATTCACCGACTTCTAGAACATCTAGAATGTGATATACAAATGTCATTCTGTTCTTACAATAAACGACTATTATACTCGACTTACAGTTGGCCCAGACATGAGTGCGAAGCGAAATGATACATCATGAGTTGAATGAATACATTATTCAAAAATGAATGAAATATTCATGAATTGATCCACTGTGAATAGATGAATGTTCTACTCAATGAAGTCACTGGCCTACTGGATTTTATCTTGAGAAACGTTAACTTTTGTATTTGTAATTTACGAGTGAGATTTATGGTTCGTTTTTATGGTATAACTAGCTAAACCCGCCATGCGTTGCAATGGCTATTTTTGTAATTAAAAAAAAAAAAGTTAAAATAAAAAGTTGTCAAACCACTTTTTAAACCGTTCCAGTGATTTTTCAAACATAACCCATAGCTTCGACAGTTTCGCATCCTATAAGCCTCACACAGATGACTTTCATTTATATATATATAGGATATATAGGATTTGTAAATAAAAATTCAATTTTGTTTTTATTTTTACTTTATTGATTTACTTTATTTATAGTAAAAAATATTATTTATGTAATGATATTATTCTAATGCTTTTAGATACACAATATTTTTGCTTTTAGATACACAATATTTTTAGTTGTTCCATCTGGTGCATATATGAGGAGTTTGGAACCAGAGCGGACCAACCCACAATTTTTCGGAAAATGAGTTATTACCATCCTGATGTTGGCATAGGTTCCCTTTTTCAAAACCAGTGTGGATCACTTAGTTTCTTCACTTCAGTGATAGATAGCAGCACTTTAAGTTGAGTCCACAAATATTTTGTGCATATATTTTCAAAGTCACAATGGATCATACGGGCTTCAAAAACTTTATAGAACACAAAAAGGGATCACTCATCCAATACTATTCTAAAATTTCAAATATAAATAAATATTTGGGGCCCATTTATGGAGATAAACAAAATGTACTCAATTTTCAATTGCCATTTTCTTCCTGTTCAGTTTCAACCAGTTGGTCCGCTCTGGCTCCAAACTCCTCATATATGTAAATCTAATGGTTTTCCAACACGTTATTCAGTAGGGTAGAAAGAAGTCTCAAACATTTTGTGTGCTCCATAGAATCCAATACTGGACATTTTATGCCAATTCCTGAAATGATTCTTGTTCCCTAAGGGAATGAACAAAATACGGGGGTGGCTGCGGGGGTGGGTGCATGGGTGAGGTAAGGGTGGGATAAAACTATGTTCTAAGCCTTCTCGGTGACTCGACGAACATAATTGGTGAACATAAGAACAAAATAGGATCGAAGTTTAGGAGTCTATAAAACACAAACATACAGACATTAGTTTTTATATATATGAGATATTCGTGCTTGTCTTCTGGACTCAAGAACGTGGGTTCGAAACCCGACCGAGGCCCTTAGTTTATTTTATCTGGGAGGTAAAATAAACTTAAGCTAGCCGTCCTTCGGATGGGACGTTAAGCGATGGTCTCGAGCCGAATTAAAAATTTAAATAAAAATAATAAAAATTTAGGGTAGGCAAAATTTAGGACTCCCACAGTAGAGTTGGGCTCATGTCCACCAGAGTGACGAAAGAACGCTCTGGTAGTAGGTGATATGACCTCGTAGTTAAAGCCCGGGCATGAGTCATAAAACCTAACCTAACCTATAAGATATTCGTAAAAGTGTCCTGTCGAATACATTAATTGAATAATTATAATTGCAATAAGTTGAATAAATTGACCCATGATTCACTAGCAATGTACTTCCCCAGCGCGAAATAATAAGTATTACTTAGTGACTTGTTAATCCTCCTACTGAATTCCGTATCGAAACGTTCATATTTATGCTAAGCCTAATCACCCTCTTCCCTCTAGCGGAAACTATAATATGGTATTATCCTTATGGGTTTCCGAATAGGAAGGGGTAGTTATGCAATAGGTCGAAAATTCGATGCGGAGTTTTCAACGGAAGTTTAATGTTTTCTGACTTCCTGATTCCAGAAATGAAAAAAAAAAAAATATATATGTATCTGTGTGTGTCTGTTAATACGATGGGTCTCCGATAGGATGATTGTATCGAAAAAAATTTTTATATGTGTATCCAGAACCCTCTAAGGACGACACCTATTGATTTTCAGTCAAATAAGCCGAAGGGAATAGGTTCAGAAGGGGGCTCAACTCTACAATCGCAATAACTGTCGATGTAATGAATGTATCGACATGGAATTTTATATTTAAATTCAAGACTCCATAAGGATGGCACCTATTAATTTTCCCCGAAATTGATCGATGAGAAATGGTCTGAACCAAAGAAAGGGACGACGCATATACCCTAATAACTGCCGATGTAATACACAAAATTTAATATGAGGACTCAGAAGCCACATATTGAGTTTTAGCCCAAACGGTCGATTGGCTTTGGAAAAAAAGCAAAACTTTTATGATTAAATCATGCTGTGGAAGTACATAGCCGATTCACCGAAGACTTTTTTTTTTCAATTTTTTAGAATCTAAAAATTCTAACCCCCTCCTTTTTTATCAATTTTTTAGAATCAGGGTGTCGGAAAACATGAAACTGGTTAAAAATCAACATCGAATTTTTGACTGATTTTATAACTTTCACTATACTTTGTATTGTGTATTGTATACTTGGATTACTTGTGTTTGAGGACTTAGAAGATTCATTCAAGTAGACAAGTGGCAGTGACCTGTGATCCTTTCGGTAGTAATTTTACAACATGGATGTAGAGGCATGTATAGGCAGTATTTAAAAAAGTATATATGATGTGGCCTTAACAGGACTTTCTTATACATATATTTTTTATATTTTCTTTCTTATACATATATTTTTTTTTAAATTCTTTTTACTTAAGAAAAAATAACAATAATAAAAACATTTTTCAAAATTCCTTGTTGTGCTATTTGAACATTACTTAAAAATATTTTCTAGGGGAAATTGTATTTTGTTCGGAGCACTATAACTACAGGCAGGCGATTGATAATTAATTAAGAAACATGTTTGATGGGCACCAATGTTTCTTTATTTTAAGTAATTTTTGGTTAGAACATAAATACAAGCGGTATCTTGTAAAATGAACTTAGAACCCGAAGTAAACTGGTGTATATTTTCAAATGAAAAACTAATTAGATCTAAGTTAGATCATATGACATCTTCATCTCTTTCAAATTAATTGTTACAATCGTTTCTGAGTTAGGACGCTCACGATTATAATACTTCCTTATAATAACTAGTATATCACAGAAACACGATTTTCCCTGAATTTTTCCTTTTGACTGGCGTTTTCCTAGCATTTATGTTTGAAAATAACAGAACTATTATATACAAAAATAATTGTTATCTGACGTTACGTTTTCTACAGTTCTTTGTGATCTAGCGTCATTATTATTTTTGTGGTTTCCTACGTGTTATACAATTATTTATGTTATGTTTTCCCAGTATTTTCACATTGAGTAATACTTGGGGTTTCCCATCATCTGTTGTTAGATAAATAAATGCTTTTTTTTCAACATATGTACGTCTTTTAATCTTGAATATTTTTTTTTTTATTTAATGATTTATTTATTAATGTGTATGTGTATATGTGTAATATATACATAAACTACCGGCTTCGGCGTTACATCATCATCAGATTTAGTTATAGTTTGCTGAATGCGAACCTTATTTCAGGTACATCAGGTAGGTAAGAGAGGGGCAGGAAGTTGAACTAGGAAATCCTCCTGGCTTTACAATTAGTTTGTTTTAAAATATTTACTTTCATTCAATAACAGCGGAAAAAATTAAAATTAAAGAAACAATTATTAAATTTTAACAAGATAAACTAATTTGTTTGAGATATGCGTGAAATAATAATTGTGCATTTAACAAAATAACTGGTGACATGAAATTATTAGTAACATTAAAATTAGAAGCTTTTCCTATCTTTAAAATAACTAAATGAAGATAGGTGAGGTTAGGTTTTATGACTCATGCCCGGGCTTTAACTACGAGGTCATATCGCCTACTACCAGAGCGCTCTTTCGTCACTCTGGTGGGCATGAGCCCGACCGAGTACCTGACATCGTACAGGCTCGGGACCATCGCTTAACGTCCCATCCGAAGGACGGAGTGCTTAAGTTTATTTTATCTCCCAGATAAAATAAACTAAGGGCCTCGGTCGGGTTTCGAACCCACGCTCTTGAGCTCAGAAGTCAAGCACGCATACCACTGAGCTACTGGCGCCCTAGAGAGAAGTAAATTTTATTGTAAAAGAGAAAGAAATACTTCAAAACAAATTCTTTCGTGTAAATGAAAAACTCAGTATTTGGCCAACGTTTTGGAAAAATCTATTTCCTTCATCAGTACCTTATAAGTGGGCCTTGGCACATTGGGACCTGATGAAGGAATGTAAGGACGCCTTGAAACATCGTTGTGATAAAGATACTTCCGAAAAAAATTTAAAAAATAATTTTCTTTTTACTTTAAAAAATAGTTATTTTTTTATTAAATTGAAAAATGTATCTATGTAGAGGGCGCCGGTAGCTCAGTGGTATGCGTGCTTGCCTTCTGAACTCAAAGTCGTGGGTTCGGGACCCAGCCGAGGCCCTTAGTTTATTTTTTCTGGGAGATAAAATTAACTTCAGCACGCCGTCCTTCGGATGGGACGTTAAGCGATGGTCCCGAGCCCGTACGATGTCAGGTACTCGTTAAAGAACTCTACCCTAGGTGAATAAAAATTTAGGGTAAGCAAAATTTAGGACTCCCATAGTAGAGAGTAGGGCTCATGTCCACCAGAGTGACGAAAGAGCGCTCTGGTAGTAGGCGATATGATCTCGTAGTTAAAGCCCGGGCATGGGTCATAAAACCTAACCTGTATCTATGTATTAATATTTTTTTTGTACTCATATATTTTTAAATATTTATTTATTCAATTTTTATTAATTTCAGTTTACTTTTTTTTAATAGTTTTGTTATTACTACTAATCATAGATGTGTTAGAGTCAAATAGTTATAAATCTAATTTATATGCTATCTTAATGTATAAATTCTTTTGAAGTATCCTATTACCATGTATTGGTTTAAAGGAAATATAAACATCATAATTACTATAATGACTCCACAAACACCACTTTCACCACACACGTCTACTTGAGTCATTAAGGCCCTGAAGATGAAAATAAATAGTTTCCGAAACGTTGGTCAGATAATGAGTTTTTCATTTATACGACAGAAGCACATTATAAAGATACTGTCGACTCTATCAATCATTAAAACAAATTGATTATTGTAATGCCGCGGAAATTTCCTAGTTCAAATTCTAACTTCCTACTTAACTACTTAATTTACCAGAAAGATGGTTCGCACTCAACTTCTCTTAGATTATAACTTAACCTGGCGATGGTGTAATGCTGAAACTGGTAACTTATGTACCTATAAATTATTTTATGAAGAATACAATATTTCAAAAATAAGTTTTTATTTATTAATTTGTATTTATTTTCATTCGCTCGCCTTTCTTAAAAGACTCCGTTGGTGAGTCACAGATTCCATGACTGAGATACGAATTCATCTAAAAGTTTGTTTGAAAGTAATTGTGTACAACTAATTCGCGCAAAATGGACGAAATTCATAACCTCCCTTTTCTAAATCAAAGCCCCTGAAGCTAGAGATGTCGCTAAGGCATTCAACTGAAGATCCTTTAACGCAGAGTGTCTTGTATTGGACGCTGTGTGTACTGGCGAATACACTTGAGAGTCTGTGTCGGGTTATTGGATTTAGTTGTTCCCTGGAGAAAAAGTGAAATGAAATGGCCACTGAACCCCGAAGCCGGATTGTTCAAATTGGTACTTAATGATTGTCCCCTTGTCATCGAAAGCCCTTAAGGTTTGGATTGGGTGGCTATCTTTGGACCTGCCGGAAACATGCTTGTATTTCTTATCCTAATGGAATCGATCTGCTGTTGCGAAGGAGGAATGTTTAATCTTCATTTGATCTCTTACGTTATTGGACATAGACTATTTTGGTATCTGACTGCTTACTTGACTGCAGATTGAACGAGTCGGAGAAACTCAAAGCTTTCACACTCTGCTCACCTTCTCATACTAAGTACTGTTTCATAGAAATAAAATACAAACAGGATGTGTGGGTGAGATGTACCACTGATGATGATCCTGTTGCGTTTATTCTGTAAGCAATCGCCTGTAATATTTTTATTATCAATGTCTAATAAAATAATACAAATAATAATATTAGAACTGAGAATATAAAACAAATTTTCGTGTTACATTACTGATGCAACACGAGGTTATAAGCTATTCTAGCAAGTGTTGTGAAAATTCGTTATGAATTATTGTCAACAATTTGTAAGTAATAAGTGAACCGTTAAATAATTTAATATTTTCAAAATTATTCCGGTTTTTCTAATTGTAATTATATCGTAATTACACGAGTACAAGTATTGCTGAAAAATTAGTTGTAACAAATGTTTTCCATTGAAGACACACAAACTCCTGAAAGAATGTATCGACACGAAATTTGATATTTGTATCCAGAAGCCTTACTTGAGCCATATCGGCAGGAGACAAGGGGAAGATTAGAGGATTATAAACATAAAAATACGAATACGTTTTGACCATTTTCGCAATGATGTCAACCTGTGTGTGGGATTAGGATTAGGGTTATAGATGCTCAACATCAAGGTCATAAGCATCTAAATACTTAGGGATGGAGACAGATGCATATCCATACATATGCACATACACACACATCAATACATATATATACACATCAATACATATATATACACATATACAGACATACATCCATATACATATATATACAATTTTTTTTTTTTTTTTTTTTTTTTACGTATTATTATAGCTCGTCCATTAGTTTCGTGTCACTAAAAAAGTCTATTGTTCTCTGGAGTGCCTCTCGGTGGTTGCCCAGGGCAGCTGGCAGTGCTCTGGTGATGCCTCTCCTGGCCAGCTCTTCCTGATAGAGTGGACACTCCTCCAGGATGTGCCGCACCGACAGCTCCTCCTCACACAGTTCGCACTTCCTGGCTTGCTCTCTTCTTATCAGGTGGCCGTGGCTCAGCCGACTGTGACCCACTCGTAGCCTCATCACTGCCACTTCTTCTCGTCGGTTATCCCTGATGGACGTTTTCCATGGTTCCACCCCTTTTTTGATGTTTTTTAATTTGTTGCGGCCGTCAACTTCGTTCCACATGTCGGTCCAACCCAGTTGAACCTTACTATGTAGTATCTGTTTGAGATCCGATTTTGTAGAAATTTCATTACATTCAGCAGCTGAAGTTGAGGCTTCTTTCGCAGCAAGGTCTGCTTGTTCATTTCCTTCTATGCCTACATGTGATGGAACCCACATAAATATGACTGACTTGCCCTCAGATAAGATATAATCTGTGTATCTATGTATTCTACTCACGAGAGGATTATCAGTATACAATACTTGGGTTGCTTGTAGTGCTGCCATTGAGTCTGAACAGACGATGAATGATTGTCCATCCATGGTCATCACATGATGGAGTGCAGCAGAGAGAGCGCACAGTTCTGCAGTGAAGCTACTGCTCCATGATGGTAATTTGTGCTTTATCGTAGCGCCTTTAGCAACCACAGCAAATCCAGTGTTTCCACCACTCTTAGACCCATCAGTGTACAAGAATTCAAATTTGTGATGTCGGCTCCGGATTTTATTAAATTCGGTTTTATAGATGTAACTGTTAGTTTCCGACTTCTTTAGCCGATGCAGATTTAGTTGGAGTAAGGGTTTTCTATGTGTCCAAGGTGGCTCCTCCGGAGGGTCACTTCGTGGCTGCACTTCTATGAGATCTAATATGGATTGCCTTGTCCTCATTCCCAGAGGAGCTGACGCATTCGGCGCTCCTTCATATAATCTGCGGTACTTCGGTTTGAAAACATAGTTGTAGGCAGGGTTGGTTTCGTTCAGTGATAAAGACGCAATGTAACTGGAGGCTAACCAAAGGCGGCGAAACAGAAGAGGGGGTATCCCAGTTTCGGCACAAAGGCTGACGACGGGACTCGTCCTAAAGGCCCCGGTGGCAAGTCGAAGTCCAGCATGGTGTACGGGATCCAAACTGCTCAGGTAACGCTTTGGAGCTGAACCATATATAAAACTAGCGTAGTCCAATTTGGAGCGCACAACACTTTGGTATACTCTTAGGAGAGATGTCCTATCCGCTCCCCATTGTGTATTGGCCAAAATCTTTAATAAATTGAGTCGCTTGTTGCACTCTTTCTTCAAATATTTAATATGGCTGGACCAGTTAAGTTTTTTGTCCACAATCAATCCAAGAAATTTGGTTTCATCTTTAAAAGTTAGTGGTTCTCCTTCTAGAGCGAGTACTGGGTCGGGGCTAGGACGCCTCTTGCGAGAGAAGTGTACACAGTGTACCTGTGTGTGTGTATGTATGTGATTGGAAAGTTAGAAAGATTGTAGTGTGCTCTACCTCAAAAAGGATTGTAGCTATACATTTGAAGTTTGAAATGGGGGGCCATGGTGGCCGTGCGGGCTAGAGCGTAGGGCTTTGGTCGCATGGTCTCACCATGGTTTGCGGGTTCGAATCCCGTCCGGGAGTGAGTTTTATTTCGTAGATAGAACTCTCTCCCGGGGCCATGGATGTCTTAAATAATTATATATAACACATTGACATGGCTAATATGCACCGTACATAAAGCCAAAAAAAAAAAAAAAAAAAAAAAAAAAAAAAAGTTTGAAATGAAAAAGTTAAACTTGCTAGTAACATATGTTACTACCTGCTGCAAATAAATAATATAAATGATAGAAGGTTATGTTAGGTTAGGTTTTATGACTCATGCCCGGGCTTTAACAACGAGGTCATATCGCCTACTACCAAAGCGCTCTTTCGTCACTCTGGTGGACATGAGCCCGACTCTACTGTGGGAGTCCTAAATTTTGCCTACCCTAAATTTTTATTCATCTAGGGTAGGGGTCTTTAACGAGTACCTGACATCGTACAGGCTCGGGACCATCGCTTAACGTCCCATCCGAAGGACGGCGAGCTTAAGTTTATTTTACCTCCCAGATAAAATAAACTAAGGGCCTCGGTCGGGTTACGAACCCACAACATTGAGCTCAGAAGTCAAGCACGCATACCACTGAGCTACCGGTAAATTAAAATAAAATAAATGGACTGTATATAGGTTAGCTAACAAATTATAATAATAAAAAAAAAATACTAAACTAATGAAATAATACAAAACAAACAAATTAAATCTAAGAAATGGTAAAATAAAATGTCTGGGGAATGTGGGCGGTCGTGAAGTGAAGAGGCCAAGGTGTTGTCTCGTCACCGTGCGGCTGGGCTCAGTGTTTGTCTTATAGAGCTTCTTGACCAATACTTGCAGCAAGGGCTGAGGGCAGATACTGATCGAGGTGGTCAAGAGATGTGCATCAAAGGGCTTCGGGCACTTTTATTCAGACAGCCAGACTCGACTTGACCGTCGTTTCGAAAAATTGGTTTATACCAAAAATTGTATTGTGTATCCTTATAAAATTCCCACTCCCAAGCCCTCAGGTTTGAGATAGGATCAATACGACAAAAATATAGCGCTTCAAAGATTGAAAAATAAATTTCCATAGGAAATAAAACTTTCAAAATAATGTTTAAATTTTACAGCGTAGCGTGACTGGTATAAGAAAGTTCTGTAATGGCCACATCACATATATTTTTTTATTGTATTAATATCTTTCAAGAAGTGTGGAAAGCCAATTAATCCCATTATGTTATAATTTTTTTTTTTTTTTTCAAAAAGAGAAGACCAATAAAAAGTATGTCTATTTCACAAAAATTGTATAGTGTTTCACAAAACCTCTACAAAAAAAAAAAAAAAAAAAAAAAAATGTTAAATATCATTGAGAAGAGCAATTTTTAGTAATTGTAAATTGTTGTTTCTTCCTGGTGTGAAGCTGGTGGATCTGACAACACCTGTTCTCCAACCTGTCTCAGATACAAGCTAATTGTAAGACTTATGAGGTAACAACGGCTCCGGACTCTCTACAATTTCCAGCTAACATCTTCCTCGTTGTTCAGTCACCTTTCACCCGGACGACTCGTTTCGTCATTCCTCCCTTGATGGACACACTCCTCATATCTCCAACCAGACCCTGCAGAGAAGTACAAGTTCTTGACAAATAGTCTTGTTACAAGATTCCTTGTCTTTTCTTTCTAATTTTTATACAAATTATAAGCATTAACAAACCTTATTTCATTATGTATTCAAGTTTTCTACTTATGAGTAGAAGCGCTTACTGTCCGCCTCCGTTTGGCAAATCTTAGCCTGTCAGTAATATGTTGCAAGTCAACATTTCTGTATGCTACATGTTCCTTCATCGTTATAATCGCAAAAGCATTTACCTTCAACATAAAAAAAAAGTATTTGATGAATCACCGGCAATGTACTTCCCCAGAACGAATTCATCAATATACTTTTCGCTCCCCCCTCCAAAGTCTCCTAAATCCTCATACTAAATTTTGTGGCAATAAATTCATTACATCGTCAGTTATAAGGGTTTTTGAGTTGCGTCCCCTTCTCTTCCCTTCGGCCGATATCGCTGAAATTTGATAGGTTATGACATCATTGGAGATAGGACATTACAAAGTTATAAAGCCTTAAAGAATGTACAATAAATTTCCGTGATAGTATACAAGAAGTCACTTGTTTGCAATGCTCCTGAACAAATGTTGTGTCAGTTCACCTCCGCACACAAGCACCGACATAACACACAGTCTCTAACCTACCCTGAGCACACAACTCTGGTATCTCTGTTCATCTCCTTCCAACATGCAGGTATTAATTCTCCGCCAATGATCAATCCTACACTGATTCAGGTTTTGAGGGAACCTGAAACCGCGCCAGTGACCACTCATAAGCTGATTCAGGTTATAAGGATAGATCCACATTTTACGTGCGTAACCAGAATCCCATAAGGACCTATTGATTTTCAGTCAAATCGGCTAAAAAAAAAGATTGGTGGGGCTTAACACAGAAACCTATACAACTGCCGTTGTAATGAATGCATGCAATTTAGTATGATTATTCATTCTTTGAATAGTACACCTATCACTTCGACATTTCCCTATTAGAAGACCCGAATGACATGAAAAATAATGACATAAAACCCCTAGTTAGTGCCGGGCAATTCAGAGAAAGTCATTTGATAAAACTTTCGCAGGTTGCCTCTTGAGAAATAAGTAACTAATAGTTAACAATGATTTCTATTGTTCTCTCCGTTGTCAATATTGAGATACCAAGGGATATTGAGAAAGTTTCTCCTAAGTTCATTGCTTAGGTAGCGGCAAGGCTCACCGAGCCCTCCTATAGTACAAAAAGGTAAATATAAACATATTTGGTAAATTAGCACCAATTTACTTCCCCATGTTAAATAAATATGTGATGTGGCCTTTAAAGGACATTCTTATACCAACCACGCTTACAGATCACTCTGTCTTGTACAGAGCTACCTTGAGAGTTACCCACGTAACCACCACCCCCTTTCTTTGGACAGATTCAGATTGGAGTCATCTTTATGGGGTTTTGGGATCACATATAAAATGTCATGTCGCTAAATTCATGGGGTTTCTCTGTTAAACCCCCCTTTCGCTAAAGTCGATTTGGCTGAAAATTAATTAGACATTAGGTTCCCACATAACCACCACCCTCTTCTTTGGACCGATTCAGACTGGTGTCATCTTTATGGGGTTTTGGGATCACATATAAAATGTCATGTCAATAAATTCATGGGGTTTCTCTGTTAAACCCCCCTTTCCCTAAAGTCGATTTGGCTGAAAATTAATTAGACATTAGGTTCCCACATAACCACCACCCCCTTTCTTTGGATCGATTCAGACTTTATGCGGTTTTGGGATTACATATAAAATGTCGTGTCAATACATTCATGGGGTTTCTCTGTTAAATCCCCCTTTCCCTACAGTCGATTTGGCTGAAAAATTATAGTTGCCGTCCTCAAGTCAATTCATCGTTACACGGGAAGTTTTGGGGGTTTCTATGTTCTATAAGAAGTTATCGTGTTCAGAGGCCGGTCAGAAAACTTTGACTTTGATTTTTGAAATCATGGAGTTCTCATGAAAACTGAACATTGAATTTTTGATATATGATAACTTCCCTCGTACTTTATATAGCTGGGGAAGATAAAACGGACTTTTCATTTATGTATTTTTATTTTATTATTTTTTTTTTTTTTGCCCTTATGTACGATTCATATTAGCCATGTCACTTGTGTTATCAATTATTTACGACATCCATGGCCCCGGGAGGGAGTTCTATCTACGAAATAAAACTCACTCCCGGACGGGATTTGAACCCGCAAACCATGGTGAGACCATGCGACCAAAGCCGTACGCTCTAGCCCGCATGGGCCACCATGGCTCCCATTTTTAGAGTTGAAATATTAACATTTCAGTACTCCACACTCCTTTCTCAAGTTGTCTTACTTTTTTACGAATAATTTGATTATCAATGAAATTTATGATTTTATCATGAGCCGACCCGACCGCTCTGAGCATTTTAACGAAGAATGACTAAAACATTAGCCATGTTCTCCAATTTCATAGCCGATACCAATTTAATAGCTGTGGTTACTTGATTGGGTCAGGCCAATTTGGTTATCAGGAATATCAAACAGCTGCTTCAACCGTTTTATTGACCTCTATCATTCCCTGTACGAGCGATAGCCTTTTGGTTACATCATCGTTGGTACATATCGACTCAACATAAAATACTACCTATAGCTGGGGAAGTAAAAAATTACCTGTTAATAAATTAAGGCTAAAATAACTAAAAATTAGAGATAACTAAAAATTAGAGATAAAATAACTAAAAATTAGAGATAAAATAACTAAAAATTAGGGATAAAATAAACAAAATTAGAAATTAGAGCTAAAATAACTAACATCGAGTTTATCTGATTTTGCTAAAATGTATATTCTTGATTTTTAAATTTTTTTTCAGTTGTTCTTTTTAGGTCAAATTTGTTGTGTTGAAACGTTTTCATCATTGCAAATTTTGTGTTAAAATGTACCCTCTTCGACAAAAAAATGTTTTTTTTTTCGGAAATCGCCACAAGTTAACCACATTTAATTATTACTCGAAGAGACAGCAGTAGACAGGTTATGGAGAAGCTCAACAATACGACATAAAATGCGACACCTTATAATATGTCCGAATTAATTTTTTGTATGTCTACTATATTTTATATCGATGAGGGGGGCTTAACCGATATATCACAATAACTGCCGATGTAATGAATGCATCGACATAAAATTGTATATTTAAACTCAGAACAGAAGATTCAGAAGCCACTTTATAACTCAAATATTGAGTTGCAGTGCAAATGATAAATCGGCTTTGGAGAAAGGGCGAAAACATAACTGATTAATTCTCGCTGGTGAAGTACATAGCCGCTGATTCACCGACGACATTTTCTTCTTCTAAGGTATCTTATTATTTATAAAATTAATATTATTTCAAGAGTTACTATTTTTTTTTTTTGATTCGCCTTTTGTCTAATAATCCCCAAAAAATTACTCATTTTGTCTAGACAAAGTTTGAAATTTGAAAATAATGGGTTTTATTCGATAAAAGACACCTGATTAAATTTCGTATTATGTCTATAACATATATGAAAACATTGGCTTAATGAATCGAAAGCGCTCTCCCACAGTACTCGACCAGCAGCCAGTTTCCACCGAAAGGTATGACAACAGTATATGAAAACTAATCCATACATAGTACATCAGTATGCCAGTTTGTTTTGAAGTAATGTCATTAACCTTGCTGCAGCTTCATTATGCTTGTATACCCAGGATCCTCTATTGTTCACATATTTTCTCTTCCTTTGAGGAGGCTAAAAAACAATCAAGAGACTATGATGAGCTTCTGAAGATTGGAAATGGATAATCCTAACAATTATTGTCAGAAGAAAATAAATCTCCGGAACACGGTAGTTAGCCATTACAATAGTTCCTTTTTACTCACCTAAGCTATGTAGCGATCAAAAATTCTATGTGGTTTTCATCGGATTTTATATTTACCGAACCACTGAATCCAAAGAGAAGAAACAAAATGTCGTCGGTAAATCACTGGTAATGTACTTTGCCAGCATGAATTAATCAAATATGTTTTCACCTCCGGAACAAATCGTCACTTTGGTCTAAAAACCAATAGACTTAGATAGGGACTTCTGAATCTTCATACCAAATTTTGTGTCGATACATTCATTACAAGGGTAGTTAGTTTTTGTGACTCATGCCCGGGCTTAAACTACGAGGTCAAATTGCCTACTACCAGAGCGCTCTTTCGTCGCTCTGGTGAACATGAACCCGACTCTACTCTGGGAATCTTGAATTTTGCCTACTTAGGTTTATTCAACTAGGGTGGGTTTTCATATCGAGTACCTGACATTGCACAGGCTCAAAACCATCACTTAACGTCCCATTCAAAGGAGGGCGTGCTCAAGGTTTTTTCACCCTTAGATAAAAGCAGCACGCTACATCTGAGCCATCGGTGCCCTATACAACAGTTTAAATTTTTGCATTAAGCCTCCTCTTCATCCCCTTTCGCTGAAAGTCAATATATGTCTTTATGGGGTTCTGGATACGCATATAAACTTTCGTGTTGATATATTCATCCTACCGGGAGTTATCGGGTTCACAGATACACACACATGTAGACAAACTGACTTCACAGCTATACGAAATATAGGGGAAGTTATATGTGATCAGTTAGAAATTCATTGCAGAAGTTTTCAACAAAACTTCATGTTTTTTGGCCTCCAGATTCCAAAAATAGAAAAATAAATGAATGACTGTGAACACGATAACTCTCAATAGAATGAATGTATCGACACGAAGTTTTATATGTGTATCCGGACCCCCAGAACCCTCTAAGGGCGTCACGTTTGAACGCTGCTGCTCAAGGTTCTCTATATGTGTATCCGAAACCCCAGAACCCTCTAAGTATGTCACTAATGAATGCTCCTGCTCAAGGTTTTTTATATGTGTATCCGAAACCCCAGCATCCTCTAAGGACGTCACTTATGTACGCTCCTGCTCAAGGTTTTTTATATGTGTATCCGAAACCCCAGCATCCTCTAAGGACGTCACTTATGTACGCTCCTGCTCAAGGTTTTTTATATGTGTATCCGAAACCCCAGCATCCTCTAAGGACGTCACTTATGTACGGTCCTGCTCAAGGTTTTTTATATGTGTATCCGAAACCCCAGCATCCTCTAAGGACGTCACTTATGTACGGTCCTGCTCAAGGTTTTTTATATGTGTATCCAAAACCCCAGCATCCTCTAAGGGCGTCACGTTTGAACGCTGCTGCTCAAGGTTCTCTATATGTGTATCCGAAACCCCAGAACCCTCTAAGTATGTCACTAATGAATGCTCCTGCTCAAGGTTTTTTATATGTGTATCCGAAACCCCAGCATCCTCTAAGGACGTCACTTATGTACGCTCCTGCTCAAGGTTTTTTATATGTGTATCCGAAACCCCAGCATCCTCTAAGGACGTCACTTATGTACGCTCCTGCTCAAGGTTTTTTATATGTGTATCCGAAACCCCAGCATCCTCTAAGGACGTCACTTATGTACGGTCCTGCTCAAGGTTTTTTATATGTGTATCCGAAACCCCAGCATCCTCTAAGGACGTCACTTATGTACGGTCCTGCTCAAGGTTTTTTATATGTGTATCCAAAACCCCAGCATCCTCTAAGGACGTCACTTATGTACGCTCCTGCTCAAGGTTTTTTATATGAGTATCCAAAACCCCAGCATCCTCTAA
Organism: Aradus depressus; assembly: GCA_963662175.1. Classification (NCBI taxonomy): domain Eukaryota; kingdom Metazoa; phylum Arthropoda; class Insecta; order Hemiptera; family Aradidae; genus Aradus; species Aradus depressus. The sequence goes on from OY759215.1 coordinate 42,705,662, forward strand.
GGACGTCACTTATGTACGCTCCTGCTCAAGGTTTTTTATATGTGTATCCGAAACCCCAGCATCCTCTAAGGACGTCACTTATGTACGCTCCTGCTCAAGGTTTTTTATATGTGTATCCGAAACCCCAGCATCCTCTAAGGACGTCACTTATGTACGCTCCTGCTCAAGGTTTTTTTATATGTGTATCCGAAACCCCAGCATCCTCTAAGGACGTCACTTATGTACAGTCCTGCTCAAGGTTTTTTGACCTCCCACATAATAAATTTAAGGGCCTCGACCCTCAATCTTGAGCGAGTATGCAAGCACGCTACCTTGAGCTCAGTATGCAAGCACGCTACCTTGAGCTCAGTATGCAAGCAGGCTACCTTGAGCTCAGTATGCAAGCAGGCTACCTCTACTCTACCGGTGCCCTCTTTAAGACTTTTATATACAACATTTAAAGTTAGTAACAACCAGTTAAGTGAGGCATTAAGTGAAACTGACAATTTTTCCGTTGCTCTAACCGGTTCTATATCGTAACTGAGGGTCCTAATGACAAGTCACATTAAGTAACCGACTGATGATCTGTCGTCTCCTGTTTAAAGGTACAAACAAGCTCTGTCAGCACTTCTCACATATCTCTGCCAATTCCAGGGTTTTTTTTAAGGATTTTTTTGAGACCTGTTACAAAATACCTGTTCCTCAAATAACAGGGCATTCCCACTGACAACCTTTCCATTTTCCCTTAAGTTGAAAAATGAGAAGCTTTTTCTCACATATTTGTAGTGGATTGACATAGCGAAAAATGTTTCATACAAAAACAAGACGTCGGTGAATACAGGGTAGAAGTCTTTAACGAGTACCTGACATCGAACTTCCGCAGGACGCCATACTCAAATTAATGATGACCAGAATAATTATAAATATATAATAATAATTATTATTAAGATTAATTTACTTCTTCTGCGTTTCTGAAATGTTTGATGTTCCATATTTTTGTCAAATCTTTCAGTTGTATCCACTTTTTAGTAGACGATATTTTGAATCCATTTCATAGTCTTTCTTCAGGTCACAATAAACAGTTCATTGTAACATGGAGAAGGGCCGTGCAATCGACCCGAAATATCGTCAGAAAAAGTTGGACAACTTTCGATGTTTTGTCGAAAATAAAGAACATTATCTAAATATTACAGGCCACACAATACTTCATCATCTTTGTTATTTCACCTTTACTTTATTTCAAATAATTTTTATTTATTTTTCAGGTGAGTGTTCCAGTTTTTCGTTTACTCATAAGCAAATTCTGTATTATATTCAAAGGTAAGTATTACCAAATTATATATATATATATTTTTGTTAACATTTTTACTCAAATTGAATGGTATTGAATACTATTGTAAAATCAGTTAATTATATCGGATAATTCATAAATTTATGGTCTGGTGTTCTTCTTTTTTTTTTTTTTTTCTTTTTTCTTCTCTTTTTATTTTTTACACAAAAACTCTAATAACTGCCGATTCAATTAATGTATTGACACCAAATTTCATGTGTAATTTCACAACCCCATAAGGACGACAGCTATTAATTATAAACAAGCGAGAACGGGGGAAATAGTAGAGAGGACTTAACTCAGAAACCCTAATAACTAGAAACTTAATAACTGTAATGAATATATCGATACGAAATTTAGTATGAAGATTCAGAAGACCCAGTGTAACTATTGCCTAAAATATACGGATGGTCTTACAGGGAGAGTGGAAACAGTTGCTATTTCGTGGTGGGGAAGTACATCACAAACTTTAAGAGATGCCCACACAATAAGTCACTAAAACGAAGGACTTGTAGTGGGTTGTCCCAAATGGACGTCCACCCGCTGTGCTCCAGGTTCACTGACCGGCGCGCCGCGGCTCCCTGCTGGCTATATCCGAGTAGCTGTCACATTTCTTCTATATTACACACTTCAACTTTTACTTTCTGTAGATGTCTATCTCCATAAAGAGATCTTCCTTCAAGGGTTTCCTCTGGTCCACTTTAATTAATCAGGATCCGATTATCTCTATCAAAGAGAATTGTTAACTACTTTAATAGTCTCTGGTAAATATGAAGAGCATTATGTAAAAATTTAATGTCAAATGTTCATTTCATACATGAATTATGTATTGCAATTTTCGTATTTCTCTCTCACTCTCTCTCTTTCTCAATTTTGACTTTCCCCTTTTGAGTTTTCAACTGAATTTATTTTTCCAAAACCCTGATCCCAAAATGACAAAAAAAATCCTGCCTGTCTGTGAACATGATAACTCCCGGTAGAATGAATTGTGGTAAAAAAAAAAAGTTTAAGTGTCAATCTTAAATAAATGATAAATAAATAAAAATATAAATAATAATTGAATAATAATTATAAAATAAACAATAAAGTACCACATTTCCTGTAGAAATTTTTATAACTGGTCTTCTGTTTAATTTTGATTTCTACAGTAATTTCGGAAAAGGGCCCTAAATAAATATCAAAAGTTCAAGACGTGCAATTTTTAATAAAGTGCACGTATTTTAAAAAAAAATTCAATTAACCAACTTTTCATTTGGATTTCTAAAGAGATGCCGTCTTCTAAATTTTCCAAAAATATTAAATATAATCCAGAGGTTTTCAAATTATCTTACTGGGCCAACAGGTTAGGTTAGGTTTTATGGTTCATGCCCGGGCTTTAACTACGAGGTCATATCGCCTACTACCAGAGCGCTCTTTCGTCACTCTGGTGGACATGAGCCCGACTCTACTGCGGGAGTCCTAAATTTTGCCTACCCTAAATTTTTATTCACCTAGGGTAGGGGTCTTTAACGAGTATCTGACATCGTACAGGCTCGGGACCATCGCTTAACGTCTCATCCGAAGGACGGCGTGCTTAAGTTTATTTTACCTCCCAGATAAAATAAACTAAGGGCCTCGGTCGGGTTTCGAACCCACGTTCTTGAGCTCAGAATGCAAGCACGCATACCACTGAGCTACCGGCGCCAACAGGGAAAATGAATAGAGTAGAATTTACGAGAACACATAATTTGGGTTTACATCTACATTATAAAATTTAAAAAAAAAAACTAAACATTGAAACAAACAAAAGTCAAAAGAAAAATCTTAAAAACTAAATTCTTTCCACTAATTCAATCTTTTTTGTTTTATATTTTGGCCATTTTTTTAAAAATTTAAGTTATATATTTCAGAACATATATCCTGTACATATAAACAAACAACAGTACCTTCTTTGCAGATCAATTTCACCGTCAATTCACTTCTTTTTAGTTCATTACAACTTAAGCCTAAACACCACTTTTCATCTTCACTCAGACCGTCTCCATTGAATCCAAGTCTCTAGTCTATTTTACACATACTAAAAAAACTGATGGCCGTGTTTTGTTTTTTTACTAATTTGTTTTTTAATAAATGGTTTCTTATTATTTATTTATTAATTCAGTTTCTTTTTATAGAAAAATAAATATAATTAATTTTTTTTATATTAATAATTTTTTAATGTGTGTATTCTTTTTATACATCACAGAATGTATCGACACGGAATTTCATATATGTATACAAAACCCCATAAGAACAACACCTATTGATTTTCATCCAAAACGGTTATAGGAAAGGAGGGATTTGGTGGGGGCTCTGCTTAAATATCTCATTAAAAGGCGAAGAAAGTAATAAGTACCGACATGAACTTTATTTGTTGTATTGAGCTTAAGATCGCAAGTCGAACATGCCGGATAGGACGTTAAGCGATGGTACCGAGCCTGTACAATGGCAGATACTCATTAAAGACCCCTACAACCTAGGTAGGGATCATTTAGGACTCCCACAGTAGAGTCGGGTGCTTGTTTAGCAGAGTGACGAAAAAGCGCTCTGGTAGTAGGCGATATAACCTCCGGCGTGAGACACCATAACTAACCAATCTATCAACACGAAGTTTAGTATCATGTTTCCCAGAGTAAGATATCTATTGATTTTAAACTAAATCGGTAAATCAAAATTCCAGCGGGAGAGCGAAAACTATTAATTCGCGCTGAAGTCACTTTGCCGATGACTTTTTTAAAGCTTAAAGACGACTGAAATAACTTCTGAAAATAAAACACCTAATTTATGAACTATGAAAAGTCAAGAGACGCCATAAAACCTTATGGGTTCATGATACACCGTATTTTGACCTCTGGGGCCGTTCATAAATTACGAAGGGGGACGTTACGTAACCCAAAACTATTTATTTTCATGTGACAGTAAGATGTGAGACAAGATTCACCCTTTTTTAATCTTCAGTCCACCCACCGGTTTGTAAGTCTATAGATTGAACCGTTGTCACAATTCAATTCGATCAAACATACTGTTATGAACTGAATCATTTATGTTTGTCAGTAGGTCATTTCCTGTATTCATCCATCATTCATCGGATGGACCGGGACCCTGTTCCATTTTGTAATCTTAATATTCGAACTTACTTTCTTACAAATTCATAATCGATTTATTTTTTTTTGAGATTTGATTCTGTTTATATCTATTCAATAACTGTTTCGTCCATTATAGGTTTTAAAATTAGTTTTCTATAGTTTTTCAAGTTATTGTTATTAAATAACAATTCTAAGAATAAATACATAGAGAGTCAAAGAGAAAGGAACAATAAAACAAATTATCAGTTAGCGCTCAAAAGAAAAACAAACAAAACAAAAAAACTTAAATTAGTGCTACTGTGGAGAATACCGTGCAATAATAACTTTACATATAAATAGATTAAAAAATAGATGAATATTTAAATTAACACCTTAACAAAATGGAAAATAGATATATAGTACAAAGATGAAAAATAGATAAATTAAAAAGAGGAGGGTGCCCAGGCGGTTTGAAATAATATTGATTTAAGAAAAACAGATGTAATACTAAAATGAAGTAGGTAAATAAATAAACTAAATACAGAGATAGTAAATGTAGGAGAATACAAAGAAAGGGGAATGAAAGGGTAATCGGAGGGAGAGGATTGTATATGGAAGAGGAATTGGAACAGAGAGGATTTGAAGGAAGCCACGGAAGGAGAATGACGGACATGGGGAGGCAGGGAGTTCCAGAAAGAGAGGGCTTGGACAAGGAACGAGTTGTGGGAGGCAGAGGAGCGATGGGAAGGGATGAAGAGGCCCGAAGGGCGGGATCTGGGGTGTCTTTGGGGGACGGAGGATTTAAATTGGAACATTTGGTAAAGATAGTAGGGTTCTTTGGATTTTAGCATTTGGAAGAGGAAGTGATCTAGGATGTATTTTCAGTGTATGGAGGGTTTGAGAAATTTTAACTTCGAGTCCCCACGGCGATATGTGAAGGTCTCTAGGGACATCGAAAAAAACCTAAAACCTCAACGTGAACTACCGAATGATCGTGCAAAAATGTCATGGGACGAGAGTTGATATCACACCAGTGGCGTAACTACCGTCGGTCCAGCGGGTGCAGTGGCGTGGGGCCCCGGGCACAAGGGGCCCCCAATTGAGTTTTTTTTTTTTTTAACTTGATCCTGATCGAGTATTTCACTCTCTCGGCTAGTTTCCCGGATGTGTGCTCCGCAATTTTACTCTTTTTGACTATTCCCGTGACAGTTACAACGGCAGAGCGATCATTCTCGCAGGAGAGATTGGCGGACTTGAGTATTTTGTCCATAGAGAACAAGGTTACCAACTCCTTGAAAGCGAATCTGGACGAAATTATCGATGCGTTCGTGAAAATGAAAGTCCGGAGGGCTAGATTTTAAGTAGATTAAGTAAACTGTAAACTGTAACTGTTAATACAGCGTTCTCACAGATTTTTGCAGGTTCGACTTTTTTTTTTTTTTTTTTGCTTGTAAGCGGGGCCCCTTGACACCCACCATGCACCGGGGCCCCGGGTGGGATCGTTACGCCATTGTATCACACAATAGTGTTGAAAAGCGGTTTTGATGTATAAAAAAATAGTTGCAAGATGTTGTTTCGTTTGACGTATCTCATCCCACAATATCTTACTGACATTTAAGAGTCCCTTTTTATGGCAATTCATCTTTAAAACCTTCCTCCTATATCATGAGAGATCTAGTTACCTAACAGATGTGTCTCTACGAAGCCGGAGGGTACTTAACTCATCCCAGTCGAGTGTCCATTTGAAACAACTCTAGCTCTAGCTTACAACATCAGCTATGAAATAGTTGTTGCTCCCTTTTTTGTTGCTGCTAAAAACAGCGCTGCTGGGAGAGTTATGCCGGAGTGGCTCCGGTGTTGCAACTCCTCCGATAACCTGTCCAGCCATCCTCTCACTATTTGGAAAGTTGTTTTGCCCAATATCCACCAAACCGCAGTTGCAAACTTGTTATTTTTTTCATGAATTTTTATTTTTTTTATTATTTTTTTTTTGTTGCCTCAATTATACTGTAAAGTTTGAAGTAATTATAAACTGTTTACTATAGATGCTACTGATTCCCATTTGGAGAGCTACCGAAATACTTAAACGCGTGTCTGACCTATTGAACATGCTCAACTGTTCCTAGTGGATTTTTTTTTTTTTATTTAATATAATTACAGGTACATTTTAACTATCATAACAAAACAAATTCTAATTCGTATGCGCAGCCTAGAGGAAAAAATGTAACCCTGGTGAGATTATTTCTTGGCTTTATTTATAGTTCACTACAGGTGGCATGCTTGCCTAATAATCTCTCGAAACCCAGCCTAGGTCCTTATGTTTTTTGATCTTAAAAGTAAAAAGAAAAAACCTTGAGCACGCAGTCCTTCGGATGGATCTGGAACTAAATAAATAAACCTTGGATAGGAAAAATTTAGGACTCACACAGTAGAATCGGGCTCATCTCCACCAGAAGGATGAAAAAGAGCTCTGGTAGTAAGGGATTATGACCTTGTAGTTAAGAGCCCGGGCATGAGTCACTATAACTAATTTATCAACACGAAATTTGGTATGATTGTGAAGTCCCAGAGTAAGACGCTTATTGATTTTTAACCGAATTGGTAAATCTGGTAAATAGAAAGAGTGAAAATCAAATAAATTTGCGCTGAAAAAAACCCATTAATTTGCACTTAAGTCACTTTATTTTTTTAGCCAAAAGATGAATGAAATAATTTCTGATTATATATTTTCATAATTATACTGGTTTTCTGGGATGGGAAGCTATCTTCCGAAGCCTATACGATGCCAGAAACTTGTTAAAGACCCCTATCCTAGGTAACTAAACCTTGGTATGCAAAATTTAGGACTCCCAGAATAGAGTCAGGCTCATGTCCACCATTTAAAGTGTGGGTATGAGTCACATTAACTGTAAACATTTAAACAACTGGATTATGACGACTGAATGTGTTACTTAATATTCCTTACTTTTTTTTTTTTTTTTAATTTTAAAATCTATATCATTAATAAAAACATTAAGCATTTCTGAATTAAAAATAAATTAGTGTCCAAAAACGTTTGCTGCTTAATGTATGTAAAGTTAGTGGAGGAATACAATAGTGATGAAAGTCTACAGAGACCGCAACTACAGTGACGCATCAGTGTGTAAAGACACAGATGTTGCAGCTAAGGTGATATTTCCAGCGTACATTTCGCTGAGGATATGTTAAAGCTGAAGTTAGTTTGTCACCGCTCACCTTTGAATGAAAGCGAGCCGACCCGAGAAGAAAGCGACAGTGGCCACTCCATCCTTGAATGAAAGCGACAGTGGCTACTCCATCCTCCGATGAAAGCGAGCCGACCCGAGAAGAAAGTGACAGTGGCTACTCCATCCTTGGATAAAAGCGACAGTGGCTACTCAATCCTTGGATGAAAGCGACAGTGGCTACTCTATCCTTGGATGAAAGCGAGCTGACCCGAGAAGAAAGTGACAGTGGCTACTCCATCCTTGGATGAAAGCGACAGTGGGTACTCTATCCTTGGATGAAAGCGAGCCGACCCGAGAAGAAAGCGACAGTGGCTACTCCATCCTTGGCATTCTAGTTCCAACTTTCAACATTCCTCCCTATGTCTGTCATATTCAACCCTATTCTTAGCTACTTGATTTGTGTAATGGGAAGACATTTACATCGCTTTTGTCGGGACCTTTGAATAGTGATTTTTGGTTAGGTCAAACATTTCCTAATATGTTGTTTTCCTTTCTGGATTGGGGTTACGTGCAGATACAAATTAGAATTTAGTTCTATTATGACTCATGCCCGGACTTTAACTACAAGGTCATATCGCCTACTACCAGAGGGCTCTTTCGTCACTCTGGTAGACATGAGACCGACTCTACTATGGGAGTTCTAAATTTTGCCTACCCTATCTTTTTATTCACATTAGGGCAGGGGTCTTTAACGAGTACCTGACACCACACAGGGTCGGGACCATCGCTTAACGTCCCATCCGAAGGACGGTGTGCTTAAGTTTATTTTACCTCCCAGATAAAATAAACTAAGGGCCTCGGCCGGGTTTCGAACCCACGATCTTGAGCTCATAAGGCAAGCACGCATATCACTGAGCATGATAGAATGTATATAATACTTTTAGACATCAAAAATCGAACTGGTGGATCCGTAATAGAGATTTGAAACAAAGTTCTTTGTGTCCCTTCTAGAGTTGGGCAGATATTTTTCGGTTACTTCTCTGAAGAGAGCCCAGATCTCCTTCCTAGTAACATTACACCAACTCTGTTCAATGTCCTTCTTTGTCCTTCCTCTGCCTTCTTCTCTGTATTAATTTCGACAATGGAGATCTAAAACCTTCAAGGCAACATTTCCCAACTTTTACCCTTTCATTTTTAACCAGTTGGTTTATTTATTTTTTTTATTCTCTTAATAATAAGAATCTAAATCAGTTTTGTGTTGTCAGCCCACAGTTTTATTTTTTTTAAGACACAGACTGGCTTTCGGTTCAATGAACTGTACGTTGAGTGACATATGCAGGGGCGTTGAAAAGGGAGCAGGTGAATGTACAGAGCATATGTTCAAAGCCAAGGCATTTTTATTTCACCAGCTATACGATGTATAGTGGAAGTTAGGTATATTTCTATCTGTCAGAAATTCGACGTTGAGTTTCCACCAGAATTTCAAAAAAAAAAAAAAAATCAGTGTATTGCCGGCAATTTACTTCCCAGAACGTATTAATCAATCAACTTTTCGCTTTCCCTCCAAAACCAAGGATTTTTTAATTGAGCCCCCTCACATGAACCCCCTTCCCTTCTACCTATTCCACTGAAAATTATTAAGTGCCGTCCTTATGGGATTTCGAATTCACATAACAAATTTCATGCCCATACATACATTTTATCGGGATATTTTATCGGGTTCACAGACACACACACACAGCTAAACAGATTTTTTTTTCATATTTGGTATCTAGAGGTCGGAATACATAAAACTCCGTTGAAAACTCCACATCGAATTTTTGACCGATTACATAACTTCCCCATACTTGGTTGGAGAAGTTAAATTATAAAAGTCGTGTTTCATAAGCAAAAACTATATTTCATGTTTGTCTTTCATTTTATTTTTTTGACAGAGTTCCAATAAACATTTCTAATATCATTATTTTTAGTAGTTATTTAATTTATTTTATTTATATTGGTTTTGTTAACTTATGTATTCTCTTAAATGTTTTTATTTTCATTATTATTATTATTATTATTATTCTATATTTTCCGCATTGTAATATGAGGATTGAACATAAAAACATTCCGAAATATCTTCATGAAAATCACATCTTCGGAAGAATTATAAAAAATGTTTACCATAAATTAAATTTTAATTAGTTATGTGATCGGTCAGAAATTCTAGAAATTTGACCGGATTTTTATGTTTTTCGAACCCTGACTCCAAAAATGAAAAAAAAAAATCTGTCTGTGTGTGAACACGATAATTCCAGATTAAATGAATTTATCAACACGAAATTTTATATGTGTATCCAGAACCACATAAAATCGACATAGGGAAAGGGCGATCAAAGAGTGGAGGCATCAATCAAAACACTAATAACTGCCGATGTAATGAATTTATCAACACAAAATTTAGTATGAAGATTCAAAAGCTCTGATCTAAGTCAAATATTGATTTTTAGCCCAAAAGGTCGATTGGCTTTGGAGGGAGAGAGAAAACATAATTGCTTAATTCGTGCTGGGGAAGTACATTGCCGATGATCCACCCAAAACTTTTTTTTCTAACAGGTTATCATTATCATTGTTGATAATATTCAATTTTGGATTTGTACAACTGAACCTGTTGTAATTTATTCAAACTGATTGCTCGTCCAGTTTATCGTCTGGTTCCTCCTACCTCACTTCCTATCTAGTATAGATATATATTTGAATATCCTATCTCAGAATAGAGCCTATAGTAACATCCAGAAGTACATTGACCCATGAGTACTGCTGGTAGGTCCCTCATTCCAACCCACCTGCTCATTGATAATGTACCACGCACTATTACTACGTACCCTATATCTAATGCCCTTCCCCACTTCTTGAAGACAATAGAAACAATAAAAATGTTTCTATATTTCAGAGACTGTGAAGAGCTTCAGTAAAACGTCCCTAAATGTCGTCTTGCAAAATACACTTCCGGAAAAGTTATAAAATTAAATTAAAAAATGTATCTACTGCATTTATTAATATTATTATTTTTGTATTCATATTTTCAAGTATTTATTTATTTATTTTTATTTTTTAATAATATTGTTAATGCCAATCACATGTGTGTCAGACTCTAAAGGCCCGTTTACACGCTCAAGCCATTTGCACGAACTGGCTTGCGCAAGCCAGTTTGCACAAGCAAATCGTTGTGTGTGAACGCAGGCATGAAGTTTGCGCAAGCCAAAAAGTTTGGCTTGAGTAAAATCTGTCCCGACAGAACTGGCTTGAGGTTGGTGTATTGGCAAGAGCGTCTAAACGATGCCCAAGCCTTAGCTCCAACCTTGGGCATGCGCATCGGTGATGGTGACGTATATTACCTACATTTTATTAATTGGATGTGTTCATTGTTTGGAAAATATCTTTGTATTATAATTCTTATTTTTTTTTATTTAGACTTTTTATTAACATTCAATAAATTTACCTTTAGAAATGTGTTTTTTAATACGGTGTAAATTACGTCGCATGTTTCTGGAATTATAGCACTTAAAGCTGGTTTAGAAATAAATGTGGACAATTTTAAATCTACATAACTTCTCCCTGTTGCCAAAAATCTCAGCGTAGCTGATAGCCATTCATGGAGGGTAATTGCACGTCTCATAACAGTCTGCTCTTGAAATTATTGGTGTAATTAAATTTAGCAAATGCTAATATGTGGCTTCGTCCATACGCAAATAGTTGCGAAAATCGTCAGGCTCACTGCGTAATTCAGCGATTAAATTGATATGAGAAAACAAGTCCCTTTTTAGCAACCATGGTTTAGACCATTTCCTTATATTCGCCTTCAATTTGATCTTCTTTTTTATAATGCAAACCGCAGCCGTTGCAAGAATTAGTTTTTCATCAACATTTTCCATTTGAACACAGCATACTTTAATTTTCAGGGTTCCTCACTTCACAATTCTGCAAGCCAAACTGAACGTTTGGCAAATGGCTTGAGCGTGTAAACGGGCCTTAAGAGTGTGTCTAATTTATCGGAAAACATGAAATTCGGATGAAAATTCAACATCGACTTCAACCGATTACTCAATTTTCCCTATAGTTCGTATTCTGAGAGTGGCTTTATATATCTAGTAATGACAGTATGAAATGAATTTGAGAGGAGGGAGGCCGGTTCTCTTGAGTCAGCAACCCTGAAGCATATATAAAAATTCTTTTCTATGCGTTACAATTAAAAAACTACTTGAAATATTTCCTACCAAAATTTATTTTACAGTTTTTGGGACACTTTGGTCATATTGGTCCTACCTCAAATCTGAGGGCTTACTGACAAGTGTAAATTTAATAAAAAATATTTTTGGTGGAAACTATTTTTTCGATACGACTTTCTGTTTTTGCGTAAATAGAGAAAAAATATTTAAAAAATATGTTTCAAAACCTTCTTTTAGGCCGGTTATCGGCATGTATCTAGCAAACTGAGTAACCTGGAAGGTAAATATATTTCAACAGTTTTCTCTACAATTTTTATTTTTAGAGAGTTACGAAAAGTCATAAATACAAGCGATAACGTGTAAAATGTACTTTGGCCCCGGAGTAAAATTTTAGCTTCATCGCTACAATCGTTTTTGAGTTAGAGCGGTCACGTACACTTAAATTATTAAAAAGTAGTGGCCTCTATATCCAGTATTCTATAGTTTTTGGCTAGTTCACAAATTCGCATGTATTTGTCCATGTAGGCAATTTACTCCAGATTCATGAGGTCATCTAAGGTGATGAACGACGTTATGAAATTTTTCTTTTAATATGTTGCATGGACTCGTTTTACCACGTGGATAGAAAGGAACCTTGTCCTTGATCTGTCACTTCCTGGATTTATATGAAGTAAGGAGGCAGGTAATTAAGTCGACAAAAGAATATCGGAAGGAGTGCTTGGAGGTGTTGCAATAAGGACGATGATGGACGCAGGGTCTCCAACCCCCAGACAGCTCACCCAGATCTGTCCCACACAGAGACACATTTCACTTCCATAGCTGTATGAAGTATAGAATTTATGTAATCGTTCAGAAATTCGATACTGAGTAATTACCTTAATATCACGTTTTTCGACACCTTGGTTACAAAAATTAAAAACGAAATTCTGTGTCTCTCTGTGAACAAGATACCTCTCGATAGAATGAATGTATCGACACAAAATTTTATATGTGTATCCAGAACCCCATGAGGACGCAATATTTAATTATATCGCATAACAACGAATTATAATTATAAAGTATATTTTTATTATTGGTAATGAGGGCGCCGATAGCACAGAGCTAGTGTGCTAGTCTACTGAGCTCAACATCACGGGTTCGAAACCCGGCAGAGGCTCTTGGGTTTTTTATCTGATAGATGGATCCTGTGCCTATATGATGGCAGGTACTCGTTAAAGACCTATACCCTAGGTGAATAACATTTTAGGGAAGGCAACATTTAGGCCTAGTAGAATCGGGCCCACTTCGTTCGTTGGCGGATCTATCTATTCTGCGGACCGTAATGACAAAGCCCCCTCCCTCGGAACTGAGAGGCTGGCTCCTGGTATCATTGTTCTATGTTCGGGAGTGAACTTCACACTGTATGTAGCCGCCTCGGATTAATGGATCTATTCAATCAGCTAACGGGACCTCAATAGCCACAGATCCTGTTCTGTTTTCCTAGTCTTTTCTACTCTATTTCCATCCTCGCCTAGATAACTGTAACTCTTCTATGTCCTCATCAGCTGTGACACGTTTTGGAAATCAGCCAATCCATGTTTATCCTGTTTAATATGGCACACGTAAATATACAATAAACTATAATAAATAACGATGTATTTCTATTTTATAAAATTGATTATGTGAAAAATAGAAAATTCGATAGTTTCTGAGTTGAGACCCTCTCTGATTCTTCTACTCATCGGACGAATTCTGATGAAAACAGAACTTCCTCAATACCTGGTATAGCTGGGGTGGTAACATTTCTGCTCTGTATTTCTGTGAACACGATAACTCTTAATAGAATGAAAGTAACGACAAGAAATCTTATATGTGTATCCAGAGGATGACATCTGGAAGGGAGTGGGATTATGGGGGGGTTAACACAAAAACTATTTAATGCCTCAATCAACACGAATTGTTGTATATATAGATTCAAAACTCCATAACGACGACACATTTCAATTTTCAGCGAAAATCGGTTGAACAGAAGAGAGGAGTCAGAGAAGAGGGATGCGTCGAGACGGAATTTAAAAGTCTCTGAGGCTTTCAGAAGTCTCTATGTTCTGATTTTTAGCAAAAATTATCGATTGATTTTAGAGAAAGAGCGAAAATTGAATTGATTAATTCGTGCTGGGGAAGTACATTTCCGGTGATTCTCTGACGACCTTTTAAGTGAAAACAGAAAACTCCGGCGGAAACTCAACATAGAATCGTTGACATATTACGTGTAAAATATTCTTCTGTGTCGTAAAATATTCTCGAAATTATTCCTTGTTCCAATGAAGCTGAAATTGGGCATGAAAGATGCCCATATATAGATTTTAATTTTTGAGGGCGCCGGTAGCTCAGTGATGGTGCGTGCTTGCTTACTAAGCTCAAGATCACTGGTTCGAACTCCGGCCGAGGCCCATTGGTAAAAATATACCTGCCAGATTTGACATTTTTTTGCATTATGTCTGAATGTCAAAATATGATTTTTTTTTTTTTCACCAAAATTAGTTATTATGACTCATGTCCGGGCTTTAACTACGAGGTCATATCGCCTACTACCAGAGCGCTCTTTCGTCACTCTGGTGGACAAGAGTCAGACTCTACTATGGGAATCCTAAATTTTGGCTATCCTAAATTTTTATTCACCTAGAGTAGGGGTCTTTAACAAGTACCTGACATCGTATAGGTTCGGGACCATTGCTTAACGTCCCATCAGAAGGACCGCCCAGATAAAATAAACTAAGTGTCTCGGTCGGGTTATATATCAAAATATCCTAGTCCACCGAAATTATGTTGTTTTTTTTGTAAAAAGGGAGTCCTAATTTTGTTGATATTTGAAATACAAAAATCCATTAAATTTAATATTTATATTTATATATATTCTCTTATGACCACATGATCAAAAAACGCTGAAATTTTGAATATTAAACAATTTTGGCAAAAGTAACGATCATGAAAACGTCTTGTCTTCTTTTAACAGCTACCTGGCCTCGGTCACTGAGTGACTTTGAGGCTTTAGACGTGGTGGAGGGGGCACTTCAATGGAGGGGAGGGGAGGGGGGGGGGGGGGGGGAGGGGCACTTCAAACTCAGCCTCAAAGAGACCGAGACCTCACCCGGTACAATGATTGTGGAATACCATATTTCATTTGAATATTCTTGAATGCATTGTTAGCATTTCTGAAACAGACTCAGTCTATTTGAATGATGTCTGAGTATTTTAAATCTGTGAATGTCTGAAGACGATGTCTTATCTACACGATGCCTCGTAAAATGTGTCTGTCACCTCCTTCAACCCAAACACAAACCCCACACATTTTTTAAGGCCATTCAAAGGTTATTTATTTTTTTTAAAGGAGCATTTTGGAAATTCAAAATAATTGAATCTCACCTCAATCTTAATTAATTATAAAATTAGACATAAAAGGCTGATTTTTCAAGGGTTTCAGGCTTCACTGGCCACTGTTTTCTATAATAATAATATTATTAATTCCGTCATACAATTTCATACATCAAAATAACTTATACATTTTATTTATAACAACCTATATTAAACACATAAGAGATGAATAATAATAATTTAAAAACTTATATAATAATAATAATAATAGAAGCTATATGATAATATTATTAAATACAATAGATACAGTTTTTTTATTATAAATATTTTATGTTTTTGTTTTTTTAAGATAATTCTCCTTTCATGACGGGATTTCGGGAGATTGCGCTCCCCTTCTTCAGGTCACAAATAGCAAAATAGACAAATAAGTAATACAGAGGTATCAGTCCAACAATATATTTTTTATTTACTCCACAACTAGTTTCGGCAATTTGCTATCCGCAGGTGGAGAAACTGAACATACAAAAAAAATTTTTTTTTTTTTTAATTACTAGAATTTACGAATTGTTACAGTTCAGGTCAATCATTAACAATAAATAAGTTATGTAAAAAATATAGATAGGGAAATTACATAAAAATTTAAAAACATTTTACGTAGGTAACAATTATTTTAATGTAGAGAAAGGGTAAAGAAATGAACACATATCAGGGTCTAGTTGAATGCTGACTGTTTGGCAGCAAAACAGATTGCCTCCCACTCCCCCATTCTGAAGAAAAAAATATATAACAATAAATTAACAAATAACTCAGTGTAAATATCGTTTAACTGAAGTAAATAATAAATATCTAACAAAAATAATGATAATAATAAACAAAAGTAACTACGATAGAACTTGAGGATATTGGTGCAGGACTGCCAAGAAAATAGAAATGAAAGCAAAGTATGAATTATAGCTGTAATGAAACACGACTTTTTTATATGATGGTTATTTTTTTTTATTTTTTTTTTCATTTTGACCGATTCGTTTAAAATTCTGTTTATGAATAGAGAGTTTCCCTCTTGTATAAATCATTATTAAATTAATTTTAAACTTTTTTATTGTATCTGTTGCATATATTATGAATATATTTTGTGGAATTAGACAATATATAAGTTATTATTTTATATATTATATATTCTTGATACGTTTCTCTCTTCAAAGAACCTAAGAACCTCAGATCCTCACCTGCCTTGCTCCATCCTACTCTACTAGGTACACAAGAAAAGAAGGAAAGAATGGAATTTCAGTAGCAACAGTTTTAATGTAACAATATTTTATTTGTTCATTTAATGTTTTAGTTAAATTTTTTTGGCCAATGTTACAGCATATGATAACAATATACATATCAAATAAGATACATATAGGATATATGAGGAGTTTGGAGCCAGAGCGGACCAACCCACAATTTTTCGGAAAAGGAGTTATTACCATCCTGATGTTGGCATAGGTTCCCTTTTTCAAAACCAGTGTGGATCACTTAGTTTCTTCACTTCAGTGATAGATAGCAGCACTTTAAGTTAAGTCCACAAATATTTTGTGCATATATTTTCAAAGTCACAATGGATCCAATACTATTCTAAAATTTCAAATAAAAATAAATATTTGGGGGCCATTTATGGAGATAAACAAAATGTACTCAATTTTCAATTGCCATTTTCTACCTGTTCAGTTTCAACCAGTTGGTCCGCTCTGGCTCCAAACTCCTCATATATGACGTAAGGTTCTTAAGTTGATTAGTATATATGTAAATTAATTTGGTCATGTACACCCTGCTTATTCGCATAACTATAATCTGATAGGGGGCGCCGGTAGCTCAGTTCTATGCGTGTTTGCTTAGAGCTCAAGATCGCGGGTTCGAAACACGGCCTTCTCTGGAAAGTAAAATAAAATTTAAGCACGCCATCCTCCGATGGGCCCGAGCCTGTACGATGTCAGGTACTCGTTAGGGGTCTTTAGTGAGTATGAATAAAAATCTAGGGTAGGGAAAATTTAGGACTCCTATATCCACCAGAGTGACAAAAGAGCGCTCTTGTAGTAGGCGATATGACCTTGTAGTTAAAGCCCGGGCATGAGTCATAATAATTAACTATAATCTGAGATTGCGTTGTGTATTTTTGTGTTCTTTTAAATATGAATATGTCTCCAAATCGAGGACTTATTCATTTATAATCCAATTGTTACAATTAACTATAGGTACTCAAAATTAGAAAATCCGAAATCATTTCGGAAATATATTAAATATAGTATTAAATTATACATCTCATTTATTTCTTAAAAATTGTTGACAATAGCTTATAATCTTGTGTCCTCTCAGTTGGTATCAATAACGTAACACGACAACAAACTAAAGACGCCGTCATAGCTAGCACCAATGATGATCACTCTACGGAGAAACTCCTTCCAGAACTTAGCTCGGATACGCACTGACTTTCCTACACATGATGTACATCCGTTCGCCTTTTTGTCACATCTTCATGAGATTACTACAGTTTGACAATTTTTTGGGTGCAACATTTTTTAAATACTTTTCAGGTTTCGAAGAAAGGTAAGAATTTGTGTATCTCAAGTAGTTCCAAGTCGGATATTAAATTTAATATGTCTCCGTGACATCTTTGTACTCCTGTTATAAAGTAGGTGACCATCTTTATTTAACTTTCTCTCTGTCTCTGTAGATAGCGTGTAGACTTCTTCATTTCTATCTACCTTCCCTTTTATCTAATCTTACATCAGTTTTGTTCCTCTTCTCCATTTCATGCTCTGCAAAGTTCTGCCCATTAGACTGAAATCACTCATCGGCGGCCCCAATGCCAAGAGTGCATGACCATGAGGTCGGAGCAAATAAGGGAAATTTGAAATACTATGTCTTGAGGGTTGCTAGTTAGGTTCTCCTAAAGATGAAAAGAAATTTATTTTTTTAATAAATGTCCCCCTCCCCCTAATCCTCTTTTTCCCTTTGACGGATTTGACTGAATATCAATAAGTATTCTAGATACACATATAAAATATAGTGTAAATACATTCATTCTATCAGGAGTTATCATTTTCACAGACACTCCACACACAAACAGATTTTTTTTTTTAATTTTTGGAATCAGGAGTTCCGAAAACATGAAATTTCATTCAAAACTCAGCATCGAATTTCTGACCGACTACATAACTTCCTCTATACTTTGTATAGCAGCGGAAGTTAAAAAGACTTAGTGCTTGCCTCATGTGCAAAATCGAAGCCTACCATCAAAATTATTGTTAAACGTTTATAACATGTTTACCATGTTTTATTACTCTCAGCAAAAACAAAGTAACAATACTTTTACCTCTAGTTTCGGCGTTTTACACTCTATAAAATTATCTATATGTATCTATTAATATATCTACTATATATTCTATTTAATAGAGGTTGGTTTAGTTGTTAGTTATTAACCCCCGTCGCAAAAGGAGGGGTGTTATAAGTTTGAAGCCTTTGTCTGTGGGAGTCTCTGTCTGTATGTGGCATCATTGCTTCCAGAAGGCCTGAACCGATTTCAAAGCGCTTTTTTTGTTTCGAAAGCTGGTATTTGCGAGATAGTTCTTAGCCATGTTTGGTGGAAATCGGGTATGCCGTTTCCTAGATCTTCAGGTTTTATCAGAGCCTGTGTAGGGATCTCGGCAGTTTCAGCTCAAATGTTTATAAGGCCAAGCCCCCCCCCCCCCCCCCCCCCCCCCCAAAAAAAAAGCCCTTCTCACCAAGTTTTAAGTGCAACAAAAATGAATAAAAAAAATCTTTAAATTACTATTATTATGTTTAATTATCTATAGGTATCTATCAATATATCTACTATATACTCTAGTTAATAGAGATTTGTTTTGTTCTTAGTTATTATGACTACTGTTACTACTATTCTATAATATCATCATATATTCTATAACATCATTAGTACAATTTTCTTATCATTATTTCTTACACTAGATAACGCAATATTATAAGAAAATACATCAATTATGAAGGTATTTTGTTATGACACTAACTGTAAAAGTAAAAATTAATAGAGCAAAAATCTGTCCTTGATGGAGTCAACCTGACCACACCTCATGAGACTGGATGTGTGCTGAAAACTGATCAACATTCCTACCACAGTGTCTACCAAGTGTAAACAAGAGGGTGGGTCGGTTCAAGGGATGTCAAATGCGTCCATCGGATGCAAGGCTTTAGCAGGAGTGCTTGCTTACTGAGATCAAGCTCGCGGGTTCGAAACCCGGCCGAGGCCCTTAAGTTTTTTATCTATCAAGGGGAAAAACTAGAGTATATAGTAGATATATTGATAGATAAATATTTGTTTTATTTCATTATTCGACATGCTTCTTTACAATTATAATAATCACAATGAAATAAAGACAATATTCTTAGTTTACTGACCAGAAGGGTAGGCTTTCGCACTTATTTATTTTCTTTAGATACATCATTAACTACATCATTAATTATATAAGACAAAGAGAAAAAGAAATGGTTCACCTAGGGTAGGGGTCTTTAACGAGTGACATGTACAGGCTCGGAACCGTCGCTTAACGTCCTAAAACCTAAGGGCCTTGGCCGGATTTTGAATTCGCGATCTTGAGTCTAGCACGTTACCTCTGAGCTACTGGCGCCCTCCTAGTTAGTAGTCTAGTACGTTACCTCTGAGCTACTATCGCCCTCCTTTTTAGTAGTCTATCATGCTACCTCTGAGCTACCGGCGCCCTCCTTTTCAATTGTTATTTATATTTCTTATTGTTATTTTGTTTCCTTTCTCATTTCTATATTTCGCACATTGTTATCTTATAAATGAACGTAAGAACGTTCCGAACTGTCTTCGTGAAGACACTTTAAGAAACTGTATCTACTGTATTTATTAATATTGTATAATTTTGAGAAATTTTTGTACTCATATTTTCATGTATTTATTTATTTATTTCATTTTATGTTTTGTATTGTTATTACCTACTATTCACATGTGTGTCAGACTTTAAGAGCTGATATCTGTTTATGTATCTATTTTATAAGCTATCTTTATATATACATTCTTATGACATCCTATTACCATGTTATGGTTTAACGGAAATTATTCTTACTGAGTAACGTAAGAGTATTAGGCAATGTAACGCTTTTTCATGAGGTAAATTTTCGCGTAACCTGAGTTTGTGTCTAGCTAGACCTTTTGTCTAAACTCCTGTCCTTTTCTCCGTTTGTTGTACAAGAACCAGAATTGTAAGAAAATAATTTTCAGGGTATGTTTCACTTTCTTGGACCCAAGATTAAAGATGCTTATGATTTATGCTAAATAGGTAATTGAATAATATTGGTAGAGTTAAATTGAATGTAAAAATGCAAATAGAAGTCCAGACGCCTTTATGAGTGGATAATAATGTTTTAATGGAGTGACTGGCCAGGTGGAGAGATGGCTAGCTGTAATAACAGTGTCTCTGGTGACTGGAGGGCCACAGGAGGTAGACGGCCTTTGAAAGAGAAAGGCCAGACGATCAGAGTGGGGGCCCAACACGCAGTATATGCGCCTTCGTCACCCTGCTACTCAAAATTAGATGAAATTTGAACTCAAAATACTTCAGAAATCATGAGGGCGCCGGTAACTCAGAGGTAGCGTGCTAACCTACTGACCTCAAGATCGCGAGTTCGAAAACTGGCCGAGGCCCTCCTACCACCTATTTAAAAAAACTTTGAGCACGCCATCCTTTGGATGGGACATAAAGTGATGGTTTCGAGCATGTATAATGTCAAGTCCCCTACCTTAGTTAACTAAACCTGAGTAGACAATATTTAGAGCTCCACCAGAGCGACGAAAGAGCGCTTTGGTAGTAGGCGATATGACCTCATAGGTAAAGCACGAGCGTGAGTCACTGTAAATAACTAACTCATAGAGTCCTCTTTTATTGACAAGAAAATAAAGGGCTTTGCGGATATCCACATTGTAAAATATATGTTACTTAGTTATTGTGAATCATACCCGGGAGTTTAACTATGAGGTCATATCGTCTACTATCAGAGAGCTTTTTCGTCGCTCTGGTGGACATGAGCCTACGTACATGATCGATCATTTTTCATTTCATTTTCATTTTCATTCCATTTCAGGGCATAATCCCGAAAATGGTCATAACGTGATCAGGGGACGTTGAAACGTAGCATTCCTTTGAAAACTCTCTCTCAGATTTATACAAAAGGTGTAAAAAAAACTAGTTCCGTTGGCAGGCCCAAGTGATCTTTCGACGTACAGTTGACAAAACGAAATTCGGTCATACTAAATAATGAGTTTCTTATACTTTTTGTGTAAATCTGAGTGAGAGTTTTCAAAGGATTGCTAGAAGGATGGCTGCTTGCAGTAGTTACCAGAAGTTCATATAGTATTTGAAATAATTTATGTTCTCCTGCAACAATGATGAATATTCTGCAGTTTTAGAGAGTTCTTTTAAGGTCCGATAGATAGCAGCTAATTAAACCACGAATAGTTTTTTCGGCTTTATACACCTAACATTTTTCATTTATTTTATAGTTTTGACCAACGCGGGGCACCGTATCTAGAGTAGGTATATGCAGAACAACGGCAGGCCCTATCGTATATTTTGAACAGATATGACATACCTATATTGTGGTAGTAAAAATGTTTTATTTTTTTAGATTTTATATACAAATAGTAGGGGCGCCGGTAGCTCAGTGGTATGCGTGCTTGACTTCTGAGCTCAAGGTCGTGGGTTCGTAGCCCGACCGAGGCCCTTAGTTTATTTTATCTGGGAGGTAAAATAAACTTAAGCACGCCGTCCTTCGGATGGGAAGTTAAGCGATGGTCCCGAGCCTGTACGATGTTATGTACTCGTTAAAGACCCCTACCCTAGATGAATAAAAATTTAGGGTAGGCAAAATTTTAGGACTCCCACAGTAGAGTCGGGCTCATGTCCACCAGAGTGACGAAAGAGCGCTTTGGTAGTAGGCGATATGACCTCGTTGTTAAAAGCCCGGGCATGAGTCATAAAACCTAACCTAACCTATACAAATAGTTATTTTATTTGTTGTATTGCCCGTGAGAAATTTATAGTTTTATAATTTAGGTTGCTCCTGCATTAAATGAGTGAGCCACAGATTTATAACGCCCCATGTCTGTCTTTTACATATTAAGATGATAAGTCACGGTATTATAACCCCCAAACTCACGTATGAGGATAATAGCCTGTCACTCCATCCACTGCACAACCATCAAGGCCCCATTTCAGATTCAAGGCCAATAACCATGTTAACACTCTAACCACATAGCGGTGCACCATAAGGTAAGTAGCCAATCACGCTAACCACTCCCCACCGCGGTATTATAACCCCCAAACTCCCATATTAGGATAATAGCCTGTTACTCCATCCACTGCACAACCATCAAAGCCCCATTTCAGATTCATTGTCAGTCACTCTAACCATATAGCAACCACGGTGCGCCATAAGGTAAGTAACCACGCTAACCACTCACCACCACGGTCGCGCAACCAAAGAAATTATAACATTCCCCTTAAATATAGGTCAGATCGAAGTTGTCCACACCACGCTCATGATATGTACAAATTGTACTTGTTATGTGGCCCTCAACATGCTCCTAAAACAAATTCCCTGAAACTGTCTTGAGTTTAGGTCGGACAGTGTCTACGCCATGCTGTCATACCGGATACAATTTCTTAGGAGTTGTCCTCCCCTTTGAATCAACATTCTCACTCAAGTATACCATATTTTTGAACAGTCTTTGTGATGACCATTGAAACGATGTGCTACACAATAAAACAAGAAATTTGACTCCATATCTGGAGAGACTCCCCATGTTCAATCACATATCCGAAGCCCAGGTTTGCTTCACCTTGAGCATTCCCTGAAAATTTCACGGATATAGGTTGAATGGTGTCTGCGACAGGCTGGTATGGCAAATCAATTTCTTCGGGGTTCCCCTTGCTCCCTTGAAATAATTTTTTAACTAAAGAATACTACATTTATCATACCTACATCATGATACATCAACTAGCCAATACACTGTCTAGGATGATCATTTGCATGATTTTGAAATCGATTTCTGTGGCCCATCCCCTTTCCCCGTTAAAATCGTTTTCAAATTCAAGAATAATGTATTGTTGAACGGCTCAAGAACTTTGAAACAATATGCGCAATTTGTTGCGCAAAAGATTCATGTACGCCAAGTAGCCTATTCTTTTTCCTTTGAAGGGACAACGGTCGCTTTGAAGATTCCCTGAAATTGTCATGGATGAGCGTGCGTTGTTCAGCATAAAAATCAAGTCAGGTTCGAAATTTTCTGCGAGTATTGGACGTATCGTCCTCTGACGAAGAGCTATCCCAGCCTACACCATAATGGTGACATCTATATTTTCCGGAAATGTCTAGGCCACTCCGCTTTACCACAATGTCGCCATACACTCGTCATTCAACTGCTCAGGGCGACAGGTTTTTCTTAAAACGAGACATCGTTGCTCCAGAGGTCCGAGGTGTTCTTGTGCTCATGCTATACGAACGCGGTTTCCAGGTCAAAGGGCATGCAGATGGCCGAATAACCTTCGCCTATTTCCCGAACGTCCAGACGCGACTTGACTCCCCATGGATACAACCAGACCATTGGATGTCACAGATGCTAACAGGTCACGGCGACTTCAACGCCAAGCTGTTCTTCCTTAGGAGGAAGAACAGCCCTGCCTGCTCGTGTGGCGGCGTCGAGACTGCGGAACACGTGGTCCTCGAATGCCCGCTATACGACGGGCCCAGGGCGGCGCTGATCCGCCGGACAGGTTCGTATCTGGGACTGGACCTGCCGGGACTTATGACGGAGGCTGGTTACCTGGCTTTTGGCCGGTTCGTCTCCTCCTGGCGGAGAATCAAGAAAGCCTTCTAACCCGGCGCCGGGGGCCCCGCCGACCGCCGACAGGTGCCCCCGGCTTAGGGAAGCAGGCATAAACGATCCCTTGACAAAAAAAAAAAAAAACCAAGGACGACCATGGACCGAAGCCATCGAGCCGGTCCACGGCCGTCCGTAAATATTGTATATATAAATATTGATACATATAAATAGTAAATATTGTATATAAACATAGGAAGATAGGGTGATGTGACCGAACCCCCCCCCCCCCCTCCTCAGGGGGTCAGGGGCACCTAATAAAAAAAATGGTCATGGATCCTAATGGGGTGTCTGATGTGTAGGCCAACTTCATGAAGAGACTGTTCCTGATCGTTTAGTCACTAAGAGCTGCAGCTTTGAAGCCAGTCCTTTTGCAGTAACATTCGTGTTGCGACTTGCCTGCAGTACTTCTCCAGGAACTCTTCCTGAGAGAAGGTGTCTTTCAGTCATTCATCTGCCTCCAGGTAACAACTTAAGCTCCTTGACCAAAAATGTCCTCCTACAACAATTTTATGGTCGCTTGATATTTCCAAATATACTCACATCAGTCAAGTCGCAATTATTAAGTAAAAACATCTGTGATCATTCTGTTTATTTGTCTCATGATGACGTGAGTTAGTTAAGATTTTCAAATGATAAAAATGTATGAATGAGCGGAGGAGGCATTAATTAACCGAGCTAAGATACAGACAAGATATGTAGATACTGTGATTTCTTTCAGAAGGATAGATAAATTCCGATCTACATAGCTCGTAAACAAAAGCTACATTAACTTTTAGCTCCATCCCCAAAACCAATCGACCTTTGGCGCTAATATTCAACAGTTGACTTACATAGGGGCTCCTAAATCCTCATACTAAATTTTGTGTCGATAAATAAAGTTATTATGGTATATGAGTCGAGCCATAGATATGAAATTTCATGTCATTACAACGACAGTTATTACAGTTTTTGTGATAAACCTCCCCCCTAACCCCCCTTCCCTTTTCCAGATTTGGCTTAAAATAAATAGGTATCGTCCTTAAAAGGCTCTGAATTTACATATGAGTTATCGTGTTCAAAAACAGACAGACAGATATACATTTTACTTCCTCAGCTATACAAAGTATAGGAGAAGTTACGTAATAGCCGATAGAATGTAGCGACACGAAATTTTATACGTGAATCCAGAACGTCGACACCTATTGTTTTTTCGCCAAACCGATCAAAGGTAAGGGGAAGATTAGGGGGGAAGCATAACATAAAAACTCTGATTAATGAGTTTAAACATTTCATAAGTGAATTTAGAACCCCATAAGGACGATAATTATTAATTTACAGCGGAATCGGTAGTAGGAAAAGGGGGGTATCAGAGCAAGGGGTTAACTCAAAAAACCTAATAACTGCCGATGTCATGAATGTATCGACATGAAATTTTGAACCCCTTTTACCTTCAGCCGATATCGCAGAAATTGACCCTGTCCTCATTGGGTTTTGACTTTAGATATGAAATTTCATGTCGATATATTCATTACATTACGTTATTAAGCTTTTTGAGTTGAGCCCCCTCTAATCCCCTTTCTCTTCTGCCGATTCCGCTGAAAATTGATGTGTCGTCCTTATGTAGTTTTGAATTCACATATAAAGTGTGTGTCGATACATTTATTTTATCGGCAGTTATTAGAGTTTTTATGTTAAACCTCCCCCTTAATCGTCTTCTCCCCTCCGGTTGATTTGGCTTTAAAACAATAGGTGTCGTCGTTAGAGGGTTCTGAATTCACATATAAAATTTTTATCCAACACTAAGATTTCCGCTAGAGGATCAACAAGCAAAAAGGCAATGTACCTTCCTAGCACGAATTAATCAATAACGTGTACGCTCTCCCTCTAAAATCAATAGACCTTCGGCTAAAAACAATAGTTGACTTACCCAGTGATTGTTGGATCCACATTCTAAATTTTATGTCAATACATTTATTACATCGGCAGTTATAAGGGTATATTTGATACGAGATCCTCATCACTGATCCTCCTCTTCCCTTCAACCACTTCTGCGGAAAATTAATAGGAGCCATCCTTATGGGGTTTTGAATGCAAATAGAAAATTGCATGTCGATACATTCAGGACATCGGAAGTTATTTGCGTTTTTGAGATGAGCTCCATTTCTGATCCTCTGCTTCCCTTCGGCCAATTCTTCGTGAAAGAGGTGTAGTCCTTATCGAGTTTTGTGATCTATAGACAGAAATCTCAACTTCGAATTTCTGATCGATTACATAACTTAATAAAATGCGCCGGTAGCTCAGAGGTCGCTCTCTGGCCTACTGACCTCAAGATCTAAAGGCACTTAGGTTTTTGATCTTGGAGGCAAAAAAATCTTGTGCGATGTCAGGTATTCGGAGTCAGGTCCCTCAGGACTACCACAGTAGAGTCGGGTTCATGTCCAGCAGAGCTACGAATGAGCGCTCTGTTAGTAAGCGATATGACCTCGTTAAAACTCGGGCATGAGTCACAATAACTAACAATTATAATTTAGTGAATTATTGTTATTTTCTGTTTACTATCAGGTATACTGTGGTGAAGGACGAGGATGATTCCGCCGTGATGGTCGTTTGTGATAATATTCCAATCAGTGATTATAGTTTTATGCAGGTTTTGATTCGTCGAATAGCTTTCAATACCAGTTCTAAGAAACGTTCAGTTCTAGCCAGAATATTTTTTCCTCTATTAATAATCTTTCAAGTTGAAATTATATAACGTAATTCTTAAAAAAATTTTTGATCCCCACCTTTGTCATATTCCTCTCATCTGAGGACTTATGCTTTATTTTTCGAAAAGATCATAAAATTATGAAATAATTTTCATAATGAAACTACTTTTACCCACTAATCTAGTGGCGGATCTACCATGAGGGTTAAACCGCAGGCCCTCGAAGCCCCGCTTACGGTCGTTTACACAGACGGCACTTCGTTTACTGTATTAAGTGTCAAGTGTAATTCACTGGATAAATATTACTTCTCCAGCTGTACGATGCATAAGGGAAGTTATGTAATTTGTCAGAAATTCGATGGTGTTTGTTCAACGGAGTTTAATGTTTTCCGACCTCCTGATTACAAAAATGAAAAAAAAACATTTGTCTATGTGTGTGTCGGTGAACACGATAACTACCGTTGTAGTTAATGTATTAAGATGTTTCATAAGTGAATTCAAAGCCATATCGTCACGTTAATACTACAACTAGATAACTCGAAAATCGGCATGTATGGGATAATTGTATCATTAGTTGTATTTTGCAGGTATCTTTGTTGTGCTAGAAGTAGTCAACTCTAAGAAAATATGTTAAGAACTTTTGTAAAAATGTCAATAGTTCAATTTGGGTCATTCTATAACGGCTGATTTAAAAAAAAAAAAAAAAAAAAAGATTTGCGTTTTTCTCAAAACTAAATTTCGAGATGTCTAGTTGTAGTATTAAGGTGACGATATAAGGACGAAACACAATAATTTTCCGGAGAAGGGGAGGCAGGATAATAATAATAACAATACTGACAGACAATACTCATGGTCAAAATTGAGGGGTTGTCTCTACTATTTCTACTCGCCATACGAATAAAAAAGATGTATATAATATATAAGATAGTAGGTCAGAAACCCGGAAATATATATATATGTATATATATTATTAATAATTAAATTCTGAAACTAGTTCAGCTCTATAATTCCAGGCGGTTTTGCAATAGTAAATAAAACTTTTTTGATTTCCTAAATGTAGATATCCAATAAACTGAGTATATCTTAATTCTGCTTTATTAAAATAGATAAGACGAAATTATTTTAAGATGGGGTATACCTGATAAGAATGACACCTGTCAACGTCACCAGCATAAGAGAAGAGGGGACTAAAGGCGGGGACTCAACTCAAAAATTACTGCCGATGTAATGAATAGTTAGTTATTGTGACTCATGACCGGGCTTTAACTATGAGGTCATATCGCCTACTACCAGAGCACTCTTTCGTCACTCTGGTTGTCATGAACCCGACTCCATTATGGGAGCCTTAAATTTTGCCCACCCTAAATTTTTATTCACCTAGGGTAGGGGTCTTTAACCCCTGAGTACCTGACATAGTATAGGCTGGGGACCATCGCTTAACGTCCCGAAGGACGGCTTGATTTAGTTTATTTTACCTCCCAGATAAAACAATCTAAAGACCTCGGCCGGGTTTCTGACCTACTATCTTTAGCTCAGTAAGCAACCACGCATACCACTGAGCTACCGACGCCCTCTGTAATGAATATATCAACACAAAATATAGTATAAGGTTTTAGGGTTTTAGCTCCTATGAAAGTCAACTGTTGAATATTAGCGCAAACGGTCGACATGTTTTAGGAATGGGAGGGGCGTTGAATTATATCAACGTTAATTGATTAATGATCACCGATGATCCGCCACTGACTCCATTTCTGATTTTTTTTTTTTTTTTGATCCTAGGATTTTTGTAATTTGTTTTATAAAGGGCATTACATTTAATATAGGCGTAACAGCCAGAAAAAATAAATAAAATGAATATGAAAGTTAAAATGTGAAACTGATGTTGTAAAAACAGTCTGTTGTGACGGTGCATAACACTTTGTACTCATATAGTCACACTGTTTTTCAGGTTTTATAAAAAATTTCTTTATCAATGTTGATATTTGATATCGCAAAGTTGTACACATATGAGACACTTATTTAGACCAAAATATTTACCCCTATGGAGAGTTTTGTTTCTCATGAAAAGTGGTGCCTCTTTTATAGAAAATCCATTTTGGAAAATTATATTCTTTATAGTTTTGTAGGGGGGTTATTTATTATATATACTATGTCAGTGCGTAAGTCTTGTTGTTGTGCATGCCTGTAAATGTACGTGTGTCGGACGGTTGCACGCGCAGTGCCCACGCACAACTACACACTTCTTTAACTGTGATGTCAGCTGTTTTTGAGCATTTCTACGTTCATAGAATAAGAAAGTGTGTAATGTATTTCGACTGTATTTGACTTTTTATGTTGTTATCAATATTACTAACTATAAAATGGGGGGCCATGATGGCCGTGCGGGCTAGAGCGTAGGGCTTTGGTCGCATGATCTCACCATGGTTTGCGGGTTTGAATCCCGTCCGGGAGTGAGTTTTATTTCGTAGATAGAACTCCCTCCCGGAGCCATGGATGTCGTAAATAACTAGATGTAACATATAAAGCAAAAAAAAAAAAAAAAATCTTTCTGTAAGAAACTTTTAGGTTAAGATGCTTCGATAGCTTAAATTTGTCACAATAAATAAAATCTGTGATAAAAGAAAATAATATAGTTGGGTAAATCTAAAAAAATATAATATATAATATTTCAATATATTATTATATAATATTGTTATTAATATATAATAATAACTTCTGAAAATATCGATCAATAAATAATATATTTGTTGTCATATTGTCACAACAAATAATATAATGTTGTCACCCATTTCAGGAGATACCGAAAAGCTTATTTCATTTTTGAAGTACAAACTTAATCTACAAATGAATACGAATCGTAGCATTTCAACAACAAATTCGAAAACTACCATCGACGCTGTATACTCGCGATATTTAGAGACACAAGACACTATTTCAGCTATCACAAACCTATAATTTCATGTATAAAAAAAATTGAAGAACAATAAACTTGAAAGTTTAATTCCTCATACTACTTTTCTTATTGTAAAATTATAAAACAAATTTATAATAATTTATCAAAATCAGTACACGATAGCAAATTTTTGAAACTAAAGCAGATGTTTACGCATCAATTCTCGTGAGAGTGGCTGGTACGTATAATAAAGTCCTGTAACAGCCACATCACTTTGTTTAAATATATTTTTGGAAATGTTAGTAGTTAGTGTTAGTGTAGCAGGTAGGTACATATGTGGAGATGGAGTTGTTGAACAACGGTTAGTGTCCCCGGCCTTGACCGAAGCCAATCTGCCGTTTTATGCATAGTTTCACTTTTAGTTTCCCCTACCTGTTATTTACCGTTCTCAACAGACAACTCTCACTATTAACTATATCTTTTATCTTCATAAGAGGAGAGATAAATATTCTTTAGAAATATCCATTCTTGGAACGCTCGCAAAAAAACAGGGAATGAAGGTAACTGCACCAAGTGCATAAATTACAGAGACATTTATGCGTACGAAAATATGGAGATAAAATTGGGAAAACTGGAAGAAGGGAAAAAAAGTATAAACAAAATGGAGGGGATGGACAGTTCGAACCCCCTCTCCGTCTATGTACTTCAGTACGTAACAAGGTTCTAACGGAGAAAAAAAGAATATTTTTTCATCTCCACAAAAACTATTTTTTTGATTTGACTTGCTCATAAGCTAATGAGTTACAATTTTTATAATTGGTGAGCTTTTTTTAATATAAAAAATTTTTTTTTCTTATATATATTTTTTTTTTATATACTATTTTTTATAATATAAAATAATATTATTATGTAAATTAGTTGAATTGTTGATTAATTATTTGTTGTGCTTTTAAAGGGTCTGAGGAAATAACCTAGGAAACAATTAGTAATTTTAAGGAAGTTAGTAGCCCTAAATAGGCTAGTAATGTTATCTGCCCGATTAGTAACTTTGTGTTGATTTTAGAAATAGGTTGAAATTTTCAATAATTTGGAGCCCAGTGGTTTGTGACCCCTAGACATAAGGAAAATTTCCGATGCCTCACGTGTTTTTAAAAAATATGTTCTACTCAACGTTGAATGAAAAACTCGACCCCCCCCCTCATATCACAATCTATGTACAATACGTTCAATATCCGTATAATTAAACGTTGATTTGATTTGATACATTTTTGGTTGTATACATCAACCTCGAAAAGACAACCATTAAAAGCTATATTATATTTCGGTCCCTTGCTATTTGAGCCTGCCGACCTTCGGATGGAACGTTAAGTAATGGTGCAGAGCCTGTACGATGCCAGGTACTCTTTAAAGACCTTTATCCTGGTTAACTAAACCTGGGTAGGCAAAATTGAGAACTCCCATAGTTGATGTCCACCGGAACGCTCTGGTAGAAGGCGGTTTAACCTCACAACAGTGCCTATTTATCCCTGAGGCAAGTGAGGCAGGCCCCCGAGTTCAGGGGGGTCCGTTCGATCAACAAAATTAAACAGCGATAAATTGGAAAAAGTGAGAAAAGAGAAAAACAAGGATTTAACCAATGACAAAATTGTAATCATTTATTTCAAAATCTACATGTCTATACAACAGAAGATGCACGTAATGACGATGATGATGGTGTATCGAAAGTAATGCGAATGCATTCAACTGTTCTTCGCCCATCGAACTTCTTAGATAATTTTTTATATATTTCAATTTTGAAAATGATCTCACATCCTTAACATTCGTGCAAAAAAATGGCAAATGAATTCGGATAAGAATTTCAAAATTTGGCATAATACAAATTAAGTCATTCTTTATAATTGCTGAGTACATTAAAGAGTAGGAAAACGTTGACCAAACGCTGACCCACAAAATTGTGGATGAGTTACTGGATTTTTCTGGAAACTTTATGTAGATTCTAGATTTTTTGATGGTTTCTATGATGTTCAACCGGATTTTTCTAGAAACGTCTTGGAACTTCGAGAAACATGCTGGAAAATTGCATGACCCTACAAGATTCTAGAATGTTCTGGTGCATTATATAAATTATTAAAAATAAAGTTGGATAATATTGAAAAAATAATTCAAGGGCCCCCGGATGAAGTCTGGCCTGAGGGCCTCCAAAAGTCTTAAAACGGCATTGCCTCACAGTTCAACCATACTGGACATCTTATGAAGCATGTTGAGCCGGAATGTGGGAAGCTAGTAGGGATGGGCGATAGTCGATCGTAATATCGACATATAGTTCATATAGATAGTTCAATTAACTATCGATATTAATTTTTCTTCATTTCAGGGCATACGTTTTGAAAAACAATAAATAAATAAAAATAAAAAAATACAAAAAAGAAGAAGATAATCGAAATGTTCATATACCTACATTTTCAAAAAGTTGCCTAACTTTTCCAACTATGTGAATCAACTTTGATCGGAAACAGATTGTTTTCCTAGAAATATTTGGACATTTTAAATGAACTCTTGCCACTTGTGAACACAAAACCAATCCAGTTCCTAGTATAGAGTGCTAAAGCAGAAAGATAAGTCTATTATGATTCTATGACGGACCTTCTTCCAAGAAACTCCATCCCCTTATTATTTTTCTTCTTTCCAGTTTCCTTTCTATTTAACTCTATTTCTCAGATCGAGTTAGTGTGTTGCACTTGGAAGTGTGAAGCGTAGCCTGTTCATTTCAGTATGTTGCCAAAATCGGATGATCTAATATTATGAGTGTAGAATATTTCATCAAACAGGATGATGGGAAAAGTGCTAAATGTACTTCCTGCAAAGTTTTATTCAAAACTAGTTCAAACAGATCCAATTTAAGGGATCACCTCTTGAAACGCCAACTTAGAAACTTAAAACCGGCACCCAAGACCAAATAACCCACTGCAGAAGCTGGTTCACTGCCTACTGTTCCATAAAGTAAAGTATAAAAGTTGTTGATTGAAATAACAAGTGTTGAATCTATTGCCATTGTACCTACTTCAATGTTTTTTGATTATCTACAATAAGTGTTTTGGAACTTTAATTAATGTGTTAATATTCTCGCCAAGTGTTTTACTTAATGCGATTATTTTCGGCAGAAAATGTTATTTCCATAAAATAAAAGATTGATATTTTTATTCCCCTTTTATCCTCCATAACATTGAATAATTTAAATTAGTTGATTGTACATGATAAAATAAAAATAAAATAATCATAGTATAATATAATATTGGAATTGGAATATATTTAAAAGCGGCAACACTGAATTATCGTATTGAACTATCGATAGTGGCCAACTATCGATTATCGCCCATCCCAGATAGCTAAACAGGACTTGGACAGGGCATGAGAACAGGAGCCTCTGTCTTACCTTTCTGATGAGAAGTCCTCACATAATTATACGGAAGTTCCGTTGCTCCAAATTGAATCAAAGAAGCGTGTCCACTTCAGGTAATGAGTAAATTGGTACTTTCTAGAACTTAATATTGCTCGTTGAGGAAGAAATCAAAATATTTTAACAATGAAGGAAGTATTTGGGTCGTTGACCTGATGAGTTGGTACCAGTCACCGTAGGAAGGAAGCAGTTCACACCGCTATCAATATCTGTCCGGAGCAGCGCTTTGCCACTTCCTTGGTGACGGCACAGTTGCCATATTGATCCACCTCTGCCTTCAGCTATATCAATCCCTAAATAAACGGGCCACACTTGAAAACCATTCAAGATTTTAGAAAGAATTTGTCCCGAATGTATTAATTCATTGCAGTTCCAATCGAGTCGAAATCGAGTTTTAGATTTTCAGGTGGGAGTAAAGCATAGCCTAAGCGCTTCGCGCTTAAGGCATGCAAAATTATTTTAC
Source organism: Aradus depressus (assembly GCA_963662175.1). NCBI lineage: Eukaryota > Metazoa > Arthropoda > Insecta > Hemiptera > Aradidae > Aradus > Aradus depressus. The sequence goes on from OY759215.1 coordinate 42,739,235, forward strand.
GCTCCTATCTAAATTGATATTTTTTTACGGTCAGACAGGCGTTGGAGCGCGGGGCCCGTAGCATTTGCTACTCTTGCTACGTGGCTAATCCGGCACTGGTGAATAGTAATAACAATACTATAAAAAAATAAAAATGAAATGAATAAATAAATACTTCAAAATATGAGCACAAAAATAATAATATTAATAAATATAGTAGATACAATGTTTATTTAGTTAAAATTAAGATAATCATTTTTTATAACTTTTCCGGGAGTGTCATTTCGGGACGTTACCTTTTCCTTCATCAGGCCACAGTGTGCGAAATATAGAAACGAGAAAGAAAACAAAATAACAATAAATAAAAGATATAAATACAAAATAAATACAATTATAATAAAAATACTTAAAAGAATTAGCTAAGAGTAATAAAATAAATTAGTATATGATTAATAAAAACTAATAGAGGGCGCCCTTAGCTCAGTGGTATGCGTGCTGGACTTCTGGGCTCAAGGTCGTGGGTTCGTAACCCGACCGAGGCCCTTAGTTTATTTTATCTGGAAGGTAAAATAAACTTAAGCACGCCGTCCTTCGGATGGGACGTTAAGCGATGGTCCCGAGCCTGTACGATGTTAGGTACTCGTTAAAGACCCCTACCCTAGGTGAATAAAAATTTAGGGTAGGCAAAATTTAGGACTCCCACAGTAGAGTCGGACTCATGTCCACCAGAGTGACGAAAGAGCGCTTTGGTAGTAGGCGATATGACCTCGTTGTTAAAGCCCGGGCATGAGTCATAAAACCTAACCTAACCTAATAAAAACTAATGATTTTATGGCATGTACCATTTGTATAAAGAAATATTGTACTCCTATAAGAATCCTAGAATTTCCTCATTCAATTTTCTATCAATATAATAGCAATAAGTTATATAGATAGTTATTGTAATTCATGTCCGGGCTTAAACTACGAGGTCATATGGTATTGAAGGTAATTTTGCGGGTATCGAACCTGCAATCTTGAGCTCAAATTAAAAAAATAATAAATGTTTTTATTATTGGTACTTTTTGTAGCCATAACATGACTTTCTTGTACCAACCACGTTTTTACAGATTACTTCCCTCTCCCTCCTCCATCTCAACATTATTTCAAACTGGCTATACGAAAGCCACTATAAGAATTACGCTGTACAATGAAACAAAAGAAAAACATTAATTTTTTATTAATTATTAATTATTTTATATGCCCAGTAAAGCTAGTATAAAAAAAAAAAAAACAAGAGAGGAGGAGAGAGATTCGTAAAAATGTAATTGGTACAAGAAATTAGGTAGGTTTGACCAAATCACATATTTTTCTGATCAGGTTGTCAATAACGGTGCTCTCCATTAGGATAATGGCCAAGGAAACTATCCTTATCTAGACTCGCTTAACCAGATGATTATAATATACTCAGAGAACTTTTTTTGAACTATTCGGCTCCAAATGTTGATCTCCCTATTGGCGGATCTAGAGTTCTGGGGGTCCTTGAGGCTTTTATTTTAAGGGAAGCTCCCTTCAGATAATTATTGAGAAAAACATTTATTTAAAACTCTTTATGATTTTTTTTTTTGTATTTATAATGACAATAAAGTCTATTTATACAATTATAGAATATGTAGAAACTTGGAGATAGTTTTGAGGGTATACTGGAGGAAAAATCTTCATTGATGTTATAGATTTATTAATGAATTATATTCTTTAGGGCGCCAGCAGCTTAGTGGTAGCGAACTTGCCTAGTGAGCTCAAAATCACCGAGACTCTTGCAGTTTTTATCTGGGAAGTAAGAGCATCTCTTCAGATGGGACGTTAAGCGATCGTCCCAAGTCTGAACGATGTCAGATACTCGTTAAAGAGTACCTACCATAGGTTACTAAACTTTATTAACCTAAATGTATGCCTTTCAGAGCGACCAAAGGCGATATGAACTTGTAGTTAAAGACCGGGTATGATTCACAGTAACTAACTACGTTAATTATTACTTTATTGTCGTCATGAATACAAAATAAATAATAAACGAAGGGAATCGAAGGGATAAGGTCCTATGTATTTAAAAAATTTTACAAAATTAAAGGAATAAAGCGCAAACAAAAATAAATAAATAAAATATCAGTGTTTCTTAGGTTTCGAGGAGGAACTCGTACACCATCAGCCGAGTTGGGAAAGAGGTGACGGTGGCCACCGATAGACTGAAACCGGCCTACCTCTATCAGGACGACCATCGATGACGCTGGAGGGGGGGAGAGGTGTGGCGCCCCTCACATGTTTTATTTATTTATCTTATTATTTTTAATCAATTAAATCGATATGTTCCTTTATTTATAAATAATTTCAAAAAACATGATAGAAAAAATGTTCGTTTGTTAGTTAGTTGGTTAGTTATTATGACTCATGCCCGGGCTTTAACAGCGTGGTCATCTCGCTTACTACCAAAGCGCTCTTTCATCACTCTGGTGGAGCCCGACTCTACTATGGTCCTAAATTTTGCCTACCCTAAATTTTTATTAATCTAAGATAGAGGTTTTTAACGAGCACCTGACATCGTATAAGCTTGAGATCATCGACGTCCCATCCGAAGGACGGCGTGCTTAAGTCTATTTTACCTCTTAGATAAAACTAAGGGCCCCGGCCGGCTTTCGAACCCACGAATTTGAGGTCAAAAGGCAAACACGCATACCACTGAGCTACCTGCGCTCTCAAAATGTTGGTTAGTGAGTTATTGTTTGTTGTTGTGAATAAAAATATTTTAAAAACTCAAGTAATGCCATAATGCAAATTTATAAGCATGGCTGGTATAAGAAAGTCTATTATTTGAAAAGAGTTTTGATTAAGGCATTACCATAAGCCATATCTTGTAAAATATACTTAGGCCCGAAGTAAGGTGGACTCAATATTCGTCTGATTTCGATCAAAATCTAGCCAGATCTAAGCACAAATGACCACGTTACATTTTTTTTTTTTCTGACTGATTTTCCATATAAATATTTACATTTATTATATATGTGCACGTACTAAATGTATAATTTGTTTTGTCTTTCTATGGTTGATGAGAATATGAAGACAACCAGTATTCCTGATCTTCGATCGTTAAATACAAGTAAACAAAAATTATGGTTGTTTTATAGCGTATAATTCTTGAGGTGGAGGTCAAAGGTTAGAAGCTTGACCCTAACTTATATTCGGGATTGTCGTTGTGAAAGGTTTGACCACTGCATTTTTCTATCAGCTGTTGAAACCGTTAAGCAACCTTCCAGAGACGTTTTATCAAATAGTCTCTTAGGATTGTGGCATTTGTTAACTGTCTTTGGTATGATAATTTCTTGTTTGAATCTGATGGCTGTCTCATCCTTGGAATGGCATTGCCTCAGTCTGGAACCACCGTAGAAGAATGCCTGAACCTAGGTCCCAGATGTACCGATTGCATATGGTTCCTGACCCTTCTTCCAGGTTAAGTACCTTATTGAACAGGTTATTTTTTTTTTTATAAATATTGAACGGGACTTATTCTTCATATGTGGTAGTAAGGATGTTGTGCATCGAGATTTCTCATAGAAATAAAAGATGGTGTCCCACAGGGTAGCATTCTGGGTCCGCTTCTCTATGTAGCAAGCACCTCAAGCATCTAAACATCGCCTTAGACAGTTTTAGCCACCGCAATTTTAGCTAGTAATAAATCGCATCCTTTCTGCAGGATCACTTACACTTACACCTTCTAGAAGGTTGGCTGCGTCTTTGAAAAGTAAAAATAAATAAAACCAAATAACTTCATGTTACATTCGCTCGACTGAAAAACCGTAATAACTGTCGATCTAATTAATGTATCGACACAAAATTTAGTATGAGATTCAGATGTCCCTGTACGTACATTGGAGGTGATTTACCTTTGACTATGGGGGGGTTAAAGTGCGTCACGAAAATGTGTCGTGTAGCTTATATCTCTTAAAATTATAATCGTAGAATAATGAACCTAACGCCGATAGAAAGCTATTATAAAACAAGTTTCAACCCTTCATCTTTCATCCCTTAAATACGCAGGCATCCTTCTCTTGGAAGAGAATTTATGTATTTATTTTATTTTTAATATGTAATTGACAACAATAATGCAGCTCATTCTACTTCTATTGAAATTAATTAATAATCGATTATGATAGTTACCATGAATTGTATATAGCATAAATTTATATGAAATAAATAAAATAAGAAAGATTTCTTTTGTTTTTGTTTGAAAAACTGAATATACTAGACGTTGTTCTACGTCATTGCACAGTACGTTGCAGCACAGTCGTAGCTGTTTTTTTTTTTTTCATTTGTGCGCAAAACATGAGATTCCGGTGGAAATATAACATCGAATTTTTAATGATAACATAAGTATTTACTTCGTAAAACTGGCGAAATATAAAAAAGTGAATATACTACCTACCAAGAATTCCGCTAACTTGAGGCAACTTCTGAACTGAAATTTTACTTCCCAGATATACGAAGTATAGGGGAAGTTATATAATTAGTCGAAAATTCCATATTAACTGTTCATAAAATTTCATATTTTCCAAAAAAAAAAAAAAATATGTCTGTGTGTCTCTGAACACCATAAATCCCGGTAGAATTCATGTATCTAAACGAAATTTTATGTTTATCTAGAATCTTCTAAGGATTTTCAGCCAAATCGGCCAAAGTTAAGGTAGAGTATAACTCAAAAACTAATGTATTGACACAACATTTATGAGGATTCAGAAAACCCTGTATAAATCAATTATTGAAGTTCAGCCCAAACAGGTTTCTGAGGTCAAGCAAAATTTAATTTATTAATTCGGGTAGGAGAACTACATTACAGGATAGTACTTTTTTACTTCCCCGGCTGTAGGAAGTTATGTAATCGATTAAAAATTCGATGCTCAGTTTCAACGGAATTTCATGTTTTCCGACCTCCAGATTCTAAATATGAAAAGAAAAATGTCTGTCTGTATACGTTGAATGTATCGACATGAAATTTCATATTTGAAGTCAAAACTCTATAAGGATAACACCTATTATGTGATTCACAGATTTTTAATTTTTGCAAAATTGTCCACTTATAATTTAACAACACAAATTGACTGATAGACGTTATCTCGTACGATCAATGTTCCAAAAATTGAAAATACAAATAGCAATTTATTATTGTTAATGTACTGCTTAGCGAAGAAGTGAGAAAGTTTATGGAGTGGAAATCTCCATTTCATGTATTCAGATTTCATCAACTTCTATCTGTCTTAATACTGGAAATGTTTCTGTTGTATTATTCATAAGATTCAGAACACTTTCTCAACAGAAGAATGGACTCTTTACCCTCTTCTTATTAAAATTCTATATCATTTTATGCGTTTGTGTCCCTTGTATATAGACCTAGCATTGGTGTCGAAATGGGTCTGGTATTCCAAGGCAGGTTAAAATAAAATCGTAGTCTGACTTCTTATTTGTTATTAGTGCTAGCCGGCGTTCGAGGTTGCCCTCATCGTCATACTGTCTACAAAGAACCCATCATTTAGAAAAATGTAAAAAAAAATGTAATCTTGACTTTTTTTTTTACTTCTCCAGTTATACGAAGTATAGGGGAAGTTATGTAATCGGTAAACATATTGTTGCGGAGTTTTCAACGGAATCAGCCGAAGGGGAGGGAACCAAAGGGGGATCAAGTCCAAAATCGCAATAACTGCCGATGTAATGAATGTATCGACACAACATTTAGTGTGAGGATTCAGAAGCCACTTTGTAAGTCAAATATTGAGTTTTAGCCCAAACTGCCAAGGAAAAACAAAAAAATAATATTAAAAAAATTAAAAGAAATACAGTAGACTCTCCCTTATCTGGCTTTCTGTTAACCGGCGTGCTCCCTTATCCGGCGCTCTCAAAATAATATCAAATTTGTTAAACTAAAATTAACGTTAAATTATTAGATTATCAATTATATGAGCATGTATTTACGAGCACATAATAATTCTGTAACTCACGAATCTTTTATGTAATTGTACATATGTACACTGCATTTATAATGAAGGGAACGCTAATACAATATTTTATTACTTCAATAATATCTTATAAATAAATTATAATAAATACATAGTTGAAAATCAAACATTTATAAAAATAATGAAAATGAAACAATTGATGATATGACATCCATCCTCCACTTTTTCAGACGTCTTAACACTAAACAAGTGGTGGGACTATGCAGCACGGAACAGTGTTGTGTTAGCGAAAAAAAAAGAAAATTACCGATTTTTTTAACAATTAATATTTTTAGAATTTTATTTATGTAATTAAACGCAGATTTCAAAATATTTTTTTAAAATGTTATCAACAAAATACTTACGTGTTTTATTCCTTAGCTCACCTAAAAACACTTTTTTTTATGCTTTAGTTAATATATTTTTTCTCATTAATTGATGATTTCCGTTATCCGGCGTTTTCTGTTATCCGGCGTCACGTCGGTCCCGGCAACGCCGGATAAGAGAGAGTCTCCTGTAATAATAAAAATAAACTAAAGAATGGGGTTTATCATATGTGATAGTAAGTTGTTGTGGAACGAAATTTCTCATAGAAACAAAATACGTCTTCCTACTGTTTTATTTTTAACCGGTTTTCAGAAGCACAACCCACCCGTACCTACAATGTAGAAGCTAAAGGACTACTAAGCCATGTGCCACTGATGATGACGCTGTTGCGTTGAAAACTGTCTAAAATAAAAGTTTGTCTGAAAATGGTTTATAATATACAGTATATAAGAAATAGGGCTATTTGACAAAGTTACTAACCCGGCAAATAACGTTACTAATCTGCTTAAAGTTACTCCGGGTAACCTGCAAGTGTGAAATGCATTTTTCGGTTAGTTCGATTTCACCACATTTTGAGATGTAATACAACAGTTCAAAAGATGATGTGGGTTGGCCAATAGAGGTTGGGATGATATAACCCTAGTGTTTGGTGTCTAGCTAGCCTTGTAATTAGCGATGTGAAGGAAGATTGGGGGAGGCTTGGAGAGCCCTGGATGGTATCTTCCCGGATGGAGAGTTGGCTAGTAAGGACGTTGTGTTTCCTGTGGGGTGGCGCAAACTGTAGCGAGGAATGTGGCGGAGGCAGCCAACCGTCACTCGGCCGACACAGATAGCTGGCTCGTGTCCACACTGTCAAACTGGAGGTATGTCGCCGAACGGGTGCAGTTGTCGGTGATTCACCGGCTTTGTAATCGACCGTTCGGGTTAAAGTTCTGAAAATCTGTAGTCGACCTTACGGGATACTGGACATATATATAAAATTTCGAAGGGCGCCGGTATGAGTGCTTGCCTTCTGAGCTCAAGGTCGTGGGTTCGAAACCCGACCGAGGCCCTTAGTTTTTTTTAACTGGGAGGTAAAATAAACGTAAGCAATGGGGACGTTAAGCGATGGTCCCGAGCCTGTACGTTGTAAGGTACTCGTAAAGACCCCTGCCCTAGGTGAATAAAAATTTAGGGTAGGCAAAATTTAGGACTCCCACAGTAGAGTCGGGCTCATGTCCACCAGAGTGACGAGAGAGCGCTCTGGTAGTAGGCGATATGACCTCCTATGAGTTACAGCCCGGGCATGAGTTATAATAACTAACTAAATAAATTTCGTATCGATATATTAAATCTTTCGGGAAGAACAAGCATAAAATTACACAGGATTTTTTTTATACATTTTTGGAATCAGAGAGCCGGAAAACTTGTAATTCAAGTTTTTAATATTTTACTTTCAGCTACACGAAGTGCAGGGGAAGTTATGTAAACGGTCACAAATTCGATGCGCAGTTTTCACCGGAATTTCGGTGTTTTCAAACATACCTCTAACGACGATACCTATTGAATTTCAGCCAAATCGGCCAAAGAGATGGAAGAAATTAGAAGAGGGTGTAGCACGAAAACTCTAATAACTCCAATAACATAATCAATGTAATGAATGTATCGACATGATATTTAGTATGTTCTAAAAATTCCATAAGGATGACACCGAAAAATGAAGTTCAAATTACCGGCCTCAAAATCATTGAAAATATCAACTTATTTCTAAAATGATATAACTTAAAGTTACTAATCGGGCAGGTAACATTAAGTAACCTGTTTAATGTTTTTCCTAGGTATTTTTTTTTTTTTTTTTTTTTTTTCTATTCTGAATAAAGCCTCTATTGCATCAGTATTTACTGATAAGTATGCACTTAAACGAAATGGGAGACTTCTTTTGCCCAATTTTTAAAGGTCTTAATGAATAAAAACGTCTCCTATACTCTTATCATTCTGAAATAGCTACCAAATGAATCCAAATCACAGTACTATAATTTGTTTCATATTCTATAATAACTGTTTTTTTTTGTTTTTTCAAGTAAAGATAAATGACTTTTTTTTTGTTTTCAGGTAAGAATTGCATTTCTAGTGACATGACGGAAGGTGAGTTACATAAGAAACAATTTTAAGGTTTAAGGAATCAGGTATCCTTCGAATGGGACGTTGAGCGATCTTCTGTCTGTACGATGTCACCTAATTAGACAAAATTGAGTATCTCCGACTCTGTCAGTAGAGTCGGGCACATTTCCACCAGAGCGAGGAAAGAGCGCATTGGTAGTAGGCGATATGACCTTGCATTTAAAAGGCCGGGCATGAGCTAACTAATTATAGATATGACAATCATAAAAATTATGGAGTCCATTGAAATAATAAAACACACATTTTAAATTGTTAAAGATTTAGATGGTTTTATTTATTTATTTTTATTATAAAAAATTTTAAATGTTACTTACTAAACTTCAAAACTACCTACTTCAAACTACTACTCCGAGGGCGCCGGTAGCTCAGTGGTATGCGTGCTTGACTTCTGAGCTCAAGGTCGTGGGTTCGTAGCCCGACCGAGGCCCTTAGTTTATTTTATCTGGGAGGTAAAATAAACTTAAGCACGCCGTCCTTCGGATGGGACGTTAAGCGATGGTCCCGAGCTTGTACGATGTCAGGTACTCGTTAAAGACCCCTAACCTAGATGAATAAAAATTTAGGGTAGGCAAAATTTAGGACTCCCACAGTAGAGTCGGGCTCATGTCCACCAGAGTGACGAAAGAGCGCTCTGGTAGTAGGCGATATGTCCTCGTAGTTAAAGCCCGGGCATGAGTCATAAAACCTAACCCTAACCTAACTACTACTCCAAAAAAAAAAAAAAAAAAAATGTTTTATCAGACTACCTGATGATGAGGGCAACCTCGAAAGACGGCTAGCTAATACAAATACAAATCTGTGAGAGGTCAGACTACATCTTATTTGACAACCTGTGAAATAATCACTTCTCACTACATCAGCCATCTTCATATTATTCCCATCCATGATATTTTAAATTGTTAAAGTTTTTAGATGGTTTTATTTATTTATTTTTATTATAAAAAATTTCAAATTTTATTTACTTTACAACCTGTGACACATTCAAGGGTTCTGTAGGCTCTTGAAGAAACTTGAAAGCTAACTCAAAAGGTCGTCGGTCAATTATCTCCTCTTTACTTGAATATGTGTTTGTCGACATTGGAAAAAAGTGGGAGAGATGGAAAAGCCCTCATCTGTAAGAACTACGAAACTACTGAAATATTTTCATGAAACATCATGATCCTCACTGAACATGATGTGGGGTTGTTCTAATTCTTGCTAATATACACTGATTCTAAATGTTGTTCATTAAATCTCTAACCTGGGTAAATAAATCTTTCAAAATTTAGGAGTCTCACAGTAGAGTCGGGCTCAAGTCCACCAAAGCGATGAAAGAGCGCTCTGGTAGTAGGCGATATGTCCTCGTAGTTAAAGCCCGGGCATAAGTCACAACAAACTAACAAGTTTTAACAGGTTACCGACCCCTGCTATAAAAGAACCGGTTCTCTTAATTAATTAAACATTAAGGTTTGCATTTCTCGTCTTTGTGTCTAGTCAATATGATTTACAATGGGGGGAAAAAATAAAAATAAAACCTTTTGAATACATATCATGAAAATCGGTAATTTGACGCCGTTTGTGCGTCTCTGGATGAGGATAGACCTTTTTTTGTTGGTTCCTCACATATGAGAAGGATAGAGGACGCTTTGTTGTCCTTTCTGAGTTCGATAATTTTTAATGAAAGTGTCCCGAAATTTATGCTAACTAAATAAACTTAAGTTCATGACTTTGATGAGGTAAAAACTGCAACATGAAAGAAGGAGCAACTGGAGTAGTTGCAGTACAATGATTGAATATGCTAACTAAATCAAACTGAAGTCTTTAGTTAATTAGTTATTAAGACTTATGCCCGGGCTTTAACTACTATCGCCTACTACCAGAACGCTCTTTCGTCACTCTGGTGGACTCTACTGTGAGAGTCCTCAATGTTGCCTAACCTAAATTTTTATTCACCTAGGGGCAGAGGGTTTCTGACATTCTGAGTTTCTGGCTCAGGACAATCGCTTAACGTCCCATCCGAAAGACGGCGTGCTTAAGTTAATTTTACCTCCCAGATAAAACACAACCTTGATCTTAGAAGGAAAGCACGCATACCACTGAGCCACCGGCGCCATTGTCCATGTCTTTGATGAGGCAAATATTGACAAACATGTATTCACGCTGCATCCTCCAACACTGTTGACTCAAACAAAAATCAAACTTTGCAGATAATTATTGAATATTTTTTTACACACATATTTGTCAAACATATAAAACGATAGAATCCGTTAGAGTAAACGTTTGTGCAAACACGCCGCTCAAACAAACCGAGGAAATGCTCATAACCTAGGCGTTATTGTGCAAACATGTTTCAGAAAGAATGTATGTGCAAACAAGTCGGTAAAGAGTCTTGCTAAACAAATCTTTGAAAACGTATAGTTTCAAGCTATGTTGAGATAAATTTCAGGAAGAGTTTTCGCCCGACAGGTGTGTTATCGAGGAGCTCACTTCTCAGCTACAGAAAGTTCGATGTTGTTTTCGACGGAATTTCCTCTGATAGAATAAAACTCTTGATAGAATAACTGTATCTACTCGGAAATCCAAAATATGAATCCAAAACCTCTTGAGGATGAGTCATTTTCAGCTGATTCGGCCAAATGGAAAGAGGGGTTTAGAGAGGACGGGAGTGCTTAACATACAACCTAATAACTGCCGGTTTAATGAATTTATCGTCATGAAAATTCTTATGTAAATCTAAAACTTCACAAGGACATCAATTGTCACAGAGCGAAAACTTACTTAATTTGCGATGCAAATCGACACAGCGATTTTTTAAAATTAATTACTTACGGTTATAAGTTATGCCATGAGGAAGAGGAATATTGCCATTCAGCAAGCCAAGGGGTCAATTGTCAAAGGGTGATGCAAAGTAGTGTTTCTACCAGCGCCTAGCCAAGAGATGGAGCTCCTATTGGAGCGTTAAATGACCTTGGGGTGCCAAATCCCCCCCCCCCCCCCCCCCTCCCCTTTGCTTGAAACCCCAAACTGTACTCTGTTTGTTGTACCTACTCAGTTTTTTTTTTTCACTCTTTCAATTATAAGAGTTTTAAATATGAACATATATCACAACGAGGAAATTTGGACAGACTAAAATCAAACATGACTTGATGAAGCAGCTGATCACCACCACCGCCCTCTCAGGCAGGTCACGAGGCCAACGACGATTCAGTCGTTGAAGAGGATTGCCCAGCAAGGACGCTTCCACTAGTGTGTTCGGATGTGGGAAACTGGAACTTGAGCAAATTTGTGTATAGCTGACTTCATGTTGGAATGGTATGTTCAGGTCATGATGTAATGTTATATTTCAAACCTAGTATGGGTATTGTGTGTTGTGGTATATGAGGCCTTAGTTGAACTCCAGAGCTGAAAAAACATCTGATAACAGTCTTCTAGACACTCAGTTCCTGGTTGAGGCGAAGGTTCTGTCGAGCCTGAGTAACATGTTTATTCCAAGTCAGTCGTCTGTTAAGATATAGTTCCAAGTGTCGCATGTCTTTGTCATGTTTCAGAGCGACATTATTGAGCCATACAGTTGGACAGTCACCACGCCTTGAGGCGAATCTAACATGGAGCGAATTACTTTCATTTACTGTTACCTTCATCAGACGGAGCCTTCCCTCAGGAAGTGCTCCTGCAGAGATTTGGACGCGTCCTAAGGGGCCATTCATAAATTACGTAAGGCTTTTTTAAAGCTAATTTATAATGGATAATTAATCCATTTAAATTAGTCTCAAAAGCACTGGAGTTATTTTTAAAAGTTTCTTTATTAGTTTTCCAAAACATGTTTGACTCTTCTTGACAAATCATTGAAGTTTTACGTGGAAAAGCTTGTACCCAAGCTCTAAATAATAGTTGATGTAAATATCCAGACATGTCAGGTATAATAAATAAATGATACTAAAATGACAATTATTTTTCAAAATTCAAGCAATAGGTTAGGTTAGGTTAGGTTTTATGACTCATGCCCGGGCTTTAACTACGAGGTCATATCGCCTACTACCAGAGCGCTCTTTCGTCACTCTGGTGGACATGAGCCCGACTCTACTGTGGGAGTCCTAAATTTTGCCTAACCTAAATTTTTTATTCATCTAGGGTAGGGGTCTTTAACGAGTACCTGACATCGTACAGGCTCGGGACCATCGCTTAACGTCCCATCCGAAGGACGGCGTGCTTAAGTTTATTTTACCTCCCAGATAAAATAAACTAAGGGCCTCGGTCGGGCTACGAACCCACAACCTTGAGCTCAGAAGTCAAGCACGCATACCACTGAGCTACCGGCGCCCTCATCAAGCAATAGGGATATTCCTAGTCAGCGAGACAATAGAATAAAAAAAAATGTCTAGAAGTACTGAGACCATATAGCGCCATTTCTTAGCGCGAAAGTAGTAGATTTTAAATTCAAAAACTTACATAAGATCAAATTCTTTACCCCCCTCCCCTATAGTAAGAATTAGTAATATTGAGCTTATATCCCCCCCCCCCCCCCCCCCCCCCCCAAATGCCTTACGTAATTTATGAATGACCCCTAAGACGAAACATTAGTAGAATCGCTTATCTTGTGTGCATTTGGTTCATATACATCAGACAACATTTAAGTATATATAAATAATATTATATACATAAGTATGTATCACACCTATTATGTTATGTACAAAAAATAAATGCAATGCTTACATAATGATGAGTGCAAGTAGTTAAAGCAAATTAATTATATTTCTGCTGAAACTAGAACTAGTGACATAGTAATTGAAGAAGATAAACAAATATATGTTATGCAATGAGTAAATAAAAAATACTTAAGTTAAATTAAATGTTTTAAATAGATTGTTTTTAATTGATAAAAGATTTACTTTTCGCTTAATTGATATTTGCACATTACTTATATTCAATTAACTTTATTCAATTACTTTGTTATGAACTTTTTTTTTTCTGGATCACATTATTATATTAGATATGATTTAAATAATATGTCCAATCAATCAATAATTCAACCTAGACTTCACATATTTTTATTATTTTCAGTGCAGAAGATGCACCTAATGGGAATAAAATAAAAAATGTAGCCGATGAATCTGTATGAATTAATCAACTATGTTTTCTGTTCCTAGACGGAGAATCGACCTAAAAATCGACCGTTAGTCAATTTAGCTGAAAATGTTTTAGTTGAGCCCCCCCCCTCCACATCTCCCCCTTCCCTTCGGCCGATTCGGCTGAAAAAAAAAATAGGTGTCGCTCACATTGAATTTTGAATTTACATATGAAATTTTGTGTCAATACATTTATTACAAGGGCAGTTATAAGAGTTTTTGTGTTAAGTCTCCCTTCTAATCTCCCACTTTCTTTTTGTCAATTTAGCTGAAAATGTTTTAGTTGAGCCCCTCATCTCCCCCTTCCCTTCTGCCGATTCGGCTGAAAAATAATAGATGTCGTTCTTATGGGTTTCATGATTCTCATACAAAATTTCGTGATGATTCATTCTATCCGGAGTTATCGTATCCTCAGACAAACACATATACTTTTTTTTTTTCATTTTGGAATCAGATGATCGGAAAATATGAAATTTCCTAGAAAAATTAATGACTCCTATACCTCGTACAGCTGGATAAGTAAAGTATTGAGTGGAGACAAGATGGCGGTGCATTAGAAGGTTTTGAAAGAGGATGGTATCTTTGAACAATGGATCGTAGTGTCTTGACAAAAGACGGCGTTACAATGGAATAACGGGGAAGAGTCAGTTATCCAATCCTAGATTTGTCATTCCGAACGAGTGCATCTGTGAATAGAGAGGTGCATCGGGACTTATGGCAAGAGGTCTTTGCACCATACAGGAGGATGCATATCGAAAATATCGATGTTTTGTGTCAAAAAAATGTGTTATGGTATCGATACCGTATCAGAACGAAAAGTATCAGTGTATTAATTTCAAAAATATACTTACTTACTCTTACTCCGTTGGCGACGAACCCTGAAGATCCTTAGCCGCCCACACTAGCCTTCTCCACCGCGATCTGTCGTGCGCCACCGGTCGCCAGTTCACCACGTGGTGTTCCACAGCATCCTTCTTCACCAGGTCAGTCCACCTCAGCCGTGGTCTTCCTCGTGATCTGGCTCCTTGGACCTGAGCGTCCATGAGGCGTCCTATGGCTGTCTGCGGTCCGCTTCTCTCCACATGTCCAGCCCATCTTAAGCGCCGTGATTTCATATCTGCAACTACGGTCGGGTGTTACCTGAAGATGTCCCTTAGCTCCCTGTTGGTTCTGATCCTCCACTCTTGGGTTTCTGTATCCTTGACAGGACCTGCTATTTTCCACTTTCAAAAATATATTATCGATGAAAAATTAGTAATTCAATTTCAAAGTAAAATATAAAAATGTCACCGGTGAATCTCCGGCAATGTACTTCCCCAGCACGAATTAATCAACTAAGTTTCTGCTTTCCCGCTAACACCAATCTGCTGTTTTGGCTAAAAATTTATAATTGACTTACACAGGGTCTTCTGAATTCTCATGTTAAAATTTGTGTTGATAGATTCATTACAATATCTGTTATTTGAGTCGAGTCCCCCACTTCTGACCCCGATGATTTTGGGGTCTTGTGGGCTAGAACGTACGGCTTAGGTTGTTTGGTAACCATCCTGGGGCCCATCACCCCGCCCTTTAGCAGCCCAAAGGTAGAAATGTCCACAAAAGTGGGCGTTGTTTAAAAAAAAAAAAGTAAAAATTACAATCCCCAATAAAGGTTTATTTATTTTATGAATACAACGTTTTGTAATAAATTAAGGAGGTGTTCAAGTATTTATTTTTGAGCTTCAGAATATATTTGATATATAAATGTATATAACATTCGTTAAGTGAATGAGTTCAGCACACAACTTAAACGTAAACATTATGTATAGATTGTAGGAATATTGAGGGTCAGTCAAAGATGGAAGAAAACAGGCAACACTATTCAAACGCCAACGTTTCGATATATTTTTTATCATCATCAGGGCCTACAAACATGGAGGGGGGGGGGGGGGATCTATATTAGAATCACAATTAAACAAAATTAGTGTGTTGATAAACATCACTTAACGTTAAAATAGACATTATAACGAGTTAAAAATTGAACCTAACTATGAATACATTACTAAACATTAAAATTAAATATAGATACATTGTTAACCATAAACATGAACGTACACTAATACAAACTAAAATTAGCTATGAATACATTACTAAACATAAACATTAATAATCATGGAAATATACTTTAAGTATAGGTCGGGAGTGGAATCCAAACTGGAATTTCCAATCAACCGAACTACGGTTCTCTGGAGGTTCAATGGAAGACCATTCCAAAATATTGGAGAATACAATAAGGTGTAAATAATAAAATTAATTAGATTTAAAATGATAAAAATAAAAGAAAATATTTAATAAAAAAATAAAAATTGCTGGCCGAGACAGAGAGAGCAGGCTATTTGTATTTAAAGCATTATGTTTATCTATTAACAAATGTTATGAAAATGATTCGGGGGCCATGGTGGCTTTGCGGGCTAGAGAGTAGGGCTTTCTTCGCATGGTCTCACTATGATTTGCGGGTTCGAATCTCGTCCGGGAGTAAGTTTTATTTCGTAGATAGAACTCCCTCCCGGGGCCATGGATATCGTAAGTAACTAGATAACGGCTAATATGCATCGAACATATAGCCAAAAAAAAAAAAATAATAAAAAAAAAAATACAAATGGTTAAGTTTAAATGTTAAAATTTAGAATGAATGCCGAAACACATAAATAATAATAATAAACCTGAGGGTAGAATGAGTATCATTTCCCCCTCAATTCATGTGCATTGGAAGTGTTCTCTACAGACATGTCTAGATTCTCTTGTAGTGATCTCATGATTTTTTTATTTTTTTCCTTGAATCTCATGAGCATTACAAATTTTGGTACTGACTAACTTTTTTTTTCTCTCTAATCCAAGGCTTATAATTATTGCTCAACGCCTTGAAGAGTGACATAAATGGTTTCTCAATCCAATCACGTATTTTTCATGTATCGAACGGCAGTTAATCTTCGGAGATTAGCTATTCGTTATTATATTCTCATTTTGTGAATTTTGTTTTGACCATGACTTGGATAATTTTTAAACAGAGACTAACTTGCCAATTTTAATTGCACTCAGTTTTTACAAATGTTTTGTAGGCCTTAACCTGATGTATGCGCCATTAAAGAACATGATTCATTAGAGGATAGGTCATTTTTGAAAATAAATATACATTTGTAAAGAAAAGTCGTCAGTGAATCACCGGCTATGTACTTCCCCACAAAGAATTAATCAAATACATTTTCGCTTTCCCTCGAAAACCAGTCAACCGTTTGGGCTAAATCTCAATATTTGACTTACATAGTGGTTTCTAAATCCTATTACTAAATTTTGTGTCAAACAGGCATTACTGGGTATAAAAAAAGTCACTCTCAGAATTACGCTGAACCTTCAATGATCAAAGAAATCAGCTGACTAACTTTCATATGGAGTAGTGCCATATTTGTAATACAAGTAAAAGAGACGTAAACGAATATTCTCTTGTTAAAATTTAAAAAAAAGTATCGTTACTTGGGTCCATAAAATTACTTTCTTGTACTTACTACTTTTTTACGGATCCCTTCCACCATACGCCCTCACAAAAGCATTTCTCTCACTTTTTCAAACTATTAACACATAAGAATGTCATTATCAGAATTAAGGTGAATATTAAAAAAACATTAATTAAACATTTGAGCTCAAACTCCAAGTCTCTAGCTGTAATAGAGCCCGAGATCCGAAAACAGGCTCTGATGAAACCTGAAGATCATGGAAACGGCATACCTGATTTCCACCAAACATGGATAAGAACCATCTTTCAAATACCAGCGTTTGAATCAAAAAAACCGCTTTCAGCCGTCTTGGAGCTACGATGCCACACAGACAAAGGCTTCAAACTTAATAACACCCCTCCTTTTGCGTCGGGAGTTAATAAAATAAAACAAAGAAATCCTCTGATGCCATAAACATACCATAACTTATACCCAGTGATGCCAGTTTCAAAAAAAGACCTGAATTTGACCTCTCAAGAAAGAGGACCTCATTTTTAAACCCCCGACGCAAAAGGAGGGGTGTTATAAGTTTGAAGCCTTTCTCTGTGTGTGTGTATGTTTGTCTGTGACATCGTAGCTCCAAGACGGCTGAACCGATTTCAAAGCGGTTTTTTTGTTTCAAACGCTGGTATTTGTGAGATGGTTCTTAACCATGTTTGGTGGAAATCGGGTATGCCGTCTCCAAGATCTTCAGGTTTGATCAGAGCCTGTGTAGGCATCTCAGCCTATATTACAGACGAGACTTGGAGTTTGAGTTCAAATGTTTATAAGGCCAAGACCCCCCCCCCCCCCCCTTAAAGATTTATTTTTTGTGTAGATTTTTTTTTGAATATGTAATTTAATATTTTTTGAAATTCGTGACTCCCTCTTCCCTTTGACTGATTTGACTGAATATAAATAGGTGTCATCCTTAAGGGGATTGATATACGTACAAAATTTCATGTTGATACATACATTTTATGGGGTACTTTGTGTTCACATATACAAACAAAGACACTTATAAGAAAGTCATGTTATATTCAATGGTTTCGAAGGAATTGCAACATAGATGGTAATCACATTGAGGACTATTTCTACAACAAAATTTCCGTTTTTTGTTTTCGGTATATTACGTCACTAACTCAAATCAGTCTCATTACTGTGTACGATGAGACAAAGAAAGCCGCGGACGGGCAACAACACATTACTTTGTTACCGAGTAATGCTAGTATGAAATAAATTTAAAAGACTGGATGGGGGGCGGGGGATTATCCGAAAATATGAAGTGGGTGTCACATAAGATATTACTTCCCACCTATACGAATTATAGGGAAAGTCATGTAATTGGTCCGAAATTCGATGCTGAGTATTTCTCCCCTTCGCTTCAATCGATATGGCTGAAATTTGACAAATTATGTCCTCATTGGGTTTTAAATTTAAATATGAAATTTCATGTCGATACATTCATTATATCGACAGTTATTGGGGTTTTCGTGTTGACCCTCCTCTCATCATCTTTCCTTCTGCTGATTCCTCTGAAAATTAATAAGTGTCATCCTTACGGGGTTTTGAATTCACATATAAAATTTCGTGTCGTTACATGCATTCTATCAGCAGTTTCTATGTTAAGCCTTCCCAAATCCCCCTACACATTTTTTTTTTTTTTTTTTTACCATATTTGTAATTTAGAGGTCGGAAAAAATAAAAATATGTGTGCCTATGAACATGATAACACGATAAAATGAAACAATTTTGTTTTCTTTCATTGTTTTCGCAAAATCCAATAAACGTCTAAATAATTTTTTTTTTTTAAGTCTTCGGTAAATCAGTAGCATTGTATTTTCCCAGAACCAATTAATGAATTAAGTTTTTTAAGTTTATTATCGTGCTCACAGACACACACACTTGCAGACTTTTTCTTTCATTTTTAGTATCAGAGGGTTGGAAAATAGGAAATGATGGTGAAAATCCAAATTCAAATTTCCTACTGATTACATAACTTTTCTCTTTGTATATTTTTGTCACTTCTCCTATACAATAGAACCTCGATTAACCATGTCTTGATTATCCGTGTTCGCGATTATCCATGGTGTGTATGCAGTAAGTATTGATTCCTAGAAACTTAGAGACAGAGTAGAGTGACAATGATGACAGTTTTTGGCACTAAAGAAGGAAACATTCAGACAAGTCAAGCAATGGAAGCAGTTGATGTTCTGAACTTCTGCGAACAGGAAAATATTGACTGATGACATCATGAATTTGAGAAAAATTGAAGAAAAACAAAGGTTTACTTCAAGCCCTGATAACGTTATAACATGACATTGTACACACATATTTAATTCGTTAAAAAAAGAAGTGACTCGATTAACCTTGTTTTCATTTATCCGTGTGACCCCCCCCCCCCCCCCCCCCCCCATTACCTCGGATAATCAAGGTTCTCCTACATCTTATCGAGACTAGTCATCTAGGCAAACTAGAACTGTGTTAGTTATCTGACAAAGATTTAGATCAAGACAATTCGAGAAAACTGTAAGAATTAGGCGAATGGGGGGGAGGGATGAAAGTGAGGGAGGGTGTTGTGAGTTCTAGTGAAAGGGAATTACAAGGACGGACGGCAAGGTGAGACGAGATCCTGTGGAGCTACCAGCGTCCTAGCATTGTGTCAGTTCAGTCCGGGTTGGGAGGTTGGACCAACAGGTTCCATAGTCTCTCTCTGTGTGTCTGTCTGTCCTTCTGGGAATATAACTCTTCTTATATGGCGCCATCACAGATTCTTCCCACCTTAGACTACTTTCAGGTATGTACCTTAACTGACGTATTAACATGAGATATTTCGGGTTTTGCTAATTTGAATCTGAATATTATCCCGAGTTATCTTGGGCTCAAATTTTTTTTTTTTATCTGGGTGTACTATCTCGTGTTTACTCTTTGTAATTCTTGACTATGACATACTCGTATAAAGCGCTTCTAGTACAGTTGCCATAGATGGCGCGAGTCGTGAACAGCGCACCCTCTCAGGTCAGAGAGACATTTTGCAGAATTATTTCCTCCTACTGAAAAAAAAAAAAAAAAAACTAATCCCACTAGGATATGTGCAATATGCAGTCAAAAAAGAGACCATCATGGTAAACCCATTCGACGAGAATCGCGATACTTCTGCCCCGACTGTCAGGTCGCGCTATGTGTGGCGCCGTGTTTCAAAACATATCACACCCAATTTATATTTTAATTAATTTAGTTAATCATTTTTTATTAATTTATTTTAAGTTTTATTCTGGGTTTATGCACTTTTATGAGAATAATTTTTTTTTTTATTTATTTTTTTTTTATGAGAATAATTAAAACATTTTAGCTGGTTTTGTTAGTATAACTTGTATTTTATGACCTGCCCCAGTTAACTCGTGAAAATTTAACATTTTTTGGGACTCCACTTTTGGACATAAATAAAAGGCCAAATTTGAAAAATGTGAGAGGCCTCACTTTTATATGGTGGTATAAAGAGTAGCACAATTAGTTATAAAAAAAAATGGATAATTTTTGAAACGCATTTTGTAAAAAAACTGGTTAGTCAGGTGGTTAAATTAACTTTAATGATAATACAGGAAAATCTATGTTCTCGTGTCCGTTAAACATGGTAATAGGATACGTCATAAAAATACTGGCAATGTACTTCCCCAGCACAAATTAATCATTTAAGTTTTCACTCTCCCTCCAAACACAATCGACCTTTTGGGCTATTTATCAACAGTTACTGTTGTGTCTTCTGGTTATTATTTTATTGTTTATTATTCAACTGTTATTATAAGGGTTTTTGAGTTGAGCCCCCTTCTCTGATACCTCTATTCCCTTCGGCCGATTTTGCTAAAAACTGATAGATGTGGTCCTTATGAGGATATACATTTTAATTTAGGATTTCAAGATGTTACATTCATCACCAGTTACTTATTAAGGTTTTTGTGTTAAGCTCCCTCGTTCTCTTCGGCCGATTTCGCTGAAAATTAATAGGTGTCATCCTTTAGGGGTTCTTAGTACACGTATACAATTTCATGATACATTCATTCTATCGGAAGTTATAGTGTTTATAAATAGACAGGAGATTTTTTTCCCCCATTTTTGGAATCAGGTCGAACCTCTTAAGTTAATTTCGATTCTAACTTAGAATTATTTTATTACTTCCTCAGTTATACGAAGTTAAGCGGGAAGTTATGTAATTGGTCAGAAATACGGTGATATTTTCAACGGAATTTACGTTTTTTCGACCGATTACAAACATGAAGAAAAAAAAATGCATTCTGTCTGCATATGAGTCTGTGTACACAATACTCCAAGCAGAATGAACATGTCGGCACGAAATTTTGTATGTAAATCCAAAAACCAACGGAGCTGAAACTTAGTTCATTAAGTTCGCGCAGGGGATGTACATTGCCTGTGCTTTACTAAGGTCTTTTAACTTTTTATTTCGTTAGTCCAAAAGTCCAGAAATAAACTCTCAGTGGATTTGCCTCCTCCAGTTTTTGGGTTAAAAGGCATCAATCTATCTCTTTTTTTTTATGGGTTTTCATAAGAACAAAAAAACATTTTTTTTGTTTCCTCGGTATTAAAACATTTTCATTTTAACTTATACACTAGAAACCGTTAAAAATCATAAAATTCAAGTGATATGGCCGGAAATGACCTTTGGCCTAGTTTACCTCGAGGGCCCTGACATACTATAATCGATAGCAGATATTGAATAATACAAGTCAAAGACAACTTAACCTAGTCTCATGCTTCTTGATCGATTTGAAGTAATGCCTTTTTAATAATATATCGCACACGACAGTTAGTTTACAAGGAACCTAATAAGAAAGAAACATAAGATAAATAAATAAAAATAATGTGTACATATATGTCGAAGTAGTTACAGGTTTTTATAGTAGTAACTCAAAAAAATGTTAAAATGGATGCAGCGGCGTCCATAGGGGGCATGATACTAATTATGTATCCATAATATGTCCTATAACATATAACGCATTAAAAAATATATATATATATTTTTAATGGGTAACTCTATTTTTTAGTAGAAATAATTTTTTATAATATTGAAAACATTTTTTATAATACATACCAATCACGAATTTGTATCTATTCTTATATCAATTATTTTATACCAAGAAATAGAGGGTGGGAAGTATTTATTATTTATCCGGCTCAGAGCAGCAGAAAAGTAAAAGCCCTGAATGAATGTATTTAATTTATTTACGAGAGAAAACAAATTTGAAAAATACGTGAAAAACTTGTAATTACCACTCAATATAAAATTTTCTTCTCCACAGTTTTTTTTTTTTAGAAAGTTTTAAAATATCCTCTTTAAACATTTATAAATAAAACAACGTAAATTATGTTCGTCGAGTTCTTCGTTTGTTTTGTCTCGCCTACTACCAGAGGCACTCTTCGTCGCTCTGGTGGAGCGATCTGTTTTTAATGAGTCTGTCATTGCATAGGCTCGGGAACAATGCTTCACGTCCTATCCGAAGGACGGTGAGCTCAATAGGCAAGCACTCGCGATTAATAGTAAGCAAATATCCAATGGATACGGTTCGAAAAACATATTTATTATTCTTTTACAGAAACGAGGTGTGTTCAACGGAGAATATAGAGGTTTTTTTTTATACCTAACATAAACATGGAAGACGAAAAAAATATTTAAAAAATCAGAATACTTTTGGGAGAATGTATTTTTAAAAATATGTATAATTAAATAATCCCTGGACGCTCCTTGTTTTTCAATGATATAATTGATTATGTATGCAAACGTGATCCATTTTTTTTAAATATAAATATTTGTAGAAGCGGGTGACCTTAGTATTTAAATATTTTCTAAATTTTTTAAAATTCCCCAGCTATACGAAGTATAGGGGAAGTTGTGTAGTCAGTCGGAAATTCTATGCGGAGTTTTCAACGAAATTTCAAAATTTTCCGACTATGTTTGTGTGAACATGGTAACTCCCGATAAGGTGAATGTATCGACAACTAAATTAATATGTGTATTCAGAACCCTCTAAAGATGACATCTATTGATTTTCAGCCAAATCGGCCTAAGGGGAGGGGGGGGGGGACAAAACCTTTAATAACTGCCGTTGTAATATATTGACACGAAATTTCATATGTAAATTCAAGCCTTATAAGGACAACATCTATTAATTTTCAGCGGAATCAAAAGAAGGGGAGGAGGGATCAAAGGAGGACTAAAAATTCCAATAAACTGCAAATATAATGAACTTATCGATATGGAATTTAATTTTTAAATTCAAAACACTATAATTTTTTATATTTTATATTTACTGGATATTTTTTTTTTATATATTAATTTACTTTTTAAATTATGTATTTTTAAATGTTTCATCAGACTGCCTGATGATGAGTGCAACCTCAAAAGCCGGGTAGCTCATAATAACAGAATCTGTGAGAGGTCAGACTAAATTTATATTTTGCAATTACTTTACACTACATCAGCCATCTTCTGGCTCCATTCCTCATTAAATCTGGGTTGGCCAAATTTAGGACTTCCAGAGTCGAGCTACCAGAGACTGGATAAGAACATTGTATATTTAGGTCCTTAGGAGTAAACACCATCCTACTCAGTATATATAACTTTTTAAAGTAGACTTCTTCAGGCGTGCTTTGCAACTTTACCACGCCTCCGCTTTATTCAACATTATATTTAATTTAATGGAAAGAAAGAAATATGATTAATATAATATATATTTAATAAATAAGAACTTAATAACTGAAGTGACACTTTATTAAGTCCAGATAGCATAAGAAATGCAAAGTTCTAAAGTGAAAGAACTCCCGTCATCGGGACCCTAGCAATTCTGCTGAAAGTCCTCATCCAGGTTCCTTTCCCAGAGATTAACTAGCACTCTTTCAAGAAAGCTGATTCCATCTCTTCACCTCCCAATCGGATCCAATCTGAAAAGTACCATAGTCCATGAAGGGACGTTTATTTGTTCCTGGCTAGATCCATTCACCGAGATCATCCTCTGCTTGTGGCTCATCTTGGCGAATGGATCTAGCTTGCCTGGGAGGGAGTGGTAAAAACGACTAATCTAAACATGGACGTGTCAATCAAAACTCACACGATCTTGCTTGCTTATTGGTTATAGGTAGAACCCGGATTTCGTGCAATAAAAAGGCCAAAATGTGCAACAAAAAATAAAATTCTGTCATTAACTGTTTTTCTGCGAAAAAAAAAAAAAAAAAAAATCTAATTTGTGATTGTAATGTGGCATTTTTTGTAGCAGCTTACATATAATGTGGTAGATCCAATCCAATATCTTCACCATTTATGGCCGCATTGTATTGTTTGAGTTGATCATATCGGGAATTTTTTCTCAAAACTGTTGTAAAGTCGATTAACAAATGTATACATTTTCAAACTAACTTACAAATAAATTTTCTAATTACGACAAAATATGCAATATTGTTCAGTAAAAACCTAAAACGTGCAATTTCGTGCAAAATAAAATTCATGTATATTAAACAGGATGCCTTAATTTGTAAAAACAAATTGTTATTTAATAATTTCAAGAAAGCGAAAAAAAATGCAAGGGCTTAAGGTGAGACTATGACTGGTTGGGGGCGACCATCGGCGGATCAACAAGGACGATCCATGATCATCAGAACCGACTGAACACTGGATAGCCGATCTCTGTCACCAGCTGCCCCTATTACATTAATAACACAAATTATGGAGTACTTAATAGGTGTTAACCCGTAGTCAGTTATTCTGACTCATGCCCTTTCGAACCCTCGACCTTGAGCTCAGTAAGCAAGTACGCATACCACTGTGCTACCGGCACCCTCGTTAATACTTACAGGCTAACCTATTGAATATTCCATACATAACCTTTAATTGTTTGTTCCTTTTTGTGACATGCCCGGGCTTTAATTACCAGGTCATATCGCCTACTACCATTGCGGTCTATGCACTATGGGAGCTTTAAATTTTACTATTCGGGTATAGTACAGTAACCAAGCACGCTAACGATGCCCCCAATGTTAAAACAAAAAAAACAAATAACATAATACATTATTAGTTTTTGAAATACTTTCTTACAATAACAACGTTAGAAAATAACAAACATAATGAGTGGTTCTTATATTATCACCCGTTACACAAAAGTAAATATAATATTTTTTTGTTGTTGTCTTCAATAAACAACCGATAAAAACAATTTTAAAAATATACATATTTTAAAAATAAAATAAGATAGATGTTATCAGTTCTACTAGAATGAAACTTTTCCATCATCTACCTGGTAAATCTAGTTTTGTCTTCTCTTTTCATAATTACTTTTTAAAAATCTTTGTCTATGAAAGTCAGTCTCAAAGTCACTCTCAATTCTACGCTGTAGAATGAAAGAAAGCAAACCGCTGACGCCCTCCTTCGGGGGGGACGTTAAGCTATGGTCCCGAGCCTTTACGATGTCAGGTACTCGTTAAAGACCCCTACCCTAGGTGAATAAAAATTTAGGATAGGCAAAGTTCAGGACTCCTATAGTAGCGTCGGGCTCATGTCCACCAGAGTGACGAAACAGTGCTCTGGTAGTAGGTGATATGACCTTATAGTTGGTCTCGAGTCACAATAACTAACTACTTTATTGTGTAAGGTTATGGCTGGTCGGTGGCGTATGTGGATCGGTGGTCGGTCCAACCCTTTATACCGTTTTTTTCTGCGTCCGTCAGGATCCGACAAACCTGAACACTGGGTAGCCGGTCTTCGTCAGCAGCTGCCGCAGATCCAGTCCCAGGTATGATCCAGTCCCGCGAATCAACTCCACGCTGGCCTCGTCATACAGCAGGCATTCGAGGACCACATGTTCTGCAGTCTCAATGTCCCACATGAAAAGTTTGGGTATTTCTTCCTCCTAAAGAAAAATAGTTTTGAATTAAAGTCTCCGTGATAATATAACATAATAACAACTACTGGGGAGCCATGGTGGCCGTGCGGGCTAGAGCGTAGGGCTTTGGTCGCATGGTCTCACAATGGTTTGCGGGTTCGAATCCCGTCCAGGAGTGAGTTTTATTTCGTAGATAGAACTCCCTTCTGGGGCCATGGATGTCCTAAATAATTAGATAAATACAGTGACATGGCTAATATGCATCGAACATAAGGCCAAAAAAAAAAAAAAAAAAAAAAAAACTAACTACTGTATGAAATGTTTTGGGAGTGTGTGAGATAAGAAGATAACACATTAATAAATCCGAGATAGAATTTAGCGGTTACGAAAGCTTATAAACTTGATTTTTTTAATATTTTTTATTTACGAGAAGCTACTCACTAACAACATGTATATACACTGATTGTCAGAGGGCGCCGGTAGCTCAGTGGTATGCGTGCTTGACTTCTGAGCTCAAGGTCGTGGGTTCGTAGCCAGACCGAGGCCCTTCGTTGAGCGATGGTTCCGAGCCTGTACGATATCAGGTTAAAGACCCCTACCCTAGATGAATAAAAATTTAGGATAGGCAAAGTTCAGGACTCCTATAGTAGCGTCGGGCTCATGTCCACCAGAGTAACGAAAGAGTGCTCTGGTAGTAGGTGATATGTATATCTTGTAGTTGGTCTCGAGTCACAATAACCAACTACTTTATTGCGTGAGGTTATGGCTGGCCGGTGGCGTATGGCGATCGGTGGTCCAACCCGTTATACCGCTTTTTTCTGCGTCCGTCAGGAGCCGACAAACCTGAACACTGGGTAGCCGGTCTTCGTCAGCAGCTGCCGCAGATCCAGTCCCAGGTATGATCCAGTCCCGCGAATCAACTCCACGCTGGCCTCGTCATACAGCAGGCATTCGAGGATCACATGTTCTGCAGTCTCAATGTCCCACATGAAAAGTTTGGGTATTTCTTCCTCCTAAAGAAAAATAGTTTTGAATTAAAGTCTCCGTGATAATATAACATAATAACTAACTACTGGGGAGCCATGGTGGCCGTGCGGGCTAGAGCGTAGGGCTTTGGTCGCATGGTCTCACAATGGTTTGCGGGTTCGAATCCCGTCCAGGAGTGAGTTTTATTTCGTAGATAGAACTCCCTTCTGGGGCCATGGATGTCCTAAATAATTAGATAAATACAGTGACATGGCTAATATGCATCGAACATAAGGCCAAAAAAAAAAAAAAAAAAAAAAAAACTAACTACTGTATGAAATGTTTTGGGAGTGTGTGAGATAAGAAGATAACACATTAATAAATCCGAGATAGACTTTAGCGGTTACGAAAGCTTATAAACTTGATTTTTTAAATATTTTTTATTTACGAGAAGCTACTCACTAACAACATGTATATACACTGATTGTCAGAGGGCGCCGGTAGCTCAGTGGTATGCGTGCTTGACTTCTGAGCTCAAGGTCGTGGGTTCGTAGCCAGACCGAGGCCCTTCGTTAAGCGATGGTCCCGAGCCTGTACGATATCAGGTTAAAGACCCCTACCCTAGATGAATCAAAATTTAGGGTAGGCAAAATTTAGGACTCCCACAGTAGAGTCGGGCTCATGTCCACCAGAGTGACGAAAGAGCCCTCTGGTAGTAGGCGATATGACCTCGTAGTTAAAGCCCGGGCATGAGGCATAAAACCTAACCTAACCTACACTGATTGTCCTTTTTTTAACATATGTTTTTTTAAATTATGTACTGAGAAATAAATGATATCGATTATTAATTAATTTTTTTTTTTTTGCCCTTATGTACGGTGCATATTAGCCATGTCAATGTGTTATTTAGTTATATTTACGACATCCAAGGACCCGGGAGGGAGTTCTATCTACGAAATAAAACTCACTGCCGGACGGGATTCGAACTCGCAAACCATGGTGAGACCATGCGACCAAAGCCCTACGCTCTAGCCCGCACGGCCACGGTTCCCGATTATTAATTAATTAAAAATTTCAAATAATAAAACAAATAAATAAAACAAATAAATAAAACATCTGGGGGGCGCCACACCACGCCCCTTCCAGCGTCAGCGATGGTCAGCCTGGTGGAGATAAGCTGATTTTAGTCTATCGATGGCCACCGTCACCGCTTTCTCCGCTCTGCTGATGGTGTGTGTGAAAACTGACATTATTGCAGAGATATTGTGAAATAATTCAAATGGACTTGAAAGAAATAAAACTTGTTTATTTATGATATTGTCTAATTTCACCAACTATATTTACATGGGAGTACTTTCCGTATTTCTACCAATGTCTTATCTCTTATGCTTTTGGCTGAGGATGGTAGAAATACCGAAAGTACTCCCATGTAAATATAGTTGGTGAGATTAGACAATATCATAAATAAACAAGTTTTATTTCTTTCAAGTCCAGATGGTGTGTGTGTTCCTCCGGCGATGTAGCACCTCAAAGAGACCGCCGCGCGTACATTTTACTCTGGCTGGGTATCTCGCTCCGGCGTGCCAGACCGGATAACTACTGATCAAGGTCGCCAGTTTGAGTCCGGCCTCATTTCGGCTCTCGGTCGGCTGCTGGGAACGAAGAGAATTAAAACCACTGCTTACGTCGGGATCACCAATTTAGCGGTAACGAAAGCTAATAAATGTGATAGTAAGATGTTGTGGGACGAGATTTCTAATAGAATTAAAAGACGTTGTCTTCCCACTGTTTTATTTTATACCAGAACCGGTTTTCGACGCAACAGCGTCATTATCAGTGGTTCATCCCACTTACACAGCACAGCGGTTGGAAGATAACCCGCTGTGCTGTGTGGGTGGGATGAACCACTGATGATGACGCTGTTGCGTCGAAAACCGGTTCTGGTATAAAATAAAACAGTGGGAAGACAACGTCTTTTATTTCTATTATAAAGCTAATAAACTTCATTTTTTAAATAGTTTTTATTTACGAGAAGCTACTCACTAACAACATGTATATAGGTACATTGATTGTTCTTTTTTTTAAATATGTTATTTAAATTACTGAGCAATAAATTATATCGATTATTAATTAATTAAACATTTCAAATAATAAAATATAAAACATCTGGGGGGCGCCACAAGACCTACTACTCCCTTTAAAGTGAGGGCTTTGGGCACACTTTCCTGTTATATATTTTAGCATAACTAAATTTATTTTTTTATTTTTTTTAGAACGTAATCAATTTGGTTATACTTTCAAACTCTATTTATTTTTTATTTCTTTGTAAAAAGAAAGATTTAAAAAAACCAATCAGGTATGATATCACCTCGTTAAAGTTATTTTTAAAATATTAATTAAATATATATTTTTCCCTCTAGTAGGATCCCTTATCATATCCCTTATCAATAATACTGTCACTTAGGTATGAAGCTGTCAAAAATAAGACATTCTGATAAAGGTTACATTTTATTCTAATATTCGTATTTGCCTTGTCTAAGGAATATTGTGTACGTTGTCCTCTTGGGGAGGGGGAACAATGAATAAAGTATAATTTGTAATTACTAAAGATGAATCATCAGTGATGTACTTCCTCAGTAAGAATTAATCAATTATGTTTTTGCTCTCTTTCCAAAATCAGTTTGGGCTTAAAATCAATAGTAGTTGACTTACATTTATTACATTGGTAGTTAATAAGGATTACAACAGCAATTATTAGAGTTTTTGCGTTAAGCCCTTCCCCAAAATCTCCCCCTTTCCAAGGGTGCCGGTAGCTCAGAGGTAGCGTTCTGCTTACTGAGCTCCAGATCACGAGTTAAAAATTTGAGCACGCCCTCCTTCGGTAGAACATTAAGTGATGGTAAACTTTTGAACTCCCATAGTAGAGTCCGACTCGTGTTCACCGGAGCGATGAAAGAGCGCTCCATCAGAGGCGGGAAAGGGGAGAAGAGGGAATTGATTCAAATACCCTAATAACTGTAATTTCCCAAACAATCAATTAGCTTTGGAGGGAGAGCGAAAACTTAAGTAATTAATTATGGTATAATTATTAAACGAAAAACATAATAAACGTTAATTATCGATATATATATTATTGAAAGCCTATCGAAGGCAGGTTACTTACTCTCCTCTTTCCCATTGTCCGATTTGCCTGAAAATTAATAGATGTCATCTTTATGGGTCGACTTATAAGCAAACCTCTGAAAAAAAGGTAGATTAAAAATTAAAAAAAAAAATTTTACACAATAAAATTTGGGGTGGGATGACGACGACAGACCCCCTATAAAAATCCTGATTTTATTTATTTAAATATTTTTAAAAAAGTCCGGTCTTTGGAGTTTTGAATAAAAGTGAATTTACATTACACAAACCTGAAGACCTTGGATCGGCACAGCCGATATTCACAAAACATGGCTAAGAACCATCTCGCAAATACCAGCATTTGAAACAAAAAAAAACCGCTTTGAAATCGGTTCAGCCGTCTTGGAGCTACGATGCCACAGACAGACACACGTAGACCAAGACTTCAAAATTAACAATCACATCTCGTAAACCAGGTTCTTGAGGACAGACAATTTATCCCCTCTCTCGAATTGAGGAGATTGACTTCATGTCCTGTGCTTTGAAGGTATTGTAAAAATTCAATGCTTAATATTTTTAACCCCCGATGCAAAAGGAGAAGTGTTATAAGTTTGAAGCCTTTGTGTGTGTATGTGTGTCTGTCTGTGGCATCTTAGCTCCAAGACAACTTAGCCATGTTTGGTGAAAAGCGGGTATGCCGTTTCCAATATCTTCAGATGAACTTGAAAGAAATAAAACTTGTTTATTTATGATATTGTCTAATTTCACCAACTATATTTACATGGGAGTACTTTCGGTATTTCTACCATCCTCAGCCAAAAGCATAAGAGATAAGACAGTCTTATCTCTTATGCTTTTGGCTGAGGATGGTAGAAATACCGAAAGTACTCCCATGTATATATAGTTAGTGAAATTAGACAATATCATAAATAAAGAAGTTTTATTTCTTTCAAGTTCATTTGAATTATTTCACAATATCTCTGCAATAATGTCAGTTTTCATCAATATCTTCAGGTTTCATCAGAGGCTGTGTAGGGATCTCGGCCTCTATTACAGCTAGAGACTTGAAGTTTGAGCTCAAATGTTTATTAGGCAAGCCCTTCCCCCAAAGTCCTTCATGCCCCCCCCCCCCCCCCCCCCAAAAAAAAAGATCTTCCCACCAAGGTTTCAGCAAAAAAAGAATGAATGAACAAACAATTTTTTTTGTGTGTTTTTTTTTTAAATTGTTAATTTAATTACCTTATATTATATTTTTAATCCACATTGTAAATGATTAAGTAGTCTTTAAACCGACTGAATATCAACTAGGACTATAGTTCAAATGGCTTGCAACTAACTCCAGTCTTCGGTACATTAAAATTCAGCTCTATGCTACTATTTCATTCCCGACTCTTTGATGTAACTGCTCTAACTGTCATCATCATCAGTTCTGTTAGTCACAGACAAAACCTATTTGCCATTTGTTTAAAGAGAGAATACTAGAATTGTGAGATGACTTGTTGCAACTAATGTATTATGCCCAAGATGCAGGTTACACAAGGGAAAGTGAGTGAAGTGAACGGACTCTAGCAGGTATGTGATGGTATTTGGGTTGGCCGCGCTTATTGGGATAGGTCAGTGGGTCTCCTGTATCTCAGCCTTTGTATATTTACTATAATTGATCCTCAATACATTTTACTTCCCCAGGTCTACTAAGTATAGAGCAAGTTATGTAATCGGTCAGTCATTCAGAGTTTTCAAACGGTTCGATTGCCTTGAAGGAATAGTACAATTGCAATTGATTGATTCGTGATAAGTACATAGCCGATGATAATGATAACATACTCCATCTTCTCATAACTTGTCCAATGTTAAACCAATACAGAAACAAATTTATCAATAAATATATTTCACACTATAATTCAATCTCCGATAAAATAATTAATTTGTTAAATATTGATGACGATGAAAATTAAGAAATCAATAATATATTTATTTTCGTAGCTAATAGTTTAAAATTTAGAAAAACAGTTTTATTATGATTTTCCCTCTCACCTTCTACAATTCAATATAACACATTTCACAACAGTTGGTATTTTTATTTTCTTTACTTCGGCCCATATTTATAATGTTGTATCTTCCAAAATTAATTTGTTGTTTAATTAAGTTTGTTATATTTTATAATTTTAATTATACGTTGTATTGATATATAAACTTTTATATATTATGTTATATATATATAAAATGTAAATATTAGACTCATGTGTGAACTAGTAAGGTCAACCCTTGCTATGCGATTTGTATCTCTATAAGCAATAAAGTTTCATTTCATTTCATTACATATTATTTAATCCCCCCTCTGATCCTCTTCTTCGGCTGATTCCTCTGAAAACCAATAGGTGTCGTCTTTACAGAGCTTTGAATTTACATATATAAAATTTAGTGTCATTCTATCAGGAGTTATCGTGTCCATACACTCACATACATACAGGACAAACGGCCATTTTTTTTTTTTTTTTTTTTTTTTCCCCTTTCTGGAATCCCCTGATTTTGGAACTACCTGGTCGGAAAACATGAAATTCTGGTGAAAACTCAACATCTAATTTGTAATCGATTACATAAATTCCCCACGTATAGCTGGGTGAGTAAAAAACAGGTTACATTTGGCGATGTGCGGTGGGCGGCTGAAAGCCACGTTCTGGAGGAACGTCTCAGTCCATGGAAGCTATGTCCAGTTCCTTATGAATTATACTGCCTCTCACTAACCTGTTAGTGGAAAACTGTAGAGATTAATCTCGGCTCAGCAACCATTCCGGATCTTAAGGCATGCTTGCAGTCTTAGCTAATATGGTACTAGCGGTGGTTGCTTTCCAAGCGGCACCCCCAAATGAGGTTGGTTTCGTAATGGCGGTGGTTGCTGGGGCACCATAGGACCCAGGTTCTGACTGGGTCCAATGTTAGAACTAGGGCCAAATAGTAGGTCTCCTGCGTCCTCCCTTTTTGATAGGATCCATGGTGACAAGGGCTTCGGATAGGTGTTGCCATGGGTCCGCACATCTCTAAGGGTGTACCAGTAGTCATATACGCCTCTCACGAACCACGTGTACGTTGAAATCTATATGAAGGATTTTTATTTTGAAATGTTTGTAGGTCTGTTTTTCTTGCACTGAACCGAATGGACGTAATAATGCACACAATTTTGATGCAATTTAGGCCGTCACTACGCCTCGGTTGCGATTAATGAATAGTTGGGCCCGGGTTTATATGCATTTGCATATTCGTTTTTATGCTTCACACATCAGTTATGTAGTTTTTAAAACATGTTGTAGCCCAAAGGGAATCAATTAAAGCAACTTTTATTTTGCATACTTATTTTGTTTTACTTGCATATTTCCCAATAATAACTGCTTATTATATGCACATATTTAAGGTTTTCTATTGCACATAAGTCTGAGCCCTAATGATTAGATAAAAGTGTGAGAGGTATACTACATATGTTATTTTCATGGGAGCGACTCAAAAACCATAATAACTTCCGATGTAATGAATGTACTGACACAAAATTTAGTCTAACCATTCAGAAGCCTCTAGGCAAGTCAACATTTTTATCCCAGAACAGTTGGTTGCTTTTGGAGGGAGAGTGAAAACATACTTGGGAAGAAGAAAACAAATTGTATTTCCTTGTAAATTTTCTGATATTTCTTTCAGTGTTACTTTCTAAAATTTTGAACAGAGAGACATGCTAGAAGAGGCGCCACTTTTGTCTCAAATTTTGTTAAATGATACCTCACATCAAGAGAACCTGTTTCTTTCAAGGTTGCGATGCGTCCAAGTCTTTTTTTTTTAAAGATTTTTCGAAGGACATTTTTTATTTTAGAGAGAAAAAAAATTTTGTAGCTAAAATAAGCCAGGCCTCTCACCGTTTATCCTCAACATTTATATAATTTATCGATGTTTTCTTTTTTATAGGATTTGAGTTTTAAAAAAAATATGTATATTTTATTATTAAACTTGAACCCTGGAATTCTTTTTTTTATACTTAAAATATTGTATACTATTTCTTGGAGATTGCCGCACGGCGAATATGATCAGACCAACAGGGTAGGCAAGTGGCACTCCTAATATGCAGATCCACGTTGGACTGCAGTCTAATGACACGTCACCGTCTTATGAACTTGTAGAACAATTCAGCGTTACATATTGCATAAATATAGAGAAAACAAATCGTCAGTGAATCACCAGCATTGAACTTCCCCAGCACATTTTCGCTTTCCTTTCAAAATAATTTCGGCTAAACATCTAAAAATTAATAGGTGTCGTTCTTATTGGGCTTTGAAATTACATATGAAATTTTGTATCAATACATTCATATGGCAGTTATTAGAGTTTTTATATTAAGCTTATTAGTCCCTTAACTCCCTTTCCTTTGATCGATTTGGCTAAAAATCAATAGATTTCTGGATACACGTATAATATTTTGTGTTGATTTTCTTATATATACGTAAAATAATATTCATTTTTAGACTCCGTTAATTACTTTTATATTAAATGTGTTATTTTTTTATAAAAGCATTCTTGACTTTGATATTTCAGTAGAGATTTAATACGTGAAATTTTACATGTGTGACCTGAACCCCAGAAGGCAACACCTATCGATTTTCAGCCAAATCGGCCTAAGAAGAGTGGGGTTAGGGGACTACTGCCGTTGTAATGAAAGTAATCAAAATTTTATATGTGAATTCAAAACGATACAAGGACGACACTTATCAATTTTCAGCGGAATCGGGAGAATAGAGGGGGCTCAACTCATAAACCCTAATAACTGCTATACTTAAAATTTAGTATGAGGAATTAGGAACCTCTTTGTTAGTCAATTGTTGAATATTAGCGCAAACAGTTGACTGATTTTGGAAGGTGGCCAAAAGTTAATTGATTAATTCGTACTGGGGGAAGTACAAGGCCGGTGATTCACCGACGACTTTTTTGGTTTCATAAAGTTTTAACGGCATTTATTGGAAATATTTCTTGAAATATAAGTTAACATTTAAGAAATACTACAATATACTACAAATTTCGTTAGTCGAGGGCGCCGGTAGCTCAGTGGTATGCGTGCTTGTCTTCTGAGCTCAAGAACGTGGGTTCGAAACCCAACCGAGGCCCTTAGTTTATTTTATCTGGGAGGTAAAATAAACTTAAGCACGCCGTCCTTCGGATGGGACGTTAAGCGATGGTCCCGAGCCTGTACAATGTCAGGTACTCGTTAAAGACCCCTACCCTTGGTGAATAAAAATTTAGGGTAGGCAAAATTTAGAACTCCCATAGTAGAGTCGGGCTCATGTCCAACAGAGTGACGAAAGAGCGCTCTGGTAGTAGACGATATGACCTCGTAGTTAAAGCCCGGGCATGAGTCATAAAACCTAAATTTCGTTAGTTAAAAATGTTATTTAAAAAAATTTAAATTATTTGAAATTGTAGTAGCAAGTCTCTCATATGATATATAAGTTGTCGAATGAATCTGGCTGCTGATGATTTGTAATAAAGCGAACGTACAAAAACTGCAGATGGGAGTAAACGTCTACGGATTAATATGTTTTGAAACCAAAAATAAATTGTATAATAGTGTAGTTGTCAAAAATATATTATTGTGAACTCAAAATCTCCTTCCAGAACCTAACTATTGATATGATTTTAATGAATTTTTAAATGGACTTTAAAATTATAGTTGTTATCTGACTTCTCCATTAAGAAAATATTGTTGTTTTTATTGAGTAAATGTTATTATAATTATTATTGTTAGTTATTGGGGTAATTTTACGTTCTCGTATTATTTGACTTTTGGTTTTGTAGCAGAAATGTGTAATGTATATCTGTTTTTTTTTATCGAATGCCTATTTTCTTTATGCCTTAACCACTTTGATGAGACATTCTAAAAATCATAATTTTTCTCTGTTAGAAACCGATTTAAGGAAGTTAAATATAAAATAAAAGCCTTTGTAAATCAAGGAAGGAAGAATTTTGTATATATACTTTTTATACTATTAATATATTAATAAGCCCAAAATGCTCTGTCAATTTTTATCATCTATTTAATTTTTTTCTTAGTTACATAGATTTTCTTTTTTTTTTTTTTACATATTCTCTTTTATTTATATAGATACTTTTATTTATTTATTTTCATCATTATTAAGCTGTTAATTTTATGTTTTTTCATATTAATCTTTTGTTTATCTATATTTATAATTGTCTAGTTTTTCTACAATGTAGCACTAATTTTTTTTTTTTTTTTACGACATACTGATATCATTTTTTATTCTTCCTTTTCCGTACTCTATATATATTTATTCTTAGGGGACCTCGTTCCCAGAATAATAAAATTTCTTTTCATTTATTTTCATTTCAAAATGTCTTTATATTAAAATAACTTCGATATAATCGATGAGACAAAATTGATATTTACACTGATATGGAACATGGAAAGGCAAAAATAATAATAGAAGAAGGTGAAATAGGGAGATGAAGGCGGCTAGCTGGGAGCTTGCAAAGAGGAATAGTGAGAGGGGGCGGCTGAATATGTGGGCGTGTGGGGGGCCTTAACATAGAAACCCTAATAACCTCCGATGTAATGAATGTATTGATTCGGAATTTAGAATGAGGATTCAGAAGCCTCTATTTAAGTCACCAATTTTTTTTAGCCTAAACGGTCATTTCCTTTTAAAGGGAGAGCGAAAACTTTATTTATTCATACATGCTGGGGAAGTACATTCCTGTGATTCACCTGTCTTCTTTTTCATTATTTATTATATTCTATTTTTTTTTAAATTCTTCTCAGCATTTTACTTTTTTTTTAATATTAAACTACATCTAAGCGTGTTCGCTTACTGAGCTCGAATTTGCGGAAACCCTGCCATGGCCTTTGGGTCTTTTATCTGGAAGGTGCAAAAAAACCTGGAGCACGCTGTTCTTTGGATGGGACGTTGAGCGATGGACCCGAGCCTGTAGGAAGTCGGTACTCATTAACGTCCCCCCAATCTAAATTTAGGGTAGACAAAATTAAGGTCTCTCATAGTAGATTCGTCTCATGCCCATGGGAGCGACGAAAGAGCGTTCTGGTAGTAGGCGATCATCTAAATAATGTAAAGTATGGACTACGACATACTTGGGGTAAGAGTCGTATGTCCAAAGAAACTGATTTTTACTTTCAGTTAAGTTTAATTTCCCAAATTTCCCTCAAAAAAAGTCTAGAAGATGCGAAAATATTGGTAGCTTTGAGAAGCAAGCTGCGTCGGACCCCCAAGTTATGCCACCAATTGAATGATGGCAGAAGTTGCAATGAACCACTCCCAAACGGGTTTATTTATAAGTGTGATCCGGTTGTTCTGGAGTTGATGGTTGGCTCCTGGAGGATCTGGTTGTTTTTCTGGAGAGTCGACCTTGGAGCCTGATGTGTGCTGTGGAGGTAGGGCCGTTCGGCCTTGAGGACCGGTTGTCCAAATGTCAAGGTCTTCTTGCCGCGCCCGCCTCCCCTAAACTGCACATCTCACTCTCTGTAAACAGACTCTCCCCCCACCCCTCTCTCTGAGACCATTGGACACTTACTAATGTCATTTCTTGTAACGGACTTTGTCACCTTAGGCGAGAGCTATAGTTGGATTTACGTTAAGATACAGTAACCTCTCCTTATGGACAATTTTGCGATGTCCCTGGCCGAAATATAGGAAAACAATGTATGTTTAACCCCCTCACAACGGACACCCCTCTAACAGACGCGGACAACCAATTTTTCGTCTCAAGAGATAAATTTACCTTTCCTAAGCGAAAGAATTCTACTTACGAAAGAATTCATTTGAAAAATGTAATTTTGAATGCTTTTTATTATTCGTAGAATTCGCTGTTTGTGAAACAGGCTTTAACTTAAAATCCATAATAACTAATAACTATTATAATAATTATTATTAATTGTGTTTTATCTAATTACCTATTGTTCGGTTTTACTGTACATAAATTGTGTCTTCTATGAACTTCTTTTCTGATCAGCCCTCATCATCGGGAAAAACAACTCTTCGTAGGTATCCTAGTCACTACTGAACCTGACAGGTCAAGAAAGTCGCAGAAAACCGAGGGGAATTGTTAATATTTTTCATGTTTTCCGATCAACTTTCCAACGAGAAGATGGATTCGTGGTTTACAGTTTCATTTATTGGGGTGCTGTAACTTTGCCTAAGCCATCCAACATCACCGGTCCTTCTGATCCAAAGAAAATCCTAAGTACCATCGATGATGTACCCTATTAGTTATTGTGACTCATGCCCAGGCTTTTAACCTCGAGGTCACAATATGACCTCGAGGTTAAAAGAAAGGGAGAGCTGAAGAGATCCAAAAATGAGGGGAGGAACTGTTCACTCCCAATACTCCCCCGAGGCACTTTCTATCTTACCAAAGCAGATCTCTCGGCCAGCACCGCCTCAGTCTTCGGGGAACCTTTGAAAAACGGGATTTTAAGGTCGGTAACAAAAGGATCTTTAGGGTCACTATGGAGGGTATAATAGGGAGATTGAGGGCGCCGGTAGCTCAGACGTAACGTACTAGTCTAATGTGAAAAAACCTTTAAGACACCGTCCTACGAATGAGACGAAGGGTTAAGCGATGGTCCCGAGCATGTACGATGTCACGAACTCAAAGACCTTTACCCTAGGTGATTAAAAATGTAGGGTAGGCAAAATTTAAGACTCCCATAGTGGAGTCGGGCTCATGTCCAGCAGAGTCACGAAATGAGCGCTCTGGTGGTAGGCGATATTATCTGCCTCCACTGCTAGTCAGAGGCTAAGCAGATCTGAGGGATACGGGAGACCACCCGAGCTCCCGTGACCTCTAACTCCATTTAGTTGTAGGAATGGGATTGTATGAAGCGGAGGTGTCGCTGATGGTCTCTGAGCTTAACACTTGTTATTATTATAATTATCATTATTTAGCCAGGGGGAGAATGTTATTTCATAGATAAAACTATCAAAAATAGTCAATAGCTGTGAGGATAAAGACTTGGGCTTCCGCAATTCAAAATCTGTAGATTATCATAAATTACTAGGTTGGGACAAGACTGAGAATTCCTTAATGTTTGTGATTTCTCCATAATGTCCTTATTTCTTAAACATTTCGTAACCTTATCTTCTACGTTGAATTTTAAAACTTGGAATTTTTAGTAGGGATGATGTGACCCCAACGACATCTATCAATCGTTGGCGACGAAATGGACAGTAAATTTAATCTTTGGCGTAAAGTAATTAATTTATAATAGGTAAGTATGTGATAACTGGCGGGTGATTACAAACAGGTTGCATGGCCTTAGGCAAGACGCCAGCCAGCGTCACATCTGAAAGAGAAAAAAAGGAAATGAAGGAATTTTTTAATGAGTGTTGCTATAGTGCATTCCATGTGATACATAACGGTATCTACATGCTTATGTAACAGTTTTATATATTATAGACAAACCAATGGCGGATCATCTCACACACAGGTTACACGAAGGGCTCGCTTGGGCGCGTATTCCCTGAAAAGAAGCAGGGTTTCCTGGTTCATTGCGAGAGTGGGTCGGAACGGTGCTCCCCTGTCCGTATCGATGGGACAGGCGGCGTAACCTGCGCCACCGAGCGGGGATAGTGGAGCGGCCTACGGACTAAGGGCTATCGTAAGTAGGGCGGGCTCTTACGAGGCCGTAAAGGGCGGGCTTCTTAATCCTTCCCTGCTCAAGTAGCAGTAGAACCACCCGGTGCCCGTGGGAGATGATAAGGCTGTGCCCGGCTTGTATTTCGAGGGAGGATTGTACGTTGGGGATAGAAGGGCCCTTTACCTATGGGATTATAAAGGCGCACCCTTGGCCCGAGCCCTCGAGGGGGGGAGGGACAAGATGCTCTTGCTTCAGATTATCGAGGTCAAGCCCCCAACCACATCTGAGCGTTCAAAAACGTAGGGAATGAGGATAGGGAAACACGACAAGAGAACGTCCTTAGGGATTGGTACGCCTTCTTTCATCCCGGGCCCATAACCATTCTGAACCTCCATATGGTAAGAGTGCTTTCCAAGCTCATCTGTAAATATACTAACGATGAGACTGGGACCAGTATGAGGTAGCCAGAGTTCAAGAAGTCAATATGTTGAAAACTATCTAGCATCTAGATAATGGGCTTAACATAAAAACTCTAGTAACTTCCGATGTATCGATTGTATGTGAAATTCGGATGTAAGTCAACTATTAATGTTTATTCCGGCCAATTAATTTTGAAAGGAGAGCGGAAACTTAGCTGAATAATTCGTGCTGGGAAAAAGGCTAGGATTTAAAACGCACAGTAAAAAAAAAACCAGCTTACCGAGTAAGAAAGGTTAATTATACAGTACAAAATGATAAACGCACAGTAAAATGCAACACTGTAAATTTTAACCCAATAACTAAAAATGATTTGCCTATTAAATTAATTCAATAACACGGTTAATAAAGCGCAGTAGGAAATTTCAGAACACTCGGTAAAAAATTTGAATGCCCAGTAAAAAAATTAAAGACTAAGATTTAAAATGCACAATAGAAAATTGCCGTTTACCGAGTAAATCCAGTTGAGTTATCCGAAGAAATAAAATGTTCACCCTCCCGTCGTTCCTTTTAGTGAAACAGTCCAGGTTCTCCTAATGTAGAGAAACCCCATGGGGGAGCATAAAAAAAAAAACAGACTAATTTATTTACCGTGAATATATCCTTTTTACTCTGCCTTTATTTTTTTTACTATTCGTT
The DNA here is from genome assembly GCA_963662175.1 of Aradus depressus. Lineage (NCBI taxonomy): Eukaryota > Metazoa > Arthropoda > Insecta > Hemiptera > Aradidae > Aradus > Aradus depressus. The sequence continues at coordinate 42,780,059 of OY759215.1, forward strand.
AAATATTTTTATAATAATATTTAATTTATTTACTGTAAATATATCCTTTTTACTGGGCATTTATTTTGTTTACCAAACGTTAAATATTATTCTACTAGCATTTAATTTATTTACTGTGAATTTATTTTTTTTACTATTCGTTTACTTTTTTAACCATGTTATAAAATTACTCTGAATTTAATCTATGTGAATTAATTTTGTTACTGTGAATAATATGTTTTCTACTGAACTTTAACTACTGTACACAACTTTTTGCTATTGTGCATTTAATTTTCATCGCTGGGAAAACAAATTGCCGATGATTCACCTACAACTTTATTTAATAGTAGAGAGAAAGGTTGTACAGAGAAGCTACAGAAAATGGATATAACGTATTTACTTTGTTTGTTACCTTGACTTTGACGTACAGAGCTGCCGTCAAGGTACAGCTCTATCTATCACCTTGTTATGAGAACATAATATGTACTATCTATAATATAGATGATTAAAACAGTGAATATTTTGTTAAACTTTTATTTTTTAATGATACTAGCATGGTTGCCCGGCCTTGCCCTGTTAGTAAGTTTAAGCATGAATGTAGATATAGAATTCAAAAATATATAAAAACAATTTTTTAAATTTAAATACTACTTTGAAACATTTCTTATGGAAATTATTTTACATTTTTTGAGGAGCTATAACTTTTGTCAAATTGACCCTATCTCAAATCTTAGATCAAATTGCCAATTGGAAATTTAGTTGGGAACATTTTTGGTGAGAACCAATTTTTCAATAGGACTAACCGTTTTCGCGTAAATGGAGCATACATCCAAAACGTGTTTAAGTCATAAAGTTAGTTATTATGACTCATGTCCGGGCTTTAACTACGAGGTCATAACGCCTACTACCAGAGCGCTCTTTCGTCACTCTGATGGACATGAGCCCGACTCTAGTGTGTGAGTCCTAAATTTTGCGTACCCTAAATTATTATTCACCTAAGGCTTAACATCCTATAGAAGGACGGCTAGCTTAAGTTTATTTTACTTCCCAGATAGAATAAACTAAGGACCTCGGCTGGGTTTCGAACTCACGATCTTGAGCTCAGAAGGCAAGCATGCATACCACTGAGCTAAACGGTTCCCCTTTAAGTCATAAATATAAGCGGTACCTTGTAAAATGTATTTGCTTTCTCAATTCTCGTCTGGTTTCTGACAAAATCAAATCAGTTCTAAGTTAGATTTTTATTTCAACTACAAGTATCAATCACACACGCGCACAGAGAGACATCATCGCGAAAATGGTCAAAACACATTCAAAACCTCCAAAAATCTTGAAAACTCGATCTAGGATTTTCGCACGATTACTTCCTTATACTATAGGTATAACAAAAACAAAAAAACCTAGACGAAGACAGGATGAAATAATTAAATTAATCTGCTATAATATAGCATACATATTATATAGCTTACATATTATATAAGGTTATAATAACAGATGAAATGATAATGAGAACTCCCGGGAAAGCCGTGTTGCTGACCTGCCCCCCATTAAGAGTCCAGCACGCCGTCCTTCAGATGGGATATTAATTGATGATCCCAAGCTTGTGCGAGGTCAGGTACTCGTTGAAAGACTCCCACAGTAGAGTCAGACTCATGTCCACCAGAGCGACAAACGAGCGATATAACATCGTAGTTAAAGCCCGGGCATGAGTCATAAGAATAATCAATGCGACTCACGTAACTGTTTCTTACTCACTGTTTGTGCTATGTTTTTATTATACAGTTTAAATCGCTCTGAGGAATATGAAAATAAAAATGTAATTTTTAACGACAATAATTAAAAGTTATTTTCAGAAAAAGGCTGGATTTATTATATTTTAAAATGTAACAACTTATAAGTGTAATCTGGTAATAGGTTATAATTAATTAAAGCATTCCCAAAATTAATTAATTAATTTCATAAAAAAAAAATGTAATCGATAATCTTAAATATTTTACAACTAATTTATTGATAACCCGAGATTAAAATAATATATTTACATATATATTATTAATAAGGTTGATTCAGGAGCGAACATAAGATCAATTTCTGCTAAATTGATTCGTTAAAAATTCAACCAAAAAAGTGAAGAATTGGTCATTTCTATTTGGGTATTGTTCTGATGTTCAACTAGTTTAAACTCGGCGAGGGTCTTACCTGCCTTGAGCACTCCGTCCTTCGGATGGAACGTTAAGTGATCGTTCCGCGCCAATACTGTTAAAGGGGGTCTTTAAGTCACTAAATCTGGGTAAGCAAAATTTAGGATTTCCATAAGAGAGTTTGGCTCCAACTCCAGAGCGACAAACGTGCGCCCGGTAGGTAGTAGACAATATGACCGGATTATCAGATGTCAGATTATCATTTGAATGAAAAATGTTTGAACGTAAGTTGTGCGTTGAAAAAGTCTTCATTTACTAATTTTTTGAAGTGAAACTTCTTTACGCGCACTGGGCAACTCGTATGACAGTGTCCTGTCACAGTTCTTAAGTCCATTCTACTCATGTTCAGAAGCCCTTCTTTTCTCTTAGACGATGTCCATTGCTCAGGGCTAACTTAGCATCTCCAGAACTTGATGTGTTTCTTAGTTAGGCAATAAATGTCTTACGAAGAGACTTCTGAATCATCATTCTAAATTTCGTGTTAATACATTCGTTATACAGGCAGTTATTATAGTTTTTGAGTATAATCCCCCACATCTAGTGGACATCATCGCGAAAATGTTCATTAAGTCTTGATGCCACCTTGAAATGTGTGATTCAGTTGAAAACTCGCTTTAGGATTCTTGCAAAATTACAACTTTCTAATACGGTCAAAATTGGAATAAAACAAGTAAAAAACGAACCAGATCCTCAACTATACATGGATTTATCCGTAGAGTATCTTTTGTTTTCTTTCCAAGTAACCCCTTATAGTGAATATCCGATGAAAATTCTTCTTCATCCATCATAAAGGGAATTCAATTGGTCGGAAATTCGTTCTGGGGCTGTAGCACGCAGTTACCTCGAGCGATTAGTCATGGTGGAGCCTAGCAAAGAGCCATTATACCGGTTAAAAAACTATTTTCGTCATAAATGGGGATCGAATCCATATCATAGACAGAGAAAACCCGATTTTTTTCAAAATGTTAATTGGTCATTAACTTTACTCTTACTAAAGTAATATGTCCTTAATTTAAATAGCACTAAAAATAGTTTGTGCTAAAGATACCTAGCTATTTTGTTTATTATATTTCATTGGTTTAATTTATTGTACTTCACAAATTGAAGTACAGTACTTCATAAATGTAATTGATCTTTTAGTTAGGCTTTTATTTACCTATTATTTGTAGGTATTACTTTTATTTGGCTTATATTGTATCTGACAATTACATTTTAATTGGTTCTTAATTTTACTCTTATTAATGTAATATGTCATTAGGTTAACTAGCACTAAAAATAGTTTGTGCTAAAGATACCTAGCTATTTTGTTTATTATATTTCATTGATTTAATTTATTGTACATCACTAATTGATCTTTTAGTTAGGCTTTTATTTACCTATTATTTGTAGGTATTACTTTTATTTGGCTTATATTGTATCTGACAATTACATTTTAATTGGTTATTAATTTTACTCTTATTAATGTAATATGTCATTAGGTTAACTAGCACTAAAAATAGTTTGTCCTAAAGATACCTAGCTATTTTGTTTATTATATTTCATTGATTTAATTTATTGTACATCACTAATTGATCTCTTAGTTAGGCTTTTATTTATATATTATTTGTAGGTATTACTTTTATTTGGCTTATATTGTTTCTGACAATTAAAATTTAAGTTTATTTACTTAAGAAAACTGTATTAAACGTTTTTAAAATATTATTCAGCTGTTTATATGAAGTTCCGACTTTTAGCGGTTTGTCCCGTTTTTAAAAAATCCAAATCCCGATCTTTGGCGAATCACAGCTGGCTGAACTAACTGCTGAAGAGCAGTTTAGCAAGTCTTCTCCAATACCCAAAGTGAGTCGGCTAAAGTAGTACTGACCTCAGCGCAATTGTTGCGTGATCGATACGGAGTGGGTTAATATTTCGAGAAAATGAGTTCTGTAGCCATGCAAACTTACCCCAACTATTTTATTATCTTTTCTGAAGCATTTATAATGCTTAGAAATTTTTCAAAATTATATTTACTTTTTGGTGCGACTATTACGAGGTTATTAGAGACTCTTAAGAATAATTACATAATTTTTACATGAATATAGGCAGTAGTTAGTCATATCAGTTACATTGAAGGTAATTCGCCTACAAATTATATACCTCTAAAAGTATAAGAAGAGGTTATGTAATCGTCAACAATTTTAATGTTGAGCTTTCACCATCATTACATGTTTTCGGACTCGGTAAATCACCGGCAATGTGAACCTCTAATGATTAATCAATTAAGTGTTCGCTCTCCCTCTAAAACCGATCGTCCCTTTTGGCTAAAAATCAATAAACTAAAACAAGGACTTCTGATTTCACCGGCAGTTATTAGGGTCTTTGAGTAGAGCCCTCTCCTCTGGTCCCATTTATTCCCAATACCCGATTCGCGGAAAATTAATGTATGTCGCCCACAACAGTTGTTATTGGGGTTTTTGAGTTGACTTCTATTCTGATCTACCTTCTTCCTTGAGCCGATATCGGGGAAAATTAAAAGGCTGTCTTCCTTATGGAGTTTTAAATTTAAATGTAAAATTTCACGTCTATACATCCATTACATCGGCAGTTATTGGGGTTTTTGACCTTTTTTTTTATTTTTTAAAGGAGAGTGCGCCTTGCATGGTAGCAACATGGGAGTAGAGTTGGGGTTTATGACCTACTTTAGATCACTACTCCTATAGTAGAGCACTACTATACTAGGTCACTACTCCTATACTAGAGCACTACTTCATACTAGAGCACTATTCCTTTAGTAGAGAACTACTCCTATCTTAGAGCACTACTCCTATCCTACAATAGAGCACTACTCTGATAGTAGAGCACTGCTTCTATACTAGAGCACTACTTCTACACTTGATCACTACTCCGACAGTAGAGCATTGCTCCTATACTAGAGCACTGCTCCTATACTAGAGCACTACTACGACAGTAGATCACTGCTTCTATACTAGAGCACTATTTCTACACTAGATCACTACTCCGACAGTAGAGCATTGCTCCTATACCAGAGCACTGCTCCTATACTAGAGCACTACTACGACAGTAGAGCACTGCTTCTATACTAGAGCACTATTTCTACACTAGATCACTACTCCGACAGTAGAGCATTGCTCCTATACTAGAACACTGCTCCTATACTAGAGCACTACTCCTAAAGTAGAGCACTGCTTCTATAAAAGAGCACTGCTCCTATACTAGATCACAACTCCTATACTAGATCACTATTGCTACACTAGATCACTAGTAGAGCACTACTCCTATACTAGATCTCTACTCCGATAGTAGAGCATTGCTCCTATACTAGAGCACTACCTCTAAAGTAGAGCACTGCTTCTATAAAAGAGCACTGCTCCGATAGTAGATCACTACTCCCAAAGTAGAGCACTACTTCTATAATAGAGTACTACTCCTATTGAACTATCCGCATGGCTACTGTTTAATAGAGCCACAAGACCTATATTTGTTTGACCTCATTTCGTTCCCTGACCTCCTTACAACTAACTATTTATATTGTATTTCACTTTAGAGATTATTGCCAATTGAACGATCCATTTCCAATGGCAAATTTATTGCTTCTTCAGTTCATTTCTCCTCAACATCTCTTTTGTAACAATTAAAGTTCAACAGCCACATTATTTCTCTCCAGTAGGTCCTCAAGTTACCGGGTTGACATTATGCTCAGACTTACCGCTCGTTACAAGTTGATATTCGCAAGAAAGGTTGTAGTCACAAAACCTTATAATGACCGTGTACCAATAAACTATTTTACTTTTTTTTTTTTGTGTAATAATAATTATTATTCACTATACTAATTATAAGGTATTTGAAAACAAACACAAATTATAAAACAATAAAATAAATAAAAACAAAAAAATTGTTTAACTTGTATATAGTCTAACTCTACAATATTATATACGTGTGCCGTCTTCGGCAGACGCCATCGTCAGTACAAAGTTCAAAAGTGAAACGTCACTTCAAAGTTAAACATGATCTTTGTTATTATTTACAAAAAGGAATGTAGTTAGTCAGTTATTATGACTCATGCCCGGGCTTAACTACAAGTTCATAATCTCTACTACCAGAGCGCCTTTCGTCACTCTGGTGGACATGAGCCCGACACTACTATGGGAATCCTAAATTTTGCCTACTCTAAATTTTTATTCACCTAGGGTAGGAGTCTTTAATAATTACCTGGATTACCATCGTTTAACATCCCATCCGGTGTGGTTAAGTTTATTTTACCTCCCAAATAAAATAAACTAAGGGCCTCGGCCGGGTTTTGTACCCGCGATTCTGAGACCAGCAAGTAAGCATGCATAACACTGAGCTACTGGCGCCCTCTTTAATGTAAAAAGTGTTTATTCGGCTCCCTTGGATGCTAGATGATCAATATTTTCGATAAATCTTCCAGAAGAGTCCACTTTTATTCGACTAATTTTGGGTCGATTTAACGCTTGTTCAGGCCTTTCGCTCCGAAATATCGTCGGAAAGAAGTAGAAAATTTGCCGAAGAAATTTCATGTATCGACACAAAATTTTATACGTGTTTCCAGAACCCCTTAAAGACAACACATCGATTTTCCGCCAAATCGACATAAGGGAAGGATTAGAGGAGAGACTTAACTAAAAACTATAGCCGATGTAACGAATTTATCGACACGAAATTAATTATGAGGATTTAATAACCCCCTATTTAAGCCAACTATTGATAATTAGTGTAAAAGGATTAATTAGTTCTGGGGAAGTACATTTCATGTGATTCACTGACAACATTTTTTTAATTAATTAACTAAGAAGTTGCCCTTACATAAAGGTAAAATGATATTAAATGAGAAGACAGAAAACATAGGTAACTTGAATAAGTAATCTACTTCATTAATGTAATCAGACGAATACATTATGTAAGCAGCTTATTAATATTCATAATTAAGGAGTAAGAAAAAAAAGTAGGGCCTATTTAATGTTCCAGGCAAGGAAATTGTACAAATGACACGGTATTTCAGATGTTTTATGGTGATGTATTTTGTTTCCATTGTTTTTTTGTTTTTTTCAAATTATATGAATTATTGTTTTTTTAAGTAGTACCTATTAATATTTTTATTTATTGAGCATTTTTCCATATGAAATTTTGTGTCGATATATTCATTACATCGGCAGTTATTGGAGTTTTGATGTTAAGCTAATCCCCGAATCCCCCCTTCCCATGGTCGATTTGGCTGAAAAATAGGTGTATAAAATTTCGTTTCGATACATTTATTCTACCTGGAGTTATCGTGTTCACAGGCACACAGACAAATTGATTTCTTTCTTTTTTTCATTTTTGGAATCTAGAGGTTGGAAAACATGATTTGATTATGCCACTAAAATTCGTATAGCTGGGAAAGTTAAGAATTTTGATTAAAATTTGTTTTATAATGATACAATAAGAAGAGGAATTAGACTGTTGGTTTTTTTCCGGCATTTCTTCTAGAGGTGTCTTCTTTCTTCTTTTTTCTGACAATATTTCGGAACACTTACACATCCCTTCTTCTAATTTCACTATGAGGTTCATAGTGACCAGAAGAAGGGACATGTAAGTGTCCCGAAATATTGTCAAAAAAAAAGAAGAAAGAATACAACTCTGGACGAAATACCGGAAAATCCCAACAATTCAATATCCCAGCGAAGTTTAACAAACACAGGAATTAAAATTGTAGGAGTATTGAGGGTCAGTCAAAGATGGAAAAAAAAAAAACACTATTCAGATGCCAACGTTTCGATATATTTTATATCATCATCAGGGCCTACAAACATGGGGGAGAAATCAAGATTAGAATCAAAAATAAACAAACAAAAAAAAAAAATTTTTTTTTTTTGTTTTTTTGATAAACATTACTGAACGTTAAAAAATACACTATAAGAAGTTGAAAATTGAAACTGACTTACTATGAATAATTATTAAACATTAAAATTAAATATGATTACATTACTAAACATAAACATTAATGATGGAAATAGACAAATAGGTGGAACATAATGAAGAGTAAACATTAAAATGACTTACTATGAATAAGCAGGGTTGGGGAGAAGGCATGTACACTGGATGGAGTCTTACATTGCAATGAAATGGTACAAAATAATACTAGGGTGCTAAAGGAAACAGGTACAGGGAGCTCGGGAAACCCCGTCATAACTGTCACATTACAGCAGAAATGTTGAAAGTAATATAAATATGTATTATTATGGTTGATTGTGTCTGCATACTGTAACACATATCTATAGATAATTAATAAATAATTTAAAAAAATATATATATAAACTAAAATAAAAAATATAGATAATTTAGATATTGGAGACAGAACTATGGTGTCAGCTCTTGCTAAGTAAATTGGCATAACAATTACTTAGGTTATTAGTGTCAGTGCGGAAGTTGACTGTATCAAGTGTTTTAGCTATGTACACCATTTCCAATGTCAGTCTCTTATGATAATTGTGTTCTCTATGGAGTATTTTAGTGTTTATGTAGTCAAAATTATGTTTGTTCTGACTATGGTGTCGGACTAGAGCGCTGCAGTTATCAGCATCAGTTTTAGTTTTGCAATCATACTCGTGTTGGTATATTCTCTTTTTTAAGTATTGGGATGTCATACCTATATAAGATGCTGGACAGTCTGAGCATGGAATCTGATAGATAAGATCTGATTGGTCACTTTTAGGGGTAGGATCTTTAATTTGGGAGAATAGGGATTTAACGGTTTTATAGTTTCTTGGTGAAATTATAAGGTTTTCAGCTTTTAGTATTTTTGTTAACCTTTCAGTCAATTGTGCAATGTACGGAATGGAATAGTATTTAACAGTGGTAGAAGGATTTTCAATGGGTAGTTGGTTATTAAAGAGTGTGGTGAGATTATTTGTCAGAATTTTTTGAATTATTTTGCGTGGGTATCCATTTTTTTCCAAAATGTTTTTAATTTGATCTAAATTCTCACTATGAAAAGTTGTGGAGCTAAGTCTTATCATTCTACTAATTAGCGCTTTGGCAAAGTTTATTTTTTGGGAGAATGGGTGATGTGAAAAAAAGTGAAAATACCTATCTGATTTAATGGTTTTGATAAACCAATTGATAGACAATGAGTGATCAGTATTTCTAATAACTAGGGTGTCAAGGAAAGGAAGGCAATTATTATTTTCAAGTTCGTAGGTGAATTGTAATCTGGGGTGAAAAGAATTAAATATGTCAAGGGTTTGGGTCAAGTAATTAGGTGGAATGCAAGTAATAATATCATCCACGTATTTAAACAAAAAGGGAATTTGATAGGGGAGTTTGGGTATAGTGGATGGACTAGTAGTAATATATGGACTAGTGAAAACACACAAAGCCGGTAACCCTTTACGCCCCATTATTTCTTTCATTCAATCCCCAACCTATGAACTCACATTTAGCCAACAATTTAAAAATCCTGTCTGACAGTCCTTACAATGTTAAAGATTCATTTGACTTTGTAGAAGCAATAAGAAATCGCGTCGTCCCAGCTGGTTTTCAACTAATTTCACTTGATGTTGCCTCATTGTTCACCAATGTACCAATTTCCGATGTCATTAACATAATACGAGATAACTGGACAAAACTAGAACCATTCACCCCCCTACCCAAATCCAGTTTTATCGAATTAGTCGAACACTGCTGTTCTAATGGGTACTTTGTATATAAGAACACTTTTTTCAAACAAGTATTTGGCACAGCCATGGGTAGTAGTCTTGGACCGATTTTAGCCGATCTCATCATGAACCAACTATTAGACTCCACTATACCCAAACTCCCCTATCAAATTCCCTTTTTGTTTAAATACGTGGATGATATTATTACTTGCATTCCACCTAATTACTTGACCCAAACCCTTGACATATTTAATTCTTTTCACCCCAGATTACAATTCACCTACGAACTTGAAAATAATAATTGCCTTCCTTTCCTTGACACCCTAGTTATTAGAAATACTGATCACTCATTGTCTACCAATTGGTTTATCAAAACCATTAAATCAGATAGGTATTTTCACTTTTTTTCACATCACCCATTCTCCCAAAAAATAAACTTTGCCAAAGCGCTAATTAGTAGAATGATAAGACTTAGCTCCACAACTTTTCATAGTGAGAATTTAGATCAAATTAAAAACATTTTGGAAAAAAATGGATACCCACGCAAAATAATTCAAAAAATTCTGACAAATAATCTCACCACACTCTTTAATAACCAACTACCCATTGAAAATCCTTCTACCACTGTTAAATACTATTCCATTCCGTACATTGCACAATTGACTGAAAGGTTAACAAAAATACTAAAAGCTGAAAACCTTATAATTTCACCAAGAAACTATAAAACCGTTAAATCCCTATTCTCCCAAATTAAAGATCCTACCCCTAAAAGTGACCAATCAGATCTTATCTATCAGATTCCATGCTCAGACTGTCCAGCATCTTATATAGGTATGACATCCCAATACTTAAAAAAGAGAATATACCAACACGAGTATGATTGCAAAACTAAAACTGATGCTGATAACTGCAGCGCTCTAGTCCGACACCATAGTCAGAACAAACATAATTTTGACTACATAAACACTAAAATACTCCATAGAGAACACAATTATCATAAGAGACTGACATTGGAAATGGTGTACATAGCTAAAACACTTGATACAGTCAACTTCCGCACTGACACTAATAACCTAAGTAATTGTTATGCCAATTTACTTAGCAAGAGCTGACACCATAGTTCTGTCTCCAATATCTAAATTATCTATATTTTTTATTTTAGTTTATATATATATTTTTTTAAATTATTTATTAATTATCTATAGATATGTGTTACAGTATGCAGACACAATCAACCATAATAATACATATTTATATTACTTTCAACATTTCTGCTGTAATGTGACAGTTATGACGGGGTTTCCCGAGCTCCCTGCACCTGTTTCCTTTAGCACCCTAGTATTATTTTGTACCATTTCATTGCAATGTAAGACTCCATCCAGAGTACATGCCTTCTCCCCAACCCTGCTTATTCATAGTAAGTCATTTTAATGTTTACTCTTCATTATGTTCCACCTATTTGTCTATTTCCATTATTAATGTTTATGTTTAGTAATGTAATCATATTTAATTTTAATGTTTAATAATTATTCATAGTAAGTCAGTTTCAATTTTCAACTTCTTATAGTGTATTTTTTAACGTTCAGTAATGTTTATCAAAAAAACAAAAAAAAAAAATTTTTTTTTTTTTTTTTTTTTGTTTGTTTATTTTTGATTCTAATCTTGATTTCTCCCCCATGTTTGTAGGCCCTGATGATGATATAAAATATATCGAAACGTTGGCATCTGAATAGTGTTTTTTTTTTTTCCATCTTTGACTGACCCTCAATACTCCTACAATTAGAATCCACAGTCGCTAATCAACATCTACAGGAATTAAACTTTCAAATTTATTGTTCTTCAATTTCTTTTATACATGAAATTATAGGTTTATGATAGCTAAAATACGACATATACAACTGTGATTGTAGTTTCTCTAAATATTGCGAGAATACAGCGTCGAGGGTAATTTTTAATTTCTTGTTGAAATACTTCGATTCTTATTCATTTGTTGATCAAGTTTGTCATTTAAAAATGAAATAAGCTGTTCGGTATCTCCTGAAATGGGTAAAAACATTATATTATTGGTTGTTACAATATGACAACAAATATATTATTTATTTTTAGCAGTTATTATTATTATTATATATTAATAACAATTTTATATAATAATAAATTTTTTTTTAAATTTACACTGCTATTTTATTTATTGTGACTTTAAGCTAAAAGTCTCTTACCGAAAGATCATTATATAGTTCGTAATATTGATATTTTAGTTAAATTCACGACAACAGTAAATATGATCAATAATGTTGGAAAAATACAATAGAAATGCTATTGTTGTGCTATTGTGCTCAAAAACAGCTGACATCACCGATAAAAATGTGTGTAGTTGTGGGTGCGTTGCGCGCGCAAACGTCCAGATGTTCACATGAAAAATAAATAAAATATTAAATAATGGAAATACAGTAATGCAGCCCTTAAGTCTCTTCGTGTGAAAGATAGGGTCCCGGAGACAAAACTCCTAAAAATAAACTCTGAGATCCTGTATAAATATGTGTGTCTCTCCCTCTTCCGCTATCCAGATGATGGTTTCCCCAGACAGCAGGTTGCTTGATAGGCTGTCCTGTACTTGAGGTTAGTGATGATGTTTTAATTTGAAGTTGCCAAAACCCCATGAAGGTTGCGACAGTACCGCCGCCAGGGTGAGGCCATTGGAACGAAACCCGACCCTCCTAGTGTAACGACATTTCAACACACTTTACTCTTACCAACACTTTCATTACACAACTGTTACTTTTATTTACTTCACTCTCCCTTTCTAAATCAAGTTCAAGATCGTCAACCACACTTTCTTTTTACTTCCCCAGCTAATCGAAGTATAGGAGAAGGTATATAATCGGTCAGAAATGCAATGATTTTTAACAAAATTTCATCTTTTCCAACATTTGTATGCAAAAAATCGTCGGTAAGTCACCGGCAATGTACTTCCCCAGCACGAACTATTCATTTACCTGAATTTTCGCACTCCAACCAAAACCATTTGGGCTAAAACTCAATATTTGACTCAATAGTGGCTTCTGAGTCCTCATACTAAATGTTATTCATTACATCGGCAGTTATTAGGCTATGTTATTAGAAAAATGAATAGATGCATCCTTTTGAAGTTTTGAATTTAAATATAAAATTTTATGTTGATATATTCAATACATCTGCAGTTATTGGGAATTTTGAATTGAGACTCCCTCTGATCATCCCCTCCCTTTTACCTGATTTCACAGAAAATTTATAGTTGTCATCCTTATTAAGCTTTGAATTTACATATGATTTTCGTGTTAATACATTCATTAAAATGGCAGTTATTATATTTCGTATGTTAAACCTCCCCCCTAATCTCCACCTTCTCTCTGGGCGATTTACAATAGGTGTCGTCCTCATGGGGTTAAAAGTAAATATATAAAATAAAAAGCCTAAAGGAATTTATTTATTCAATTTATAATATGTATATCCTGTTTTTTTTTTTACCTCGATGTTTGAGTTATAAAAGCATATATGATGTATAAAAGAGGGCGCCGGTAGCTCAGTGGTATGCGTGCTTGTCTTCTGAGCTCAAGATCGTGGGTTCGAAACCCGACCGAGGCCCTTAGTTTATTTTATCTGAGAGGTAAAATAAACTTAAGCACGCCGTCCTTCGGATGGTCCCGAGCCTGTACGATGTCAGGTACTCGTTAAAGATCCCTACCCTAGGGTGAATAAAAATTTAAATTAGGCAAAATTTAGGACTCCCACTGTAGAGTTGGGCTCATGTCCACCAGAGTGACAAAAGAACGCCCTGGTAGCAGGCGATATGACCTCGTAGTTAAAGCCCGGGCATGAGTCATAAAACCTAACCTAACCTAACCTGTATGTATACATTTTTGATTAAAAAAATACTAGAGATATGTAAAATTCAAAACAGATCAACATTACTCGAGGCCGAGAATTTGACTTCAATAAAAATATATATTTTTTACTTAAGCTACAATGCGTTAAAAATTTCTATTAAATACACTTCAAAATTTTTATCTGAAAAACTGTGCCCCCTATATATCTGTTTTAGATGGGAAAATGATCTTTCGACGCTGATGCTTGTGATGGGACATTTTTTGTAGCTGCTTATAATATCAGGTGGTAGATCCAATCCAATATCTTCACCATTTATGGCCGCATTGTATTGTTTGAGTTGATCATATCGGGAATTTTTTCTCAAAATTGTTGTAAATTTGACGATTAACAAATGTATACATTTTCAAACTAACTTACAAATAAATTTTCTAATTACGACAAAATAGTCAATATTGTGCAGTAAAAACCTAAAACGTGCAATTTCGTCCAAAATAAAATTTATGTTTATTAATCAGGATGTCTTAATTCGTAAAAATAAATTGTTATTTAATGGTTTCAAGCAAGCGAAAATAAAATGCAATTCCACAGGAATCCGGGCTCTATTCATAAATATACAATAACAAAAAAAAAATATATTTAAAAATAAATTTGGAAGTTTTCCAAGTAGAAGAGTCTTTCTCACAATGGCCAATGAATATAATCGGCTTGCTAGTTCAGCTGGTCGATCCACTCATATAAGATGCCTTATTCAAACTGTTGCGTGTAGGGTTTTATTTTCTCAGCTATATCAGAGTATACAGGAAATTACGTAATCGGTCAAAAATTGTATGTTCACTTTTCACTGTAATTTAAAATATTTTGAGCCTTAATTCCAAAAATAAAAGTCGTCTTTGAAATTACGTTTTTTACTCTCCCCCCAAAAGCAATCGACCGTTTGGACTAAAAATTAAGAATGTTCAACAATTGACTTACATGGGAGCTCCTAAATCCTCAAACTTAATTCATTACATCCGCAGTTATTGGGGTTTTTGAGTTGAGCCTCGTTCCCCTTGGCTGATATCGCTGAAATTTGACATATTTTGTCTTCATTAATTTTGACCTCAAATATGAAATTTTGAGTTACGCCTATTCCCTAAAGCCCCCTTAACCTTTGGCTGATTTAGCTGGAAATTGATGGATGCTAGTCATTAACGAGTACCTACATGACATCGTACAGCACCATCGCTTAACGTCCCATCCGAACAGAAGGACGGCGTGCTTACATCTTTTTTTTACCTTCCAGATAAACTAAACTAAGGGCCTCGGCCGGGTTACGAACCCGCGACCTTGACCTCAATAAGTAATCACGCATACCACTGAGCTACCGGAAATGTAATAGGTATATTGTTTTAATATTTGTATTTAAAGCAATATGTTTATCTATTAACATATGTTATGAAAATGATGTTTGGTGGCCATGCGGGCTAGAGCGTAGAGCTTTGGTCGCATGGTTTCCGAGTTCAAATCCTGCCCGGAAGTGAGTTTTATTTCGTTGATAGAACTCCCTTCCGGGGCCATGGATGTCGTAAATAACTAGATAACACAGTGACATGGCTAATATGCATCGCACATGGAGCCAAAAAAAAAAATTAAAAAATTACAAATGGTTAAAATTAAATGTTAAAATTCAGAATGAATGCCGAAACACATTTAATAACCTGACCTGAGGGTAGAATGCCGAAACACATTTAATAACCTGACCTGAGGGTAGAATGCCCAAACACATTTAATAACCTGACCTGAGGGTAGAATGCCGAAACACATTTAATAACCTGACCTGAGGGTAGAATGCCGAAACACATTTAATAACCTGACCTGAGGGTAGAATGCCCAAACACATTTAATAACCTGACCTGAGGGTAGAATGCCGAAACACATTTAATAACCTGACCTGAGGGTAGAATGCCCAAACACATTTAATAACCTGACCTGAGGGTAGAATGCCGAAACACATTTAATAACCTGACCTGAGGGTAGAATGCCGAAACACATTTAATAACCTGACCTGAGGGTAGAATGCCCAAACACATTTAATAACCTGACCTGAGGGTAGAATGCGAAACACATTTAATAACCTGACCTGAGGGTAGAATGAGTAACATTTCCCCCCTCGATTCACGCATGTGTAATAGAAGTGTTCTCTGTTGAATAGTAAACATGTCTAGATTCTCTTGTAGTGATCTCATGTTATTTTCTTTGGTAAGTACGCTACTGACGCCCTCTTTCAAGATTCTAAATGTTATCTAATGGCTTCGAAAAATCTATTCTGGTCATTTGTGTATTTATGGAATTTTTCAAATTACCTCCACATGTCATTATGTATTCTCCTCTCCCTAAATAAATAGGAAACAATGTCAGTGAAAATTGTAACGTTATCTTGTTAGGTCAAATCCTTACCACATCACTCTTATATAAGGCAATAACAGATAACAACATTAAAAAAAAAAATTCAAGATTAAATATATATTTGTAGAATATTTGAGGTTCGCCAATTACTTCATTGAGTGTCAGCCCAAAATTTCTAATGCATTCTTTCCAGATCGATATTTATTGCGATATTAATGTAGGACTCTCATAATAGAGTTGGGCTCATCTCCACCAGATTGACGAAAGAGCGCTCTGGTAGTAGGCGAAATGACCTGTAGTTAAAGCCTGGGCATGAAATCGATTGGTTTTTTCACCTGTGTGCTCACTGAATATGCGCTTTTTTTATTATTATTTTGTGAATAGAACGGAAAGTAATTGCTCACATTGTGGTTCCTTATCGGTCGTGCTGGTTACATGAGTTCCTTATCAAGTTGTGTTTCCTCAATCTATTCAAAGTAAGACGACCCACGTGCTCTCTTTAGAACAAATCTATGGTCACAGGGAATAAGTTGTTAAGTTGTAAAATGGCAAACATGAGTAAAGTGTACTGTGATCATCTTCCAAGCCGTCTGGACACTGTGAAGAAGTTGGGAGCTCAGAACTAATACTTTCGGAATTATAAAGATGTCGGTTTCTTTGTATCTTGTAAAATTGAACAACACCTATCAATTTTCAGACACATCGGTCAAAGGGGAGGGGTAGATTAGGAGAGCGGCTTAACTCAAATACTATAATAACTGCCGATGTAAAGAATATATCGACATGAAACTTCATATTGGAAGTCAAAACTCAATGAGGACATATGACAAATTTCAGCGATACCGACTCAATTCAAAACCCTAATAACTGCTGATGTAGGTAATAAAAGGGAGCGAAAAGTTAATTGATTAATTTGTTCTGGGGAAGTACCTTGCCAGCGATTCACCGACGACTATTTTACTGAGGTCCAGATAGGAATATGAGAAAAAGATACATATGATTATTTTTTTAGTCCGATGTTCGATGTCTATTAGCCGTATTCTTGTAACAATGTTGTTATCTAGTTATTTATTATTACATTCATGTCCCCGGAAGGGAGTTTTATCTATGAAATAAAACTCTCCCGGATGAGATTGGAATCCGCAAACCATGGGGAGACCAAAGCACTACTGCTCAAGCCCGCACGGCCACGATGGCATGGGTTTACGTAAATAACTTAAGCACGTAAGTATTTTGTAAGCAGGTGTTAATTTTTCTTATAAAATGTGTCTGATATTGATATATTTAAAAAAAGGCATCACAACGGGAAGAAAATCTATAAGTCACAAATAATTAAGTCAATTATCCTTGACCGATTCACAATTAGGGACATGCAAATTTAACAAATAAAAATAGCTCGATATTGACAGATAAAAATGATAAGATCAAATCGATACCAAAAAGAGTTATAAGATCACAATCCGTTGACAACTGATAACATTAACCTCTTCAAATCAAAAATATTAAACGGAAATTTCCAATTTTTTTTTTTCAAAATCTTATATTAGGACTATTATTATGTAATTTATCAACGTTTATGGGATGGGATTACGAGGTATGCTCGACATGTGATGAACCGCATTTCATGTCAATAGCAGGGTCCCACAGGAAAGATTTGAAATAGCGTGTCTGTGGATAAGATAACACCCGATGGGAGGAATGTATCGTCACGAAATTTTATATGTGTACTCAGAATACTATAATGACAACACCTATCTTGAATTTTGAGTTACCAATTTATTCCCTGTGACCACAGATATAGTATGAGGATTCAGAAGCCACTATACTATGTAAGTAAATTATTGAGATTTGGAGGGAGAGCAATAACTTAATTGATTAATTCGTGTTGGGGAAGTACATAGCTAGTGATACCCCGAGGTTCTTTTTCTTGTTTAAATAATTATAATACTTTAAATCTCGTTAATAATATATCGCATTAAATAGCTTCCAACTATATCCTGTATTTTCTCGAAAAATGTCTGTTTCATTGTATGTTATGTATGGTGCAACCCTTCCTGGTGTTTTAGGTCCTCCCACACAGGAGGCAGGGAGAGCGGGAGTGGGGGCTATTCCTGTTCTGCGGTCCTCTACTCCCGTGACGTCATACTTGATACCGACGTCATCATATGATCAATACAACGAGAGGCCCCCCCCTTCCTTCATTCACAGGTTCCATTGAGGAGCGCAGGCCAACTCCACTATTGAGCTTCTCAGAATTTCATCCCTTTCAAATATTCCTTCAACCTCCCCCATTCGTAGTTACAACTCACTCATCCGACCACTTGATTCATTCACATTATAAATGTACATGATTGTCCATTTATTCAGTTTTTACACCAACGAACCCAGAAAAAGAGTATTTTTTTTTCTTTTATTAGGTTTCTAGGTCGGATATTATAAAATAAACTTATAACAAGCGTATGACGTCATTTTGTCCCCTAGCATAGGCGTTGTGGGGGTCTTCGGCAAGAATATCGTTTCGCCCCCACAATAATCTACTGAAAATGTATACAAAAAATTAAAAAAAATAAAAAAATCGTGCGATATAAGCCCCTTATCCACCCTAGTTGTACAATATACTATGAAATTCTACTTATGGTTGTTTAATTATTATGTAGTAGTATTATTTTTATTGAAACCGGCTAGATTTTTTTATTAGGCCGAAAGGGTGGGGATCATGGGGGAAAGGGAGTTGGTGCGATTGAGTTCGCCCCCACAACAAAAATTATCTTTCCACGTCTATGTCCCCTAGTCTTTCTTTTCAAACTATTGATTTATGTTGCAAAAAGTTAAAGAATATCTAAAGTGTGGTAAAACCTCCCATGTCACAATTTTTCATGATATAAAGAAAACTATTCAGATTTGATTTATAGTATTTTTCATTTAAATATGTGTAAAAACTAACTAGTAGACTTTCTGCTAAGACTCCAGTGGGCTTATTCAAAAGCTTGGCCAATTTTTATGTTGATGAAGGTCGTTTTTGTTATAGACTAAAAAAGCAACAACAGGCAACATATTGTCCAATGTTTCTGAAGACAAGGTCTAATTAACAACATTTGTGGAATAGCAACAAATAGAATGCAGTCGCAACAAGTAGACATGATGCGACACGCAACAAGTGACGACACGTCTGTTCTTATTTTGTCGAGACATATTTCTTATTTTCTTCCATGATTTCGGCTTCTAATGGAAACAAGCAACAAGTTACTTCTGTCTCTTGCAACTTCGACATCAAGGAAGAACTTATAACGTTTTGAAAAAGTGACTGAACATATAATGCCATTTGTTGCTACAAGGATTGAGTCTCTTAATTGGAAATGTAATATTAACTAAAATTAAAAATTTCAAAAAAAAAATTGTTAACTACTATGATTGTTGCTAGGTAATTTCATATAGTCATTATTGATCTAGGATGACCCGGTGCATGTTCCGTCTCTGTAACAATATTTTTTCATAATCGATACTTCTATGATGTTGATTCAAATGTTAATTTTCCCTCAAATAATTTTTTTCGTTCGTTTTATATTTAAAAGTAGTATTATGACGTATTTTTCAGTTATTTGTATTGTTTGTGGTTCACCTAGGACTGTTTTTTATATCAAGTTGTCACTTGTTGAATGTCATGTCCGGTTAGTTCTAGAACACAAATATTGAAATTCATGGAATATTCTAGAACAGTAAAACCATATATGTAGTTGTTTTTATTGTTTGTTTGATCCAGTCTTTTAGTATTTGATTGTAAATTGAAATTTTAAAACGTAAATAATATTTCTTTTGGACTGAAATGATATTTTATAAGTTACATAAACACATTTGCGTGTTTTCTCTTCACAGTTTTGAGTTTTTTTTTTTTTATTCATTTATTTGCAATCTATTGTATACCTACAATATATACATAATAAGCAAATATGTGGTCAAAAAAGAAAAAAAATATAACGTCACTCGAAAGCTAATTATAATTATTCATTATCCTCAGAGAGAAGAACGCGAAGCCACATCCTGTACAAGCGGCGGGGAGGATTGTCAGGAATGCGAGGAAAGGTCTTGTGCGAGAGGATTTGAATGAGAAAAAAGGTTTTAGTGGAATGATTGGAATCGAGATGTGATTAATTCATTGAGAGTAGGAATACTAATAATTTCTGTGTGGGACTTTATTGGTGACATAGAAAGGAGCGTTGACAATTCGTCGACTGGAATGCTTGGATACGATTGATGTTGTATTGTTGTACCCGAGTTCGAGTATGTAGGTTCAAATTGGACGTATAATGGTCTTGTAAATTGTAAGTTTTTAGCAGTCAGTTTCGATTTTGGTCCAAGTCTGTTAAGTTTTCTTTTGAACTGGTCGGGGAAAAAAGTCAATAAATAATTGTACACTATAGTGAGGATTACTAGAAAGTATGTGACAATATATATTTTGGTAAACTTGTTGTTACACTGAAGAAGATGTGGGAATTTTAATTGATATTTTGGGACAACACATTTTTCTTTGTGTAGATTACCCGTTTTCAGTGAACATCACGGGGTTAATTGTTTTACAGAAGACCTTCAGCGGTGTGAATGCTCTTTCTATATAGAAAATCTCGGGAGTTAGAGAAAGAACTTGAGCTCTGGTTGGGCTTCTCTGCCACCAGAGTGTGCTTCCTGGTCGATCGTGTCTTTCCTATTCCCTTACAGGATTGTTGCTACGTTCTATTCTCAAGGTCTTATTGTTTATTTAACTGTTTATGTATGATAGATCGATATACGTTTTATTATGTATGCTAAAATTTGACGGAGCATCTACAATGACCTACTATTACCAGTTTTTTCCGATAATATATTCTATCTTATTTTTGTATGTTTAGTCTTCAGTATTCTTCAAGATCTTTCAGGGATATTAATGGAATAATTTTTTGCGATCTATATCAATTTAATGGAAAGTTTATAAAAAGAAAGACATTTTGTAACTTCTGTATTGTCTAATTCCAAGCCAATGTCAACACAATGCTCAAAAGTGGCATTTAAGTTTGATAGGTTGTCATATTTATACAATCCTTAGGTTACCCAAGGCTGTGACTCCCTGTCACCTAGGTCCATGGGAATGGGGGAGGAGTCCTGCCTTTGCGGAACATTCTGACTTAAAAATATTTGAGTGTAAACATAAATATCAATACAAGAAGAAAATAAAATAGATACATACTATTTATAATAAAAAATACATAATATATTGTATTAACCTAGTTAATAAAATTAAGAATTTGAAGCAAGTTTGGTCGTTCAAACAATTCCCATTTTTCCTAGTTCTATTAATTTCCAGTGTCGAGCTGTCTATCATTTTCACAAAGATGCCTTTTTCCCGTTGCTTCGACCTTATTTCCCCATTTTTCCTTATTTCAAATCATTGACATTGAAGTAAATTGGTGTTTGAGAGCTGACATAGTGGTTTCGTTAGGGTTACTCTTGAAAAAAATGTTGAATCTCCAAAACAGAGCAAACCGATAGATGGAGGAGATATTGTTCGGTAGTATAATGAAGATAGCCAATACAAGTTGATATTCCGAGGGTATTAGTTTATTTTATGTGGGAGGTAAAAACAAAATTGAGCGCACCGTCCTTCGGATGAGACGTTAAGCGATCAGATACTCCTTAAGACAGGACCTTAGGCAACTAAACTTGGGTAGGCAAAATATAGAACTACCACAGTAGAGTCAGGATCATGATCGACCAAAGAGCGCTCTGGTAGTAGGCGAATGACCTCATAGTTAAATCCCGGGCTTATGTCCATAGTAAGTAACTAATATATTGATATTGAAGTTCTTAATAATAAGAAGGGGTCACATGAAGTTTACTTCTTCCTAAAATAGACTGAAGGGGACTTGCTTAAGTAGTTTGATGAAATCCTGAGTTACCATCGCTCAAGTCATTCTGAATTCAAGTCGACACTTTTATCGAAAGTAAACCGAATTCAGGACCATGCTGCACATCTGTATTATCTGAAAAGAGTATGAATAGAAATTAAGAAATAAAAAAAAAATTATGTATAGATATTGAGAGCAAACGTTGCGTCCAATGCAAGTTTGCATATTTATACTTGACCTTATTTCTAGAAAGTTTGCAAAAAATATTTGAACAATGTAAAATTTTAATCATCTCTAATCAACATTTGCATATATACATTTTATATCTTATGACGACCATATTTTTAAAAAATTATATAATGAGATTTCTTGATGATGTCAGCATACTCCCTTTTATATTCAAAAATTGTATAATCGTTAGTTACCATCCTATTGGCTTATGTCATCTTACTAAATAAATTTTAAAAAAAGTTCTCATCAGTTTTATAAAGTGCATTATTATTATTTTCCATTGTTTTTGAATAAAGTGTAAGAGCATCGCCCCTGCTCGTTGACACTTTGGCTCGTGTGACTTTGAATTCGGCTTCTTCAAGAATAGGCTACAGCATGCGTACCTACATTTCCGGACGTGATTGCCGTTATATTGGATGCTGAGGAGGATGAGTCTAATGCTATAGAAAGCCGCTAACAGGTCACTTAGTTGGTGCGTCTGTGATCATTGGAATGTTGAATGGGACGCTAACTATAGGAACATTGATTGTCCACCCAGAAACTATGGCTTGTGCTCTTGTTACGTTAGTCATTTAGCCCCAGGCAGATGTGGACTTAAGCTCTTAGTTTTTAATTCGTATATTATGGGTGGAGTTCGTGTGAAACCCGAACATGCCCGAGGATGGCCGAAATTAAGCACTGAATCTCCAGCCAAATATTTTTAATAAATATATATATTCCGTCATGTAAATAATGAACTCAGTATTTGGCTAATATATCTGAAACTTTATTTCTGTACACTCACAGTTCACAATCCGACACAAACACATACCACACTCATCACCTACTCAAGTCATTATAACGCCCTGAATAAGAAAATAAAATAAATTATTTCCAAAACATTGGCCAAATCCTGATTTTCTGATGGCTGTTATTGGGCTATTTGTGTTGCAGTATCGCAGTAAGTTGCAAGAAAAAAATTAATGAAAAGAGTAACATCTAAGCGAAAGCAAATTTTAAACAAGAATATAATAAAATAATAACGATAAAATAAAATACTTCGTTGTAGCAGAGTAATAATGAACATTTTGCAAATTAAACATGTTTATGTGAAAGAATAAATAAATAAATAAAATATAATAAAGTTGCCTAAATGTTAACAATACTAGAGAACAAGAACGTATATAATAAAAGTTTTTATATTTATTTGTTGCAGGTAAGAAACAGAAACATGATGCATCAGATGGTATGGAGGAGAGTGCATAGATATATCTGTAGGTAAGTCGTAACTAACGATGGGTGGTCCTGATAATAGATTACCAGCCTTATCAACCAAATGGTCCAGGATTCGAATCCCAACGTCGGCAGTAATGGAAACATATTGTTTATAATCGTGAATGTTTAAAACAGGATAAATTACCGTCGTTACTGACCAAAGGGGTGTTAAAGATTCGACGTTAAGCCACCCAGATGAATTTAATGTGATTTTTTTACTTTCTCAGTATAGGGAAACATATATACTTATATATATATACTTATATAGGTATATATATATATGTGTGTGTGTCAGAAATTCGAAGTTGAGTTTTCACTGGAATTTCATCTTTTCTGACACCCTGATTCCGAAAATGGAGAAAAAAAAAAGTGAACACGATAACTCCCGAGAGAATGAATGTATCTACAAGAAATTTTATGTGTATCCAGAACCTCATAAGGTCGGCGCCTATTGGTTTTCAGCGGAATCAGCCGAAGGGGAGGTGGGATCAGAGGGGCTCAAATCAAAAATCCTAGTAACTGCTGATGTAATAAATGTATCGATATGAAATTTTATATTTAAATTCAGAACACCATAACGATGGCACCTATTAATTTTCCGCGAAGTTTATCGAAGGGAATGGGCGATGAAAGGAAGGGGGTTACTACTCAAAGACCCTATTAACTATCGTAGTAATAAATGTATAGACATGAAAATTTATATTTAAATTCAGGACACCATAAGGATGGCACCTATTAATTTTCCGCGTAGTTGGTCGAAGGGAAGGGGGTTACTACTCAAAGACCCTATTAACTATCGTAGTAATAAATGTATATACATGAAAATTTATATTTAAATTCAGAACACCATAAGGATGGCACTTATTAATTTTCCGCGAAGTTGGTCGAAGGGAAGAGGGTTACTACTCAAAGACCCTATTAACTACCGATGTAATAAATGTATCGACATGAAATTGTATATTTAAATGCAGAACTCCATAACGATGGCACCTATTAATTTTCCGCGAAGTTGGTCGAAGGGAAGAGGGTTACTACTCAAAGACCCTATTAACTACCGATGTAATAAATGTATAGACATGAAATTTTATATTTAAATTCAGAACACCATAAGGATGGCACCTATTAATTTTCCGCGAAGTTGGTCGAAGAGATAGAGGGTTACTACTCAAAGACCCTATTAACTATCGTAGTAATAAATGTATCGACATGAAATTTTATATTTAAATTCAAAACACCATAAGGATGACACCTATTAATTTTCCGCTAAGTTGGACGAAGGTAAGGGGGTTGTTACCACTCAAAGACCTTATTAACTATCGATTTAATAAATGTATCGACATAAAATTTTATATTTAAATTCAGAACACCATAAGTATGGCACTTTAAGGAGGTTGAGGACTGTCCCAGAGTATTTGGTTGCATGTAACTCTTAGTTCTAATAATACGAAGAGAAGATGCACCGAGGGAGAGAGGACCCCCAGCAGGAGCTAGGTAATAGTCTTACAGATTATGGCTTCGGGTTTCTCTCAGCTGACTCACGTGTGAACCAAACCTTCTGGTTCACGTTGCATCAAAAACTTACTTTCTTCCAATCTACCCTTCAGATGTTCCTGAACCCGGTAAGGAACCAAGTTATAGACAGCTCAATTGATACCGTACATAGTACAGATCAGATAGGGGTCAATGTTTTATAGGTATGGGCTTGGGTAGTCAAATTCAAATGTTTTTCAGGCCAAACTATTAATTAATCAATCAAGTTTTCGCTCTCTCTCCAAAATCAATCGGCCGTTTGGCATGAATATCAATAGTTAACTTATACTAAACATACTCTATCTGAAGTCTAAATTACGCCTCGATATGTTCATTACATCGATAGTTATTAGCGTTATTGTATTAAGCCCCCCTCAATCCCCCACCCCTTTGGGTGTTTTGGCTGTAAATCAATAGGTATCGTCCTTATGGGCTTTTGGATACACATACTGAATGTCGTATCGATACATTCATTCTTTCAGTAGTTATCGTGTTCACCGACATATATACACACACATAGTGGAAATGTGTTTTCATGTTGGAATCAGGTGGTCGGAAAACATGAAATTCAGGTGTCAACTCAACATCGAATTTCTGATCGAATTACATAACTTCCCCTATACTTTGAATAGTTGAGGAGTAACAGCATTGACAATTTTTACCGGTTAAAAAAAAAAATGAATTTTCTCTTTGAATTTATGACTGATTTACGCTGAACATATTGGTGTATAGTACAATGTAAAAATACAACATTGTTATGATAAATGGGATATAATTTTAAGTTCAGAGCGGATAAAACGCAGCTTATCGCAATTTAAAGAAAAAGTAGCAAAATTAGAAGAACAATCGGAAGATGTGTCTTAAAAATATTTATATATCAGATTAATGCCATTCAATAAACTACCCAACAGTAAAAGGAAAATTCTAGTAAAAACTGGACATCGAATTTCTGACCGATTATATAACTTCCCCTATACTGTGCATAGTTGAGGATTAATAACACTGACAATTTTTACTAGATTAAAAAAAAAACAATGAATATTCTCTTTGAGTTTATGGCTAATTTAGGCAGAACATATTGGTGTATAGTACAATGTAGAAATAATAAATCGGATATAGTTTTAAGTAAAGAGCTGATAAAACGCAGCTTAACGCGATCCAAAAAAGAAGAACAATCGGAAGATGTGTCTTAAAAATATTTATATATCAGATTAATGCCATTCAATAAACAGTAAAAGGAAAATTCTAGTAAAAACTGGACATCGAATTTCTGACCGATTACATAACTTTCCCTATTCTTCTCAGAGCTGAGGGTGTAAAAACAAATTGCGGGGCCGAGTTTCTCCAAGTCTCGAATATTATACATTGAAAGTGTTAGATCTCTCAGAGGTGTTTCATATTCAGTTCAAACATGAAGATAGCTAATGCAGGGTTGTGTACTTTTCTAATAACGTTTTTTATTTTATTTAATTTATTTTTTTGAATGTGTTTCATTATATGCAATTTTCAAACGTTAGAATTGTAGAATATTTCCGGGTGAAGGGAAGGAACGCAGGTCAAGCCCTCATCAGAATTACTATAAGGAAGTTGTTTTTTTTAATGGAAACGAAATGTTTTTTTCATCTTGTACTCGCTCGCATTTACTCACTACTCGCATTTCCTCACTAAAAACCGGCCTTCTCAAGGAACTCCTTCTCAGGGGTGTATATATTATTCCTAATGGGATGCAAGATGCCGAAGATCCTCTTGAAAAGAGGGCGCTGGTAGCTTAGCGGTATACATGCTTGCTTACTGAGCTCAAGTTCGCGGGTTCGAAACCCGGCCGCGGCCTTTAGTTTATTTTATCTGAGATGTGAAATAAACTTAAGAACGCCGTTCTTTGGATGGTATGTTAAGCGATGGTACGATGTCAGATACTCGTTAATGATCCCTAGAGTAGAATGATAATTTAGGGGAGGCAAAATTCAGGACTCCCATAGCAGAGTCGGGCTTATGTCCACCAGTGTGAGGAAAAAGCGCTCGCTGGTAGTAGGCGATATTATCTCATAGTTAAAGCCCGGGCGTCTTGATTCTTTTCAGAATTCAAACAAAAAAAATCGACGACTAATCACCGGCAATGTATTTCCCCAGAACGAATTAATCAATTAACTTTTCGCTCCCCGTCCTAAACCAGTCCACCGTTTGTGCTAATATTCAATAGTTGACTTACATAGGGGCTCCTAAATCCTCATATTTTGTGTCGATAAATTTATTACAGTTAGTTATTTTGACTCATGTGCGGGCTTTAACAATAAGGTCATATCGCCTACTACCATAGCGCTCTTTCGTCACTCTGGTGGACATGAGACCGACTCTACTATGGGAGTCCTAAATTTTGCCTACCCTAAATTTGTATTCACCTAGGGGTAGGGGTCTTTAACGAGTACCTGACATCGTACAGGCTCGGGACCATCGCATAACGTCCCATCCGAAGGACGGCGGGCTTAAATTTATTTTACCTCCCAGATAGAATAAACTAAGGGCCTCGGTCGGGTTACGAACCCACGACCTTGAGCTCAGAAGACAAGCACGCATACCACTGAGCTACCGGGGCCCTCAATACATTCATTACATCGGCAGTTATTAGATTTTTTGAATAGAGCCCCCTTCCTTTCAGCCAATTTGACAGGTTATGTCCTCATTAAGTTTTGACTTTAAATATGAACTTCTGTATCGATACATTCATTACAACGGTAGTTATTAGAAGTTTTTTGTTAAGCCACTTACGAAAATGGATTTTTTCTAAACCTCTCGCCTTACGTACATAGAGAGGCTGTTATATGGGCATTCAGTCTTTTGATAACATGATACAAAACCCACCTGGCCTAAATCCTAAACCCCTAAACAGCAGACTAAACATCCGGTTTGGCTAACAATGGACAGATACTTTTTAGACATGTTTACCAACACAATGAAAAAATCGCGCGAATCAGACTAATACAACCCGCGAAATTACGAAATTACCGTTACTTTTTGAACACACCTCGTACATAAAAAATTTCGTGTCAATACAAATTTTATGTTAAGACTTCCCCATCATCGCCCCTGTGACTAAATTGACTGAAAATCAATGTGTCGCTCTCACAAAATTTTTTTTTTTCATTTTTGGAACCAGGAATTTTTGACAGATTGCGTAACTTCCCCTATACATCATATAGCTGGGGAAGTAAAAATTTCTTCGTTGACGGAATGAGAAATTGTATTGAGCGCTTACAGTAATTTGTCTAACTACATGATGGTTGTAGATAGATATACGTGTAAGTTATTCTGAAACCGGTTTCATGTCCATCACCTTCTTCGACAAGACACCGTCCTTTCGATATGACCAGACCCTCGGTGTCTCTTGTCTTAACAACTTGCTTATCTTGAAATTTGTACAGAATTAATTCTGCTAAGAAGTCAAGACCGTCTTGGCAGACATTTTTCCAAGATAGCAGCGCTACCTTAACAAGGATCGTAGTCGAGGTTAACATGTTACTTGGTTCTATTCTTAACACTTAACTTCAGTCAGCATCCACCTTGACTCTTAGATGAATCTATCATTTATTTTACCCCTTCTCTACTTTTAGATTCACTACCTAATGATAATTGCCAAAATTAGTTTTGGTGTAAATAAAATGCTTATGGGGTTTTGGCCAATTTGACAGAAAATCATTAGATGCCGTAATTATGGGGTTCTCAGAAGGATGTCACAATAAATTTCAGCTAAATACGCCCAAGAAAAGGGGGCTCAACTGAAAAAACCCTAATATGATGAATGTATCGACACACGGAGAAAACTATATTCTTGTGACAAGAAGATATCTTGTTGACATTATCTTCTCACAGAATTAAATTAAAAACATTCCTCATATTTTGCACAGCGTGGGGAGTAAAACTCTATTCTCATCGAGAGAATCACCGACTGGTGTCTACTATTCCCTATCAACTACACAAAATACAGAATAAAACGTCTTTGCCGCAAGAAGAAATTTGCTTTGCTGCAAGAACCTTTTTTCTTGCCGCAAGAATATATTTTTCTCCGTGCATGTATGATCGTATTTCAGGATTCAGAAGTCCCTTTATAAGGCAAATATTGATTTTTAGCCAAATTGGTTTTGGAGATAGAGCAAAAATTTAGTTCATTAATTCTTGCTGTCGATTGATTGATTACAGGGGTGGTTTTGGTACCCATGTTATCCAAAGCGTGAAGGCCCATATAACAGCCCCCTACTCTCCTACCTCTTTAATGAAGCGCAGTATCTCTTCAGCTCAGTTTCTTAATCTGGGTTCCGAAGACTCCATCGGAGATAACATTACATTACATGGTTTCTTGCCAAGTGCTGTCCTGTTAGGTTCCCGATCACATCCGAACTTCTGATTCCAATAGATTTTTAGACGTTTCCTTGATTCACGCGAAAACGGTCAATTCTATAGAAAAAATGGTTTGTACCAAAAATGTTTCTTATACAATTTTCTATCGCCTCCAACTTCAGATTTGAGATAGGATCAATATGATGAAAGTTATAGCGCCTCAAATATGTGAATGAAAAATAAATTTCCGTAGGAAACATTTCAAAATAATGTATATACATTTTATGATTTTGGGAAGAAAGTAAAGAAATGAGAAGAAAGTCATGTAATGGTCACATCACATATATTTTTTATTTCTATTCTCTTTTGATTTTTTTTGTCGCACCAGATTGTACATTTTCTTTATTCGAAAATCATTTAAGACTATTTGTCTATCCATGTGCTTTTGTCTTAGACTTTACACAGAAAGACGTGAACGACGTACGGTATGTTATGGATGACCTTTAATAACTCACTTGGGTAACTGAAACGGATTCAACAGACATAATGCCAAGGTTCTAGTAAAAAACCGTATTAGGTACGTTGTGGGTCGTGAGAGCTCTTGACACAATGTTACATAAATACAATATGTTAAGAAACAAACCCTTATACATTTTACATCCCCAAGTATAGGGGAAGTTATGTAATCAGTCAAAAATTTGATGCCGATTTTCAACGGAATTTCATGTTTTCCTATCTCCTGATGCCAAAAATGAAAAAATATATTTTGTGTGTGTGTGCGAAAACGATAGATAATAACTCCCGATAGATTAAATCTGTGGCTACATGCCAGAACAAGTTAACTCCATTAAACATGATTTTGAGAAATTACCGTTTAAAGTTTTTTGTGTTACTTCTGTTATATTCAAATAAAAAGTTCTAATTCTTCTTGAATATTGTTTACGCCTTTAAAAAGTTCGAATAATTTTATAAAATTATAATTATTGTAATTTAATTACGAAAAAAAAAAATTTAATTTTTTATTGTTAATTTGGATTATGAATTCGTTCATATTAGATGTATTACTATAATATAGTCTTATATATTATATGAGAATGTCAACAATGTTTTGATTTGGAGCAGTTGCTTGACAGTGGCGCCGCGCGTTTCCTTTTCGTGGCACTAATCAGTAGCCGTAGTGACCGTGAGATGATAGACGAAAGGTTAATTAATTATAATAAAAAGATGCTCAGTGATATTAAAATGAGTTTATTTGTTGTTCATTACACTGAAAAATCTAAACGACGCGTGATGATATCGAATTTGATCCAATTAATCGGTTCTTGCATGAAAAAATGGAGTTAACTGGTTTTGGCATGTAAATGGCAGTTAACTGATTAAGTTTCCCCAGAATTACTATAAAAATGTTCATCAAAATCGGTTATTTTTTGTAAAAAACAAAAGTTCACGTCAAAATATACAACTTTCCGTGATTATCTCATTTTTCGAAAAAATAGGACATAACTAGTTCTGGCATGTCGCCACAGAAATGTATCGACACAAAATTTAATATGTGAATCCAGAAGCCTCTAAGGACGACACCTATTGATTTTCAACCAAATAGAACAAAGATAAGGGGGATTAGAGGGGGAGCTAAACCCAAAAACTCTAATAATTGCAGATAGAATAAATATATCGACACGAAATTTTATACGTGAATTCAAAACCACATAAGGGCAAAACTTCTCAATTTTCAATGGAATAGACAGAAGAGAAGGGGGGATCAGAGGAAGGCTCAACGCAAAAACCTCAATAACTGCCGATTTAATGATTGTATCGAGATGAAATTACATATTTGAAATCAAAACCCAGGCATAATCTGTCAAATTTGGGCGATATCGGATGAAGGAAAGGGGCTCAATTCAAAAACCCTAATAACTACCGATCTAATGAATATATCGACACAAAATTTAGTGTGATGATTCAGTAGCCAGGGGGAGCGAAAACGTAATTGATTAATTTGTGCTGGGGAAGAACATTGCCGATGATTCGCCGACAGAGTTTTTTATTTTATTTTTTTTCGAACAAGATGTTTACTGACTTTGCGATAGTTCAGTTATCTGCTTGGTATTGATTAACCAACGGAATTCTGTCCACGTCGAACCTCCCTTCTCTGGTCTCCCCCTTCCCTTCAACACATTTTGCAGAAAATTGATAGGTGCCATTTTTGAATTTAAATATATAATTTTAGGTTGATACATTCACATTGGAATTCGAATTGAATTTTTGAATCCTCCTCTTCTGCTGATTTCACTGAAAATTAATAAATGATGTCCTTATAGTGCTTTGAATTTACGTATGAAAATTTCTGTCAATACAGGGTGTAACAAGACGAGAGGGCGATACTTGGGGATCTTATAGTAAACTTAATTCTGAACAAAAAAGTTCCTATAAACATAGGTCCGCAAATGCTTTGTTTAAACGTTATAATAAAAAAACGCTAATACAACACTAATCACTTGAAAGTAAAGAGTAACTACAACAATTATTCAAAACGTCTTCCCTGTTGTCGTACACATAATTGACTCCTCCGGGCAAATGAATTTATGGCTGTTAGTACCTCTTGTTCCTGTCCTCTCATTTCGTCACAAGAGCTCTGAATCTGTTCAACCAATTCTTCCCTAGTGTTAACAGACTGCGAATAAACGTTAGTTTTTAACGCCCCCCAAACGTAAAAATCCATGGGCATTAAGTCGGGACTTTTTGCAGGCCATCTTACTGGTCCAAAGCGTCCGATCCATCTCCTTGGATAATTTCTGTCCATCCAATCACGAATGACTCTGCTATTATGTGCTGGGCATCCATCCATTTGATTAATTCTTCTGGTGGGCAGCTCTGTAACACGGCCAGTTTCTCTTATTCGTTGATAAGTAGCCTGGAAAACCCTTCGATGGGGGATCCGTCGAAGAGGGAAACGTTTTCGGTACTCCTCAACAGCTGCATCACTGTCCCCGTTACGAAAACCGTACACAAATAGAATATCTGCATATTCCGTATTCGTGAACATTCGCGGCATTTTATGCAAAACTGATTCATAATAAATGAGATTAGTTGCACTGAAATAGAACTCAACATTCATAAACATGAATGGTATTGAACTTTGAACCCTATTCAGATCCTAATCCCTTATACCAATTGCAGGTATTTCTTTCTTACAGTTTTTTTGATTATAACTTTTAAACAAAGCATTTGCGGACCTATGTTTATATGAACTTTTTTGTTTAGAATTACGTTTACTATAAGATCCCTTAGTATCGCCCTCTCGACTTGTTACACCCTGTATATTCATTACAACAGCAGTTAATAAATGTTTTGTGCTAAGCGATACTATAAAGAGATATACTATATTGACTGACCTTCCTCTTTGAAAACGTTGGTATATACACAATGTTTAGTTTACTCTAAGGTGATCTGCATTTCAAATCTGATTTTCGAACGTATCTTTTTGGATCGTTTCTCATACATGTTTTGAAATGTCAAGTATTTTCTTATTTGTTATCATTTTTTAATTTTTCAAATATCCATGGAAATTTGGTTGAACCCCTTTTATGAATTCTTAAGGTAAATCTTCAAACCTTGAAATTTTTTTTATTTTTCGATATTATTTCATAAATTTTTCACTGAAAATTAACAAATAATTTTCTATAGTTGTCTTGTTTCATTATTGACGTTGATCTCCTTCAAAATGCGGATATTGTTATTCTCTTCAAGGTTTTCCATTGATTTGTTTTGTTCTTGAACATTCTATCTTAATTTTGAACTTGGTTTGAACTCTACTAAGAGATTACTTTCCTTAAAGAGGACTGTTTTCTAAAGTTCAAGTTTTTCTCTTCAACTGGCGAAATTTCCATTATTTTGACTTCTGTTTACCTTTTTCTCTTATGAATTCTTAAAGTATTTATGTTTTTCTTCTTTAATATACCAGAATACGCCTAAATCATATATATTTGAAATTTCACATATATATCCTGAAGTACTGAGTTTTATTTTCTTATTGAATAGTAA
This sequence comes from Aradus depressus, assembly GCA_963662175.1. NCBI lineage: Eukaryota > Metazoa > Arthropoda > Insecta > Hemiptera > Aradidae > Aradus > Aradus depressus. The sequence goes on from OY759215.1 coordinate 42,813,407, forward strand.
TTAGTTATTGTGACTGATGCCCGGGCTTTAACAACTAGGTCATATTGCCTACTACCAAAGCGCTCTTTCGTCGCTCCGGTGTAGTGATTTTCTCAATCGATAGTTTGTATTTATATCGACTTTGTCTTCATTCAATGATGATTTTCAAATTTCAGTAATATAGATACATTAAGAGACCATAGCAATGTGAGTTTTTTTTTTTCAGTTTGCATTTGTGTTTGACGCCTGATTACTTACGCAGTCGAGTTGAGGGAACAAAGATGGATTACGTAAATGGTTTATACATTATTTGTATCTTTGACATTAGCAAGATGACGTTGAGGCCTAGCTCAAACAATAGACACTTCTTGGTTCCGTGACTGTTTGCCCAGCTGCAACAGTTCGCTCTATTTAGTTATGTTAAATTTTTTAACAGAAAGGGAAGACGTCATCAGAAATTTGAATACATATCAAAGTGAAATAATCACGACTCATTTTGCAAATTCGAAAATCTCTAGTTTTAACCCTCCTAATACTAGGTGAAAAAGAAAACAACGTCAAATACCACATGGGGTCTTTAAAGACCCTACGCTATTTTTACTGCTAGCGCCATGTTGGTATTTTTTCAAAAAATAATTGTTACCCTTCATTTCGTCTATGCTGAAAAGAAAAAAATATTTAAAAATATTAAACAAAATACAGCCAAAAAACTGGGTCTAAACTTAAAAAAAAAAGTTATTTGAAAAAAATCGAAAACTACTTTTTTTATTGGTCATTTTGGCTACAATTAAGACATTTAATGGACTTAAGACAATTAATGATTACTATGATAATGAAGATTTAAGACAATTAATGGTTACTAAACAATGGCTTTTGCATATATGCTTTTTACATATCGTACAAAACATATTATGTTTATGGTCATTTTGTCTCAGGCACATATAAAATAGTGACCGTTTGAGTGATGCCATTGGGGCCTGAGTCGGTGGATGAATGTCAGATGTATTAGCAGGAGTCACTTATTCAGTTTCAAGACAATATCTCATTGCCTCAACCGTTTTCCTGGTTAGTCTACTTAGGGTAGAGGGATCATTCAACCTTTTCGCTATTGGAGGCTCAGTGAGCATTTTTCCAAGATCAAGCAGAAACAGAACGATAAGCCTTCGATGAAGTTAAGGCTTATTATAATCTGGATGGATTTATTCTTGAAGTTATTATTGAGATTCAAACCAGCTGAGATACTAGGATTCATAACACGATAGAAACTAATTCCCGCATTTTTTTTTAAAAGATCTTGTGTCTACTATTTTTCATATTTTTGGTAACATCGACTACCAGGTGGGGTCACTTTTGACCCCGAACACATTTTTGAAGCATAGCATGTATATATAATAATTATACTCTATGATTCCTTATAGATTGAAGAAAAAACTCGTTGAGCTTCCGGAGCATTGGTCTTCAGTTTGCATCTGCACACACATTCCTTTTTGATGTGGGGAGAGACGAGGGAGGGAAAGATTGTCCGGAGCCTCCCCAAGAACGATTAGTCAACCAGCTACAGGACATTAGTCAAATTCTACATTATTAATGACCTTTCTACAGTCAGCTCTTCCACTCACTTTTAGCATATTCTCGAATATGTGGGTGGGGTTATTGAACCATTCCCTACAATACGAATATATTTGACAATAGTTTGCCTACTATTCCATCATTCTGTGGTTATTATAGACAGATTATCTACAGGTTGTCCTTTTCTAAAAAGGTCTTACTCAGGGACTTCTGAATCATACTAAATTTCGTATTCGCCCTCTGCGCACGCACACGCGTGATCGAGTAATGGCTTCTTTCCGCTACCCAACGATACCAAAGTAAGGCGCGCGGGTAGTAAGTACGGTTGTAATGATTTAAGCGATATTAGTGTTACATGTTTTCGTTACATGCGGCTTTAGCAAGCGACCACCTACTGACAGAAACGAAAGACGTTTCATGTCAAAACGTGTTCAATACGAAAAGATAACATGAACATATTTATAATATTATATATCACCGCGCTGAAAAGCCCGAAATGTCATGGTCCCGTGCAATCCAAGGCCACTATGGAACATGGAAACTAATACTTTCCTTGGCGCTGCTCGGTACTTCTTCAGTACTGGTAAAGTTTAGCCACAAATGACAGTTTATCCGTGGATTATGAAAGGATACAATGGTTATATATCGTTATCCTTCCTTACTTAAGCGGCTCTATGAAAACAACCCAGGATGTGCTGTGTGAAGGTTGGGTCTTCTTTACCGATACGACACCTGGGCCGGGTGCTCCCTATGAAAGGAAAGATCTGAAACGAAGGAATTATAACAAAGCAGAGCAGGAAGATACAGACCAAGAGGTTATAGAACACATAGGAGATCTATCTTAAGTTTCCTTAAGTTTAGGTTTTTGAATTTAATAAGAAAATTTCGTGTCGTGTCGATACATACATCACATCGGCAGTTATTGGAGTTTTTGAGTTGAGCCTCCCTCCTCTGACTCCTTTCTTCTTTTCGGCCGATTTCATGAAAAATTAATAAGTGTCTTCCTTATGGAGATCTGAATACACAAATGAAATTTCATGTTCATATATTCATTCTATCAGGAGTTATTGACCGACACAAACAGACAGGCAGGTTTATTTTTTGTAATTTTTACAATAAGAGGTCGGAAATATGAAATTTCGGTGAAAACTCAAGTTTTTTATGTTATTCGTAAATATCTCATAATCTATCAATCGTAAGAAAAAATATGTTTCTATGAAACATAAATAGCATGAGATTCTCTTCAAGAAAGGTCCTATTCATTTTTGTGTAAAAATCAAGTGTTACCGACTGAACGCAGCGTGAAAATGATACTATACCCTCGCTGGCGCCATTGATCATTTTTCACTTAAACAACTACACATACGACAAAACACTATATCATCTTAATTGTAGATCATGAAATTACCTGTGTGATTAAGGCTCTTTTTGAACATGAGCGGCGTAGTAATGTTGACAGAATACAGATACTCGAACATTTTTCAAAAATATCTTATAATTTCTGACCGAATACATAACTTCTCCTATACTTCGTATGGTTGAGGAAGTCAAATTTCGGTAGATATCCGTAGCTCTTGGTTCTAAAAGACGTGGGGGGGGGGGGGGGGGGGCTCTGAGTTGGATGAATGAGAGAGAGATGCCTGTTGCTGTACTGACGTCAGTGGATCCCCGGCCTCTCATTGGATGGTACACTTCCCCCCACTCCTCCTCCATCCGTTGTCCAGACAACAGATCGTTAGTCGGTGTTGGTTTGTCTATCTGTGTGGAACATTCTGGGCCCTGGGTCTCTCTCTCTCTTCCCCCTCTCCACACCCAGTCACTCCCTCAACAAGTGTGCCGCGCCGCTCTTCAGTTCGAGTTGTCAACTCAAACATGTAATATCCTTCTCCGTCGTCATCGTTTCATCTGTTTTCTCAACACTTCAAATTCTCTCGTTTCTACTCGCCGTCTCAGTGAATTCAGTGATTATTCAAGTTACAGAAAAAAATCAAATTCGTTGTGTCAAATTTGTGTGGATTTAATACTCAAATTTGGTAAGTGTCTTTTATCAATTTATATTTATATATCTCCCTTTTATGTCATTTACTAAACAAAAACACAAATTATTAAAAATTTTGTTTCTCATATTGCGCAATAATTGAAATTTGAAAAATAGATCGCTCTAAATTTGATTAATTATGTAGCGATCGCATATCTACCCATACTCAGATAATATTTGAAGATAGTTTTCGTAGGAATGTATACTTCTCCAAAATCATTTTCGACAGCCTGTGTCCAATTAAATGTACAATGAAATTTCATTCCGTTTTTTGTCTCATGAACCGTCTCCATGTACATTTTAATTTACCATAAAACTTTTAGTTCCTTTAGTCTTCAACTAACTATTATCGTTCTGTTCAACGAAGATAATCCAAACTTTCATGTCTTATTTCAACTATTCGATTGCATTTTGTCTGTGGGTATCTTTAGACTACTGAGAGAAAAAAATAAAAATTAATTCTTTAGCCTAAATAATTATTTACAGGTTGTTCTGTTAAACATTTGGGATTATCGACCATAAACCAACTTCCATATGTTTCTACAATAAGCTGGTTATTTCATTATTTATTTATTTTTTTTTTTTTGTAAAATTTGACTATTTCCAATAAAAGTTAATACGTTCCCTTGCCAGTCAGGAATTTTCAGGTTTCCACTTGATTTTCATGTTTTTCTACACCATGTACACCAAAAAAAAAATTTATTTATTAACTTTTATGTGAGGATTGAGAAGTCCCAGACCAAAACAATTTGGATGTAACATCCTCTACAACGAAGAGCTAATGTGAAAGCTTAGATAATACTTAATTACAATTAATTCGAACGTGTGATGTACTTTACCGGTAATTAACGGCCTTTTTTTTTATTATTTTTGTGTGAGCACTTCGGACAGTTTTTTTTTTTCATTGGGTGTTCCGGTAAATTACCCGGTCTTTTGACATATCTGTGGTCGTAGGGAATAAATTCGTAATTTTTCATAGCAGCACTTTCTTACTTTTGCATTAATCGTTTAAATCCAGTTTTTGGAATAAATAAATTATGTTAGCATCATTATTAATCATATACCTTCTAAATCTATAGGAGTGAATGAAAATGAATATTGTTAATCTTTTCTTGGATTTCCCATCACTTATCTGATTATTAACCATACTTTTTGAAATACTCGTGAATGATGCCTCTCTAAACTTGATTTAACCGAAAACGCCCTCTTCATTTAGAATAGTCTGTCGTAGTGAATAAATGGTTAAATGCAGTTATCTCGTGAATGATTCCTCAAAGAAGTAGATTAAGTTGATTTAACCGAGAACATAAACAATTTTACGAGATACTAAGAAACCCACATCTTTATAATTCCGAAAGTACTAGAGTTCTGAGCTCCCAACTTCTTCAAAGTGCGCAGTTGGCTTGGGAGATGATCACAATACACTTAACTCATTTTGGACATTTTACGACTTGACAACTTATGTAGTGTGACAACTTATATGACAACTCATGTACTTATGTAGTATATTTCCTGTGGCCATAGATATAACATCGATAAAGTGCAATACATTTATTAAAATAGTACCCTTTCATTCTATGTATACTGAATGTAGGCAAATCACCGGCTATGTACTACCCCAGTACAAATCAATCAACTAAATTTCTGCTCTGCTTTTAAGCCAAAGACCGTTTGAGCTAATCATCAATAGAGACTTCTGAATCCTCATACTAAGTTTTATATCGATACATTCATTACATCGGCAGTTGTTAGGGTTTTTGAGTGGAGCACCCCCTCTGATCTCCCCTTTTCCCTCGGCTCATTCCGCTGAAAATTGATAGATGTTGTCATTATAGTATTCTGAGTACACATATAAAATTTCGTGACGATACATCCCTCCCATCGAGTGTTATCTTATCCACAGACACTCTATTTCAATTCTTTCCTGTGGGGGACTGCCATTGACATGAAATGCGGTTCATCACATGTCGAGCGTACCTCGTAATCCCATCCCATAAACGTTGATAAATTACATAATAATAGTCCTGATATAAGATTTTGAAAAAAAAAAATTGGAAATTTCCGTTTAATATTTTTGATTTGAAGAGGTTAATGTTATCAGTTGTCAACTGATCTGGATTGGTGATCTTATAACTCTTTTTGGTATCGATTTGATCTTATCATTTTTATCTGTCAATATCGAGCTATTTTTATTTGTTAAATTTGCATGTCTCTAATTGTGAATCGGTCAAGGATAATTGACTTAATTATTTGTGACTTATAGATTTTCGTTCCGTTGTGATGTATTTTTTTTTATACATCAATATCAGACACATTTTATAAAAAAATGTAACACCTGCTTACAAAATACCTACCTACGTCCTTAACTTATTTACATAAACCCAAGTCATGGTGGCCGTGCGGGCTTGAGCGGTAGTGCTTTGGTCTCATGGTTTCCCCATAGTTTGCGGACTCAAATCTCATCCGGGAGTGTTTTATTTCATAGATAAAACTCCCTTCCGGGGACATGGATGTAATAATGAATAACTAGATAACAACATTGTTATAAGAGATATGGCTAATAGGCATCCAACATCGGACTAAAAAAATAATCATATGTATCTTTTTCTCATATTCCTATCTGGACCTGAGTAAAATAGTCGTCAGTGAATCACCGGCAAGGTACTTCCCCAGAACAAATTAATCTATTAACTTTTCGCCCCCCTTCATTACATCGGCAGTTATTAGGGTTTTGAATTGAACCCCTTCCCTTCAGCCGATATCGCTGAAATTTGACAGATTATGTCCTCATTGTGTTTTGACTTCCAATATGAAGTTTCATGTCGATATATTATTTACATCGGCAGTTATTTAGTATTGAGTTAAGCATCCCCTAATCTACCCCTCCCCTTTGACCGATGTGTCTGAAAATTGATAGGTGTCGTTCTTATGGGGTTTTGGGATCACATATAAAATTTCGTGTCGATAGGTTCAATCTATCGGGAATTCTGTTCACAAACTCACAGAAAGATTTTTTTTTTCATGTTTGGAATCTAGAGGTTGGAAAATATCAAATTCCGTTGAAAACTCCACATGGAATTTTGGAACTATTCCATAACTTCCCGTATGTTATGCCATCGGTCGGAAGTTTGATGTTCAGTTTTCATCGGAATTTCATGTTTTCCAGCCCCCCGATTCCAAAAATTGAAGAAAAAAGTTCTATTCGGACCAGTGTCTGTCTATACAGTAAATCCGGATAGGATAAATATATCGGTATGAAATTTTATATGTGTATATAAAATTCTATATACACTAAATCCGCCTAAAGGAAGGGAGGAACTAGGGGGAGGCTTAACACATAAGCCCATAAGCCCCAATAAGTGGGGAAGTAATGAATGTATCTACATGAAATTTAATACGTAAGTCCACAACCCGAGGACACATATCAATTTTCAAGAAAATCGGTAGACGAGAAGCGACTGTTGGCTGTGGAGGGGCCCCAACTCAGAAGCCCCGAGATTCTTAATGATGTTCAGTAAATTTGGTTCAGAAGCAGAAAGAAAACTAGTCCATTAATTCACGCTTTTTTTTGTAAACTTTTATAATAAAACATAACAAAACACCTGATTATGAAATATTTACATATTTGGAATATTAACCCGGCTGACGGCCTTAGGTTTTTTTTATCTAGAAGGTGAAAAAACCTTGAGCACACCGACCTTCGGATGGGACGTTAAGCGATAGTTCCGAGCCTGTGCGGTGTCAGCTACTCGTTGAAGACCTCGACCCAAGGTCAATAAACCTAGGTAGGCAAAATTTAGGACTCCCACAGTCGTGCTCATGTCCACCAGAGCGACGAAAGAGCGTATTACCTCCTAGATAAGCCCGGGCATGAGTCATAATAACTAATTTCTTGAAATATATACCAAAAACCGATTTCATGATTCATATATATTGTTTCAACTCCATGTCATCCCAGCTATACCAAATAGGTATAGGAAAAGTTATGTAATCGGTCAAAAATGCCGAGTTTTCAACGGAATTTCATGTTTTCCGATCTCTAGATTCCTTATATGAAAAAAAAAAGTGTCTGTGAACACTATAACTGCCGATAGAATAAATGTATCGACACGAAATTTTAAATGTGAATTCAGAACCCTACAAACGACCGACACCTTTCAGCCAAATCGACCAAAGGGGAAGGATAGATTAGGGGGGAGGCTTAACGTAAAAGCTCTAATATCTGCTGATAGAATGAATGTATCGATACAAAATTTTGTATGATCAAAACCCCATAGGGACATTACCTATCGATTTACTGCAAAATCGGCCAAAGGGGAGGAGAGGCTTAGGGGATAAGCTTAACTTAAAAACTATAATATCTGCCGTCGTAATAAATGTATGGACAAAAAATTTCATATGTGAATTCAAAAGCCCATAAGGACGACACATCAATTTTCAGTGGAATCGGCAAAAGGGAAGGGCGGGAAAAATTTTAAAAAAACCTAATTATGGACAAAAATTTAGTATGAGGATTTAGGAGCCCCTATAGTACAAGTCAACTATTGAATATTAGCGCAAATGGAGGAAGAGCGAAAAGTTAATTGATTAATTCCTTCTGGGGAAGTACATTGCCGGTGATTAGCCGACGACTTTTTCTTTATTCTTTTCATGTTGCTATAATTAATCCTACATCTTAAAATATAATATCTACTTATACATTCAAAAGATATACAGTCAATGAAAGTATGTAGGTACATATCAACTCATCCTTGACAGGGAAAATCCACCCTTATTTTGGGCTCATTTTGACTGACTGATAAAAATTTACTGAAAGCAAGATAAAAATAATTGTTCATTGGAATTAGCTCTAATGCCTTTCTTGTTGTCCAAATCCTAAAAGACCAGTTGTGTAAACAATATCAAAACAATCATTGGAAAAAGCAAACACATTTTACTAAAATTAAGAAGCAAATTATTGTAAATAATAAACCAAACTAAATTAGGTATTTTTTTCCACATTTTGTAACATAACTTTGTTATTTTTTGACCAATTTAATCGGACTGCGGCATTGATTTCAGCGTGAAAATGGTGTGTCAGAAAGTAAAGGGTTCTATTTGAAATTTTAAAGTTGTACCGAATCTGAAGTATCCTGTATAAATATATTTCGAAAAATAGCAAATAATTAAAAAATAGACTGAAAAATATTAAATACGTATTTTTTAACCCCCGACGCAAAAGGAGGAGTGTTATAAGTTTGAAGCTCCAAGACGGCTGAACCGATTTCAAAGCGGTTTTTTCGTTTCAAAAGCTGATATTTCCCAGATGGTTCTTTATCCATGTTTGTTGGAAATCAGGTATGCCGTTTCCAAGATCTTCAGGTTTCATCAGAGCCTGTCTAAGGATTTCGGCCTCTATTACAGCTAGAGACTTTGCTCAAATGTTGGCCAAGCCCCTCCCCCCTAAGCCCTTCAAGCCTCCTCCCCGCTCCAAAAAAAGCTCTTTTCACCAAGGTTTCAGCAAAAAAAAGAATGATCAATTTTTTTTTTTTTTTATTGTGCGGGGGTTTTTAAATTTTTAATTTTATGTTTTTATTTATTTTTTGATAACGTTATCTGTTCAAGAGAAATTCAGCCGGGCCATCTAAAAAGGACACCCTGTATATTATATCGAAAAACTTTTGACTTCGGCCCTACTTTGTAAAGCTACTAATCTTTTAAATATATCGACCTGTTTTATACTATTGTTACCTTGTTGATCTAATTCATAACTCGGACATTTTTTCCCTTTCATAATGAACACAAGTAGAAAATTAATATGTGTCGACCTTATGGGGTATTTAATTTACATATAAAATTTCACGTCGATACATTCATTCTATTGAGAGTTTATCATGTTCACAGACAGAAGTTTTTTCTTTTTTTTTTTTTTCTTTTTTTTTCAATTTTTGGAATCAGTGTATAAGTACGATAACTCCCGATAGAATGAATATAGCTACCCAGCATTTTATACATACGTATGTCCAGAACCTTATAAAACTTCGATTTTGCACGAAACGACGATGCCCCCTACACGATCGTGTCTAGACTAGTAGCTATGAAGCCGTCGGTTTCGTCAGCGACAGTTTTGGTAATAGAAAATAGCAAGGAAAAGATCCAAGTGGGCAAAGGAGTGGCTATTAAAAAGGGCAAAACTTTGCCCCACCAAAGCACTTTGTTATGCATTATTAGGTTTTATACGATCAGAATAATCGCTGGACTTTACCTTCAAACCGTCGTGCCAAACTGACGGAAAAACCGATCGTGTAAGTCCAGCTTTATGTTCCATATTATCCTTATGTAGCTAACTACTTGTGGCTTTGCGGTTTTTTAGTTGTTGTTTTTCTAGACCTCCTGATTAAAAGTGTGAAAATTTCTGAAACATATGATAGTAATTGTGGGACGAAATTTCTCGTAGAAATAAAAGACATTCTCTTCCCACTGTTTTATTTCCGATCTAACCCGGGTTTCAACGCAACTGCGTTATCACCACTTGTACAATATGGAGTGTGCGTTTCTACTCCATACTGTTCCAATGATATGCCACTGATGATGACGCAGTTGCGATGAAAGCTGATCTGATCGGAAATAAAACAGGAGGAAGACGACGTCTTTTATTAACCCCCGACACAAAAGGAGGGGTGTTATAAGTTTGAAGCCTTTGTCTGTCTATGGTATCTTAGTTCCAATACGTCTGAACCGATTTCAAAGCGGTTTTTTCGTTTCAAAAGCTGGTATTTGCGAGGTGGTTCTTTGCCATGTTTAGCGAGGATTGGGTATGCTGTTTCCAATATCTTCAAGTTTCATCAGAGCCTGTGTAGGGATCTCGGCCTTTATTACAGCTAGAAACTTGGAGTTTTAGCTCAAATTTTTATAAGACCAACCCCCCCTCCCCCCTCCGCCTCCAAAAAAACCTGACTTTTATTCAAAACAATAAAGACCAGACTTTTTTTTATTATATAAATAAATAAAATCAGGATTTTCGCAGGTGTGTCATCGTCGACCCGCCCCCAAATTTTATTATGTCGAGGTTTTTTTAAATTCTTAATTGTAACTTTTTGGTCTGAGAATTGTGAAATATATATTATATTTCGAAGTATAGGAACAGTTATATAAGCGGTTAGAAATTTGCTGCTTTTCAACAGAATTTCAAGTTTTTCAACCCCCTGATTCCAAAAATGAAAAAAACGTGGCTACATATGTGTATTTGTGAACACGATATAATGAATGTATACACGAAATTTTATATGTGTAGCCTGAACCCAGATTCTCAGCCAAAGAGAGGGGTTTTAATAACTGTCGATGTAATGAATGTATCGACACGAGTATCCAGAACCATCTAAGGACGACACCTATCGATTTTCAGCCAAATCGGCCAATGGGAAGGCTGGATTAGGGGAGAGGGGTTTAAGGCAAATTGGTCAATGTAATGAATTTACCGATACAACATATCGATACGAAATTTAATGTGAATATTCAGAAGTCAACTATTGATTTTTTGCCAAAATGATCGATTGTAGTAGAGGGAGGGCGAAAACTTAATTGATTTATTCGTGCCGGTCAATAACTGACGAATTTTTCTTATTTATTTTTTTAATCTCATTCGGCAAATTTTTAGTCACCTTTCTTTCTTAGGTTTTGAAAAATAGCAACACTTTTTTTTCTTTTTTAATTACAATAAGTGAAATGTGCATTTCGTTGTATTGTTAACAATTATATGTGCAATGAGTACAATAGAAGAAATGCATTTAATGTTCTCTCCAATTATCATGGAACCAGAGCTGTCATTACTCAGTAGGTCACCTTTACATAGCACGAATTATTTTATTTCCCATTCAGGATCTACGGTTGACCTCCCCCCACACTCCAAACACATTCATTGTTTAAAACTGTTTCGTTAATTTTATTTCCCATTCAGGATCTACGGTTGACCTCCCCCCACACTCCAAACACATTCATTGTTTAAAACTGTTTCGTTAATTTTATTTCCCATTCAGGATCTACGGTTGACCTCCCCCCACACTCCAAACACATTCATTGTTTAAAACTGTTTCGTTAATTTTATTTCCCATTCAGGATCTACGGTTGACCTCCCCCCACACTCCAAACACATTCATTGTTTAAAACTGTTTCGTTAATTTTATTTCCCATTCAGGATCTACGGTTGACCTCCCCCCACACTCCAAACACATTCATTGTTTAAAACTGTTTCGTTAATTTTATTTCCCATTCAGGATCTACGGTTGACCTCCCCCCACACTCCAAACACATTCATTGTTTAAAACTGTTTCGTTAATTTTATTTCCCATTCAGGATCTACGGTTGACCTCCCCCCACACTCCAAACACATTCATTGTTTAAAACTGTTTCGTTAATTTTATTTCCCATTCAGGATCTACGGTTGACCTCCCCCCACACTCCAAACACATTCATTGTTTAAAACTGTTTCGTTAATTTTATTTCCCATTCAGGATCTACGGTTGACCTCCCCCCACACTCCAAACACATTCATTGTTTAAAACTGTTTCGTTAATTTTATTTCCCATTCAGGATCTACGGTTGACCTCCCCCCACACTCCAAACACATTCATTGTTTAAAACTGTTTCGTTAATTTTATTTCCCATTCAGGATCTACGGTTGACCTCCCCCCACACTCCAAACACATTCATTGTTTAAAACTGTTTCGTTAATTTTATTTCCCATTCAGGATCTACGGTTGACCTCCCCCCACACTCCAAACACATTCATTGTTTAAAACTGTTTCGTTAATTTTATTTCCCATTCAGGATCTACGGTTGACCTCCCCCCACACTCCAAACACATTCATTGTTTAAAACTGTTTCGTTAATTTTATTTCCCATTCAGGATCTACGGTTGACCTCCCCCCACACTCCAAACACATTCATTGTTTAAAACTGTTTCGTTAATTTTATTTCCCATTCAGGATCTACGGTTGACCTCCCCCCACACTCCAAACACATTCATTGTTTAAAACTGTTTCGTTAATTTTATTTCCCATTCAGGATCTACGGTTGACCTCCCCCCACACTCCAAACACATTCATTGTTTAAAACTGTTTCGTTAATTTTATTTCCCATTCAGGATCTACGGTTGACCTCCCCCCACACTCCAAACACATTCATTGTTTAAAACTGTTTCGTTAATTTTATTTCCCATTCAGGATCTACGGTTGACCTCCCCCCACACTCCAAACACATTCATTGTTTAAAACTGTTTCGTTAATTTTATTTCCCATTCAGGATCTACGGTTGACCTCCCCCCACACTCCAAACACATTCATTGTTTAAAACTGTTTCGTTAATTTTATTTCCCATTCAGGATCTACGGTTGACCTCCCCCCACACTCCAAACACATTCATTGTTTAAAACTGTTTCGTTAATTTTATTTCCCATTCAGGATCTACGGTTGACCTCCCCCCACACTCCAAACACATTCATTGTTTAAAACTGTTTCGTTAATTTTATTTCCCATTCAGGATCTACGGTTGACCTCCCCCCACACTCCAAACACATTCATTGTTTAAAACTGTTTCGTTAATTTTATTTCCCATTCAGGATCTACGGTTGACCTCCCCCCACACTCCAAACACATTCATTGTTTAAAACTGTTTCGTTAATTTTATTTCCCATTCAGGATCTACGGTTGACCTCCCCCCACACTCCAAACACATTCATTGTTTAAAACTGTTTCGTTAATTTTATTTCCCATTCAGGATCTACGGTTGACCTCCCCCCACACTCCAAACACATTCATTGTTTAAAACTGTTTCGTTAATTTTATTTCCCATTCAGGATCTACGGTTGACCTCCCCCCACACTCCAAACACATTCATTGTTTAAAACTGTTTCGTTAATTTTATTTCCCATTCAGGATCTACGGTTGACCTCCCCCCACACTCCAAACACATTCATTGTTTAAAACTGTTTCGTTAATTTTATTTCCCATTCAGGATCTACGGTTGACCTCCCCCCACACTCCAAACACATTCATTGTTTAAAACTGTTTCGTTAATTTTATTTCCCATTCAGGATCTACGGTTGACCTCCCCCCACACTCCAAACACATTCATTGTTTAAAACTGTTTCGTTAATTTTATTTCCCATTCAGGATCTACGGTTGACCTCCCCCCACACTCCAAACACATTCATTGTTTAAAACTGTTTCGTTAATTTTATTTCCCATTCAGGATCTACGGTTGACCTCCCCCCACACTCCAAACACATTCATTGTTTAAAACTGTTTCGTTAATTTTATTTCCCATTCAGGATCTACGGTTGACCTCCCCCCACACTCCAAACACATTCATTGTTTAAAACTGTTTCGTTAATTTTATTTCCCATTCAGGATCTACGGTTGACCTCCCCCCACACTCCAAACACATTCATTGTTTAAAACTGTTTCGTTAATTTTATTTCCCATTCAGGATCTACGGTTGACCTCCCCCCACACTCCAAACACATTCATTGTTTAAAACTGTTTCGTTAATTTTATTTCCCATTCAGGATCTACGGTTGACCTCCCCCCACACTCCAAACACATTCATTGTTTAAAACTGTTTCGTTAATTTTATTTCCCATTCAGGATCTACGGTTGACCTCCCCCCACACTCCAAACACATTCATTGTTTAAAACTGTTTCGTTAATTTTATTTCCCATTCAGGATCTACGGTTGACCTCCCCCCACACTCCAAACACATTCATTGTTTAAAACTGTTTCGTTAATTTTATTTCCCATTCAGGATCTACGGTTGACCTCCCCCCACACTCCAAACACATTCATTGTTTAAAACTGTTTCGTTAATTTTATTTCCCATTCAGGATCTACGGTTGACCTCCCCCCACACTCCAAACACATTCATTGTTTAAAACTGTTTCGTTAATTTTATTTCCCATTCAGGATCTACGGTTGACCTCCCCCCACACTCCAAACACATTCATTGTTTAAAACTGTTTCGTTAATTTTATTTCCCATTCAGGATCTACGGTTGACCTCCCCCCACACTCCAAACACATTCATTGTTTAAAACTGTTTCGTTAATTTTATTTCCCATTCAGGATCTACGGTTGACCTCCCCCCACACTCCAAACACATTCATTGTTTAAAACTGTTTCGTTAATTTTATTTCCCATTCAGGATCTACGGTTGACCTCCCCCCACACTCCAAACACATTCATTGTTTAAAACTGTTTCGTTAATTTTATTTCCCATTCAGGATCTACGGTTGACCTCCCCCCACACTCCAAACACATTCATTGTTTAAAACTGTTTCGTTAATTTTATTTCCCATTCAGGATCTACGGTTGACCTCCCCCCACACTCCAAACACATTCATTGTTTAAAACTGTTTCGTTAATTTTATTTCCCATTCAGGATCTACGGTTGACCTCCCCCCACACTCCAAACACATTCATTGTTTAAAACTGTTTCGTTAATTTTATTTCCCATTCAGGATCTACGGTTGACCTCCCCCCACACTCCAAACACATTCATTGTTTAAAACTGTTTCGTTAATTTTATTTCCCATTCAGGATCTACGGTTGACCTCCCCCCACACTCCAAACACATTCATTGTTTAAAACTGTTTCGTTAATTTTATTTCCCATTCAGGATCTACGGTTGACCTCCCCCCACACTCCAAACACATTCATTGTTTAAAACTGTTTCGTTAATTTTATTTCCCATTCAGGATCTACGGTTGACCTCCCCCCACACTCCAAACACATTCATTGTTTAAAACTGTTTCGTTAATTTTATTTCCCATTCAGGATCTACGGTTGACCTCCCCCCACACTCCAAACACATTCATTGTTTAAAACTGTTTCGTTAATTTTATTTCCCATTCAGGATCTACGGTTGACCTCCCCCCACACTCCAAACACATTCATTGTTTAAAACTGTTTCGTTAATTTTATTTCCCATTCAGGATCTACGGTTGACCTCCCCCCACACTCCAAACACATTCATTGTTTAAAACTGTTTCGTTAATTTTATTTCCCATTCAGGATCTACGGTTGACCTCCCCCCACACTCCAAACACATTCATTGTTTAAAACTGTTTCGTTAATTTTATTTCCCATTCAGGATCTACGGTTGACCTCCCCCCACACTCCAAACACATTCATTGTTTAAAACTGTTTCGTTAATTTTATTTCCCATTCAGGATCTACGGTTGACCTCCCCCCACACTCCAAACACATTCATTGTTTAAAACTGTTTCGTTAATTTTATTTCCCATTCAGGATCTACGGTTGACCTCCCCCCACACTCCAAACACATTCATTGTTTAAAACTGTTTCGTTAATTTTATTTCCCATTCAGGATCTACGGTTGACCTCCCCCCACACTCCAAACACATTCATTGTTTAAAACTGTTTCGTTAATTTTATTTCCCATTCAGGATCTACGGTTGACCTCCCCCCACACTCCAAACACATTCATTGTTTAAAACTGTTTCGTTAATTTTATTTCCCATTCAGGATCTACGGTTGACCTCCCCCCACACTCCAAACACATTCATTGTTTAAAACTGTTTCGTTAATTTTATTTCCCATTCAGGATCTACGGTTGACCTCCCCCCACACTCCAAACACATTCATTGTTTAAAACTGTTTCGTTAATTTTATTTCCCATTCAGGATCTACGGTTGACCTCCCCCCACACTCCAAACACATTCATTGTTTAAAACTGTTTCGTTAATTTTATTTCCCATTCAGGATCTACGGTTGACCTCCCCCCACACTCCAAACACATTCATTGTTTAAAACTGTTTCGTTAATTTTATTTCCCATTCAGGATCTACGGTTGACCTCCCCCCACACTCCAAACACATTCATTGTTTAAAACTGTTTCGTTAATTTTATTTCCCATTCAGGATCTACGGTTGACCTCCCCCCACACTCCAAACACATTCATTGTTTAAAACTGTTTCGTTAATTTTATTTCCCATTCAGGATCTACGGTTCCTCCCCCCACACTCCAAACACATTCATTGTTTAAAACTGTTTCGTTAATTTTATTTCCCATTCAGGATCTACGGTTGACCTCCCCCCACACTCCAAACACATTCATTGTTTAAAACTGTTTCGTTAATTTTATTTCCCATTCAGGATCTACGGTTGACCTCCCCCCACACTCCAAACACATTCATTGTTTAAAACTGTTTCGTTAATTTTATTTCCCATTCAGGATCTACGGTTGACCTCCCCCCACACTCCAAACACATTCATTGTTTAAAACTGTTTCGTTAATTTTATTTCCCATTCAGGATCTACGGTTGACCTCCCCCCACACTCCAAACACATTCATTGTTTAAAACTGTTTCGTTAATTTTATTTCCCATTCAGGATCTACGGTTGACCTCCCCCCACACTCCAAACACATTCATTGTTTAAAACTGTTTCGTTAATTTTATTTCCCATTCAGGATCTACGGTTGACCTCCCCCCACACTCCAAACACATTCATTGTTTAAAACTGTTTCGTTAATTTTATTTCCCATTCAGGATCTACGGTTGACCTCCCCCCACACTCCAAACACATTCATTGTTTAAAACTGTTTCGTTAATTTTATTTCCCATTCAGGATCTACGGTTGACCTCCCCCCACACTCCAAACACATTCATTGTTTAAAACTGTTTCGTTAATTTTATTTCCCATTCAGGATCTACGGTTGACCTCCCCCCACACTCCAAACACATTCATTGTTTAAAACTGTTTCGTTAATTTTATTTCCCATTCAGGATCTACGGTTGACCTCCCCCCACACTCCAAACACATTCATTGTTTAAAACTGTTTCGTTAATTTTATTTCCCATTCAGGATCTACGGTTGACCTCCCCCCACACTCCAAACACATTCATTGTTTAAAACTGTTTCGTTAATTTTATTTCCCATTCAGGATCTACGGTTGACCTCCCCCCACACTCCAAACACATTCATTGTTTAAAACTGTTTCGTTAATTTTATTTCCCATTCAGGATCTACGGTTGACCTCCCCCCACACTCCAAACACATTCATTGTTTAAAACTGTTTCGTTAATTTTATTTCCCATTCAGGATCTACGGTTGACCTCCCCCCACACTCCAAACACATTCATTGTTTAAAACTGTTTCGTTAATTTTATTTCCCATTCAGGATCTACGGTTGACCTCCCCCCACACTCCAAACACATTCATTGTTTAAAACTGTTTCGTTAATTTTATTTCCCATTCAGGATCTACGGTTGACCTCCCCCCACACTCCAAACACATTCATTGTTTAAAACTGTTTCGTTAATTTTATTTCCCATTCAGGATCTACGGTTGACCTCCCCCCACACTCCAAACACATTCATTGTTTAAAACTGTTTCGTTAATTTTATTTCCCATTCAGGATCTACGGTTGACCTCCCCCCACTCACTCCAAACACATTCATTGTTTAAAACTGTTTCGTTAATTTTATTTCCCATTCAGGATCTACGGTTGACCTCCCCCCACACTCCAAACACATTCATTGTTTAAAACTGTTTCGTTAATTTTATTTCCCATTCAGGATCTACGGTTGACCTCCCCCCACACTCCAAACACATTCATTGTTTAAAACTGTTTCGTTAATTTTATTTCCCATTCAGGATCTACGGTTGACCTCCCCCCACACTCCAAACACATTCATTGTTTAAAACTGTTTCGTTAATTTTATTTCCCATTCAGGATCTACGGTTGACCTCCCCCCACACTCCAAACACATTCATTGTTTAAAACTGTTTCGTTAATTTTATTTCCCATTCAGGATCTACGGTTGACCTCCCCCCACACTCCAAACACATTCATTGTTTAAAACTGTTTCGTTAATTTTATTTCCCATTCAGGATCTACGGTTGACCTCCCCCCACACTCCAAACACATTCATTGTTTAAAACTGTTTCGTTAATTTTATTTCCCATTCAGGATCTACGGTTGACCTCCCCCCACACTCCAAACACATTCATTGTTTAAAACTGTTTCGTTAATTTTATTTCCCATTCAGGATCTACGGTTGACCTCCCCCCACACTCCAAACACATTCATTGTTTAAAACTGTTTCGTTAATTTTATTTCCCATTCAGGATCTACGGTTGACCTCCCCCCACACTCCAAACACATTCATTGTTTAAAACTGTTTCGTTAATTTTATTTCCCATTCAGGATCTACGGTTGACCTCCCCCCACACTCCAAACACATTCATTGTTTAAAACTGTTTCGTTAATTTTATTTCCCATTCAGGATCTACGGTTGACCTCCCCCCACACTCCAAACACATTCATTGTTTAAAACTGTTTCGTTAATTTTATTTCCCATTCAGGATCTACGGTTGACCTCCCCCCACACTCCAAACACATTCATTGTTTAAAACTGTTTCGTTAATTTTATTTCCCATTCAGGATCTACGGTTGACCTCCCCCCACACTCCAAACACATTCATTGTTTAAAACTGTTTCGTTAATTTTATTTCCCATTCAGGATCTACGGTTGACCTCCCCCCACACTCCAAACACATTCATTGTTTAAAACTGTTTCGTTAATTTTATTTCCCATTCAGGATCTACGGTTGACCTCCCCCCACACTCCAAACACATTCATTGTTTAAAACTGTTTCGTTAATTTTATTTCCCATTCAGGATCTACGGTTGACCTCCCCCCACACTCCAAACACATTCATTGTTTAAAACTGTTTCGTTAATTTTATTTCCCATTCAGGATCTACGGTTGACCTCCCCCCACACTCCAAACACATTCATTGTTTAAAACTGTTTCGTTAATTTTATTTCCCATTCAGGATCTACGGTTGACCTCCCCCCACACTCCAAACACATTCATTGTTTAAAACTGTTTCGTTAATTTTATTTCCCATTCAGGATCTACGGTTGACCTCCCCCCACACTCCAAACACATTCATTGTTTAAAACTGTTTCGTTAATTTTATTTCCCATTCAGGATCTACGGTTGACCTCCCCCCACACTCCAAACACATTCATTGTTTAAAACTGTTTCGTTAATTTTATTTCCCATTCAGGATCTACGGTTGACCTCCCCCCACACTCCAAACACATTCATTGTTTAAAACTGTTTCGTTAATTTTATTTCCCATTCAGGATCTACGGTTGACCTCCCCCCACACTCCAAACACATTCATTGTTTAAAACTGTTTCGTTAATTTTATTTCCCATTCAGGATCTACGGTTGACCTCCCCCCACACTCCAAACACATTCATTGTTTAAAACTGTTTCGTTAATTTTATTTCCCATTCAGGATCTACGGTTGACCTCCCCCCACACTCCAAACACATTCATTGTTTAAAACTGTTTCGTTAATTTTATTTCCCATTCAGGATCTACGGTTGACCTCCCCCCACACTCCAAACACATTCATTGTTTAAAACTGTTTCGTTAATTTTATTTCCCATTCAGGATCTACGGTTGACCTCCCCCCACACTCCAAACACATTCATTGTTTAAAACTGTTTCGTTAATTTTATTTCCCATTCAGGATCTACGGTTGACCTCCCCCCACACTCCAAACACATTCATTGTTTAAAACTGTTTCGTTAATTTTATTTCCCATTCAGGATCTACGGTTGACCTCCCCCCACACTCCAAACACATTCATTGTTTAAAACTGTTTCGTTAATTTTATTTCCCATTCAGGATCTACGGTTGACCTCCCCCCACACTCCAAACACATTCATTGTTTAAAACTGTTTCGTTAATTTTATTTCCCATTCAGGATCTACGGTTGACCTCCCCCCACACTCCAAACACATTCATTGTTTAAAACTGTTTCGTTAATTTTATTTCCCATTCAGGATCTACGGTTGACCTCCCCCCACACTCCAAACACATTCATTGTTTAAAACTGTTTCGTTAATTTTATTTCCCATTCAGGATCTACGGTTGACCTCCCCCCACACTCCAAACACATTCATTGTTTAAAACTGTTTCGTTAATTTTATTTCCCATTCAGGATCTACGGTTGACCTCCCCCCACACTCCAAACACATTCATTGTTTAAAACTGTTTCGTTAATTTTATTTCCCATTCAGGATCTACGGTTGACCTCCCCCCACACTCCAAACACATTCATTGTTTAAAACTGTTTCGTTAATTTTATTTCCCATTCAGGATCTACGGTTGACCTCCCCCCACACTCCAAACACATTCATTGTTTAAAACTGTTTCGTTAATTTTATTTCCCATTCAGGATCTACGGTTGACCTCCCCCCACACTCCAAACACATTCATTGTTTAAAACTGTTTCGTTAATTTTATTTCCCATTCAGGATCTACGGTTGACCTCCCCCCACACTCCAAACACATTCATTGTTTAAAACTGTTTCGTTAATTTTATTTCCCATTCAGGATCTACGGTTGACCTCCCCCCACACTCCAAACACATTCATTGTTTAAAACTGTTTCGTTAATTTTATTTCCCATTCAGGATCTACGGTTGACCTCCCCCCACACTCCAAACACATTCATTGTTTAAAACTGTTTCGTTAATTTTATTTCCCATTCAGGATCTACGGTTGACCTCCCCCCACACTCCAAACACATTCATTGTTTAAAACTGTTTCGTTAATTTTATTTCCCATTCAGGATCTACGGTTGACCTCCCCCCACACTCCAAACACATTCATTGTTTAAAACTGTTTCGTTAATTTTATTTCCCATTCAGGATCTACGGTTGACCTCCCCCCACACTCCAAACACATTCATTGTTTAAAACTGTTTCGTTAATTTTATTTCCCATTCAGGATCTACGGTTGACCTCCCCCCACACTCCAAACACATTCATTGTTTAAAACTGTTTCGTTAATTTTATTTCCCATTCAGGATCTACGGTTGACCTCCCCCCACACTCCAAACACATTCATTGTTTAAAACTGTTTCGTTAATTTTATTTCCCATTCAGGATCTACGGTTGACCTCCCCCCACACTCCAAACACATTCATTGTTTAAAACTGTTTCGTTAATTTTATTTCCCATTCAGGATCTACGGTTGACCTCCCCCCACACTCCAAACACATTCATTGTTTAAAACTGTTTCGTTAATTTTATTTCCCATTCAGGATCTACGGTTGACCTCCCCCCACACTCCAAACACATTCATTGTTTAAAACTGTTTCGTTAATTTTATTTCCCATTCAGGATCTACGGTTGACCTCCCCCCACACTCCAAACACATTCATTGTTTAAAACTGTTTCGTTAATTTTATTTCCCATTCAGGATCTACGGTTGACCTCCCCCCACACTCCAAACACATTCATTGTTTAAAACTGTTTCGTTAATTTTATTTCCCATTCAGGATCTACGGTTGACCTCCCCCCACACTCCAAACACATTCATTGTTTAAAACTGTTTCGTTAATTTTATTTCCCATTCAGGATCTACGGTTGACCTCCCCCCACACTCCAAACACATTCATTGTTTAAAACTGTTTCGTTAATTTTATTTCCCATTCAGGATCTACGGTTGACCTCCCCCCACACTCCAAACACATTCATTGTTTAAAACTGTTTCGTTAATTTTATTTCCCATTCAGGATCTACGGTTGACCTCCCCCCACACTCCAAACACATTCATTGTTTAAAACTGTTTCGTTAATTTTATTTCCCATTCAGGATCTACGGTTGACCTCCCCCCACACTCCAAACACATTCATTGTTTAAAACTGTTTCGTTAATTTTATTTCCCATTCAGGATCTACGGTTGACCTCCCCCCACACTCCAAACACATTCATTGTTTAAAACTGTTTCGTTAATTTTATTTCCCATTCAGGATCTACGGTTGACCTCCCCCCACACTCCAAACACATTCATTGTTTAAAACTGTTTCGTTAATTTTATTTCCCATTCAGGATCTACGGTTGACCTCCCCCCACACTCCAAACACATTCATTGTTTAAAACTGTTTCGTTAATTTTATTTCCCATTCAGGATCTACGGTTGACCTCCCCCCACACTCCAAACACATTCATTGTTTAAAACTGTTTCGTTAATTTTATTTCCCATTCAGGATCTACGGTTGACCTCCCCCCACACTCCAAACACATTCATTGTTTAAAACTGTTTCGTTAATTTTATTTCCCATTCAGGATCTACGGTTGACCTCCCCCCACACTCCAAACACATTCATTGTTTAAAACTGTTTCGTTAATTTTATTTCCCATTCAGGATCTACGGTTGACCTCCCCCCACACTCCAAACACATTCATTGTTTAAAACTGTTTCGTTAATTTTATTTCCCATTCAGGATCTACGGTTGACCTCCCCCCACACTCCAAACACATTCATTGTTTAAAACTGTTTCGTTAATTTTATTTCCCATTCAGGATCTACGGTTGACCTCCCCCCACACTCCAAACACATTCATTGTTTAAAACTGTTTCGTTAATTTTATTTCCCATTCAGGATCTACGGTTGACCTCCCCCCACACTCCAAACACATTCATTGTTTAAAACTGTTTCGTTAATTTTATTTCCCATTCAGGATCTACGGTTGACCTCCCCCCACACTCCAAACACATTCATTGTTTAAAACTGTTTCGTTAATTTTATTTCCCATTCAGGATCTACGGTTGACCTCCCCCCACACTCCAAACACATTCATTGTTTAAAACTGTTTCGTTAATTTTATTTCCCATTCAGGATCTACGGTTGACCTCCCCCCACACTCCAAACACATTCATTGTTTAAAACTGTTTCGTTAATTTTATTTCCCATTCAGGATCTACGGTTGACCTCCCCCCACACTCCAAACACATTCATTGTTTAAAACTGTTTCGTTAATTTTATTTCCCATTCAGGATCTACGGTTGACCTCCCCCCACACTCCAAACACATTCATTGTTTAAAACTGTTTCGTTAATTTTATTTCCCATTCAGGATCTACGGTTGACCTCCCCCCACACTCCAAACACATTCATTGTTTAAAACTGTTTCGTTAATTTTATTTCCCATTCAGGATCTACGGTTGACCTCCCCCCACACTCCAAACACATTCATTGTTTAAAACTGTTTCGTTAATTTTATTTCCCATTCAGGATCTACGGTTGACCTCCCCCCACACTCCAAACACATTCATTGTTTAAAACTGTTTCGTTAATTTTATTTCCCATTCAGGATCTACGGTTGACCTCCCCCCACACTCCAAACACATTCATTGTTTAAAACTGTTTCGTTAATTTTATTTCCCATTCAGGATCTACGGTTGACCTCCCCCCACACTCCAAACACATTCATTGTTTAAAACTGTTTCGTTAATTTTATTTCCCATTCAGGATCTACGGTTGACCTCCCCCCACACTCCAAACACATTCATTGTTTAAAACTGTTTCGTTAATTTTATTTCCCATTCAGGATCTACGGTTGACCTCCCCCCACACTCCAAACACATTCATTGTTTAAAACTGTTTCGTTAATTTTATTTCCCATTCAGGATCTACGGTTGACCTCCCCCCACACTCCAAACACATTCATTGTTTAAAACTGTTTCGTTAATTTTATTTCCCATTCAGGATCTACGGTTGACCTCCCCCCACACTCCAAACACATTCATTGTTTAAAACTGTTTCGTTAATTTTATTTCCCATTCAGGATCTACGGTTGACCTCCCCCCACACTCCAAACACATTCATTGTTTAAAACTGTTTCGTTAATTTTATTTCCCATTCAGGATCTACGGTTGACCTCCCCCCACACTCCAAACACATTCATTGTTTAAAACTGTTTCGTTAATTTTATTTCCCATTCAGGATCTACGGTTGACCTCCCCCCACACTCCAAACACATTCATTGTTTAAAACTGTTTCGTTAATTTTATTTCCCATTCAGGATCTACGGTTGACCTCCCCCCACACTCCAAACACATTCATTGTTTAAAACTGTTTCGTTAATTTTATTTCCCATTCAGGATCTACGGTTGACCTCCCCCCACACTCCAAACACATTCATTGTTTAAAACTGTTTCGTTAATTTTATTTCCCATTCAGGATCTACGGTTGACCTCCCCCCACACTCCAAACACATTCATTGTTTAAAACTGTTTCGTTAATTTTATTTCCCATTCAGGATCTACGGTTGACCTCCCCCCACACTCCAAACACATTCATTGTTTAAAACTGTTTCGTTAATTTTATTTCCCATTCAGGATCTACGGTTGACCTCCCCCCACACTCCAAACACATTCATTGTTTAAAACTGTTTCGTTAATTTTATTTCCCATTCAGGATCTACGGTTGACCTCCCCCCACACTCCAAACACATTCATTGTTTAAAACTGTTTCGTTAATTTTATTTCCCATTCAGGATCTACGGTTGACCTCCCCCCACACTCCAAACACATTCATTGTTTAAAACTGTTTCGTTAATTTTATTTCCCATTCAGGATCTACGGTTGACCTCCCCCCACACTCCAAACACATTCATTGTTTAAAACTGTTTCGTTAATTTTATTTCCCATTCAGGATCTACGGTTGACCTCCCCCCACACTCCAAACACATTCATTGTTTAAAACTGTTTCGTTAATTTTATTTCCCATTCAGGATCTACGGTTGACCTCCCCCCACACTCCAAACACATTCATTGTTTAAAACTGTTTCGTTAATTTTATTTCCCATTCAGGATCTACGGTTGACCTCCCCCCACACTCCAAACACATTCATTGTTTAAAACTGTTTCGTTAATTTTATTTCCCATTCAGGATCTACGGTTGACCTCCCCCCACACTCCAAACACATTCATTGTTTAAAACTGTTTCGTTAATTTTATTTCCCATTCAGGATCTACGGTTGACCTCCCCCCACACTCCAAACACATTCATTGTTTAAAACTGTTTCGTTAATTTTATTTCCCATTCAGGATCTACGGTTGACCTCCCCCCACACTCCAAACACATTCATTGTTTAAAACTGTTTCGTTAATTTTATTTCCCATTCAGGATCTACGGTTGACCTCCCCCCACACTCCAAACACATTCATTGTTTAAAACTGTTTCGTTAATTTTATTTCCCATTCAGGATCTACGGTTGACCTCCCCCCACACTCCAAACACATTCATTGTTTAAAACTGTTTCGTTAATTTTATTTCCCATTCAGGATCTACGGTTGACCTCCCCCCACACTCCAAACACATTCATTGTTTAAAACTGTTTCGTTAATTTTATTTCCCATTCAGGATCTACGGTTGACCTCCCCCCACACTCCAAACACATTCATTGTTTAAAACTGTTTCGTTAATTTTATTTCCCATTCAGGATCTACGGTTGACCTCCCCCCACACTCCAAACACATTCATTGTTTAAAACTGTTTCGTTAATTTTATTTCCCATTCAGGATCTACGGTTGACCTCCCCCCACACTCCAAACACATTCATTGTTTAAAACTGTTTCGTTAATTTTATTTCCCATTCAGGATCTACGGTTGACCTCCCCCCACACTCCAAACACATTCATTGTTTAAAACTGTTTCGTTAATTTTATTTCCCATTCAGGATCTACGGTTGACCTCCCCCCACACTCCAAACACATTCATTGTTTAAAACTGTTTCGTTAATTTTATTTCCCATTCAGGATCTACGGTTGACCTCCCCCCACACTCCAAACACATTCATTGTTTAAAACTGTTTCGTTAATTTTATTTCCCATTCAGGATCTACGGTTGACCTCCCCCCACACTCCAAACACATTCATTGTTTAAAACTGTTTCGTTAATTTTATTTCCCATTCAGGATCTACGGTTGACCTCCCCCCACACTCCAAACACATTCATTGTTTAAAACTGTTTCGTTAATTTTATTTCCCATTCAGGATCTACGGTTGACCTCCCCCCACACTCCAAACACATTCATTGTTTAAAACTGTTTCGTTAATTTTATTTCCCATTCAGGATCTACGGTTGACCTCCCCCCACACTCCAAACACATTCATTGTTTAAAACTGTTTCGTTAATTTTATTTCCCATTCAGGATCTACGGTTGACCTCCCCCCACACTCCAAACACATTCATTGTTTAAAACTGTTTCGTTAATTTTATTTCCCATTCAGGATCTACGGTTGACCTCCCCCCACACTCCAAACACATTCATTGTTTAAAACTGTTTCGTTAATTTTATTTCCCATTCAGGATCTACGGTTGACCTCCCCCCACACTCCAAACACATTCATTGTTTAAAACTGTTTCGTTAATTTTATTTCCCATTCAGGATCTACGGTTGACCTCCCCCCACACTCCAAACACATTCATTGTTTAAAACTGTTTCGTTAATTTTATTTCCCATTCAGGATCTACGGTTGACCTCCCCCCACACTCCAAACACATTCATTGTTTAAAACTGTTTCGTTAATTTTATTTCCCATTCAGGATCTACGGTTGACCTCCCCCCACACTCCAAACACATTCATTGTTTAAAACTGTTTCGTTAATTTTATTTCCCATTCAGGATCTACGGTTGACCTCCCCCCACACTCCAAACACATTCATTGTTTAAAACTGTTTCGTTAATTTTATTTCCCATTCAGGATCTACGGTTGACCTCCCCCCACACTCCAAACACATTCATTGTTTAAAACTGTTTCGTTAATTTTATTTCCCATTCAGGATCTACGGTTGACCTCCCCCCACACTCCAAACACATTCATTGTTTAAAACTGTTTCGTTAATTTTATTTCCCATTCAGGATCTACGGTTGACCTCCCCCCACACTCCAAACACATTCATTGTTTAAAACTGTTTCGTTAATTTTATTTCCCATTCAGGATCTACGGTTGACCTCCCCCCACACTCCAAACACATTCATTGTTTAAAACTGTTTCGTTAATTTTATTTCCCATTCAGGATCTACGGTTGACCTCCCCCCACACTCCAAACACATTCATTGTTTAAAACTGTTTCGTTAATTTTATTTCCCATTCAGGATCTACGGTTGACCTCCCCCCACACTCCAAACACATTCATTGTTTAAAACTGTTTCGTTAATTTTATTTCCCATTCAGGATCTACGGTTGACCTCCCCCCACACTCCAAACACATTCATTGTTTAAAACTGTTTCGTTAATTTTATTTCCCATTCAGGATCTACGGTTGACCTCCCCCCACACTCCAAACACATTCATTGTTTAAAACTGTTTCGTTAATTTTATTTCCCATTCAGGATCTACGGTTGACCTCCCCCCACACTCCAAACACATTCATTGTTTAAAACTGTTTCGTTAATTACTAATTTTTGTGAGCAAAAAAAAAAAAAAAAATTGTTGACCTTGCAATATGTCAATTATTTAGTGAGTCATTGATTGTCCCTAGGAAGAAACTATTGATAAACTAACATTTCTATGGAAAATGAAATTTCTCTTATTGCCTTCAATCCGCAAATTTTCAGCTGAATTTGAAGATTTCACTTCAGTTGCCAGTTTAATTATTCTTTCCACTGACGATCTGTGTAGTTTGGGAATAAGAATAATATACATTAAATTAATAAATTCTGACGTAAGGTTTCGTATTACGTCCCCACTTTTACGAAGTATAGGGGAAGTTATGTAAGCGGTTTGAAATTCGTTGTTGAGTTTTCTCCGAAATTTCATGTTTTCGTGATTTCCTATTCCAAAACAAAAAATACATTTTGTCGTTGTATCAAGTCTTCTGAATCCTCATCATTCACTGCATCGACAGTTTTGGTACTTTTAAGTTGAGCGCCCCTCAGTTCCCCATTCTCTTTCGGCTGATTCCGCTGAAAAGTAATAAGTTTCATCCTTGAAAGGCTTTAAATTTACATATAAAATTTCGTGTCAGTACATTCATTACTATGACAGTTATTAGAGTTTTTTTTTTTTTTTTAAACTCCCCCCATTCCCTTTGGCAGATTTGGCAGAAAATCAATAAATCTTGTCCTTGGTGGATTCTAAGTACACATATAAAATTTCGTGTCGACACATTCATTCTATCGGGAGGTATCGTGTTCACACACACACACACAGGCTGAAACTTGTTTTTCCCCTTTTTTGGAATCATGAGGTCGCAACGCATGAAATTCTATTTAAAACTCAGCATCAAATTTCTGACCAATTATAATTTCCCCTAGACTACCCCATCTAGCGGTTGAAGTGAAAAAAAAACCCAATTGTTGACCTTGCAATCTATCAATTATTCAGTGAGTCATTGATTTTTGTCCCTCCAAAGAAACTATTGATAAACTACCGTTTCTTTCAGCTGAATTGGACCATTTCACTTTAGTTGCCAGTTCTATTTTTCTTTTCTCAGGTGATCGGTTTAGGTTCGAAATATGAATAATATACATGGAAAAAATAAATTCTGACTTAAGGTTTTGTATTTTATGTTGCCTTGATGATCTTATCTGTCACCTGTCTACTAACTGTCTCTGTAACATAAAATGCGACACCTTATATTTTGTCCGAATTTATTTTATTAATATCTATTCATATTCCCACCCAACACGATTGCCTGCAGAAAGAAAAACTTCATTTTCTATTTTTCAATGTACTATAAGTTAAGTGATGGTCCCGAGCCTGAACGATGCCTATACTCGTTAAAGACCCCCTTACTCTAGGTGATTAAATATTTAGGGTAGACAAAATTTAGGACTCCCATAGTAGAGTCGGGCTCATGTCCACAAGAGTGACGAAAGCGCTCTGGTAGTAGGCGGTATGATCTCGTAGTTAAAGCCCGGGTATGAATCGTAATAACTAACTGTACATATAACAACACAGTTTGAAAGAGGAACTGACTGACAAAAGCTCTAATGAGTTTTTGCTGATTGCATTTTGCAAGATCGCGGGCGTTAAAATAACACAATATTTTTTATTTTTGCCCTTTTTTCCAATTTGTAAGCTCAACAACAACTCAACGATAAACTTTAGTTAGTTATTGTAACTCATGCCCGGGCTTTAACTAAGACGCCATATCGCCTACTACCAGAGCGCAAAATTTAGGACTCCCTAATAGAGTCGAGCTCATCTCTACCGGAGCAACGAAAGAGCGCTCTGGTGGGGTAGGAATATGATCGCGCAGTTAAAACCCGGCCAGGCGTCAAAAAAAGTTACAATAACAAATATAAATTTAAATAATAATAACTATATAATAAAAAAATGTAAAACTAAAGAAAATAAATAAAAAATTGTATTATACCGTGATAAACCAGGGATATTATATACATACTATTACTGGTCAAAGTCATGAAATTTCCGGTAGTATTGTGACTTCCCTAGTTGTATTAAAAATAGTAGAATTAATTAATTAATAGAGTAACTATCTAACTCTATTAATTAATAGATATACTTGTATTATTTTATTCAATGTATAAAGGAAAGTTGGCTGAGAAGTGTGTAGTTCCATTACTCACCACTAGATCTCCCCACCGGTTGATCTGTCCGTCCTTGCCTTGCCTTGAGAGGAATTTGAAAGTATACTATTCTGAAACTTAAATCGACCTTGAAAAGTCGATTATATTGTACTGACTGAGGTAAAAACTGAACACAAAACACTACTTACCTTTCTATTCATATAATTGCACATTTATTTTTAAATTCCTTCCATTAATACTGTAATGAATAGAACCTTTCGATTATTGAAGGTTTTTATTTATTTATTGTAGGTTATAACTAAAAATTACATTTGACTAGAAATATTTTTACACTAGTCCGCCTTAACCTTCTTCGATAGGCTGGTATTTAGCTCGTAAAAAAAATGTTATTAATTTTTTCATTAGTAGAATATAATTTTTAAAGGTCGAATAATGCATTCGTGAGGAAACACTAGCGATTGAAAATTTAATAAGGAACATTTTTGATAAGTACCAAATTTGCTATATGACTTACTGTTTTCGCATAAATCAAGCAAACGTCTAAAAAAATTGGTTTCACGAAATGAAATTTCAGGACATTTCGGTGTGCATCTCGCATATTGAGAGCCCTGCGAAAAATGTGCCTTCCAATTTTCTTTATAATGTTTATTATAATAGATTTTTGATTAGACCTCGAAGTTAAAGTGATCTCAATTTTTCTCCGATTTCGGACAAAATTTAATCATCGTGTTTTGAGTTGGAGCGCTTACAAAGTTCCTATCACACCCATGTAGACATCGCGAAAATGGTTAAAACGTGTTCAGTAGACCTTTAAACGTAAAAATCCTTTGAAAACTCGATCTCAGTTCTCTTACGATTTACAATACTTCCTTATACTAAAATGAACGGATTATATACTATCGGGGGACCACCCGCGCCCCCGTCACATCAACCCCTTAACTTAACATTTTTTAATGTCCGAATACATTTTTTTGCGTTCTGTGTTGATATAGTGGAAATACTAATAAATAAAATAAAATGATAGATAAAACACTTTTTTGAACACTTATATTGTCTAATTCCACAAACATATATTTACTTAATTAAAAATTTAAACAAACTTACGTATTTTGAAAATTATTGTCCATTTCACAAAATATATGGGAGTACTTTCGCTATTGCTACCATCTTGAGCCTTGACTTAACGAATACTGAAGAAATACAAATACATTAGTATGGCTGAAGATGGTAGCAATACCGAAAGTACTCCCATATATTTTTTGAAATGGACAATATTTGTTAAAAAACATAATTTTTTCTTTATTATTTACCTCAATTTAGTTAGGAATGAGGGCAGTATCGTTTCCTCCTCCGATTTATATTATTACTTTATTTTGTTCTATGATTTATTTCGTAGTCGATTTTAAATATGCAAATAAATACTTCTGTATGTAGTTTAGCAGTTTATCAATTTATTTTAACTATATACGTTTAGCAGCTAGTTAATCATATTATTGTGCTCAATTAGTTGACATATTTCAGTCTGGAAATCTGTTGATAGTGCCATTATTACTTTTACAAGAAAATCAATAACCTTGATTCATCCTCACTTTAAAAAATAATTGAATATTGAAAGGTGACTAGGAAAATAGTAGATATCCAGTTTCTTGTAAGCGGATATCTCAGACTTTATGGAAACTGATATGAAAGGACAAAGATTGTCGGGAATAAATAGTTTAACTGTTACACTAACGTTACATACTTACATCTTCCCCATACAGGAAAAATCAAAAGAAGATGAAAACTGTCTTCGGTGAATCTCCGGTACTGTACTTCCCCAGAATGAATCAATTTATTAACATTCGCTCCTCTTCCAAAACCAGTCGACCTAAATTCCAAATCCTCAAACTAAATTTTGTGTCGATGTATTCAGTACATTGCAGTTTTTAAGGTTTATGAGTTGAGCCCCCTCCGCTGTACCCTCCTTTTCTTCGGGCCAATTTCACTGAAAATTAACTATTTATTGTCCTCATGGAGTGTTGAATTTAAATATTATTCATGTCGATACATTCTTTACATCGATTGTTATTGGGGTTTTTGAGTTTAGCCCCCCTCCCCCCCCCCCCCCACCCCCTCACATCGGTTCTCTCTCCCTTTCAGCCGATTGCGCTGAAAATTAATGTCTCATTCTCGTAGAGTTTTGAATTTACGTATAAAATGTGTTGATACATTCATTACAACGGTCGTTATTAGAGTTTTTGTGTTCAGTCTCTCTCCCCCCCCCCCCCCCCCCCCCCCCCTCCCCCCTAATCGTCACTTTTCCTTTGACCTATTTGGCTGAAAATTTATAGGTGTCGTCCTTATGGGGTACTGGACACACATAAAAAATTTTATGTTAATACATTCTTTCTATCGGGAGTTATCGTGTTCACATACACACAGAGATTTTTCTTTCATTTTTGGAATCAGGTTGTCGGAAAAGTATAAAATTCCAATGAAAACTCAACTTCGAATTTCTGACCAATTAAGTAACTTTTCCTATACCTCATATAACCGGTGAAGTAAAAATGTAACTCTTACTATACTTAAGCTAGGATGTGACGTTAAGCGATGACCCGAGGGTACGATGTAAGGTACTCGTTAATGACCCCTATCGTTGTTGCATAAACATTGAGGATAGGCAACTTTTAGGACTCCCATGGTAAAGTCGGGCTCATGTCCACCAGATTGACGTAAGAGTGATCTGGTAGTAGGCAATATGAGCTAGTAAAGTCCGACAATGAGCTATAATAACTAACTGAAATCAGCTCTGAGAGTACACACAAAATAATGTTATTTACTTCTAAAATCTTTGTTATCCTTTTGATCTTAAAAGTTTACTGGAAATTTGCGCTTTTGTATAACTGGTGGAAGCCAGGGGTTTACCATATTATAGCCGTTCTTCCTGCCCTCGTTAGATAATACAAAGACATTAATGCTGAACAAAAAATTCAAGAATTTGAGGTGTACAAAGCTCATGCATTTATTTTGTCACAGTGACTGGTGATAGATGTATTTTGCAGTTGATTTAATGCAATGTCTGTAAGTGTCATTTTGTCGTCACTCATTAGAACCAGAAAATTATTCTTCTGCATGAACAATTCTTAATAACTTATTTCCGTTATGATGTTGACTTGACTCGTCCTTGACATGACCTCGCTCTTCTGTCTCCTCCGTTCTTTATATTCCCTTCGTTCCTATATTTTTATCAATTATATATATATAGTTGACATTTTAACCTATTTTCCCCTTGGAACAAAAAGAAGGACAGGTAACCGCCCTTATTTGTATAGATCCGCACCGTCTAGTTACGCACCAAATATCGGTTAGTAACCGGTATTTCTGAAAACTTGTGTCAAGCATTGGTCTCGCTAACCACTAACTATGGATTAAAAATACGAGTATGATGAATGATTGAGGTAATTCATCTTCAAACAGCTGTTTTAAAAGAAAAACAACGAAAAACTTTATTTCGGTTTCTAAGCTATGGACTTGAACTATGAGTTCAGCAAACCGTGAGTGAAGGATTGTCAGATTAAATGGGACATTGCGAAAGTAGGTTAATTTTGGATTTTATTACAAACATTAGATCTCTAAGTTAACAAATAGATAAGTTCTATTTAATAAATGCCTGCCTATTCTGACTGGGTGACAATTCATTCACAACTTGTATGGGACTTGAGGATTTGGGAGTCCATTTGAAGACCTTAGTGGGCAAATACCACAGCTTGTCCAGTGTTATTGGACCACTACAATCCTGAGTGGACAGCACCCCCACCCCCTTAATTACTGTATTTGTTTGAAAGATAAGTTTTATAATTGATTGATCGTAATTTGTTCTCATGTACCTTGAAACGTTTAAAGAAAAGCTAATGATGATGTGTTCTGTTTCAGTGCGGCTCGCTGGAGGTGGTGGGCGGAGAGTGGCGAGTGCCAGCCAACATGGAGAGTCTGTCGGGTCAGCAGCGGCTGGCAGTGCTCAGCTACGAGCAAGTACGGCGGCTCAACGACCTCATGGAGGATGTGGTCTCCATCCACGGTCGGGGCAACTTCCCCACTCTAGAGGTCCGCCTCAGGGACCTGGTCACCGTGGTCAAGAGCAAACTGGAGTCCGAGACAGGTCTCAAGGTACGGGACATCCGGCTGAACGGGGGCGCTGCCTCCCACGTTCTCGCCACACAGACTACTCCATACAACGACCTCGACCTCATCTTCGGGGTCGAGCTCTCCTCAGGACGCAACTTCGATAGGGTGAAGACGGCCGTCCTCAGTTCTCTCTTCGATCTCCTCCCAGAGGGGGTCAGCCGCAAGCGAATCACCACATGTAGTATGAAGGAGGCCTATGTAGGCAAGATGGTGAAGGTGAACCATGATGGGGACCGTTGGTCACTCATCTCCCTCGGCAACTCTCGTGGACACAGGAACGTTGAACTCAAATTTGTTGACTCTATGAAGAGACCATTTGAATTCTCTGTTGATTCATTCCAGATCGTTCTTGACTCTCTCCTTCTTTTCTATGAGTGCAGCGAATTAGCAATTGGGGAAAATTTCTATCCGACAGTTGTCGGGGAATCAGTATATGGAGATTTTCAAGAAGCTTTATATCACCTGCACAAGAAACTCATCGCCACTAGACACCCTGAAGAGATCCGAGGTGGTGGACTGTTAAAGTACTGCAACCTTCTGGTCAGATCGTACAAACCTGCCGACCCTGAACACATCAAGAACCTGGAAAGGTACATGTGTTCCCGGTTCTTCATAGACTTCCCGGACATCAGCCAACAGCGGTCCAAGCTGGAGGGTTACCTGTGGAACCACTTTGTGGGAGCGGAGGAGGAGAGCCTCAAGTACCAGTACCTGATGGTGCTCCACTCTGTGGTGGAGGAGTCAACAGTGTGTCTGATGGGCCATGAGAGACGGCAGACCCTCTGTCTGATCGAGGACCTAGCGTGCCAGGTGCTGTGCACAGAGCAGAGCCGCTACCTGGCCCACCATCCCCCTACCATCATCTATGCCGGGGGCTATTACTACACTCCCATCATGAGTGCTGCACCCTGCACCTGCACCTCCTACATGAGCTGCACCTCGTAGTAGGCCCCCACCCCCACTCTCCATCCTCCCAGGCTGTGCCGCCCCCACCCCACCCCCTAACACATCTCACCTCACCCCACCACTCCACACATATACACCTTCCCATCCCATCCCCTTTCGGTCATTCCACAGATAGATTTATATTTATACATACTGTTTAAGAGCAATAACTTTTAAGTGATGAATGATGAAACATTTGTGCCGTTTTTAAATTTACAAAAAAAAAATCTAAAAATTTCAAAAATACAAAAAAAGTAAAAATATGTTCTAAGTTCCCGAACTGTGCTTACCCAAGTGATTATTAAGTTATTAAAATATTTTATAACAGGTTCTTATTGAATTTCGGATGGAAAGGTGGTAGGACAGGCAGGGTGTCATGGGGCTCATTATTTTTTTGTTCGTTCAGTTAATTTAGTTTTATTATTTACTATATGTGCATTTATTGCGGAAGTTTGAGACGATGTAGTTGTGGGCGAAACACATCCTCTTACAGGGTGAAAAAACCCCTTCTTATTTTCCAGCATGTTTTCGGGAACTAGAAGTTGAAAAAAAAAATAGTTAAAATATGATTTAAGGAAGAAAAATATATATATTAGAGAAAAAAAGAAAGTATAAAAAGCTCTGTAAACTTTTTTTGTTTTTGATCATAAATAATTATGAAGCTGTGTTAGGAGGCTTTGTGTGACAAATATTGGTTTACATTTCAATATGTTTAAATGTATATTTAATAATCGATAAGGGCAGGTTTATTCAGTGAGGGTGGAGTTTGTGATCTGTGAATAAAGTTAATCTCAATTTGAGTGAGGTGCATGCCCTAAAATGTGTATGATTTGCTTCCAATGTTGCAAACAAGTGACACTACACTAAGCACATTTCCTGAAATGGCTTTACACACATTGACATTTAAATTTATACTAGTCCATGTCACTATGTATAAAACACTTACCAAGCGCTCCTTCTTTGTATAAATTTAGAAATTTTTAGTAAATTTAAGTGTACTTGTTAGAATAAAAGTGACATTTAGATAGTCGTTCCTCTTCAAAAAGTAAAGTTTCTTTTTTTTTTTTAAATCTTTTATAGAATCGGATTAGAATTTAAATTTCATTTTTACAATGAATGTAAACCAATAATTGAATGTTATAAATATACATTCATTTTTAGATAATTATTATTATGTGTGTATATACTAGTGTTATTTGATGTTGAAGCAACTTTTTTCTTATCTTTTTTTTTTTTGTTCTTTTAATATTTCGTATTTTGAACTTAGGTTTAGGTAATGTTGTATAGAGTGAGATAACACATAAAACTAATAATATATTTTAATATTGATAGTGTTTCATTAATTGAGTTGGAAAAACAAAAAAAAAAAAAAGGAAAAATAAGAATGAATTGTATCCTAAATTTTGAGGATGATCATTTGAGAGAAATGTATATTGTTCAAAGATTATATTATTTAGTTTCAATCACGTTGATTGCTTTTAATTATTATTAATGATGGTTTATGAATTATTTATCGTGTATTGTTTTGTTTTTTTTCTATTTTAATAAACAAATAAATAGGCAATTGAAAAGGTTGTCATGTATTTTTAGGAACAACAATCTATTTCCAAAAATCCTTTTTTTTCTAAATCATCGTACTATAAAATATTTTTTCAACGTTTCAATGTTTTTTTAACTTTGATGATAATTGGATATCAATTATAGAAAATTATTGGAGACATTCGTTATGAATGAAGATGAAAAATTGATAGTTGGGGGAACATCATTCAACCAATTGCATGTGTTTGTGACTCATGCCCTGTCTTTAATAGGGAGGTCATATCGCCTACTACCAGAGCGTTCTTTCGTCGCTCTACTGAAGTGTGGGAGTCCTAAATTTTGTCTATGCAGGTTTACTTACCAAGGATAGGCGTCTTTAATGAGTACCTAACATCGTACAGGTTCGAGACCATCATTTAATGTCCCATCCGAAGGGCGGCATGCTCAGGTTTTTTTTTACTTTCCAGCCAATGAATCGGATTATTATATGATAGAATATGCGGTTTTAACCTAATGGAATAATATAATAGAAATGTATTACTTATTGAATATATGTTTCGGCTTATGTGATCGTTAGTATGTTAAAATATCAATGCAGTTCACAAAAATTTATAAGAAAAATGTACGTTTACATCGAAAAAATGTTAATTCATCGTATCTGAAAAAAAATCGACACTAATTATTATCCTTGGGATGGATCACCCGGTACCCGGTACACTGTCGGATGTTCCTTTCTTGCTAATATCCCGCAACTTTCTTGTCTCTCTTTATACACAAAAACAATTTTCGAACCATTGTCAAATTTTAGAGTTATGAAGTTATTTATTTATTGAAAATTTAATTCAGATATTTCTCTCTTTTTATTGTTTTTTTAAAATTATATTTTATTACTTTTTCTAATCAATAAAGGATATTATAACAAATTATAGGGTATGTTCTTATTTTTCCTATATACTTGATGCATTATGTATATACAAGTATATTTTGTTTCTAAACTTTTTTTATGTTTTCCATTTTGCATAAAAGGAAATGATGACAAGTTTTTGCATGTTATTTCCTATTGCAGAGATAATTTTTGTTTCTATGTCATTTGTTTAGAATGAAATTTAATGTGCCAAAATCCGTTACCATGACCCTCTCTGTACTTTTTATTTTATTTTATTCAAATTCAAAATATTACACGCTTTTGTATATTTGCTTACAGTAAAAAAAAATAAAATAAATAAATCTATCTCTTAATATTACATCACGTATAATTCAAATACATTACTTCTTATATCGTATTTTCTTTACTGATTCGTAAATATATACTTCCTAAGTTATTGATATTTAACATTTTTGCAGAGATATTGTGAAACACTTGATAAAAATAAAGAAAACGTATGTTTTTAAAAAATATTGTCTATTTCACAAATAATATATAATATGGGAGTACTTTCGGTATTGCTACCATCTTCAGTATTTGTATTAGTCGTGGCTGAAGATGGTAGCAATACCGAAAGTACTCCCATATTATATATTATTTGTGAAATAGACAATATTTTTTAAAAACATACGTTTTCTTTATTTTTTTCCTAAGTTATATTATTATGCAGTACTATCCTAATAGATCTGGCAATATTTTGTGAATTCTGTGGTGGAATGTTATAATAAGCCGGCGTCTACAATAATTGTGCGAAAAAGTTTGGCAAGAGCATTTAATCATATTTTTAAATTTAATGTAGTATAATATCGCCTTATATAATATCAAATTGCTATTATACTGACGTTTCAAGATCAAGAACCAAGCAGTTAATGTAGTATAATATCGCCTTATATAATATCAAATTGCTATTATACTGACGTTTCAAGATCAAGAACCAAGCAGTTAATGTAGTATAATATCGCCTTATATAATATCAAATTGCTATTATACTGACGTTTCAAGATCAAGAACCAAGCAGTTAATGTAGTATAATATCGCCTTATATAATATCAAATTGCTATTATACTGACGTTTCAAGATCAAGAACCAAGCAGTTAATGTCTTTGCTTTGATTGGCTCTACAACCTATTGGCCTTACATCACTGATGTGATAATTTATCACGAGATTGTGATATATATACCCCATTAAATAATCCACTTAAAAGGTGATACAATTTGGCAAACCTATTTTCAGCGACCAGCTCATGGCTTTCCACAACAGTATCTACCGTCAAAATTTTTA
The DNA here is from genome assembly GCA_963662175.1 of Aradus depressus. Taxonomy (NCBI): domain Eukaryota; kingdom Metazoa; phylum Arthropoda; class Insecta; order Hemiptera; family Aradidae; genus Aradus; species Aradus depressus. The sequence goes on from OY759215.1 coordinate 42,852,221, forward strand.
TTGACATCAGTGAAATGTTTTTGTAGTAAGATATTTGAATTTTTTTTGTCAATATAACACCCACAATACTTCCTGCAGTTTTTTTTGGGGGCTATTTAAGTCTTTTAAATCACAGCTGAACGAATTACAGTCATTGAAATAATGTAGTTACTAAAAAAAATCGGGTGTGTGCAACTCCGATGCGTGACAACGTCTGAGTTGCGAGATAGAGAAAGTGTCAAGAATGAAATATAAAAAATCATTTCAATAAAATTTTTGAACCTTGAAACAATTTAAAAACACTACAGAAAGAAAACATTCATAAGCATAATAGTTAAAAAACGAGTTTATAATTAATCTGTATATATCTAATAATAATATTGGATAACTAGGTTATCTGTATATACAGAAAGTAACAGCTGTACTATAATATAATATAGGTTAGGTTAGGTTTAATGACTCATGCCCGGGCTTTAACAACGAGGTCATATCGCCTACTACCAGAGCGCTCTTTCGTCACTCCGGTGGACATGAGCCCGACTCTACTGTGGGAGTCCTAAATTTTGCCTATCCTAAATTTTTATTCATCTAGGGTAGGGGTCTTTAACGAGTACCTGACATCGTACAGGCTCGGGACCATCGCTTAACGTCCCATCCGAAGGACGGCGTGCTTAAGTTTATTTTACCTCCCAGATAAAATAAACTAAGGGCCTCGGTCGGGTTACGAACCCACGACCTTGAGCTCAGAAGTCAAGCACGCATACCACTGAGCTACCGGCGCCCTCTAATATAATATATATTCTGTATTAGTAGTAACAGATGTCTCTCTCTTTCAGCGCATGCGCGATACGTGTGTTACGTGTTACCGAAAGTAACATAATGCAGTTTTCGAACATGGGGTGCCGGCCTACCAAATTATAAGACGTTGCCACGTCAAAAATTACCTATTCCACACAAAGAATATCTTTGATTAAATTTTACATTTTGGGTTGTGTAAGATTCTTAATTCATATATAATATATTATTGCAATATCATTTCTCCCATTTATTTTTTGCTTTCTCACAAAAATAGCAATTATAAACGTTTCAAGAACACTCCCATCTTAATACATGTGTTCTTTAAGTTAACTTTTTCTTCTGTCAATCAGAATTTTCCTTTTATAGAACATAATTATGGAGTCGACTCAAAACTGTTTTGATTAGGTGTTTAAATATAGAAGTCGACTCAATAAATATGTTCCATAAATGGAAGCTTCTGAATGACAGAAGAAATAGTTATCCTAAAGAACACATGTATTATATAAACACTGATGATGGGAGTGTTTCCATAAACGTTTATAATTGCTATTTTTGGGGCGAAAAATAAGGAGAAGGGATGCTGTAATAATATATATATATATATATATATATATATATACATATATATATATATATATATATATATATATAAAATTTGTTATTGTGATGCAATGTATTTAAGAGTTATCGAAGTATATTTCAAGCCAAATTTGTAATTCAAAATCTGCTTGTTTCGAACTTAGTGAATTTATTGATGAAAAAGAGTCAAATAATATTTGCATTTGTACTGTATAATTATATTTTTGTTTATTTCATTTTCTTTTGGTGATGGGATCTAAATGTTTAGATTATAAGTAGAAACATGCGCAGATATATCATTTTGTTTTTGAGAAATATTAAATATTATAAGATCTCGATTTATCCATAAGACTGGAGGTCAAATTATTATTGAGGCATGTTTGTGCAAAAAATCTAAAAAACATATTTTCTATTTTTTGTAGCATGAAATTAAAATTTTCTTTTATTTTTCTTTAATGTTGCGTTAAAATATTGAAATAAGTTAAATGAAGAAAAATATGTTTTGTTATTTCCTTTATAAAATTGAAAACCTGATGGTGTAATGTAAAACCATTTTCTCGTACCTATATTGAACAATATAGGTAGTAGAAGATGAAATTAACAATGCCTGCAGAAATAAATAAAACAAACTTCTTTTTGAAATACTGTATTCCATAAAATATATACTACCGGTTTCGGCATTACACCATTGTCAGATTTAGTTATAAAACTGTTAATGGTGTAAAGTAGATATTTTTTTACTATGTGAAATTTTTAAAAAGAAGTTTTTATCATTTATTTATTACAAGTTGCATTAATATATCCGCGTTTCTCCAATTGAAAATACTTGCAACGAGTTTATAAATTGAAGGTTTATTTCTTATTTTTGCTAATTAATTACACTTTTCACCAGAAAGAGGAGGGAATTTTTAGCCTTTTCTCATACTCCTACAATCGTTTACAATTCATGTCACTTTAGATAAGATTCCCACAGATACTGTGAAAATCGGAAAGTGCAACACCTAGTAGAAAAAAACATAGATTTTGATTCAAACTCCTTCAAAACATTACGTGGGCTATACTAAGAAATTATTAAAGTTTCAGTGTTTTTAATTGAGTCTTCTAGGAATCAGGTTTGGTAGAAATGTACAGATATACTTACTTACTCTTACTCCGTTGGCGACGAACCCTGAAGATCCTTAGCCGCCCACACTAGCCTTCTCCACCGCGATCTGTCGTGCGCCACCGGTCCACCAGTTCACCACGTGGTGTTCCACAGCATCCTTCTTCACCAGGTCAGTCCACCTCAGCCGTGGTCTTCCTCGTGATCTGCCTCCTTGGACCTGCGCGTCCATGATGCGTCCTATGGCTGTCTGCGGTCCACTTCTCACCACATGTCCAGCCCATCTTAAGCGCCGTGATTTCATATCTGCAACTACGGTCGGGTGTTGCCAGAAGATGTCCCTCAGCTCCCTGTTGGTTCTGATCCTCCACTCTTGGGTTTCTCTATCCTTGACCGGACCTGCTATCTTCCTCAGCACTTTATTTTCAAACGTCTGGAAACGTTTCTCCAGATGTGAGGTCAGAGTCCAGGTTTCACACCCACAGATCAGAACGGGCTTTACCATGGAGCTGTAGATCAAATGTACAGATATGCCTCACTAAAACACTATGATTCAGTGCATGGTATATCTGCCAATTGCATGGATACAAGTTAGCTGTGATGCATTGTGCCAGTTGCCTGAGATGTGCTGGTTCAGGCCGCAAGTTGAACGCGTGCGATCTCAAATTCCGATCCAATAAGCGGGCATGATGTGTGTGGTGAACTATGAACGATCGCCCATGTCGTTGGTCTTCCAAGAACTGAAGCGAGCGATAGACGACGAGTCGGGACCGGGGCCTATACTCGTTCAGTAGTAAGGCGGTAACAACATCCTGCTTCTGACATGTCGATTAAACTCTTTCTTCCCAGTCTCAACAATTGGCGCAAAGAGGATCTTTGTTTTCACACTCCAAACTGTCAAATGCGTGGGGAAGGATGCACAATCTAGTACTTCTGACCTTGAAAGAGAGCTACAGACGGAACAAAAACCTCATAATCCTTCCTCTTAATTCTCAAATAAAAATATTGAAACTTTAGTAATTCCTTTTATAGTACATCATTAGTGTTTTGATGGAGTTTCAGCCCAAACCTATGTTTGCTTCTCGTTCCAACTTCAAACATATCCTTTTTTTTTTCTTGTAAATTTACTCTTAGATAATTAAAATAAAATGATACAACACTTATATTGTCTAATTCCACAAACATATACTTAAATGCGTACCGGTTTCGGCTTATGCCATCGTCAGCGCAAGGTTCAACAATAATTTGTTAGTATAGCCCACGTAATATTTTGAAGGAGTTTGAATCATAATCTATGTTTTTTTTCTTCTTATTAATGCAACAATAATTTATTGTTGAACCTTGTGCTGACAATGGCGTAAGCCGAAACTGGTACACATTTAAGTATATGTTTGTGGAATTAGACAATATAAGTATTCAAAAAAGTGTTTTATCTATCATTTTATTTTATTTATTAGTATTTCCACTATATCAACACAGAACGCAAAAAATGTATTAGGTCTTAGATAATCGTTATAGTTTTTGGGACCTTGAATGTTCCTGGAATGTTTTCATTGGAACAACTTATTTTAAAAGAGGCAAGATTTTTTTCTTTTCAATCCACCAGCCTTTTTTAATATTATAATCAAAAATTGTAGTGAATTATTTGATAGAACATGATACTTTCGGCATAAATATATGTTTCGTGATCTTTTTCATTTTTCTCTCCACAGATAATGTACCTTCTTAAGGCACTTTTTATTTATTTATACTCCCCCAATAGACTAATGTGTAATTACTACTGGAGGTTAAACTTTCTTTCATCAAAGTAGTATTTTCCTATGGCATACTACTGATACAGGTATTCAAAAATGTTGAAGTTTCCATTATTTCCAGATTTATAGATATAGAGATTTTAAATCACTTTTTTTTTTCTAGCAAATACATGTTTACTTTTGTAAATGAATAACAACTTTTAATTAACATATCATATACAATATAAACATTTTTTTTAGATAGTTCTTTACGAATTGAAAATTATTACTATTATTTCTCAAAAACGTCAATTAAAAAGAATAATTAAAAAAAAATGAAAATCATGAATAATCCGTATTACATTTTCATTATACAGTGTAATGATATCAATTTAATACTTGATGCAGGAGAAAAGTTCACATTTCAAAAGTGTTTGTACCACTTTTGAATACCTCCGTCAGTATTAACACTTGAAAATTTGATTTCGAAAAAATTATCGTTTCAATGTCAAAAGAATAAATATAAGTAATTTGACTTTTTGCAGAAACTCCTCAATTTCAAATTACCATCAATATTGTTATACTTAAAGATAACAAAATATTTTATTATGTGATAAAAAATAATTATGGAAAATAGAGGTGACTTAACAATGTTTTAAAATATTTATAATTTTTTTACATATTAAGTTCTGATCAGGGTATGAAGAGATATGTCCAACTTAAAAAATATAACAATTCTTTAAGAATTGGCAGATTATTATTTGGCCTAAAAGAGTGGTATTGAATAGATGATAAGAAATTTAATAATATATATTTATATTTATTCATGAATTTTTTTATGTAACAAAAAAAAAATTGCTATATATTTTTGTCCGAGAGTTGTATTTTTGAATTCAGACTGCCATTATCTCTGCAATGGGGTTTTTGAATTATTATAACGTTTTGTGACGAGATCATACGAAAAATGTATGCTGCTAGCCAATTTCTTATAGAACTTTCAATGTTTATTAAGATTAAGAATAAATTATTAGTAAATTTATATATTATTGTATATTAACTTGCTATCTTTGTGGAATTTTAATGAAACAAATTTGTGTTTTTAAGAAAACTATGTTATTTCTTTTTTAAAATATCAAATATATTTTTATAGACTGCAAATAACACCGACTATCAAAGTTTCTAAATATTTATGAATAGTTGAATGATTCAAATAGTACAATTACTAGTAGCCTTATGTTATGTGTAACATGTTGATCCTCGAAATATGAACCCAATTAGAAAAAAATAGTTCACTTTTATAAAAAAATATATTTCTTTTTATGAGTCAAAATTTAATTTAATTTATGGAGAAGAAATGCTTTGAATATAGTTAGAAACAATCTAAATCTTATTCCATTTTTTTTATATATATAATGTATAAATGAACTTAGTTTGAAAGTACAATTTTTTTAAAAATATTTTTGCACTTCGGTAATTATAATGTACAATAAGATGACGATTTATATTCTATGGAGACATTTTATGAGAATATTGTCTTCGTGGAACAAAATTATATTTTCACCTAAGAAAATAACTCCCTTATAAGACAAGCGATGTGGCCAAACTGCATTGCATCTAGCCTACTTATTTCCCAGGTAGGAAAGACTGTCCATATAGGGCGGAATTTTGTTCCGAGAAATTCTGAATACAATCTTGTAACATTATATTATATATATTACATATATTGTCTTAAGCAAATATGGTTGAAAACAAAAAAAAATTCTATGTGTATGGACAATTCTACTTAAATATTTGACAAAATAGGTTTGTGGGTTCTTGTTAAGTGTGTATATCTTCTGTGCAAAATTCAAAACTATTCATTTGGTAATATTTAAAATTATTGTTTTGAATATATTTTATGAAGATTTTGGAGACAATTTTTCTTAGCTAGGTAGGAATGTTAGTAAAAAAACATTTTTGAAACAGGTTTCTTAAATAAGATAGTAGATTCGGCTATATCGAATAGAGCAGTCGTTAGAGCAACAATAGCGATATCTTAAACGAGTACTTGCGTTTTTTTTTTTTTAAGCAAGATGGTTTGATGGAGTGTTCTAAACTAGTGCGTTTTGGGGGACACTGTTAAGTTCAAAATAGTGTCTTTGTTGGATATTTTCGGGCCTCACCCTTAACTATGTTGAAAAAATTATATTTGACTGTATCACACATACTCAACTGCTACTTAACATTTTCTGCAGAAATATTGTGAAACACTTCATAAAAAATGTTTAAAATATTTTTTATTCCATAAAATATATATACAATACATGGGAGTACTTTCGGTATTTCTATCATCAGCCATGTCTTGACTATATATTATATATTGATTATTTGTCAAGTGGTGGCTGAAGGTAGAAATACCAAAAGTATTTCCCATCTATTGTTTATATTTTGTGAAATAGTCAATATTTTTTCGCTGTATGTTTGTGGTTGTTTTCCGAGATCCTTAATCAGTGAGCCACTGCCTAGCCACTTTTTTCTAGAATTGTCCACTATTCGTTAAAACGTAAAAAATTCGAAATTGCTTTTTCAAAGCATAACTATATAACTACTTGTTACTTTAAATTATATTAAACAAACAAAGGTTTAGTTAAAATCATATAATTTTTTAAAAATATTGTTATAGGTTTGTAATTCGTGGATCACTCCGTATACCCTTATGAGTAAAAATATACATTTTAATATGGGCGGTAGTCGTTATTTATTAAAATATATATATATATTATAGAATGTACATGATCCATTGACATGTTATATATCGTATAGTTACATTCTCTAGGAGTACCTATAAAATGTTGAGCATGTTACTATAAAATGTGTATATTTTACTATTAATTTTTTTTAATTCATATTTTATTAACTATATATATATTTAGAAAAAAAATAAAAGAACATTAACTTATTTTTTGAACAAAACCTGAAAACCCCACAGAGTTGTGGTCTATTTTTTTGTTTCTTCACGTTTTATTGTGTATATATACTTATGTAATATTGAAATGCTCATCATTTCCTATATTCAAATCAAGCGTCTAATTACTGTATTCAATGAATAAAGTAATAAAACAAAACCATATTGTTTTTTATTACCTTTTATTTTCTTATTCAAAATACATTTAAATTTAGTATCAGCTAATAAATAGAGATCTAATTTTTATGGAATAAACAAGGCCAAAATCATATATATAAAGCTGAAAATGTCTGTGTGTTGTACCGCTATAAGTCACGAACGGCTTGATGGATTTGATTAATTTTTTTTTAAATTTGTTCGTCATCGTCTGTGGAATGTTATAGGCGTATTAGTACCTCATCCCAGCATCCACCCACGCAATCTTTGTAACTCAAAAACCACTGCAATGATTAATGAGAAATCTTTTTGAATAAATTAGTTTCAGCTCCAAAGCTAGCGTTACTACAGTCGAAGGACTATAAGCCTTATTCCGTATGAATAATTGAAAATTATAACATCATGAATGTACTTTCGGGGAACTGAATAGCCTTATAGGAGATATTGGGAGAAAAGTCAAAGTTCCCCGGGCAACGCCGGGTATTACTGCTAGTATGTCATATAGTAAACAGTAAAATGCTAAAATATGCAAAACAAAAAGATGAATTATGCAAAAAAAAATAATGCTTTAAACTTTCAAACGTAAAAAAATGACCTCCTAACCAAGAAATATCAACTCAGAAAAATGAATTGTGTTGGAATTATAATTATTTATTTTATTTTATATAGTAATAACTCCTTGTTTTTCTGACACTTAATTCATGTCATCTAGAAAAGAAATATAATAAAAAGTAATAGTGATGTGGCCTTAATAGGATTTTCTTATAACGATAACTTTTGTACAACACTGCATCCCTTCCCTTTCAAATCATTGGGCTGTCGTCAGCGGTATTCTTTGTTTCATTGTATGATTCTAAGAGTGACTTTCTTATACCCAGTAATGTCAGTATGAAATGAGAGAGTTGGAAGAGTGATCTGTACAGAAGTGGTTGGTATAGATAATCCTGTTGATTGTCTGGCCACGACGACTACAGTAAAATCCATTGGCGTAGGTGAAGTTTTGTATAGGAGGCCCACCAGAAAAACCTTTTGATGTACTTCTAGACAAGAGAAGGGGTAATTCCTCCTTTACCAGACCAAGAAGTTTTTTTAAAAATATTTTATTACAAAAAGGTATGAAATAAAATTCTCATTTCTCCGGATCAGGACAAACAAATATATATATATATTTTTTATTTAATGCCTTTAGATCATTACAAAAAAAAATATAAATAGGCTACCTCCTCCCAGAAGACGGAGTCAGAGTGTGGGAGGGGGAGCAGTCAGCTAGGACTGTACAACCACTGTTAATAATTAAACATATTATAGAGAGAAGAAATACAAAAAAAGAAAAAGACAAAAATGAATAAAAAATATATAAGTATCTTCACTAAAAAAAAATAAAAAAATAATTGAGAAAAGAAAAAGTGACTAAAATAAGAAATATTCTCATAATATAGAAGAAAAGTGAAATAAAAATTTCACTTTTTGTAGGGCGGGAGGGGAGTCTTTCCTCGCTGCGACACATCAAAGCAGAAATTGAACAGAGCTAGGATTAATAGCCCCGCTGATCCATGTATTCGGGAAACATCTTCGATTACAATATTATATTTTTTAACAGCTATATTTTTATCCCATTTATTTTTTGGGGTTTTACTTAGAAGCTAGCAAATATAGACGTTTCTGAAATATATAATATTGAAAATATAAGATCAAATCTGAACAATCAATTTATATATTCTAGATAAGTTTATTTTTTAAAAGAAAGTAATACAATATCACTTTTCGTTTGTATAAGGAGATTCTGAATTTACAATACATATTATATTTTTCTCCAATTTATTTTTTGGTTTTACAAGCTAGCGAATATATACGTTTTGGGAAGAACTCTTATAATAAAAAAAAAAAAAAGGTTTTTGTTCCATTACATTTTTTTGCTGAGACAAATTTTACGAGTCGACATCTTTAATAATTACTAAATGTTTAATAGTAAAATAGGTATCTCAGCAAAAAAATATAATGAAACAATCAAAAAAATTGTATACATAAAGATAGGTACACTAAATAAATTAAAGTCCAGTTAATTTCTGATTAATTCGAATATGAAGATACCTGGCATTTTAACTTTCAAATGCATGAAAATAATTGAAACAAAAGGTCCCATTATGCGCATTATTATTCTATTGGTATGATTCGTCAAGTTATTCTGTGAGAAATAAAAATTAAATAATAATTCAATATCTTAGTATACGATTTTTGATAATAAATTATACTTGTTGATGTAAAAGTCTCTAAAATAATATTTCATTCTGCATATGGCAACATAAGTATTATTTATTTTTGGCAACAAACCTTGAAGATCCTTAGTCGCCCACACCGCCATGTCGTGCGCCACAGCTCGGCATCTTTGCTCAGTCCATCTCAGCCGTGATCTGGCCAAATCCAACTAATGTTTATACCGCTCAGAAAATTCAAATTTAGTACATTTTCAGCTATTGTAATTGAACATGGCCGGCCTTCAAGTTCCAGACTACAGGTTCTTGCAATCCAATATACCTATCTAACTACTTTCCATTTTAAAACTTCAACATGGCACTAATGTAATTTCCCCCCTCAGGAGACGCCTGTTATTTTTTCTTTGAATTGTTCAGTAGGCTACCGAAAATCATTCAACCATACACCAGTGTCATCGCGTTATTGCATAAGCCTTCAAGCAGGAACAGTATTGCTCAGCGGTTTTCTCGATGTCGAACATGCTTTCGACTGTGGAGGCACAAATCGATTCCAATCTTTCACATTATTCCTTATCCTTAAATCGTACCGAAAACTCCTTTGCAGGCTGTATTGCTATTCTCTCCCCTCATCCAGTCCTTTCATTCCGAAGAAAAAAAAAAATGAACAAATGTTACAAACTGCTACTAAGACTACTAGACAAAAGATTTAAACTAACTCTGAGAACAAAACGACTATACAACGCAGTACTCAAACTGATGTGTACTTACGGACTTGAATCCTGAGGTTCTGCTAAAGCTTCCGATCATCAGCGCATTCCTTGAAATCCGAAATTCTTTGTACAATAGCCAATGTTCCTTATTACATTTCCAAAAAAAACTGGAGACCTCCAAATACACTGACCTCAATAAATAAATGAATTAGCTAAATCCAGGTAGAAAAAATTATTTTCCTCTTTACCCAAAACCTAGAAACCTTCTCAGATCAGGCAGTTACAGTGAATAGTCATAAATGATTACAACACAGTGCCTGATGAGTGTCACCACTGGGTGATTTTTCCTCTCTTTTGACATTTAGACATTGCCATTTTCTCTCTAATAGCACATTTGCTTGTTGTATCTACTTTTTATACAGTTGGAAATATCTGTTTGTAGAATAAACAATTTTTTTTTCAATAGAAGTATAGGAATTTTCAGTCTGTCCCCATACATTTTTTTTTCCAATGTTTCAAACTTTCAGAAAATATTGTACTGTAATTATCATTCACATATATTTTCTTTTCTCAATTTAGACAATATGAAAGAAATGTACTTTTAAGGAGTCTCAATTATATGAAAGTCTTAATTGGTCTCATGGTGACTTCCTTGTATGGTTCTGTCTCTTACACTCCTCTAGAACCTGTCCTATGTGTCAAAACCCGATGGAGCAACCACCTCGTGGCAATGGTAAATATGGACCCTGGTGATGGATTAATTATGATAACACATTTGAACTGAGATTTCTATGAAATTATTTAACTGGCAAAGGTAAAATAATTTAAATATTAAAATTGTTATCTTTTGTTTTTAAATTATCATATTTATTATTTGACTAGCAGTAATACCCGGCGTTGCCCGGGGAACTTTGACTTTTCTCCCAATATCTCCTATAAGGCTATTCAGTTCCTCGACAGTACATTCATGATGTTATAATTTTCAATTATTCATACGGAATAAGGCTTATAGTCCTTCAACTGTAGTAACGCTAGCTTTGAAGCTAAAACTAATTTATTCAAAAAGATTTCTCATTAATCGTTGCAATGGTTTTCGAGTTACAAAGATTGCGTGAGTGGATGCTGGGATGGACCAGGGGTTGATTAAAAAATAGACCTTAACCTTCCGGTAGATAAAACTTATCTATTCAAAAAGATTCCTCATTAATCATTGCAGTGGTTTTTGAGTTACAAAGATTGCGTGGGTGGATGCTGGGATGGACCAGATATTGAGGTACTAATACGCCTATAACCTTCCACAGACGATGACGAACAAATTTTTAAAAAAATTAATCAAATCCATCAAGCCGTTCGTGAGTTATAGCGGTACAACGCACAGACACTCTACTGTGGGAGTCCTGCATGTTGCCTACCTAGGTTTGTTCACCTCTAGGTATTGGTCTTTAACTAGTACCAACACCACACAGGCTCGGGACCATCCGTAACGTCCTGTCCGATGTATACAGAATAATAAAATGAAACGTTAATTAATAACAGTGCATAAACTAATTTTCTTAAATTAAAGTTGATACCTAGGTTATTTACATTACAACACCAGAAGTATGTTTTACATAATATTAATTTTTGTTTGTTTCATCGCTTTTCGTTTTTTGATAGCAATAGTTTTTTTCTAATATAACTACACTTCCTTCAAGCAATTATAATAGTCGCAGCACTTCCATTTCACGGATCAAATTTTTTAAACCATAAACGATTAGTAAAATTAGAATTTCTTTAATTTTCAATTGAATTTAAGAAAATAATTAATATAAATTAAAATAGATTTTTGTTTACGTTTTATTTATTATTTTATAATCGTGATGATTATAAAAAAAAAAGTTTAGATAATTATTTTTCAATAGGAGGGAGGAAAGATGAGGCTTGTGGTCGATAAAAAGCAAACTTGTAGAATTTCTGCCAAACTTTCGGCACTGAGTGTGCCTTCTTCAGGGTATGCAGCTAGATTTGAGTAAAAGATGTGTCATGAAAACTAAATGTGACAAGACCTACAATGACATTTACATTTTTACAACTAAACCAACTAAAATATTAAATCTAAACAAAAAACAAAATTAAATAAAAACGGATATCATGAGTGAATTTTAAAAACAAAAACAATTAATACATCTAAACAAAGGAACAGCCTGAGCGAGCAGAAGTTTTAAAATACATAAAATAAAATATTTAAACAAAACCAAATATGTCACACATAAAGTAAGTAAATCTCATAAACAAACCTACGTCTAGAAGTAGATCAAGGCCATAGAATATTGTAAGTACAACGGGATAATAGGGTGACTCAAGAATTATAGTGCAACTCACCCATAATTCAAACAATCACCCCTCTTCAAACTTAACAAGCCCACCCAGATGTCAGACATTTAGAAATAATATGTCGTAGAGCGCACGCTAAAAAAATTGAACTATAGGTAGCGTTTTGTTACGGAGGTTAGAAGAAGCCACACTCAGTGCCGAAAGCTTGGCAGAAATTCTACAAGTTTGTTTTTTTAACGACCACAATCCTGATCTCTCCTCCATCCTATTACATCGTTGGTCAATCCTTCACTAATTGATTATTTTTTAATCCACAGAAACTAGTTCAATTTTTCTTGGACATGGTCGTATAAGGGGGTGATCGGTTTCGAGAAATGAATATATAAGAATCATAATATATGTTGATTCCTTGAAAATACGGTCGGATCAAGAGATTGTCACTTCAAGAATTTTGACTGTATAACTTGAATAAATCAAGGAAGAACTGCTGTTAGTTATTGTGGTCATGCCCGGGCTTTATCTACCAACAGTGCGCTCTATCGTCACTCTGGTGGACATGTGCTCGACTCTACTGTGGGAGTCCTAAATTTTGTCTTTATGTTTTGTTACTTAGGGAATGAGTATTTGACATCACACTGGTTCGGGACCATCGCTTAAAGTCCCATCTAAAAGACGGCGTGTACAAGAGAGCTCGTCTCTTTTGCCCAAATAGAGAATATATAAGTCCTTGCGTTAAAGTTGAAGTAATCAACAACAACATAGCACCGGGAGCTCAGAGGAAACGTATTGCTTTCTGAGCTCAAGATCGCGGGTTCGAAACTCAGCACTGACTCTTAGGTTTTTTATCTGGGAGGTGAGCATCGGATGGGACGTTAAGCGATGGTCTCGAGCCTGAACGATACCAGGTACTCGTTAAAGTCACTTACCCTTGGTTAATAAACCGGGATAGGCAACATTTAGAACTCCCATAGTAGATTCAGGGTGATGTCCAACAGATCGCTCTGGTAGTAGGCGATGTAACCTCATAGTTAAAGCTCAGGCATGAGTCACAATAACTAACTAAAAACAACATAACATTTATAGTACATCAACCAATAATCCATATCGATATATCTTAATAATTGAATCAATTAAACTGATGGTACCACATATGTCCTGTTTCCAAGGTTACCGGTCAACAAAGATGTACAAGTTCTGAGTTTCTTCCCCAAGTTATTATTTACCTAGTTTTTAGTTTAGATTTCTCTGATTTATATCTCAATATCTAAATTATGGAAGAAAAAAAAGATACTGGGAAAAAAAAGAAGAAAGTAGAGGATTTTATGATTATTCCAAAGGAGAAACTCTTCGACCCGAAGTACAAAGAACTGTTCAGAAGTGATGCAAGTATTAACCCCAGCTACACACACCTTAAAATCCCATAGTCAGTATTTATTTATTATATTTCTTTTTTCTATTCTTATGTACGTATGTACTATTTATGTATGAGATAAGCTCACCATACCTTAACTAAAAATAATACAATCAAGTGTGCTCAATGCCCTCACGTTTGTCTCACCATACCTTGACTAAAATAGTACAATCAAGTGTGCTCAATGCCCTCACGTTTGTCTCACCATACCTTGACTAAAATAGTACAATCAAGTGTGCTCAATGCCCTCACGTTTGTCTCACCATACCTTGACTAAAATAGTACAATCAAGTGTGCTCAATGCCCTCACGTTTGTAAGTCAATTTCGTATTTCGTGCGCCAATAACGAAACTGTTTTATTTTGATTGTTTTTGTTAATAGAGAGTGGCTATCTACAGGTTGCCACCCTGTTCACAAGGACCATCAGTAGTCGAAAGAAATAATAAATTTAAACTTATATTGGCGTCGTTGACATTGGGGCGCCCCGAATTCTCGGTTGTTAGGCAGCAGTGCTATTAACCCCACCCACCAAGGTTCTCCCATTGGGAATTTCTTGATTTTTGAAAACTTCGACAAACACTGCGGTTGAATTTCTCCATGTTATGTTCAAATATTTAGTACTTTAATATTTAGTTACTTAATGTGACTCAAGCCCGGGCTTTAACTACAAGATGATATTGCCTATTACCGAGCACTCTGGTGGACATGACCCCTATTCAACTATGGGAATTTTAAATTTTGTCAATCCAGATTTATTCACCCAGTATAGGCTCGGGACCATCGCTTAACGTCCCAACCGAAGGACGGCGAGCTCAAGGTGTTTTCACCACCTAGATAAAAAAAAACCTAAGGGCTCGGTCGGATTTCGAACTCGCGATTTTGAGCTCAGTAGACAATTAAAATTTAATACATACTAATATTCCACCCATATCTATAGACACAAGAGGGCGCCGGTAGCTCAGTGGTATGCGTGCTTGCTTACTGAGCTGATAGCGGGTTATCTAGGAGGTAAAATAAACCTAAGCACGCCGTCCTTTGGATGGGACGTTAAGCGATGATCCCGAGCCTCTACGATGTCAGATACTCGTTGAAGACCCCTACCCTAGCTGAATAAAAATTCAGGATAGGTAAAATTTAGGACTCCCATAGTAGAGTCGGGCTCATGTCCACCAGAGTTTCGAAAGTGCTCTCTGGTAGTAGGCGATATGACCTCGTAGTTAAAGCCCAGGCATGAGTCACAATAACTAACTTTAAAAAAGAAAATTTGATGGCACATTTCACCATGAAACTGCCGCATACCAACACTTATATTTGTTTTTCTAGCTATTTGGTCTGTGAAAGGAGATCAGCTTCAAAACTAAAGGATTATGAAAAACTTCTGTCCAAAGATCTAGAACTGTTGCAGAAGCAGCATCCGTATGCATTCGGTGGTGTGCAGATTGAAAGGGCATTTATGACTGGGGTAAAACTGCCAACTAGATCACCTTATCCTCTGAGTCAAGAACAGAAGAAGAAACTGTACAACATAGTTGATCAGCGACAAACAGAATAATAATAACTTCAAAAAATAATAATTAAGATGAGTAGTTGTATAAACATTATTATGCACGTTTCGTACCATATACAACAAGAAGGCCCCCTAGAATCTAAGTTAACAACCTCCAGTTTTTGCCGAAATGAGGACATCTATTCTATTATAATAACGTCTAACCCAAGTGTCAGATACTGTACATTTATCGTATAGAGGAAGTTATGAAATCGGTCAGAAATTCGATGAGTTTTCATCGGAGTTTCATTTTTTTCTGATTCCAGAAATGAAAAAGATAAATGTCTTTATATACAATTCCCGAGAGAATTTTATGTGCTTCCAGAATCCCTCAAGTACGACACAAAGGGAAAGAGATTAGGGGTGAAGCTTAACACATATATTCAAATAGTCTAATAACTGCCGATGTAATGAATGTATCGACAAAAAGCAGTCTAAACTTTTGGCTTGTAGCTCAAACGGTCGATTGGTTTTGGAGGGAGAGTGAAAACTTAATTGATTAATTCGTGCTTGGGAAGTACATTGCTAGTGATTCATCTATTTTTTTTTTTCATCCGAAAGAAGAAGAAAAAGTGAGTAAACTTGCTCCCTTACGAAATTTAAAAATAGTAATTTTTGAACTATAATAGTCAAACTTCCATATATTATGATAAATCATAAAATGAAAATACTTCGACGAAAAATTCTTAGTTACAATTGTCATGCGTCTTGTAAACAAAAATAAACTAGGTGTGCAATACATTCTGCTGTTTGTAAAAACTGAGCTGAGTCAGGCATATCTGTATAAAAAACTCAGTTAATGTTTTAATAATTATCAGTAACTTCTCACCTTGTATGTTCTTTATGAATATATTGATACTTTAAATAGATTTCAATTGAATTCAATGGATTTTTTCTAGCCTTTTTGTAGACAACAGCTGTGAATATTTTAATCGAAAAAAGTCCAAGTTTGTGCGTTACATACATTCGGGGATTTTGTTTTTCGGTGATTATTCCTCCGTGGTATGTTCGATTTCAGATGTTTTTAGTAGTAAAGCATCGTCACCGTGTCCACTACGATCGTGGCAAATTTCAATGTGATCGGTAAAGGGGTTTAGGAGGAGTACGAGTACAACGAAATACATGAGTCGCCTAAGGAGCTGTAAATTCAGCTCAAAAAAATTCAGGCATTTTTTTTTCCTTTTTTGAAATCAGTGTCGGAAACATGAAATCCGGTGAAACTCAACATCCAATTTCTGACCGATCATATAACTTCTCCAACCCTTATTATAGGAGTAAAACCACTAAACACTCCTGTAAAAAATAAATATTGACTTAAATGTTAAAAACATTTTTTACTTCATAAACAATATTGGAACGTTCTCCCTGTAACCCAAACATCAGACATTTCGAACAAGGAACTCGAGTAGAACTTGTAATCTCTACTTTTATAAAATATGATTTCTGTGTGTAGATATCTTTGTGTAATTGCGATAAACCTCTGAACCCGTTCGATGCGGTTTTCACCTACATTTAGAATATTTTTCAAGGAAGACTTTAGGCTACATATAATCACGCTTTACTATTCTAGCTTTTGATACATTTAATACTTACGTTCGGTCTTCAATTCAGGTTTTGATTTTGTTTTGAAAGATGCAGTACTGAGCCATTTCTGTGAGATTGATACAAAGGCTACAAAATGCCAAAACTTTGATGATCTGTTGAGTGCATGCATGCTTTTGGTTTCATGTAATTTGGCAAGTTTATTGGTCTTGGGTACATTAATTACTTGCGTTCAGTTTTCAATCCAGATTTTAGTTTGTAATTTTGCACATTCATTTTGCTTTTGATACATTCAATACTTACATTAGTTTTTCAATCCAGATTTGTGATTTATCACATTTATTATTGTGCTTTTGGTACATTTAAAATTTGCGTTAGGTCTTCAAGAATCAATGGTGACAAGAGATACTGTAATTATATCTCGGTATGCGACCGTCCGTTTACACGGTTGCAGTTTCCGATCAAAATTTACTTCGATATTACTATCTAGGCCCAGGGACAAACTCTAAAAGTAACCGATGTAGACTTACAAATTGAATGCTTCTCACACGGACAACTGTACGTCGCCTGCTCCTGTGTCTGCAGTCACACCAACCTATTTCTCCACGCACCCGAGGGTGGAACTTCCAACATCGTTTACACCGAAGTCCTTCGCTGATTTTATTCCGGCCTATCTCATCCCCACTTTTTCCTACCCCGAACCGCCACGAAAATGATACGGGTACTGCATCTAGTACATAAATAAAACAAACTTCTTATTTTAAGTTGTCTCTTCCACAAAAATATGTATGTAATTTCAAAAGGTTACACAAACATGTATCAACCTTGTTAATAACAATGTTTGAAGTATTTTTCCCTCAGTCCTACTCGTTAACAATTTCATTCTATCCTTTGAAATCATATGGAAATAGAACTTTTTTTACTTTGAACATTTAATATCATGAACCAACCGACTGACACAAAAATATACGGTTACAATGGAGTAAGAGAACTTAAGTAGATGAAAAAACGCAATCGGTCGGTCAATAATATTTAAGAGGACGTTTTACCCAAAGTTCTATTTTCAGTCTCCTTAGGCCTAAGAAAACTGGCAATAAATGTATAAATAAACAATGTAACCATCGAATGAGAAGTGCATCTACATGAAAGTTGTATCATTATCCCTCTTCTTCTGGTCACTATGAACGATCATAGTGACAAAATATTGTCAGAAAAAAGAAGACATCTCCGGATGAAATGCCGGAATAAACCAACAATTCAATACTCAAGAAAGACCGGAGGTGACCTAAAAATCAACAGAAAAAGTTGGAAGTGAATATTACTTTAGCTTAGTCAACTCTTTCAGATATCTTCAGTCTAATGACACATCTTTCGGACGCAACTCTCATTAAGTTACCTTGGTTTTTTTTTCATAGACCTAAGGATAACAACTTTTAATTAAAGAAGGGCTGAAAATGACCTTTTGGACGTTTTTGCATTTAATATAGTTTCTTTCTGCTCGCCACATCTATATTCGGAGTCCTCCGCTGAATGCAAATGAACCAAAAGCTCTTTGTTTTCTCAGGTGTAGGTATTATTCGTTAATTACTTTCACTTACCGCCACTACCATCAGAAATACACGGTAGATATTCTTCGTTCTATGATTTAATATTTAATACTTTTAAAAGAACCAGACACCAATAAAATTGGATTGGGGTCAATTCTGCACTGAAACAATAAAATATGCAGAGATCTGAAAAAAAATGGCAATATGATCTTCGTTCGTTAGTGTACTGCACATTAGCTGTGTCCAACTTGAAAAGTGTAATTAAGGGATATAGTCCACCACTACACTGAGCCTTTCATGTCAAAAAAAAATTGTGTAATGCTGTAAGTCAGGTGCCGAGACCCTTAGGGCAGACCATGTTTTAGCGGGTTCCCACAGAAATCAATGGTTGGTAAGACCTATAGTAAGGACCACCTTATGTCTTCAAATATGCTCCCCTGAACACGATTTGGGCTGTCATTCAAATTCAAATTCTACAAATGAGGAGCTTTATATCAAAGTGAACATTTCCACTTTTTTTCGAAATGCGTTTTATTTCTGTTTATTTTTCTTCATATACTTCTATACCACGCGGTGCTCCTTTTTTGTCAAAAGTAATTATTTCCTTATGAAAAATTAATCTGAAAACAGGTTTTTTTTTTCAAGACCGAACATTTCCATCCCTAATAAAATGTGTCGAATTTCCTTCAAAACTGAACATTTCCAAAGCCATATTTCATTAAATGTAGTTTTTTTTTTTTTCTTCAAAACTGTACTTCTCTTCATGGCCTGATAACATGACAGCCTACATCCATTCCTTATGCCGTTTCCTCACTAGAGGGCATTCGGATGATGGTTTGTGAATGATCACATGTATGATCCCCTCCCTTACCGATAGGTGCCGCTTGTGCAGGTCCGCACCTTTCCGCCACTTGTTGCGGCGACGTTTCCTGAGCGGTTCCGATTACAACTTGTTGAATGTGCCTGTTCCAACTTGTTCTGTCGTGAATAAAACTGTTTAAAATGGACAAATGTGTCTCCGAACTAAATCGTGGATCGAGGAGGAAACGAGGAAAAACTTATTCTTCCTGAAGTCGCCTTGAATAATACTATAACAAAAGAAAATGCATGTGACGTTGCCCACCTTTTAAGAATACAGTTTGGGGAGAACGCGGGAATGAGGTTAGGCTAATCAGGTGAGCGAACCCCCACCTCGCTACAGAAAAATGTTATTAATTTCGCTTGTATGTAACTATAGTCAGTATTATTTAAATGGAAATGTCTTTCATATTGAACGTAGGATCAATAACAACAGAAATAATGAAACAACTGTTTCTCGTAAACCCTCCCCCTCTATTCTGTGATTTCGAAATCATGTTTACTAGAACCTACTCCTGAGTAGGCCGACACAATATATGGAGTATGATTGAACTATTTTTCCGGGATGTTGCAACGAACAGATTAACATACACAGACCATAAAGCTAAAAACAACCACTTGTATGGCCTTCGTTTGACCTGAAACAAACAAAAACCAAATATTTTACAAAAATACTCAATGTACAGACAGCCACCCCTTTTGTCGGTTTGTTGCCTATAACACAAAATGTTGATTCATGAAACTTTCAGGGAATTTCAAGAAGCCGCCTGCAAAATTCAAAAAAATGTAAAATAATCTAAATTTCCAAATATTGAAAAATAAAATTATAAAAAATCTCCACCTAGTAACTTTTTATATTAAATTTTAATACTTTAGTGATCTAGCTTAGCTCAACTTATTACTAGGAATGTCATTTTTTAAAATTGAATTTTCACCAAAGGGAAGCGATAGGACCGCAGACCATTCAGAAAGTATGGATAAAACAGGAAAAAAAAAGACTTTAATTATGTAGTTATTCATATAATACGTTGAGAAACAAATTTGTACTTTATTGTAATTAGATGAAGCTAAAAACAATAATAAATAATAAAATATAAATTTTTCTTAGTATATATGCATAATACAATATATTAACAGCTCAGAATAATAAAACTGTAAACTCATGAAATGATAAAAATTGACCTAAAAAAACTAAAGAAAAAGTCTTATAATTCTTCCCATCCCCTGACCTACTCATGTACCTCGTACTAAGTGATTCATACGATATATTTTTAATACTAAATTATAATTCACATTATGTACATTGATAAGGGCAAATATATGTAACATATTAAATTAGTTACATATCGTTGGGAGACTGAAATCTCAATTTGTTTTTGTTATCACATGTAGCAGGATATTTGAATAAAAATTGTCATCACCAGAATACTCGAATTGCTGTCTGCGACCTTGAGGGCGGGTTAATAAACAATCCTTACTTGGAGTTTAGTTTTTGTCAATTATTTTGAAATGTGGAAAAAATTAGAAAAAAATATGGATATATAACTTTGGTTCTTTTGGAGATATTTCAATGATAGTAGTTACAGCTACAACAAATGAAACACAGCTCAAGCCAGCAATAGTTGTATCAATCCTGACGGAATGAACAATATTCAAAATAGAAAAGTTGATTTATTAATTAAAAGGGGTACTAAATAGAGGAGGCTCAAGGAGCGGGTGGTGGTGGGGGTGGGGGAGAGAGGAGGGAGGACATGTCTGGGGGTGGAGGCGGGATGGCCGAAGGAGATGGGGGTAGAGATGAGGGGACAGCAGGCGGCGGGAGAGTGGGGGTCAGGGTGCCTGGAACTGCCGGCATGCTGGGAGGCACGGTGCCTGGGGGCGGCAACTGGGTGGCCACTGTACCCGGTACTGCGGGAGGCGGCAAGGAAGTCGGAACCCCTGGGGGCGGCTGCCAGCCCCAGAACATGGGAGGCACGGGGGGCGGAGGCGGTGGCGGGGTCTGGGTGGCCCAGGGAGGCGGGGCTGCTGTAGGAGGCGGCATCTGGGTCCAGGGAGGAGGAGGCAACTGCCAAGGAGGCATTGCTCCGTTCTGGTCAGGAGGCTTGGACCAGGGAGGGGGCAAGGAAGTGCTGACTGGAGGTGGAGGGGCGGCCAGCGCTCTCGGTACTCCCGGCTTGTCGAATAGGTTGGGGGAGGCTGCCACCGATTTCTTCTGGCTAGAGTTGCTCTTGTCTGGGGGCGGCCCTTCTCCCAGCTCAGCCATCAGCGACATATACTACAAAGTAAAGTATCACTCATTAGTTTTCAGAAAATAGTTATATATATATAGTATCTCTGTCGTCATTAGCGTTACTTCGATGACTATTGGAATTCTAAATTGAGAAACGCGGACATATAGTGGATACTTGTAATAAATGAATAAAACAAACTTATTTTTGAAATATTGTCTATTCCACAAAATTGTATACATGAATTACCGGTTTCGCCAGTACTCTAGTTATAAAGAGGTCTTAGTTTATAACTAAAGCTGACTACGTACGATTATGTATATTTTTTTTTGTGGAATATACAATATTTTTAAAAAAAGCGCTTACGCCCTTCAAAGTGTTTATTTAGCACAAGTGCCCGGACAGAAAACATGGCGACAATAATTCCGGAAGGACATGAAACTTTCATTTAAAACCCTTCTCAAGCTAATTATACTATAGATATCTATGTGATATAGCCTACCTCTTCATCTATCTTGGCCTTGTCCTTGTTGTTGATGACAGGAGGAGCTCCAGGCCGCTTGGCTCTACAGTCCTTAGCGATATGTCCAGCACCACCACAGGTCGAACAGACAATAGAGTGGGTCACGTTCGGTTTATCAGGGCACTAAAACATCAATCAATCAATACTGTATTATAGGAAAATAAATGTTAACAAAAGCAGCACTAAATTAAATAAGGAACGACAATGTTTCATGAGTCACAATGTCGTGACACGTTTTAATCACCAGAAACAGAACAAAACGTCACAACTTCCAATATTGCTCTTTCCTCGTCGAATAGCTAATAAAATAAATAAAAACAAGGAACTTGTTTAACTTTTATAATGTATTCCACGAAAATATATACATAAAATGTACCGGTTTCGGTTTTTTGAGCTTTGTGCTAACTATACCATAAGCCGAAACCGGTAACTTTATGTATATATTTTTGTGGAATTATACAATATAAATGGTTAAACAAGTTCTTCGTTATTTATTTTATTTCATAGGAATTAAGACTATAAACATGCTTAAGACTTCTATATGAAGGGCTTAGTTTCAAAACCGGCGAAGTCCACTTTTGTAAATTTTGAGAAAACAACAAATAACTCTCCAGGTAAATGAAAACTGACATAATTGCAGAGATATTGTGAAATAATTCAAATGGACTTGAAAATAAAATAAAACTGGTTTATTTAATATGTTGTCTAATTTCACTAACTATATATACATGGGAGTACTTTCGGTATTTCTACCATCCTCAGCCAAAAGCATAAGTGATAAGACTAAGTTAATTTTCAGAATGTCAGCCTCTCGAGGAACCCATTACCCTCCCTACTGGTGTTCCCCATGACGTCAGACATTCCTAACTAAGCTAAATTGTCAAGCTGTGAGATATTTTATGACAAGGCGGTCCCCATATTTCAAATGTGTGACCCCTTCTAAGATCAACTCTCCAGGTGCATGAATATTAAAAAAAAATAGAAAACTCTATATTTGGCGAATTGCTGATGGAAATAACTTTTAATTTCTGTAGTCCGACTACTTTTTGTAAGTGAATACACACAGAAAACGAAAAAAAATGTTTGGACTTGCCGGTTTTGAATCTAAGCAAGTTGACTTAGCCGGTTTTGAAAATAAACAACTTGGACTTAGCACTTTTCAGAATAAATAAATGGACTTAGCCGGGTTTGAAAATAAAATACGAATTTATTCAATTTTGTAGAAAAAAAAAAAAAAATTGTTTGCTAATAATTATCGATATTACATCGATATTTCAGTTGTATCGTCTGTTTAGATAACGCGAAATCCTTAAAGTCATGGTATAATGGGTAGAAAGGTAAGTCCAAGAATTCATTTCTAATATGATATGTGGACTTCATATTAGAAATGAATTCTTGAACTTAGCCGGTTTTGAAAATAAAAATATTGGACTTAGCTGGTTTTGAAAATAAAATTTTCTAAAAATACATTTTTTATTGATGTTCGTTAAGAAAACATTTTTTTTTTCGACAATCTTTGTTATTAAAAGTTGGAGAATATCTCAAAAAACATTTTCCTGAAATATCTCCGATTTTTATTTTTTTGGACTTAGCCGGTTTGGAAACTAAGCCCTTCATATGCATTTAACTTCTTTAAATAACTTCTATCATAAATCATATAAAATCAACCAGACGTAATAAACTAATAAAATTTTAAAAAATATTTATAGGGTCGCAGCAGTTGGTTCCAAATAAAAAGTAACAAACAATAAAATAAAATACATCGGGAATTGATCTAAAAATTGATCTTGAGAACATTTGACTGCAATATTAATGATAGTCTGGAAGTAAACCAATTTAGGATGATGAGGAGCATGCTTGGAATAAGGATAAGAGAAACAGCGAGGTTCTACGGAAGGTGAGGCTAAGAAAGAAGCCTTCAGAAGGAAGCACACTTGATGAAGTGGAGATGGGCCGGGCATGTGACAAGGATGGATCCTCGACGATGGGCTAAAGTCTGCACGGAGTGGATTCCTAGAGACAGAAGAAGAGGAAAAGGAAGACCTGGACTGCGGTGGAGGGACGAGATAGTGGAGAGAATAGGGGATGGATGGTGTACAGTGGCCAGCAACAGAGAAAGATGGTAAAAATGTGTTACAGTACTATTTAAGAAATAGTACCCTCATTTTTACTTTTTGCTTTTGTTTTGTTCTATCTTGTTTTATTTTTATTTTATTTTTAATGAAGAAGTAACAGTTTTACTTAAGAAATAATTTAATTTAATTTAGGAACAATCGTCAAATTCTTTTATGATTTCTTCTGTTGAAAGAGCAGTAGACTCAAAACCTCCAAAGGAGAGGCTTTTGTTCTAAAATAATGTCAATAAAGCTATTTTATTTTTATTTATTTAATGATAGAATTTCATATTCTATCATTAATATTGCAGTCAGATTTTTGTTGATTAAATAAAGTCTATAAAACAATAATAATAGTGAATTAAACATGTTTTACAACTTGTCAGCTAACACTTGTTTGAACTAATAGCTCAATTATAAAGTTAGTTATTGTAAGTTATGTTCGGACTTTAACTACAAGTTGTAAAAAAAAACTTTCCAATACCTGAGCGCTCTGATAGATAAGAGCCGGCCCATGGGAGTCCTAATATTGCTTGACATCGTACAGATTCGGGAACATTGCTTAAGGCCCCATCCGAAGGACTGTGTGCTCAAGATTATTTCAACTCCCAGATAAAAAAAAATTTAAGGGCCTTGCCGGTTTCGAATTTAACGAGTTCGCTGCGGGAGGGTAGGTATTCTATATTCTGGCATACATACGTACATGCCCAATAACATACCAACTTGAACGTTGATGCGTTATGGCACAAAACCCTCAGTGTTCCCTCTTTTTGAAGTTCAAAATGGCCGTTCCGCCTATGTGGATCTCACGGTTGCCCAGAGTATCCACCCCTCCCCAGATACTGCCAACATTAGACCTGTAACTACTTGAACCGAAAGAGGTCTCACCAGCCATGACTTGTGATCGGCAGCACCGCAGTTGGAGCATCGAGGCCCATCGTTCTCCCGAAGTGTTCCGTTCAACAACGCCAGTTCTCGAAGCTGCATTCGTCGAAGGTCGTTCTGTCCCTCCGGCACCTCCACTCCTTGTCGGATGATCTCTTTGATCTAAAATAACAAGAAATAAATATTTATATATACGAAGGGTAGTGTCAAGAAAGAAAAAGATATTTTCATATAAATATTTCCTACTATCTATATTCTTAATATAAACTTATTATGAACAGATAAGAAATCAACAACTAAAGTATTCCTTAAATATTGTTCAGACGTTACTGACAGAAGATGATTCTTGGTCTCCCAGAGGGAATACTCGTGGCATTAAGTAGTGAACCTGAATGATACAATGATTTTATAAACAGTATATAAATAAATTCTTCACAGATGTCTTGTAGAAGCAGCAGAGACTTCATACATCTGTGTGGCAGAGGTTTTATAAAACTGATTTTTTTTCTCGATATAAATATGCTATAGGCAGACACATATAATTCCGAAAGGCTAATTGAGTGAAAAGTAAAAACAAAATCAGTGAGTCGCTGCCGATGTACTTCCCCAATACGAATTAATAAACTAAGTTTATGAGCTCCCTCTTAAATCAATCAACAGATTTGGTTGAAAATATATAGGTGTCTTACTCAAGGACTTCTGAATCTTCATACTAAATTCTGTGTTGATACTCAGTACATCGACAGCTATAAAGGTTTTTGACCTGGCCCCCTCTTCTGATACCCCACATCTTTTCGGCTGAAAATTGGTAGGAATTTCATTCATTTTGGCAGTTATTGAGTCCCTCTCTTTCATGTGGTCGATTCGGCTTAAAATTAATATGTCTTCCGTATGAGGTTTTGAATAAACATACGACATTTTTGGGTCGATTTATTCATTACTTAGGCAGTTATTGGTTTTTTTTTGTAAGTCCCTCCCTTCCCTTTGCTCGATTCGGCACATACACATCAAATTTCGAGTCGATTTCGTCGATTTTTGAAATCTGGTGGCCGGAAAACATACATTACAAAACTTTCCTGGAGAGTAGTTGGAGAAATAGAAAAGCGAAACTTTTTTTTTTTTTTGTATTCATTTATTTTAACCACAACTATGTAAAAAATGCACAACCAGCGGCTGGGCTGACATGTAGGTACTATCCAAAAATAATAAATAAAAGGGTACTATCCAAAAAATAATAAACCCTCATGACATCACTTCATACCAGGAGATCTCTATGCCAAACTCTCTTTAATCTTCTTGAGGGATTGTGGGGTAAAGTACTTAGGATTTTGCGAACTTCCGGTTTGGTGTGTAAGTAAATTTTGGTGTAGAAACGTTGGTATAAATGTTTAATGCTTGTGTCTATGGGTGAGATGTTCAAGTCGCGGTGTAAAGCGAAACTTAAAGAGAAAAACGGCAGAAACCTTATCTGGAATTCTTATACATGTCGTTCGAGATGAGCCTCCTTATGAAAAATAACCATCAAAACAGTCCTCTCTGAAAACAAGAGCTAAAATAGAACGGGATGTTACTGGTTGCGTCTACTCACTTTGTCGACCGCCTTCTTGACATACTCGGGATTGTTGGCAGTGACATAGGCGTGGAGAGGTTCGTCCTCCCCTGGGAGGGGGTGTCCGTCCTTCCTCCCTACCTTACCCTCCTTCACAGAGCCCTTACCTCGGATGATAATCTTCGCCCCTGTTTCTCTCTCCATCGCTAAAACAAATGGTACACATCAATACAGGGGGGCTGGAGCCACAAACCCACATCTACAAACGTCCGTTTAGTAGACGCAGAAAATAAATAATTTATAATTTTTCCGTATAGCTATAACACGAATAATGAGTTGACCACGTTTTGTATTCTAAACCTAATTTATTTGGGATATTTACGAAAAAATACTTTCTCCCATGTTTGTCTGAAATTCATTTCAAACTGTATAAGAAAGTAAAATTTGGCATCACTAGTTTTCTTTGATCGATTGTACGGCGTGATTTTGAGTGACTTTCTCATAACCATGATCTCTCAAATCAAGTCTCAAGTAATCTTCAAAATCACTTACATTTACTTTCCAGCTGGGCCCACCGTTGGCGGATCAAATTTAAATGTAGAATGTACTGATTTGTGGTATTTACATTCCGCCGCAATAACTGTCCATAACACATTGGCACTCTCAACCTCACACTGTTCGCTATCTTGAGCCTCAGTTAGACAGACGACTAACATGGAACGCTCACATCAGACTAAAACGAACAGAAAATCAAAAGACGCTTCGGACTACTCAAATCAATAATTGGGCGATCTTCACTCTCACTGACTAACACTCACCATTTACAATTAGGTTCTCAAGCCGATATGAACGTAAGGCTTAGAACTCTGGGGATATGTGGCCAAGTCCAATTTGAACCGATACCATGTAGTCCCATCATTTTACGGCACTAACGCACCATTCTACGTCACTAACACCCTTCATAACTACTAACAAGTGCCCTTCGTTTCCGCAGTTGTAACAGAGATACACATACTTCCACACCAATCCTCTCATTCTACCGCTAGTTTCAAATATCCTGCCCGAAAACCCTCCTCGCCGACTAAAGCGAACATGGCAGCGTGACTTACTCGGGATGTAGCCTGGCTGCGCATCTAAACGCTAGGCACCTCTGCAGTGCAGTGATGTGACGTTCATCAGCAAAATCAATAATAGTAGTATCATCATGCCGTCATCATTACTATGTAACATTCTCTTCATAAATAAATTAAATAACGATGGTTTTCGGCATTATCTCGCAAACCGGGCAATCATCGAAAAAAGGGATTTCCTTTACATTGTGCCTTCAACACGCACATAAAATAAAAAATCTGATGACCAGAAACATGATTTTGATACATTTCATGGTCAAATCAGGATATTTAAGTTCTAAACTAAGTGTACATAAATATTATATTAGAGTATATGTATTGTTTACTCACATTTCAATGTGTTTCCTCTTGGGCCGATAAGAAGACCCACGAAGTTAATGTCAGGGTGTTCTTCCTGAGGTATCATTACCTTGTCACTAACACGAACAATTGGAGGCCTGAAAAAAATAAAGAAAAGTAAAAAAAACATATTAACAAAAATAAATATCTTTATATATCTACATTTACTGGCAATGGATATTTATTTTTGTGGTCCATGCTCTAATATTTGTGATAAAAAACTAATACATTTAAATTTTTCTTCTACATAATGTACATTTTTCATGGATGTTTCCCTGCTCATCGCTAAAAGATGTTTATATATTAAAAGCTATGAAGATAATAAATAATATTAGCCCTTACTTGTAGTCAGCGGGAGGTTTAAACTCCGGATTTATCTTCAACATTTTCTGTATAAGATTGTGTCTCTCTTCCTCGAGTGCCTTCCTGGTCCTAAATTCGCGGGTATTGAGCCGCTTCCCATCGCTGCTATAGATCGGCTCCGGAGACGGGGACCTGCACACACACATAGTCCAACGATCATGGTAACCGACATATCATTACCCGAAACCTTTCTCCATCCCATTCCTTTCAAAATAATGAATTATTTGAGTTTTCAGTCATGGATTAGATTTTAGTATAAAATATATATGAGGTACTACTCAAATATTTTAGGCCACTTCTGAGGCTTGAGAGGCAGCTTTTTATTATTAACTAAACAATCTCTATCTGATCTCAACATATCAACGATTATTAGTGAAGACATTTTTTGCTTTTTATTTATGATTGAGTAAAGCTCATAATTTTTAAACGGATGTATTATATATTATATAATTTGCAGAATTTAATAAGCTATTAGGTTTTACATACTCAAAGTATTCGCTAGATGAATTGGAGCCGAAATGCAGCGTTACGAACTAGAGAGAAAGAATAGACGCTGTTACAAAATTAGCCATATACATCCAGATTTTCACGTTTATGTACATGAGGCGATCTTGGGTGGTTGAGACAATAATTTTTAAAATTATCTAACTATTCCAGATTCCAAGAAAATTCTACATTTTCTCATTCAACACTATCGAAAAAATGATTCAAGGATGGTCTCTAATTAGTTAGTTATTATTACTCATGCCCGAGCTTTAAACTACTACCAGAGCAGAGAAATTTGCAATGTTCTATAGTTACCACAACTGTTTGTACATAAGTAGGTACCAGTTATTGAAATTTGATGACATTAATTAATTTAGAAACAATGAAGACGGTACAGTTATGTTAGAAAACTATGCTGTGTCTTAAGATACCGTAAAACGGGTACATATGGAAGGATGTTTAGTTCATTTTTTTGTCATTCAGTTAAAACAAACAGTAAATTAATTTTAACGAATAAAAAGTTTCATTTATGTAGTTAACGGTAAGAAGGTAGCTTTTAATGTTAAGAATATGGGGAGCCCTCGGCGAAGCTTTATACTTGAGTTTTTATAATTTATAGAGCTCTAGATTTATAGAGCTGTATGAAAGTTTTCCCATCTTGTGGAACTCAAAACATTAACGCCATATCGTTGTCATATTCCATCATATAATACAATACAATTGAATAAAATAAAATTTACAATTTGAAAAAATTCAGGTTAGATATGTGATCTATCAATATATGTAATGATGTATCAATATTTGAACTATACTTGGCCAGCCTTGCCCATTGTGTAGACAGCCAGTATTCATCGGTCTCCAATCCAAGGGGGCGAGGCCAAGTAGAGCCAAATATTTGTCAAGTGTTACTGGCCAAGGCTGGCCCATAGTGTGGACTTTAGTTTAGTTGGCCCTTTACATGATAATGCCTTAATAATGGCGAAACGTTAACAAAATAATATAAATATATTTTGGGGAGACCGAAGGCTAACCTGTTGTATTTTTTCAAACCACCTTCATCAAAATAATAATAATTTAAAATAATAAAAGGTAATCGATGACTGAAAAATCAAGATAAAAATGTAGTTGCAATCAATTTTAAAACAAAAGTACTTTTGAAAAAATGCAATGTGCATACATAAAGAAAACAAAGAACACTTTCAGAATTGCTCCATAAGACATTAATAACACTGAAAATATACAACTGAAGTGGTAGTGTCTCGGTACACAAACATTTTAAAAAAGAACTTCTTTATAATTGCTCATTCAATTTTGTTCCATCTTTAGGCTTTATGATAATATGATTAATTTTCCATTTTGAAATATATACAATGAGTTGAATGTTAACAAAAAATATTATTAAAACAATTACACTTACGTCTCAATACAAAGGAATAATATACTTTAAAAATGTTGGCTCAAAATTGAGACACAAGTATAATTTTTTCAATACTTTGTTAATAAACAATTTTTTTAAATACTGTCATAGAGATCATAACAAGGAGTTTTAGTTACATAAGCACATTACAATTTTTCAAATCTAAATTACAAATTAATAACTAAATTATGAAGATGAGAAAATTCTAAGAACGGTATACAGTAGAAATTGTTTTCAAAAACAAACAATTAAAGATCCGTTCAGACTCCATTATGTTTCTAGGCAAAGAAGTATCGGTTATTGATACAAGTTGGGTATGTTTCGTCAAAAAAATTGTTTATCACTTAGTGTTACATCTCAAAGACCTTTCCCATGTCTTCCCCTAGTCTCCTATATTTATTTAACTTTAATCACGCTAAAAAAGATTATCTATTTTTTTTAAATATAAACGTTATAATGTGATATGTCCTTGCCTGATTATCTAAAAGGTAAGTAAAGTCTTACCTTTTTTCGTTTATGTTCCTTGACGTTTTATATATATATACATATATATATATTGAGAGGGCGCTGGTAGCTCAGTGATATGCGTGCTTGTCTTCTGAGCTCAAGATCGTGGGTTCAAAACCCTGTCGAGGCCCTTAGTTTATCTCATCTGGGAGGTAAAATAAAATTAAGCACGCCGTCCTTCGGATGGAACGTTAAGCGATAGTCCCGAGCCTGTACAATGTGAGGTACTCGTTAAAGACCCCTATCCTAGGTGAATAAAAATTTAGGACTCCCATAGTAGAGCCGGTCTCATGTCCACCATAGTGACGAAAGAGCGCTCTGGTAGTAGCCAATATGACCTCGTAGTTAAAGCCCGGGCATGAGACATAATAACTAACTATATATATATTTGCTTACTTTATTATTTCCTTTAAATGTGCCATATTATTCACTCTGTCTCCATGACATGGCTGAGAGTTTAGTAAATTAACAGAGTGAAACCTTAATTTAACATTTAGTATAGTTAGTTATTCTGATTGATGCCCGGGCTTCAACATCGAGGTCATATCCCCTAATTTTTACAGAGCTCTTTCTCACCCTGGAGTAGATGACGCTGTAGGAGTCCTAAATGTTGCCTGTGTAGGGGTCCTGACATCGTAAAAGCTCGAGACGTCATCATTGCTCAACGTCCCATCTGAAGAACGACATGCTATTTTGTTTTTGTTCTTAACTTCCAAACAAAAAACCTAAAAGGGCCTCGGCCGTGTTTCGAATCCTTGATTTTGAACTCAGTAGGCTAGCACGCTACCTGTGTCCTCTGCATATAGTATATATCGGATTGATGACTATCGGATATAAGAAAACATTCACTGTGGACTCATGATATTTTATAAAAACAATTTCTACTGTATTTATTGAAACAGAAGAAAATAGATGAGGATTATGTGCATTAAGAATATGTCATATCATTTGATTACATATTATAATATATAAATAAGCAATCACATGAGTAACTTCACCTATCAAAATAATTATTGATCTTAAATTTTCAGATATGATACAAATAAAAAACAAAAATGAAACCTACATCTATTTTACATCTTTTCAAAATACATATATAATATATCTATCTGTTCTTCTGTATTTTCGATAATAAAAAGTGAATAATGTGCAACTACATTTAAAAAAATTATAACTAATATTAATATTTAATTGATTATAAATAAAAAATTATCAAGGGTTATTATTTTAAAATAAGAACAATTAAAAAAAATAAAGCCGCCCTCCTAAAAAGGAATCCTGAAATTTTAATTAATTAATTTTGAGATTAAGCTGTAAAAGAATTTTATGATTATTAGCAAAAATAGTTATGAATGAAAATAAATCCTGAAAATTTATTGAAGTATTAAGATCAGTTACAAATTTAATAAATTAATCGAAATGTATAATAAAATAAAATTATAAAAACTGAAGAACCGTTGCACCTTGTGCTGAAAAAAATATTAATTAAATCGGAGCACATTAACTAAACTCTGAAAAATGTTAGAAAATAAAATTAAATATAACATTAAACATTATAAAACAATTATATTGAATAGGTCTCTCTCAAAAATTGATCTTGAAAGTACTCTCCAATTTTAATATCCCACTTGTTTTCTTAATCAAATTTACTTTTCCCAATTATAAAAAATAGATAGGAGTTGAAAGGGCCTAACTGAAATATGTTATACAGAGTTAGCATTTAAAACGGAAACATAAATATTATAGAAAAGAAAGCTAGTCAAAGAAATAAACCAAGAGTTGTACGTCAGGTGACGGCGAGTTAACTGTGTCACTGTGCTGTTCTTCCTTGTGTTGGAGTTCAAGTCGGTGGGTTATGGAGGCCAATCTACTACCAGTAACCTTCCCCACTAACCAATTGTTCAATAAATTTATGATATATTAAATTTGTGCTCTTCGTACACTCTCTTATTGCTGTTCCTCCACTTGAAATAAAATCTATAGATGTAACATTAATGAACCCCTGAATCCCTATGAAATCTCGTATACTTCTATTCATAGCGAACTATTAAGATCGTGGAAAGAAGCAGCTCCTCTGCATCGGCTAATCAATAGGCGTCTTACACAGGGATATCCTTGAGACATGAAATTAAATAAAATTTCA
Organism: Aradus depressus; assembly: GCA_963662175.1. NCBI lineage: Eukaryota > Metazoa > Arthropoda > Insecta > Hemiptera > Aradidae > Aradus > Aradus depressus. The sequence goes on from OY759215.1 coordinate 42,885,336, forward strand.
TCTGTAAGTTTTAAAAGTTTGTAGTTGTAGAAAAACTAACAGTAAAATGAACTTTGCTTAGTTCATTTTTGTAGGCCTCTTGTCAAGAAAAATGGAATAACGTAATGACCCAACAACCGGGTATGTAATAACGTAATGACCCAACAACCCGGTATGGAATAACGTTATGACCCAACAACCGGGTATGTAATAACGTAATGACCCAACAACCGGGTATAGAATAACGTAATGACCCTACAATCGGGTATGTAATAACGTAATGACCCAACAACCGGGTATGGAATAACGCAGTGACCCGACAAACCCCCAAAAAACAACATGCGTAAAGTGAGATAAAGTTGCGAGATCGACAATTCCACTCGGAGGAGGAAATACTTCAGTAGTATTGATTTTACTTCCTCAGCTGTACAAAAGTATTGGGAAATATTTGGCTGAAAATTAATAAGTGTCGTCCTTATGGAATTCTGAATTCACGAAGCAAATTTAGTGTTGATACATTCTGGGAGTTATCTGGAGGTCGGAAAACATGAAATGGCGGTGGACACAATATAGAATCTCTGACCGATTACGTAACTGTCCCTATACTTTGCATAACTGGGGAAGGTAAAAACGGACACTAGGGTTTTTTGGTCTCTAGAGAGGCAGACAAGACAGTTCGCTATAAGGTTCCGGTTTCATTTTCCTAGCAATGGAACCCTAAATTACTCTGGGAGTCCGAAATTAGGCAACATTTCGCAGGTGTATTCACCTAAAGTAGGGGTTCTTGACGAGTACCTAACATCATACAGGTTCGAGACCAACGCTTAACGCCCCATTCGAAGGACAGCGTGCTTAAGATTTATTTTACCTCCCAGATAAAAAACCTAAGGGCCTCACCATAGTCAGCTTAAGTACAGACAAACGTCACTAATAATAACAATAAATATTTCCGTTTTAAATAAAATTACTCTGTATAAAAAACCAAAAACTTAAAAACTGATTATAATTAAATTAAATACATAAAAATTGAGATACCACAAATACAGATGAAACCTGAAGCTTCAACGTCCTGGAGACAACCTAAACGCGCTCTTTTGTACTCTTAGCTGCGGAGCCTTTAGCTACATTTTTTTTTTTTCAATTATAAATTTTGTATTTTTTTCTGAACGGATTAAAAGACGGAAAAAGAAGGTTATTATTAGTGACCTTTCCTCCGGATTGACGGGTATGCCCAAGTCGCCCGTCCGCAGCTTTCGGCTCACTTCCTCGATCTGCAGCTGGACTGGAAATTCACACAAACAACACATATTAAATAATCCACGATGGTCCCTCTGTCACAAGAGACACAACCATCAAACACATCAATTATCAAAAATAAAAATAAAGATGATATTCTATAATTCAAAATAAAAATGTATCAATTAGTACATAAAAGAACAATAATTTTAAATAAATATATAAAATGAAAATGACAATGAATACCCACCGTAAGAATTATATATATAAATAGGAAAACAATTAATACACTAAGAAATATTAATATTAATGAACTTAGATGTAAATGTTGTTTAATTAATAGAATAATAATAGATGAGACTTACGAATGTAGGCTTGTTCTTGCTCCTTACTAAGGTTAGTTGGCAGGACTGTGGGCATGCCGAGGATAAAAGACTTCTCCATTTCATCTCCACCCCATCGAGATTTTCGTCTTTTTCGACGTTCCTCCCTAGACAGCCCTGTGCAAGGATCACTTTCATGAAGGAGAGTTGCAAACTATACATATATATTTTTTTAATAGAATACAATCGTACAACAAACAAAGGAGTTAGTAGATGTGAGGGTAGAGTGAGGCTATGTTAATAAAAAGATAAACATTAATTTACACATTTTTTCATGCAAGTATGCAAATTTAATTTCGAATGATCCTTACAAACAATAAGTTTGTTCGAGTCGCATTAGCAATATATTTTGAAATGTAGTGCAGACCCACGAGCAGGGATGGTCAATAAGGGTGAACTTCCGTATGGGCCCACATTTTCAGATCAATATTTCGGCCACTTCAATCAATTTTTAAAAACAATAAACCAATTCGTACAGAAGAGTTTCAAATTTATGTTTATACAATTGATTAGCATGAACTATGGTTATAGTAAGAAAAAAGGGCGAGCCAATATTAAAGTATGGTCTCATTGAATTGCAGTTGTCGGTTCCAATCATATTCAACCTCTTTAATTTAAACCAAGTTTTGGTTGAACTGGAAAAAAATATCTCAGACATTGCTATTTTTTGAGAATCCAAAAAATAAATGTGAGAAGTGATGCAGTAGTAATATATTGTGTATAAAAATCATATACATACATCCAAAAGTATACCATTTTGAACCAAGTATCGGTCCTTTAAGTGAAGCAGTACAGGTTCTTTTAAGTATATATTCTCCTATACAAACAGGTACATTACCAGAATAAAATATTGACCCTCCCGTTCTTTAAGTTAACTGTACTGGTTTTCCTGAAGAAACTTTTTCCCGCTGTCTGACACCTCCTTACTCAGTTCCTAGTCAACATTTGTATTACCTAATAAATTACAGTCGAAACAGTAAAGTTTAAGTCCTCCTCAACATAGACAAGAAGACAAAGTACGTTATGTGGTAAAAGATTCGCATAACTAGAAGTTGCATTATTTTCAAGGATAATCCGTTTATAAAAATACTTATTTCAGTTACAGAAAAGTACGAAGATAATTGCATCCTTTGGATTGCCCACAGCCCATTTATGCCAGCCACAGACTTACGTCAAAATAATTTTTAGCTGCCCAACTTGGGAGATGATTTCACCCAGTGCTTTGAGCTCTATTGAATTTCCATTTGGAATAAACATGAAAACACAGGAATTGGAGGCAATTTACTTCAGACATCGGGTTTCTACAATACAGCTGAAGGTGTGTCAAAGCTGAAGGATGGGGATTTTCCGATTTGTTATTGATAAATTATAATAATAAAGAGCTAAATTGTACATCTATTTACATAAGAAACTTGATGTTCCATTGATTGCTGTTCTGGGTCGTCAAGTATAGTTTGTCAAATAAATATGCCACCCAACCAATCATTACCACATACATTTTTATTAGCACTGTTTTTTATTACATACTTTACCTATTTATAATAAAATAATTAATTCTTTAGAAAGGGGTCAAAAAAAGTAACCTCCCGCAAATCGTAATTTATCAAGGAACAAAATCTACTTTCAGCAATTATACTTTTATACATGAAATATTTTATGAACTTTTTCAGAAGAACCAATGAGGAATTCAAACAAAAAATTATAACAATAAGAAAAAATAATACGCAATACTAACCTTCTAGTTCTCTTTTCTGGGCTGCCGACTCTTGCATTTCAGTCGACTGCATATCGACTGAATTTTTATAATAATTTTCCAACGTTCCTTTTCTTTTTATGTCAATTTTAAAAATAAGATCTAGTGAATAAAAAAATTAACAAAAACGAAGAGAAGCTGAAATTGCACAGAAACGTACAGAACACAAACAATACCCAGGCCAAAGACAAATATTCGCCATTCAAGATGGCGTCCTAATGAAAGCATGAAACATTTTCAAAGCCTTCAGAATACAAATAACTTGAATCAATATTTTAATTTTCTTTTTTTTTAGAAAACAATAGTAAAGAATAGAGTGGTATAAGTATAAATTAAACCTACTATTTAGTATTTTTTGCGTAATTAGCATTTGGTCATAAACAAGAATTTATTAATAATTCAGTGGTATGAAGATCGTATTTTTAATTCGTTTTTTAAAGCAGCCGGTAATTTTTAATTTATTTGATTATTTTTAAAGGTGACACAATCTCAGGTTATTTATACCACATAACATAGAAAATGTCAACATTCTTATTTTATTATTGACTAGCATAAAGCCTATGGGCTTTATACTGGGCGCCCCAGTCCTTAGGCCAAAGGATTTGGAATTGTTTTTAATTTTCATGAAGCGAACTCATGCTATTTGTATCCCTTCGCTTAAAATTCATATGAGTAGAATCGGTCAAGTGTATCTGTATGAATGAACCTTCTTCATTTACGAACGCTTTGTGCCAGAAGAGCTAATTCTCTCTCCGTTCTTCTGGTCTAAAAGCGACCATACACTTTTTGCTTTTCCATCTGTCGGACGGGTGAAAATGTCAGGTAAAAGCGAAGAACGGACCCACCCGCACATCTATCCGCTTGAATCTTCGTTTTTTAAACAGTTCATACCGTTAAACTGAGATGGACATGACGCTTGCAGTGGCCATCATGCTCGTATTAAATGAAAAGTTAAGCGTCCCAAAAGGAAGCGGTCAAATTGAGCAAAAGAGTGGTTTTTGAAAAGAAAGCAATTATCCCACATGAATTTATTGCCCAAAATGAAGGTCTCAAAAAGGAAAAAATATACCATATTAAAAGCAGACATATCATTTTTATTGTCATGGTTTATTTTCAAAAATTTCTCATATTTTCTTTAAGGTAGATGATAAATAACAAGTCACCTTTTAGGTTTTTTTTTTCTGGAAAAAATTTTGAAGTTAGATTTAACTGAAAAAAAAAAAGGAAACTGAATCAACTATTTCTGACCACAGACCCCCTTTACTCCGAAAACATATCATTAAAACGGATATAGTAATTTCTCGATGCACCCATTCTGTTCATTAGAATATTCGCCAAAATCATATGAAATTCCTTCCGATTTTACTATGTAAAATTTCATTTGGGTTAACGGGGTCAGAGTTAGGCACTATTCGAATGAAAAAGTATACGGCGGAAACAAATGTATTCGTTGATACAAAGACCACGAATACCTTCCTAATTCATCCATGTATTCTATTTTACTGTGTCACACATCCCAAGTATTCTCCTGTATCATATTTACACAGTTCAAAATGTAGGATGTATAAATAGAATACATTAATTACATACGAAGTTACTAGAGTTTTTGTGTTAAGCCTCCTCACTATCCCCTCTTCCCTTTGGGCGATTTGACTGAAAATTTATAGGTGTCGTTCTTATCAAGTTTTGGATAGACATATAAAATCGTGTCGATTTATTAATTCTATCGGGAGGTATCGTGTTCACCCTTTCCCTCCAGTCGATATTGCTAAAATTTGAAAGATTATGTCCTCATTGAGTTTGGACTATATAAGTATATGAAATTTTGTGTCGGTACATCCATTACAACGGCAGTTATTAGAGTATTTGAGTCAAGCCTCCCTCCTAATCTCCCCTCTGCTTTGACAGATCTATGAGTACATAAATTTTTCTTTTTAGATCATCTCTCCCAATTAGTTTACACTTTCACTATTTATTCATCTTTTGTATAATCGTCAAACAGTTTCGGGCATTGCCCATTTTCAATGACTGAAATAACATTTGTTACTAGTTACATTAAAAATTTATCTTCCTATTTGGGGGATTCATCAATAAAATCATTATAATAAAACAAAATAATTACAATTAAATAATTACAGTCATGCTAATACTAATTACTGCAATCCTTTACAATATAAAATATCTTACCTTAAGTTAATTAACATGTTTCATTTTTAATTTCCTTTATTTACCAAACTAATATAAGTTTATCTGAGTTTCTCAACATCTTTATTATGTCCTATTAAGTCTTCTATGTATAATCTAAAATATTATTATGTGTATTATTAGTAATAATAGCTCAAGCGACATAATAGTCAAGCCTCCCTCCTAATCTCCCCTCCCCTATGACAGATCTATGTGTTGTTCCTATGGGGTTTTGGTCACACATATAATATTTCGTGTCGATACATTCGTTCAATTGGCAGTTATTACTGTTTTTATGTTGAGCCTCCCCCCTAATTCCCCCCTCCATTTGATTGATTTGGCTGAAAAACCATCGGTGTCGTCGTTAAAGTTTTTATGGGTTAACATATAAAATTTAGTGTTGATACGGGATTTATCGTGTTCAAAGACAGAAATGTTTTTTTTTTTTTCATATCTGAATCTTGTGGTCTGAAAACTTGAAATTCCGTTGAAAACACTGCATCGAATTTTCAACCGATTACATAACTTCCCCTATACTTCGTATAGCTGAGGAAGTGAAAACGTAAGTTCAAATAGGAATAGGAGCGACCTCTTTTGGGTGACAACTTAGGCTGGTTTCTTTCAATTGCATACATCAATGTGTTGTTAATTAATTGAAACGTAGATCTGTCTGACAACAGTAATTATCTCGATTTCTCTCTGCTCTGATGAAAGGTCGAACTGGTCACAAAAATAGATACCCTTATACCCTCATTGATGTTAATTCCTTGAGCTCAAATAGAAAACGCATCAATAGGTTTGATCTGCCTTTATCAATATGATATTTCTAAGTTGAGTTCCATATTGTGGAAACTTATAATAAACAAATAGAACTTATTTTTGAAATATTGTCTATTTCAAAAAATGTTAACGACATATCCTATCGTTTTCGGTATTACACAATCATCGGGTTTAATTATATATATATATTTTTTGCAATATATATACAATATATACATAATAAGCAAATATGTGGACAAAAGAAAAAAATAACAACGTCACTTGAAGGGAGAAGCCAGCGAGCGCTGACACTCCCTCGAAAGTTAATTTTCATTATTCACTATCCTCAGAGAAGATCGCGAGGCCACCTCCTATTCAAGCGGCGGGGAGGATTGTCAGGATGGGAATTATAGGATAGGGCTTGAGCGAGAGGATTTGAATGACAAGAAAGGTTTCTGTGAAATGTTTGGAATCGGGATTGGATTAGTTCGTTGACAGTGGGAATATTGAGATCTCTATGTAGGACTTTATTGGTAATGTAGAAAGGAGCGTTGATAATTCGTCGCAGGAGTTCGGACTGGAATGCTTGTATACGATTGATGTTCGACTGTTTAGCTGCAAAGTTCGAGTCCGTACGTCCAGATGGGACGTATAATTGTCTTGTAAATCGTAAGTTTGTTGTTAGTTGTCAGTTTTGAATTTGGTCCAAGTAGTCGACGTAACAGTCCGTATCTTCGATTCAGTTCTTGTCGTTTAAGCCGTGTATGTGGGTTCCACGTTAGTCTACTGTCTAGGTAAAACCCGAGGTTGGAAGAGGGAATCAGGATGTTGTTAATGGTGGTTGGAGGACAGGATTGGCGGCGTAGGGTAAATGTGACTTGGAACGCATTTCTGCTCATTCAACTTAATTCTCCAGAGGTTGCACCACCTCTCTATTTCAGTGAGGTGCTCCTGAAGGACAAGTGAGGCTACAACGGGATCAGGACTGGTAGACAGGATTGCTGTGTCGTCAGCGTAAGTCGTCAGTAATGTCTGAGGATGGGTAGGAAAATCAGCAGTATATGTATTATAAAGGATGGGACCGAGGATACTACCTTGTGGGACATCGTTTAATTATATACCAAGTCAATTTGCTACCATTCTTATATGTTTGTATATCAGTCAGGTAAGCAAAGGGTTTTGGAATTTCAATATCAGTGATAAAACTAAAATTAAAGATAAAATGAAATTCTAACAAGGTAAACTAATTTAGATGTAAATACAAATTGCCTATTTTACAAAATATATGGGAGTATATATATATATATATAAATATATATATAATATTCTCATGTCATCAGTAAACATTTTGTTAATTGTACAAACATCATTTCACGCATATCACATATAAAGGATTTAATCATTTTATCTTTAAGTTTAGTTTTACCGCTGTTATTGAGAAGAAGTCAAGAAAATATTTCATATGAATCGTAAATATGCGCGGGATTATAGAAAACGCAAATCAGAGGAAAGCTCGCATCAAAGGGAATTTAAAAAACCTAAAAAGTCTAGTGCCGAGCAAATGCAAGAGCTACAGCAGCATCGAAAAGAAAATGAAAAGACGTTTTCACGGAAAATCTACGGCGTGGACCTTGACTACGCCTTAATGTTTTTTTTTTTTTTTTTTTCATGTCTTTTCAGTCTCGACGGGTGTTACAAAGTGAGTTTCTTATCGAAAATGAATTTTACAGAGAAAAAACATCACGTTTTTTCTGCCCTTCCGCCTATTGAGGTAAGTTCACTTGTTACAAATTAATATTTTCTGCTATAAGATGCGACTACTAAAGTTTACCTGTTTGCACATTTTAATTATACCTGTCAGTTCATCCGCTGGACAGGTTAATTACATATGCACAACTCCCAAGAGGAGGATGAAATGTATAGAGAATTTTTTTTTTTTTTTGTTATTTATTTGCAGTCTAACGATCCGTCTGTGGGCGTTGATCATTCATTTTATGGCCTGGACCCTACCCTTAGTTTCTATTCACTAATGTTACACGTTTGCCTTGTTAGCTCCCACTTCTCGAGCTACGGAAAAAGAAAAACAAAAGTACTACATAAGTATTGAAAACAAAAAGAAATGATATTGAATAATTCTCGAACAAGACTTTGTATTTAATGAATGCCGCAGACTTTTTTCTTATTCCTGCAATAGATGTTCAGTATAGATTATGTGAAGCATATTTGGATAATAAGTGGGAATAAAATGTTGAAGAAATAATAATATTTATCTGGTCCTCAGAGTCAGATGGTATTAAATACATTTTTATTGTATTTTGGGGTTGTGAACCTCCTCTAAATATTTTTTGGAGTGCACTGGTATCCAGGGGCGTAGCCAGGGTTTTGAGAGGGGGGGGGGCAAAGTTAGGCTACGAGGGTGGGGGGTATAGACTCCCAGGGGTCCAGACCGCAGTTTCCGTGGTTAGCGTTGCAGACCTTTTGTTATTAATTTGGGAGACTCGGACCTCTAGAAGCTCCCCCTGAGGTAACCACTGACTGTAATACTTAAGTTGACTTTACATGAGCAGCAAAAATGCAAAGCGCAGTAGCAGCAAATTCATGCTGTGGTTTCTGTGCTTTTAGAATTAAATGACTCACATCCTGAGTCATTTAATCCTAAATCGCGCGCGCCCCCTTCCCACCCCTGGCTACGCCCCTGCTGGTATCTCAGAAGTAGCTTGCTGGCCTACTGAGCCCATGATCGCGGGTCGAAGCCCTTAAGTTTATTATCTGAGAGTTAAAAAAACATTTTGAGCTCGCCGTCCTTCGAATTTGATGTACCTCTTATGCCAGATTAACTAGCTATAATGAGTGCATTCAAAAGTGTGATGAGATGAGCAAAGACACACAATTAGTATGACGATCCAGAGGCACTCTTTATAAGTCAACTATTGGTTTTTGGCCCAAACGGTTCATTGGTTTTGAAGAGAAAATGAAGACTTATTTGCGCTGGTGAAGTACATTGACGGTGATTTACCGACAACTTTTTTTTTATAGAAACAGATGCAAATAATAATTTTAAATACTAATATGAAAGACACTAATCCGAATATAAATAACCTTTTATAAAAAAGTATGTTTTCTTGCTTTTACCTCAGCGAATTGGTCTATCAATTAGTTTTTTAAATATATAAAATTTCCAAAATAAAAAAAAAAAAAAGAGGAAAATATAGTTTGTCCTTTTTACCACCCTAAGATCCCCGGCCTTATACCTTGTAGACTCTTGAAACTCAAAGAGGACATTTAGTAATTTTGTACAAGATAGGATGGTTTAACAACACGTGTATATTGTAAGTATGTTTATGTTCAAAGCTAGGTATTGGCTAAGTAAGTTAACAAACTTATGCGGGTCGCTTGCTCAACACAATTAACTAACGTTTAAATATACATAGAATTTACCAATATATATATATATATAGATATATGATTTATCTGAATCTTGCCAATAGATATATTTATATAATTTACAGTATAATAATTTTAATTAAGTTGTAACTGGAACCAATTATTTTTGATTTGTTAATGTTATATTATTCGCCTGTTCATTGTTAATGCTTTATACCTAGATCTTAGAAGGGGTCACACATTTGAAATATGGGGACCGCCTTGTCATAAAATATCTCACAGCTTGACAATTTAGCTTAGTTAGGAATGTCTGACGTCATGGGGAACACCAGTAGGGAGGGTAATGGGTTCCTCGAGAGGCTGACATTCTGAAAATTAACTTAGTCTTATCTCTTATGCTTTTGGCTGAGGATGGTAGAAATACCGAAAGTACTCCCATGTATATATAGTTAGTGAAATTAGACAATATATTAAATAAACCAGTTTTATTTTATTTTTCAAGTCCATTTGAATTATTTCACAATATCTCTGCAATAATGTCAGTTTTCATTAATATTTATATGGTGAAATAGTTCACTCTATTAACAGCTAAATAACTATGTCCGAATACAATTTTGATATCTGTGTCGATAATAATAATTGTCATAAGTCATAAGAATGACTTATATAGTAGAATACGTAGTATATATGTATAAGGAATAAAGATTATATGATATAATATCGAAGTGCAAAAAAATAAAATAAAAATGTGTACATTCTCTTTATAATAGAATACACAATTTATTATATTAACTTAGTGGCGTTAACAGAGGACATAATATAAAAGTGGGTTGGGTCCTTCAAATTGTTAACGCCACCCCTGTTAACGCCAATAAGTTAATATAACAAATAGTGTATTTTTATTACAAAGAGTATGCAAGCATTTTTATTTTCTTCTCTTGTATTACGTTTCCTTCTTCAAATTTGAAAAAAAAAAAAATATATACATGTATTTTGGGACCGAGGTCCCCTAAGAATAAATACAGCAAAAGCAACAAAATAAATAAGACAAAAAAGATAAATATAATAATCAATCCATAGAGTTAAATATAAATTGCAATCAAAGAATCAAATGGAAGAAGAACAGACGAAAAATTAAAACAATAATAACAAGAATAATACTGAAAAAAAATCAAAAAATAAAATTCAGATAAGAAGAAAAAAATCAAATAATTGAGAACAAAACAGATATACAGATAAAACAAAATATCATAAAAACAAGGACAAGGCAGAGGAACGATGGGAGGGGATGAAGAAGTCCAAAGGACAGGATCTGCTAACATTTCGTAGAGGTAGTAGGGTTCTTGAGCTTGTATTAGGAAGGAACCTAGGAGGTAATCTCTTCGGAAGGAGGGTTGAAATGAGAGCATTTCTAGAACTTATAATGGGAAGGAAGTTGTATGAGGGAACCTATCGAGAACTTCCGGAGTATCGCCCATCTGCTGCTTAATTCCTCTCCTGGTCTCTAGGGTGATTCACGGGGCTAAAAATGGGGTCGTCTGAGCTGCATCGGCTTTAGTGAGGTGTGCTTGTTGAACTGCTCAAGCAGGATCCTGTTGCAGATGTCCACCTTCTTGTCTGATGGAGAGCAGATCCACATTTGAGATATTCTTATAGATACGGGTATTTGTGTGTGTGTGTGAGAGAGAGAGAGTGAAGGATGTTGTAGTTACGTTTTAACATCTTACAGAAAGATTCATATAAATGGAAATTAAAATAGTGCTAATACGTCCATTGAAGAAAATAACAAATAAAAATAACAATTGTTCTAAAAAAGAAAGAACAAATTACTGACAAAGTGGGTAATAACTTAAAGAAGAAACGAAAATAAATAAGATAGAGCTTATTAATATAGGAAAATTAGACCAACCTTCTAGAAATATAAAAATAATAATCAATGCTCTATGAAAAAAGTATATATGATGTGTTTGAAGAATAGCAGTATTTGAATTAGTCATACAAAAATAAAAATTCATGGAGAAGAGTCAAGCGAAACACTATCTGCCACCTCAGAGAGAGAGAACTAGCTACAAGCAAGGCCGGCCCTACCATAGGGCGAACGGAGCGGCCGCTCCAGGTGCCAAGTCCCAGGGGGCGCCTCACTGGAAAAGAAAAATAATGTTGGTTGTTTCCGGCATTTCTTCCAGAGTTGTCTTCTTAATTTTTGGGACACTTACATGTCCCTTCTTCCGGTCTCTCATAGTGACCCGAAATATTGTCCAAAAAATTAAGACGACACCTCTGGAAGAAATGCCGGAAATAACCAACAGTAGAACATCCTAGAGAAGTTTAAGAAACACAAGAAAAATAAAGGAAAACAATTTTTTTGTCCATATTTCAATTGCGAGTGTGTGGCTTGTATGATATGTGAATAACCTTCTCTCTTGAGACGCGTGCGGGTCGAGTGCGAGGGCGGGGCACCACCGGTATAGCTGTGAAGAGTACAGTGCCAACAAGCATGGCTGTTTTCAATCAACAAATTAGACAGAGACTTAAAATGTCGAGATCTTCCAAGTTCCATGCTTGCACGCACAACTGGTATATATTAGGAGCAAGCAAGGGAGGCGCCATAATTGGATCTCGCTCCATCCTAAAACTTGCCTCGGGCCGGCTGAAGCTGTGCGGTCTATTAGAGGGAAAAAATAAATAAATAAGTAAAATAACAACAATAAATGAAATTAATCACAAATAATAAAATCTCTAATTCTAGGGATCCATAATAAAGTTATAAAGCTCTCTATTATCACTATGTCATTCAATTTAATGTTGTCAGGGTCTCTCTGGGAGTAATACTTCAACAGGTAGAACTACTGGCCTTTGCAGATAGGACAACGTTGTTCCTCATTGAAAAAATACGAACTGCCTCCCAATCGATTATATTTTATTCATCGAATTTTTCAGAATTGGATCTTACATTTTAAATACTCAAAGAAAGTTTGGTATTGCTGTATATTTTGGAGAAGGAGGAGTTGAGAGCCTTTTCTATATCCTAGACTTTAACCGGTCCAAGTACAGTGAGTGTCACCAAAATGCTAAACGCAGCTTTTAAAGCACTGTCATACTGGCTTGTCCATACTCCTTCCTGACCTAACTCCACGCAGATAAACTTAGTTTATGTAGCCCAGTTATATTCCGATGAAGACGAAGGTGGGTTGTCCAGTTCAAGGAACCTTCTTCGGGGTTCTGTTCTACTACTGAATCTCTTTCCTTCATTTAGAGAAACACTTGGTTTTGTATTCAATCATCATTCTTGGCTTACTAGGTCTGTTTCGTTTTCTGTGATCAAAATTGAATCTACATTGACTGCAGGTGATAATGAATATGACAATAAGTCTTCACCTTTTTTTTTCAGAAGATTCACATGGAATTCTCATCATCTCTTTGGCCACGTGGAACTGGAAGACCTTCAAAGTATCCTATCCAGGGACATCTTGTATGGATGATCAGGAATCCCGCTTCTGTTTATTATCTCCCGCAGCTCAATTCTGTCTATCTTATCAGAAGCTTGTTCATGACCTCTGAAGTAAATATGGGCATCAAACGCTGCTCTCAATTGTTTCACTGTAATAATTATATTCATATATGAACTCCTAAAGTAGTACGGACATGCTAGCAGTGGAAGAAAAATTAGACTAATGAAGTCCTGAGGAATCAAGAGTAGACTCCATACTAGAGTTTCATTGAGGGCTTGGATATCGGAGGAGATGAGAAGATTAGGAGAACAGAGGTCGGATTGGAGGACTCTACCAAGCTGGAAGTACAAACAGGGCCAGCGTGACCATAAAGAGGAACCAAGATCCCGCTGAGAGCGGGTAAATCCTGGGCAGAAAAAATGGATTGTTATTTCTAATTTTACAATACATGTCGTCATTAGCAAGAGAAAAACGCTAATCCTGTAACACACATTTTTGTCAGTGAGTTGTATCGGGATTGTTTGGTTTCTTCGATCAGGATCTACAGTGTTTTAGGGGCGCCGGTAGCTCAGTGGTATGCGTGCTTGCCTTCTGAGCTCAAGGTCGTGTGTTCGAAACCCGGCCGAGGCCCTTAGTTTATTTTATCTTCCCAGATAAAATAAACTAAGGGCCTCGGACCTCCCGGTAAAATAAACTCAAGCACGCCGTCCTTCGGATGGGACGTTAAGCGATGGTCCCGAGCCTGTACGATGTTAGGTACTCGTTAAAGACCCCTATCCGGTGAATAAAAATTTAGGACTCCCACAGTAGAGTCGGGCTCATGTTCACCAGAGTGACGAAAGAGCGCTCTGGTAGTAGGCGATATGACCTCGTAGTTGAAGCCCGGGCATGAGTCATAATAACTAACTCTACAGTGTTTTCTGTTACCGCATGATAGGATTAGGAAAATATCAATAGTTGGTGTCATGCTCAAGTGTTCTAACATTTGATATCGATACATTAAAGGGTTTTGGTGTTGGTGCCCTTTCCCTTCAGCCGATTTTGCTGAAAATCAATAGGTTCCAACTTAGTGGATCTTGGATCCACATATAAAGTTTCGTGTCGATTCATTCTTTCAATCGCGATTAGTCATGTTGGCAAACAGTTTATTTTTGTATTTGAAGGGTTGGAAAGATTCTGGATCAGTGTTTAATTCAGGTATACTTATATAGGGGGGCGATAGCCCCTTCGTTATTTGGTTCGCCCCCCTGGAAAATGTCGCTTTTTATTTAAATAATATTTTATAAATAAGTACAATTTTTTCAATAATAGGTACGAACTACGATTTATTGTTTGTTAACTGTAATTAAAAACTAGAGACGAGGAAGCGCTACTATTGTCAATAAATGTAAGCCGAATTGAACTGAGAACTGATGACGTAACCGCTTGTAAAAACATTTGATTTATTTTATGTACATATTTTTTAAAATCCATATTGAATGTATCTCAAATATCAAATAACAAAATATTATGTTGTACTTCTTTAAACAACTGGCTACTTTATATTGTTATTATCCCCCATTAAAATTCCCCGCCCCCCTGGAAAAAATGTCTGAATTCAACACTGTTCTGGATACACATATAAAATTTCGTGATAATACATTCATTCTGTCGAGAGTTGAAAAAGACATGAATTTCCGGTGAAAACTGAACAACGAATTTCTGATGGATTTCTTAACTTTCCTTACACTACGTTTATCGGGTAAAAAAAACAGTAGCTATTACGACTTGAACTTGAATTGACTGTCGGTGGAGCGCAGCAAATAATAATTAATCTAAAAATGAGTTATTTTAAATAATTTAGTAATAAAATTGAGTCTGATGCACCGGTATGTAAGTCTACTATTACTAGATATATTGTGGGTGGTCGTTGTTTCGGTGGTAGGAGGGGCGGCACACTCGTCCTTCGCCTAGGATACCGAATTTCCTTACACTGGCCCTGACTACAGGAACAGGAAAAAGAACAAATGGCATGCCAAATAGATAATATATGTGTTGTAGCACATCGTAAGGAAGCTCTGGAAAAGAAGACCTCTTTATAGATCATGAAAAATGAATGGATGAATAACTTTATTGCTTATAAAGAATTATCTTACAGCAAGGAGTTCGATACAGAATTATAAATACATAGATAGATTCAATAACTGATAAAAAAAAAGAACGCAATACTTATATTAATAAAAAGATTAAATTAAAATAAAGCCACAGGTAACATTAGTCTTTTAGAGTTTTTCTTAACTTGAAGCTTGTTAGGACAAACAAATAAATATCATGAAGCTTCTGATCATCTGAAACTAATAGTAAGTTGTGGAGATGTGCCTGTTTCTGAGAGACATCTACCGGAACATCTCCCAAATAGCTAGCCAGGTATTTGTCACTAATCATGACATAGATGGGGCAGTCTATCAGAAAATGGGCCACGTCATCCCTCCTCTCAGAGAACACAACCCACAACTAATCTCATGTTTTTCGTTTCTTATATAAATCCCTGTTCCCTTTTTCCCTGCTAACCGAAGCTGGACAAGCACTCTTAGCTTGTTTATATGGCTAGGAAGACGGATATGTGGTTCTGACATCTCGGTAATAAAGATTAAACCTCGAGTTCAACACTGCATCAACGTCTTTACTGATCAGACAGTTCCGAACAGTCGTTAGTCTGTTGTGATTCTCGGAGACTACGTCTACATCCTGACTAGCCTACACGTCTTCCGCGCCAATCCTAGTAAGGTAGCCCCGAAGTTGAGCCGCCCAGTTTAACGGCATGGAATATAGATCAGGAAAATGCAACTAATCTATAATAAAAAAAATTACAGAAAATCACACATTGAAGAATTCTTTAAGTGAGGAATGCCTTTATGATTATACTAATAACAGTTATTATGAATCCTGTTTATCAAATATTGGCTCAAAAATGACTAAACATTTTTGTGTGAATTTGGGTTAACCTTTTACAGAAACTTTTCAGATGTTGCAAGAGGCTTTTGGGGGATGAATGTCGAGTCGATCACGGTGTCATAAGTGGTACAAGAGGTTCAAAGAAGGCCAGACATCGTCAATCAAATGTCAAGGTCATGCTCACTGTTTTCTTTAACTGGCAGGGTGTTGTCAACTACGAATTTCTTCCACGAGGTTAGAAAATTAATCATTTTCGTTACTATGAAACCCGGAGACATGTGCGCGAGGCTGTGAGGAAGAAGAGACCTGAGTTGTGGCGAAGTGGGAAGTGGGTGCTGCACCATAACAACGCGCCTGTTCATTCTGCGTTGCTCATTCGCGATTATTGCACAAAAACGCCATGGCCGTCACCCCCCAGCCCCCGTACTCACCAAACCTGGTCCCTGCGGACTTTTTTGAACCCCTGAAACTCAAGAGACACTTAAAACGGCAAAGATTTCACTCAACTGACGAAGTTAAAGAAAAGCTAAAGAGAAGCTGAACGGCATTCCAGAAGATGAGTTTTCAGGGTCCTTCCAGCAGTGGAAACGGCGATGGGAAAAATATGTAGCTTCCAGGGGGAGTACTTTGAAGGGAACAATAACTTGATACATTTTTTAATACATTTTTAAAAGTTCTGGAGCTTTTTGATCACTCCTCGTATGTATTGTATGTAAACAAGAAAGGGACCGGGCGGCGGGACGAGGACGGAGTGGGGCAAGCTCGAGGATACATAAGAGACCTCTCGTGCCGTATAACTCAGTTTCTAGCTGTCAGTCGTCATGCATTTCCTCCTCGTCTGTGTAGCCGTAGTCATCTTCACCGCACGTTCATCATTTTGTGAGATTTTTTCTTTCATTTTTATGTCATTATATGCCGTTGGGGGTCCATTGATGTATTTCCTCCTATAGAGAAAACATTAATAGAAAAACAAAATATTCAGATTATTTTTCAAGTTTGATTTTATTTATATTATTTCTTTTTTTTTGTAAAAATTAAAAAATGAGAAATAAAAAAATAAAAGGAAAGAGAACAATAATGAAATTAGTTTGAGGCTACAATACTCATATTCAGTAATTATAATTATTATCAATACCTACTGTCTAACTAAATGGCATAATATTAATTAGGAATATTTACTTTTTACATTCTTTTTGCAAAAATCCGAGATAGAATTTTCAATGGAATCACATTTCAAGGTCCCCTGATTTTTGCGATGATTCTCTCTATGTGTCTGTGCAAATGTGATTAGAACATTGTGGGAGCTCTAAATCAGTAACCATTGTTGGAATGTATATAATCTAAGGGGTACAACATTAACAGTGGCTTGAAAATGATGTCATCACATCGAAAGCGCTCGCCCACAGTACTCGACCACCAGCCAGTGACGACGGTATCCACCGAAAGGTATGACAACAATTGTTGGAATGCATTTGAAATTAGAGAAGAAGATGTCACATGTGCTAAGTTAGATGTCACCCGTGCTAAGTTAGATGCCACAGGTGCTAATTTAGATGACACTGGTGCTAAGTTAGATGACACAGGTGCTAACATAGATATAATTAGATTTTTGCCTAAATCAGACCAAAAAATGAGACCACTTTACTTTAGGGACATTCATTTTTTATATATATATAAAATAGGATTTTTCGAAGGCCGCCCGGTTTGCGAGATATATAGCAAACACTTCTTATTGTTACATTGAAATACATTTTTTTAGACGTTTGCTTCATTTACGTGAAAACAGTTAGTCCCATAAGAAAATAGGTCTTTAAAAAAATGTCCTTATTAGATTCTCCAACCTTCAAAATGCCTTCAGGTTTCAAAGAAGACCAACACGAACATAGTATTTTTAAATTTTCTCGTCTCATTAAATTCTTCGTTCCTCCGTTATTTTATCCCCTTTTCGCAGTCTCGCTAGCTACGCCATTTTAGGTTATGGCCTTGTTTTGATTTGATTCTTTCTTCTTAATCTGTTCCTTTCTGTTTTTTACTCCTTGTTTACGTTTTCTATTCTCTTTTCTGGGTTGTATTCTTTCCTTTTGGACAGTAATTTAAACTTTTAAATTAGGTTCATTGAAAATAATGAAACGTTGCTTCGACGTTTGTTGTCATGGCAACGGTTTGTTTATATTACAAATTATTTGATATTGAGTTATGCATAACTTCCCCTATACTTCGTACAGCAAGGGAAATAACAAGAGGGAAAGACTTTCCTGAAATGACCCTAATCTGTTTTGGGACAAGAGGCATGGCTAAACAGTTGAATAAGGAAGGGATCCGTGACGGACTGCTCCACAGAGGGATCCTTGTTACCCTGACATCATTATCTTTTTAAATGTACCGCTCTTAGTGGTCACAATAGAACCGATATGACCCCGTCCACTCTTTTTTTTTTTTTTTTTTTGTTTTTAAAGGACAAAAGTGAAAGTCACTTGTCCATTTATGACCCGTAATTTGTGCACTTTTCTTTAATCCTCTTTCAGATAGATAAAGTTAAATGATTTTTAAATGAAATTGTGATTCGCTATTTGTCACTAGTATTCGTCACGGTTCTACTGATTCAAATGTTTTTATACAATTTCTTACTCATTCTGTCAAACAATTTATTATACTGTTTACCAATTTGAGTTAGTTATTGTGACTCATCTGGGCTTTAACTACGAGGTCATAACGCCTACTACCAGAGCGCTCATGTACCCGACTCTACCGTGGCAGTCCTAAATTGTGACTACCCTAAATTTTTATTCAACTAGGGTAAAGAGTATCTGATATTGTATAGGATGGGACCATCGCTCAAGGTCCCACCCGAAGGACAGCGTGCTCAATGTTTTTTATACCTTCCACATAAACCTAAGGGTGTCGGACTAGTTTCGAACCCTCGGTCTTGAGCTCAGTAGGCCACCTCTGAGCTACCGGCGCCTTTATATCATTTTGATGTTTTCTTTTACAAGTGGTTTCGGTTCGGTTATTGTAAAGATATTTCCTATTATTATTATTTTTTTTATACTTCCCTTTCTTTTCTTTTTTCTTTAAGAGTTTTTTAAAATTTACTCTTAAGCAATAGCAATGTTTTTAATTTAACTGATTATTTTTTATTTGAGTTTAGTGTATAAGGGTAATGGTTAAGGAACCTTATTGTATAATTGTACCTCTGTAAATGCGACTGTTATAATAAACTCTTCTTCTTCTTACTTCCTTAGTAATACAAAGTGAGAAATTTAATGTTTTCACCGAAATTTCATGTTTTCCGTCTCACAAATTTCTAAAAAGAAGAAAAAAAGTAGGTAAGTCACCGACTACTTCCTATGCATGAATGAATCAGTTACATTTTCGCTCCCTCCACAACCATTTAGGCTATAAATCCATGTAGGAGCTTCTGATTCCTCATACTAAATTTTGTATTATAAAACAATCATTATATCAGTAAGGGTTTTTGAGTTGAGCCTCCTCTGATCCCCCCTATCCTTCAGTCGATTTAGCGGAAAATTAATAGATGAGTTCCTAAGCTTTGGATTAAAATATAAAATCTCTTGTCGATACCTATTAGGTTGAATGAGTTGAGCCCCCCTCTGACTCCCTTCTCTTCAATCTGGTGAAAATTAATAGGATTTTAGGGTTTATTTTTGTTTTTTACAGCCTAGCTTTTAAAGACGTTTCCGAGAGTACGCCTATCGTCAATATCTAAAAATGTGTTTCATAAAATCAATAAAAATCACGATCAAGATGCTCACCAATAGTTCCATTTATTTGTTGTAAAGTTTATCTCAATCACATGCAAGAAAATAGGGAAAACTCAGTGTTGGGTCGCGCGAGGGGAAGTCAGAGCGGGTGAATTCGGGAACACGCCGAGAATCGATACCTGCGGTGTGTTCCTTGAACGACCTGTGATGAGTGACTTGTGTGATTCATTGAACTACAAGTCAGTCGTCTCTTAACAACGAGAGGGACCAGTTGGTCGCCACGCGGGGTGGACTGAGAGTCTGGGTCGAGCCAGCACGCGGTGTGCGGAATGGATTCGTCCTTATTACCACGCGGGTATAAGGTGAGTCGTTAGTTACCATGCGGAAGTGAGTTGGTTACTACCACGCGGGTATAAAGTGAGTCGTCTCTTAACAACGAGAGGGACCAGTTGGTCGCCACGCGGGGTGGACTGAGAGTCTGGGTCGAGCCAGCACGCGGTGTGCGGAATGGATTCGTCCTTATTACCACGCGGGTATAAGGTGAGTCGTTAGTTACCATGCGGAAGTGAGTTGGTTACTACCACGCGGGTATAAAGTGAGTCGTCTCTTAACAACGAGAGGGACCAGTTGGTCGCCACGCGGGGTGGACTGAGAGTCTGGGTCGAGCCAGCACGCGGTGTGCGGAATGGATTCGTCCTTATTACCACGCGGGTATAAGGTGAGTCGTTAGTTACCATGCGGAAGTGAGTTGGTTATTACCACGCGGGTATAAAGTGAGTCGTCTGTTACCAAGCACAGTAAGTGAGTGACTTGTGTAGTTCCCACGCGGTATGGGACTTATTATTGAACAACTGACTTTGTTTTCGTTACCACGCGGTTTTGTAATAAGGGTGTTGACCAAATAAATATATCTGTTGCTCTACTCTAAGTTCTCATTAACCTGTACCCAAATCCAACACTCAGAGAGGGAAACACAAAAATATCAGTTCACGATTTTAAATTATAATCTCTGTTTTTGAATGTTTATTAATTTATTTTCTATTCATTTCAGTTACTTTGTATTTTTTTGGGTTTTTTTTTCTTTTTTCTTTAAGAGTTTTTTTAAAAATTTACTCTTGAGCTGTAGCAATTATTTTAGTTTAACTGATTATTTTTGATTTGTATTTTTTGTATAAGGATAATGGTTGAGGAACCTTATTGTATAATTGTTTCTCTGTAAATGCGATTGTTATAATAAACTCTTCTTCTTCATATGCAAGAACACGTAAAATAGTTGATATGTTTACTCCTACTACTTATAATGTATTAGGGCGCCGGTAGCTCAGAGGTAGCGTGCTAGCTTCCTGAGCTCAAGATCGCGGGTTCGAAACCCGGCCGAGGCCTTTAGTTTTTTATCTGGGAGATGTAAAAACCTTGAGCACGCCGTCCTTCGGGGGAGGGGGGGGCGTTAAACATTGGTCCCTAAGGCTCTAAGCTATGGTACCGAGCTTGTATGATGTCAGGTACATTAAAGACCCCTACCCTAGTTGGATACAACTAAGTTCACGGCGACTTCAGCGCCAAGCTCCTCTTCTTTAAGAGGAAGAACAGCCCTGCCTGCTCGTGTGGCGGCGTCGAGACTGCGGAACACGTAGTCCTCGAATGCCCGCTAAACGACGGGCCAAGGGCGGCGCTGATTCGCCGGATAGGATCGTACCTGGGACTGAACCTGCCGGGACTGATGACGGAGGCTAGTTACCCGGCTTTTGGTCGGTTCGTCTTCTCCTGGCGAAAAATTAAGAAAGCCTTCTAACCCGGTGTCGGGGGCTCCGCCGACAGCCGACAGGCGCAGAGAGATACAACTAAGTAGGCAACATTTAGGACGTCTACAAATGATAACTTGATCTAAAACATTTTAGAAGAATAACCATTAATACAACTTAAAAACTTTAAAAAAAATACACTTAAACATAAAACGAACGAAATAGATTATTTGAATGAGAGTAAACATTTGAACAAATAAGTAAACTCAAAAATGAAAGAAATTAAAGTTCTAATATTAATGTTACAGAATGAAACCTGTTCTGGATGAACAATGAATACATGAAATGACCTACCGACAGACATATCAAAAGTAGTAACGGTGGTGGTCGGGTATTGTCTTGCGGGGGCATTGTGAGAAAGACTTAATGGTCAACTGGTCAGGGACAGATGAATGTAAGTCCTTCATGGAGAACTCAGCTACCGTGACTCCAAATCTGTCAAACTATGACTACCCTCAGTCATAGTTTCCTGATTTGCATCAGCCCACTTACTCACTCAAAGTACTCGGAACATATCACTTAACTTATTATTAAAAGCAAAACACTATCTGTCGAAAATTCTGGACAAACCTTGGTTTAATTTCTATTAGAATACTATTAATGAATAGAACCAACTATGTTATTGGAAGGGAGAGGTCGGGCTTGTGGTCGATAAAAACGCCAAGAATTTCTGTCAAGCTTACAGCATTGAATGCGTCTTTTTCAGGTCCTGTATTAACATATACACTTCTAATCATAAAAGAAGTTACCTATCTCTTCAATAGGGATGAGAGATGTAGTGTCTACAACGAAAACCGACCGGACGACATCCACCACTTCTTCATGGAGTGTCCAGCCTTCAGCAAATTAAGAAAAACGTACCTGGTAGAAGCACTGAGGAGCCCGCAACCTCACAAGACCCTTTTCAACATTACAAACAACCAAAACCTCAATAATATCATACTATACATAGTAAGGGCGCTAAAAATCAGAGGACATTGAATGAAATAAAATACCATTTCACTATTTTTTTTTTCATTTGTTAATTAACAGTTAGATTCTATTACTTTGTATTTTATTATTATTTTCTATTTTCATTTATTTACTTTTTTTAAACTGAATAATGTATATGTATATCAGGCCGAACCCAGAGCCTGAAAGACGTATTTCCTAAAGGCTAATAATAAAGAATTGAATTGAATGTTAAAAGAAGTTGAGGTTTTATCCAGTAAAGAAAAAAAACAGTACATATTTGGCCAACGTTTCGGAAACCATTTATTTCCTTCTTCAGTACCTTATAATGACTGAAGTCGATGTGTATGGTGACTGTGGTAAGTTTGTGTTTAATAACTGTGACAAATACTTACGACCTTCACCACACACTTCCACTGAAGGCATTATAAGGCCCTGAAGATGGAAAAAAATAGTTTCCGAAACGTTGGTTACACTACAGAACCTCGACTTCCCTTAACATTGAAAAGAGGTTTGTTTTTGTAATAGGGATTAAACTGTCTTACAGTGGTCATATCGGGCAACCCGAATGTCATTTGTGCTCAGTTTGGTTTGCCATTTCACCATGAATAGACACGCCAGAACAACGCTTGCAAATTGGGCAAATTCATTTCGAAAATATTGGTTCAGTTCGCGAAACTTACCGTGCGATACGTCCATGTAACGGTCGACATAATCGTCCATCCGAGCCATTAATTCGAATAACCATGGATCATTTTCGCACCACGCATACTCTAATTGATAATACGCATTCGCAGAGACGTCGTTCAATGCGCACCGAAGAACCCATTGCTGCTGTAGAGCGTAGTGTTGAGGAGGACCCGAATGAATCGATTCGCCATCGTGCACAGAAATTAGAGCTGTCTCCATCCACTTTATGGAAGATTTTGTGGAAAGATCTTGGTTTACGAGCTTACAAGATCCAGCTCGTGCAAAATTGAAGCTGCTTGACCATCGTTTGCGTCGTATGTTCGGTGAATGGGCCAAAAACCAGATTGATCCTCATTTTCACCAAAAAATTTTGTTCAGCGATGAGGCTCATTTTTGGTTGAATGGCTACGTCAACAAGCTAAATTGCCGCATTTGGAGTGAAGAAAATCCACAAGCCATTGTTGAGATGCCATTACATCCACAAAAAGTCACTGATTGGTGTGCTTTATGGGCTGGTGGAATCATTGGTCCATATTTCTTCAAAAATGATGGCGGTCAGAACGTTAGAGTTAATAGAGACCGCTTTAGAGCCATGATTACTAACTTTTTCGTTCCCCAATTGAATGGCATTAATGTGGAAGAGCTGTGGTTTCAACAAGACGGCGCAACCTGCCACAAAGCACACGCCACAATCGATTTATTGAAAGAAACATTCGATGAATGCATAATTTCGCGTAATGGACCTGTGAATTGGCCTCCAAGATCGTGTGATTTAACACCTTTGTATTATTTTCTGTGGGGATATGTGAAGTCGCTAATCTACACCGATAAACCAGAAACGATGGACGACTTGGAAGCCAACATTCGCCGCGTTATTGCCGATATACGGCTTCAGTTGCTCGAGAAATCGATCGAAAATTGCGGTTTACTCAAGCCAGCCCGAAATCATATTTAAGCACTAAAGGCCTAAAATTATCTTTCCAATAAAGCCAATACCATGGCCATTACCACGATTTTTATGTGTTTTATTTCATTTAGAGTTCTATAGGTACCTCTAAAGAAAAACACCCAATAGTTAGTTATTATGGCCCATGCCCGGTCTTTAACTATAAGGTCATACCGCCTACTCCCAAAGCGCTCTTTTGTCACTCTGCTGAACATGAGATCGACTCTACTAGGGGAATCCTAAAGTTTGTTGTACACCTTGGGTAGGGGTCATTAACGAGTACCCAACATCATACAGGCTCGGGGCGATAGCATAACGTCCCATCCGATGGACGATGTGCTCGAGGTTTTTTCACCTTCCAGATAATAAAATAATGTGCCTCGGCCGGGTTTTGGACCCGCGATCTTGAGCTCAGTAAGCAATCAATCATTATATACTTCTTCCTCACATTACGCTCTTACAACGCGGTTTCACCATTATGCGATTTTTTTTTCCCCCCAAAATTTGTATAATGTGACTCGTCGAACATGGATTCGCTGTTCTTTTTCTAGGAAAGGAATCAGAACGCACCTATTCTAACGTCCGTGTTTGTTTGAAAGAAGGAAATACGAGGTATGTCTATTAAATAACTCTAGAGAAGGGTCCCTAAGTAACTTCAAAATTCTTTGTTGGGGAACCCTCAGAGAAAAGCGAACGAGCAGAATGAACCTAAGAACTATAACAGGGCTGATCACAGGATACAAGTGTTCTTCAGGTCAACTATTCTTTCTGCCTTACAATTAGTAATTAGAAGTTCTCCAGTTTGGAGAATTCTCAATCTGTTATAACCTCAACAATGTTTACCTGTTTACTTCATAAGTTGTTTACGAGAGGTTATGGCGTCACCTTTCCAACCAGACTATTCTAATGTGTTCATGTTACATTTTCTATCCAGATTATAGTGAAAGATCAAATGCGTGCTTATATTATACTTCCCTGTTTTCAAATAGTATACCTAAATAGACACAATATTTGGCGACGATTAAACAACATTCCGTAACTGTAAGAGACACAATATTTGGCGACGATTAAATAACATTCCGTAACTGTAAGTGACCAAGTGGATTTATATCGAAAATAACTACAATGGACGCCGAACAATTCGAAAGGTTATTAGATCTTTTCAACCGAAGTCAAGCAACCCTGGCAACAACTCTGGTCAGTCAACTTACTGAAAAATTGTCATTTTCTCGCGTCGATACTGTAAGTACTGTCATTAATAATAACATTCCTCCGTTTGAAGTTTTCGATTCACAAAAAGAGAGATTCAAAAACTACCTGGAGCGCTTCGAAAACTATTTGTTGGTCAAAAATGTCACTGAACCTTCCAAGCAAGCTCAACTTCTCAGTGTTTCGATCGGTTCCACTCATTATAACAACTTATCTTCGATGCTGGGTCCCGACAAACCAATCAAAAACCTCTCATACAGGGATCTCACTGAAGCATTTAGCCGAATGCTTGCACCACCCAGAAACACAGTTGTATCACAACATTATTTTTTGAGTACCTACCAGAAACCTAAAGAAAACATCGCTGAATTTGTTGCGGCGCTACAGCGCGACCTTCCTGAATGTAAATTTTCTGCAACATGCACTTGTAGCAAAACCGTCTCGGTGGCGGATGTTTTCTTGAGGGCACAGTTTATCAGAGGGCTTAAAGACAACTGGATTAGGGAACTGTTGTTACAGTCCGATTCAAATACTTTTTCAGATGTATTGACTAAAGCTACGGCTTTGGAAGCTTCTCGACTTGAAACACAGGAACTCGCAAATCAACAACCAGCAAATTCTACACAAAGCCAAGAGGTGAACAAAATTTCCAATCGTTCTCGTCGTGATAAGTCTCAGAAACGTTCTAAATCACCATCCACGGCAAAGGGTTCTTCGAGAAACCGTTCAAAACCTAGAATCGATTATGCAAAACTCGGTATCAATGATCTTTGTTTCAAATGCGGTAGAAATAACCACCGTGTTCCAGATTGTCGCATCGATGGATCCAAATTACGCTGCTCCGCCTGTGGCAAGAACGGACACATTATGCGGGTGGGCATAACAACCCTCCTGAACGACAAGTATCCTCATCAATATTCGAAATCTAACTCTAACGACTCATCCGGGGATAATATTACTAAACACATGCGATCTTTTGAAGACAATACTCTTTCATATGGTCTCAATCAGGTTACAGAAGTGTGCTACAATAATTCAGATAAGAATATTGTGGATATTTTCGACCAGCTGCATTGTACAAACTCTGTTGCTCACTCTCAGAAGTATTTCGTCAATGTATCAGTCAACAACCACCCAGTCCGCATGGAAGTAGACTCGGGGGCGGGTTTTTCTCTGATCCCAGAGGATGAATTCCAGAGTTTGCAGCTGAACATTCCTCTAACTCCAACCAACATTTATTTTCGAGCATATACCAATGACGTTTTCCAGCCTAAGGGGAAAGTTTCTCTTAGAGTGACCTATAAAGGACGTAGTTCTATCGAAGAATTGTACGTAGTTCCTAAGGGTCGTCCAGCTATTTTAGGCCGCATATGGATTAGACATTTGAAGATCAACCTAGAAGAAATTGATAAAAATAGAAAATTCTGTGTCAATCAAACCAAGTCAGTTTTTCTAAATGAATCCTTTTCTATTGAAGATATTATTAGTCGCTATTCTCATGTGTTCGAACAGACAATAGGTTGCATTCCAAACTATAAGGTTTCTCTGAAATTGCGCGAAAACGCCAAGCCTATCTACACTAGGGAACGCGATGTGCCTTATGCTCTCAGATCCAAAGTGGAAGTGGAATTGGATAACCTGGAATCAGCGGGTATTATTTCTAGGATCGACAAGACTGACTG
Source organism: Aradus depressus (assembly GCA_963662175.1). NCBI lineage: Eukaryota > Metazoa > Arthropoda > Insecta > Hemiptera > Aradidae > Aradus > Aradus depressus. Next base: position 42,912,402 of record OY759215.1, read on the forward strand.
GGGCTCTCCCTTGGTGGTCATTCCCAAAGGAAACAACGCAGTTCGCTTGTGCGTCGATTATAAGGTAGGGGTAAACGAACGCCTTGTGTCAGTAAACTACCCAATTCAACCCATTCCAGACGTTCTTCACAATTTGCGAAATTCTAAATTTTTCTGTAAATTAGATATATTTAAAGCATACCTCCATGTTGCGGTCGATGACGCAAGTAGTGAAATCCAGACTATAACTACTCATAGGGGAACCTACCGAATGCTCAGATTGAGTTTTGGAATTAAAACAGCCCCAAGCGAATTTAATAGAATTTTGAATCAAATTTTGCACGGGTTGAATAAAACAGAGACGTATTATGATGATATCATCGTACATGGCTCAACTAGAGACGAGTGTTATTCAAATTTGGTAGCTTGCCTCCACCGTCTGCAGGCTCATGATTTGCACTTGAACAAAGATAAGTGTTCCTTCTTTTCTGAAAAAATCGAATACCTGGGCCATATAATCGAACATAACAAAATTTCAAAATCACCAGAAAAAGTTCAAGCCGTCCTAGATATGCCTCGCCCTAGTAACGTCCTTCTCCGTTATCGCGCAACGCCACTTGCTTGTGGCCAGTCTCCAGCTGAGCGCTACCTTCATCGGAAGCTCAGGATCAAGCTAGATGCACTCCGACCTTATCATCCAGCTAAAAATCCAGATTCAACATACCAGGTTCTCCGCACTTTTAAAGTGAGGGAGAGGGTCCAAGTAAGGGACTACTCACAGAACAATAAGTACACCTGGGTTTTTGGTACCATCATTCAAAAATTAGGGGTACTGCACTACATTGTCAAACTAGACTCTGGCTACACCATCAAACGACATCTGGACCAACTCCGCCATACCCTGGTGAAGAAGGTCCATTTTAATCTGCAAGCCACAGAACCTCGGCTATGGCAAGTTCCTCCGGCATATCAGGCTACTCCTCAGGAAGAGAAGCCTATCTCGGTTCCAGAAAGAAACACTGCATTACCTCAGGACACTTCCGCCTCAACACCAGCACTGGGAGATCCAGGTCCGAGAGCGCCTATGGTCGAGCCGAGACGTTCTGGACGGACTCGCCGACCTCCAGCCTATCTAGGGGACTATCAGCTGAAGTTTTGAACTCCATGAAATTTTTCAATATTCCAGTTCCAAATTAAGGGGGAAGACTGTTATAACCTCAACAATGTTTACCTGTTTACTTCATAAGTTGTTTACGAGAGGTTATGGCGTCACCTTTCCAACCAGACTATTCTAATGTGTTCATGTTACATTTTCTATCCAGATTAAAGTGAAAGATCAAATGCGTGCTTATATTATACTTCCCTGTTTTCAAATAGTAGACCTAAATAGACACAATACAATCGTTGTCAATATATGGCTGTTAACTTATCTGAAATGAAAATTAATATTATGAGCTGACAAATAATACAAACTTTGTTTCTGTATTTGGTGTTTAAAACATGTTCACTTCTTCCTTATGTACAGTTCACAGTAAAGTACTTTCATAACTATTTACCTAAGTTTATCAAAACTTCATCTTACTTCTTTCTTCCCCGGGACTATCAATATAAGTTAATATATGCCCTGAAAAGACGATCTCTCCCGTCCATTAAGAATAGTGCGTTAAGTAACTTCTAAACTTATCCTAAAAGCAAAGAAAGATCAGCTCATTGTCAATAAGACCCCGAAGACAAAGTAGAGAAGCTCAAAGTGCAATTTTATAAAGAATTAAGAGTAAAATGGAAAAGAGACAAGTAGCTGGTTGGGCCGGACCGGAAGGAGAGAGACAGGAGAAATCAAGTTTTACGATCTGTGGGAGGACAACGTACTCTGGTGTCTGCCCTCCGCAGTGCAATATACGCCTACGGCATCCGTCCACCTCTTCACGTCTTGATTCTTTTTTTCCTTCTGTATTTCTTTTTTGTCCGTTATCTTCTGCCTTAAAGCGTTTAGATACAGATCAGTTATAAAACTTGGATAGAATACAAGATCATTTAATAATAATTACATTATATATATATATATATATATATATATATATATATATATATATATATATATATATATATATAAATATATAATAAATATATATCGTAAAACTTGAAGTATATATATAATAATAATAATAATAATTCTTTATTACTTTATTACTTTATTGCTAAAAATACAAATACAAATACAATTCAAAATTATGGATAACATTTTGACAGAAACCCCTGGTACCTACCATCGGGGGAAGTTCAAAGGCTATAATTTTTACTTTATTTTCTATATGTAACAAAAGATTCAAGTAACATAATTTTAAAAAATAAATAAATAAATAAATAAAAATAATGCCTGCCTTTACATTTTAAATACAAAAAATAATATTATTGAAATACTCTACTCATAATTTTCTACTTTAGATTAATTAGTAAATTTAAGTCTAAATGACCGGCCGCCTTACAATACTTCAGAACAACAGAACAGCTTTCACCATTCAAATACCGAAACAATTCACATTTTGACAAAAAAATACTAAAATATATAATCCTATATTCCCGCGAGGCCGGATATATACTTATATATACATATATGGGTTATTCAAATTTTTTTAGGATTAAATTACTAAACTATTGTGTTAATCTATTATTTATACCTTCATAGCTTTCTTTTTATATATAAATAAACCTTTTAAATATATCGCCTTAAATATAGAGCGCTCTTCGACGCTGGTGGACATGAGCCCAGCTTCACTATGGTACTCCTAAATGTTTGCCTACCCTAAATGATTATTCATCTAGAGGGCAGGAGTCCTTATCGAGTTGGTACTAAGAAACTTTCGAAGGTATATAATGGGGAGCCATGGTGGCCGTGCGGACAGAGCGTAGGGCTGTGGTCGCATGGTTTCACTATGGTTTGCGGGTTCGAATCCCGTACGGGAGTGAGTTTTATTTCGTAGATATAACTCCCTCCCGGGCCATGGATGTCGTAAATAACTTGATAACAACACATTGACATGGCTAGTATGCACCGTACATAAAGCCAAAAAAAAAAAAAAAAAAATTATATAATGCAATTTAATCCTAATAAATTTTTGTATAAACGTGTGTTTATATGAATAGTCTTAATATTATTATCAGGTAGTTGTGGTTTAGTGGCATTACGTTATCAGAACTGATGCCAGCGCAGCCTAGTAGTGGGATATCGCAATACAGATTGTAATTCAGTGTCCTCCCATACGCTAATGTCTAATTTTACGAGGCCCATATGCCATTTGTTTCATTTTGAATAAAGGAGCAACAAGGAATACAACCTAATTGACCCCAACGTTATATTTCACTTAGCAGCTAGAGTGAGTTTTGAAATATTGCGGTCCTAACAGAGCCTCTACCTTCAGCTTTCAGCACCTCAAACTTTACTTCCTCGAAGTATAGGGGAAGTTATGTAATCGGTCCAAAATGCGATGCGGAGTTTTCAACGGAATTTCATGTTTTCCGACTTCTAGATTACAAAAATGAAAGAAAAATTTCCTTATGTAAATCCAAAGCCTCTTAAGGACGAAACTTACTATTTTTTATATGCCATTTGTTTTATTTTGAATAAAGGGGACGTTATGTAGTCACAGTGTATTGCAATTTAAAATTAAATATAAGAAAAAATAAACCAGAAAGACGTAGATGGTGGATGCTCTGTTAGCATACAATCTTTTGAGATGAGCAATAGCTAACTAAATTGAAATATTTACATTTCATCGTTGGTGTCGAGCAGGTGACTGATGCAATGCTTGATCGAAATTGGTCTAGACTATCAAGCGCTCCGCCCAGCCGCTTGAGTCATTCAAACTTTCCGTCAAGGCTTGACCCAAGCGTCAAACGGGTTCCTAGATTATCAATCATGCTAGACACCATCGCTTGACGCGCTGTTTTGATCAAGCGGATTGATAGTGTAGGGCCTGCCATACGTTCACTATACGCTACATGAATGTTCCCTCCCTCTGCTAGGTCAGTTTACCGACCTCAAGCAAAAAACGTTTTCAACGGAGTATCATGTTTTCAACACGATAACTCCCGATAGAATGAATTTATCGACACAAATTTTTATATGTTAATCCAGAACCCTCTCACGATGATATCTATTCACGTATTACCCGGATTCAATGAAGTTAACAGTAGTCAAAACAATATTTTAACTGTTTCTGTTTACAGAAGGGAAGAGTATTGAAATTTGAAATAGAAAGAAACTAAGCTCAGATAATACTATCACATATCAAAAATACTAATGACGATATTTAAAACAAAATATTAACAAAAAAAAAGACGTCGGTGAATCTGTGTACTTCCCCAGAAAGAATCAGTTAACTTTTCGCTCCCCCTCCCAAACCAGACGACCGTTTGCTCTAATATTCAGTAGTTGACTTTCATAGGGACTCCTTAATCCTCATACTAAATTTTGTATAGGTAATTCATAACATCTGCAGTTTTAGGGTTATAGAATTGAGCCCCCTCCCCTGAACCCACAGGGACTACAGGGATATGTTCTCTTTACCATCTTGTTTCTCTGTGGAGTCTGCCGAACTTATAGCTATTTTAGAGGCCCTCAAATATGCTTTGCAGATGGATGAAATCAGAAATTTGGTTATTTTCAGCGATAGTCAAGTCTCGTTAGGGCAACTAAGCAATTTCACTTATAAGAATATCAACAACATTGTATTGGAGATCGTAGAAAGTGTCTGCTTGCTTGAGAATAAAGGAACAAGAGTCGGGTTTGTTTGGGTGAAGGGACATGCGGGTATTAAGGGCAATGAGATGGCGGACAGTTTGGCGAGGAGAGCGGTCTCTGAGGGGACAGCCCTGGGCAAGTCCTATCTTCTCTATATAGACTTGTTTGGAGAGGTGGGGAAGAGATTGTGGTTCGATTGGCAGCAGGAGTACGCTTCTTCGGAGAAAGGATCATTTTATAAGAGAATTAATGCACACGTTCAGCTCAAACCATGGTTCCATGGGGAAAATCTAACGAAGGACTTTTGTAGGTCAATTTGCCGACTGAGAGCTAACCACGGTATTTGTGGATGGTATCTTCACAGAATAGGTCTGACCGAAACCTCCAAGTGTAGGCATTGTGACGAGGTCGAGACTCTGGAACACATGATTATGAGTTGTAGCAAATACCAAATAGAACGATTAACAATGTTATCCACTGTAGACAGATTGGTAACACAGCCTTTTTGCTACACCACATTATTGGCATCAAACAATACTGAGATATATGGTAGTATTGTGCAGTTTTTAGGGTCGGTGAATGCAAAAGTATAAATTTAATATTACATAGACCGGCTATGGCGAAAAGCTAAGGCCAAAAAAGAGAAAAAAAAAAAAAAAAAAAAAAAGAGAAGAAATATTTGGAAAGCGTGGGTACATGATGGAGCTTATTTATTTTATGTGTTTTTAAGTTGATAATGCCCGAATCTGGGCAAGTCGGTCGAAGGGAGGAGGGGGACCAGAGAAGAGGGGTCGACTCAAATATAGTAATAACTGTCGATGTAATGAATGTATCGACATAAACATTAGTATGAGCATTCAGAAGCCACTATGAAAGTCAAATAATAAGTTTTAGTCTAAACGATCGGTTGGCTTTGGAGGGAGAGCGAAAACGTAATTGACTAATTTGTGCTGGGGAAGTACATAGCCGGTGATTCACGGACGACTTTTTTTTTATTGTCTCAGTGTGCAATGCTATATATTATATAGCCTGTTATATATATAGCCTATGTATTATAAAGCCAGAAAAAATCTATTTTTATATTCTTTGTGTTTCTTAAACTTCTCTGGGATGTTCCACTTTTGGTTGTTTCCGGCATTTTTTCTCCAGAGGTGTCTTCTTATTTTTTCGTTGGACAATATTTCGGGACAATTGCAGGTCCCTTCTTCTGGTCACTATGAACCCCTTTTATATTCTTGTCCATTTGTTTATAGAGAGAATAATTGATTTTCCAACAAAATATAGCCATCTAAATAGACTAGCAGATAAGGAGTCATGAGAAAATCTACTAATGAAGCTTCATACGCCGAGGGCTCTGTACAATACGTTAACACAAGATAACCCAGACAACGAAGGTTGATAGATAAGAGGTTATCAACTTTGACCTACACCAAACAACCCTTAGCTACGTAATGTTACAACACGCTGAACAACATACCTCTGTCGTTCTCCTAAAAAACGTCCCTACTAGGGAGGGAGAGAGGGTAGCACGTAGGCAGCGCGCTGGCTTACTGACCTCAAGATTCAAGATCGCGGACTCAAAACTCTCCCATGGTCCTTAGGTTTTACTTCCCCAAGTATACGAAGCATAGGGGGAGTTGAGTAATCGGTCAGAAATTCGATGCGGAATCCCCTGTTTCCAAAAATGAAAAAAAAAAACTCTGTGTCTGTGAACACGGTACCTCCCGATGGAATGAATATTCGTCACAAAATATTATACGTGCATGCAGAACCTTCTAAGGACGACACCAACTGATATTCAGCCAAATCGACCAAAGAGAAGACGAGGATTAGAGGAGTACTGTGGAGTCCCAAATGTTGCCTACCTAGGTTTAGTTACCTGACACATGGGCTCGTGACCATCGCTTAACGTCCCATCCAAAGGACGGCGTGCTTAAGTTTGTTTTTACTTACCTGATCAAATAAACTAAGGGCCTCGACCGGGTTTCGAACTTGAGCTCAATAGGCTAGCAAGCTACTTACCTATGATCTACCGGCGCCATGTAATATGCTCTAAACCATTGGATATCATAAACATAATAGCCTGCGTGATTTATTAACAAGGCCAACCTCTTTGAAAATAATCAACAAATTATGAACTATCTAATAAGTAAATTAAAACGTTAATAATTAATATTTCTCAATATCCCTCAAAACCATCATTTAATTCCCGAGAAGGAAAAACATATTATTATTTATTAATTAATCGATGAAAAAACAGGTCCGGTTTTTTCAAAACGTTGCCATTCCTCATTTATCCTTGTTGGAAACTTATAAGTGCATACGTTCTGATAAAAATAAATAATTTGTTAAGACAAATCGTGATGCATAACCTGTCAAGGTCGTACGTTAAAGGAACAGACAACAAGACAAACATTGAGGTTTACTTACACAGAATATATAGCAGCCGGTATAAAAACAAGTCAGGTTCATCTCTTGTTACTTAGGTACGTGTTTATGTATATAGTAGGTACCTAGGTTACAGATGTAGAAAAAAAAAGGTTGTTTTATTATATAATAGGTATATTATTACATCACTTCTCCCATTCATATCGTCGGTTAAATAGAAAAGTGACATATTCCAAATTTTTTCATTTTTCGGATTATTTAAGAAACGGATGTAGAATTCAGTATATTTTTATGTGGCAAAGTGTCATTATGCAGCTTTTAATCGCTTCCGCTAGAGAGCGCATTTGTCACTTTTCCACTCTGTGATATCTGCCATATTGTTTATGGAAATCTGTCATATTGTCAGTTGAGTTCTAGTCACCGCAGTGAACACACGTATCTTTTGTGGAAAAACGTCATTTCTCTTTAAATATTTCTGTCTTTAAATATTTTATTGTTAAAATTGTTAGAAGAATATGTTTAATTTATTGATGGGTTTTTACGTTTGACAGTTTTTTAATTGTAATAAGTATTAAGCATATCAATTAATTTTAGTGATCTCAATTTTGTAGTCCTTGATCTTAATTAGAGAAGTAATGAAGAAAGGGTAGCAGATAAGTGTTAGGATAATTTAGAATAATATTAAGTTACTTTACTATTATTTCGGATATTTTAGAATGTTTTGTTTGGTTTTTTACTTTACTATTATTTCGGATATTTTAGAATGTTTTGTTTGGTTTTTTACTTTACTATTATTTCGGATATTTTAGAATGTTTTGTTTGGTTTTTTACTTTACTATTATTTCGGATATTTTAGAATGTTTTGTTTGGTTTTTTACTTTACTATTATTTCGGATATTTTAGAATGTTTTGTTTGGTTTTTTACTTTACTATTAATTCAGATAAGTATAAGGATATTTTAGAAAAAAAATTTTTTTAATTTACTTTACTTTTAATGTTAAATATATTCTAGAATGATTTTCATGTCAATTTCGACTATTTTTAAGGTTTTCAGATTTGATATTATGACGTTACAGTTGATAACCGGAATATGCCTTGTTTTAGTTCGACGCGCGCTTTTTATTTGTTTATTGTAAAATGTGCTCATTTTGTTATTATTAAACTCTTTTGGTACCAGATAGTGTTTTATTTATATACAAAGAAATATTTTTCATAAGAAAAATACATACGATTTATATAGAAAAATTACATATCATGTTCTATTGGGGTTGTTTTTATATATATATAAATAACCGATTCATAAATGACGTGACTGTTAAAAAATCCAAATAAAACGGTATATAATACTTATATGATTTAGTTATACTTTTCGAGAAAATTGCAAAAAAACATCTCGAAACTTTAAATGCCCGTTCTGAACAATTTAGCTGTTTTAGAATATGTCACTTTACTATTTAACCGACGATATGTTGCCTTCTCCAAAATACTAATATCAATCACAAACGTTTCAGGAAGCACTCCATCATCAGTATTTATAATACATGTGTTCTTTAGGTTAACTATTCCTTCTGTCAATCAGTATAATCCTTTATTAGAACATATTTATTGAGTCGAATTCTATATTTAAACAATATTAAATGTAGAAGTCGACTCAATAAATTAGGTTTTATGACTCATGCCCGAGCTTTAACTTCGAGATCATATCGCCTACTACCAGAGAGCTCTTTCGTCATACTGATGGACATGAGCCCAACTCTATTATGGGAGTCCCAAATTTTGCCTACCCTTAATTTTTTTTCACCTAGGGTAGGGGTCTTTAACGAGTACCTGACATCGTACAGGCTCGGGACCATCGCTTAACGTCCCATCCGGAGGACGGCGTGCTTAAGTTATTTTACCTCCTAGATAAAATAAACTAAGGGCCTCGGTCCCACAATCTTGAGCTCAGAAGACAAGCACGCATACCACTGAGCTACCGACGCCCTCTCAATAAATATATGTTCTATAAAAGGAAGATTCTGATTGATAGAAGGAATAGTTAACCCAGTGGTTGGCAAACTCATTAGTCAACAGAGCCAAATATCAACAGAACAACGATTGAAATTTCTTTTGAGAGCCAAATTTTTTAAACTTAAACTATATAGGTAGGTACATTATTATTAACTTAATTAGGGTACTCCTAAGCAGGCCTTTGCTAAAAACGTCCTCAATCTGACTGAGGTACCTATGTTCGCTGAGGTCGACCCCTTCCAACTCTGCCATCCACAATCGTCTTGTATACTTATTTCGTCTATCTCCTTTCGTTCATCCTCTCTACATGTCCAAACCATCTCAACATACCATTCTCAATCCTCGACACTAGATCTTCTTTCACTCCACAACTCTCCCTAAAATTAACTTAATAAACTTTACTTAACGTTTTAATTCTTAGTTAAACTATATGTGCGTTGAATAAAACTTGATATCATACTTAACAATATTATTTATTGATAAAATTAAATTGTAAGGTATCCATAAAATCAAATCATGACAATGACTGACAATGAAATAAGAAAACCAGTCATCACGAAGTTTCAATCGCCTTGTACGTGCGCGCCCCCGCACGTGGTATTTTATGGTAGAGCCACACTCAAGGGGCCAAAGAGCCGCAGGTGGCTCGCGAGCCGCGGTTTGCCGACCACTGAGTTAACCTAAAGAATACATGTACCATAGATAATGATGAACCATCATTTTCAAAGTGCTTCCAGAAACTATATATTATATACCTACAAATTAAATATCTCCTTATAAGTTTTTTTTTTAGTAGAAAAAAGAAACGAGAAAATAACCGTAAAAATTTCATTCCACCGCCCGAAACTGCTGGCAAAGTATCGATACCTTACTCATATCGGTAGGTAGTTCATGAATTTTATTGCAAATATTTTTCATTCCTGCTGTTTGCTGTGCTTGATGTTTTCATAATTTTGGCAAAAGTCTTGTTTTCTTACTGTGGGAATTGATACTGATTTGCAAGACAAATTACCATTCTCTATATTCTTATAGATATATTATAATGAAATATGTTATATTGTTTTATTATAAAATATTTGTTTAAAGTCTAACGCATTTTCAATGAATTTTTCTAAATTTACATTAAAGATTTTATGTTCTTGAACTTTATAATGCACTGAAGGTATAGTTCATAGTCATAATTTATGTTTTCTTGTTGTAAATAAAATATTGTTATTTTATCTGTTTCATGACCTTTATGGAGGAAGGCCAGTGACAGAACGATGTTTATATCGGACACTTGTACTATATACCCTTTCGGTATCGAAAAATACATAAAACAGATATAGGCAAATAGATTCCGAAAAAAATCTAACCTAAGCATATTTGTACATCTTAATTTTACTATGAAAGTACAACACAGTTACTGTTCCGGTGTATACGAGTAAATGTTTGAAGTGGAGTCTGATATGGAATAATACTGATATGGTATTAATACAAAATCAAGCTGTTTCGCCCATCAAAAAATGACACATGTAATTCAACCATTATCATGAACAGTGGATTGATTGATGTCAATAATTATTAAATTATTATTATAAATATTATAAGTCACTAAAAGATTTATGTAAAAATATTAATAGTAAATGTTAATTTCAGATATTATTAACTGTTTGTTATTCAGGATCCTCATCATAATACAAATCTTCCTTTGCTTCTATTTGCGAGAGCGCTCACAATGCTCCAATCACATACCCACAGGCAAACATCACGAAAATGGTCAAAGCTTGTTCCGGGGACCATAAAACGTGAAACTCCGTTGAAAACTCGGATTTTCGCACGATTAACAATACTTCCTAATACTAAAGGTATAAAAAAGTGAAAATATATCGAAATGTTAACTGTTTTCTTTTTCTTCACTTTCAGGTGCGGAGCCTGCCAAACAATATTATCGAGAATTGGGATGTTTGGAAAGCAAGTCTGGGGAACATGAAGTCTACAATTGTAGTAAGGTTTTTTTTTTTTTAATATTAAAAATACATATTTAATTCATTGTTAATTTTTTTTTCTTTTATTTATAAAGATACAACTGTTGCTAGGGTGCAACAACCAGCATCTATGATGTTATTGATAAGTTTGGAGTGATGGGCATCTCTACGGATCATTCACTGGTGATTTTAAACGTCTGGGCGGATCCGTCTCAAAAGGAGAGTAAACCGACGCTAACTCCAGGACTGATGGACTGGGAGTTATTCAGGGAAACCTTAAACGCTAGGCTCTCTGTACCATATTCCCTAAAGACAGAGGAGGAGCTAGAGCAGGCAGTGGAGTTCTTCACATGTTGTGTTCAGGAAGCCGCATGGTCTTCATCATTTCCCTCAAAGTTGGCTTCCAGGCAAGATCTACCGGCTTACCCAGAGTACATTCGCAGATTGATCAGGGAGAAGCGGAGAGCACGGCAGATATGGCAATCCTCCAGACTACCGACTGACAAACAGATATACAATCGACTGAATAACAAACTGAAGACGGAAATTAAATTATTTCGAAAAGTTAAATTTGATACTTCTCCAACTTGAATGCTGAAAATGGCAGTCTCCGGCGAAAAACTCGTCGGGTGCTGCGTCAACCAGCAACGTCAGTACCTCTGCGATATGACAATGACTCAAGGGCCATAACAGACGAGGAGAAAGCAGAGCGCTTCGCCTCCCATCTCTCACAAACCTTCACACCTCATCCAGACATGCACGATTTAACAGATGAAACACATGTCTCACAAACAATACATATCCCACTACCACTTTCACTCCCTCCCAAATCATTCACACCTTCTGAAGTCGCATTTGAAATTCAACACGTCCCCAAAAAGAAGTCCCCAGGAAAACAAATATAAATGAAAATGTCTACACAATTGTGAAGGATATGTACAAAATAATATACGCATATACAATAAGTTAAATATATAACTATAAAAAAGGGTAATAATAATATAAAACAAAATAAAATTAGTAAATAAATAAATTCAGCTCGAGATCCCCGAAACATTCATTCCTCCAATTTAGTGGTGGAGACCACGATAGTCCGGCTGAACCCCCGCGCCAATTCGCTCTGCCAGTCACTGACCAGTAGTGGTGGCAGACCAAGAGGGATAGGAAGGGCTGAATATGAGTGGACATGAGGGGAGAAACTTGCCATTGCCAGCACTCCTAAATAATAGCTATATACTTTAATGTGACCAGCATCGGATCAATCTTCGAGGAGTATTCTCGGGATGGGAATGGGATGACAGAGATTGGGCTTAAGGAGTTTTGTGGAAGGATAATAATTATTAAAATAAAAAAGTTTATTTCACCTGCTTGCAACTCTTCTCTATGGTTATTACTTTGTTACTTTTGTTGAAGTAAAATAATAATTATGTTAGGTCTGCATAAAATAAGATATGTTATTAAACATTTATTTATAAAAAAAGTGATGTTACCTATATTCTTATTTTTTTAAATCGATTCCCCATAGAAAAAGTTAATAGTCGATGTGAACAGTTCTAAAAAAATTCCCCCGACTCATTATTTAAATTCACGCATCTATATGCAAATGGTTCCGTGAGTGCGCTTTTAAATTACCGATTAGCCTTCAATTTATGAGATCTCTTCTCATATACTTTGAAAACTGTTCTACGTTTTGTATCCACCCATCGTGTATTTATAAGTTTGGTGTCGCGAAATTCATAATTATATTTTGATAAATATCGTATTGCCTGGAGCACGTCGATGCTCGCTGTCTGGAAAATTGAATGTTTACTTTCAGCGTTATGTATCTTATGTTAGTTAGTTATTGTGACTCATGCCCGGGTGTTAACTACGAGGTCATATCGCCTACTACCAGAGCGATATTTCGTCGCTCTGGTGAACATGAGTCCGACTCTATTGTGGGAGTCCTAAATTTTACCTACCTAGGTTTATTCAACAAGGGTAGGGGTCTTTAAGGAGTATGACATTGCACAGGCTCGGGATCATAGCTTAACGTCCCATCCGAAGGACGGTGGGCTCATCAGGTTTTTCCACCTTCTAGATAAAAAACCCAAGAGCCAAGTTTCGAACCCGCGATCTTGAGCTTAGTAAGCAAGACGCTATCTTTGAGCTACTAAGGATTTTTGTAGTAACTATATTATAGGACTTTGATTTTACATATGAAATTTCATGTTAGTACATTCATTACAAGGTCAATTATTGGAGTTTTTGTGTTAAGCCTCTTCCCAGTTTCGGCTGAAAATAAATAGGTGTCGTCCTCAGGGGACTTTGACGTTGCTTATGAAATTTCGGGTCAATTCTGATTTCGCGAAAAATTAATAGGTTTCTGAGATTTTGAGCTAAACCCCTAATCCCTCTTTTCCCTTTGGCAGATTTGCTTTAAAATCAATAGGAGTTGTCCTTATGGGGTTCTGGATTCACTTATTGTGTGTGTCATTGCAAGGCAGATATGGAAATCCTCCAGACTACGGACTGACAAACAGATATACAATCGACTGAATAACAAACTGAAGACGGAAATTAAATTATTTCGAAAAGCTAAATTTGATACTTACTTCTCCAACTCGAATGCTGAAAATGGCAGTCTCTGGCGAAAACTGCCCCTTATGAGTAAAACGTAAAAGATTTTTTGTTTCTTTGCAGGTGTGCTAAACGAACTGAGGAAAGACAAGTGTTTTTTCGAGAAGAAGACGTATTCGATAAACGATGTTATAAAAGGAGATGAAGTTGGTAACCCATGCATTCACGAATGTATGTGTCAGATGGGCTTTGCCACCGACAGGTAACAAATCCATGTTTGTTCTACACATACATATTAGTCTAGTATTTATTTGTTTAAATGTTTAGGAGGCTGTAAAAGAGGGGGAAGGCTTCTTGGGGTTTTATAAAAAATCATTTTTTACGTAGTCATTTTTATGTGTTTTGCCACTCCCTTTGTTGTCGGTGCATAGATTATTACCTAGTCGAGAATTGTATTCAATTAAATCATAATACACTTTTTTACATAAATTGTCACTATTTGTGGTTCCCAGAATGAAAAAAGAAAATACGTGTTCTTCCAAAAAGTATGTATGTCTGGCAACAAGATTCTAGTCAAACGGCTAAGTGAATCAAAATCAAATTTCGGTAGGATGTTTGACAGAAATAGGATGAAGGGCTCATCAACAGGGCGTTGATAAGAGGAACATCGGCGAAGGCGCAGAAGTGATATATGCTATAACTTATTTTTTTAGTGTATTTTAAATAATTATTTATTTTCCTATTTATTTTTATAAGAAAGATTTGTGAGAAAATTATTTTTCTAAATCTTCTAGTTCCATGTGCATTCAAAAAAATGAATATATATAATATATATGTTATATTTTTTCGGTATAGCGTGTCGGCCGCTCGGGTCGTTAGCGCGGTTTGATGCAAAATGTCCAAATCTAATTAAAATAAAAATAAGAAATAATTAATAATATCTGCTACAAAATAATATGTACCTATGTAAACAAAATTATTTACCTTCGTCAATATTTAATTGTAATAATTATTATTTTATAATTTCAGTGCCAAATGGGAATGCGTGAACATTGAGTGTCCAGATTTTTTCATGCCACCGAAAAAGAATTGCGTTAACACTTACAACCACAGTCAATGCTGCGCAGTGGACAGTCTTTGTTGTAATGCATTTTTTTATATAAATATTTATTTAAACAAATAATAATAATTAACGCGCTTTAATTATTTATAGTAAGGATAGCATGCCTGAAGGGAATGCGAATCAGATATCTAAATATCCTGAGATATTTATACTCGGTTCATTGAGAGATTGACCAAATATAAGATCAAAAAATGAATATTTTGCTCAAACTTCTCTCTGTCTGGTCTTATGCATCTCAAATACTCAATATAAGTATGTCAGATCTCAGAAAGTCATAGTTGTATCTCAGAAGGTTCAATAATTTGTTATGAGAATTTTGCGAATTGGTAATTTAGATATTAATTGCAGCATTATTAAATATATATATATATTTAAACTATAATAATCTTTCATTTAGCTGAAGATGGAAAACATCCAGTAACCTGTGAATATGAAGGGAAGTCTTACGCCGAAGGACAAAAATTCTACCCAAATAAGGATAGGTGCAAGAGTTGTATCTGCAAACAAGGATTTAATGGTAAGAAGGAATTTAATACAGATGATTTAATAAGCGAAAGGAGAACTCTTCTTTTATTAGTATGGTAAGCAATACATTTTTTGTGATTCTCAACATTTTTTTTTGGAAAGCTTATTTATAAAATAATTATTTGATAACAAATTATTGTTTGAAGATCAATTAGAAAAAAAATCAAATTAGTTTTTCCATGAACTTCCATGAGAGAAGCCTAATTAATTCTTAGAAAGGGTGTGTTAGCTGTATAAGGGATATGTGTATGTCTATGTATGTAATTCGTTTATTGGCTCTTAGAAACCAACACAAAGCTTCCTCTATCCATCTAATATACGAGGAAGCAAAAATATTTTATATATTTCGATTTAGTTGGAGTTTTTAGGAGAAAAGTTGTATATATGTGTACATAAAATAAATGAAATGTTTCAGGAACCCTCACTGAACCTTGGTGTAAAACGATCACATGTAACGTGTACCTACACTATAGCAATTACATTCAGGACGGGTGTCTTCCTACCTACTATTTCACCGGTGATTGCTGTCCCATTCCGATTTGGAGATGCCGTAAGTTTATTGTTATTTTCCTAATATCTATTTTAGCAGGCTGGACTTGCTCCAGAAACACTCCCCAGATAGTGCTAGTGTTTTCCAATTATTTTAAATATATTATCGGTCTGTTTTTGTTATGTGTTTAACGTTGTAAATAGTTAGCAGTGTGTCAATGCCGTTTGGTCAAGGTGTAAATAGAAGGTCAGTCTTATTGTGTCTTAAGAGCGTAAGAAATCTGAAACAGTTAATTTTGATTTTCCACTTCTGTTTCCAGTGGGGGAAATAGTATTAACTTTTGAAGGTAATGAAGTTGGAAGATAGAAATTACACGAATACAAGCTAACCTGCACAAAATGTCCTGTTGGACCGATTTGGATCATATACCATCCTCAGCAAGACATTTAGACTTTCAATTCGCCCACCGTGATATACGATTGATAAGAATTAGGAATGGTTGAGTTAGTGAATGAATGAGTGGCAAACAAAAAAAAAACTATAGTGCACTCTACCAATGCTCCTCACTAGAACCATTAACGAAAATATGTTTGATTACAGCTCAAGAGGACGACACAGTAGTGACTCCGAAAAATGCTCCTGTGGCTGACGAAAATAACGGTAAATATGGAGCGCATTTTTGTTTAGTTTTAATGCAAGAAATCGGAAATATACCGATAGGGGTGGCTTCGGTCATTTTTTCCAGAACTCCTTTCAACAAAATTAGCAACTCCAAAAATCTTTGATGAAGCAAACTTAAAACAAGGTTGTGTCTTCGATTCATTTAAATAAATGCACATAATTTGAATTGAATAAATGCAATGTTCTCTCTCTTCACTGCTTGACGTTTTTCTTTATTAATTCGAGTATAACAAAAACGTTATTTACTTCCAAGCTACTGTCTGACAATAAAAGACATGGAAATTTACAGTAAAATAGGCGAAAATGGGAGATCCTATTCTTCTTCTTCTTCCTGCGGCGCTACGGTCCTGAAAGAACCCGGGCCTCCGTCACAATCCTCCTCCATTCGTCTCGATCCAAAACCTTCTCCCTCCATCCTCTGATGCCCAACACTCGGAGGTCCGCCTCGACGTCGTCCAGCCAATGGAGTCTCGGTCTTCCTCTTCTCCTGGCACCGCCTGGCCTACCGTAGAGGGCTTGTTTAGGGAGTCTTCCTCCTTCCATTCTCTCTACGTGGCCCAACCAACGTAATCTCGCCTGCTTGATCACGGATACCAGGTCGGAATCCCCGTAGAGGTCTCTCAATTCTCTGTTCTTCCGGATACGCCATCTGCCGTTCTCGGAAACTGGTCCATAAATCTTTCTATTACCCTTCCTTAAAAAGTTGCCTACTGAGCTCAAGACCTAGGTTTTTTATTTGGGAGGTAAACAAAAACTTTAAGCACACCATCCTTCGGATGGGACTTTAAGCGATGTTCCCGAGCCTGTACGATTCGTTAAAGACCCCTACCTAAGGTAACTAAAACTAGGTAGACAAAACTTAGGACTCCCAGAGTAGAGTCGGGCTCATGTTAGTGTTGTTGGATCGATTCAGCTATAATCAGTGCCTTATGCTCGCTCGGCCTTATAGTTAACATCTAATTTCAGTTGAGTAGTAAGTTGATGGTAGTTTACCTTATTTACACTTATTAAAAAAAAAAAGGAAGCGGGCTAGACAATAATTTTTTTTGATTCAAATTAGTCATAAATACTTCAACTGGTTCCTCCTATAGACGTTCTGAACTTACACAAGTCTCTGCTATAACTTTGTTCATGGGATTATAGTTTCGTGACTTATATTATACTTTCTTTCCAAGAACACTATTTTAGTTAGTTATTGTGGGTAATTTATTATAAATATATATATTATTAGTATTATTTTTCTTAAGTTGCTATTATGTTTTGAAGTATATTATATTTTCACAGATAGATTTACCGTTAAGACAGTATTTTTATTTTATTTTTTGTATTAAAACCCTCCTCTGTGAGGCTTTCTTTGAGGAAGGGGGGTCACAGCCTCATCTAATCTCAGAATATAATTGCATAAATACGCTAAACTAACAAACTGAAATGTTACTGTTGAACTTTGTGCTGACACCCATCCTAAAATGTATAAGAACTTTTGTAATCCTATATTCTAAGTTTTTTTTTGTTTATTGTTCTATCGTTCATACTAAACAATAATATTCCCAACATATCTACACATTTTAAATCTTTATTAGATAATGGTTATGTTGTTAAATTGTATAAGAACCTCTATTATAATAAGATCCTATGTTTCAAGTTTTTTTTGTTTTTATGTTTCTATCGTTCATACTGTTGGGACCAATAATATTCACTGCATAACAACACCTATAAATGAATAAAGAATATCGACATTATTTCACTTAATTACCTTTTATTGTGACACTGTAATTCTCATGCCTGGGCTTTAACTACATATCGCCTACTACCAGAGAACGCTCTTTCATCGTCCTGGTGAACATGAGCCCGACTCTACTATAAATTTCGTCTATGCTACATTTTTATTCCCCAGGGTTGGGGGTCTTTAACAAGTACCTGACATCGTACAGGTTCGGGACCATCGCTTAGAGTTCGATCCTAAGGACGGCATGCTCAAGGTTTTTTCACCCTTCTCGGTCGGGTTTCGAACCCTCGATCTTGAGTTAAGCTCAGTAGGCAAGCACGCTACCTCTGAGCTACTGGCACCCTCAACACTATTTTATATTTACTTAAATATATGAATTGTTTGTAATTTTATTTTATTCCTTTTTACAGATTTGAAATGTAATTTTGGAAATGTAACTCTGACAAAAGGACAAATGCTGTCTCCTTCTTCAAGCGACAAGTGCGTTGAATGTACATGCGTTGTTCCTCCACACCCGACTTGCGTCATGAATACAACATGCTACGCACAGAACTAGTTAATTCGAATAACGGTCTGTTGTCTGTTTTTCCGGATCTTTGGAGGTGAAGTAACATGATTAGGCTCAACCATCAAGATGTCTTCTCCATCTCCATCTCTCCATGCCCAACATTAATTCCTTTTCCTTTTTAAAATGTCACTAACAAGGAATTAGATTGTATCGTGCGTGAATGTGAATGAGAGTTGAGCCTAACCTGGTCAAGTCCCATCATCAGCAAATCAGACCATAATGTACAATATTTTATAAGATGTTTTCTTTTGAGATCCTAGAGTTTCAAATACTTAACTTGTAAATGTAATTAAATTATAAATACATAATTTCTCTATGGACATTTTTTGTCATTATTTTTTGCAATTGAGGAGTTAAAGGGGTGTACTATATATTATTATTTAACGAAACAAGTATCATTTTATATCAATATAAACTTTAATTTTCATTCTCTTTCGTCAAAATTCGTTACAACCGGGGCTATAGTAAATAATAATACATTTATTTCCGTTAAACCAATACATGGTAATATGATATGTCAAATGAATTTAAAATAGCTTATAAATTAGATTTATAACTACTTGAGTCTAACACATCTATGATTAGTAGTAATAACAAAACTATTAAAAAAAGTAAAATGAAATTAATAAAAACTGAACAAATTAATACTTAAAAATATATGAGTATCTAAACAAATAAAAAAAAAAATACAAGATACTTCAAAATAAGTAGACACATTTTTCAATTTAATAAAAATTAAGATAACTATTTTTCAAAAAAAAAACTCTTCGGAAGTGTCTTTATCCATATTATTCTTACGTCCCATCATCAGGTCCCAATGTGCGAGTTATAGAAAAGAAAGAAAACAATGTAACTATAAAAATATATGAAAAATAGTTATAAAGCTTTTAAAAAAGTCTGCCTTGTTTTGTTTTGGCCTCTTTGTTATCAATGTTTTTTTGGTTGTAAATATTTGCGTGTTGGTTTCGCCATAAGATCTTCGAGATCTCCATCATTTTCACGGGGCACTTCGATGTCCTCTATTAACTAGAATTCCTCAATTTTCATTAAATAAATTAAGCACCCAGCGAGAAAATTGTATTACAAGTAATAATAAAAACGTTTTTATTTTTTATTGTAGGTATTCTTCTTTTCAACTTCTTTGTTCTGATTAATATTGATTATATAGTTGTATTTTTTAATTTTAATGTTATAAGACATTTTTTTAAATATTTTTAATTTGAGCTAAAATGTGATAGATTATCTATTATCAATAATAATAATATTATTATGAATAATTTATACTATTATCAATAATAATTATTATTACTATCAATAAATATTAATAAAGTTTGGAATCTTAAAATAAAAGTTATAATTATTTTTTTTAAATCTATGTTTAATTATAATTTCCTTTTTTCCTTGAAAAAATGCTCAATAAATATATATATATATGTAATTTTTTCAAAGAGGATACAAGACCATTAGGGGGAGCTGAAGTGGACAACTATTAAATGTTGTTCAATAATTTAGATCCTGTTATTTTCGTTCATTTTGGCGAAAAAGTATGTACATGAGGCGTAATGACGTTATCCTTAAATTTTGTCATCTGATGGATCTGTGTATTTTAAATTACAGTCAACTCTGGATAAGTCGAACTTCTAGGGACTGGGCAAAATTGTTCGACTTATCAAAATTCGACTTATCAAATTAAAAAAAGGAAGCGTAATATGTAATATACGTACTGTAAAGTAAAAAAAAAAGTGTATTAAATAGTCCCCAATTTTTTTTTTAAATATATTTTTTTCTTTTGTCTTCTTGGATACTTCATTTAGGTTGGTAAAAAACTGTTCGTCGACGTTGTCACAGGTTTCCAAAAAGGCTCAAACAAAGTTAAATGCATTTCTGGCTTCTCTATTTGTAGGCGGTTCTTTTTCGGTCACTTCTGCCTCATCGACACAGTCGTAATGGGTTCTACTTGCAGCTGCACATCCGCCAAAATACTCTCCTCAGAAGGCTCTGGCAATAACCGTCTTACTTTTTTCTCCTTTCTCCACTTCGCGAATCAACTTAAGCTTTTCACTCACTGAGAAAATTTTTAGTTTTCGCGGGGGCATTTTAACAAAAAAAAAATTGAAACTTAAAAAACTTGGGACAAACCAAACGTTCGAATGCGGCGCAACGGCCCTCAGAAAGCGCTGTGGGCGAGGAAGGTTTATAAGCGGTGAAGTGAAGGAAACGACCCCTAAAAGAGCGGTTCTGAGGTAATCAGAACAGACATTTTTATACGTTATATTAAAATTCATATTTTACACATATTAGCGAAGAAACATTTGCTCTCTCCCGTAAACTTCAATAACTACGACTCAAACCGTAAAATTTGGAATTGTTTCTCTCCTGAACTGGATCGTATATATATATATACACAGGGTCCAGTCACAGAGAAAATTCATAGAAAACTAATTTCCCAACACCGACTTTTAAGTCAGTATATTTCTTTTAAAATATACCTGAATAAATGTCAATTCATTTCAAAATGCATAAACTAAATTATATTTATAGGAAATTTCTTGATAAAACGCGCTAAAAAGGGGAAAATCAGAGAGGTACAAATTAAGGGAATTGAAGGAACCGAAATGGGACCAGACAAAAGTGCTTTACAAGGGGGAAAGTGTTATAAATGGTATCAGGGTCAAATCTTCTCTCATACGATGAATTTTCATTAAAGCAGGAAATTTAATATCCAAACCATAATCAATTAAGTGTCTCCAGTCGATAAATGAACTACCTATATATTTTATATCTTCTGGAGACAGATCATGCTTTAAGCCAATCTCAATCCACGTTCGTACACATGTTCCTGTGTACGTATATGACAGTGATATAATATGTTCTGAAGATGAACAATTGATTTAATAAATACTTATACAATATAGGTTTATATACATTTCTAATGATGAAAAACAAACTTTTTTTAATGGCCGTTTTTTATATTTTCTACGTTACAAAGATGTTATTAATTTTGTTTTTTTCTTTATTCATTAAAAGGAAATTTTACTCCCTTGGACTCAAACAAAAAAGCTACAAGATGGCTTAAACTGTTAGATTGAAAGCTATGATAAACTTTGAAAAAGCTGTTCATATAGGGTGTTTCCATTAGAACGTATAATAGCATCTTGTTATTTGTACCTTTCTCTTCAAAAATATTTCTTAGATTGACTTCAAGAGATGTCTGTTCCAAAATGTGTTCAGATGAGAGAGCATAAAAATGAAGGCCTGCTACAAGTAAAGACATGATAGTGTCATGATGGACATAGGCTTGCCAGGGGAAATCCGCATACTTGGGGTCATGTTCTGACTCTTCATCACTCTCCACACCCTGTTCTACTTCTTCTTCAGTTTTTTTTTTCTCAGTCGTGGCATCCACTCTGCTGGGTGCTCTCCAAACGCCCAGGTTCAACATCATCTGGTTCACTTCAAATTGATCCTGTGTTGTATCGATAAATCTATTTTGTACATCTTTTTCATCATGGTAATCAGATATGACGACGTCGTCTGCACAGTGGAATGCCCTATGTAGAAGATCTACAACTATTTCGTGGGCTATTGTCAACGCCTCATTGCTATCTCGTTCGTCTTCTTGCTTTCTTAAATGCATATCTTCTTTTCGAATTATATACCCAAAACCATCTACAAGTGCAAGAGCTTTTGCAAATCCATCTCTCGGATCAGTATCTTTACAAAAGGCCAAAAGAAGAGCTGTATAATTAACTTCGTTTTCATTGATGCGATACATTTTGAATAAAAGATCTTTTATTTTGGCTAATCGTAAATTTTCGCATGAAAGACGCTCTATATACATTTCAAACCAAAGAACAACACAAGCGTATTGTTCGTATGAAACGACTTCATTAAGATCAGGATCAAATTTTCTAAAATCTTCTCTCATACGAAGGATTTCTATTAAAGTCGGAAATTCAATCTCCAAACCGTAAATAATAAAGTCTCGCCAGTCGATAAATGTTTTATTCCCGAAAACAGAATCAACTATGTATTTTATATTTTCTAAAGACAGATCACTCCATGCTCTAGGTAAATACAGATGGCCATTCTCATGACCCATATAGACCATGTCTTCCAAAATATGAATGAAGGCTAGTTCTATGATGCCCTCAGGGGCAACGTAAACCATTTTCTTATAGAAGTTAGTCAACTGAGAGATAGTAAACCTGAATGAAGAGGGGTGTTCCTTGATAGGAGTGGGAGGGGGCGGGGGTACCTCTGGGTAGAGGACCACGTTGGGGTCCGCATAGAACTCGTCCTGTTCCAAAACTAGCAGAGGTTGAATCAGACTTTCCTCTTCAATGGCAGTCCTCAACAAGTCACACAACTTGCTAATGTTGGTCATTTCTCTTTCGTACTGTCTTTCTATGTCATGCTGAAACTCAGAAAAGGCAGAATGTACAATGCCAAGTTGACTTCTTAAAAGATAGTTAATAACAGCAAGGATCAAATGAAGTCTCCCTTCAGCTCGTTCGTGTTCCTCAGTTAAAGCTTCTTCCCATTCTAACAACAAATTATCCATCTCAAAAATTTCTGTTTCTTCCTCTTCAATTTCTCTTGAAAGACTTTTCACTTTTTGTTTGAATTTTACCTCTTTTTTAATTTTTTTCTTTCTGTCTTCTCCATGTTCAAACATTGCCTCGAAACAAATTTCTTTTATGCTGTCAATATCGCGAAATACAGACTGAATAATACTATACCAAATGTGATGAGCTGCGAATTCCATATCCTGTTCCAAGGTAGGGGTATGGAGTAGATCGGCAATAGACGCTTCGTATCCCTTTTCAGTTATTATTATCTTATCTCTAATTTTACGAATATCACTCTCTCTTTTTTCTTCACTCTCCGAACTTATACTCCCTTTGGCATTATCAGGATCCTGTGATTTCCGAATTGTTACTCTTACCTCAGATCCATTTTCCGTTCCCCAAATAATACCTGGAATATGAATTTTGGACAATCTATAATCTGAGGGCATTTTTGAAATGCATAACAAATGATAATCTTGAATAATTTGCATAGTATCAATGAATCTGTCAGCTTCTATTTGAACCATACATCTATAAGCATGTATTAAATTAATCAATTGATCACCAAGCCAGTTCTGTGCTATAAGATCTTCTCTCATATTTTCAGCAATTTCCTTTTTTTTGCTACACATTTCGTCAAGTTTATTTTGCAACTCAAAGACCCGACAATGGAGTTCTCGCTTCATTGACTGTAAAGGTCGCAGATCATTCTCAATACTATTTAACATTATCTGAAAACTTGTAGTTACTGAACCTCTCTCATCTGGCAGATTTATACATTCTTCCATTCTTTTTCTGATATAATTTCTATAAGGCATAACTTTACATTCTACTGACCTGATAAGAGTTAAAACTTCTTTCATATTATAAATATAAAAAAATTCAACAACTTCCCAGACACTGGCAAGAGGAGCTTGAAATGCCTTTTCGATCGGTAGGGTAGTATAATGCCAATTACGAAATCCAGGGTAAGTCTTTTTAAGAAAATCTTCATTTTCTTCCTCTCCTGATTCTTCTTCTAAGGGTTCTTTTAATTCACAATAACTATCTTTGAATGCATCTCCTTCCAGGGGAGAAATATATTTAGCAGAATCTGTAACACTAGGCTTTCTCATAGCACTTCCTCTGCTCGATAGTACCTTAAGGGTGGTAGTTCTTTTTCTCGATCTATCGACAGCCTCCAAGGCTTCCAAACCAAATAAATTGACTGAATCTTTCCGAGACAAATCATCTGTTTCAATTTCATTCAATATTGATCTGGCCAACATTTTAATTGCTGAAATGTCCAAAGTTCTAAAATGGTATGTTGTATGTATCCCATAAGATTTGTAAAAACTCTGGAGAGTTAACTCTGGAATCTCTTCGCCTTCTTCTTCTGCGAGGTGCTTACTAAGACGGTTACTCTTACTCTTGCCTTTTCCAAAGACCCTGCCGGTCAGATTAGCAGTGGTCTTTGTTCCTTGGATGATTTCAATAACCTTAGAAAAATACGATTTAAACAGGGGAGGAGGACATTCAGGGACAGGACGAGGCAACAATATTGAATTTTTCAATTCTTTGATTTTGGCCATTGGAAGATAGTGGTCATTATCGTTGCTACGACGAGGGTCAGAATAAACAGGTTTTGCGTTAATTGGAATATTCTCTGCTTCGTTAACATCGTCTTCATTAAAATAATCATTTATACTTATCTCTGGTGTGGGGGTTTCTATAAAATAACCAGTTTTTTTCATTTCTTCATTAATGTAATGACTAATGTTGCTAGTGATTGTTTCAATAAAAGGAACTTCTATACCGGAGAACATGTACTCCAAGAGGGCAACCTGAGTTAGATCTTCAGGATAATTCAAAAGGACCCATCCATTAATTTTGTTGAGACTCCTGATGTATTCGATAATGATCTTGCAGATGAGGCTATCAGGGAGCTTCTTGCCTTCGGTGAGCATGTTGTAGGCGCATCCTCCCAAGTAGATGGCCTCCGCTGCGCCCGTCACGTCTATCAGAGATGTGTCACTTGGCACCTGCACACCCACATCCTTGCTGGCACGCTCCGGACTCGCCCCTGGAAACAGTCTCGCTTTGAACGATGCTTTCCTCTCCTCTTTAGTGTTTTCACGCAAGTTCGTCACACCCCCACCTGTACTTCCACCATCTGAACTTTTCAGGTCTTTCATCGCTTTCTTTCTTATTGCTTCCTTTACGTCTGGGATGTTTGTCACTTCTTTGTAAATACCAATAACATAATTGATAGCGGTTGATATTTCAATAAGTGCTATATTAGGTTTTTCAAGTAATACTTTAAGTTTTGAAATAGCCCCAGAATCACTGATCGGTCCCATTAAGACCTTTACTGGGTAATCTTTAAGATCAGCCGGCTTGCCAATAACACAGTAGGGATATTTCAAATCGAGTAGCCGATGTATAATAAAGCCAACCATATTTAGATCTTCTTCATATGGCATAACCACGTATTCTTTCCATCTAGGAAGGTGCGAAAAATAGTCCTCGAATTCTGGAGGTACTTCAAGTAGCTGATTTACGTACCAATCACCACGTAAATGCAGCCACATGTCAAATTCGTGTTCAGCAATCACATTCATTTTTTCAGAGTCTAATGCAATTATGTCTTCAAATTCTTCCTCTTTTTCAACGACAGAAGAACCTTTTTCAGATTCAGGAATCGGATAGTGATCCAATAGACGTATTCCCTTAAGAAATAATACTTTCCATTCCTTATATTTTGGTAAGTTAGGGGTTACCTTTATTTTTAACCCTTTCTCAAAGTCACACATCAGCATCGCCATATCAACAAGGTCCTCCAAAATGATCCAACATGCATCGTAGTTTTTTTTATTACTCAATTCCAATTTTTCGTTAAATAATTTTTTATGAAGCTCCAAAACTTTGGCTTTTTCAGTTTGGTCGTTGGATTGTTCCGTTTTACGTAATTTAGATATATCAAGGGAGTCATCTTTGTCCGCACTATCGAGAACCATTCGACGATTTTCACCGAATTTCTTATATAACAAATGAACCCTACTCAATCGTAATGTCATTCGTTTCTCATAATCAGACTGCTTCAAAAGTTTTTTAGAAAAAGCATCATGAAATTCTGTTTCTTGATCCTTGAGTATGTCTTTCCAAGCGTCACACAAAACTGCCTTTTCCATTTTATTCTTCAAATATTTGTCTGCCTCAGCTTTCCGACGCCTGATTTTCAACAGTGATATATATTCAGAGGGTGAACAATTGATGACGTCTTGATTATTTTCATGTCTTTCGGGTGATTTTAAATTCTCCTCAAATTTCCTGATTTCTTCCATGGCATCTAGGTCGCAAGGCTGGCAGGATATTCCGAAAACATCTGCCAATGTTGTTAGTTTTATTTCTTTCTTCTTCTCTGACAACTTGCCAATAGCTTTTCGCCGTTTCATACTGTCAGCTAAACATTTCTCAATAAATTTCTGTTGACTGTCTTGATATCTGTCAAGTATATTTTTCTTACTGTCCAGTAATTCCAATAACTCTTCATTTTCATCAGAGTATTGCTTCTCCAGTTGAGGTTCTGTGGCTTTTTCAACACTAAACCTTCCAGAGGATTCAGTTAAAAGTCTCTGAGCTTTTTTTTCATTGATAAAATACATATGTTCCTTATTTTCCAATGCAACAAACAGTTCGTACAACAGTCTTACACAGGATGATTTTTTCTTTGAAGCAATTTCCTTCAGGAATGTTTCACCATGCGAAACGCCGAGTAGTTTGAGCCAAACACAAAGTTTTCGAAGATTTTTAAGAGCTCCGGACGTATTTGAGGGTTTACAAAAATCGTTCAAATACTCTGTATTACATATGTTGAAAGAAATAAGAAGTTTAGCGAAAATGATTCCATCATAGAAGATTTCACCGATAGCCTCTGAGTCCAGCTTGACATAGAGTCCCACCCGCTGCCCCAGCCACTGTTCTATTATTTCTGACATTTTTTATACCTAAAAAAAAAAAAAAAAAAATCAAAATAGACAAAATGAATAATGAAACAACAAATAGAATAAATGTAAGCGAGTGAAGCTAATAAGTGCACCTCAAACAATACATCATTTATTTATTTTCAAAATAAACTACAATAATAATTCCGACTATGTACCGATGAATCGAAACATTTGGAAATATAAAGAATAATAAAATACACAAAAATAACTAGGAAAACTCAGTTCCTTGTTTTCTAATAAACCGTGCTAAAGGGACGAGCAAGCAAATCTTTTTGCACATTTTCGAAAATAAAAAAACTCCTAAATTGGCTTACAAAACCCTTCAACGTTTGAAAATTGTGTTCACTTGGCTGTAATATTTTTAAATTCACCAAAATACACTTTTCTATTGTTAAATACACAGTACACATCCATTTATTAACGTAATTTCAATACATAATGTACCAGATCTCATTAGTAACGTTGTTTGTTTGTATTCCGGGATAAGAAAGAAGAATAAGAAGCTTAGTGTGTTAATTTTTAATCAATGATATATTTTTCATAATTTTCTACAACATTTTTCCATCTTACTTTTAAATTAGAAATTAGCTTTTTAAAAAAACTCTTTGGGTTTTGATCCGAAAAATAAAACGTCTGCCCTTTCTACCACTATTTGGGAGGTAAAAAAAAAACGTAGGACTCCCACAGTGAAGTCGGGCTCATGTCCACCAGAGCGAGTAAAGAGCGCACCTAGTCATTGAAGACATGGCATGAGCCACAATCAAAATATCAGTTGGTTATCACAAAAATCCATATTTTAGACTATTTATTTCATAAGAGGTACAGCACAAAATAGTTCCGAATTTATTTTAATTATTCGCTTGAATTTTTAAAAAATTTGCATTTCTTAATTTATAACTAATATTCTACTCGATCGCCATTAATCCCCTTGAATATAACACTTTGAATTGATGTTACTAACCCTTAACTTGACCCTTTACTGAGTGAAATAGTGAAGTCATGTCAAATGAATATATTTTGATGAAAAGATCGTGGCCGAGAGTTAAGGTACATTTGACAATAGATATACACAAAAATATGAAATCTATTGTCTCGCTAAGGATTTCCTGCCGGAAGTGCATTTACTTAAGCTCATTATAGTGCAATAAAAACAACACCGTAGCGATCTGCCGAGTACTTATGGCAAGATGGAGGAAGGCAAACCAAATAACGATGGAACTACTGGTATTTTTTTTATCAATCTTCAAAGTTGGTTGCTCGGACTTTAACTACGAGGTCGTTTCGCCTACTACCAGAGCGCTATTTCGTCACTCTGATGGACATGAGCCTGACTCAATTACGAGAGTTATAAATTTTGCCTTCTCAGGTTTATTCAGATAGGGGTCTTTAATGAGTATCTGACATCGCACAGGCTTGGGACTATCGCTTAACGTCGCATCTGAAGGACGATGCACTCAACGGTTGTTCGACATTCAGATAAAAAACGTAAGAGCCTCTGCCTGGTTCCGAATCCGCCATCTTGAGCTCAGTAGGCTATATATTCCATATGAATTAGATCCGGGTGTTTTATGGCGGAGGAGTTAGATATTATGCCCATGCCCGGGCTTTAAGTACAAGGCCATATAGCCTACTACCAGAGCGCTCTTTCGTCACTCTGGTGGACATGAGCCTGACTCTACGGGAGTTCTAAATTTTGCCTACCTTAAATTTTTATTCACCTATGGTAGGGGTAGGGGTCTTTAACGAGTACCTGACATTGTACAGGCTTGGGACCATCGCTTAACGTCCCACCCGAAGGACGGCGTGCTTAAGTTTATTTTACCTATCAGATAAAATAAACTAAGGACCTCGGCAGAGTTTCGAACCCGCGACCTTGAGCTCAGTAAGCAAGCACGCATAACACTGAGCTACCAGCGCCCTCTTATGGCGGAAGTTATGCACTATGAGCTTAATTAAATGCACTTCCGGCAGGAAATACTTAGACTAACGGTTTCAAATTTTTGTGTATATGTATTATCAAATTTACCCTAAATTATTTGGATACTTGCGGTCGCCGCTGCGCCTATCAACAAGTTCACCATAATAATCAAAAATTATAGAGTAGTCTAAGAAAAAAAAAAATAATAATAAAGATAAATACGTATCCTGAAAATACAGCCTTCTACACAAGGTACATAATTCGGTTGTAGGGAGAACCTTACTATTTCTAGTTCAAAAGGCGAAAATCATAACATAAACAGCTCTCCAAAATATATTTTTTTCTTAGAGTATCATTATGAAAAAATGGAATTCTATACTTTTTGACTACTCTGTGAAGAGGAGTAATGGAAACAAAAATATGAACTGGACCATATAAGCATAACCTCAAACACATGTGTTTTAATCGATATGCTCCATGGATCGTTCACCATATTGCCAAAATAATAACAGGTTAAGTAATATAGTGAGAACATTTATTTTATTTTTTGTGAAACATTGAACGTCCTTGTATACTCTAATGTATGACTTTTTGAAATGGCCACACTTCGTTCCACAGTTCCCAATTTTCAGTGGAACGGCAGAAAGGAGGGAAAATCAGAGGGGGTCCAATAATTGCCGATTCCATATTTAAAGTAAAAACTCAATGAGGACATTACCTGTCCAACCCGAATATCGGCTGAAGAGAAGGATGGTTCTGGGGTGTGGGCTCAACTCAAAAACCCTAATAACTGCTGAATAAATTTATCGAAACCGAATTTAGTATCAGGATCTAGGAGCCTCTACGTAAGTCAACTGTCAATATTAGCGCAAACGGTCGAGAGAGGAAGCGAAAAAATAATTGATTAATTCATTCAGGGGAAGTACATTTAAGGTGATTCATCGACTTTTTTTTTCCATTTTTGGAATCAAGGAGTTGAAAAATATAAAATTGCTGTTAAAATAGAATTCCTGACCGGTTACACAACTTCCCTTTTACTTCGTATACCTGGGGAATTGATATTCCAGAATGTCTAGATAAATACTCATACCAATGGGAAAATGCACATATTTTTAAATTGTGTTTTTAATATTTTTAAGTAATCAGAAATATAACTAAAAATAAAGAATTTTTTTTTTTTTAATATTGTCTATTTTACAAAATATATATAATACGAGTGTAATTTCGGTTATGCTACCATCTTCAGCCACGACTTAACAAATACGGTATTTGTCATAAATCAGTATTTTTTAAAACGTGGCTTAAGCTAGTACTCCCATAAAACATACAATATTTTCAAAAAACATACGTTTTCTTTATTTTTTATTGTTTCAATATGTGGTCCTCGAATGCCCGCTGTACGACCAAGCTAGGGTGGAGTTGATTCATGGGACAAGATCGTATTTGGGACTAGATCTACGGCAGATGGTGACGGAAACTGACTACCCGATGTTCTGCCGATTCGTCGGCTCCTGGCGGGAGCAGAAACAGGCAATGTAATGATCCCGAGCTTTGCCTAAACGTAGACTGGGTGATGTTGCTGCAACGCAAGGCGCACCCTCTTTTAAAACTGAAAACTGTTTCAATATCCTGTTCTCTGTAGGAAATGCTAAGTATCAGAAATACGACTGTTTTGCAGAATAAAATGTTCTATTTCTGAACATTGTAAATCTTATTTTGAAATAAGATTAATCTTAAGGAATAATAAATAAATAAATTTAGGGAGACTTAACTATTTATTTTTTATACATAATAATTAATGCAGGACAAGGTAATTTATACTGGTTGTCACTATTGCAATAATATAATACAATATTAATTTAAAATAAACGAAAATGATAAAACAATGTACACTAACAAACAATGTGTAATACAATTAGAAATAACTTTTATCTAGAACAGTTTCAGGTGGAGAACAAAAAAATTTGAAAAAGGAAAAACAAAGGAAATAAGAGAATCGACATTATTTTTTGTACACAATTATTAATACATGACAAGGTAATTTATGCTGGTTGTCACAATCACAACAATATAATACAATATTAAATTAAAATAAATGACAAAAATAAAACAATATCAATTACAAATAACTTTTATAAAGAACAGTTTCAGGTGGAGAAGAAAGGAAATGAACAACGTTCAACGTTATTTTTTACCCTTTTTCCCACCTCGAGGTTTGGATGTTCCAGGTTCCTTTCGTTTTGTAGGCTCTTTCGTCGTTATAGTGTTTTTGGGTTTTTTCTTTGCCTGAAAATCATTAATATAAGTTATGGATAACTGGGACGTACTTACAAGAATAAAAAGGTTTAGTTCTAACTATTTCAATCCCTAGTTTTTGCCATAAATATTCTTGAAAAGAGAAAAAAAAATCCTTCTTTGAAACCAGAAGACAATTCTTTTGAAAAGGTTAGTTATAATAACACATTAGGCCTTTTTGTCTCCTAAATATGTCAATTTTTATGTTTGTTTGCGATCTGCCCATTCGTGCTTTTTCAAAACTATAAATATTTTTAAATTTTAAATATAGTTATCACAGATTTTAAATGATAAATTGTTTAACAAGAATATCTAAATCTACCTACCTAACACAATCTAATATCTATATTAATCCTTAGTTATACAAATAAAGAAAAAATATAAGTTTTTTTAAAATATTGTATATTTTACAAAATATATACAATATACGGTAGCAATACCGAAAGTACTCCCATATATTGTAGGTATATATTTTGTGAAATAGTATTTTTAGAAAACATACGATTTTCTTTATTTTTATTAAAAGTTTCACAATATCTCTGCAGTATCACTTACATACAGTTTTAAGCCACGTCACAAATTCAATATATTATATTTTTGTCTTTTTGAAGTAAAACATCATCTCTTGGAAAAAAAAAGGCCGCGATATTGTGTTATTATGAGTCCTCTTCTTTGTCAAAATAGATGTTCTTAACAATTTTCCCAAACTTACGACAATCATGGCGTCTTTGGTGGGATCATCTTCGGTCTCATCCTCTTCATCTCCTCCGTCTCCTTCCTCGCCCCATCCTTCTGTCCCTTCCTCCGGTGAGGTCTCTGTACTTCCTCCACCCCGACCCTTCTTTGTAGCTCCACTTACAGAAAACGGAGTCAGGACAGGACATTTATTGTAAGCTCTGGTAAAAGCAGCTTTCACCTACAAAATAAACAAATATAAATAATTTTATAATGCACAATATTATTATTTTGTGAACACTTATTTCCAGTAAATATGGTGAAATTTTACCTCTAAATAAGAGAAGTAAATGAATAAAACAATTTTTTTTTTAAATTATTGTCTATTCCACAAAAGAATGTAGAATAAACTCTCGGTTGCGACATTACACCATCATTAGGTTTAGTTATCAACTAAGACCTCACTAAATCTGACGATGGTGTAATGCTGAAACTGGTAGTTTATGTACAAATGTTTTTGTTGAATAGACAATATTATAGGTCGAGGCACCGGAGCAAGTCACCATTGGCCCTTACTTCTTCAAGAAAGTGCATGAGTTCGTGTAGCTCGGCTCTCAGGTGAGCATGTCAGCCAGGTAAAGCGAAGAACAATGGCAAGGAACAGGAGCTTCTTCGGCCTGAGGCATCATATAAGAAGTTGCCTCCTTACAAGGACAACAAAACTCAGGCTTTACAAAACATTGATCCGCCCCATTCTAACATAAGGATCCGGCTTGGACTCTCCAAGTCAGACACTTCTGGTCAAAGATCCTCCGCCGAATATATGGTCCAGTACGCGATGGAGAAAACTGGAGACGACGGGCGAACCAGGATGTCTATTCCCTCACTCAGGAGCCAAACGTTGTGAAGTTCATCAGGTTGGCAAGACTCAGGTGGGCTGGACATGTGACCAGGATGGACGAACACAAGATCCCGAGGGAGACGACGTCGGACCGGCTTTACGGAACAGGACGCGTCGGGAGGCCGAAGCTGAGGTGGCAGGATAGTGTGAAGTATGCGAGGATCTTGCTTGGAGTCCGACACAGGAGGGCAGCTGTACAGAACTGAGATAACTGACGGACACTGTTGGAGGAGGCCTTGACTCATTAAGTGGGTTGTCGCGCCACTGTGAATGAATGAGACAATATTTTAAATACTTTTTCACAATATGTCCGGGTTTCTCAACTTAAAAGAACAAAGTATTCTGAATTCTTATCGAACTTTTCTTCTCTGGAGTGTGTGTAATAAAACTTGTAAAAATAAGCCACAAGTACTTCATTATTGGCTTCAGAAGAACTACTTAATAATGTAAATGTTTTTTTTTTCTAATTAGTTTATTCCTCAACTTATGTAATATTAATGTCACCTTAGACTCAATGGATGAGAATGGATCGTTGAAGTTTGGCCA
Source organism: Aradus depressus (assembly GCA_963662175.1). Taxonomy (NCBI): domain Eukaryota; kingdom Metazoa; phylum Arthropoda; class Insecta; order Hemiptera; family Aradidae; genus Aradus; species Aradus depressus. The sequence continues at coordinate 42,946,051 of OY759215.1, forward strand.
CCAGGTGGTGAGTTCTATGAGAGACTCGAGATCCTCTCTGAGAAGATTGTACTCTCTGAGGACCGTGAGGGAGGCCTCCACACCCTCAGACCCTGAGGTGAGCAGAGGTTGGTAGATAGCCGCCCGCAGCTTGTAGCTGTAGTCAAGCTTCATCGCCTCCTTGGTCCCGGACACCCTAAACACACACAAATAGTATACTACAAAGTATAGGAGAAGTTATGTAATCGGTCAGAAACACGGTATTGAGTCAATGGAATTGCATTAATCCACCTGATTAAATGTCTGTAAACATGATAACTCTCGATAGAATGAACATATCGACAGGAAATATTTTATATGTGTATCCAGAACCCCATAAGAACAACAGCCAAATTGGCCAAAAAGTAGTAGGAAGCTAACTCAAAAACCAGGGAAAATTCAGAAGTCCCTCAGTAAGACACCAACTGATCTTCAACTAAATGGGTAAATTGGGTTCGGAGAGAGTGCAAAAGCTTTAATTAATTCGCGCTGAGGGAATTTGTTGATGACTTTTTAGGGTGAAGATCATTGCCAGTAATTCACTGATATTTTTCGAACTTTGTGTGGCATTCAAAAGGTCACATTATTATATTTTTTACTATTTTCATTTTATTTATTACTCTTTTATACCTATAGTATAAAGAAGTATTGTAATCGTGCAAAAATCCCGAGTTCGAGGTTTCAACGGATTTTCATTGCTTTATTACTACCTAATCAAAAATCTTTCTATGTAATAGTTGTAGAGAACACTGAAATACATAGTTTATATTCAATATGATTTTTCGCTGGTCGTCCGGTGTTTGAGATACATGCCGAAAAACATCCCAAAATGTCGTTTTGAAACACATATTTTTAGAACTTTCCTTCATTTACCCGAAAACGGTTAGCCCTATCGAAAAATTGGTTCTTATCACAAATGTTCCTTATTAAATTTCCAATCGTTAATAATTTGAGATAGGATCAATACGAAAAAAGATATAGCGCCTCAAACAATGAAAAATAAATTTCTGTAGGAAATATTTCAAAATAATGTTCAAAGTGTATCGCGTAGCAAAGAATTATAATTTTTTTAAAATTAGGTACTGGTATTTTTCATGAAAAATAATAAAAATGAGGAAGACAAATAATATATATATATATGATGTAGCCATTACAGGACTTTCTTATACCAACCAGTCACGCTTATAGACCGCTCTCTCTTCCCCTTCCCCTTCTCGAAATTATTTCATACTGACATTACTGGGTATAAGAATGTTGTAATGCTCTCAGGATTACGCTGTATAATGGAACAAAAAAATACCTCTGACGTCTACTCATTACTTTCATATACCCAGTAATGACTGTATGAAATGATTTTGAGAGTGAGGAGGGGGAAATATGTAAGCATGTATAAGAACGTTCTGTAATGGCCACATCACATATGTATATGTTTTTTTCATGTTATGTTACGAAGAGGGGAGTGCGAAGTTACGTTATTCAGGACAAAAATTGAGATCATGTTTCAAATTTGTAAAATTAAAAGGGCCATAGAGACGCAGAAAAATTTATTGTAAAAAAGCTTACACAAGGCCCCATGTTTGCTCTGTTATCACAAACCTAGAGATCGCGGTTTCAAAATAGTTTAGTTTATCTGGGAGATGAAATAAACTTAAGCACGCCGTCCTTCGGATGGGACGTTAAGCGATGGTCCAGAGTATGTACGATGTATAGTACTCGTTAACGACCCCTTCCTTAGGTGAATAAAAATTTAGGGTAGGCACAATTTATGACTCCTATAACAGAGTCGGGCTCCTGTCCAACAGAGTGACGAAAGAGCGCTCTGGTAGTAGGCGATATGACCTCGAAGTTGAAACCCGGGCATGGGTCATAATAACTAAGAAACCTACAGAAAATATCATGGTATTTACCATCCGTCAAATTTTAATTAATTAAAACATGAAGATATTGACACTTTCTACTTTGAAATAATGTAAAAAAACAACAACATCGAATATGAAATTATATGTATTTAAGCTAAAACATACGAATGTATATTAAATATATAAATTTAGCATATATAATCCTCCTAGCGTATTCCTAAAGATATTCAATGAAAAAGTGAAGAAAAGCAACCAGAAAACATGCAATATTAAACAAATCTGGTCTCTAACAAAATCGAGAAATGTCTAAGCACAACATATATTAAAAACATTGAAAAACATAATTCACTGTTGTGATGCTTCACTGTTATCTTCAGGAACTTAAATCTGCCAATGAATCTTCTCACCTGAGCCTTGTATGTGCATGAATTTCTTGAGCTAGTCGATCAAGTTTTCCACTTCTTGAATTTTTCCCTAGCCAAGCAGGAAAATTGATTTGAGAAGCAATATGACCCTCCAAGATCTCACCAGGTATGTAAGAACTAAAGGCGGCCTGAAAAATATATAATAATAATAATGAATACTTCATTCCAACTAAAATACAAATACATCTTATTGGAAGTAGTTCAGCTATCCTTCATAAAAGAAATAGAAAAAATAAAAATAAAGCGTATTTTCTGAGTAGAAGCAAAATAGAAAATTCCTTCGCGAAAAAATAAATGAAAATTGACAGTAAGAATTGAGGAAATAATAAAAACATATTAATATATGGATAAATTAATTGCTTTCTTTAAAAATAAATAATATGGAAAAATACACCACAATTAATCCTGACATGAGAGAAAAAAATTAATTTTTTAATTATTTTAAAAAGTTAAATTAATTAATTAAAAATAAACAAAAAACCCAACTACGAAAAAAAGTCTAATATAAACCCAAAGCAAAAAAAATGAAATTGTCTATAATAGCATCCGGTGTCGAAAAATAACAAACCACCAAATTCGAGAGAATGATGAACAATTTACTGACACATAAGCTTAACCCTGGATTTGTTTGTAAAAATTATAAAAAAAATTTGCAAGAACCGGGGTTCGTAGAAAAAAAAAACAAAAACGCGTTTTTCAAGTAATGACAGGCTAACTAGAGAAATTCGCGAAAAATAAAGAAAAAGGCATATTTGAAAGTCCTTAAGCGTCAAAAGTGCCCAGCACTGCATCATAAGCAAGGTAAAAGTATAGATTACGATAGTTTTTACTCTCTTAATGTCGTTTATAATACATTAATATTTTCAAATTTTTAATTTATTCAATTAAAAAATCGAATTTTGATTTTTGTCTAGAGACTGAAAATACTATTAAGACTGTATAAATATCTCAATTTGAAAAAAAATGTCGCTTATGACGTTTTACCGGGAAGATGTCTGCTCTGCAAATATTTCTGATGGGACATGGTGGCCTCTTTTTCTCAAGACCCAATTTCCCTGACTTTTCCGGTTTTCCAGGTAATATTTGAGTTTTTTTTCCCTAACTTTACTTTATATCATGAAAATATTAAAAAAAAAAAAAGCTCATTAAATTGACTGACGTATGTTTATCAATGTAAACAACCTATGTAAAAAAGTAATCTAAAATAAAATACGAATATATATGTATAGAAATCAACTCCCCTGTATGGAGAGAATTTCATTTTAGCAGTGTCTTTTCATTGGCCATTCTTATTCAATATGTGTACTCATTAAAGGATTTATTGAAATTCATTTAACTTAAAAGATTAATATCTCATGAACTATTGAACTATTCAGCGTAACGAGCTGGTTCAAAGTACATTTTCTTCTAACGATTCTGCAAAGCAATTTGATATTTGTCTCGAGGTTAGGTTAGGTTTTATGACTCATGCCCGGGCTTTAACTACGAGGTCATATCGCCTACTACCAGAGCGCTCTTTCGTCACTCTGGTGGACATGAGCCCGACTCTACTGTGGGAGTCCTAAATTTTGCCTACCCTAAATTTTTATTCATCTAGGGTAGGGGTCTTTAACGAGTACCTGACATCGTACAGGCTCGGGACCATCGCTTAACGTCCCATCCGAAGGACGGCGTGCTTAAGTTTATTTTACCTCCCAGATAAAATAAACTAAGGGCCTCGGTCGGGCTATTTGTCTCGATAAACGAAGCGTATTTTTCGAGACATTTATGTGAAAAAATAGCACTTTCTTAAAATAAATATTTATTGCAACAAATAAAGATTTACCTATTTCAGCACCTCTTCGATCTGGGTATTTAAAACAAAAATCATTAAAATCGGTTCCTAACTCAAGAACTTCCGAATAAGTCGAGAATTTAAACACATATTGACTGAGAGGATTTTCATAAGAATATAATTTGAATGAAAAAATTCCCCTGTTTTCTTCCAGAAAGTGGCCACCCTATCCTCAGAGTCCCAGGCAAGGCAGGCCTGCGGTCTGAGTAATAATTCGATGTAATTAAACAGTAATATTACCTGAACTGGGAGGAGACTCCAAGCACTCTGAGACCTAATAGCTTTATCAACTAGGTCGCCATTAGCAAGGCTATCAGCTGCTTGGGCAAACAGCTCCATTTTTCTCCTAATGGTTTTGCTAGAATATATATATTTAAAAATATATTTATGGGAAATTAAAATGAGCTATTGTAAAACAAAAGCAATACCAATAAGCATTCATTTAAGCAAAATATACGTTACTAATACAAAAGAAAGTTATATTTTAAAAAAAGTCTTATAAATTAAAAAATATATATAACAAAGCTATTATAACCATTGAAGTCTATAAAATAAAATAACTTTTTTAAAAATCAAATTGAGCGATTTCAAAATAATTGTATTTGGACTACAAATGTTCATAGTAAAAAAGTCATACAAGCAATTGTACAAGTTAAACGCATAACCCATTTTTCACAAGAAGTATTATTGAGACGTTCCATGGCTCTCGGTTGGCAATGGCTCAGAGCTTGGCACAGAAGCAAATAACTTAAGATTCAATACAATGATCTGTTCAATTAGACAAATCTTTACTATTAGGCGGATCATTATAAGTCCGAATATATTTCTGCGATCTGTGTCGATATAGTGAAAAGGTAATGAAATAAATAAAGGCGGATCATTATAAGTCCGAATATATTTCTACGATCTGTGTCGATATAGTGAAAAGCTAATGAAATAAATAAAAACAAAGAACATGTTGAACTTCTATATTTTCTAATTCCACAAAAATATATATGTAATAAAGTGTATCGGTTTCCGCTTACGTCATCATCGGCACAAAGTTGACTATGTATATATTTTTTTGTGGAATTATACAATATAATAGTTAAACAACTTTGTTTTTATTTATTTTACTCACTATATACAACATACAGATTTTGCGTTACATTTAAAGTGTAGTTTGGACATAGCCTCACATTTATAGTGTTGTTATTCTGCTACGCTAATAATTTATTTCTTTACAATGTTTTCCATTATAATATTTAAAGTATACGAACCAACCAACCTGGACTCCGAGTGAGGTTCAACACTAAGATAATTTTCCTGGACAAATAACGGAGCAATATTGTAATCGTAGAAAAATAAATCACATTTATCCTGGATTGTCATATTTTTGTGCTCAGACTCGCTGAATACCTTCCTTATAACATCCCAAGGTCCCTGTATACAAAAGTTTTTTTTTTTTGAGTTACAATTTCAACTTTTGATAATTTAAAATATACAAAAATTTAAACGTACAAGTTTCACATATTTATTGGAGATGGGCATGTTTAGACTATTTTTGGCAGCAAACATTGAAAGATGATTTAAAATCAATCTTATATCTTGATTTGTACTCTGAATTATATCATTCAATGTGTCTGGTTTTATTTTTAAGCCCTCTTTAAAGCATATCCCCATCATTGCTCCCTGAAAGCAGAAAAAGAAAAGAAAACAATAAGAACAAACAACTTATCTAACTTGTGTCTCTAAATATCCCACTCCCTTCTATGAAGAATAACATTTAGGGATAAGGGGGTTAAATCTTACTCGCGTTTTGTCCTTAGGTGCTTCACAGGTGCTGTGGCAAGTGTGTCGCTGTACTGCTGAGGTACGTGACCGAAGAGGAGTCCAGGCTAGTCCTGGAGCACGTCCCTCTGCCATGCCCGCTTTAGACGTCTTGGTGGATTTGTGGGGAGAGTGTTCGTGGATAATTGGAGAATAAGTGGATTGGCGTGATGATGGAGTTTGTCGTGAAAATTTTGATATCGTGTCTTGATAACAGAAGGTATAAATGGGATGTTGAGGTCATTATATAATGTGAGGTTGGAAACGTAAAATGGGGCATTGGCAATGTGGCGTAGTATGATGGATTGTAATGACTGAAGGCGTTGTATGTTTGATTTTTTGGCAGAAGGCTCTTATATATATGCTTTGCTTATTTGCGAGAGGTTAGATACATATATTCTCACGCAAATCTGCTCTGCAGTCTTGGGTCAACGTTCTTCTTGTTTGGTTCAACCGCCTAAATCAATTATTACCGCTTACTGTGTAGTTATGATAACCAAATAGTTGAACCTTCAAGGCCTCTACTTTAGGCTTCTCGACAAGCCACTTAATTTCACAGCATCACTCTTTTTAATAAAAACATAAAGAAAGATGCATGTTTTTTAAAAATATTATCTATTTCACAAGATATATTCTTTTTAAAATATTTTTTCCGTATTAATTTTTTTCTTACTAACTGTTCAAATGCCGTTTCTCCCATTTTAACATTTTTCTTATATCTTTTATTACCTTTCTTTCTATTTCCAGTTTGTGTGTATGTTTCGACTTTCCCATTACAATTAAAAATCGCATCTTTTCGTTGTCCTTTGTCTAGTTGTTTTGTCTAATATTCTCCTTAAGATATAAATGTTTCTATGTATGTTGTCTTTAATGTTTAACTCACTCTCACTCTATACATTCACACCAACATTTATCCTATTTTCTTGAACTTCACTTAATTCTAAATTTTCAATATGTTTCTACCACTAAAATATAGGGCTGTTTCTCCTCACTCTTATCCTCATATACACACTCGTATATATAATAAAAAACAAAATATAATTTAAAGAAAGGTTTTGTTAAATGTTACCCTTATCTGATCGGCCCTTGGTTTACTGAACCTCAGATCGAAGCAGTAGTTGGCGAGACTCCTGATCTTGGGGTGATTCCTGTCATTGCACATACATATAATGGGAACCCTCGACGTTTTGATCAGCTGTATCAGTTCTTGGACTCCACCCCTGTCCTCGTTCCCCGCCATTCCATCCACTTCGTCCATCACAAGAACATGTCTCATGCTCACATTGTCTCCATCTTTAAAAAAATAAAAATAAATACCATTACTTAGAAAATATGATTGTAAAAAGTCGTAGGAAAATTATCAGCAAAAATTACGTTTCCGACGATTCACCTACGACTTTTTCCTTTTTTTGGAGGGGGTTAGAAATCATGAAATTAAAACTGATATACTTGCGTTACATCCAAAATCAACCAGAAGAGTAATTTTTGACAAGATGGATAGTGAATTAGTAGCAAAAGTAATTTAGATCACATTTTTTGAGTTTTAGACCACTGTGCATAGTCCCTCATATATTTTAAACCGGATCGACCCCGACTAATTTGCTCAAAATTCGAGTGAACATTTATTTAACTGCAATTTTCATAGCGGTGTCGAAATTAAGCTTCATTTTAAGGTGTTGTATTTTCAATTGTGTTACTGATAATCACTGATCAGAGTTTTACACCACAGAACAACATACCAAATTTTGGAATTTGGTCGATATAGATCCAAAGATTGAATTTGTCAAAAATTCAAATACAAAACTCCCGTCATCATAATTTCAGAAGAAGACGAATAAATTATTGATATTTAAGATAAAATAAATATTTTTTTATTCTTTACTTGTAGCATATGGAGAGAGCGACTTGCTGGAAAGCAACTCAGAAACTTCTACATGAAGTAACTTTTTGCTTCGAGTATCAGAAGCGTTGAACTCCACAGTGTCCATATTAAGTTCTTTACAAACAAGATGAGCTGTTGTCGTTTTTCCTACAAATATTTAATAATATGTATTACAAACAAATTGTGTAATATTGATAATAATAAATAATAAATGTTATATACCAACGCCAGGGGGTCCTGATAAAAGGGCTGCTTTAAAATATGCTCCCGAGTCATCTTTTGCCCAAGGACCTAAAATAAATAAAGAAAATGTTTACCTATGTTTTATATGAATGAAAGAAGTATTGACGATTCTTATTATTCTTTTTTTCTTTGTATATTAAATTTGAATAATAATTTAACTTAATTTAAAAAAATCAGGCCAAAACAATAATTTCTACTATATTAATTTTTTTTAATTTGTCGCTATTAACAATTACTCGGTTTTTAACACTATTAACAATTCGAAATTTTTTTTCCGAATCAGGCAAAGATAATGGAGAATTAGGTGGCGGCATAACACAAAAACCATAGAAACTGCCGATGTATCGACACGAAATTTTACATATAATATATTTATCACTCCTCCCATTTATTTTTTACATTTTTAAAAGTAGGAAATACAGACGTTTCTGGAAGCAATCCCATCGTCAGTATCTATAATATATCTGATCTTCATGTTAGACATCAAGACAATATTGCCATAAGTTAAAATGTTTAAATATAGAGGTCGAATCAATAAATTCAATCAATAAGTTCTGTAAAAAGAAGATTTTGATTGACAGAAAAAATGTTAACATAAAGAACAGATACATTGCAGGTACTGATGATGGGAATACTTCGCGAAATGTCTGTAATTGTTAATTTTTGAAAAGTAAATGGGAGAAGTGATACTGTGATAACTAAATTATAAGTGAAATTTTAAAATAAAAAATCAACTATCCAAAAAGATATTTAAAATCTAAAAACCAAATCTAAAACCCCGTAAGGACAACATGCATTTGCGCACAAAGAAAATAGGGATTCGATGAGAGAGCTCAACTCAAATGTAATGAATTTTCCAACACGAAATTGTGTAAGAAAATTCTTAAGTCCCAGATTAAGAATAGTTTAGTTTAGTAGAAAAGTTTCGGGAGAAGAACAAAGTTGACTAATCCGCTCTAGGGAAGTGCATTGCCGGGGTTTCGATTTTAAAATTTTTTTAAGTAACGATTCTTTCGATCGGACAGATAATTCGTAAATAATGAGTCTTTCTCACGAATCTAGAGACATGGAGAAGATAGGAATGTGTGGCTATCCAAGAGTTGGGATTACAACTAGGTCTACCGTGCAAGACTTTCACCTGGGAGAGGTGTCCACCTTGGGAGGTTCTACAACAGCCTAGAGACATGGAGAAGATAGGAATGTGTGGCTATCCTAGAGTTGGGATTACATCTAGGTCTACCGTACAAGACTTTCACCTGGGAGAGGTGTCCACCTTGGGAGGTTCTACAACAACCTAGAGACATGGAGAAGATAGGAATGTGTGGCTATCCTAGAGTTGGGATTACATCTCGTTCTACCGTATGAGACTCGCACCTGGGAGGCTCCACTGTCCTAGATATATACAGAGGATGGATCATTGGCAGGTGCTGCCTGCCATACAACCTTCAGGTTGGCCAACCTTCCTCTCACCTCATTGACACACAACACATAACAGGACCCCAGCCTCCAATTAAAATAGATCACAATGAACAAAGGACACTAATATATTTTTAGACATCCTCTCTCTAGTATATGTTTCAAATTGTAATGTTTCTACTTAATATATAAATTAGTCTGTAAATCACCGTACTTCCCCAACATTTAATTAACTAAGTTTTCGTTCTCCCGCTGAAACCAACCTACTGATTTGGCTGAAAATCAATGAGTGCCTTACTCGTCCCTCACAATGCCCCTTTCCAGGTCAAAACGCCTATAACAAAACAGGGTTATCCCTGGGAGGCTCCAAAACGCTCGACAATTAGAAATAGTTTCCTCCAAAGCTCAAGTTTAGTAACACGAACTGCTTCAAATACTTACTAGGTTTCGCTATTTTCTTTTTCCCCTTTTGATTGTCATACCAGTTTTTGAGCCATTTAACCAACTTGTTGACGTTACTTTTCTCTCCCTGTTGACCAATGATCTGTTTTATTGTCATAGGTTTGTATTTCTCGACCCAGAGTTGAGACTTGACCGCAGTCGAGGGGTCAGGAATTTTCGAAACAACTTGCTTTTTGCTCTCAGTTGTTTGTTTGCTATCTGAGAAGCTCACGAGTTTAGGAGACCCATAAAAGGAGGTGGCTTTGGATGGTTCAACTTTTTCAATTCCATTTTCTTTCTTTGTCTTTTCCGTTTTTTTTATCTCATTTGAAGGAGTTTTAGGAGGTGTTTTCTCTATCTCTGAAGATTTCCAAAGTGTTTCCTGTAAATTAAAGAAAACAAAAAAACAATTAATGCACAAACAAAAAAATATTATTATTTTTGTTTAAGGAGATTCTGAATTAATATAATCACAGCATTACAGTCAATTTATTTTGACTTAAAAAAAATAATAAAAGTACTCTCATCATCATTATCTTTAATTTGTATGTTCTTTATGTTAACATTCCTTCTGCCAATCAGAATATTCCTTTTATTACATATTTGTTGGGTCGACCTTTATATTGAAACACCGAATCAAAATGGGAGTACTTCCCTAAACCTCTATAATTGGTAATTTTTTTTAAAAAGCAAAAATAAATTGGGAAAGTGTATGTTGAGATGAATGTATTATATATGAATCCAGGGTCTCTTTACACAACCCAAAAAAAAAGAAAAATGAGCCTTCATGTTATTAATTTACTGTCAAATGGGGTGAAAATATAAAGTATTTTTTTTTAAAGATTTTAGCCACTTTAGCTTTAAGCCATTAGCGTTCTGTAATAATTAGTCGTTAAACAATATTATTATCAATCCCTAATTTCAGTGCAGCTAATGTACGTTCCAACAGGTTCAAGACTGACCGAGGGATTTGTCAAGATATCTAGAGAAGTGGGAGAGGGCTTCCCTAGAAGAGTCATCTCTCAGCTGCGTACTTGAAACAGGACATGATGATGGGGATCATCTCACTGCTCACACAACTCAGACACATCATCAAACCGTCTACCGATCTTATGTAAATAGTCTCCTGACACCGCATGGTTCGTCCTCAGTCTGCATCCAACTTCTGGGTGCAGAAACATTTCTAAACCAGGGAACATGGCTAACTCCAGGATTATGCCATCAATAAAACTGACAAACCTGACTACTTTCGTAATTTTTCTGCCAATCAAATTGCAATCTTTGTTTAAAATGAAAAGAGAGGTGATTAGAAACACTATAAACAAATACAACATTTGTTAATAGTGTTCCTATTCAGCTACTCGACATTCAGGAATGAATTCAATGCCTCAACTAAGTAATTTTCAACTAACTTCAATAAAAAAAAAAAAAAAAAAAAAAAAAAAAAAAAAAAACGAAAATACGTAGAATTTCGAAAGGAACAAATAAAAGTATGGTGGAAGAGTCGAAAAATCGTGTCCGAGACAAGATTCTGATTGTACTACCCTCAAAACATAAAAACAAGTGTTTTTCCATGAATTTTCTTTCGTTCGCAATAACCTAAGTAAACATTCAGACTTTATAATTATTTTATTTAATGTTCTTCTCGATGACTCCAGACCTATTGATTTTGATGCCAATTGGATAAGGGTTTGTGGAAATATATGCAATTTTATGAAATTATTTTTCATTCGATATCTGTAAAAATGCATAGATTTGAATTATTCTTTGTGCAAATACTTGTTTTAGTAAAGACTGGTGTTCTGTGTGGTTCTTGGCTGATATAGATATGAGTCAGTTCGGGAAGGGGGTGGTAGGAGACTTAGGACCTGAGGGATTAATCAGAGAGACTGAGATGGCTGGGACAGGAAGGGATGATGATCCCGAAAAGAATATTGCGGAATCCTGAAGATGGAGACAGAGGAAGAAACTCCGGTTGCATTGGTTGGAGGAGGTGGAGGAAGCATGGCGTGAATAGATGAAGAAGTCTGGACGAGGAAAGAGGAATGGATGCAGACCATCGAGAACGCACAGTAACGCCAAGTAATAGTTATTATCAAATTGCATTTACAACGGGCAAATTCGATTGTTGAACACTAAACATTAAATTGTAGATTACCTTTTGAATTTGAATATCTTGAGATGCATATCCTGACGACTGACTCTCTACCTGAGGAGAGCCTACTTCTAAAGTCTTCTACAAAATTTAAAACAAAAAAAAGCTTTAAAAAAAAAACTCAAAAGGAAATAAGTAGATGATAACTTATTTTAAAAATCACCTTTTTCGACTCAGGAAATTGCAAGATCTGCTTTTCAGGAGAAACTAAATCGTCATCCTGAAATAAATAAATACAAAGGTAAGGATAAAAACACAGAAAGTTAAAACATAAAAGCTGCAAACAGCTCTGGTAACAAAATCATCCCAATACAACTAATATGAAAATTATAAAATTTCACAAATCTGTTCTAGAGAATCTACCAGATATATATCCTGAAGGATTAGTGGCGCAGTTTGTATAACACTAAAGCCCAGTTTTGGTCGCAACTTTTATCCAAAAACCAGAATGACTTTTTGTTTTTTCTCCTTGAAAATCATGTAATTAATTTCTCTGTGTGGTGAGTTTACTTGATTCTGGGACAGGTAGATCCGTATGCTCGTTACGGCCCGCGGAAGGATTAGAAAATGTGAAAACCTACATGTATTTTTTCCCTTCGGATAGTTAATTTAAATAGAATAAAAAATCAGCCAATAAATGTATTCGTAAGAGTAAAGGTTCTGTCCAAATAAGAAAGACAATAAGTACTCTATGCTCAATGCTCAAAAACAGTTCATATCACATATCAAGAAGTGTGTAGTGTTTGTGCGCTGCGCGCGCAACTGTTCGACACACACACTTACATGCATGCACATTAACGAGACACGCTCTGACACAGTCCCTACCAAGAGCTAATATGTTTACACATCAAAAATATTTTCAAGACAACTCTTCGATTATCCCGCACCTATTTGCCTATACCTGTTGTACAGGTTACAGACAAAAGAGAGTTCTCTCCAAACTTACCCCCTGAGTAGAAGATATTTCTTGACTGCTGATGTCTGACCTGGCAGACGGAGCGGGGAACCAGTCATCGTCAGAGGCCAACTGTTCTGCAATGCCCTGAAGGTCTACATTCAGATACCGACTCAGCTCTGCCACGTCAGTCTCCGGAGTCACCCCACTGCTTTTCTCCTGAAATGGCCAGAAAAATGACACTCGCAACTAGTTCAATAATCAATGAGGGTTGAGTCACTATGTTTAGTATTTCACTTCCTCAGCTATACAATAAAACAACATGTGTTAAAACAACGCGGTACTCACAAGAATTGATGTGTAAATTATCTGCTTTAGTTTCAAAAATTTGCTCTGATGCACTGGTATTGATTAAAATGTGTTTTATAATGTTATAACAGGAAAAGTTGTATGAGGAATTAAACTTTCAAATTTATTGTTCTTCAATTTCTTTTATACATGAAATTATAGGTTTGTGATAGCTAAAATAATTATATATATTTTTTTTATTACCACATAAAAAGTCGAATGCAGTCGAAATATATTGCACACTTTCTTATTCCATCAAAGTAGAAATGCTCCAAAACAGCTGACATCACATATAAAGAAGCGTGCAGTTGTGTATACGCTGCGAGCGCTAAGCTCTTAGCGAGAGCTAAGATGTTTACACATCAAAAATATAGGGGAAGTTATGTAATCGGTCAGAAATTTGGAGCTGAGATTTCACCGGAATTTCATGTTTTTCGGTTTTTTCGACAATGTGATACCAAAAAAAAAAAAGTGTATGCATGTGAACACGATAACTCCCGATAGAATGAATATATCGACACACAATTTCATATGTACATCAAGAACTTCATAAACACCTGTTGATTTATAGCGACGTCGGCCGAAGGAAGACGGAATTCAGTGGGTCTCAACTTAAAAACCCCAATAACTACCGATGTAATGAATCTATCGACACGAAATTTAGTAAGTTGATTTAGAAACTCCTATGTAAGTAAACTATTGATTATTAACCCAAACGATCGACTGGTTTTAGAGATGGAGTGAAAAGTTAATTGATAAATTCGTTTTGCGTTAGTACTTTCTGGTGATTTACCGACTTTTTTTCTTCTATTACAGAGAAAACGCCGTAAATCTAAGGAAATAACTGAGAATATATCTGTTTTTACTTACGAAAATAATGATGATTTCGTCGCTCTGATGGACAGTCCTAAATTTTGCCTAGCCAGGTGTGCAGAATAGGAGTCCTTTAACAAAAGCTAACATCGTGCAGGTTCTGGACTATTTTTTAACGTCCCATCCGAAGGACAGCGTGCTCAAGGTGTTTTCACTGCCGAGATAAAAATCCAAGGGCCTCACCCGGTTTCAAATTCGCGATCTTGAGCTCAGTAGACAAGCACGCAACCGGCAGAATAGCTCGGATTAATACTAGAATGATACCTACTTTTTATAATTATGAAAAAAAATAATAACTGACATGACAGTAGATACCTCTTTCTTTTTTGAATTAGGTTTTTCTTGCCGTTTAACAGGAGTTTTACCAAATATATTTGTAACAGCATCTTTGGAAACTTCAAAATACTTCGAAGTTGATTGATCATTGTTCGATTTTTTCTTCTTTTGATTCTCTAAATTATAATAATAATACAAATTGACATCAGATAATATGAATGAAATAGGCATTATAAGGAATCACAAAAAAAAATTAAATTGTCAAATGAAAGAAAGTTGCATTTGTTTTTCTTTGTCTATAACATGCAACTATAAAATCCATTCACTTACCAGTAATGTGTTTGACTGCAGTTTTACTGTCATCATCCGAATCGGAATCGACAAATACTCTCTTTCTACTTTTCTTTTTTGGGTTTTCAGTTTTACTCTTTTCTCCCAAATTTTTGTCTGACGTTTTTTTATTAGGAGGTGTTTTGCTGAAATAGGCACGAATGTCCTTAAACAATAATGAATTGTTAGTAAATTAATTAAATTGCTATGTCAATAACTATATTAAAAATGCACTCACCATAGGCATGATTAATACTCCAAAAATTCCAGTCAATTTAGGACAATATATTTAGAAATATCAGATTTGACATTTAGCGGTGCGTTTATTTTCATGAAATTGTGTACTTAAAGTAAAGAATAGTAACATAACCTAATCACTGTAACATTCTGGCGGGTTTCTACAACAAATCCACTCTTCAACGATAGAGCGCACAGCAAATGCAAATATTCAAATACTTAGAACAAAAGTATGTATACATCATAACATTTTTTCTTAAAAAATAAATATTTATTCTTATCATTGAAACGAGATTTTAAAATGGAAAAGGTATGTATTATTATATGAGGATGGGGGGCATATTCTGGCTGACAATGGTATCATTAGAAAATTGCAACTTACATTACTAGTTAAAAATTATTTCTCAAGCGTCAATAATCTAACTTATCTACGTAAAAGCAAGAACTATCTGAAGTCAAGATATCGACATTGATCTGTTCATTGAAACTATAATTTAGTTATTCTATCTTTCCAAGCAGTGTTGTCATGCCGCTCGTAAGAGGTTTCAATTCGAAAGGTTTTGATAGAATAACATTTTTTATACGTTTTTAATCCATAAACTAACATTTCTACTGTTTACTTAAGTGTATTGATTTGTTATTTTGTGGGAATATTCTTATACTATATAGAATGTCCACTGTAAGTAGTATTTCATTATAGTACTATGGTTTTATTACTATATTGTATCCACTGAAATATTACTATATATTACCAAGTATAAAGTAATTACTTTGTTTTTATTTTTCCTCTTCAAAGCAGGGGGATCAGAAAGACAGGAAAAGAAAAGAAAGTATTTTAGACCTGTCCAAATATTTGGACAAAGCTATTAGGGTTAAATTTTCTGGTGGCAGGGAAGCCGCAGGTGTTCTAAAAGGATATGACCCTTTGTTGAATTTGGTATTGGATGATACAACGGAATATTTAAGAGGTAACATTATCATCAAACAATCAAACATATCATTTAAATTCTTTAAGAAAAATTGTTAGTAAAATTTCTAATATAGTTTGTTCAGAGGCTTATTGTGCGTCAGAGGCAAGTCAATTTTTTTTTTTCTTCTAACAATTGGATTGTTATTACAGTCTTATATTATTGTTGTAAATTCCATTTTTTATAACTGTAATTGTTCCTATTTTCACTTTCCAGATTTTAAATTTTTTTATTGACAATCTGAGCAATCCAAATATGTATTATAATACTGTAAGAAAGTGCAGTGAGATGTTTTTTTCTATTTTTGTAGAAAAACAAGTTATATAAAGCAACTATATTTTCAACTCCTAAAATTTGACAATCCTATTTTTATTATTTTGGAACACTTATTAAGAACATTGGACATAAATTATTATATTGAATTGACTATTTTAACAAAACTGTATTCCCATTTTCCCGGGACTTAGCCGGGGTATTTTCGTATCTTTGAAACATTTAAAAATCAAAAAGATAGATGAAGGGAAACAACTTCACGCAATCAGTGAAAGCTCTCCGCAAAGCTCTTTAGATAATAATAGACAATATTATAAAAATTTCCCTTACGAAAAATGAAAGAACGTCAAGAAAAACATTCATGTCTACTATAGCCTTTAGGTTTACCGTGATTTTGCTATATCCATGGTACTCTTACCATCATTAGCCCGGTTAATATGGAGTAGAGTATAGTCTTGTGTGTTTACGAAATATGTGCTCTCCTAGGAGCACTCTGGAACAACGAGCCCGACGATATACTGCAAATGGGAGATGTCGTTTGGGCTATTGTGTACATTGTTATAAGAAATACAATTTTCCCTGAATTGTATGTTCTGCCAAATCAGTCATAACAGGGAAAATTGGCCTGAAATTTGTTTCTTCCTTTAATTTTCGTTTCTGACTGAACATATTTTGAAATGTCCGAATCCATATGTCGATATAGTGGAAAACTAATTAAATAAATTGAAACAAAGGCCTTGTTGAACTTTTATATTGTGTAATTCCAAAAAAATACATACATACATACTGTGGGCCAATTGGTGCTGACGATGCCGTAAACCGAAACCGGTACACTTTATGTAATATTTTTGTGGAATTGTCAAAGTTAAACAAGTTCTTTGTTTTTATTTATTATATTTTGAAATATCAGAAAACACTTGTCTTAATTTTATATTTAGAGTGCTATCATAAAATATTTAAGTAAGTAAATAAATAAAAGTCCTCCGTCGAATTATTAATGCTCCTTTCTATGTCACCAACAAGATGCTCCACAAAGATCTCAATATACCCACCGTCCAATCCCGATTTTCAACTTTTTATGATGAACTTTCAACCTATTCTAACCCATCTGCACAAGTCCTATCCTCCCATGCTCATCTTAATACCCCTCCTCGTCGTCTAAAGAGAAGATGGCCTCGGGATCTCCTTATATGACACTATCTATATAGGGAGTGTCAGCTCTGGCAGACTTCTCCCATCAAGTGACATTTTTATATTATTTGTTCTTATAACCATAATATTTGCCTATTGTACCTTATGTATTGTAAATAAAATTGTTAAAACAAAAAGTTGTGGCTCATGTCAGAACTTTTGACCATGAGGTTATATCACCTACTACTAGAGCGCTCTTTCTTCGTTCTGGGGGACATGAGCCCGACTCTACTATAATTAATTAAAAAATATTATCAAATACCGTCTTCACCGATGTCCGTTTGAAGAAGAGGTAAAGCAGTTTCTCTGTATAAGGTTTATTTTTGAAAAAAACTTGTATACATTATTAATTTTTTTAAAAAATTTATTTGTCTGTTTAGATGCAGACGACCCGTATAAACTGACTGAAGAGACGCGGATGTTGGGCCTGGTGGTGTGTCGAGGCACCTCTGTCGTCCTCATCTGTCCTGTGGACGGTATGGAGAGTATACCCAACCCTTTTGTTCCTCAGGACTCATGAGTACCTCCTGAAGACGACTCGACTATCTAGTCGAATTTATATATATATTAGGTTAATTTTAATTTAAATATATTAATTTTCTTTTTTACTGAAGTTTTTCTTTTAGTTGCTATCGTAAAATATCTAAATAAGTAAATAAATTATAACATGTGTTTTTATTCAGCTCAGTTATTATGACTCATGTCCGAACTTTAACAACGAGGTTATATCGCATTCTACCAGTCGCTCTTAAAATGCGAGGGCGCTGGTAGCTCAGTGATATGCGTGCTTGCCTTCTGACCTCAAGATCGGGTTCAAAACCCGATCGAGGCCCTTAGTTAACTTATCTGGGAGGTAAAATCAACTTAAGCACGCCGTCCTTCGGATGAGACGTTAAACGAAGGTCCCGAGCCTGTACTATGTCAGGTACTCGTTAAAGACCCGTGTCCTAGGTGAATAAAAATTTAGGTAAGCAAAATTTAGGACTTTCACAGTAGAGTCGGGCTCACGTCCACCAGAGTGATGAAAGAGCGCTCTGGTAGCAGGCGATATGACCTCATAGTTAAAGCCCGGGCATGAATCATAATAACTAACTCTACTTGAATGAAATGTAATGACCCTTTATATAAGTCATATCACAATTTTCTAATTTCGTACATGTGAAAATGACAAAACAGTTGTATGTGTTATTGTTTTACTGGACTAGACGGTGTGAGATGTGGAGGGGGGATCAGAGCAGAGGGTCGTTTCGATTTCCTCCTTCCAGCCAGGGAGGCCATACTCATGTTCCTCGAGGCGTCTACTACTGCCTGCCTCTTTGTGTCTGGCCACTCGGGCAGCTCTCGTCCACTCGGGTTGTCCAGAAAGTGGTTCACAGGGTACAGGGTGCTCATGTTGTTACACACCATCCCCTTCCACAGATATCCATTCACGTCCCCCAGCACTATCTCATTGATCGGCATGTTCGAGGTGAACGAACTGTGAATATTTCCAACCCCTGGAATGCTGTATATTCCTGTAATAATATATATATTTATTTTTTTTTTAACTTAAATAAACTTCATGCATGGAATAATAAAAAAAATATATGTGATATGGTTAGGACTTTCTTATGTCAACCAATTTTGTACAGATCACTTTTCTCCCTCCCCCACTCAATTTTTTTTCATACTAACATTTTTGGATATATAAAAGTAATATGTTAGCATCAGCGGTTTTCATTGTTTCATTATACAGCGTAATTCTGAGTGTGGCATTGTTATGACGTACCTATTACCATGTTATGGTTTAATGGAAGTAAATGTTATTATTAACACCCAGTAATGCCAGTATGAAATGAACGTGAGGGAGGAGGAGGAGAGAGAATAATCTGTATTAAGTTGGTATAAGAAAGTCATGCGTTGGTCACATCACATATGAATATTTTTAATAAAAATCACGAATAATAAACTATTTAATAATTCTTTGCTACGCGATACAATTTAAACAATACTCTAAAATATTTTAGATTCTTTGGGGCGCTTTAACTTTGGTCGTGTTGATCTAATCTCAAATCTGAACTCAACATCGTGAGGTAGAGTATACTAAGACGTCTTAGTATATACAGGGTGTAACAAGTCGAGAGGGCGATACTTAGGGATCTTATAGTAAACTTAATTCTGAACAAAAAAGTTCCTATAAACATAGGTCCGCAAATGCTTTGTTTAAAAGTTATAATAAAAAGACGCTAATACAACACTAATCACTTGAAAGTAAAGAGTAACTACAATAGTTGTTCAAAATGTCTTCCCTGTTGTACACATAATTGACACCTCCGGGCAACTGAATTTATGGCTGTTAGTACCTCTTGTTCCTGTCCTCTCATTTCGTCACAAGAGCTCTGAATCCGTTCAACCAGTTCTTCCCTAGTGTTTACAGATTGCGAATAATCGTTAGTTTTTAACGCCCCCCAAACGTAAAAATCCATGGGCGTTAAGTCGGGACTTCTTGCAGGCCACCTTACTGGTCCAAAGCGTCCGATCCATCTCCTTGAATAATTTCTGTCCATCCAATCACGAATGACTCTGCCATTATGTGCTGGGCATCCATCCATTTGAAACCAACTATGTACTCGCAGGTTCAATAGGATATCCTCGAGGATGTCCACTAGATCATTTTCCAATAGATTTAGCATTGCATCTGAATTGAATCGGGCAGGAAGAAATATTGGCGAAAGGAGATAGCGGTGAACATTCGCTGCATTTTATGCAAAACTGATTCACAATAAATGAGATTAGTTGCATTGAAGTAGAACCCAACATTCATAAACATGAATGGTATTGAACTTTGAATCCTATTCAGATCCTAAACCCTTATACCAATTGCAGGTATTTCTTTCTTTGCCCTGCAGTCTTTTTATTATAACTTTTAAACAAAGCATTTGCGGACCTATGTTTATAGGAACTTTTTTGTTCAGAATTAAGTTTACTATAAGATCCCTAAGTATCGCCCTCTCGACTTGTTACACCCTGTATAACAAAACAACATTTATAATTCGGCACAAATAAGTATCTACTTCTCCTTAATACCTTAAAAAAAAAGGCAGCAGGCTCCATTAAAAATATTCCTGTGACAAAGCCATTTAGCCAATTTATATTTGATAAGTACTTAATAAAAAATAAAGAAAACGTAGCTTTTTTAAAAATATTGTCTATTTTACAAAATATATCTGTACCTCGGAGATATAGAACACTGTTCATTTTTTACCAAAATAGAATTATTACACATTCGTATATAACTTTTTTCACTCTACCCAGATGTATAGAACACTATGTTCTAGACCAATTGTAAGGGGAGTTACATGCTTTTAAAAGAACACCAAGTCCAATTTCATTCAGAGGAATACAACACCATGTGGACTTGAAGTTAATTTATTTTCGATAAATAACATTAAATACAATGCAAAAGGAATGTACTGAAAACATTTTGTTACAAAAATCTAATAAACAGTTCAGGAAATAAATTTTTTTTAAAATGAAAACTGTTCAAACTGCTCTCCTGTAAAGTTAGGGAAATGTGACATAGTGTTCTATACCTCCGAGGTACAGATATATATGATAGCAATATCGAAAATATATATATTTTGTGAAATAGTCAATATTTTTAAAAACCTACGTTTTCTTTATTTTCAATTTATATAGTTAGTTATTTATGACTCAAGCCCGGGCTTTAATTACAAGGTCATATCGCCTACTACCAGAGCACACTTTCGTCACTCTAGTGGAGGCACACCTATTCTAGCCGCGGTGACACAATTACTCTGGTGGACATGAGCCCGACGAGAGTCCTAAATTTGTATTCATCTAGGAAGGGGTCTTTAACGAGTACCTTGCATAAAGGCTCGGGACCATCGCTTAAAGCGTCCCATTCGAAGGACGGTGACCTTCCCAGATAAAATAAACAAAGGTCCTCGGCGATCCTGAGCTCAGTAAGCAAGCACGCATACTACTGAGCTACCGGCGTCAATTTATATTTGTTTATTGAGAGTATTCTAGAGGTCCTAAGGAAAGCTATAAGTGGAAAAAAAAAAAAAAAAAAATACATAATATCTTTTAATAGAAAGAAGTAGTGGAAAATATTCGTTAGTTGGAGCCGTCCGAAAATTGGAGTATTGTCTCTATATTAATTATGAATGACATTCAGAACACATGAATTAGAAGAAGAAGAAAAACATTTTATTTGGACCAGTACTAAATATGTACTTTACACAAAATGAACATGAACAACAAAACATGAAAATTATAATTAAAACAAAAAGTCTTGGTACAGTCTTGGTTGCAGCCTGCGAGCTACAGGCTGGCCGAGACTGTAGTGAACCGCACCAGAGCAGGCTGGCAGACCTTGATGGAAGCTTCGGGTGAGTTTCTCAATGTGGGCTGCAAAAGGAGCAACTCCCAGTTCCCGATGGATTTGGGTGTTCCTGATAAACCAGGGTGCGTTCACCGCTATCCGGAGGACTTTGTTTTGGAATGTTTGTAATCGTGTTATGTTAGTGTGGCTAGTGCAGAACCATACGGGGCAAGCGTAGGTTAAGAGTGGAAGTATTAGTGTTTTGTAAAGTAAGGATGTGCATGTGTGTCTGAGTGGTGTATTTCTGTTTATGAGTGGGTAGATGAGCCTGAGTCGTGTGTGTGCTTGTTGGAGTTTTATGTTGATATGTAGGCGCCATGTTAGTCTTGTGTCAAGATGCACTCCAAGATAGCGCACACCCTGGTCTTTAGGATTCCATGGAATTGGGAGTTGGTCGATTTGCAGCCTTCTGAGGTGTTCTATCGAGAAGCGGCGTAAAGCGAACACCTTCGCCTCCGTCTTCCCACCGTTCAACTTAAGCTTCCATTTTCCAAACCACTGGCCGATCTCATCCACCTGGATTTGTAGGGAGTCGATGGCCGCTTCCAGAGCTATGTTTTGGCTGAGGATCAACATGTCGTCAGCGTAAGTCGCCAGGGTTGCAGAGACTGGTTCTGGCATGTCGTGACAGAACAGATCAAACAAGAGTGGACTGAGGATCGCACCTTGTGGGACTCCCGCTGATATCTTCTTTCTGGAGCTCAGTGTGTTGTTCACCCTTATTTGGAATGTTCTGTCACGAAGAAAAGAGCTAATGATGTTCTGGATGTATTGCGGAGGCCAGGTCTGTTTTAATTTGAAGAGCAAGCCCTCGTGCCAGACGGTGTCGAAGGCAGCTGCGACGTCCAAGAAGGCTGCTACTGTGTACTGCTTCCGCTCAAAGCCCCCCACAATGGTCTCAGCAACTCTCTGTAGCTGATGGACTGCTGAGTGGTTTGATTTAAACCCAAACTGATGGGCAGGGATGGTCCCTGCAGTCTCCAGATGACGGAGGAGCCTCTTGTGAATTATTTTCTCAAGAAGCTTTGAGAGGCTATTTAAAAGGCTTATTGGTCTATAGCTGCCTGGGTCGTTTTTTGCCTTTCCTGGCTTGTGAAATGTTAAAACAACGGCGTTTTTCCAGTCTGCAGGAAAGTAGCCGTGGCGAAGACAGGCGTTGAACACACTTGCCAGGTAGGCTATGCTCTTCGGAGGAAGCTTCTTCAGCACCAGGTTGGGGATGATGTCTTCACCGGGGGCCTTCTTGGTGTGTAGTCGTGTAATGTGGGCGTGTATTTCTGATGGTGTGGTATGCTGTATGGATGCTTCGACTGTGTGAAGTGTGTTGGAGAGGTATGATTGAACTGTGATGAGTGTTTCATGATCGTCAGCGTTTGTCGTTGTGAATTTATTTTCCAAATGGGTCGCCAGTAATTCGGTTTTCTCTTTGTCAGTTGTGGCAGTCATTTGTCCGTCAGTTAAGATGGGTAGGGGTGTCCTTTGGTCTAGAAGTCGTCGTGTCTCTTTCCATAAGTTGTTGTCGCCCGGAGTCATGTCAGTCAAGTATTTCCGATAGTTCGTGATTCTGTCGTTGTCAAGTTCCCATCGTATGCGTCGGGTCAGGCGATTCAGTTCTCTTTTCTCAAGGGGATCTCTTGTTCTTTGCCAGTGTTGTCGTAGTGTGTTCTTTGTACGGATCATATCCATTATATGTGTTGGTGTCTTGTTGTGGAATAGGTGTCGTTTGTCAGTGAAATGTCGGTATGTTGCTTCATGTACTGAGGTGTGTATGGTTTGTGTGAACGTCCTAACTGCATTGTCAATGTCGTCCGTCGTGCTATAATGATGGGGGACCCCGAGACAGTTCATTCCGTCTTCAAACGTGGCCCAGTCGATCTTCCCCGTGATCAACCTTGGAAGATATTCCTCCTTCTGTGGCCGTGCTAGGAAGGTGCAGATAACTGGGAGATGGTCTGAGTCTAAGTCGGTCAGTGTCTCGTGAAACAGGGGCAAGTTAAAGTTGTGTATCAGTCCTATGTCCAGTATGTCGGGTTGGTATGTTCGTTGAGTTGGGTAGAATGTCGGTTCTTCAGGTGTCGATATTTGTATCCCCAGGTTTTCTGAGATGGATTGTAGTCTAGTCCCGTTGTTATTCTGTCTTCTGCATCCCCATAGCGTGTGTTTGCTGTTGAGGTCCCCGATCATTATAGTCGGTAGTCCTGTGAAAATATGTTCGAAGTCAGTCTGTACCAGTCTTGTGTTCGGTCGATGGTATGCTGATATGATGTTGAGTGTGCCGGAGAGTGTGGTGAGGGTGACTCCAACTGCCTCCAAGTTCTGGAGAGGGGGAATGTTAATCTGTGAATGTTTCAGGTGTCGTTTGATGAAAATGCCAACACCACCGAAACGTGTCGGTCGGTCCAGTCTATATGAACAGTAGCCAGAGAGTTTGAGTTTGTCTGTCGGTTTGAGGTGGGTCTCAGTTATGCATGCAATGTCGACATTATATCGTGATAAAAAGTTGGTTAATGACGGTTGCCTTATCTTTAAGCCGTCCGCATTCCAGTTTAATATAGTTAAATTTTGAAAAGTTCCCAGATTAGGGTTTGCCATGATTCATCGAAAAAAGGTTAGTGAATAAATTGGATAAGAAAGCTTGGATGTGGGGGATGAATGGTTTGATGAGGTTCATGATGAGTCCAGTCAGGTCAGTCGTTGCCTCAGAGCTAATTCCATTGTTTGCAGTATTAGGTTGCGGTGGTGTTGGCCTACTTCGATTTTTGTCAAACCAAAAGTTCGTAGGTGGTTTGGGCTCCGGGGAGGTAGGTGCGTATGGTGGTGTATTGGGTGTGTTGGCTGAATGTGCGTGTGTGTGTTGCGGAGGTTGATTTGTATTAGTGTGAAATGTTTGGCTTGCGGTGGTGCCTGCGGAAATTGACTGTAGTTGCCGTTTCGGTGGTCGTTTCAGACAGCCTCCAAAGTTGGCGGTATGGTCGCCCCCACAGTTGGCGCACTTCGGTTTGTCAGTTTTTTGGAAAGGACAAACTTTATAATGGTGATTCCCTGCACACTTAACGCAGGTCGACTCAAGGCGGCAGTAGTTCTTGGTGTGCCCGAATTTTTGCCAGTTCATGCATTGAGGAACGTGCAGGGACCGGCGTCTTTCCTCCACGTGGATACGACTGTAATATAGTTTCGTAAGTGAAAATATGGCTTTTCCCTGGTCGTTATTAGTCAGTTCGACTGCGCACAATGGCGTGGGCATTTTGTCTCTATTGTGCAACCTGGTGACCGAAATAACTGGGTAGTGAGGGAGCAATTCATTTTTGACGTCTTCTTCACTGAACGCGTATGGCACACCTCGGAGAATCACCGATACATTTTTAGTTTTTGGATTAACATAAGTATAATAGTTAATTTTATGCGTATCGTAGAATTTTGTCAGGGCCCTAAAATCGTCTGACGAGGTCGCTTGAATTTTAATTTTTTCTTTTAGGCATTGTTTGGTTTCAAACGGTGATGTAGCCACCTTTAATATGTCAGCTGTTATTTCTTTTAGGTTATTGTAACCTATAATAAAAATTGGAGGTATTTTAATTTTTTTACTATTTTCGGAATTTGAATCGGCCGGTTGGGGCTTGGAAGTGTCTAAATTGGTTAGAGCGGAATACCTGTTAGAAACTATGACTGGTGAGTTGTAAGATTTATACCTCTTGGTGACGGCGAGGTGTGAGGCGGGTGTCTCCTGGTCAGGCTGGTCTAGGGTCCTCTTCTTGCCACTAAGGCCTTGAGGGTCAACGGCCATCGATGCTGTAGCCAGGGGCTGCTGTGGTACCTGTTTGAAGTTACTTGGCTGGCTGTGGCTGGCCGTGGGCACTGGTGCACTCTCTTCAGCCCAGGAAGAGCGCGCCCCGCTGCAACTCATTCCGTTTGGTGAAAAGGTCCTCTCCCTGATACTTTTCACTGTTTCACGTTTTTACAAACACAGTAAAAACCGCACTATTAATTATTTTTTTGAAGAGCAATTTTATAACACTATTTTTGTTTAACGTGAACAGCTGATCTCCAACACATGAATTAAATACATTATATATAAAATCAAAATTGTGTCTGTCTTTTTGTCCGGGGATTTTGTCCCAATTTCTTTTTACAACAATAATATGCGTTATATCATTAACTGTTTTATTAAATATTTAGCCCAGGTGAATTAGGTTTAAAGCGGCATCAAATCGAATTGATTTATATTTTCATACCCGAATATTCGTATTTGCCATCTTCCAAACTTCCCGTATACACAACATTATTGGGATAACTGATCTTGCCGTAAATTAACTTGTCTTCATCCCAATGACCCGTCAACATTCCTTTGTCAGCACAAAAATATGTTCCGCGGCCTGTAAGAAAACATAATCTTAAATTATAAAACAAATACTTTAATAGAAGGCTCAAGTGGACAATGGCTTGTGATCAGAGGTGAAAGTGTGTTCGTGTCGTTTGAAGAATAACCTGAGGATTTTCAGCCTCATTAAACAGATGTCTTAGAGTAGATTGCTTCGATGCTTTGGTTCTTACATCTCAACACACCAGGATAAAAAGTAAAGAAAAAAATGTGTTTTTAAAAAAAATATTGTCTATTTGACAAAATATACATAATATGGGAGTACTTTCGGTATTGCTACCATCTTCATCCACGACTTAACAAATACTAAATGGGCTAAAGCGTGGGGCTTCGGTCTCACCATGGTTGTGCGGGTTCGAATCCCGTCCGGGAGAGTTTTATTTCGTTGACCTCTCCCATGCATCGTCCATAAAGCCAAATAAAAAAATAAAATAAATGTTATTCTATTAAACTTATATCTTCTGATGGTTCTGTTTACTTTATGTATTGTTAGTATTTTGAATAGTAAAAGATACTTACCGTGTCGATAGATACTAGTTGGGGACTTCGCATGGAAACCCCCCACGTACAGATCCCCATTCCAGAACTTAAAAACACCGTTTTCACTGACAACATTGCTTCCAAGTTTTTTCTTTATACTTGGATAGATCATAACTACTATTTAGTAGTCTAATACTATTTGGAAAAAAACAATTTTCATAAAAAAATTATTTTACATTTTACTATAGATCGATCACATGTTCAAACAATATTTGATTTTTACTTTCTTATACCAAATAGTATAAGGAAGTATTGTAATCGATCCGAGATCGAATTTTCAGTATTGGCTAAATATTTTTCAAGATGCCTTTTATATTAATGATTAATATATCTCTTCATGTGAAAATTGTATGGAAAGCTGAAACGCACATTTTATACAAAATACGTATTTGGAAAGGGAAATACGTATTTCGTCCAGTCTGCGAAACGAGTGCCGAAAACTGTCAAAATGGTATCTCGAAACCCATGTTTATTTGCTTATACTTTTCGTATAAGGAAGGACTGTAATCGCGCGAAAACCCGAGATCTTGTTTTCAACAGAATTTCACGTAACAAAAGTCTTCTGAACAGGTTTTGTCCATTTTGTGATGATGTCTGTCTATGTGTCCGACACTGAAACTTTGTTGGCGCAACAACTCTGAAAGGGTTGTAGCTTAATTCTGGGCCCAAGTACGGATTACAAGATACCGCTTATGTTTATGATCCGAATAAATACCTCTTCAAATAAATAATTGTAGAGAAAACTGAAAAGCACATTTTGTATGAAGGCCGCGCAATTTATAAGTTACCTGCCGAAATCTGTTTTTAAAATGATAACATGAAACTCTTTATTTTTAGACGTTAGCTTGATTTATGTAAAAATTGTTTCTTATAAAAAATGTTCCTGACAAAAATCCCCAACTATCAAAATCAGATTTATAAGACCAATACGAACAATGTTATAGCACTCCAAAGAAACTACAATACATTTATGTAGAAACTAATTCAGAGTAATTTAAAAATATATTTTAATATAGTTTGGAAAATAATTAGATTAGATATATGTAGCAATTAGTTGAAGGGGAAAACCAAAGAAGTAAAATTGTATATTTTGAAAATAAATGTGTTTGTGTGTGAAGCTGATTCATTTACTTAGATCAAAATTATCAATTGTATTAAACTCACTTATTTATTCACTTAAGTTAGATCAAAATATTTATCCGAATTTGTTAATTACCTCTGTCGAGTAGTTCCATGTTTCAATGCAAGACACTGAAAGGTTTATAGTTGTCAACTCAACCTCCTCATATGGCACCTTTACCGGAACAATGACCATCTCTCCTAACAGTGGCCTATTGAGCTTAGGTCTGTTTCCGCAAGAAAATTAATTAACTTAGACTTATAAATTTTTCTGATCCAGTATTTTGCATTAGGTCCTTTTTATAGTCGAAATATGTATAATTTTTGACCAAAAAACGTCTTAACCTGAATATCGAAATTTTTTGAGTTAGGTCACTGTTCCGGTAAAGGTGCGATATATAACGAAGACTATCTTACTATCTAAATATAAATCACAGAATCATCATATACGAGTATATGCATTAAGGCTGATTTGACCAAAACATGAGTTTCTTACAACCACTACGTTTTTACAGACTCCTCCTCTCTCTCCCTCCCCCCCTCTACCATTCAAGTTAATTTCTCCTTTATTTCAAATTCGCATTACTGGATATAAGAAAATCACTCTCTGAATTACGCTGTACTCAAAATGAAACAAAGAAAAACGGCTATGTCATAAATTTCTTACGCCCAGTAATTCCTATTAGAAATTAATTTGAGAAGACGGAGGGGAAGGGGGATAGATCTGTAAAAACATGGTTGGTAGAAGAAAAGCATAGATTTTCACAAGTACATTCAGAGTGGTTGTACTTTCCAGTTCGAATGATTCTATGTAATAAACTGTGTCCCCTTTTCTAATAAAAATCAATAAATGTCCTCTTATGGAGAGTTATTATTAAGCCGGGTACAGACGAGCGACTTTTTATCGCTGCTACAAAAACTCGCTAATCGCTGCTATTTCGCGTAGCAGACACAATAATTGCAAATACTTACATACGGTTTATTTTAGCAAACTTTACACATATTCAAACCCCGAAATACGTACATTATCTTCACATCACTTACCACATAACTCACACAAAGGTTGAAGAGAAGATGGAACCGCGACTTATTGCCATCTATATTTATCAATATTTTTCACATTATTTTCTTATACTTTTATTACCACTGTTACTATCCATCCATCAAAATGGTCTTTCAATTCCTTTTTATTCATTTTATTTGTTTATTTTTTTCCTAATAATTAAGATAAATTTTCGCCACGAGGACCTACCACTGGGTGGCCTTTCTCTCACACGCTACCATATCTATACGTATCATCATAGATGCTGGTTGTTGCACCCTAGCAACAGTTCTTTACAAATAGAAGACAAAAAAAATCTTAAGTGTTACTTTTCTAGCCGTTATATCGCCTATAGCATGGTCATGGACCATCGGGCGCAAGTGGTTTCAACCAATGAGAACAAAGGGGACATCCGGAAAATGCTCCAAGGAGCCCAGCGCCTTTGACGCGAGAGGACGCAAAATGCATGTCTGGTGCAAGAGGAGTGAGTCCTGTTCTTTGTCTATTTCAAAACAAATGTCTATAAATATTTCATTTGATACTAACAACGAATAAAATCAACTATAGTAATTTTAAAAGTTCGTAGTAAAAAAAGAATTAACGATAAATGTAAATTTTTAACAAGAATTGTAAAACAGTATTTAATATTGCTTATTACATACAAGATAGGTACACGTTTAATACACATGCCCAAATAAAGGGATTTTAATAATGTTAAAAACTAAAAATAACAACAAAACAAATAATAATAAATAAAAATAAAAACTGTAAAAATACACACATTCAAAACTGATTTATGTATTTGGTTCGGCACTCCAACCAACTAAAAGCCATTAAACTCTCATTCCAGAAAAATAATCATAATAAAAAACACTGCTATCTCCACCCAAGTATTTGAGCTGCCTACATGGTGGAGAAATAATGTGATTGTTGTGAGCAAAAGCTTTTAAAAAAATAATAAATAAATAATAAAAACAATAATGTCCAATTTGAAAAATATATATATTATTAATAATAATCAGACTAAATGGCAACTAAGCTCAACAGAATAGTGAACAGAACATCCTTTAAATCGGCACACCTACATTCCCTAATAACACTTCTTCTTTTTTTTACTTTATTATATATTTTTTTAAATATATTCTTTCAAAATTAAATATACTCTATATACATTTATCATCAATTACGTAATTTTCTAAAATATATTAATAACAAAAAGCTAGAAATGTTAGTGAACTATGTATAAATTGTATATATATTTATATACGTATATAGTTTATTTTTTACTTAACTTTTTTTTTTAATTACAAGAACTAAAAAGATAATACAATATTTACACACACATAACAAGCCAGATCTTAAATACAAATTACAAATTTGCAACATGAACAAAAAAAAAATTATAGGGTGTTTCATCTTCCAAGAATCAAGCGTGTTTCTCAAAATTTTAAAGAAACGCAAAAGCTATTAGCAAAAATTAGTTAGGATAAATCCCAATATAATGAATAGATCGAAAAGAAATTTTACATGTGTATCAGAACTCCATAAGGACGTCATCTAGAAGGAGTATATATGGGATCTTCTTAAAATTAAAGAAATGTTAGAAATACATTATTACTGAATCTATACTTTCTTGAACTTATTTGGAATAGGTTAAATTGTAGAAAAATCCGACAAATAGTTTTTGTTTATTAGAGTTAGTTGTTCAAATATGTGCCCGAATCCAATAATCCTGTATTACAGGTCCGAATTATAAATTAATTTACTTCTGAAAATTAAGAATTAGATTAGCCAGCGTTGTCTTTTCTTTTGACAATATTTCACTTCCACGTTCGGCCCTCAATGAAGAAGTCAGTTAATTGTGACCCAAAAAAGGGACGGCCAAGTGTCCCGAAATATTATTTAAAAAAAAAAAAAAAATCCAGGAAAAAAAATTATTATTATTCTAGAGATTCATATCATGAATTAATTATTCGAGTAATGTAGGGTAATCTTCGCAAAGCCAGGAGGATCACTTTGAATTCGTAATTCCTGACATTGTTTTTTTTTTACTTAAATCTGCTCCTCCTAAAAAAGTAAATACAAAATAACGACTTTTGTATAATTTCCATTTTATTACAATAATTAATATAAATAAATAAAGTAGAAAAGCTAAATGAATATAAAAAAAAAAAAAAAATGAATTAGTGTAAATATGTGAAAGAAATAGTGGATTGTATCTTGGTGTGAAATTAGTCAAATAAAATCTGCTTAATAGATTTGTTTGAAGTGAAATTTCACATTAAAAGACGAGAAATATTCCACATCGAATATTTTTTGGAGAAAAACGCATGAACTTTCGAAGATGGAACACCTTAGATAAAATTATAATAGAAAACTTAAAAGAAAAAAAAATATATGTTGATAATATAAAAGCCTTAGCGTACTTTACAAGAGAGCATATTTGTAATACTAGTATATAATACT
The DNA here is from genome assembly GCA_963662175.1 of Aradus depressus. Classification (NCBI taxonomy): domain Eukaryota; kingdom Metazoa; phylum Arthropoda; class Insecta; order Hemiptera; family Aradidae; genus Aradus; species Aradus depressus. The sequence continues at coordinate 42,977,456 of OY759215.1, forward strand.
AGTATATATATATATACGTAGAAATAAGAATGCTAAATTGGCTGTATTGTGGAGAATACAAAAGTTAATGAGAGAGTTAAAGGCACTTAGTTATCTTATGGTAACTTCTTCATGCCCCAATTGCAGTTTAAATTGCATTCTGAACTATATAATTTTGAAAATAAATAAAAAGAGATAAGAAAAATAAAAAATAAAATAAATAATACTAAATGTGAACAGCCTTTTAACTCCAGTGTCGATCTGTCTGTTCATAAGTTACACAGCCTTCTTCACTTAAAAAGTAAAAAAAAAAAAAAAAATCAAAAGATAATTACAAAAATAGGTGGCGTATGGTTAAGAAGCTGTAACCATTAATCCAAATATTTAACTATTTTAATATATATATATATATTCACTATTCAAAAAAAATGATTCCAAAAATTGGCATAAGAAATATAGATCGGTAAGGAATAAGAAAGTCTTGAGGGCCGTTGGGCGCCAATGGTTGGACAGACACAAAATGATGTATTTTGTTTTTGTTTAATCAGATTATGTCTCTAACAAAACCCAACATAATTAAATAATTTAAACTTTTTCATATTCAACAAATATTTGTCACTTGAAATGAAAGTTAATGTTTTTATATTTTTGCACGATGCGGTGAAAAAATATTAAATCTATGAAATTTTGCACTCAATTTCCCCGATTTTTTTTTTTGCAATTTCCAGGTCTAAATGTAACTAAAAAACATAAATTATCATTAGAAAAAAAAAAAAATTTCCACAAAGACAATATTAGAAAGTTTTAATTTCCCTGATATTTCCAGCCTTTTTTTTTGTATATAATTGTATACTTTTTAATTGATAAGAACAAATCCCCTTGTAAGAACATAGCTAGTGAGATATTCACGAAAAATTGTCAACAATTTTAATTTTAGCTCGTAAATATAAGTATAACTTGAATTTAAGGAGAAAATTGTAGATAAAACAAACCAAAGACAGTAAGTAGCCTCAGTGGAGAAAAGCTAGCTGCCAACAGACTCTCCCAGAGTATCATTTAAGACTGATCAAAAGAAAAGGAACGTCCATTCAAAGAAATTATGGTAAAGAGAAAACTTCAGATAATGGAATATACTGCAACGATTTAATAAAAGAGGAACTTGGCACTTAATTATATAATACCATAAAACCAAATCCAATACCAAAAAAATAACAAAATAAATAAGTTTCGAGATTTTACGACAGTATATGTTACAAGTTCAGTGTTTCTTTTTCTTTCCTTTTTTAATGTACATTTTGAGTTGCGCAACCATATTACAGACTATAGCAAGATTGATGTTTATACGAGTATAATATAATTACAAAAAATTATTGAATTAATTAATTCCTTCATTTGTTATTCCTCAGAAATGATTTACGGCGACAGAAAAAAAAAAACGGTCAAATAATCATAAATTCTCAAAGATTTTTCTGATTTTCTATTCCGAGAAAAAAAAAATTAAAAAAAAAAACAGAGTTCCTTTATTTTTTAGGTGGAATTGAACGGGTGGGCTAAGATAGTGAGGTTGTAATAGCATTATCTACAATTTTAATATATTTCAGTATATCTGGAATACTTGCCTATACATTTAATGAATCTTTCATTCACATACACTCTAGGATTAGGACACATTTCAGGAAGAAATCCCGCTTTTGTTCGCAAACCTTCCACAATTCCCAAACTCCAAAGAACCAATTGCGCTGGAATATAAGAACCATTTTTTTTTTTTTTAGTGTAATTTAATTATTTTTTTATTTTGAATATTTACAATCGGTGAATCACCATAAGTAAATGAGATGTCGGTGATAAAAGAGAACAATAACAATATTATTTTTTATGAAAAAATATTTGACAACTTCCTACTATAATATCTAATTAACTTCAATGATATAAAATAATAATTATAAATAAACACATCGAAAAAAAAAAGTATATATATAAATAAATAATAATAAGAAAGTAATGTATACTTGGTATCACATAATTTAAACGAATAGAAAATACATTGTTCCCACTTATTGTATTATAATTTGATATACACCAGTTATTATCAATGCATCCATACCAACACAATTTTAAGTGCCGATATACACCAGTTATTATCAATGCATCCATACCAACACAATTTTAAGTGCCAGAGAGGATAAAAGAATATATATACATACGAACAACTAACATTGTATTTTGGTGAATTATATGCAAAAAGCACCCTTCTTCCTTGAACCATGCTCAAAATATTACAAAGGAACGCTTATTTTTTTTTGAACACTATTTACATAGCAACAAACCGGAAAGTACTGTACACATTAAAGGCTAACAATAAAATATAATTCAATAATAAAGAAAACATTTTAAAGGTTTATATGCAAATGAATAGAAGAAAAAAAAACATTCAAATGGCAAAATACGGAGGGAGAGATCAATTCAAGTTCTGACAACAAAATACTAATTTAAACTAAAATAATAACAAATTCAGACAAAAGATGTGAAAAATAAAGAGGAGCTTAAGCTACACCTATCAACACATACGCCACAATAATGTTTTAATAAATGAAAATAATTCACTTATTTAACACTTACATTAAATCGATTTATTTTTTATTTTTCTTGTTTTGTTTTTTTAGAAAATTTTATATATACTTTCTCAAAATAAATTAACTTGTGGTTAACACAATTTTACAAGATTATTCATGTTAAAAATTAATATATTTATATAAAATACAATATAATGCTTACAATGAGACAAAAATATTTTAACTTTTAACAAAAATATCAGAATTTGTTGTATAGAGGCAATATTTAGCACTCAATTGAAGTGGGGGGATCCCTGAATCGGAAAGGGCTTTCTTATTTAACGACAAGTGCGAAACAATATCTTGGTACAGTTCTTTAGAAAGCGAACACCAATATTGGACCATTTAATGACGTGAACCTTCCATATATAATTTATATATATATATATATATATATATATATATATATATATATAAATTATATAACTATAACTATATATATGTTCCTCGGAGGTAAACAACACTATGTTGAATTTTTACAAAAATGAGATTTTATATTTTTAAGCTCATTGCAGAGGTACACTTAGTACACAAAGTTGAATATCATTTCAGTAAATTTTAAAGTAACACTATGTTCTGTTTAGAATCTAAATAATAATTTTATATGGTTTAGTGGAAGAATTACCTCAAACATTCTTTTGTTTACCATAAATAAAAACAAAGAACTTGTTTAACTTTTATATTGTCTTAATTCCACAAAAATATATACAGAAAAGTGAACCGGTTACGACTTACGTCATCCTCATGTATATATATTTATATACATATATATTTTCGGTTATTTAAACTAATTTAATTAAAAAGAGATATTGAAATAACGTTCAAAGGACAAGCTATGAAGATGAAAATTCACGTAGACAGACCTTCAACAGGAGGAACAGACAGACTCTCCTGATACATATCGTAGTTGTGACATGGTGTAATTTACGTCCGAAGTATAGATATATATTAAAAAAAAAGAAAAAAAAAAGAGAAAAACAAAAAGCGTCACTCGTTTTTTTTTTCTTTATACATTTTTTGATAATTAGAAAAATAAGGATACTATATATTAAGCAAAATTTTCCCCCAAAAACGGGAAAATATATTGAGGCACAAAAAGGCACTAAAGTTGGGAGGAACTATATTGGCCGATCCAAAGGTCCTAGGATCCTAGTACCGTATGTGTGGCAAATATCGCTTATCCCTAGGAGTGGCTTCATGGTAAATGGTGCAGATCCGCTACAGACTTCCTCACAAAAATTATACTTTTCTCGACCAAAATTTTGAATATTATATAATATTCAAAGAAAACGAAGGCAGTGTTTTTCAAACATCTTTTTATTGTTTGTGGACCGCATAGAGGTGTACACGATCTACATATCACCGACGAACTTTCTAGTGTATATTTTATACATGAAATAAATAGAAGACATTAAATAATTCCATATTCCGTATTTTATACATTTTATTGGGAGATAATTACAATTTATACATTCATTTTCGTAACAAGGCATAAAATTACAAATATAAAGATAACCAATGATATTAAATGGATAAACCATTATTGTAATTTACATATAATAAAACCAATTTGGAAAGCCTACAACCGTAATTTGTAAAAAAAAAAAAAGTCTGTCGACTAATTCTACAAAGCTTCCTCCAATATAAACCTACTTTGAATGATTGTTTAATTTATAGAGTATTTTGTTGAGAGGAAACTTTTTTTTTTAATTACAAATTTGTGATACAATCGAGAAAAATCTTTCGAAAAAAAAAAAAGAAAAGTTTTAGTACAACTACCCTTAATCATTTCCCGATTTCGTTAAACTATAAATAGGGCCCTCTACATGCCGAACCGAATTTATAAAACTTTCATAAAAATCAATGGTTTTTGAGTCAGGCATGTGCCAAGGAGTTGGGGGACAAATAGACACGACACGGAACAAACAGTTTAGGTTTTGACCTATACGCAAAGTTGTGAAAGACATTTTGTAATCTAAGAAAAAGAAAAAAAAATTACGCTTTGAGAATCGATCAGTTTCCTCTGTCCTTCGGATTTGCCCACAAGTATACATAGGTTTAGTCTTGTATCTTCAATTCTATAATGTAGAAGAATAAAAGTTTTAGAAGAGTTGGTCGAGAAAAAAGAAAAGTGTTTATATTTAATGAAAAAAGACCCCTAGCCCATCTCCATACTTACTGCATCACAGCAGAAACAGCCAATCAGCTAACAGATAATAATATGTAATGTGATTGGCTGTGGTGTGACGTCGCATCACTGTGTTTTTAAGCCCTTAGGTCACCCACCAGACCCCCTCCCCCTCCCTGTCCGTCATCCCAATGAACATCTTCCAAGACTTGTGCTAATATCTACAATTGATAGCTTAGGGTGGGTTGAGAGGGGGGGAGGTAACCACCCCGACCGGCCAATAGGGTCGCTCCTTCTTATCAATATAATTAAGGCTACACGAAAAGGCTTAGGTCAGACGTAGACAGCGCCTTGATTCTCATTGTCATCCAAGCTAATTTTATTAGGATAGGGGGTGGCACCTCCATCATCGAAAAACCTCCGAAACGTGAATTCGAAGAATCCGTGGAAAGGTTTGCCATTGTCCGTAAGTTCGTCCGACTTTGAGGAGTCGGAAGAAGAGTTTCTCAGTTTGTCTGGATCCACGGGATCAAAGTTGGACGTGTCCGTTGAGTGTTTGATCCGGGGGATGTGCGGTGGGGAGTGGCGGCGGACCCCCTTCTCGAAGTCGACCGGGCTGAAGAAAGTATGCGCTTTCACCTCTGCTGCGTTTTTCCCCAGTCGCTTGTCCGCAGAGGTGCACAGCTTCAGGATCAGGTCTGTCCCCTCTGGAGAGACGTTCGCAGCTTTCGGGAAATGAAGCGTCGTCTCCCAATTAATTACCTGAAATTATATTACATAAATTAATGATTCAAATCTCTGTTTATTTATGATGAGACATTTATTAGGAATTTTATTTGATCCAAAGGATATGAGTATGAGTAAAGCATTATTTTTTAGTAGAATTTTAAAAGCGGATTATTTTGTTATGAGACGGCTTGGCTGATCTCCAAGTCCAAATGGGTTTCACAATGTCCTTATAAATGTTAGTTTCGTTGGGCATATAGCACCTTTACCGGAACAGTGACCTAACTCAGAAAATTTCAATTTTCAAGTTAAAACGTTTTTCCATCCAAAATACTACATAATTTTACTAGAAAAAGGACTTAATGCAAAATACTGGATATTTTTCATCAAAAAGCAATAATTTTCTTCCGGAAACAGAGACCTAAGCTCAATAGGCCACTGTTAGGAGATAGGTCACTGTTCCGGTAAAGATGCGATATGTCAGAAATTCTATCAGTCTTTTCAGTATTAAAAGTACACTTTTCATTTCACGTCGAACGTAAATAGTGTGTCGGCTACATGCTAGTGTTTAGTCAAACAAAAGCCCCAAGCAGTGCATCGTCTTTTTCGTGTTTCCGCAGTGCGTTGCAGAGGTGAACGGGACAATTTTGAGATTGGTGTAAATGTCAACTGTAAGATAGGGCCAATGCGAAAGATGATACAGAGCTCCAAAGATTGTACAATAAATTTAAAAGAAAGAAATGGTTCGTTTGTTTTTCTGACTACTACCCGAGCTTTTCAAATTCGAGGCCTTTCGCCTACTACCAGAGCGCTCTTTCGTGCTCTGGTGGACATGATGTGCATGACTCTACTGTGGGAACAGTAAACTTTCCCAACCTAGGTTTATTCAACTAGGTTGGGATTATTTACGAGTAACTGACATCATACAGGCTCGGGATCATCTCTTAACCTCCCCCCGAAGTACGGCATGCTCAAAGCTTTTTCACCTCCCAGATAAAAAAATCTTAAGCCTCGGCCAGGTTTCGACCCGCGATCTTGAGTTCAGTAAGCATGCACGCATACCACCGAGCTACAGGCGCCCTCAATTTATTTCAACGGAAATTTTTCACCTCATTTTATTTCTATTACTTCAGTTCAAGAGTAATAATATTACGTATATATTATAATATAGTAATAGTAATAATATAGTAATAGTAATAATATTACGTATATATTATATACGCGCAACTGAAAAAAAAAAGAAAAAGATAAATGGCAATACATTCATATTGCTGAATATAGTGAGAGCCCTTTTGGGTTGAACCTCTCAATGAATTGAATAGAGACGAGGTAGTAATTCAGGTACCTTGAACTGCGTCTCGGCGGGTGTGGCGGCGAGGAAGGGGGGTGACCCAACCAACATCTCGTAGAGGATGACCCCGACTGACCACCAGTCACAGAGCTGTGTGTAGCCGGTCCTCAGGAGAACCTCTGGGGCTATGTAGTTGGGGGTACCGACGAGGGAGTGGGCCAGACATCGCTGATGCTCCCGCCTCCGCCGCCTCTCCAAAGGCTTCAGTTGATGGCACCGACACTCCGCCTCCACCCACTCCTCGTTCGGCTCCATCGAGTCCTGCCGACCGTGCTCACCTACGCAGACAACACATTAGACAAAATAAACAGACAGACAGTTTATAATAATAGATTGATATAATTAGTTAAATAAATGGGTTGGTATTGAAGACAATGCTGCACCGCGATAGCACGGGCAGATCGCGTTAGATAATTTAACAATGGGCTGGTATTGAAGACAATGCTGCACCGCGATAGCACGGGCAGATCGCGTTAGATAATTTAACAATGGGCTGGTATTGAAGACAATGCTGCACCGCGATAGCACGGGCAGATCGCGTTAGATAATTTAACAGACAGTGCGATTGTAATGACAACTTACTGCATCGTAAATATAAATTATTCTATATTATCATTACATTGTGTTTGGTTTGTTTCAAGTATATAGTAAAATCGGTAGAGAAACTGATACAAGGGACACTGGTCTATATTTTAAAACACCATAATAAATTAGGCACAATTTTGAAAAAAAAAAAAATAAAAAAAAATATATTAAGTTGATTAGTAGTCCTACATAAAAATGTGATAATGGCTATAGGGTTCTCTCCGAGGAACTAATAGACACGCCGCGCAAATTTTCAGATGAGATAAGATAAGTTACATAGAAACAAATTGAAAGCAAGCTTACTCAACATAAGCACCTCACTCAAGCTCAACTCGGACCGCTCCTCTATAATGCAGCAATTTTATTATGTATAATGAAAAGAGTTAACATTTCAAAATGTTAACTCTTTTCTGTCCTCTTGGGATTCGAACCCGGACTTTCATTCACGAAACAAGCACCTTGTCCTATTTATTAATAAGTACATTAACTTATTCATCTGCCGATAACGTATTTCGATGAACGACTTACAGGGTATTGGGAACTTCAGGTTCTTAAATTAATTGTTATCCAGCTAAAACTATTTTTACTTTCTTATACCTATAGTATAAAGAAGTATTGTAATCGTGCGAAAAACAGAAATCGAGTTTTTAATGGATTTTCACGTTTCAAGGTCTCCTGACATACGTTTTGACCATTTTCACGATGATGTATGTCGGTTTGTGCATGTGTCTGTGATTGGAAGTTGTGAGCTGTCTACTGCAAAAAAGATTGTAGCTATGAACTTGAAATCAATGTGATCAGATTTCGGCCGAAATCAGCCGAAAATTGAGACCAATTTACTCCGGGGCCTAAAGTACATTTTACAAGATTATGTTTATGACCTAATCAAAAATCTTTTCAAGTAATGTAGCTAACATTCAAATACTTATTTTATATAAAATATGATTTTTCGCATTTTTCGTTCGGTTTTTGAGATACATGCCGAAAACCGTCATGAAATGAAGGTTTAAAACACATATTTTTAGACGTTTCCTTGATTTAAACAGTTAGTCCTAACGAAAAATTGATTTTAACCAACAATGTTCTTTATACAATTTCCAATCGCTAATAACTCCTCAGATTTGAGATAGGATCAATACGACAAAAGTTATAGCGGGACGAAAAATGTAAACTAAATGTCTATAAGGAATTTATCGCTCATTTGCTGCAACGAGATAACTCAAAAATGGGTGTTTTAGAGTTACGGGCATAGGAAGATCCATTGTCACATATACTTTTAGAGGGTAGAACGACACATCTGAGCTTCAACTGCTCGCCAAGAAAACAATTATTGCTCCAAGAATGTCATAATTCAAAGTGAGGCTACTTATGAGGTTAAGGGAGAAACCTCAGTAAGGACTATAGCTGTTACTGTACATTCTCTCTTCTTTTATATTGTATTCTTTCAATAAAACATGCAGATAAGTTATTTTCGAATGAATGCATCAAGTTATTACACGTCAAAAGTTTAAATTTCTCCTTCTAGAAAATCACAGTTTTTGAGTAATGTCGCTGTTGCAGCAAATGAGCAATATGTATGTTTAAATCGTCACTCATAGAAACGAACTTTAAAATAGAGTTTTATTATTGAGTTTTTTTGAAAAATTATAAAAATAAAATGTAAGTGATGTAGTCATTAACAGACATTCTTATACCAACCACATTTACAGATCACTCTCTCTCCTCCTTTCCCTTCTCAAAATTATTTCATACTGGCATTACTGGGTAAAAGAATGTCTAATCTCAGGATTTCGCTGTACAAAAAGATAAAATGAAACGATTTTGAGAAGGGGAGGGGGAGAGAGTGATCTGTAAGCGTGTTCCTGTAATGGCCACATCACATTTTTTTATTTTTTTCATATTCCGACAAGAAAACAACTGACAAAGATAATTACATTAATAACCAGATGTATAAACATTGTATATTATTATAAAAGGTGATAAGATCCATTTTTTGTGAACTTATGAAATTATAAGAATTATTTGAAAATTACCTGAGAATATGGAAAGGAATGTTTCCCAACATTACCATAACAATAAAGGAATTCTTGTACTTAATGAAAAAATTACAATTATTATTTCTTTGTACTTTTATTATAGAACTTGTTTTCCTTGTGTACTAAATTGAAATTGACTCCCATAAGGGACAGCAATTTCAAATTTCGGTCTCACCAATTCAATATTTTAAAACAAAACTTAATAGTACAAACAAATTGTAATAGAAGAGTCTGAAATTTATGTTCATTCAATAGGTTGGAATGAAAATAAATGTTATTAGTAAAAATTAAAATAAAATAGAGAAAAATAGGGACTATATGGACATTTTGATTACTATATAACTTCTTTATGAACTCGCATTATATAACTAAATTATAAAACATACCTCAAACAATAACAAAATATGACGAGTACCGGATGTTATTAGGACTTTTCCTCAATTTACCCCCCACTGATTTTTAGGGAGGTTGCAGGATTGTACTGCTTCACTAAAAGGACTGAGGGGAGAGATTTAACATTTTATTCTTTCGAATAAATTGAAGATAAGTACCATACAATATATACTTCAGGAGAAGCTGTACTGCTTCACTATGAGGACCGAGGGAAGGGTCAACATTTTATTCTTTCGAATGAATTGAAGAAAAGTACAATATATACTTCAAGAGAACCTATACTGCTTCACTATGAGGACCGAGGACAACATTTCATTCTTTTGGATACATAAACATCACACAAATCATATCATGTTTTCGAAAGAATAGATGTTGACCCTCCCCTTCGATCATTTTAGTGAAGCAGTGGCTAAAAGTAGCCCCGATAAAAACAATACTCTCTCATTGGCATGCCCATATGGACCTTTGTTACTAACCAACAACTTGAATATAGACATTTTTATTTAATTTTTAATAATAATTATTTTCATTCTAACCAATTGAATAAATATAAATTTCAAACGGTACTTAAATGTAGAAATGTTTTATTTTTTGTTCTTAAAAATTGAATTGGAGGGGCTGAAATATAGATTAGATAATGCGGGCCCGGGCCCAAACGAAAGTCCACCCTTGATCTGTACAGGGCAAGGTTTATCATCTTTATACTTCAGATGAAATTCAGTACCGGCTCTAGACTCACAAGTGAACAGGAAAAACAATAATATTTGTCATAATTACGCATAAATTATATTATAAAGACATTTCACAGGAAGTGCTATTATCACACTTCCACCCATTGTTCAAATTTAACCTATTTTGAATAATTATATAAAAAATATATGTGATGTGGCCATTACAGGACTTTCTTATACTAACCAAGCTTACACATCACTCTCTCTCTCTCCCTTCTCAAAATTATTTCATAACACTGTACAATGAGACAAAATGAAATGATTTTGAGAAGGGGGAGACAGAGTGATCTGTAAGCGTGGTTGGTAGAAATTCCATGGCCATATCACATATATTTTTCTTAATTTTTCAAAAAACTACCAATATTGTATTTACATAAACCATAATTTAAAGTGCTATGAGTTACGATTGAGAAATTACATAGGTAGATATATTCTTTATAGACATTTAATTTACTTCTTTTATCGAGGTGATCCTATATTAAATCAGAGGACTTATTCCCGATTGGAAATTTTATAAGGAACATAACCGTTTTTGGGTAAATCAAGGAAACGTCTAAAAATATGAGTTTCAAAACTACATTTCAAGATGGTTTTCGGCATGTATCTCGAGAACCGAACGACCTGCGAAAAATCATATTTCATATAAAATAAGTATTTTAATATTATCTACAACTATTACTTGAAAAGATTTTTGATTAGGTCATAAACATTAGCTGTATCTTGTAAAATGTACTTAGGAGTAAAGCGGTCTCAATTTTCGGCGGATTTCGGCCAAAATCTAATGAGACCTAATTAAAACATCTGACCCCTTATTCCAAATTTCAAGTTCATAGCTACAATCGTTTTTGCGGTAAGGAGCACAGAACTTTTCAATCACAGATAGACGTAGACAGACATCATCGCGAAAATGGTCAAAACGTATTCAGGGGACTTTGAAACGTAAAAATCAGTTGAAACCTCGATCTCGGATTTTCGCACGATTACAATATTTCCTTATAATATAAGTATAAGAAAGTACGGGTACCTACTAATATTAATTTAAAAAAAAAATCTACTAACCATTTCTCTGGTAGTATTTTGAGTTATGGGTCCATCTGAAGCCGGTACAGAGGCCGAAATCAGTCAGTTTAATGTGCCCATCGCGATCAATCAAAATATTATCAGGTTTGATGTCTCGATGAATGAACCCCATCTTGTGGACACTCTCAACGGCGCAAGTCAGCTCCGCTATGTAGAACCTGAAAAGTAAATTGCTAACTTACTACAAAACAATTTTAATAAGAAAATAATATTACGAACTGAATCATTTATGTAGGTCAGTAGGTAACTTCATGTATTCATAGTTGATCTAGAATGGCCTGGGACAAGTTTCATCTTGTAAGCTTAATATTCGAACTTACTTATTGTTCCTTCCATAATAGATTTTTCTTCGTCTGTTTATTTGTAATCAAATAACCTGTTTCGTTAGTTTCGTGTTTGAAAGTATTTTTTTTTTTTTTGTATGTTTTAGTTATTTTAATGTGTCATTCATTTAAAGGTTTGTTTAAAGTTAAAATTATCACTTTTAGAGCTTCTGGTTAGCTCAAGAATATGGAAGTATTTCACTAATAGTACAGTAAATTCTGGGCTTCAGTAATTCTATATATGTATATGTTGCAGTCAAAGTATGAATTCCAGTGAATGTATACATTAACTAGTCAATGTATACATTGACTGAATTCTCTAGTCAAAGTGTACATGGATGTATACACTTACGTCTATGCCTTAGTGAAAGTATAAATAGCTAGCATTAATAACATAAATAGAAATATTACAAAAGTTGGGGGCGTATTTGCCGGCGTTCCGCCGGCGGGACGATATATCTGCCCCTCCCGTCGTTCCTATATTTGAAGTAGTACAGGTTCTAGCTTATAATTAAAATCAGCTTTTATTCAAAAGATCCATTTTAATATTGTTTACAAATGTTTATATTTTATGTTATTGTTGCATCTTTCCTAGATATTTATATTGTAAAATAAATTTTGAAGTTTAGTTTTAGTTTTTTTTTTTTTTACAAAAACCTTTTTTTTCATTTATTTATACTTTCACTAAGGAACACTAGAAAATGTATACATTGTCTAGTAAATGTATACATTCTCTAGCAATAGTGTTCATTTTTATAATCAATTGATACTTTCACTAAAACGGCTAGTTAATGTATACATTGACTAGTTAATGTATACATTCACTGGAATTCACACTTTGACTGTGACATATATAAGAGATTTTGAAAGTCAGTCCTCTGTTTTATGAATTGTGTTCGTGTATGTAAGAAAATATGTAAATAGTAGCTTTCAGTGTTAACTTGATACAGTTTCTGGTATTCGGTTGTAAATTAACGTTTAAAATGTAAGTAATGTTGTTTCTTTTCTCTTCAAATTTTGAGTTTGACAATTTTTTTTTTTTGAACTTGTCCGGGATCATTGAGCATGTATGTAGTAAGTGATGCTTGAATAAGTTACCTGGCCAATGGTTCTTCGAAAATGCCAAGCTTAATGAGAAGCGACATGAGGTCTCCTCCAGGGATGTAGTCCATCACAAAGTACAGGTTATCTTTATCCTAGCAACAGATAACATATACAACACACATGTAAATAATAATAATTGAATGAAAGAAATGAAATTTAAATACAACGGTTAGCTAGCATATATTATATAATAATACGGCTAGCTAGCCCCGTGATCTCTGCCCTCTTAAACCGCCATATTTAGAAAAAACTACTAAACAACTTCTTATGCTTCACTGATCTTATCCTAATATTAGAATTAGACAGTATTAAAGACAATGTCGTTAAACAAGTTCTATGTTTTATTCGTTTTCCCACTGACCGCAAAGATGAATTCGGGCATTGATCGTGGGGTAATTCAAGAGACTGGTTTGTGTTCATTCGGGGACAGCTTTTGACTTGTGTGACATACGTCACTATAAGTCAAAGATTCATTTTTCAAAGATGTCAGCAATAGCTCCTTAAAATCTACCAATCACTCCTAATGAAGTGACTCACTGTACTTTCAATCTAAGCTTTTCTACTAAAACAACAGGAGAAAAAGGCAAATAAGGCCTACCTGGAAGGAATAGTATAGTTTGACGACCCACTCGTTGTCGGCCTCGGCAAGGATGTCCCGTTCTGCTTTGACGTGGGCCACCTGGTTCCGTTTGAGCACGTCCGCCTTGCGGAGAGTCTTCATAGCGTACAGATGGTTTGTGTCTATTTTCCGCACCAGGGTCACCTCCCCGAAGGCCCCTACCCCAATGTGCTTGATCTTGACAAACATAGATTTGTCCATCTTGGCCCGTTTCAGTCGGATGTAGTTGGACTCCTTCTGGGACAACATCTTCCTCATCTGAGCCTGGGCCTCTTCTGACAGGCCAATCTTGGACATCTCAGTTTCAAGCTGGATTCTCCGAAACACCCGCTGTTTATGCGATTTGATCACATTCTCAACGTGCTGTTCCATGAAGAACTTGAAGGCCTGCGGTGAGTAGTTGCGGACCTTGCAGTCCCGCCGCTCCTCCTCCTTCTCCTTGCTGATGTTCTTTCTCTCCGGGATGGGGGACTGGTGGTCTATCTTGAAGGGCCTTCGTCCCTCCCCGTTCTGCTGCTGCTGTGGGTTCCCTGGAGGTTTGGCTACGGAAGAGGAGGCTGTCGGAGGGAGAGGTGGTGTTCGCTGGCCACCTGAGGTGGCTGGCGATGGACTCTCCGCCCGCGTATCTCCACCCGGCGAGTACTTACGCTGAAAAAAAAGGAAAGAAAAAAAGGAAATTACAAAAAATGTTTTTTTAATTGAATAAGAACCTTTAGATTTACACACCGACTTCAGTTCCAAGCTTAAAAAGATTCTGAAGCAGTAAAGTTGGTAACTTCTATAAAATAGGTTTTGGTTTAACGTTCAACATTTTCTGTTACTAGAAAGAATAATACCATCTTTGATGGTGTTGCATAAAATAGATGGTATATATATATATAACACAGAAAGTGAATGTTGTTACCTGGAGAGGATGGTGAACAGAGGGGGAAGGCTTAGGAGCTGTCCCACTTTCAACAAGAGTAGCCTCTTCGCAGTAAGGCTGACCCACCGTCATCCCTCGCTGTGCTGCCAAGGCCTGCATCGTGCTGGCATAGCTAGGCGGCTCTGTTGTGGGCACAGCTGGCGTGGGAGTGGGAGGCTTCCCCTGCTGTTTCTGTTGGATGGAGGATGCGTACGAAGGAGGCGGGGGCTGGGCGGCGGGCGGTGGAGGAGCGGTGGGCGCTATGGCGGTCTGCAGCACTGGCTTCTGGACCTGGGTGCTCTTCACCGACTGCATGATGATGGGAGGCTGGGTTTTGGCCTGCCGGGCTCCCCACGCCTGAAGCGGGGTAGGCCGGGCTACCGAGGTAGGAGTTGTCGCCCCGCCCACCGTCACAGGACTAGGGGAGCCGGCCGAGGCAGGACCCGAGTAGATCCCCGAGGAGGGAGACTTGCGGTAGTCCTGCTGGGTGGGGCTCTGCCTGCTCTGGATGGAGGCGGTATAGGAGGGCGGGGCCACTGGGAGGGGGTAAGGGGGTGGAGGTTCACTGCTAGGGTAGAGGGCTAGCGCCTGCATCTGCTGGGAGAGCTGCTGTTGGACCTGGGCGTTGTTCTGTACCACCATGGGCTGGCGGGACACAGGACTGGTCCCCCTCGTGTTGGGCTGAGGGGCTGGAGACATCCTCTTGAGAAGCTGCGGGTAGGCATGCGGGGGCGGGGGTGGAGGTGGGGTCCCACTGGATCTGGGAGGGGGTGGTGGGGGTGGTTCGGGGAAGTTGCTCGGAGAGTATTGCCTGGCTAGCTGGGGATGTGGGATCAGCTCCGCCAGCTGCCGAGGGCTGTCTGATCGGGAGCTCCCTGCCCCGCTGTCCAACGCCGGACTTCCCCTGTGAAGGTTCAGTTCCCGTTCCAAACTAGGCTTCCGCATCAGTTTCGTGTTCAACACCGACATCCCTGAAAATAAAAAATAAAATATGTAATTAATAATGTCAAGAAATATTAGTTTAATCATGTCAGTTAACTAGCAGGGTTCACCGGATGTTGCCGGGGAGTAACATTGTTTTTATAATTTGATAAAAGTACAATATTGTCAATAAGAAAAGTGTGAACAGGTCACACATTGAAGGGTTACGTACATTGCGTTGTGTACTAATATGTATTTAATAATTATATTGTTCTGAAATATAGTTTTCCTGTGCCACTGCATTGTTGTATCAAGCAAATTTGACGACTTCATGTTTTTGAATCTCATTCGCCACATGTATATGTATAGTGAAGAGTAAAAAAAAAACATTTTAAAGAATTGTTAGAGAGTGTAGTTCCTGAGATAGACCTCGCAGCTAGAGTACTGTACGAGTTCTTCAAAAATGAAATCATGAACAAATTAGGAATTTCTTCAATGTTTTCATATTAACTTTCTCAATAGCACTAAAAACAATGAATGGGATTTAGATCTCGAGTTCGTTATACACTGAACAATTGAATATAAATATTATTTGAAGCATATCTTTGAGTAACCTCTCGGAATTCTTAAATGACCATCATAGCTACATCTCATAACCTGAAAATACTTTATTTTGTTTTTCGCTTAATATTTCCTGAGTATCAAATTATTTTATGCTTTAATTTTTTTGCAAATTTCAGTAACATAGCTACAATATTTTCCCAGATATTGGTAGAGACAGTTGTCAAACACTTGTTAATTGGGCAGTCTTCGATCTAAGGAACACTAAAAAGATACCACCCGATGCGAAACATCATGCAATAAGAACTATCTGAAAGAATATGTTCATGTACTCAGAGATAGGATTTTTCATAAATAAATTCAATGAGACCCATAATAAAATGAACATGACATGCTGAAAATGTAAAATTCAAAGATATTTCGTAGCATAAAGTTTCATTTCGTCACCTCAAGTGCACAAAAATGTAAATTCCTTTGTAATAATGAACACATCAATTAGTCGATATCGATAAACAGTTTTAGTGTTTTTATTAAGTGCTATTCAATTAGTAGTATAAATGATATGATAAGCAGCCCCTTACGAAACCGAGTTTTTGGGTTCTTCAAAACATAATGTGACTGAGGTTACTAACTATAAGGGAAGGCTATAGCAGTAAACTCTAAAAAGCACTTTAAAATTCAATTTTTTTGATTTTTCCGTGATCTACAACATGAAGAGAACTCGTTCTTTTCCCCTCTAGTGCTGCCTTATGCCTCCGGCCTCGGATCCACTTCCACTCCGATCTTTCTCCTACCATCCTTTTCAGTTCGTCCAGCGTGTACCCATCATTTCTATGTATCCATCGTACTTCCAGGATCCGTTTAGTTTTTCAGTGATTTCTGGCTCTGTGCGTGTACCAATTTAATTGCGGTTTCTCCAGAGTTTCCTTTAAGGGCTTCACCCCAGTTTTCCCAGATCGTGTCGTTCCTCATACAGTCTCTTCTAGTATTTCCAGCAATTCTCTGAAGGAACTTTATTTCAGCGGCCCACTATGAAGATGTGCGAATTTTCAGATTTATAGGCGACGTGGAAGTGCCTCAGAGAGTGTGTAAATGAGTTTTGTCTTTTATATGTGTATAAAAGTTATATGAACCTAATTTTATTGTATATATTATATTAACTGTATATTTTTATCATGACGTTGAAGTAAAATAAGTAATACGTTGAATAAATACATGAAGAAGTGATGAAAAATATGTTACCTGTATTGGAGACCTTGGAGAGTCCGTTGACGGTGTCTCCCTGGTGCTGTTTGGCCAGAAGATCCAGCGCCGACTCGAACCTTCCCCCGGCCATCTTCAGGGCTCGCAGAGAGGCGTCCTGCCAACAACAAGACATGTTTTAATAGACAGCACTTGCGGAACCATATAAAATATTTAAAGGTAAAATAAGTAAAGTTTGAGCAGTGATATGACAGAGGAGAAAACTAGGAGACTAGGCTCGGTATCTTCGGAACCGGGTAGAACAAGAAGGAAAAGGAGCCTAAAATTATCAGGGTTCACTGGATGCTCAGGTCCCTAGGTGTATACCATGCCATTAGATAAGATAAAAGTAAAGAGAATCATAGAAAAAAAATTACATGTGAACACATACATTTCAACGACAGGCTGTCATTAAATTTTTTTTTTTACTTTCGCTGGCGCTACGGTCCTTGCAGAACCTGGGCCTCCACAACGATCTTCCGCCATTCTTCTCTACCCTCGGTCTGCCGTCTCAATCTTCTCACACCCATCGTTCTGAGGTCGTCCTCCCGGGTGTCCCTCCACTATCCTCCTCGGTACATGTCCCAGCCTTCGCCTTGCATCACGAATACACCAGATCCTAGCCATTGTACAGGTCCCTCAGTTCTCTATTGGACTTCCTCAATACCTTCCTCTTCCACGTATTGAGCAAGACTTCGCCACCGGTCTCAGCACCATTAATTCTTAAAATTCAAATTTTCACAATTAAATCCTTTGAATTAAATTTCTCTCAGATCATGGAAACTAGCAAGTTATGACGCCAGGTGACTGTGATGATGTGATATTGTATGTTATTATAGATTTATTATTCTTTTTCTATCTGAATAATAGTTTGCCAATGAAGCGGGCAATTAACAGATAAACCAATTTATCTAAAAATAACAAGTTTAATATCTAATTAATAGAGATATAGGCAAGTGGAAGTGGAGGTGGAGGTGGGTGAGGCGCCACAGGTCTACCGGACAGCTAAACGATGAGAAACGAGCCCGGGAGGAACCGGTACCTCAGATTAAACATTTCCCATTGGCCCAGATACAGTTGAACACCGTGAGAACATCAACAACAGCTCTTCTCTTTTAGCACACCTCCAGGATAGTATCCACAATGAACAACATCAATCAGAAAGCGCAATTGTCTTTTAGCATCGCTAGCCTCATAACAGTATCGACAATGGTTCATTTGAACAACACAAATATACAAAGTCAACGCAACAGACAAAATTTTACGTGTTTTCCGCCTAATTTTTTATTCAAAAACGTCATCAGTGAATCACTGGCAATGTACTTCCCCCTAGGGTATCTGGAGGTCGAAAAACATGAAACTCCACATCGAATTTTTGACCGATTACATAAAAAAGTAAAACGGAGAAAATACGTCCTATATACAGGGTGTCCCAGCATGGAGGTAAAAAACGTTGAATTCTTAAAGGAAATTTATTTTTGAACAAAAAATTTCCTATAAACATAGGTCCGATTCGGAATCGTTTCAGAAATATTCAACATCCAATTTTTGTACTTAGCACTATTTTTTTGCATAAAATCTCTTATTCCTCCTTAAGTATAAGAGCTAACACAAAGTTAATTATGCCTTCATAAAGAGCGGAAAATTACCTTTAAAATAAGTTCACTTTATTATTACAATTACAAGAATTTGACAGTTCATAGGCAGCATAAACCTCCACTTACCATAATATAGTAATCCTCAATTCATTGTAAACACTGTATGGTTTATGAGACATGTCCAATTACTTTTACCTTCTTTTTTCACTAAAACCATAATATTGCTACACAAGTAAAAGGGTAATTGTAGTATAATGTTTTATTGTTTGAAAGCTTATTAAATGCACAAGTTTTCTAAATAAAAATTAGATATACAATAAGGACATTTTTTTGAAAACGTTACAGTTTGACAAAGAATTTCCGAATTACACAGTCCTTCGGTTTATGCTGCCCATAAACTGTCAAATTCTTGTAATTGTAATAATAAAGTGAACTTATTTTAAAGCTAATTTACCGCTCTTTATGATGGTATAATTTTTGTGTTAGCTCTTATACTTAAGGAGGAATAAGAAATTTTATGCAAAAAAATAGTGCTAAGTACAAAAATTGAAAGATGTTGAATATTTCTGAAACGGTTCCGAATCGGACCTATATTATAGGAAATTTTTTGTTCAAAATTAAATTTCTTTTAAGACTTCAACGTTTTTTACCTCCATGCTGGGACACCCTACTTCTTTTCACATCCCCAGCTATACAAAGTACAGGGGAAGTTATGTAATAATATGAAATTCTAAGTTGAATTTTCACCGAAATTTCATTGTTCCGTCCCACTGATTCCAAAAAGAAAAAAAAAAGTCTTCGGTGATTCACCATATCCCAGCACGAATGAATAAATTATGTTTTCGTTCTCCCTCCTAAGCTAATCGACAATTTGGGCTAAAACTAAATAATTTATTTAAATTGCACTTAACTGAATGCTCACTATATTTTGTATCGTTAAATTCATTACAAAGGCAGTTACTAAAGTTTTGATGTTATATATTGGTTCTATGAAGAAAAAAATAAAATGTGATGTTGCTATTACAGCACTTTTTTTTATACCAATCATGGTTTTATAGATCACTCTCTCTTCTCTCCCTCCCCCTTCTCAAAATAGTTTCATACGGGCATTACTGGGTACTTCCACAATTTTTTTTTTTTATTAAGGAACGAATCGGACAGATACTTCGTAAGTAATGAAGCTTCCACAAGAATCTAGAGACATGGAGAAGATAAGAATGTGTGGATATCCTAGAGTTGGAATTACACGACGAGACTTGCACCTGGGAGAGGTGTCCACCCTGGGAGGCTCCACTGTCCTAGATATATACAGAGGATGGATCATTGGCAGGTGCTGCCTGCCATACAACCTTCAGGTTGGCCAACCTTCCTCTCACCTCATTGACACACAACACATAACAGGACCCCAGCCTCCAATTAAAATAGATCACAATGAACAAAGGACACTAATATATTTTTAGACATCCTCTCTCTAGTGTATGCTTCAAATTGTAATGTTTCTACTTAATATATAAATTAGTCTGTAAATCACCGTACTTTCCCAACGTGATTTAATTAACTAAGTTTTCTCTCTCGCGCTGAAACCAATCTACTAATTTGGCTGAAAATCAATGAGTGCCTTACTCGTCCCCTCTGGGCTACCAAAAGTCGGAGTATGGTATTAGAATCAGAAACGCTGGAGTCTCCAAAAGTCGAGTTAACTTGGTAGTTCCAGAAATGCTGAAATTGCATCATAATTCGGATTATCTTGATAGTTTCAAAAGTGCTGGAGGTGTTGGAGTCATAAGAAGCTGGGTTATCTTGATAGTTCCAGGAGTGCTGGAGATGTTAGAGACATAAGAAGCTGGGTTATCTTGATAGTTCCAGGAGTGCTGGAGATGTTAGAGACATAAGAAGCTGGGTTATCTTGATAGTTCCAGGAATGCTGGAGGTGTTGGAGTCATAAGAAGCTGCGTTATCTTGGTAGTTCCAGGAATAATAATAATACTTATTTCCGTTAAACCAACCAACAAGATACGACTTACAATTTTGTACATCAAAATAGCTTAAACATTACATAGGTACATCAACCGATATTAAATCTTATAATACACAATAGTATATACAGAGTTGAATAATAATTTTTACGAACCCCTCCTGATTTCACAAAGAGCGAAATATATAGAAAAAAAATTATAAATACATATAAACAAACAACATTAAAGTTAAATAATAGTTAATAACTAATAAAATTGGTAGTAATAAAGGTAATGATAATAAGACAAATATATTAAACAAGAGAAATTACGATAGAACTTACAGGATATCGAAGGACCCTGCCAAGAAAATAAAATATGACTTTCATATCGTTATTTTTTTTCTATTTTTTTAAATAATGAGAAAAAATTCCGATTTTCCTCCAAACGTAAACCTTTTCAAGTGAATAAGAATTTTTTTATTATAACTATTGCTTTCAAGAAGTGGAGGACTGATATGCCTTTTGCGATGATATGATGATAACTTTCCACATCAAAACGTATACAATTAAAAAGAATACAACAGCAAAGTTGAAAAGAAGAAATGAGAAGAATTGTAAACTTTGGTCAATATTCAATAAGTGAGGTTTGGGTTGAATGGTTGGTTGGTTAAGAGAAATGAGTGCATGTTGAGAAGGATCCCAGACTGCAGACTGCAGACTGCATCAACCAAGGGAGGGAGGCATCGTCTCTCTGTATAATTTCTACATTCAACTAGACTATATAATTACGAAAGATATTTTCGCTCCACTTAATTACCATAAAGGCTGAATTACCATTTAATATAGTCAGAGGGGAGTGGTGGGAATTAAGAAGAGAGATAGGATGGCTCAAACAGAACAGTCAGTCGCAAGATAGTGCATTAATCTGAGTACTCAATGGAGATGGATGTCAAACTCAAAAAGGGGGGCGAATATTGTGAGGGGGGGGGGGGGGGGGGAATATTGTGTTGGGGTATATATTGGGGAGGGGGTCTTTAAAGGTGTTACGTAACACAATATAGCTTTTCAAATTTTAGTCCTCATTTTGTCCACTTTAAAAAGAAAAAAGTTTATTTTTATTTATTTATTTTATTTTAATTTTAATTTTGTATTTCCAACTATAATATAGTATATGTACGTAATGTTAAATTATTTGTAATTGATTACTTTTCTTGTTCTAATATCGTAATGAGGAACCCTTAGAAAGAGTATGAAATATTTTGTGATTTTTTTATCTCAACGCCTATTAAGTATTACGTGAACTGTTGTTACACGTAATAATTAGTAAATCGCACTATTTTTTTTCACCGAAAACTTAAGTTTCTTTGAGCTGGAAGTCACTGTATTACGCTCTAAATAGTTCTTTCTCAATGATCGATTTTGATGAAGCTTGGAATGTAAGGTCTGAAGGCAGACATACATTTTCCTTAAATGAAAAAATGGTAGTATATATATTATATATACAATATATAATAATCAAATGTAATACATAATAAACTAGGTGTGCAATACATTCTGCTGTTTGCAAAAAATGAGCTGAGTCAGGCATATCTGTATAAAAAACTCAGTTAATGTTTTAATAATTATGAGTAACTTCTCACCTTGTATGTTCTTTATGAATATATTGATACTTTAAATAGATTTCAATTGAATTCAATGGATTTTTTCTAGCCTTTTTGTAGACAACAGCTGTGAATATTTTAATCGAAAAAAGTCCAAGTTTGTACGTTAGAACACTGAAAAAAAGGCTCGAAAAAAGTGGTGTCCGATGGTAAACCGAAAAGGGCTTCGCCCGGATTTTTACATTTGAAATAGAAAAATTCTATTTTGCGCGAGAATTTTGTCTCTCAATTGATTTCAATAGGGATTTCGTTTTTCGGTGATTATTCCTCAGTGGTATGTTCGATTTCAGATTTTTGTAGTAGTAAACCATCGTCACCGTGTCCACTACCATCGTGGAAAATTTCAATGAGATCGGTAAAGGGGTTTAGGAGGAGTACGAGTACAACGAAATACATGAGTCGCCTAAGAAAGAGCTTCGTAAACTCAGCTCAATAAATATCTTGGATGTTGAAAGAGAAATCATTCATTAATGACATTCCATTATCTTGTTATTATGGATGAGAAAAATAAATTAATATGTATAAAAAAAAAATAAATAGTTAAATGATAAAGAAACAGAAAACATTTGTCGATGATTAGACTTCAATCAACTAGTAGGTCTCGAGGCCATTGCCACCTCAGTCTCCGGACATGAACATTAGGAAGGGTTCTTGTCGCAAGTCTGCGGAATAAAGGATTAGGATGAAAGGAAAGGGTCGAATGGAATTTTCTGTAGCGGGATTTAATTACATCCCTTACAAAGGGAATTTGCAGGTCATTGTGAAGGATAGCATTAGAGAATGGAGCGTTTGTGAAATGAGTTTATTTATTTGAATTATTTTTTCGATGTATAGGGGAAGTTATGTATTCGGTCAGAAATTCGATGTTGATTTTTCATAGGAATGTTTACCATGTTTTCCAACCATCTGATTTCAAACGTGAAAAAAAAATCTTGTCTGTGAACTGGATATATAATGAATGTATCCACAGATTTTATATGTTAAAACTATAAAAAAGACACAATGATTTTCAGCTAAATCGACAAAAGGGAAGAAAGAAATTGAGGGAATGGGCTCAGCAAAAAGCTCTTTCGTCACTCTGGTGGACATGAGCCCGACTCTACTATGGAAGTCCTAAATTTTTATTTACATAGGGCAGGGATCTTTAACGAGTACCTGACATCAAAATAATTAGAATGGCTATCGCTTAACGTCCCATCCGAAGAACGGCGTACTCAAAGTTACCTCATCTCCCAGATAAAAAACCTAAGAGCCTCGGCCAGGTTTCAAACCCGCGATATTTAGCTTAGTAAGCAAGCACGCATACCACTAAGCTAATGCGCCCTATTCTATATTATAAATAGATTATTCCTATTTTATTTAATTATTTATTTGGTGAGTTTCACCAGAATGTCATGAGCCCATGAATTTAGTATGAGAATTCAGATTTCCCCGAGTAGTTGATCAACTCGTGCTTGCAAAGTACATTGTCACTGATTCAAAAACAACTTTTTTTGGTTGATATTTATTAATAAATTTTCATAAAGTTCCATAAATTATATAATTGAGGATATCTTATTTACAGTTGGTTATCCCCAGTGGCCTCAATCCGGTTTCAGACGACACCATCCTCAACAGACATCAGTGACTCCTGTCCAAATTATAGTAATGCAGAGTACAGAGGGGGAGCTCATTAGAACGGGAGGAACATGCAGTGAGAGGGCAGGAGTCAGTGCGATGACCCCCCTTCAGATCCAGTTTGTCTTCAGATCCAACAATGGGTCCTCTTCAAACTGATGATGGTCTCACCCTAGGGACTCAGGGAGAAGAGTTCAAATCGGCAAATTTGACAGAGGACCAAATACTCAACATTCCCCAAGAAAAAAAGCCGTCGGTGAATCACCGGCAATGTACTTCCCCAAAAACGAATTCATCAATTAATTTTTCCCTCTTCCTCCAAAACCAGTAGACTGTTCGCGCTAATATTCAACAGTTGACTTACACAGGGGCTCCTTAATCATCATACACAATTTTATGTCGATGAATTCATTACATAAACAGTTATTAGAGTTTTTGAGTTAAGCCTCCCCTCTAATCCTCTCTTTCCTTTGGTCGATTTGGCTGAAAAACAATAGGTGTCGTCGTTAGAGGGTTCTGTTCTTCAATTCAAATATAGCATTTCATGTTGATATACTTATTCATTCTATCGAGAGTTATGTTCACAGACAGAAATGATTTTTTTTCATGTTTGGAATCTAGAGGTCGGAAAACTTGAATTACCGTAGAAAACTCGTAGCTGGGAAAGTGAAAACTCCGTTTCGAAACTCCGTTAGCTGAGGAAATAAGTCAAAATGTTATTGAGTTTACGACTGCACCGCCACTAGAGTGCTACGTAGTATATAAGACTAGCAAAAGACAATATATAGTCTTTCCCACACAAGATATATATTTAGGGAGAGCGCTTTCAGTTGTTACACCATCCTCAGACCCTTTAAAAAGCTATACAATATACATCAACAATGCAGGCAATTTATACATTAATATTATGTATTTTATAAAATTTTAATTTTTTAAGAAGTCTTCTCAAATATATTTAAGTTTATAAAAACAAAATATTTAAAAAAACAGAGGGCGCCGGTAGCTCAGTGGTATGCGTGCTTGACTTCTGAGCTCAAGGTTGTGGGTTCGTAGCCCGACCGAGGCCCTTAGTTTATTTTATCTGGGAGGTAAAATAAACTTAAGCACGCCGTCCTTCGGATGGGACGTTAAGCGATGGTCCCGAGCCTGTACGATGTCAGGTACTCGTTAAAGACCCCTACCCTAGATGAATAAAAATTTAGGGTAGGCAACATTTAGGACTCCCACAGTAGAGTCGGGCTCATGTCCACCAGAGTGACGAAAGAGCGCTCTGGTAGTAGGCGATATGACCTCGTAGTTAAAGCCCGGGCATGAGTCATAAAACCTAACCTAACCTAACCTTTAAAAAAACATTTTTTTATACTGAAAAACTCCCCATTTTAACAATGAGATAAAAATTATTAAATATATTCTTTTTTACAAAGCTCAGTATAGCTATGACATGGTATTATTTTTTCTAAACGTTCAGGCTAACAGATTTCAACGATTATTCTTTTAGAACCATCTGTATATCACACCCGAGTTCCTCTACAGATATCCTCCTTTAAGGTCTGTCCAATCTACGTTTTGTTTAATCATTATTACCTATATACTAATTTATTTCGTTTCATTAAGTATTTTTAATCATTTTTTTTTATTTTTTTATATTTTTTAATATATATTTTTTTTACATTTGTTATTGTTATTATTATTCAGGATTTCAATTCTCTTCTTTGGAAGCTATATATTTTCTGGACAGAATCTGTTCCATAACTGAAGACCGGGTTTTCTCTGATCATTTTTGGATAATTCTCATTAATTAGATGTCATCTTCTTCATTATTATTATTGTTATTTCCGTTTATTATCATTGTGAGACTGGCCTAGACCCCTAGAGGAGTTCACAGACGAGGGTCAAGTCAGCTGAGTTTCACATTCCTCTTGACTCACCCTATGTCATGGTTCACCCACCCCACTTCCTACCTTCTAAATACTTCACTAGTCTGTCAACAGGGTTGGGTGTCTGTAGTCTACGCCCTATAGGGTATATTCCCCATAGGGTCGTGATATCTATTTAGGTGATAATCATCTTGACATGTTTTTATGTATCTAATTTTGTATCTAAGCATTTAAAAAGAAAAAGGTATTTTTTTCGGTGGATGTACTTCCCCAGCACGAATTAATGAATTAAGTTTTCTCTCTCCCTTCAAAACCAATCATCAGTTTGTAAACATCAATAGTTAACATAGGGGGTTCTGAATTCTCATACTAAATTTTGTGTTCGTATATTCATTACATCAGTAATAGGGGTTTTTGCGTTGAGCCCCGTCTGACCCCCCATCCCTTTGAGCGATTTTGCTAAAAATCAATGGGTGTCGTCCTTATGGGGTTCTGGGTACACATATAATATTTCTTGTCGATAAATTCATTCTATCGGAAGTTATCGTGTTCCTAGTCACACACAGACAGAGACATTTTTAGAATCAAGGGGTTGGAAAATATGAAATTCCGTTGAAAACTTAACATCGAATTTCTGACTGATTACGTACTTCCCTGGGATAGGTAATGATGTCATTTTAAGAAGTTTCTCGGTATGTATCTCACAAAACATTGAATAATCTCATTTCTTATAAAATGTGTCTTTCATTTCCATATACAATTTTTATTTGAAACTATTTTTATTTTTATAAGTCATAAATAAACCTTGTACAATGTACTTAGACCTTGAAGTAAAGTGGTCTTAATTTTCGTCTGATTTCGGCTAAAATCTAATCAGATCTAATTTAGCTAGCACATGAGACATCTTCATCTTAAACAAGTTAATAGCTAAATCGTTTTTGAATAAGATCGCTCACAAAGTTCTAATCGGAAATATCCAATGAGGTAGACATCAGGTGCAACATGTTCAAGGTGCTGCAACGTAGAATGAACTCGATCTCGCATTTTATTAATTAGTTCATAGGACCGAACCCTATAGGTTTTCTTTAAGATCCAAAAGATAGTCATTTAAAAAAATAAAGCAGTCAATTCTAATTATAAATGAGTGTCGATATATTTTTCTCTGAATGAATTCGTAGCATTGAATAGGAGAGGGGAGGGAGAATGATCTCATGATGTGTACAAAAGTGGTTGGTATAAGAAAGTCCTGTTATGGCCACTTCACATATATTTTCTTATATTCATGAGGTCACTGATTCACAGATCTAATATAAAAAAGAGAATACACAACTGTGATGGAGAATAACTTCTAGGAATACATTTTGATTTTAACAACTTCCTCAATCAGGACTCTCACCAAACCCTGGGGCAATGCCTCGACCTAGAATTGTGCGGAAACCAATACTGCAACAGAACACTCCACGAGAAAACTTGAATTTAATGATTTTTAGGACTTCACTAACAAATTTTTGCTTCAAAATTGCACGTAATCAGCATAAAATCAGACCGATTGCATAACTTCCGTTATACTTCGTATATCTGGAGAAGAAATAAGACCTGTCCGTCCGAGAAGTTCATAAATAAATTTCGAGCAAATCGGCCGAATTGCCGGTATACACTGACTTCTATTACATCCCCAGCTATACAAAGTACAAGGGAGGTTATATAATCATTTGAAATTCGAAGTTGAAGTTTTCACCGGAATTTCATGTTTTCCCAACCACTGATTCCAAAAAAAAAAAGAAAAGTCGTCGTTGAATCACCTGCAATATACTTCTCCAACACAAATAAATCAATTACGTTGTCGCTCTTCCTCCAAAGCCAATCGACCGATATTGGTGTCGTCCTTAGGAGGTTCTGGATACACATACGGAATTTCGTGTCATTCAATATATCGGCAGTTGCTAGAGTTTTTGAGTTGAGCCTCCCCCTGTCTTCGATCGATACTGCTGAAAATTGGTAGGTTTCGTCCTTATGGGGTGTAAGAACTTGCATGCGAAATGTCGTGTTAATAATTTCATTACAACGGTATTTTTTTTGTGTGTTTAGCGGATTTGGCTGAAAATATAGGAGTCGTTCGTATGGGGTTAAGGATACACATATAAAAAGTCGAAAACCCTTTATATAACTGCCCCTATACTTCATATAACTGGAGAGGTAACAAAAACTAAAGACGGATGAAAGTCAGAATGACCTACCTCAAAGAAGACAGAGGACCAGTTTGTTGTTGTCCTTGTTTTAGCGGAAATCAACATACATTTTATATGTAGCAGACATGTTTGTGTCAGGAGTCAATGACTCAGAAACAAAAAATAAAAATGCATTAACAAAAAACCTTTGTTTATTTATGTAACTCACGCCCACGGTTTTAAAGACGAGGTCATATCGCCCACTACCAAAAAGGTTTTCGTCGATATTGTGGAGATGATCCCGACTATACCGTGGGAGGGAGCCTAAATTTTGCCGATCTAGGTTTATGTGTTTCTTAAGCTTCTCTGGGACTTGTTGATTTTTCAAAAAAAGTAAAAAAAAAATTTCAGAAAAATCAAAGATGCAGGTTTAGTTAGCTAGGATAGAGGAAGGTTCGTTTTCCGGATAAATATTTTTTTAAAATTAATTTATTCTATAGTCTGTTCAAAAAGGACGGCATGCTCAATTTTTTTCTTTCCACCCAAAAACCCAAGAAGGTCGGCCGGGTTTCGAACCCATCATCTTAAGCTATGTAGGCTAGCAAGCTACCTCTGAGATACCGACGCACCTCAATAGAAGAATCGTAATTAAAAACTAAACCCTGCGTTGTTTCTCTTCTCTACTTCATCCTACAGACCCTTCGATTTGACTGACGCCTGTAAGACATATACAAGGGCTGTAAGGGGCGGATTGGCGAGCGGTGGCCGCACCCCCCCTATTTGTAGGGGCAATGTGTGTGTGAGGAGCGGACTCTTTGTCACCGACAAAAGATAAAACCCCCCCACCTAGGCATTTCCCTCTTTCACAGATTTCCCAGAAAAGCGGGAACCGGGAAGCGTTGAGGAATTTCGTATCTAGCCCATTCAGGACAGGGAGAATATCTCCTCTCAGAATACCCAACATCCTCTCTCTTCATATAACATATAGAATATATACGATAATAATTGTTTTAAATTTCCTAGCTATAGTATAGGGGGAAGTAATGCATAAATTCGATGTTGTGTATTCACCAGAATTTCATGTTTGCCAACCTACCGATTCAAAAAATGAAAAAAAAATTCTTGTATGTGAACACGATAACTCCCAATACAATTAATGTATCATCTTTAAATTTCAGAACGATAACAATTGAATCGTTTATTTCAGAAACCCCATAAGTGCATAATTTCAAGTTTTGAGATATTTAAGAAAAAGTTGTAACTTAACGAAAAGCAGATATTTTTTTACAAAAAAATTCCTGATTGTAAAGGTATTATACATAATATGGAAACGTATTATATTCATTAAGGTGGGGGAAGAGGGTTAAAAAAATATATCCATCCCCTGCATTTATGGGGTTTCTGCAATAAAATAAATTTATGACACTTTTTTACCATTTTTATGATATTAATGAGTTCATTTAAGGGTAAAAATCAACAAAGCTGTCTTCTAATAACATTGAACCTTATTTTGGTAAATAAAAAGGTCTTTTGTAAAAATAAAATACATAATATTCATTATTCTGCAGAGTCAAAGTCTTCTATTCTTTCAACTTCAGATGTTGGCCAACTCAAAATCATGGTGTAGAATTCAGCATAGTCTGAGGTGTACCTACTCAGTGAGCTTTTGCAGATCATAAATTTTTTTCTGGTTAATTGGGATTTTCCCAGCGGGGGTTGGCAGCTCAGGAGGGAGAGTGTTTTTCAAAGAAAATGTTGACCTAGTAATGCCATTGACGAACGTTTTGGCTTTGAGTTTTCGATGAAAACAGAGAACGGAAAATAATCGCTATACAACTCAAAACACAGAATAATACTAGAAACGACCTTTATAACCTGTATAGATTGTGGACAAGTAAGTAGTCGATTGTGACTGTGCTAGTTGTAATATTAAATATTATTCGACCTTTAGAACGTTCTTATATCTGATAAATCCCACAAATAACTTCAATGCAAAAAACATGTTAAAAGTATTTAGCGCAGAAACCCCCTAAGTGATTTCGCTTATGGGGTTTCTGCACTAAACGAATATTTTAACAACGCGAAATGGGGTTATAAGGAACGTTATTTTACTGGGGTTCTGCACCAAATGTAACATCAATCAATCAACTACAAGAAACCAGTATAAACTCAATTTCGAATTTTTGGTCGGTTATGGGGTTTCTGAAATAGGCGATTCAATTGGTTTTCAGACAGATCAATCAAAGAGAAGGAGGGAAGCTTTAACACAAAAATTCTAATAACTACCGTTGTAAAGAATACGTAAATACATGAAAAATATAACATACATACAACATTGTGAGAAACAATACCCTTCGCGTTCCACAATCCCGGTAACAATACAGTTACATGTAACAATAAACAAAGAATCAAATTATTCTACACGTGGATTGGATAAGTTCAAAGAATAATAGTTCCAACACCTACCAAATAAGACCATGAAAATTTTAACTAACCATTCAACTAAAGGGGTTATTTCCCTAAAGAACTAATCACAATGGATTAGAGAGGCTACGATTTGTCCTGTTTTTTTTTTTATTTGTCCCCGT
Source organism: Aradus depressus (assembly GCA_963662175.1). NCBI lineage: Eukaryota > Metazoa > Arthropoda > Insecta > Hemiptera > Aradidae > Aradus > Aradus depressus. The sequence continues at coordinate 43,008,217 of OY759215.1, forward strand.
TTCTTTAAACTATACAACCCTGGGAAACTAGCCATTCCCAATTTCCTATAGATTAAACAAGTTTACCCAACCTTATAACAGCACTTGTTAGTCCATACGAAACCAAACTATACTTAAAGACACACATTTTGGAGATATCTGATCACTAATTTATGGCTTAGCTTAAACAAACTTATTTTTTTTGAGTATTGTCCATTTCACAAAAAAATTATACATAAAACAAACAGTTTCGGCGTTACAGGATCGTATGATCTAGTTTTTTTTTATTTTTATTTTTTTCACCTTTATTACATAATTTCCAACTATGAAATATATCACAACTAGGAAATAGAATCACAAAATTACTTGACAGGTAAGGGAGTAGGTTAGGCTGAACCAGGATCACTCACAGACCATGACAATAGGACTTGTTGACAAATGAAGGGGTTATGGGATGAAGGTGAAAATTAATATTTTAAAGATATGGAAACTGTGACGATTAATAGTTAGGTGAAAAGCTGGCAAAATGTTAACATGAATTTTTGTTAAAAAATGTGGTCTGTGAATCCAGAATTGGAAGAATAAGAAGTATATAAGGGGGTGTCCAGCTGGTCCCTGATGATACTCGATCGTATCCCTTGACCTCTTCTCTAGAAAGATTCACCACCTGATGATGGCAAATTGCCGAAACTAGTTGTGGTATAAATAAAAAATATGTTGGACTGATAAATCTAATTACTTATGTAACAAGTTAGTCCACTACATCTGCCTACCACCAAGAAATATAGTACATAAGGGGTATTGATTTTAAGTCAAATCGACCGAAAAGAAAGGAAGGTTTAGAGTGACTAATTGAGAGAGCGCTCTGGTAGTAGGCGATATGACATCGTAGTTGAACCATGAGTCACAATAATTTAACTAATTTTTTTTTTTTTTCAAATTTAGGATAAGTGTCCTTCTAAAAACAGTAATATTTTCAAATTCAATGCGTTTCCATGGCTTTTTGAGGTGGAACATAGAAAAATTTAAATATGAACAATATTTTTACATTTAGTACAGACAGTAGACAAGACAATAGTACAGTCACATCTCGAAGCAATTAACTCTTGAACCAAAAAATAAGAGAATTACAATCAATAATCACATAAGCGTCCTTTAAAAAACAATAATTTTCTTTAAACTTATTGATAATTAGCTCCTCTATTCGTTATTTTTTGTCTTCTTCAAAAAATCTGATGTGGCCTTAGCCGAGCTTCCTTATACCAACCACGTTCATAGAGATCTTCACGAGACCTTGATCGTGAAATTCCGTTGAAAACTCGATCTCAGATTTTTGCACGATTACAAAAGCTATTTCCTTATAATAAAAGTTTCAAACTTGATACTAACAATAGTTCACAACGAAAAATTCCAAATTTCAAATAGAGAAAAAATATTATTTTAAATAATAATGTATTGGAAAATTCTTTAATGGAACCCGGGATCACATGTAGACGAATTTATGTTTATTGTGATAAAATAAAGAGGTTTAAGTGTTAATCTTAAATAAATGATAAATAAATATATATAATTAATAATAATAATTAAATAAACAAACAATTTAAACAATAAATAACCACATTTCCCGTAGAAATTTTACATCTTTTATTTTACTAAATTTTGATTTCTACAGTAGTTTTTCGAAAAGGGTCTTAAAAATATCAAAAGTTCAAGACGCAAGTTTTAAGCCAACTTTCCATTTGGATTTCTAAAGAGATGCCATTTTTAATAATTTTAAATACTATTAAATCTAATCCAAAGGTTTTCAAATTATCTTACTGGGCCAGGGAAAATAAATAGAATAGAATTTACGAGAACAAATATTGGGTTTATTTTCTTAAATCACCTACATTATAAAATAAAAAAACTAAACATAGAAACAAACAAAAATCAAAAGAAAAATCTTAATTCTTAACACTAAATTCAATCTTTTTTGTTTTATATTTTGGCAATTTTTTTTTAAAATTAAGTTATATATATCTGGGCATATATCCTGTACATATAAACAAATAAAAGTACCTTCCTTTTGGATCAATTTCACCGTCAATTCACTCCTAATGAGTTCCTTATATCTTAAGCCTAAACGCCACATTCTACCTTCACTCAGACCGTCGCCATTCTCAACACAGACCTCGACCCGTCTCTCCACACACTAAAAAAACAGCTGATGGCCGTGTTTTGTTTTTTTACTCAATTGTTTTAAAAGAAATTTGCTTTTTATATAAAAATAAATATAATTAATTTTTTTAATGCTTATAATCTAATCATTTTAATGTGTGTATTATTTTTATACATCACGTTATAGATATTTCTAAATTACTTATTTCTTGTACACTTTCAACGAATATAAATGGTAGGACAACATTTAAATTTGATTAAAAAACAAAAATAAAAATAAAGAAAACGTCAAAACAAGAAGAGGTAAGAGGGAGAGAGAATTCAGCGGAGCAGAACACTAACAAAAACATGATTAACATTCCAGAAACCTTTCTCATATCCGGCCTTCTCAGCCAACACTGTTACCAACCACCATCACAACCACTGGTTAACTGCACTTTAAGGGAGCAACGTTCCTGCTTTTCACAGAATTACCTAGATCAGACTGCTAACATGTGAAAATTTCATGAAAATCCGATCAGCCACACCCAACCCTCCACAAACCAATCTTCTTGAACCCTCAGACTAAATTCTGTGTTGATACATTCATTACATCGATAGTTATCAGGATTTTTGAGTCGAGCTCCATCTCTGATTGCCCCTTCTCTTTGACCGATTTCAAAATGGGTGCCGTACTTATTATGGGGTTTTGAATCTAATACAAAGTTTAATGTCGATAGATTCATTAGAACGGCTGTTATTAAAGTGTTTGTGTTGAGCCCTCTTTTAACGCCCTCCCCACGGCACTTTGGCCGATTTAGCTGAAAATCAATAGGTGTTGTCCTTATGGGGTTCTGGATACACATTCGAAATTTCGTGTCGATACATTCATTAGAACGGCTGTTATTAAAGTGTTTGTGTTGAGCCCTCTTCTAACGCCCTCCCCACTGCACTTTGGCCGATTTAGCTGAAAATCAATAGGTGTTGTCCTTATGGGGTTCTGGATACACATATAAAATTTCGTGTAGATACATTCATTCTATTGGGACTTACCATGTTCACAGACAGACACAGACATACAGAGACATATTTACTTCCCTAGCTATACGAACTAAGTAGTATGTTAATCGATCTGAAATTTTATGTTCAGTTTTCACCGGCATTTTATGTTTTCCGACCCCCTGATTCCAAAATGGCTACCTACCTGAGAACACGATTACTCCCAATGAAATGAATGTACACGGAGAAAAATATATTCTTGTGGCAAGAAAAAATGTTTTTGAGGCAAAAAGTTTTTATTCTTTATTTTGTGTCGGTGATAGGGAATAATAGACACCACTAGGTGATAGGGAATAGTGCCATGAGACTGACGGTTTTGGTTTTGGAGGCTTAGGTGTGTCTGTCTGTTCCAAGGCTGATCAAATAGATGAGACGGGGAATCACCCTCACATAAAAGGCAGGGCACTAAAAGGCCATTCATAAGTTACGTAAGGCTTTTTTAAAGCTAATTTGACCCTCCCCCCCATTGTAAGATAGATCGTATTGATAAAATAAAAGACTGTTTGAGCAGCTTGTACCCAAGCTTTAAATAATAGTTGATGTAAATATCCAGACATGTCAGGTATAATAAATAAATGATACTAAAATGTCAATTATTTTTCAAAATTCAAGCAATAGGGAAATCCCTAGTCAACGAGACAATAGAATAAAAACATGTCTAGAAGTACTGAGACCATATGATTTATGTAGGATTCAATACTGAATTTGAGAACTAAGTACAGTTGGCGCTATCCAATAGCGCCATTTCTTAGCGCGAAAGTAGTAGATTTTAAATTCAAAAACTTATATAAGATCAAATTCTTTACCCCCCTCCCCTATAGTAAGAATTAGTAATATTGAGCTTATCCCCCCCCCCCCCTAAATGCCTTACGTAATATATGAATGACCCCTAAGGGAATAGTAGACATCACTCGGTGATTCTCTCGATGAGAATAGAGTTTTACCACCCAAGTTATACAAAGTATGAGGACTGTTTTTCAATTTAATTCTGTGAGAAGAAATATGTCGAGAAGATATCTTCTTGCCGCAAGAATATAGTTTTCTATGTGTACATACATGAAATTTTATATGTGTACCCAGAACCGCTTAAGGACGGCATATATTCAATTTCCGCAAAATCAGCCGAAGAGAAGGGAGGATCAGGGGAGGAAATTCAAGTCAAAAACCATAATACTGACAACGTAATAAATTATTGACACAAAGAGTAAATATTTTTCGGGGTGGTCACAAGTAAAAAAAAGGTAATGCTTTAACTCACTGCCTTCCTCCAATAAATTCCAGGGTAATATCAAATAGATGAGACGGGGAATCAGCTTCACACATGAGACAGGGCACTGTTTGAAACACACTGAGGTGTCTAGACATTAGGTGAGGTTACTATAAGGCCTGGTTATAGTTAGTTATTGTGACTCATGCCCGGGCTTTAATTACAAGGTCATATCGCCAACTATCATGAGCCCGACTCTACTGCGAGAGTCCTATATTTGGCCTGGTTTATTCACCTGGGGTCTTTAACGAGTATCTGACATTGCACTGACTCGGGACAAACGCTTAACCTAGATTTTTTTTCTAACAGGAATCCTGAGAAAACCCACTTCCAATACACGAACACATTTCTGCGATCTGTCTGGATATAGTGGAAAGTTAATAAAACAAATAAAAGCAAAGAACTAGTCTAACTTTCATATTGTCCAATTCCTAAAAAAAAAAAAAAAGAAAAAAAAAAAAAAGCTTCGGATCACGCCAATGTCAGCACAAAGTTCAAAAGTGACATTTAAGGTTGCTAGGTTGGCATACTTCTGTGACATTCGCAGTTCTTTGCAGATTTTTAGATTGAAATTCAAGACCATTTAAATTAGAGGCATAATTACATTTTTGCGAATGTCTTATATGTAAATAAATCAATTCTTTGAGCAAAACTTGTGTAGAAAAGTAAAGACACAAAAAAATGTTGTTTCTTACATTACAAATATAATTGTCCCTCCCCCAAAAGGAAGTGAAACAAAGACAAAAAAGTATATAGAATGTCCATAGATAAAATTCTATAAATCATCAAAATGCAATATATTTCTTATCTATACAATTTTGATATGGTAGCCATATTTATTTTTCTTCATATGATAAATAGAAAATTCACCAAAAAACAACAAAATAAAAGAGATTAAAAAAAAAAAATGATAGAAGCGATATGTCCAGTTTTTTGCGTCAATAGAGGTTCAGCGGTCATGTGTTTAATGACTATATGTACTGCTATTCAGTTCAGTAGGGTGCACATTTTGAGGACGTACATCCCTATGGGTTCAAAAGTTCTCAAGAGTGTTGAAGAGAACAGGAAGCTGGGGGTCAAGTTCAGCAGTTCAATGTGATTGAATGTACTGCTATTCAGTATTATTATAAATTATTTAGTTTTCATTCAAACATTTTTTTAATTTTTTACCCATCAATTCTGCGTATTGTTATTGTTTATACAGATTGTAGAATAAAAAAAAAAAAAAAAAAAAAATTATCAGATTGCCTATGATGAGGGAAACCTCGAAAGCCGGCTAGCTACTTCTAATAAAAATCTGTGAGAGGTCATACTATATTTTATTTGACAACCTGTGAAAGGTGACTCAGATGGTGGACAGGAATAACTCGTCTGTCCCCCCATCCATGATATTTTAAATTGTTAAAGTTTTTAGATTGTTTTATTTATTTATTTTTATTATAAATTACTTAGTTTTCATTCAAAAATTTTTTTAATTTTTTATCAGACTGCCTGATCATGAGGGAAACCCGAAAGCCGGCTAGCTACTTCTAATAAAAATCTGTGAGAGGTCATACTATATTTTATTTGACAACCTGTGCTAATCAGTTCAGTAGGGTGGACATTTTGAGGATGTATATCCCTATAGGTTCAAAACTTCTCAAGAGTGTTGAAGAGAACAGGAAACAAGTCCAATGCTGCAACAAGGGTCTTAACGGGAAAGTCAATTGAGGTTAGACGAAAACCTCCGGCAGTGTACTTCCCCAGCGCTAATTATTCAATTAAATTCTCGTTCTCACTCTAAATCAATTCACCGATTAGGTTGAAAATTAATGTACATTAAGGTTCCTCCCGATTGATAGTTATTAGGAATTTTAAGTACCCCCCCTCCCCCCCCCCCCCCTCACCAGTTATCTTATGCAGAAAGTGATAGAGGTCTTTAGGGGTCTTAAATTCATAATCTCCCCTTCTTCTGTGGCCGATGGATTGAAATTTTATATAACTGAACGAGCAAGAAATGTGTATATGTAAATAAAATAAAGAAAAAAACACCTAACAGGTATTGAAAAAATAAAAAAATAAATAAATTTGCTCGATTTAAAGTTGGAAAAATAAACTATGTATAGCAGGCAAAGTAAAATTAATTCCGTTGGTTGTTAAATTAAAAAATTATCGATGCGGGTTGAGTCTAACCCCGGCCCCTTAACAATCAATTTCAATTTCAGGAAAATTGATTCATTTAGATTGCCAATTATTGATTTCAATGTTTTCATTTTTTCATACCAAGTGAAGAATTAGGGCAAAATTTCGAAATCAAGTTTTTTTTTTTACAATTAATTATGAAATCAATCAGAAATTCGATGTGGAATTTTTACCAGAAAAAAACTTGTCTGTTTATTCATTTGTGAACAAGATAACTCTTGATGGAATGAATATATCGAGATGCAATTTTATATGTACATACTGAACTCCATAAGGGTGAAACCTATTCATTAGAAGAAATTCATAGGAATTTCAACCATATTGGCCAAAGGGAATGGGGGAATTCACATAAAAACATCAATACCTATCGAAATATCGACACGAAATTTGATGAATTAGAAGTCCTGAGTAAGAGACCTTTTGATTTTCAACTATATCGGTAAATTTCGGTATATATTAATATACCCAAATTTTAAATCCAATTAATACACAACACCTTTTCCTTCAGTACAGGAACATCCTGTAAATTTGAAAATGTATCTTAAAAGTAATGAGGGTCAAAATATGTGTCGTCATTACATAGGAAGATATATAACATTTTTTAGCAGTTTCTCAGTAAGCATGTAATTAATACAAGCTGATTGTATGACAGTTAGTAGAAGATAAATTATAGTGGTACTAGGATGATTCAGAAGCTACAGTGTCTTCTTATATCACTGCGGGGGGGGCTTTCTGCCTCAGTGGTTAGAGTCACTGGCTCCAAACCCGGAAGGGGAAATTGCTCATCTACCCAACTATTAATTAATAATTTCTATATAATTAATAGCATTCAGCCTTGAGGGTAAGCTGACAAAACTAACCAAAGACCCTCAGGAATGAAGAACAATTATAAAACTAACAGGACTTTCTTATATTAAAATAATAGGATCAACCACGTTTTTACAGACCCCCCTCCTTCGCAAAATCATTTAATACTAGCATTACTGGGTATACGAAAGTAATGAGTAAATCAAGTCATTGGTGACAGTGGTTTTCTGTATTTCAGTTCAGCGAAATCCTAATAGTGATATCCAGAAACGCTAGTATGAAACGCTCTTGTGAATGGAGAGGGAGAGGGAGTGTGATATGTAAAAACCTGCTTGGTACAAGCAATTCCTGTTAAAGCCACATTACATATATTTCATTTTTTCTTTATTTAAAAAAAAAAAAAAAAAAAAAAAAAAAAACAATAATAAAAATATACTTTGAAACCCGGCTGAGGCCCTTAGGTTTTTTATCTGAGATAATATTTAACTTCAGCATGCCGTCCTTCGGATGGGACGTTACCCTAACCTAGGTAACTACCTTCGCAAAATTAAATCTCCATCGAACTTCCCTTTTTATTTCTCCAGCTATAGAACGTCCAGAGGTTTGCAAGTCTACTGTGTACGTAGGTATTTTTTTATCTATAAGATAAAAACCAAGAGCATGCCGTCCTTCGGAGGGAGCGTTAAAAGTGATCCTGAGCCTGTGCAATGTTAAATATTCGTTAAGGAACCTTACTATAATTGTATCTAGATAGGCAACATTTAGGGCTCCCAAAGTACAGTCGGGCTCAAGACCACCAACGTGTTGTGGTAGTAGGCGATACGATCTAAAAGAATAACATATTTTTTGACTTCTCCAATGACTCATTTATTGATTAAATAGAATATAAATAGGGGGAGGATGCACAGCAACGCTAAACAGCACAACATCGAGGTCCTCTTTCAGTTGTTGAAATGAATAATAATATATACATTTTAGTCGTTGTCAATGTTATCTGCTTCCCGGTGGTGAGTCACGTTTTTTTAAACTACCGGTTTCTGATAAGAGTCAAAGAAGACGATATTTTTGTTAAATGATCTAGACCAGGGGTCGGCAACCCGCGTCCTACATCCGCCCTCTGTGTGTCGCCCGCGAGAGAACTGCAAAAATATTTTTGTGGACAAAAAATTAAATTTATGTACTTAAAATAATAGTGAAACGCAGTCTGATTGAGCCAAAATGCTGCATATAACCTTAATGTTACAATGTATACATCAAGACACTTTATGAATTAGATCAATAGAGAGGTGGTGCAACCTCTGGAGAAGTAAATTAAATGAGCACAAATCACCCTACGCCGTCAATCCTGTCCTCCCGTCATCATTAACAACATCCTCATTCCCTCTTCAAACCAAGTTCGCTATCTCGGGTTTTACCTAGGCAGTAGACTTACGAGAAACCCACATACTCGACAAACGACAAGAACTGAATAGAAGATACGGACTGTCACGTCGACTACTTGGACCAAAATCGAAAACAACGACTAACAACAAACTTACCGATTTACAAGACAATATGGACCCACGGACTTGAACTTTGGGGTACAGCTAAACAATCCAACATCAATCGTATCCAAGCATTTCAATCCAAACTTCTCCGAAGAATTGACAACGCTCCTTTCTATGTCACGAATACCTTACACAGAGATCTCAGTATTCCCACTGTCACTGAATTAATCACATCTCGATTCATTCTTCCCATTCAAATCCTCCCGCACAAGACCTTTCCTCACATTCCTGACAATCCTCCACGCCGATTGAACAGGAGGTGGCCTCGCCATCTTCTTTGAGGATAGTGAATAATGACAATTAACTTTCGAGGGAGTGTCAGCGCTGGCTGGCTTCTCCCCTCAAGTGACGTTATATTTTTCTTTTTGACCACATATTTGCTTATTATATATATATATATATATATTGTATATAGATTGCAAATAGAATTTAAAAAAAAAAAAAATTAAATGCATAAACAGTTATTAAATGTTAGATCCGGACATACAATTAATAATAACAGTAATAGTAAAAAAATGAATAAATAAAATAATATAAAATTAATATAACAATAGTAATACTAAAAATACAGTAGATACAGTTTTAATTACAATTTAATTATATTTAATTAGATATATTATTTTCAATTAATAGTAGTATATTTAATTGAATAAGGCCTCAGCCGGATTTTCCGTTCAAAAAAGCTTGAGCTTCCTTAGGTAAATAAAGCTGGATTGACAAAATAAAGTCTTTAGGATTCCTATACTAGAGTCGGTCTCATATTACCAGAGTTCATTTTTCATCTGGTAGATAAAAAAAACCTTGAGCAGGACTTCCTTCGGACTGGACGTTAAGCGATGGTTACGAGCCTGTACGATGTCAAGTCGTTTAAGACCCCTAGTTGAATAACTCAGGGTAGGCAAAATTTAGGTTTCTCATAGTCGGGCTCATTTGCCCATTCGAGTGACTAAAAAGCACTCTGGTAGTAGGTGATATGACCCTGGTAGTTAAAGGCCGGCCATGAGTCACAATAACAAAAAAACTTTTATTTAAATTAGTATAAATTATAATGAGCCAACAATTTAGTAAGCCCATATATGAAACATTGTTATTAAGTTCTTCTATCCATGTCGGTCCAGGTAACCAAACTGGCAGATTATAGCAATTTTTAACTCTCCGAAAGAAATTAATTTTCAACAAGCAGGATCTCGGATGTGGGTGTTTCGCTTCTCTGCACCCTAAATCATTGGAAATTTCTGGGCCGTGTATAAGGACTCTATAAAAGTGGCATTGTAACTAAGTGCGGCCCTTGAGGTCCACACGGCAAACTTTCCAGCATCATATGAATATCAATAATAATAATAACAATTACAGGTGTAAAATTTCATCACGATCCGACCATCCGTTAATGAGATAACAATGTTTATGCTTAGCCCCCCTCCAGTTCAACATTTTCAGACGCCATACTCATATTTTTCAATCTGGCTCAAAACTACATGTATATCGATTGCCAAAAAAAAAAAATTAAATCGGATAAATGTTTTTCAAGAAATCCTAAAATCCACTTTTCTTTAGTGGACAGCTGGATCGAATTTGATAAAATTTCTTTCAGATAATATTGACGTAGATATGCTCCGATTAACACTGGAGCGGAGTCGATATCATTTTTCATTCGCGAGATTTCGTCCACGAAAAAGTGACCACGCACGTACGTACACACACATGTCTTTTCGAAAATGGTGTAAAAATGCTTGAAACATAAAAATATGTTGAAAATTTTGTTTTCTAATCAAAATTTATAGAGCAGATGGATTGACCTCAGAATAATATGACATGTGCCCTTTATATATGTAATAGAGGTATATAGATGGCAGGTGGTATGCTAGGATCAGGATCTTCATTATTTTTTCCCTCCCTGTGAACTTGTTGGCCTGCGAGGGCCTTGAGCACCAACTGCCACCCTATGTCAGGTGTGCTCCTCCAGATGTTGTTGCTTGCTTCATACCATAGTCTCCTCCCGACCGAACAAAAGGGTCTTTCAACCATTTCTCTCTCTCACAATGGAAAATCAAATCCAAAATTATTGAATACATAAAACTGCCTAAAATCTATAGTTGACTTACATGGGAGTTCTAAACCCTCGTACTAAAATTTGAATTGATAAATTCATTATATCGATTGTGGTTTTTGAGTTGAGCCCCCTCCCCTGAACCTCTCTCCCCTTCGGCTGATTTCGTTCAAAAATATTAGTTATCGTCATTATGGGGTTTTGAATATAATATGAAATTTCATGTTGATATATTCGTTACATCGGCAGTTATTGAGGTGTTCTCGACTTGAGCCCCCTTCTCTTCGGCCGATTCCGCGTAAAATCAATAGGTGTTGTCCTTATGGGTTTCCGGATACAGATATTAAATTTCTTGCAGACACATTCATTCTATCGGGAAAGTGTATAATAATAACGGCTTCTATACATTAGGACTTTAAGTGTTTTATATACTCTACTGTGTATTACTATAAGAGCTGTATACTAAGGATTTTATAGTGTCTTATAAACATTATAGTTTCTTATACACTCTAATGTATTATAACGATTACCTCTATAATGCATTAAGACAGTGTAAAATAACAACGGCTTCTATACATTAAGACACGAGTATTATAATAAAGGATATTATACATTAAGGCTTTTAAAGTGTCTTATAAACATTATAGTGTCATATACACTTTAGTGTATTATAACGATGACCTCTATAATGCATTATTAAGAGAGTATTATAACAACGGCTTCTATACATCAATACTTCTATTGTGTTTTACGTATTCTACTGCGTTTTACTTTAAGAGTATTATAAAAAAGGCCTCTATATATTAAGGATTTTATAGTGTTTTATACACTCTAGTGTACTATAACGATTATAATGCATTATTCAGATAGTGTACTATAACACAACGGCTGATATACATCAAAATTCGTTATTTTCTCCCTCAACATTCGCGAGGGTTCCGATCCAAATTTTGGTCTTGTATGTCAAATTCGCAAATGTTGGGTCTATTATCCTGTGTAAAAATGGGGATTGGGTTCAATCATTAAACAAAATGTTTTTAAAAATCCAATTTCATAAACAAAATTTATAATTGAGCTACAAATATTATTATAATTATACATATAAACATAAATAAATAAAACAAACTTATTTTTGAAATATTGTCTATTCCACTAAAGATATATATACATATATAACTACCGGTTTCGGCTTTATACCATCGTCAGGTCTAGTTATGAACTAAGTCAGTTTGCAGAGAGCGACCCTTCAAATACATCTCAGGTCAAAGGGGGCTATTAGAACTTGGGAGTCCCCCGGCTGTACCGTTAGCTAACTCATGAAATATTTCTTAACAAAGCCTAGTTCTAAATTTACATAAAACAATGTCACTAGACTAATACGGGAAAAATAACAAATAAATAAGTACAAATACAAGTAAATAATAAAAAATAGAAATAAAATTAATAACAATGTTAAGATTTAGATAACTTGAAACATATATGTGGAACCAAATATTAATAACAGATAATACAAACATATATGTGGAAACAGAACTGGTTTAGGGTGTTAACAAAGGGGAATAGTTGAAATAAATTTGGTCATTCATACAAATGTTCCTTTTGTTAGCTTTATTTATTTCTAATTGTTCTAAGCTATTAAGTAGCCTGCTTTTTGGGCAATAATGGAGATATTTGATGCCTGTAGATGGGTCGAAAGTGTGGCTATTGTCAATTATGTGGGTCGCGAATGTAGAACGGTTTCCTCGGTTCTTTATTTCGGCCGTTTGTTCTTTAATTCTTTCCTTAAAACGACGTCCTGTCTGTCCAATGTATAATTGACTGCACGTCGCACATTCTAGACTATAAACTCCGCTTCTATTTTCAATATCTGTTCTGTCCCTACCTCTCTCTAGGCACTGGCTTATGGGATTGATAGTTTTAAACCCGATATTGAAACCTTCTTTTTTCAACTCTTTACCTATTTTTTCTGAAATTTTTCCGTGGTAAGTTAAGCTGACCCATTTATTATAAACTTTATTTTGTGTTTCTAATTTGGTCAGTTTGTTCCTAAAATTATGATTTTTGACCTTCTTTTCAATTTTATTTATTGTTTTTTGTGGGTAGCTATTGTTTTTGGCTATTTCCTTAATAATCTTAAGTTCTTTATCTTTTGATTGTTGGGTCATGGGAATTGAGTAGGCTCTGTGGAACATGGAATAAAAGGCCGCGTATTTGTAACTGGAAGGACAGTTAGAAGATGGGTGTATTACCGGGTCATTATTAATGGGTGTATATATATCTTTAGTGGAATAGACAATATTTCAAAAATAAGTTTGTTTTAGTTATTTATTACAAGTTTCCACAATATGTCCGCGTTTCTCAACTTAGAAGTTATACATATAAACATATTAATTTTATGTTAAAAAAAAATCACAAATAGTACTTATCATTTGGGCTTAAAGGAATTTGTTATTTACTTTTGAGATGCCTCATTTCGCAACTCGATAAGACTATTTAGTAGAAAATATTGAACGATAAACAGAACTCATGAAAAGCTACAAATGAGAAATGTTCTTTTTTAGTTTGAATATTTTCATTTATTTTATCGGATTTTATTTTGAAAAAAATTATTTATTCCATTTCATGGATCAGTGTTCATATTATGTACTGACTCCAAGACCTTCAGGTTATATCAGAGCCTCCCTTATATCAGTAGGGATTTCAGCCTCTATTACAGCTAGAGACTTGGAGTTTGAACTCAAATGTTTATAAGGCCAAGCCCCCCAAAAAAACTCTCTTCACCAAGGTTTCCGTAAAAAAAGAATGAACAAAAATATGTTTTTATTGTGTTTTTTTTTTTTTAATTTTTAATTTTATGTTTGAATTTATTAGAGGTTATTGAGAGCTTACTGTACTCTACAGTGTATTATAACAATGGCATCTATAGCTTAAGGAACGTATAGACTCTAGTTCTAACGAACGCAGCCAATCTGTTCACAAATGTTCGTAGTTGGTCACGCAGTGATTAAAAAATCAAAACTACTTAAACAATGTCAATTTTGCCCAATGTTGCTATATCTGACGACTATCTATGGACATAGAACCCCATCTTTAGACGAGAACTAAAGAGGTTGATCCCTAAAGTAGAAAGATATAATATAATGATTGAACAACTTTTTCTTCTGATACTCCCCCATCATCAATTTGATTTTCCTCAATTTATCTGATGCCTTGGTGGGTTCCATTTCCAAGAAGAGTGGCGGCTCCTTCTCCTTTACAGATTTCTTCTGAGAAACACTCTAACTTCTTCAGAGGTATTGTTTTTCCAAGACTCGAGTGTCAACCAAGACCCCCCTCACCAATCAGCCTAATTCTACCTCTCTAACTAAACGCTTCTCAAGAATCCAACAACTCTCTCCTCCCCCATTAGCTTCCACATGGCTTTGTCCTCATCCAACAACTCTGCTAGCGCTCAGACGGATCTTTTTTGGGAATTTATATGAAGATATCATTGTTTTTGAAGGTACACAGCAACAATAAACCAATCATTTAGACGCCAAGCGAAAATCAGACACAAGATTATCATATGAAATGAAATGAAAAAAAAATCTTTATTCTGGGACATACGTCTCCTAAGAATAATAACATAAGGAATAAACAAGTGTATACAAGTATCAACCAGTAGAGAAGAATAAAAATAAAATAAAAGAGGTCTCTAGGAATAAATATTAAATGTTAAAAACGGGCAATGAGTAAAACAATATAATAAACTAGTGAAAAATGATAAAGAGATAAAGAGAATAAAAAAATAAAAATTAGAAAAACAAGTAAGAATAATAATGTGAAACAGGTTAACAATAATGACTTGTATATGAATGAATTGTAAAAAACTGGACTGATGAAACAGAAGAGTAACAATCTGTCCAGTGGAGTGAGAGACTTATAGGAAGACGAGAAGTATCTCAAAGGAGCCAGCCTTAGGAATCAGAGGTGTGCTGAGGAGATAATGGAAAAGTAGGGACTTGAATGAAAGGAGAGTAGGAGCATGGCGAATCTGGAGAGAATGCGAAATTCTAAACAATTTATTTATTGAACAAATATATTTTTCGATTTGAGTTGATATAATGGAAAAGTAGTTTTGCCATGGTGCATTCATCCCCTCCCCAACGGCTGCCCCCGGGGAGGGGAGAGTGGAACTTTCGTTGCCTACTTCCGTTCCGTGTCGTTCTCACCAACTCAATGCCGGTCACGCACTAGAGATCAACGGCATGTAAGGAGCTCCGCTCGAAAAAGAAGAAGGGTAAATAAGGTCAGTTTAAAGGATTTTGTTGGAGATGTAGTAAGGAGCATTGGCTATTGTACAACGGATTGAATGCGCTGGAGACTGGGAGCTTTAGTCTTATTGTTCTCAGAGGTAATTTAGATTTTATGTCAAATAGTCTTAGTAACACTTTGCAACGTTTGTTCATTACTCGTCTTTTCAATTTTGTGTTAGGATTCCATGTCATTCGTTTGTCAAGAAGCGAACTACGTTTTTGACTACTTTGTAAAGAAGACTGACACCAGTGGGTCTATTTGAAAGTGTGGGTGTAGTGCGGAGGCGAGACAACTTTTCGAATTCATTATAGAGTAGTACAAAACAGTCTATAACAAATAAAATAAAACTATTTGACTGGTAATATATTTATTGCATATTGCATAATGCCTATAAGGAAATGTTTGTCGGAGGCAGAAAAATCTATAACCTGCTATATTAACAGTTCACTTTTATTACATATTAGGGAAGTTAAATGCGAATTATGAGAAAAAAAAAGTAGTCGGTGAATCACCGGCAATGTTCTTCACCAGAACGAATTAATCAATTAACTTTTCGGTCTCACTGAAAAACCAATGTCTTTTTTTTTTTTTTTTTTTTTTAATTGACCACCCCTTTCCCTTCAGCCGATATCGCTGAAATTTAGCAGATTACATCCTTGGTTTTTGACTTTAAATATGAAATTTCATGTCGATACATTCATTACAACGGCAGTTATTATAGTTTTTGAGTTATTCATCACTCCTTATCCCCCCTCTTTTCTATGACTGACTTGGCTGAAAATCGATAGGTGTTGTCGCAAATGGGATCTGAAATTTCGTGTCAATAGATTCATTCTATCGGGAGTTATCATGGTCCCAGATACTCACAAATCATTTTTTGAACCTGGAGATCGGAAAAAATTTTTTAGCCAACTCAGCCAATGGTAACAACATAAGACTTCCAATAACTGCGGTTGTAATGGACATATCCATATGTAATTTTATATTTGAATCTAAAACCACATAAGGACAACAGCAACCTATTGATTTTCAGCGGAAATTTAGGAGGTTACATCCTCATTAAACTCATCACTTTAAATATGAGATTTCATGTCGATACATTCATTATGTTTTATGTATTATGTTTATTCAGTTATTGGGGTTTTAGAGTTGAGTCCCCTCTAATCCCCCCCCCCCCCCCCCCCCCACCCTTTCCCTACTGTCGATTCGAGAAAATGTATCCTCCCCCACATTACATTTTTATGGATCCGCCATTTTTCGTATGTATTCAAATGATAAAATTAAATAAAAACTATATTAAAATTTACCTTGGCCTTGGTACGATAGACTAGAGAATGATTGAACACAAACCTGCAAAAAATAATAATAATAATAATAATAATTAAAATAGGTTCTTGTTGCTTATAGAGGAATTTTAATAGTAGTATTTTAATTATAGTAAATTTAATTAAAGTTTTTTTATTATATCTACAAGCTTTCTATTTAATCTAGAAGAATTTCAATAATTAAATCTCATCAAAGAACAAGAGCACGGAATGCAAATGTTGGTATTTTTCAACTTGATAGTTGAGAAAGGCGGACATATTGTGGAAATTTATAGTTAATAAATAAAACAAACTTCGTTCATCCCATTCGCAAAATTCCAAATTTCTTATTTTCAAGGATTCTCTTCAGGCGATGTTCCATCTGGTGCAGATACATGTAAATCTGGTTTTCCAACACTAGGACAGGCTACATACAACTGATTGCGTTGTGCGTACTGTTCTTGAGTTTCATTATTTCTTGCATTTCGGTATATTCGAGTTTGACGTCGAGATCGGCCGATGTTTTGCCGTTTTGGTGGCATCTTATTAATGCAAATCCACCTACTGAAAGTGGATTAGATCGATTTCATCTTGATAAGCGCTTAAAATTTCAAGAAAAATTGAACAGGAAATTATTAGAAGATAGTTAAACATATGTAAAAAAAATTGTTTTTTCTTTTTTTTTTTTGTTTAAGTTTATTTATAGACAATTAAAAGTGAAGTTAGTTATGAGAAGTTTAGTGTAAACAAAAATCTGGCAGTTTTATAAACAATGAATTGTCAATTCGATAACAATCGTATTATTTTCATTTCGGAAAAGACAATTATATATATAGATGAAAAGTTATTACTTGTAGAATGTAAATTTTCAAAAACAAACATTACGAAAAAAAATTTTTTTAATACTGCTGAAACGACTTTTTTTCCAAAAGAAAAAAATATGTAAACGTATTTTTTTTTTATACGTGGTACATACACGACTTTCTTGATATTCACTTCCCAGGCTCGATTCAGGTGATTCAAAATTTATTAAAAAACAGAAAAAATTAAAACTAATTTGGATCCCGACCAAAGTTGGCATTCCTGGGAACGAAAAAGCACTTTGCCGGAAAAGACGTTGCACTCTCCCCCTTATTGCCTCAACAAACAGTTAACACAGCACAAGTTCTTTCGACCTATTCCAGAAGAAAAACTGAAACAACACTGGAACAATGAATAAACTCAGATGGAAGACAACAAACTTCGAAGAATAAAAGAAGAAAACAACTCGTGGAAACCTCCAAGCACCATGAACAGACGAGACACGGTGATCATCACAAGACTAAGTCTGGGACATAGGAAACTGACACATTCCTATCTACTTGTTGGACTTGAACAGACGACATGCTCCTGCAACCAAGACTACACAGAGCTCACAGTACAACATATAGTGACTGACTGCACAAACTACACCACATTAAGAAACAAATACAAACTACCGACTGACATGAAAAAACTACTCCAAATATACAACTACGAATACAACGAACTCATCCACTTTCTTAAAAGATGCAAAACTCTACGAGAACATGTAGAGACAATAGTTAGCCCATGCTAATGGCCCTGAAGTCGATGCGACGTTAAATAAAAAAAATAAATAGTTTTTTGAAATATTGTCAATCCCACAATATATTTTAACATAAACTACCAGTTTGGGCATTACAACATCCTCAGGTTTTGGTTTTAGCTTATGGTGTAAATGCCCAAACCGGTGGTTTATGTATATTTCTTCAGAAATAGACAATATTTAAAAAAAAGTTCTTTTTATGTAATCGGTACGAAACTTTTAAGGGATCGGAAAAGATGGACATAGCGTTGAAAAATCAATTTACATATATTATAATATATATATATTTTTTAAATTCCTCCTAAAAGAATAATCCAACTAAGTTTTCGCTCTTCCTCCAAGACGTATCGATCGTTTAAGGTAAACAATTGTGGAAAAAGCTTGAGAACGCTATCCTTCGGATGGGATGTTAAGCAATAGTCCCGAGCCTGCACGGTGTGAGGTACTCGTTAAAGACCTATAACCTAGGTGAATAAAAATTTAGGACTCCCATAGTAGAGTCAGACTCATGTCCCCCAGAGCGAAAAAAGTGCGCTCTGGTAGAGGCGATATGACTTCGAAGTTAAAGCCCGGGCATGAGTTACAAAAAATATCTAATCCTTCACTTACACGGGGACTCTTGAATTATCATAATAAAAAATAAATACAATTAATTCCAACGGGTTATTCCATAACAGTATCTCCTATTTTTGGATCTAAAACTAAACTGGCCTTGTATTTTGCCTTATGAATAAATTCTGTCATAACCTTCCGCATGTTTTACATTGAATGAAGCCTCTTATGTTGAGAAATAAGATCTAAGTTGAGGGGATTCTCCTTACAAAGGTAAAAACCATTATTACTTATATGTAAGTAATATATTTGTGAATCGTAACAAAGAAAATCGTCAGTGAATCACCGGTAATGTACAGAATGTTGTGTCGATACATTCATTACATCGGCAGTTAATAGAGTTTTTGAGTTAAGACCCTCCTCTAATCCCCCTTCCCTTTGGCTGAAAATCAACAGGTGTAGGCCTTATGGGATCTTATACACGTATAAAATTTCGTGGCGATAGATTTGATCTATCGGGAGTTATTGTGTGCTAACAATCAATAGTTACTCATACTAAATTATACATATATTCATCATATCAACAATTATTAGGGTTTGTGAGTCGAATCCCCCTCCTCCGTCCCTTCGACCAAGTTCGCGAAAATTAATACGACTCCTTATGGGATTTGTAATTTAAATACAAAAGTTCATGTCAATACATTCAGTACATCGGGAGTTATGGGTGTTTGTGTTGAGCCTCCTCTGACCCCCTCTTCTGCTGTTTTGGAAAATTGAGACTCGTAGGTGTGTTCCTTAGAGGGCTTTGAATTTACACAATACATTCATTAAATCGGGAGTAATCGTGTTCATAGACACACACACAGACATTGTTTTATTCATTTGTAGAACGAGGACGCTGGAAAAAATGAAATTGCGTTGAAAACTCCGTAACTAATTTGTGACAGATTGTATAACTTCCCTTATATTTCCCATATAATGTATAACTTCCCTTATATTTCCCATAGAATGTATAACTTCCCTTATATTTCTCATAGAATGTATAACTTCCCTTATATTTCTCATAGAATGTATAACTCCCTTTATATTTCCCATAGAATGTATAACTTCCCTTATATTTTCCATAGAATGTATAACTTCCCTTATATTTCCCATAGAATGTATAACTTTTCTTATATTTCGTACAGCAGGGAAAGTAATAAAATGAATAAATAAAGATAATAAATATTGAAATGTAGTAAAATACAAAGGAAAGGGAAATAGTGAGTAAGGAAGGTGGAAGAAGGCCAGTGTTTTTGCTCGTAGCAACGCTGGCGGAATGCGGCAGGTGGAGAGCCCCGCTCTATGCAACATCTGCTGCAGCCGTCTCTCTGTCTCCACCAGTCCTCCTGTCTTAACAACATACCCCATCAGTTTGAGATGGCAAACCAGGTGACCTGAACCCATCAACAATGGCCTCATCCCCTCATTTAGCCCAACAGAATACATTTTCACGAAATACTTCACATCTGAATGGAATGGAATAATGCACTATAATACTAAGACTCTCAAGGACAAGAAAATATAACAAATTATACATTCCAGACAGAGTTATAGTAAGCAAGCAGTGCTGGAATCTCTCTTCATATGAGATGTGCTCATTAGAGGACTTTCTTATACCGACCATCTTTCTCTTCCGTTCAGAATTAAAAATAATGCCGAGATCGCTATGGAGTCTGGAGAGCCCAAGGTCATAGACGTGATAAGACTGGCGAGGCTTCGATGGGCAGGCCATGTGCAAAGGATGCAGGAGACTGTGAAACCCCACGAAGACAGATGCTAGTGATCCCGGAGGAAACACGA
Organism: Aradus depressus; assembly: GCA_963662175.1. Lineage (NCBI taxonomy): Eukaryota > Metazoa > Arthropoda > Insecta > Hemiptera > Aradidae > Aradus > Aradus depressus. The sequence goes on from OY759215.1 coordinate 43,028,840, forward strand.
GGATGAGGAAGACCCAGGAAGAGATGGATGAACGCAGTCGATGGGGACGCAAGGAACCTTCGGCTGCGAAACTGGAGAACGCTTGCGTTGGACAGGAATCTTTGAGAGAAGTCTCTGGAGGAGGCCAAGGCTCGAATGGAGCTGTAGCGCTGAGGATGTTGATGATGATGATCTTTCTCTCCTTCTCCCCCTTCTCAAAATTATTTCATACTGGTATTAAAGCATGAAAAAAATGTGTTGGCATCAGAGGTTGTCTTTGTAAAAATTGTACAGCGTAATTCTGAGAGTTGAATAATTTTGAAAAGAGGAAGGGAGAGAGAAATATATCTGTAAAAGCCTGGTTGGTATAAATAATTCCTGTTATGGTCACAGATATATATTTTATTTATTTATTTTTAAATTAAAAAAAATCTATCCAATAATATAAATATAGGTCGTCGGTAGCTCATGGGTAGCCTACTAGCGTACTGAGCTCAAGATCGCGGGTTCGAAACCCGGCTGAGGCCCTTATGTTTTTTATCTGAGACATATTTTTTTATTATGAGTAATGAAAATATATGTGAAGTGGGCAAAACAGGACTTTTTTATAACAACCTCTTTTGTACAGATCACTCTCCCACCTCTCAACTTTCAAACCGATTACATAACTTCCCATATACTTCGTATAGTTGGGGAAGTAAGACATTATTGATGACGTTAGCTTTTGTGTACACAATTTCCATGTCGAATTTTCACCGGAATTTCATGTTTGCCGACACTCAGATTCCTAAAACGAAAACAAAATTCCTCTGTCTTTTACTATAACTCCGGAATGAATACAATACTAATGGGCCTAGGATGCAATAAAACAAATCCGCCTCTGAAATTATTACCCCGTTTAATCTTCACACAGAGTGAAGTACAAATTCCGACGTAAGGCGTGGAGGTCGTACATACAAGAGGTCGAGGTGACCTTCACGTTCAATAATCATATCTGGTGGGGTACTCATACAAATAACATTGATTCAGCCTTGAGGGGTACCACTTCACACATCGGTGATTCACCGAAAAATTCTTCACATCATAAAAATCAAAAATTGAAATATGCTGTCAGAAGACTAATTTTTGTGAGAAAACCAAACATACTCATTGGTAGAATAGTCTTTCACCTTTAAAAAATCCTTTGGAATATACCAGTTTGTACTTTTCGGAAAAAATAAAGAGAACCTGTTTTTTTTTTTTTTTTTCCGAGGGCTGATTGTGTCACCGCGGCCAGAGTAGGCCCTGTGTGTATTGGTATCTTTAATATAAAGTCCAAGATTCTGCTGCAGGTTCCCTCCATTACCTGCTTCGGTTCCGTTATGGCAGACCCGAAGCAATGAAATCTTCTGCTTTCTACTACCCCGCACTGGTTTAGGATATGAACCGGAGTCTCATTTTCCTCGCCACATTTCCTGCACAGAGGGCTTCTAGCGATGCCCATATTGTGTAGGTATTTGTTCATATGACAGTGTCCTGTGATCAGCCCCGTCATAGCTCTTAGATCCATTCTGCTCATACTCAGGAGCTCTCGGCTTCTCTTCTCTGAGGGTTCCGCAACAAAGAGTATTGACTGTCTTTGCTTTGGGACCCCTCTCCAGGTGCTCTTGGAGATCCCGCAGAAGGGTTCCGGTCCTATGGGTTCTCTGTCAGCTTCTGATCTGCCCTTTCTTTGCCCTCAAACCTCTGATGCCCTGGCCCCCATAAGAGAACATCGTTAGTTCGATGATTTATAAGCTCCGGTTTTCTTTTCCAATTTTGGAATCAGGGGAAAACATAAAATTGCGGTGAAAACTGAACATGATACTACGTACAGCTGGGGAAATAATAAAGAGAATTGCGTTAATTAACTATGTCAAATTATCTCCTCAAATATACCTAATATCATCAAATAAACATAAAATTGTATCGAGGAAACACGTCTGAAACTTCATTCTGACGAAGGTGAATGAGTCAAAGATCTACCGATTTGGATGAAAATGTATCATGCTCAGAAATTTCTGAATCCTCAAACTAAATTGCATGTCGATATGTGATTAGATAGAGAGTTATTAGGTATTTCTTAGTATAAAGCCCCTCACTTCCCTTTGGCAGATTCGACTGAAAATTAATATGTGCCTTGTTGAAACTCACATAAAATTTTGTATAGATGTATTGATCCTATTAGGAGTTATCGTGTGCACAAGCAGACAGGGATTAATTTACGCGTAAACTTACCGATTACACAACTGCCACTATACTTCGTACAGCCGAAGAAGTAAGGATATAAGGAATTTGTAGAAGAGAGAGAGGGGGCGGGGGGGAGCTAACGCGCCTCTCGTGCGAAGCTCTCACGTTTCCTGGAATCATTAGATTAAACGTGACTCTTAAAAGCATTGGCAAGGAGTATAACCCAAGAGGAAAGAAGGAGCCCGAAGTAGGGAGGATCGGTGTTTGAGGAGGGAAAGAGATATAGTTCCATCTGTATTCGGAGTGCAAGTCGCAAACTAGAGCATAGAGCAGTCCAGTCAACGAGGTCCTCCCATTACATCAACAGTTATTAGGGTATTCGAGTCGATTGACTGATTTCGCGCAAAATTAAGTGGGATTCTAGAGTAGAGTAAGATATCTAATCCCCACATTCCGTTGGTCGACTTGGCTGAAAATCAACAGGTGTTTGGGGGCTTTGAATTTATATATTCTACTATAAACTTTCTTTAAATTTCTTACTATTATATTTAAGTGTATTATTGACAACTCACATATTTGTAAATGTGATTTTAAGGGATGACTCCCCCCTCCCCCCCCCCCCCCTCCCATTCCCATCGGGACTTCCTCAGGGGACAGCCTTAGATACTCTCGTGTTACTTGAGGATTGTATTAATATGCCAACCTAGCAAACTTAAATGTCACTTTTGAACTTTATGCTGACGACGTAAGCCAAACTCGGTACACTTTGTGTAAATATTTTTGTAGAATTAGACAATATTAAAGTAAAACAACTTCTTTGGTTTTATTTATTTTATTAACTGTCCACTATAATGACACAGAATGCAGAAATTTATTCGGTACCTACGTAAGACGTGTAAATATTACATCATTAGGAAAATATTACGTTATACTATACAATTAACTTAAGTAAATAATAATTTATTTGTTTAATTAATTATTATTTAAGGATGCATTGCTGTAAATACTTCTTGCGGTTCGTTTTGTAAACAAACATTGATGAACAAAAAAAAAAAAAGAAAAGAAACAAGGGGATAAAAAAATAAAAAAAATAAAATTGTTTAGACAATTGGATACTATTTTAGTTGCAGACCAAACAAATAAAATACGATATGGGGAGGAGCTACGTTGGTGAAGGAGAGATTGTCGGGATGACGCACGAGCGGGCAGGAGCCCATCGTACACAAGACAGGAAGGTCAGCTGATCGAATCATCTGTACCGCTGTACCAAGCAACTATCCCAATCTGTAGTCACTTTAACTGGAGTTAGTTATTGGGGGACCACTAACCTGCCTGCTAAAGGTTACTAACTGAGAGGATAATATCACTAACCTGCTTAAAGTTACTAATCGAGCAGATAACATCAATAAACCTGCTTAAAGATACTTCGAGCGAAGTCGGGTAACCTGCAAGTCTATATACAAAGGCTGAATATCCTGTTCTAATTTTGTTTGTTCGGAATACCACGCGAATATTTTTGAACGTATACTCTCGAAACTTGCACACTATTTCCATAACCGCAATGGAAAAATATCGCGCCCTTATAGTATTATTGATCCAAATAGTAACAGTCTATCTTCATATTTCGGTCTTGTGTAGTTATATAGAGCAGTATGATTTTTGATTCGTGCACTTGAAGGTTTAGTGGAAAATACAAAAAAAAAAAACTTATACTAGAGTTATTATTGTACAATATTAAATATTAATGGACTATTATAATGGTTATTTATGAGTTTTCAATGCGAAAAAAATAAGGTAAAAGCATTTCCATATAAAAAATTTCAAGTTTTCATCAAAGAGTGTTTGTTACTGTAACTCAAGCTCGGGCTTTATCTGTGATGTCAAATCGCCTACTACCAGAGCTTTCTGTCGTGAGACCGACTCTACTGTGAGAGACCTTAATTTTGGTAACCCAGCTTATTGAATCAACGTTCTAAACTCTTTAATTTGACACCCCCTCGATGGGTTTTGATTGCTTGAGATTGAGAATATGGCGGCCAGTGTCCGCCATGTTGTTTTATTTGGGAATGTCATTTACCTGGCAACCCAATTTTTTTGTCTTTAATTCTGAAAAATGGATTGGATCTAAAATCCTTTTTGGAATTGTGGAAAGTGATTAATATTGTTACGAAAAAATACTTTATGTAGTCAGATGGCAAAAAATCGTAGAAAAACAGTTTAAATCAAAATCACCGATATTCATTTTGCAGATGGTAGGTTCACCTATGTTGAATCTATCGTCGGCATCGTTTACAGATGATTAAACTATGTTAAAGTAATTCCTGGAACAGGGCTATAATATGTCTATAATAAGTTAAAAATTTTAATGCTCATTACATAACCAGTAAATAAAAAAAACAATTTTACATGGATATCGGATGTAACTGAAAGAATCCATACTTGGGTCCCGATATCGTATCCCAACTGTAGGAGAGCGAAGGTTCGGCGAGGAGTGGGGCGAGGAGGGGTGGGGAGGGGGAATGGAGGCGGACATTCCTCAGATAAAGGAGATAACCTCTTTGGTAAGGGAGCATTCCTGCGAGGCCTAACTACCGAGTTACGTTACCCCCACCACACAGAGAGCACGCAACCCAACCTACCTTCCCGAAGAGGTTTTATGGCCGGCCAAGGACACTCCCAGGCCACACTCGTAAACATCTATCTAGAGAGGTAATTAGACACGAAATGGCCACGAGGGGGGGGGGGGGGGGGGAAACCTATTTGGAAAACAATTCAACCAAACCAAATGAAACAATGACAAGTGTATTCTCCAAGAGTGTGTTTGTAGCACAAGTGCAACGGACCACTGCAAACGTTCCACCAAAGACGGACTGCACCCCCAACACTTTTTGCAGTCGTCCTTATCCAATGAACACTCATATGGGAAGGCTTCACCACGAAGAACAACCATAGCCATATGAGAAATCCACTCACTTCTTATTCGTAGGTTTGAGTGGTGAGAACTGGATTAGTTTCATCGGGAGGAAATATACTTCAGGCATTTATTCATTTATATTTTTTTAGTTATTTATTCATTTATTTTTGAATAATATATATTTTTTTATTTATTATTATTTTTTTAAATATTTGTTTACGTTGTTTCCTTTCTCTTTTCTATATTTCGCACATTGGGACCTGATAAGGGACGTAATTACATTCCGAAATATCGTTCTGATAAAGACACTTCAGGAAGAGTTTTAAAAAATAGTTATCTTAATTTATTTTATTAAATTGAAAAATATATCTGCTTATTACAAATGTATCTATGTATTAATATCATCCTTTTTGTACCCATATATTTTTAAGTATTTATCTATCAAGTTTTTATTCATTTCATTTTACTTTTTTTAATAGTTTTGTTATAGTAATAACAGCTATAATAAGCTATAATAATAAGAGGAATAATTTTGTTATAGTAATAACAGCTATAATAATAAGCTATCTTTATATATACATTTTTATATATATATTGGTTTAACGGAAATAAAATTAGTATTAATATTATATTCGAATATCTGATATGGTCATAACAGGACTTTTTTATAATAATAACCACGTTTCTAGGTATCGCGCTCTTGTCCTTGTAGGGCTTCTGGAAACACATATAACCTTCTTTCTCCTCATTTTCTGAATTAGGGGATTGGAAAACTCAGCATTGACATTCTGACCGATTACCATCAAGAAAAGGATGCTTTTCGGTAAAAAGTTTGGTATATGACGGATAGATGGCCGTTCGCGACTCTTCTACAATCATTCGGGATTTCGCCTAATTTCTTTTGTTTTTATGCTGCCGTATTTAAGGGATGAAAGATGAACACTGAAACTTGAAGATAAGCGTTTAGTTCATTATTCTACGATTATTATTATAAAAGATATAAACTCTCAAAGTGTGACGCATTTTAACCCCCCATACCGCCGGGAAAGACGTAGTTCTACGTCAAAAATACAATAAACATACAAACATTTAGTATATTATGACTGATGTTTAACTACAAAGTCATATCGCCTACTAACAGAGCGCTCTTTCGTCACTCTGGTGACATGAGCCCAACTCACCTATGGGAGTCCTAAATTTTTATTCACCTAGGATAGGGGTCTTTAACGAGTACCTGACATCGTACAGGCTCGAAAGCATCACTTAACAGAGGAAGGCGTGCTCGAGGTTACTTCACTTCCCATGTTAAGACACTAACGACCCCAGCCGGATCTCGAACCCGCGATCTTGAGCTCATTAAGCAAGCATGCATACCACTGAGCTACCTGCGCCCTCGATAGTAGGTATATTTCATAAGAGAAGAGTAGATTGAGAAAGGATGGGTGTTGGTGGTAGTAGTGGAGGGGAGAGTGCGAAATTCCAGAGTGAAGTATGTGTTGTGACATGGGAGACAGCGGGCTGGCATACAGAAACAGGTCCCAGAGGTGGGACCTCATACATAACAAGTGGATATGATACCATGGGGACTCGGCCAGACCCCAAACCGGCAGGCCACCACACACCACACTAGGCTTTCTTGTAATTATAATAACAGAATATCCACATCTCAAAATTTTCAATATCAACCCACCCATTCACCGGCAATGTACTTCCCCAGAACGAAATAATCAATAACCGTTTGGGCTAAAACTCAATAGTTGACGTACATAGCGGCTCAATCCTCATACTAAATTTTGTGTCGATACATTCACTACATCAACAATTATTAGGGTATTTGAGTCGATTGACATTGATAATTCTATGGTCACAGGGAATAAGTTGTTCGTAAAATGGCCAAAATGAGTTAAGTGTACTGTGATCTCCCAAGCCATCTGCGCAATGTGAAGAAGTTGGGAGCTCAGAACTCTAATACTTTCGGAATTATAAAGATGTGGATTTCTTGGTATATCGTAAAATTGTGTATGTTCTCGATTAAATCAACTTAATCTACTTCTTTGAGGAATCATTCACAAGATAACTGTATTTAACCATTTATTCACTACGGCGGACTATTGCAAGTGAAGAGGGCGTTTTTGGTTAAATCAATTTTAGAGATGCATCATTCAGGAGTATTTCAAAAAGTATGGTTAATAATTAGGTTAGTGTGTATAAAAATTAGGTATCTCATTTATAAGCTATCTTGATGAATACATTTTTATGACATATCCTAATTACCATGTTACGGTTTAATGGAAATAAATAGTATTATACATTTACGGAGATGCAAGAATGTTTAGAAAGAAATAAAAAATAAAATTGGAGAAACCCTCTCGGAATTCTGAAATAGATTTATGTTCATACGTCGCTAGAAGTTCGGGTTTTGAAATTTTGGAACGTGGAACTAATGGACTGAACACTCAAGCCCCAAGAAAAGATGGAATTTTTTTTTACGTTTCCCAAATACCTGATTCTTGAACAAATTCCTAAACTTGGCAAGAAAAATGTTTTCCGTTAACATAGAAGAGAGAAACCACTTAGTGTCAAATCCTTTGAAAAAGGGGAGGAACGGAAGGAAGGCATTCGAGTTATTCTTCTTCCGAAAAATACTATCCACTTGTTGAGAAACCAGTTTTCCCAAGGAGAGGAAGGATAGTTAAAATAGTGTTGAGATGAAAAAGGAAGCGGTGGCCAAGGAAGATTTGTCTCATTTGAGGTGGTTGAGAGGAGGGTAGGAATGCGACCTTTAAACCAGGGGAGCTGGGAACTCAGTCAGAGGCTGTCTCTAGCCAGGCAGTGTCCTGGCATTTACAGAGGAGGCACCCAGGAACAAGAAATATGTCATCTTCCTCGTTCCATCCCCCTCTTAGGCCGAGGTCAACCTCCACTCCACACATGGAGCCATCACAGAGGCTGTCTCTAGCCAGGCAGTGTCCTGGCATTTACAGAGGAGGCACCCAGGAACAAGAAATATGTCATCTTCCTCGTTCCATCTCCCTCATAGGCCGAGGTCAACCTCCATTCCACACTTGGAGCCATCACAGAGGCTGCCTCTAGCCAGGCAGTGTCCTGGCATTTACACAGCAGGCACCCAGGAACAAGAAAATGTCATCTTCCTCGTTCCATTCCCCTCTTAGGCCGAGGTCAACCTCCATTCCACCCTTGGAGCCATCACAGAGGCTGCCTCTAGCCAGGGAGTGTCCTGGCATTTACACAGTAGGCACCCAGGAACAAGAAATTATATATATAGTATTATTAATCCCATTAGCAACACTATCTTCATATTTCGGTAGAGTAGTATGGATTTTTGATTCGTACACTTGAAGGTTTAGTGGAAAATACGGAGAAAATACTTATACTTATTATCGTAATGAATATTTATAAAAAAACAAAAACATTTTAAACATCGTTCTCTACATGTCCTATGATGCTATGTACGTGCATGTTGGAAAAAAATAATTTTACGAAGTGACTCAACATGAATTTAATGGTAGGGATAATCCATCATTACGATTATTTGACAACTCAATAATGTGCATCTAGTACGCGGGTATTCTTGGGTAGTTAACAAAATGAAACTCATGCACTTACCTTCACATTTTCATTTGAAGCATTGAAGGTCTTTTAAAAAAATGTCAGCATGAATTTAGGTCAAATTCGATTTGGCTCTCCACCTTTCTCAAAACAGTATGGAAATAAGGTTCTCCATTTGACAGTAACAGAAATAACATGGCAGACTTCCTGAAAGACAAAACGATGGATTGTTCTCCGTGTCTGCCGTTGGAGGAATCTGAAGTTTTAGTCTGAAGGGCGTATGACCTCGTAGCTAGCCGAAATAACGTTTTACTTCCTCAGCTATACGAAGTACACAGGAAGTTATGAAATAGGTTAAAAATTCGATACGGAGTTTTCAACGAAATTCCATGTTTTCTAAACTCTAGATTCCAATTCCAAATATAAAAAAAATTAATTATGTATGTCTGTGAACACGATAACTCATGATAGAATGCATGTATCGACACGAAATTTTATATGTGAATCCAGAATCCTCTAACGACGACACTTATTGTTTTTCAGCCAAATCGGCCAACGGGGAAGGGGAGATTAGAGGGGCTTAACTCAAAAACTCAAATAACTGCCATTGTAATGAATATATCGACACAAAATTTTATATATGAATTCAAATCCCTATAAGGACGACACTTATTATATTTTCAGCCAAATCGGCCAACGGGGAAGGGGAGATTAGAGGAAGGGCTTAACTCAAAAACTCTAATAACTGCCATTGTAATGAATATATCGACACAAAATTGTATATATGAATTCAAAACCCTATAAGGACGACACTTATTATATTTTCAGCGGAATCGGCCGAAGGGAAGAAGGTCAGAGGGACGGCTCAACACAAAAACCACAATAACTTGTGGTGTAATGAATGTGTCGACATGAAATTTTATATTTAAAGAAGACAAAGCTTGTCAAATCGCAATTCAAAAACCTTAATAACTACCGATTACCTTTAATGAATTTATCGACACAAAATTTAGTATGAGGATTTAGGAGCCCCTATGTAAGTCAACTGACTGGTTTTAGAGGGAGAGCTAAAACGTAATTGATGAATTCCTGGGGAAGTACATTGCCGGTGATTCACCCACCACTTTTATTTTCCTTCTAGAGATATTATTCTCCATAACCATTTATATTTTCAGTACAATATTTAAACAGTAAACAATGAAACCGATTGAATCCTTTATTGTGTCTTCTATTCACTTGTCTGTAATATTTTGATTTTATATAAATTATTATTATTTTCAACAAACGCTTTATAGTGGTTATTTGTGAACGGTTTAGCAGGGCCGTCTAATTTAGTAAGAATAATAAACATTTAAAACAAAATACAATATGGGGAGGATCGACAAGGAGCTCGGCCCTCTCCATAGATAAGTGACAACTGCCCAAATGTATTGTAATAATTTTGGCAGCAAACAGGTTTCCCCAAAACTGGTCTTCAGATGATTTTTTTTATTAATAATTTTTTTTTTGTTAATTTATTAATAATTTAACATTAATTGACTACAAATCGTTTAGTTTTTTTTTTTTTTTTTCTTGTAATTTAAATATTTTTTTATCTCTTTACAAATTATTCCCCCGAGCTCCTGTTCAGAACGGCAACAGGTTTAGCTCATAATAAAATTTGTAGTTCCAAACTAAAACAGTTTTTTTTTTTCGCTTTCATTCTTATATTCTTTTCTATATTTTTATACTGCTCGGGATATGCGCGAATGAGATTCCGCATCTTTGGTGGAGATGTAATGGGCAGAGGAGGACTTTAGATGGTTGGACTATGAGAGCATTCTCAGGTTCATTAAGGAAACTGGGAGGCTGAGCACTTCATGAAGGGCTTGGTTTAGGTAGTATAACCATACAGGTAATATAATAAGGGGGAAGCCCAGCGCTTCCAGGGAAGGGATAAGAGCACTGAATGCTTAGGTCCCTAGGTGTAAAACACCAGCCCACCACATATATATATATATATATTATTTGGGTTTAATGTTACTCCGAATTCTCTATGAATAGCAAGGGCACCGGAAGCGTGCTTGCTTACCGAGCTCGTATAGTTCGAAACCCGGCCAAAGCACTTAGGGAGGTGGAAAAACCTTTAGCACGGCGTTCTTCGGATAAGCAACGAAAGAAGGGTAGTTCTTCGCTCTTCAGCGTTGTCTCAGATCAACTATAGTTAGTTTTTATTACTCATGCCCAGGCTTTAACTACGAGGTCATATCGCCTATTACCTGAGGGCTCTTTCGTCACTCTGGTGGACATGAGCCCGACTCTACAATGGGAGTCCTAAATTTTGCCAACCAAAAATTTTTATTCACCTAGGATAGAGGTCTTTAACGAGTATCTGACATCGTACAGGCGGACCATCGCTTAACGTCCCATCCGTGCTCTAGTTTATTTTACCTCCCAGATAACTAAGGGCTTCGGTCGGGTTTCGAACCTACGATCTTGAGCTCAGTAAACAAACAAGCGTACCACTGAGCTACCGGCGTCCTCGCCCTCATCAACTTCATTCCCTCAAACAGTTATACAAGAAGTTTCCGAAATTCCAAAGTTCTGTACGATTTTCAGTAGAATATTGCCCAAAGATAGAAAGAAACTGAGGACGGACTGGACTGGTTTGTTTTACCGATTCTCCAACCGGTTTTTGACAATGTATTGTTCAACGTTTCGAGGACGTGCTGTAGTCAGGTCCTTTGCAGAAGAGGAGTGTTACTAACGGTACCAACCTCGCTTCTTTGACAGAATACAGACCACGGGTATAGGCGTCAAACTACAAGCCTCTCTAGAAACATCGCCATAACGTCTCCCCGAGATGGCTAGTCATTTTATTGTCTTTTTGATAAATATTGGTTTCTTACGTCTCTTGAGACTAAAGATGTTGCCATTTCACGATTGTTTCCTTAGATACTGTTTAATATTATAAGAAATTAAGGGTACCGGTAGCTCAGAAGTAGCGTTCTAGCCGAACTCAAAAACGCGGGTTCGAAACCCAGCCGAGCCTCTTAGTTTAATTTATCTGGGAGAAAAAAAAAACTTAAGTACGCCGTCTTCGGATGGGACATTAAGTGATAGTCCCGAGCCTATGCGATGTCATATACACGTAAGAGGTCTTTAACGTATGTGAATAGAATATTAGGGTAGGCAAAATTTAGGACTCCCATAGTAGAGTCGGGCTCATGTCCACCATAGCAACAAAAGAGAGCTCTGGTAGTTGGCGTTATGACCTCGTAGTTAAAGCCCCGACAACTAACTTTCCAACAACTTTTTATATGTAACTTCTAACTAGATTTAAATATGTATACATAAGAATATTTGTCAAAAATCCTTGGTTTCACTGAAAAGAACATACTAAATCATGCCAGACCATCGCTGGTTTTTCACTTGTGTACTTGTGTTGTAAGTCCACTGTTATAGGTCAAAAGATGAAGAATGTTGAATTGTCACCAAAATATCACGCTTTCCAAAATAATTGCTGAAATAATAAAAGTATTGACACGAAATTTTATTTGGGCGCCAGAAGCTCAGTATTATACGTGTGAGCTCAAGATCCCGGGTTCGAAACCCGGCCTTAGGTTTTTTATTTGGGAAGTTAAAAAATCTTCAGCACGCCGTACTTCGGACGGGACGTTAAGCGATGGTACCGAGCATTTACGATGTCAGAAGCTCCTACCCTAGGTAAATAAACATTAAGGATAGGTATCGTTTAGGACTCCCAGTCGGTCTCACGTCGACCAGAGTGACAAAAGAGCGCTGTCGTTGTCGGCGATATGAATTCGACGTTAAAACCCCGGGCATGCGTGACAATGACTATCTAAAACCCAATAAGAACGAAACATATACATTTTCAGCCAAAGGGAAGAGAGAGATCAGAGGAGGGAGCCTAAAACCCTGGTCACTGTCGATATAATAAATGTACCAACACGAAATATAGCACAATGATTTTTTTTATTTTCAACTAAATCGGTAGATTCAGGAGAGGAGATACTTTATTTTCAACTAAATCGGTACATTCAGGAGAGGAGATACTTTATTTTCAACTAAATCGGTAGATTCAGGAGAGGAGATACTTTATTTTCAACTAAATTGGTATATTCAGGAGAGGATATACTTTTTTCTGCTGCTTTATAAAATTAACGAAATTAAGGTTCCATCTCATATGACGTATTTCTTCGTTAATATCTATTTTGTTAATAATTTCTGAAAAATGTCAAGCAATATTGTATTGCCAAATATGTTTTTTACCCTCCCCTCTTCGTTGATGCCCTTGCTACGCACACCAACACCGCTGCAAAAAGTTGACAGAACGTACCCGAGAGATTCCACAAATGCTCTCCTAGGTATTCCAGACGATCCTCTCTTCTTACCGACAGCTAATAAGCCTCCTAGATCGATGTGGCTGGCTACTGAGGAAGGTTTTTCTCCAACCAACATTCCAACTCGTACTGCTGAGACGGCTCGACTCTCTTGTCTAGGCCAAGCAATAGATCCCCAACTAAATATTGGATTTTTCTCAGAGAAAGATCCATCTATTTAGTGAGTTACTTTCTGTAAAAGGTTACCTAGCCATCGGATACATACTTGGATACCAATCCAAGGGCGCCGGTAACTCAGAGGTAATTCAACAAGTTCACGAGTTCGAAACCCGGCTAAGGGCCCTTACGTTTTGTATCTAGGAGGTGAAAAAACTTTGACCATGCCTTTATCCGGAAAGGTGCATTAAGCGATGGTCCCGAGCCGATGTCGTGGTTTTTGCGATCCAATGTGTTGTCAGTTGAGTTACAACTAGAACTAGGAAGGCACATACGTCTGAGTTCTCCTATAAATCTCCCATTTTTATAGATCTCTCTCTGCTGTTCTCGTCTATAGATAGTCTCGGTTATTAAGCGGTAAAGGTCCTCTCTCTGCATTCAGATACCCCCCCCCCCCCCCCCCCCCCTCCCCCGTATTCCTTTGAATTTAGTCAACTGATTTATACAGTTTCGTACCTCTTTCTCGACCTCCTTCGTCAGAACCCCAGGAATAAACTAATAATATAGGATATAGTAATACTTTTGAAGTCTAAAAAATATCTATATATTATTATTTAATAATAATAATATTTATTATTATAGAGGGCGCCGGTAGCTCAGTGGTATGCGTGCTTGCCTTCTGAGCTCAAGCGTAGGTTCGAAACCCGACCGAGGCCTTTTAGTTCATTTTATTTGGGAGGTAAAATAAACTTAAGCACGCCGTCCTTCGGATGTGACGTTAAGCGATGGTCCCGAGCCTGTACGATGTCAGGTACTCGTTAAAGACCCCTACCCTAGGTGAATAAAAATTTAGGGTAGGCAAAATTTAGGACTCCCACAGTAGAGTCGGGCTCATGTCCACCAGAGTGACGGAAGAGCGCTCTGGTAGTAGGCGATATGACCTCGTAGTTAAAGCCCGGGCATGAGTCATAAAACCTAACCTAACCTTTATTATTATATAATAATAATAATAATATATATAATATATATAACAATTATAATTAATTGTGCCACCATTTCTGGTGGATGTGTGGTTTCTGAGCTATAGATACAAAATATAAAGCTGAAGTAGATAGGTGGGGTCTATTACAATCTTTGCCCCGCTTTCTACATTCTGCTTTCCGTAGACTCCAAGTTTGCCCGATATGAATGGGGTTCATCAGATAGTTAATTTAATTCTCTTCAATTTCATTTGGTCCTTTTAACAAAAAAAAAAAAAAAAAAATAGAAAAATTGGGTATACAGTAGACTCTCCCTTATCCGACGTGACGCTGGATAACGGATATCATCAATTAATGAGAAAAATCATATCAATTAAAGCATAAAAAAAGTGTTTTTAGGTGAGCTAAGGAATAAAACACGTATGTATTTTGTTGATAACATTTATTAAATTGACACATATGTACATACTGAACATTGATTTATTATATGTACGTACTTATGTACATATATTTATCCAAGCATTAAAAAGATATTTTGAAATCTGCGTTTAATTAAGTGAAGTAATAAAATATTGTATTAGCGTTCCCTTCATTATAAATGCAATGTACATATCGTTGCTTAAGCAGCAACACGGCATATCTCAATTTTGAGAGGTTTACAGGAAAGAGGAAAAACTTGTTTTATGATGATTATTGTAGTAATTTTACTTTATCAACGAGTGATCCAATGTTTATTTGGTCAAATATTTATTATTTGTTTAAACCAAAAGTAATTTAATTAAAAAGGCTGGTATTTATGGTGTTGAGTTATGCGCTGTTTGCAGGTAGGGTTGAGATGTGTGGTGTTGTCTTTTTTATATTTTTCACGCTCCTAGTGGCCGGTAGAGTGAAACTAGTAATCTGAGCCTGTTTCCCGTAAAAATACGAATCCAACGATATGCATAACTCAATTTGGGCAAAAATTGAGCTATGCGGTGTTGCTGCTTAAGCGACAATATGTATGTACAATAAAAATACATAAAAGATTCGTGAGTTACGGAATTATTATGTGCTCGTAAATACACGTGGCTCATATAATTGATAATCTAATAATTGAATGTTAATTTTAGTTTAACAAATTTGATATTATTTTGCGAGCGCCGGATAAGGGAGCGCGTCGGTTAACATAACGCCGGATAAGGGAGAGTCTACTGTATATCTGTAAACTTTAAATGTTAATTTTTTGAACAGTTTTATATATTTTTTATTATTAATTAAATTATGTTTTCTAAATTGTTTTACTAAACTTCCTGATCATGAAGGCAATCTCGAAAGCCGGCACACATTAAATAATAAGATCTGAGAGAGGTCAGACTACATTTTTATTTTGTAACCAGTGAAAAAATGTATCTGGCAATTGTCGAAAATTCGATGTTCAGTTTTCACTAAAATTTCAAGGTTTTCCAACCACTTGGATTTACTAAACGAAAAAAAAAAAAAGTCGTTGGTAAATCACCAGCTATGTACTTCTCCAGTACGAATTAACCAATGAACTTATCGCTCCCCATTTTAAAATTCGATTTGGCTGAAAATCAATAAGTATAGTCCTTAGAGGTTTCTGGATACACATATAAAATTTTGTGTTATATATGTACCTTCATTCTATCCGAAGTTATCGTGTTTTCAGACACACAGAATTTTTTTTTATATTTCTTTAAATCTGGAGGTCGGAAACACGAAATTGTAAAAACTTATTAAAATATGACATTTCCTGTTGTAAAATTATGTATAGTTGCACTTTATATACGGAGGATTGATGGAATGGCATTTAAAACTAGTCCGGTTGCATTTAGGCGAGTGACGTAGTTCCGCAGATGACTAACATCACCCCTAAGACAGTGATCAATTTACATTACCCTCATTACGTTTGGAATCTGTTAGCAACAATAAAATGTTTCAAATTGGAACAGTTAACCTTCTCTAAAATCCTTAAAATTCTACTTCCCCAGCTCAGCATAAAGAAAGTTTTATAATCGGTCAAAAAATTCGGAAATTCATGTTTCGGTCAAAGGGAAGAGGAGGAGAGCTGAAGAGGGAATGATTTTTTAACTCAAAGTATCGAATGGTTTAAGAAGGGAGAGTGATAACTTATTGTAAATACCGGCGTTGCGGCGGCAACCCCCGGCTCTGGGAAGTTGGCAGAACAGAACCCCCGAAGAATCTCGAGCTCGCTCGGCGCAAAGAGGCGTCCAGAAACCAAGGATGACTGCGGACAGTAGCCATTGAGCCGGTCCAGCACCAAAATTGTTTTAGTGAAATAAATGGAGAATGGTGTAAGGTTAGGTCCACCTCAGTCAAAAAAAAAAAAATTGTATGTACCTATATACTGAAGTTGAATTGTATATACTCACCTTCAGTACGGTATATACAATTTTTTTTTTTTTGACTGAGGTGGACCTAACCTTACACTCACGACTTTTTTGTACCGATTCATCAGAAGATTTAAATGTGTCATCCTTATGGGTTTTCATTATTTTGTCAGTTATTGAGTCTTCCCTTTCTGATTCATCGATTTGGCTGAAAATTAATAGTCCTAAGGGGGATATGGATATACATATAAAATTGCATGTCAATATATTCATTTTTTGAAATTAGGGGATTAGAAAACACAAAATTCTTGCGAAAACTCAACATTTCCGACACAATGCATAACTTTCGCTGGGAAAGTAAAAAAATTGAAAGAGAAAATTAAAGGGAAGACAATTAATGTTCCTGACCTCCACAAAGCATTGAAAAATCACAGAAACTCAACTTTGAATACATATATATATTGTGATGTATAAAAATAATACACACATTAAAATGGTTAAATTGTAAACATCAAAAAATTAATTATATTTATTTTTATATAAAAAGCAAATCTCTTTTAAAACAAATGAGTAAAAAAAAAAAAACACGCCCATCAGCTGTTTTAATTAGTGCGTATAGAGAGAGTGGAGGCTGGGTTCTATGGCGACGGTCTGTGGAAATGTAGAGTGGTTTAGGCTTATGTTGTAATGAACTAAATAGAAGTGTATTGACGGTGAATTTGACCCAAAAAGAAGGTACTTTAATTTGTTTATATGTACAGGATATATGCCCAGATATATATAACTTAATTTTAGAGAATGGCTCAAAAAATAAAACAAAAAGATTGAATTAGTGTTAAGAATTTAAGTTTTTAAGATTTTTTTCTTTCGATTTTTGTTTGTTCCAATGATTAGTTTTATAATTTTATAATGTAGATGATTTAAAAAATAAACCCAAACTATTTGTTCTAGTAATTTCTATTCTATTAATTTTCCCTGTTGGCCTAGTAAGATTATTTGAAAACCTTTGTATTAGATTTTATATTTTTGCAACATTTAGAAGACAAGATGGCATCTCTTAAGAAATTCAAGTGAAAAGTTTGTAAATTGCATTTTTTTTTTAAATACGTGCACTTTCTTAAAAATTGCACGTCTTGGACTTTTGATACTTTTTTAGGGCCCTTTTCGAAAAACTACTGCAGAAATCAAAATTTAGTAAAAGAAAAGAGATCAAACTTCTACAGGAAATGTGGTAATCCTTATTGTTTATTATTTATTATTTTCGTTTTAATTCAATTATTATTGATCATTATTTATATTTTTATTTATTTATCATTTATTTAAGTTTAACATTTAACACTTAAAGATATAAGCCTTTGTATTACCACAATATATATATAGATTTTTTAAGGCAATGTAACTTTCCCAATGGGAAAGTAATTAGGCAAAAGTAGTGTAAATAACTTTTCTATTGGAAAGCTTTGTATTTAGTTGGTTGAAATTCCAATTGTGTAGCTGAGACAGCTTCAGAATTAATTGACTACACAAATAGCATCTAGACTGTGGACGAATGAAGATGTGCACTGTTCACACCATGGTCACACTTATGCAGCTCCTATTTCACTCTTGACATACATAAACGAATGGAGATTTTTCCTCCAACTAGTTGGGTTGGGAATTAATAGTTCTCAAATGAAATGTTCCATAGCAAACAGAGAGAACTGTGTCGCATTCTCTACTTCAAATAATTACACGCTAATTATTTATACAAAGCTTCCTGTAGCTTTAATTGAACCGTCTTCTTCTTCAGGATCTACAAGGTGCGGTGAAAAAGACACCAATATGGGAATCGCAAGGCTCTCAGGTAGCGCTTTCTTCTGTCACCTGATAGTACTATTTAGTAAGACAGCCCTCATCGAAACACGACTTCTTGGTAGTTATGAATGAGCATTTCTTCAGAATTTTTTTAATTTAAGTCCATAATCGGGCACAAAAATGATAGTTCTGTTCAGGAAAAAAGTTGTACAAGTGAAATCCTAGCCAGTGCTGAGATCTAGTGGCAAATCACTTATACCATTTTGGTGAGGTAAACAAGTAACTTGAATATCAATAATGACCTTGAAATTAAGATTTTTTCATTCAATTTTATGGTTTGCTAACAGCAACTTTCACCATAAAAGCAGAAGACAAAATATTTCCGGTTTCGATAAATTATAGATTTTTTTAATCAGTTAAACACTAATGAACACTTTTTTTTATTCACCTAGGGTTGGGGTCTTCAACGGGGTCACACGGTTTTTTTAATATAAATAATAGTTTTTTGTGTGTACGCCACGTACTCGCTTCCCAATGTACGACCAACCTATAGGTCAGTGACTGAAGCCGGCGTATGAAGAGAAACGGCTGTCTTGGACCAGAAAAAATATAGTAAAAATATGGACTAAAATAGTAAGCAGTGTGGTATTCGAAGAATCTCCTGAGATCGTGAATTGTCTGCCAAAATATATACCTGGAATCTATCCAATATTTAAATGCAATGAACTTAACTTTAAAACATTTTTGGAAACTCCCCATGAATTCCACAAGTTAAAGGTCAATTCTTAAGTTAAAGTTTAACGGGAAAAGGCCATTGAAGTGTTTATTACCCTCAAAGGCATGGAAAAATTTGAAGTTAATTTGCATAAAAGGAGAATTAACTGGATGTGGAAACCATGTTGGGGGATCAATTAGAGATGTGGAGGAGAGACACACATATTGATGGGGCGTCCTTCGGCTGGGGACTTTTCAAACCGGCCGATGGACGGGGAATGTACGTCTGAGTTGCGTCACAACTCCCAGCCAATACCATCCAAACGGAGCGAATACAAGATAGCTCGACGTTCGCATACCTACCGCTTTCACTAGCCTCATCACATTCCAAAACTACCCCCACCCCAGGTAGAGTGTATCATTATGGAGGAGGACTCAACAAGTCCCCCCTCCCCTCCATCATCAGTCACCAAACATGATACAGTATTACAGTAAAACCCCTCCTTATGGACAATTTCTCGATGTCCCAGCTATGAAAACATTGTATTTTTACCCCCCTCGCAACGGGCACCCCTGTAACGGACGCGGACAAGCAATTTTTCATCAAGAGATAAATTTACCTCTCCTAAGCGGACACGTACAAAACAATTCATTTGAAAAGTGTAATTTTGAATGCTTTTTATTATTTGTAGAATTCGCTGTCCATAATAACTATTATAAAAGCAAATTAAACGTTTTGTATATCACCTTCTGCCTACATACATATAAAGAACCTTTTTTTTTTTTTTAAACTCTTCTCAACGGACACTTTTCTTGGTCCCGAGACTGTCCGTTGCAGAGGGGTTTTACTGCAGTCATTCATCATCATCATCATGACGCTAACTCGGATACGGGTCCTGGCCTCCTCCACCAACAGCCGCCAATTGTCTCGATCCTCTGCGGCTGCCATCCAGTTCCTGATGTGAAATATGTTTCGGGCATCTTCTGCCACACAATCTGCCCATCTCAGCTTAGGTCTCCCTCGCCGTCTTACTCCGTTAGCAGCTTCTTCGGCATTTCCTCAGCTTCCATCCTGGCAACATGTCCTGCTCATCTTAACCGCCCAATCTTCATGACTTTCAGGACATCTGGTTCTGGTCTATATAGTTCGTAGAGCTCCTGGTTGTTGCGTCTGCGCCATGCATGGCCTACTTACACTCCTCCAAATATTCTCCGCAGAACCTTCCTTTCGAACACCAATAGGCTCTGTTAGCTCATTTTCGAAGTTGTCCAGGTTTCTGAGCCATACAGAAGAACTGGGCGGATAAGGGTCTTATATAGAACGACTTTAGTCTGCCTGGATATGTGGTTGCTTCCAAAGTGCTTGCTGAGACCAAAGTATCACTTGTTTGCCTTATCCCAGTTTCGTTAGCATTTACTATAATAGAAATAAAGAAATATTTTAATCCTGCCGAAAATCCGAGATCAAGTTTTTCCCAGTAAAGTCTGACCTCTCCCATAGAGCATCACCCCCACCCCCCCCCCCCTCCCCCCCGGGTCTCAGGGATAACCTCAAACTACGTTATGAACTACTTGTGGGGTGAGAGAGATACTTGGAGATAGAACTCCTCCATCTTGGCGCAATTGTCACCTCATCCATCAGTGTCATCTCCGAGAACCAGAGGTCCCAGCCCAGTCTGACCTCTCCCATAGAGCATCACCCCACCCCCCCCCCCCCCTCCCCCCCGGGTCTCAGGGATAACCTCAAACTACGTTATGAACTACTTGTGGGGTGAGAGAGATACTTGGAGATAGAACTCCTCCATCTTGGCGCAATTGTCACCTCATCCATCAGTGTCATCTCCGAGAACCAGAGGTCCCAGCCCAGTCTGACCTCTTCCATAGAGCATCACCCCCCCCCCCCCCCCCCCTCCCCCCCGGGTCTCAGGGATAACCTCAAACTACGTTATGAACTACTTGTGGGGTGAGAGAGATACTTGGAGATAGAACTCCTCCATCTTGGCGCAATTGTCACCTCATCCATCAGTGTCATCTCCGAGAACCAGAGGTCCCAGCCCAGTCTGACCTCTTCCATAGAGCATCACACACACCCCCCCCCCCCCCCCCCCCCCACCCCCCCGGGTCTCCGGGATAACCTCAAACTACGTTATGAACTACTTGTGGGGTCAGAGAGATACTTGGAGATAGAACTCCTCCATCTTGGCGCAATTGTCACCTCATCCATCAGTGTCATCTCCGAGAACCAGAGGTCCCAGCCCAGTCTGACCTCTTCCATAGAGCATCACACACACCCCCCCCCCCCCCCCCCACCCCCCCGGGTCTCCGGGATAACCTCAAACTACGTTATGAACTACTTGTGGGGTGAGAGAGATACTTGGAGATAGAACTCCTCCATCTTGGCGCAATTGTCACCTCATCCATCAGTGTCATCTCCGAGAACCAGAGGTCCCAGCCCAGTCTGACCTCTTCCATAGAGCATCACACACACCCCCCCCCCCCCCCCCACCCCCCCGGGTCTCCGGGATAACCTCAAACTACGTTATGAACTACTTGTGGGGTCAGAGAGATACTTGGAGATAGAACTCCTCCATCTTGGCGCAATTGTCACCTCATCCATCAGTGTCATCTCCGAGAACCAGAGGTCCCAGCCCAGTCTGACCTCTTCCATAGAGCATCACACACACCCCCCCCCCCCCCCCCCCCCCCCCCCGGGTCTCCGGGATAACCTCAAACTACGTTATGAACTACTTGTGGGGTGAGAGAGATACTTGGAGATAGAACTCCTCCATCTTGGCGCAATTGTCACCTCATCCATCAGTGTCATCTCCCAGAACCAGAGGTCCCAGCCCAGTCTGACCTCTTCCATAGAGCATCACACACACCCCCCCCCCCCCCACCCCCCCGGGTCTCCGGGATAACCTCAAACTACGTTATGAACTACTTGTGGGGTGAGAGAGATACTTGGAGATAGAACTCCTCCATCTTGGCGCAATTGTCACCTCATCCATCAGTGTCATCTCCGAGAACCAGAGGTCCCAGCCCAGTCTGACCTCTTCCATAGAGCATCACACACCCCCCCCCCCCCCCCCCCCCCACCCCCCCGGGTCTCCGGGATAACCTCAAACTACGTTATGAACTACTTGTGGGGTGAGAGAGATACTTGGAGATAGAACTCCTCCATCTTGGCGCAATTGTCACCTCATCCATCAGTGTCATCTCCGAGAACCAGAGGTCCCAGCCCAGTCTGACCTCTTCCATAGAGCATCACACACACCCCCCCCCCCCCCCACCCCCCCGGGTCTCCGGGATAACCTCAAACTACGTTATGAACTACTTGTGGGGTGAGAGAGATACTTGGAGATAGAACTCCTCCATCTTGGCGCAATTGTCACCTCATCCATCAGTGTCATCTCCGAGAACCAGAGGTCCCAGCCCAGTCTGACCTCTCCCATAGAGCATCACCCCCACCCCCCCCCCCTCCCCCCCGGGTCTCCGGGATAACCTCAAACTACGTTATGAACTACTTGTGGGGTGAGAGAGATACTTGGAGATAGAACTCCTCCATCTTGGCGCAATTGTCACCTCATCCATCAGTGTCATCTCCGAGAACCAGAGGTCCCAGCCCAGTCTGACCTCTCCCATAGAGCATCACCCCCACCCCCCCCTCCCCCCCGGGTCTCCGGGATAACCTCAAACTACGTTATGAACTACTTGTGGGGTGAGAGAGATACTTGGAGATAGAACTCCTCCATCTTGGCGCAATTGTCACCTCATCCATCAGTGTCATCTCCCAGAACCAGAGGTCCCAGCCCAGTCTGACCTCTTCCATAGAGCATCACACACACCCCCCCCCCCCCCCCCACCCCCCCGGGTCTCCGGGATAACCTCAAACTACGTTATGAACTACTTGTGGGGTGAGAGAGATACTTGGAGATAGAACTCCTCCATCTTGGCGCAATTGTCACCTCATCCATCAGTGTCATCTCCGAGAACCAGAGGTCCCAGCCCAGTCTGACCTCTTCCATAGAGCATCACACACCCCCCCCCCCCCCCACCCCCCCGGGTCTCCGGGATAACCTCAAACTACGTTATGAACTACTTGTGGGGTGAGAGAGATACTTGGAGATAGAACTCCTCCATCTTGGCGCAATTGTCACCTCATCCATCAGTGTCATCTCCGAGAACCAGAGGTCCCAGCCCAGTCTGACCTCTCCCATAGAGCATCACCCCCACCCCCCCCCCCTCCCCCCCGGGTCTCCGGGATAACCTCAAACTACGTTATGAACTACTTGTGGGGTGAGAGAGATACTTGGAGATAGAACTCCTCCATCTTGGCGCAATTGTCACCTCATCCATCAGTGTCATCTCCGAGAACCAGAGGTCCCAGCCCAGTCTGACCTCTCCCATAGAGCATCACCCCCACCCCCCCCCCCCCTCCCCCCCGGGTCTCCGGGATAACCTCAAACTACGTTATGAACTACTTGTGGGGTGAGAGAGATACTTGGAGATAGAACTCCTCCATCTTGGCGCAATTGTCACCTCATCCATCAATGTCATCTCCGAGAACCAGAGGTCCCAGCCCAGTCTGACCTCTCCCATAGAGCATCACCCCCACCCCCCCCCCTCCCCCCCGGGTCTCCGGGATAACCTCAAACTACGTTATGAACTACTTGTGGGGTGAGAGAGATACTTGGAGATAGAACTCCTCCATCTTGGCGCAATTGTCACCTCATCCATCAGTGTCATCTCCGAGAACCAGAGGTCCCAGCCCAGTCTGACCTCTCCCATAGAGCATCACCCCCCCCCCCCCCCCCTCCCCCCCGGGTCTCCGGGATAACCTCAAACTACGTTATGAACTACTTGTGGGGTGAGAGAGATACTTGGAGATAGAACTCCTCCATCTTGGCGCAATTGTCACCTCATCCATCAGTGTCATCTCCGAGAACCAGAGGTCCCAGCCCAGTCTGACCTCTCCCATAGAGCATCACCCCCACCCCCCCCCCTCCCCCCCGGGTCTCCGGGATAACCTCAAACTACGTTATGAACTACTTGTGGGGTGAGAGAGATACTTGGAGATAGAACTCCTCCATCTTGGCGCAATTGTCACCTCATCCATCAGTGTCATCTCCGAGAACCAGAGGTCCCAGCCCAGTCTGACCTCTTCCATAGAGCATCACACACACCCCCCCCCCCCCCCCCCCCCCACCCCCCCGGGTCTCCGGGATAACCTCAAACTACGTTATGAACTACTTGTGGGGTGAGAGAGATACTTGGAGATAGAACTCCTCCATCTTGGCGCAATTGTCACCTCATCCATCAGTGTCATCTCCGAGAACCAGAGGTCCCAGCCCAGTCTGACCTCTCCCATAGAGCATCACCCCCACCCCCCCCCCCCCTCCCCCCCGGGTCTCCGGGATAACCTCAAACTACGTTATGAACTACTTGTGGGGTGAGAGAGATACTTGGAGATAGAACTCCTCCATCTTGGCGCAATTGTCACCTCATCCATCAGTGTCATCTCCGAGAACCAGAGGTCCCAGCCCAGTCTGACCTCTTCCATAGAGCATCACCCCCACCCCCCCCCCCCCCCTCCCCCCCGGGTCTCCGGGATAACCTCAAACTACGTTATGAACTACTTGTGGGGTGAGAGAGATACTTGGAGATAGAACTCCTCCATCTTGGCGCAATTGTCACCTCATCCATCAGTGTCATCTCCCAGAACCAGAGGTCCCAGCCCAGTCTGACCTCTTCCATAGAGCATCACACACACCCCCCAGTTATATTTGGACCCCATCTTCCTCATCATTCATCTTAGCCATCTACAACCGCAGACATTTGTCTCTCTCTACCTTATCTCCTTGATGCACTTTTTTCACTAGACGCAAGAAAAAAATATATTTTAAAGAAAGATTACTTTAAAATAAAATAATTAAAAATTAACAAGAAATCTGATATACTCATGAGGGCAGTTTTTGAGTCACGCTTCCCTCCTCCGATCCCCCATTTTCATCTACCTATTTTGAGTCGATATATTCATTTCGACGGGAGTTTAATAACATAAGTAAGTTGTTGTACAAAGCCTCCCCCTAACCCCCTCTTCCCTTTGACCGAATCTCAATAGGTATCGTCTAAAGAGGCTGTGAATTTCCATAAAAAATTTATTTTTGGCGAAAGGGGAGGGGAATCAGAAGAGGGGAAGCACAACTCAAAAATCCTAATAACCACCGACATAATGAATGTATCGACATCAATTTTTTTTTTTTCCAATTTGACGATCAATAAGGCCGATATAGAAACTGGAATTATCATGGATTAAAATCTCTGGAGATACACTGGGGGAATAGACGTGGCGTTCAATCAATTTGTTATCGTCTAAATGAATCGAAGACATTTTTTTGATTTCTTGGGGTCTTGTGGTTAGTATATTCCTACGAATCTAGTTTCAGTGTCCAGCTCTGACCAAACTGTGACTTGCACAATCCACTGGACCACACTCTGAGGAGCGATTGCACTTATACGCATAGGTATGCACTCTAGTTCCCATTTCAGAGTTGAAATCTCTTATTTATTTAAATTAGTATGAGAAAAGACGCCAGCAATATCTGCACCATCAACTCAAGTTTCAGCAAATTATAAATAAGTCAGAAGAGAATTATTCGGAAATATAGTCGCCCAACAGACAGTGGTGTTTTGGTCCCAAGGTCTAGGCACTATATTATGTTTATAGATTTATTTTCTTTTTACAATAGGAGGTAAAGAGTAAGAAGGAAAAAAACTGACAAGTATATTAATTTAGCTGTAAAAGGAGAAATAATTAGCAATAAGAGTGAGTGCTAATTGTCCAGATATGGAAAGTGGACTGACGTGAGTCAGAGAGTTGTGAATAGTGGCGTGGTGAGGACTGACGACGGACGGCCAAGATAGAAAAAAAGGAGCAAATGTTGAGGAGAGAGGAGTGGGGGTCGGAGAGGAATGTGAGCTGCTCCC
Organism: Aradus depressus; assembly: GCA_963662175.1. Lineage (NCBI taxonomy): Eukaryota > Metazoa > Arthropoda > Insecta > Hemiptera > Aradidae > Aradus > Aradus depressus. The sequence goes on from OY759215.1 coordinate 43,054,833, forward strand.
GGAGTTACACCGGGGCGACCTTGATCCACTCCCACAGCCGCTCTAGGGGCAGAGGAGAGTGGCCTCTCTTCTCAAGGGGAGGGGGCAGACCCGCTGGAGGAGGCAGGGCTCTCAGCACTAGGGACACAGGAGAGTGGCCTCTCTTCTCAAGGGGAGGGGGCAGACCCGCTGGAGGAGGCAGGGCTCTCAGCACTAGGGGCAGAGGAGAGTGGCCTCTCTTCTCTAGGGGAGGGGGCAGACCGCTGGAGGAGGCAGGGCTCTCAGCACTAGGGGCACAGGAGAGTGGCCTCTCTTCTCAAGGGGAGGGGGCAGACCCGCTGGAGGAGGCAGGGCTCTCAGCACTAGGGACACAGGAGAGTGGCCTGTCTTCTCTAGGGGAGGGGGCAAACGCGCTGGAGGAGGCAGGGCTCTCAGCACTAGGGGCAGAGGAGAGTGGCCTCTCTTCTCTAGGGGAGGGGGCAGACCGCTGGAGGAGGCAGGGCTCTCAGCACTAGGGGCACAGGAGAGTGGCCTCTCTTCTCTAGGGGAGGGGGCAGACCGCTGGAGGAGGCAGGGCTCTCAGCACTAGGAGGAACACAGGAGAGTGGCCTCTCTTTTCAAGGGGAGGGGGCAGACCGCTGGAAGAGGCAGGGCTCTCAGCACTATGGGCAGAGGAGAGTGGCCTCTCTTTTCAAGGGGAGGGGGCAGACCCGCTGGAGGAGGCAGGGCTCTCAGCACTATGGGCAGAGGAGAGTGGCCTCTCTTCTCAAGGGGAGGGGGCAGACCCGCTGGAAGAGGCAGGGCTCTCAGCACTATGGGCAGAGGAGAGTGGCCTCTCTTTTCAAGGGGAGGGGGCAGACCCGCTGGAAGAGGCAGGGCTCTCAGCACTATGGGCAGAGGAGAGTGGCCTCTCTTCTCAAGGGGAGGGGGCAGACCCGCTGGAGGAGGCAGGGCTCTCAGCACTAGGGACACAGGAGAGTGGCCTGTCTTCTCTAGGGGAGGGGGCAAACGCGCTGGAGGAGGCAGGGCTCTCAGCACTAGGAGGAACACAGGAGAGTGGCCTCTCTTTTCAAGGGGAGGGGGCAGACCGCTGGAAGAGGCAGGGCTCTCAGCACTATGGGCAGAGGAGAGTGGCCTCTCTTTTCAAGGGGAGGGGGCAGACCCGCTGGAGGAGGCAGGGCTCTCAGCACTATGGGCAGAGGAGAGTGGCCTCTCTTCTCAAGGGGAGGGGGCAGACCCACTGGAGGAGGCAGGGCTCTCAGCACTAGGAGGAACACAGGAGAGTGGCCTCTCTTTTCAAGGGGAGGGGGCAGACCGCTGGAAGAGGCAGGGCTCTCAGCACTATGGGCAGAGGAGAGTGGCCTCTCTTTTCAAGGGGAGGGGGCAGACCCGCTGGAGGAGGCAGGGCTCTCAGCACTATGGGCAGAGGAGAGTGGCCTCTCTTCTCAAGGGGAGGGGGCAGACCCACTGGAAGAGGCAGGGCTCTCAGCACTATGGGCAGAGGAGAGTGGCCTCTCTTTTCAAGGGGAGGGGGCAGACCCGCTGGAAGAGGCAGGGCTCTCAGCACTATGGGCAGAGGAGAGTGGCCTCTCTTCTCAAGGGGAGGGGGCAGACCCGCTGGAGGAGGCAGGGCTCTCAGCACTAGGGACACAGGAGAGTGGCCTGTCTTCTCTAGGGGAGGGGGCAAACGCGCTGGAGGAGGCAGGGCTCTCAGCACTAGGGGCAGAGGAGAGTGGCCTCTCTTCTCTAGGGGAGGGGGCAGACCGCTGGAGGAGGCAGGGCTCTCAGCACTAGGGGCACAGGAGAGTGGCCTCTCTTCTCTAGGGGAGGGGGCAGACCCACTGGAGGAGGCAGGGCTCTCAGCACTAGGAGGAACACAGGAGAGTGGCCTCTCTTTTCAAGGGGAGGGGGCAGACCGCTGGAAGAGGCAGGGCTCTCAGCACTATGGGCAGAGGAGAGTGACCTCTCTTTTCAAGGGGAGGGGGCAGACCGCTGGAAGAGGCAGGGCTCTCAGCACTATGGGCAGAGGAGAGTGGCCTCTCTTCTCAAAGGGAGGGGGCAGACCGCTGGAGGAGGCAGGGCTCTCAGCACTAGGGGCAGAGGAGAGTGACCTCTCTTTTCAAGGGGAGGGGGCAGACCGCTGGAGGAGGCAGGGCTCTCAGCACTAGGGACAGAGGAGAGTGGCTTCTCTTCTCAATGGGTGGGGGCAGACCGCAGCAGGGGCATAGGAGAGTGTCATCTCTTTACTAGAAGAGGGCAGCCAGCTGGAAGAGCCAAGGAGTCAGAGCTTTCACCACCAAGGGGCAGGCCGCACCAGAGGCAGAGGTCACACCGCTTTCTGGCGCATCCGCCAGGAACCGACAAACCGGCGGAATACTGGGTCTCCGTCACCAGCTGCCGCAGGTCCAGTCCCAGATATGATCTGGTCCTGCGAATCAACATCACCCACCCTGGTCAGCTCATAGATCGAACATTCGAGGATTACATATTCTGCAGTCTCGAGGCCATCGCACCAACAGTTCGGGTTGTCTTTTCTCTTGAAGGAGAAGAGTTAAGAGTATTAGTGAGTGTAATAAATTTACCGTAAAACCAGGGAGATGCTTAACACAAAAATCTAATAGTTAGTTAGTTATTATAAGGACTCATGTCCGAGCTTTAACTACAATACAAATAGTCTAATTATAATTATTTGGCTGGGAGAGCAAAAACGTAATTGATTGAATTCACGCAGTAAAAGTACAATGCCGGGGATTCAACGACGACTTATTTTTCATACAAGTTCCAAATTTTTATGATAGAAAGCAATGGAGTGTTACTCCCCCCCTGGCTCCGCCACTGTACAGAAGGTATATATGATAGTATCTCAAGTGAGCCATGCCCCAACCGTACATAGTGTTCAGCTGCAATTCGAGTATTTTTAGACTCGCCAGGGTGTTGGTAGAATCAAACCAACCCTTGGTCGGACAAACAAAGATTCCGAGGTCAATTTCAATGGGTGTTGATATTTAATTTTTTTTATATTACTTTTTTATACCTATAATATAAGGAAGTATTGTAATCGTGCGAAAATTCGAGGTCGATGTTTATACGAATTTTCACGTTTCAGGGTCCACTGAATACGTTTTGACCATTTCCGTGATGATGTCCTGTGTGAATGTGAACTTTGTGAACGCTCTAAAGCAGAAACGATTGTAGCTATGAACTTGAAATTAAGAATGAAGAAGTCTCATATGCTGACTTAGATCTGATTAAATTTTCGCCGAAATCGGAAGAGAATTGAGATCACTTTACTTTGGGGCCCAAGTACATTTTACAAGATATCGCTTATATTTATGATCTAATCAAAAATATTTTGAAATAATAATTGTAGAGAAAACTGAAAGACACCTTTTATATGACATTTTTCGCAGGTCGCTCTGTCTGTCGGCATACCGAAAATCGTCCTGAAAGTTCGTTGAATATATTTTTTGGCGTTTCCTTCATTTACCCGAAGACGTTTAATCCTATCGAAAAATTGGTTCTTACCAAAAAATTATCGTTATTAAATATGCCTCCTTTGATTTGAGATAGAACCAATACGACCTATGTCATAGAGCACCATATGAATTTTCGCAGGAAATATATATATTTTTTTGGTCTAATAGACGATGCATTTGGCTATGTATTTACCACACATGGACGAGGACGGGGAGCGTAGGAGAGAACACCGGGGCACCCCGGTAATGTTTTAAATTGTATCACACAGCAAAGGTACGGGAGAGGTGCATGTGTCATGGGTGTTGCTAGGCTGTACGGTGTGTAAGGTGGGCCTTATATCGTTACCTTAATACTACAACTAGATAACTCTAAAATCGGCATGTATGGGATAATTGTACCGTTAGATGTATTTTGCAAGTTTCTTTGTTGTACTAGAAATAGACAACTCTAAAAAAATATGTTAAGAACTTATGTAAAAATGTCAGTAGGTCAATTTGGATCATTCTACAACGGCTGATTAAAAAAAAAAATATTTGTTTTTTTCTCAAAACTAAATTTTGAGATGTCTAGTTGTAGTATTAAGGTGACGATATCATAGGGGTTATTACTAGGCTGTATGATATGAGAAGGGGACCTATATCGTGGGGGTTGCTAGGCTGTATGGTATGGGAGAGAGACCTATATCATAAGCATTGCTAGGCTATACGGTGTGTAAGGTGGGCCTTATATCATAGGGGCTATTACTAGGCTGTATGATATGAGAGATGGACCTATATCATGGGGGTTACTAGGCTGTATGATATGGGAGGGGGACCTATATCGTGAGGTTGCTAGGCTGTATGATATGGGAGAGCGACCAATATCATAAGCGTTGCTAGGCTGTACCAAGACTGGAAGCTGGTATGCTATGGGATGGTAGTGGTGTAGGTTTATTTTTACAGAGGGTCCCCTCCACGAGTGACGTCAATCCTGGCCTCCCAGACCAACTGTCGCCTTCCCGTCCGCACCTCCCAGCTCCCTCGGCTTCATCATCTCATCACAAAAGTTGGCCCTCAATCAACCTAGATTTATATCTAATAAAATAAGTTTCCACTCTCCCTCTAAGTCCTCCTTCACTCTTCTTAATCCGATTTGACTGAAAATGTTTCTTACTAATAGCACTTTTGAATCCACGTCGACATATTCATTCTATATTCATGTTACTAGAGTTTTGAAGTTGAATCCTTCGTTTACTACCCTCTTTGCTTGGTAATCAATAGGCCTATTAGCCATTAAGAAACACATTTTCCTGTATTCATTAATTCGGGAGTTACCCTGTACAGACAAACATACAGAAATGAAATTACGATGAAAACTTAACATAGATATGTATACCCGATTACATAACTGCCCGTATACTACGTATACCTGGGGAAGTACTAAAATAATGATTTGGAAAAAAGAAACAGGCAGTAGATACAGTTCTTACTTATTCAGTATTTATGATGTAGGAATTGTTTCTTTTATCCTGATTGCTTGCACTATTCATATTTAAAGAGATTTCAATATTATTGGTATCTTCTTATTTAGTTGTTATATTGCTTATTATGTACAATTCTTTACATAGATATTTTTTCTTATATTTTATTTTATATACCTAACTATAAGAATATTTATTTTGTAAAATAAATATATATAAAAAAAAAAAAAAAACACCCATTGCCATAGAGGTTGTAATATTTTGTGCAATAAAAGTTTATCTATCTATCTATTTATGATGTAGAATTATTTTAGATATATTCAGTTTAATTCTAAATATGTTTGAAACTTTTCAACAAATAAAACTTTTTTTTTGCTTATGATGTCGATTTTGTCTAATTATATTCCGTTTTTGTTTTATATTTATTTAATTAAACGTATGCCAAAGTGTATACGCCGAGGGCGCCGGTAGCTCAGTGGTAAGCGAGCTTGCCTTCTGAGCTCAAGAACGTGGGTTCGAAATCCGAACGAGGCCCTTATTTTATTTTATCTGGGAGGTAAAATAAACTTAAGCACGCCTTACTTCGGATGGGACGTTAAGCGATGGTCCCGAGCCTGTACGATGTCAGATACTCGTTGAAGACCCCTGCCCTAGGTGAATAAAAATTTAGGCAAAATTCAGGACTCCCACAGTAGAGTCGGACTCTACCAGAGTGACAAAAGAGCGCTATGGTAGTAGTCGATACGACCTTGTAGTTAAAGCCCGGGCATGAGTCGTAAAACTTAAAAGTGTATACGCCAATACAGACACTCAGTCCCACAAATCTACGTATTCCTTTTTATTGCTTTCAATTCGATATCACCATCCTTACAATGACATCGATGGTCAATCCTTCTAAATATTGGCATGAGAAAAGTGCATTTCCTCGGAGTATGGAGTGTGGAGCCAGCTGTACAGAGGAGGGTTGAGAAGCTGAAGGAATGCAAGGAGGGGGCAGCGCGTGCCATCCCCCCTCCATGCCTGCATCCCATTACTCATTGTCGGTGCATTCCTGAACAGAACATCTGATCCTCAAACATCCCTCCATGCCAACTACCAACAGCACTATATACTAAGGAGACAAAACACCGGAGGTGGGAGGTAGAAAGGAGATTTATGTACCATATATAGGTATAAAGAACTATACATCACTTCCATGTTCCAACATCACTTTTCTAAGTATGTATTCCCAGCTATACGAAGTATAGGGGTAGTTATGTAATAAATCAGAAATTCTATGTTGAATTATCACCAAAATTTCAAAAACAATTCTCTGTCTAACTGTGTGTGTGGGTGTCTATGAACACGATAACTCCCGATAGAATGAATGTATCGACACGACATTTTATATGCATATACCCGAAATCCATTGATTTTCAGCGAAATCGGCCAATGGAAAAACCCATACTCTAGATCAGTGGTTATCAACCTTTTCATACCCACGGACCACTAGATTCCTTACCTGATCAATGGCGGACCAGTCATGGAATTCAGTCAAAGAGCAAAAAACCCAAAAGAGCGAAATATGGCAAAAAGATCCAAGAAATGCGCATTAACCTTCAAACATTTATTATTTACTTACTATATTATAATTATTTCTTTAATTATTGTTATATTTACACAAATTTTACCTTAATGACTCCCTTGATCTTGCATTTCGTTTGAAAGTTTTTCAATATTTGGCTGCCAAGAAGTCAAAGCCAATCTCAATGGAGCATTCGAATTTAATAATCGGTTGCGATTTTTATTCTTGATGACAGTTAATGTTGAAAACGCTCTTTCACAAAGATATGTGGAATGAAAAGGGAGAAGAAGTTTTAATGCCCTTTTACTGAGTAGTGGACTTTCAACAAGCAACCGGACCCAAAACTAATTAATTTTGTTATTTATAAGACAAATCTCAATGCTTTAGCTTTATTTTTTAGTTTTTTTATTATTATGCCGAAAGGCTGAAATATTTCGCGGACCACAAGTGGTGAATGATGAATAAAAGCTTAGGGTAGGCAACATTTATGTCTCCCTTAGTAGAGTCGGGCTCATGTCCACCAGAGTGACAAAGAGCGCTCTGGTAGTAGGCGATATGACCTCATAGTTAAAGCCCGGGTTTAAATCAACAGGTATTAACAGGAAAAGGAGAGATCAGACTTGTGGGACAAAAAAACAAACTTGTAGTATTTCTGCCAAGCTTTCGGCACTCAATGTGCCTTCTTCAAATATAAATGTGCCTATATTGACATATATACATGTAAATATATGATGACACGCTCATTTACTGAAACTATCATATATCTTTACATGTGTCTATCTGTGGAATCGTAGCTCCAAGACGACTGTCCCGATTTCAAAGCGGTTTTTTCGTTTCAAAAGCTGGTATTTGCGAGATGGTTCTTAGCCATGTTTGGTGGAAATTGGGTATGCCGTCTCCAAGATATTCAGGTTTCATCAAAACCTATGTAGGGATCTCGGCCTCTATTACAGCTAGAGACTTGGAGCTCAAATGTTTATAAGGCCAAGCCGCCCCCCCCCCAAAAAAAAAAAAAACTCTCTCCACCAAGGTTTCAGTAAAAAAAAAAAACGAATGTACCAAAAAAATTGTTTTCTCTTATTTTTGTTCAAAAAAAGTTATTTATAGGTTAGGTTTTATAACTCATGCCCGGGCTTTAACTACGAGGTCATATCGCCTACTACCAGAGCGCTCTTTCGTCACTCTGGTGGACATGAGCCCGACTCTACTGTGAGAGTCCTAAATTTTGCCTACCCTAAATTTTTATTCACCTAGGGTAGGGGTCTTTAACGAGTACCTGACATCGTACAGGCTCGAGACCATCGCTTAACGTCCCATCCAAAGGACGGCGTGCTTAAGTTTATTTTTACCTCCCAGATAAAATAAACTAAGGGCCTCGGTCGGGTTACGAACCCGAGCTCAGAAGGCAAGCACGCATACCACTGAGCTACCGGCGCCCTCGTTATTTATATTTATTATTATTAGTTTTCATTATGTTCTTACCTCCGAGTCAATTTTCGTACTACTTCATATACCCGAATGTACTAAAGTAAAAATGGACACATGAACCCTCATCAAAAAGAACCTGCGCGTTTCCTATCGTTGAATAGCTCTATAGCTCTAGTCTAAATCAAAATTGCCAAACTCTAAAATATATATACAGGTTATTCCCTTACCTAAAAGTGTGCTCTATTTCAAAAGTTCCCTGTGCAACGCCAAAAGCATGTTAAATTGGACAGAACTGTTCTTTGCTCCACTTTCTAAAAGCGGAGCTCACTTTCCATTTCTGTGACAATCTTTGATTTGATATGGTGAGAAATCACAGAGTCCAAACGACTGCCATAGTCCAAGATACAAGATTTATATGAAAAAAAGTCATCAGTGGATCACCCGCAATGTAGGTACGTCCCCAGCACAAATTTATTATTTAAATTGTCGCTCTTCCCCCAAAACCACTTGTGGGCTAAAAATCAATAGTTTGCAAATAGTGGCTTCTGAACATACTAAATTTCCGTTCAGACAATTATCGCGGAAAATTAATAGATGAGTTCCTTTTGTGGGTTTGAATTTAAATATAAAATTTCATGTTGAAACATCGGCAGTTATTGGGATTTTTTAGTTGAGTCCCCTCTGACCCTACCGCTTCCACCCTATTCCAATAAAAATTCTAAAGACTCATTAAAGTTTTTATGTTAAGCCTCCACCTAATCCCCCCTACTTTCTTTTGACAGATTTCGCTGAAAATCAATATATGTCGTCCTTATCGGGGTTCTCAATACACATATAAAATTTTGTGTCGATACATTCCTTCTATCGAGAGTTATAATGTTCACAGATGCAGGAAGAAATTTTTTTTTTTTTCATTTTTGAAAACATGAAATTGCGGTGAAAATTAAACATAGATTTCAGACCGATTACATAACTTCCCCTATACATCATATAGCTGAGGAAGTTAATCGACATCTAAAACTCAGTTCTTACTCAACCCGTGCCTAATTAATTATATCATGTAATTATGCTATTAGTTAATTCCTACAATTTATTATTCCTATTACTTAATTAATCCCTAATAATAAATATATCCAATTAATTATTTATATTAGGCAATTTTCTCAATAATATCCTTGATAAATTGATCCCTTCTATCAATTACTTATAATTAGTTAATTATTTCAAATAACGTTCTAAAATATACTTGATTTTTTGGGGTTCCGGTGGCCGAATGGATACACGACCTCGATTTCGAGAAGTGTTGGGTCCAGGGTTCGAATTCTGACGATAACAATAATGTAAACTTTTTGAAGTTATATTTCTTATGATAGATTTTAGGAATGGAGTGGCCTACTGGTAGATAGCCCATCGATTTAATTAGCATCTACCTGATTTCGAGCGCCGACTGCTTTGACTGAAAATCAATTGGCTTATTCAGGGACTAAGCAATCCGGATTCGGATCAATATATTCATTATACCAGCAGTTATTGGTTTTTTGAGTTGAGTATCCCAAAAATTAATAGGTGTCGTCCTTATTGGGTCCTGGAACTACATATATAAAATTTCGAGACATTAATCGCTCTGGCAATCATTGGGGCTTTTACATTTTCGTTTTCCCTCCAAAGCCAATCCGTTTGGGCTAAAACTCAATAGTTGACTTACATAGTGGCCTCTGAATCCTCATACTAAGTATTGTATCGATAAATTCATTCATATCGGCAGTTATTCGGGTACTTGAATCGAGTTCCCATTTCCGCCGAACCAGACTATTCCTTGGTTAGTTATCTTTCGGCCGAGTATGAGTTATTGCCATAGCGAAGTTATTACAGTTTTATACAAAAGCTACTGTTGCCTCGGTTAGTAGACTGATATGAGTTATTGCCAAAGAGAAGTTATGACAATGTTTTGCACAATAACTCCGGTTACCTTAGTTAGTTATCAATCGGGCTAGTATGAGTTATTGCCATAGCGAAGTTATTACAGTTTTATACAAAAGCTACTGTTGTCTTTGTTAGATGAATGATGTGAGTTACTGCCACAGCGAAGTTATTATTACAGTTTTGTACAAAAGCTACTGTTGTCTTTGTTAGATGACTGATGTGAGTTACTGCCACAGCGAAGTTATTACAGTTTTGTACAAAAGCTACTGTTGTCTTTGATAGATGACTGATGTGAGTTACTGCCACAGCGGAGTTATTACAGTTTTGTACAAAAGCTACTGTTGTCTTTGTTAGATGAATGATGTGAGTTACTGCCACAGCGAAGTTATTACAGTTTTGTACAAAAGCTACTGTTGTCTTTGATAGATGACTGATGTGAGTTATTGCCACAGCGAAGTTATTATTACAGTTTTGTACAAAAGCTACTGTTGTCTTTGTTAGATGACTGATGTGAGTTACTGCCACAGCGAAGTTATTATTACAGTTTTGTACAAAAGCTACTGTTGTCTTTGTTAGATGAATGATGTGAGCTACTGCCACAGCGAAGTTATTATTACAGTTTTGTACAAAAGCTACTGTTGTCTTTGTTAGATGAATGATGTGAGTTACTGCCACAGCGAAGTTATTATTACAGTTTTGTACAAAAGCTACTGTTGCCTTGATTAGATGACTGGTAGAGTTATTGCCACAGAGAAGTTATGACAATGTTTTGCACAATAGCTACAGTTGCGTTAGTTAGTTATCTTTCGGTTTAGTATGAGTTATTGCCACAGCGAAGTTATTACAGTTTTCTAAAAAAGCTACTGTTGCCTTGATTAGATGACTGGTATGAGTTACTGACAATGCCCAATCCAACTGTATTTATTGGCGACCTTTCGCTAATCAACTCAACAATAGACAATGTGCTCAAGGCCAATTTGTACAGTACAACTGAGTGATTCACACTGAAAATATGTTACATTATTCAGGCAGCCTTGTATTTGTGTACACCGACGGTGACACGACATAACCTATTTATGTGCTTACCAACATCTTACTGGTATTTTCACTTACGTAGTGTAGAGGAAATTACGTAATCAAGCAAAAATTCGCCATTGAGTTTTCACCGGTATTTCACATCACCCTCATATGAAATTTCGAACACCATGTCGAGCAAAATATAACTTTTAAATAATAATCTTCTTGAGTTAGTTATTGTGACTCATGCCCGGGCTTTAACTATGAGATCATATCGCCTACTACCAATACGGCCTTCCGTCAGCCTGGTGGACACGAGCCCGACAACACAGTGGGAACTTTAAATGTTGCCTACCAAGGTCTGTTTACCAAGAGTCTCGGCTGGGTTTCTAACTCGCGATCCTGTCCTATACCTACGGGCGCCGACTAATCTCCTTGATTACACTTTTCATTTTCACATTGATGCATCAAAATAATTCATATTAATCATTTAAATATCATTAAATTTTAGACTTGAAAAAGAGAACTGGAAAAATGTGTACTTGTACACCATAAAAAAGGGAGAGGATCTGTTATATCGTGTTCCTTGAAACCCATAGCAGAAATAACCCTAGTGGTACATTCTGGGGTCATACATGACGTACTCTTAGATGGAGCTAGATAGCCATGAAATGTATCCTGGGATTTCCTGAAATAGAAGGAAACGAAGAAATATGTTAAACAAGGAAAGAGTCAACATGGAGAACGATAGGGTCTGAGCCCTTTCTAATTCTGTCATATGATACATGTAACAACAGAGGTCAGAAGGTCTCACATCTCGGAAGATGGACAACACAGGTTATCCACAGTAAGAACATAGATGGCGAAGTACTCAGAGTAGGCAACAGATTCGCACACGATAACTCCCGATAGAATGAATATATCGACACAAAATTTTATGTGAAAGAACACCATAAAGACGATGCTGATAAGGAAGGGGCTTAAACCCAAAACTCTAATAACTGCCAATGTAATGAATGTGTTGACGTTAAACTTCATATTTAAATTTATATCCCCACAAGAACGTATTTCATCAATATTCCTAGAATTCAGCTGAAGGGGAGAGTTCAACTCAAAAACTTCAATAACTGCAGATATAATGAATGTATCCGCACAAATATAAGTATGAAGATTCAGAAGCCTCAACTATTGATTTTTAGTCAAAACGATAGATTGATTTTGAAAACTTAATTAATTCGTGCTGGGAAGTACACTACCCAGTGAATTTTTTCAGAATTCCTTCAAGGCAATCGGATCAGAAAACTCTTTCTCTTTCATTCCTTTAAGGCAATGGGATCAGGAACCTCTTTCTCGTTCAGTCCTTTAAGGCAATGGGATCAGGAATCTCTTTCTCGTTCATTCCTTTAAGACAATGGGATCAGGAACCTCCTTCTCGTTCAGTCCTTTAAGGCAATGGGATCAGAAATATCTTTCTCGTTCAGTCCTTTAAGGCAATAGAATCTCTAATGAGACAGTCCTTACATAATAATGAGAGATGTCGACAATATATTACAAGACAAAATTGAGCCGAAGTGGAGCAGATCTCACTCAGCGGCTCATTTTATGATTTAACCAAAGCCTCCATATTACCTTGTCATCCAAGAAGGAAGGTTTTATGAATCAAAGTTTTACAACATGGTGAAGCAGGACAAGTGAATGTTTAAGAAGAGGCCAGACGAGGCTGTTTAGAATAATGCCTCCTTAACCCAGGTTTACTGACTCTATAATACCTATTCCAGGTTAATATACCTAATTAGAATACTCCATGTCAGTGTTATAAACATAACCAACCATCTAATAAATAATTTTATTAATACACACTTTCTGAAAGACTGAGATAAAAATATCTGTGATGAGACATGGAGAAAAGATAGTCGGTGAATCGCTAGCCACGTACTTCCCCACAACGAATTAATCAATTAATTTTTCACTTCCCCTCTAAAACCAATCGAACCTTTGCGCTAATATTCAATAGTTGACTTACAAAGAGGCTTCTAAATCATACTAAATGTTGTGTGGATGAATTCGTTACATTGGCAGTTATTAGGGCTCCTTTTTAGGTTTTGACTTTAAATATGAAATTTCATGTCGATACTTTCATACTATCGATAGTTATTAGAGTTTTTATGTTAAGCCTCCCCCCCTTTTCATGGATCAACTCGGATAAAAAACAATAGGTGTCATCGTTAAAGATTTCTGCATTTACATATAAAATTTCGTGCGATATATTCATCCTATCGGAAGTTATCGTGCTAAGTAATCGGTGAATCGCTAACAATGTACTTCCCCAGCACGAATTACTCAATAATTTTTTCGCTCTGTCTCCAAAACCAATCGACCGGTTGGGCTAAAAATCAATTGTGGTCTTAGATAGAGGCAGTTATTGGGTTTTTTTTTATACAAACATATGATTTTTTTTTTCATTTTTGAAATTAAGGCCTGAACACAAGAAATTCCAGTGAAATATAATCCCGAAATATAGGTCCCAAGCTTGTACTATGTCAGGTACTCGTTAAATACTCCTACCTTTGGGAATAAAAATTTAGGATAGACAAAAAGGACTCTCATGGTAGAATCAGGCACTCATGTCCACCAGAGTGATGAAAAAGCGCCCTGATAGTACGCCTACTATATGACCTTGTAGTTAAAGCCCGGGCATGAGTCATAATAACTAACTTCTAGTTATATTAAATAATATATATGCTATAACTTCGAAATTGAAATGAAAGTATATTAATACAAACTTCACTTTGCAAGAGATAGAAACTAAATGTGCCATTTTTGCACCAAAATGATCTATATAGACAAATACATAGTTATTTGTGCTGAGATACAATCTAACCTCGTCTAGACGCAGTTAAGTGAATATATAGATAATTTTGGTGAAAAAATAATATTAGTAATATTTATTTTCGTTAAACCATAATATGGTTATTAGATACGTTATACAACGTTGTATATCAAAACAGCTTAAAAAATATACAGATCAACCTATATTAAATCCAAGAATACAAACGCATATAAGTCAAATAATAATACTTTTTTTTTTATAAATAAATAATAGAAGATATATGAATATCAAATTCCTATTACAATAGGATATAACATTGTTCTTTGACAAGAATGGCATTTTAGATCTTTAAGCCATTCGAGGCTACAAATTTTTATTTTTTCTGCTCATTTTTAATGTTCAGTTATTAAAGGCTATCAATTTCGGTGAATCACCGACAATGTACTTCCTCAACAAGAATTAATCAATTAAGTTTCTGCTCTCCCTCTAAAAGAGATTGAACATTTGCGCTAAAAATCAATAGTTGGGCTCCTGAATCCTGATACTAAATGTTTTCATTGGCAGTTATAAGAGTTTTCCGACTCGAGCCCCCCCCCCCCTCTCTTCCTTTGTCTACGGCCGATTTCACGAAAAATTAATAGGTCATATCCTTATCGAGGTCTCAAATTTACGTATGAAATTTCGTTTCAATACAATGACAGTTTTTTCCAGTTTTTGTATTTATAGAATTATTATTTTATCATACCAAACAAAATTATACGAGTAAAATAACAGGCATAATATAATGTAAACATAATGCAGTCTTATTTTATCATACTATAATAGTATTATACGAGTAAAATAATAGACATACTATAATGTTAACAGTCGAATAACCCTCCTGAGAGGGCGAGCGGTAATAGTACAAGCTATCGACCCCCTAAAAACTCACAAAGTCTCAGCATTGGGAAATTAAACAAATCATTTTCGAGATGGGGAAGTACATTGGTGGTGATTCATCGACGACTTCGATAATTATTAAATAGTTGAAAACTAAAATATCTCTTTTTGATAAGTCTGGACTTAAAATACGAGGTCATATATCGCCTACTACCAGTTTAGTTAGGGTATTCTTCAACAAATACCTGACATTGCACAGGCTCGGGACTAAAAAGGATGACGTGCTCTTCCCTATGTCATAAAAATTAAACTTAAGTCTTCAGCAGGTTTTGAACCCACGATTTTGAGCAAAGTAGGTAAGCACGCTACCTCTGTGCTAACTTATCTCTTCAGAAACAATAAACTATATAATTCCTAGTTGGTATAATTTAGTTTTTACTTCCTCATTTATACAAAGTATAGGGGAAGTTATGTAATCGGTCAGAGATTCGATGTGGAGTTTTCAACGGAATTTCATGTTTTCCGAACCACAAATACAAAAATTGGAAAAAAAATGTCAGCCTGTCTGTTAATTAACACGATAACTCCCGAAAGAGTATGTATCGACACGATATTTTATATGTGTATCTAAGGACGACACCTATGAATTTTCAGGCAAATCGACCAAAGGAAAGACGGAATTAGGAGGCAAGCTCAACACAAAAACTCGAATAAACAGCGATATAATGAATGTATCGACACGAACTTTTAAAGGTGTGTTCAGAACTCAATTACGACAACACCCATCGATGTTCATACAAATCGGTCAAAGGAAAGGTCGATTGGAGAAGAGGCTTAACTCAAAAACTGCCGTTGTATTAAATGTACCAACACAAAATTTCATACGTAAATTCAAAACCCCATAAGGACAATTCTTCTGAAATTTCAGCGAAATGGGGAGAAAGGAAACTGCCGATATTAATTTCGAATAAATGTATCGACACAAAACTTAGTATGAAGATTTAGGAGCGCATATGTAAGTCAACTATTGATTATTAGCGCAAACGGTAGACTGGTTTTGGAGGGAGCGAAAAATTAATTGATTAATTTGATCTGGATACACGGTGATTCACCGACGTCTTTTTGATAATAGTACTGTAAACTCTTCTATCTTTAGCAGAATGATAAATATTTCTATATTATTATACTGAGGCAGGGAATATTCAAATGCATTTTTCACGATGTACAGTTCAAGGAATGCAAATGACCATTTGAGTTGCTCTTTCTCAAGAACATACTTCAACTGATGGATTATAACTCATTCTAATCTCCCACCCACCTATTTCTATAGTTCATTTACATATTCCGTTGATTTCTCACAAAGTTAGCGATTATGAGCACAGAGACAATAGACGGTACAAGGGCTTATACTCTACCCTATGGGTGATTTGACTGAAAATCAATAGGTATCATCATTATGGAATTCTGGATCCACATATCAAATTTTACGACCATTTATTCATTATATCGGGATTTATCGTTTCCACCAGACACACAGGCTTTTTTTTCTTTTTCGTTTTTGCATTCAGGTGAAAACTGAATATAGAATCTTCAACCGATAAAACACGAAATAAATTCACATTTAATACGTATTGCTGGGGGACGTAAAATTATTCAGAATAAATATGTATATATAATAGAAGGCGCCGGTAGCTCAGTGGTATGCGTGCTTGTCTTCTGAGCTCAAGAACGTGGGTTAGAAACCCGGCCGAGGTCCTTAGTTTATTTTATCTGGGAGGTAAAATAAACTTAAGCACGCCGTCCTTCGGATGGGACGTTAAGCGATGGTCCCGAGCCTGTACGATGTCAGGTACTCGTTAAAGACCCCCTGCCCCTGCCCTAGGTGAATAAAAATTTAGGGTAGCAAAATTTAGGACTCGCACAGTAGAGTCGGACTCATGACCACCAGAGTGACAAAAGAGCGCTCTGGTAGTAGGCGATATGACCTCGTAGTTAAAGCCCGGGCATGAGTCATAAAACCTAACCTAACCTGTAAATATAACTATTATATATTCCATTCAACTTTTCTATATTTCTCTTTTTAAAATATTTTAAGCTAGAATGTCTCACATTAATATTGAAAGATTAGTTTCATCATTCAGTTTCTAAGTGTCATTCCTTAGATGGCAAGTAAAACTTTATAACGCATTTATAGGAGAAAATAAACAATTTCTTGATAATGGTTGTAGGCAACGAAGCCTAGATATCAAGAGCTTCTGCGTACAGTTTTAACAATGGCCCCCCACAGTTAGAACAATATTTATGATTAAGAATTCGTTGCCATGTCCTACTGAAATATTTCCTGCAGGCATTTATTTTACATTCTTTGAGGTGCTATAATTTAGATCGTATTGTTCCTATTTCAAACCAGAGGACACATCAGCGATTGTAAATTTAATAAGGAACATTTTTGGTAAGAACCAATTTTTCGATAGGAATAATTGTTTCCGCGTAAATTAAAACAAACGTCTAAAAAAATGGGTTTCACAACAATTCAGGACGACATGTATCTCGAAAAGCAGGCGACGACCTGCGAAAAATAGGATTTCATATGAAATGTGCCTTTCAGGTTTCTCTACAACTTTTATTTGAAGAGATTTTCGATTAGGTCATAGAATTAAGCAGTATCACTAAAATGTACAGAGGCCTCGGAGTAATTAGTCTCAATTTTCGTCCGAATTAGACAAGAGTCTACGTTAGTACATGTGACTTGTTCATTTGAATTTTCAAGTTCATAGCTACAGTCGTAGTTGCGTACAGTCGCATAGAAATGTTGAAGCGCTCACTAATTTCCATACATACACATACAGACATCATCGCAAAAATTGTCAAAACTTAGTGGTGGTTTTCGCACGATTTTAATACTTTCTTATACTAAACATATAAGAAAGAAAAAATCGATTACTTGATATGAATACGACTGATTCACATTTCACAGACAAATATAGATAACATTTTCTTGAGGAATGATTGGCATTCGAGTAATTCACTTCTGAAATGTGAAATGATTGACATAACGATAAGATTAGTTTAGATAATAGAGATAAGTTACCTCAGTATATCCCATGGCTACGAGTTGAGCGTGGGCTTGTCTGGCGAGGGACTCCTTGTCGAGACCGTTGGAGGTGGAGCTGAGTCCAGAGGCAGAGCTGACCCCGCTGGTCGTCGAAAGGGTCGAGATGGTGGAGGCGGCGCTCGAACCCTGACCGTTTTCGCTTCCCGAATTGGCAAACGGTAGTAAAGAATTACGAATCTCGGCAAGTGCCTTCTTATGATATCCCGATGAGCGGGTGGTACTTTTCCCGGGGCCTGAGTTCATAGTGTTTGCGGCGGGCGTTTGGCCCATGCTAGGCCGACCCGCCCTCGGGTTCGCCGCCCATTCAACTATCGTGCGGGGAAACACGTTCCCGCCTATCCCATATCATCACTTGGAAAACACTATAATCATTTGATAGTGAATAAAAAAAAAAGGAATAAAAAAATAAATTAAAAAAGATCCACTAATGAACACCTGTTTTATGAATAATAGCACTGATAACACACGATTAACACTTTCACAATTAAAAGGTTCACACTTTTTCTTTCGACGTATCTGGTGCCATGGTCCATACTGTATCCAAATTGTCTACCTGAAAAACAATTAACTGTCAGTGAAACGTCGATACGACAGAAATAAATAAATAAATAGAATGTATGTTTATACTCTCACAGAATATGATCAAATGACTACAAATGAGAGAGAAATCTGGTACAATCTTTAATCAATTTTATAAAACCTAACAAATGAAAAAATATCTACGTCATTAGAACACCATCAATTAAAAAACTTCAGTATAACACATCCAGAAAATGTATGAATGAAAGCTAATAAGAGAGTTAAATATGGAAATATTGTATTTGCTCTACAATGAATTTCTAACAAGAACAACTACATACCACAGAGAATAAACAAAGATTACAGCAACTGTGTTAAACTTTTACTAACATAAAATAACAAACATAAATTTTACTTACCATTAGAAATCAAACTGAAAAGTGAGTGGTATCCTTAAATGCAATTAATCACTGGAATGAAATGCCTGGACATCTCTCAGTCCACTAAAGAACAATTCTAAAGGTTAATTTAACGTAAATGACAGTGCGTTTGTTGTAAGATCACAAAATACACTTTAAAAAAATTTAAACGACTGAGAAAAATCAAGTTGAATACGTCAAAAGAACAGACTAAACGAACATACTAAGAGACAGCTCGATCCTACTAAGTTGGCAAGCCAAAGGCCGCCATTTTGAAGTGCCACATTCCGATGCAGTGACGATGTACTACCCATTCGGTCCACTTCACCCACAAAGAATGTGGATAATTGTTCTTTTTAAAAATATACTAACTGTTTAAAATAATAGACTCAAATTTCAAAAACTGGCCTTCAATATGTTTACAATATTTTCCCCCGAATAACAAAAATTAAGTAACTGTATAATAATCGTCACATTTTTTTATTCCATCTTAATCTCTTGCAAGTGATGATTAAAATTTGTAATTTTAACTTGTATTTCTCGTTATCACACATCTTTTGGCAGTTCAAATATACTGGTTGAAGACAAATTTTATATACATTTAAATTAAATTCTTTACCTTATTTAATTTAACAGTTGATGTTTACGCTTGTTTTGTGATAAGAGTTCTTCAAGATGATAATGTTTTATATTTCAAAATGAAATTGATAAATCTATAAGAAATTAAATATATATTTTCTTTTCTGATAAGTAATCATGGAAGAACCTCAGGATGATTTAGAAAAGGTTCTCTCGTGCGTTTTTAATCATGTTTCATTACAGAGTTTTGATAAAGGTCGTGAAATTGTGGTAAGATGTTTTACTTGAATATCTAAGATATTATTCATAAGTTTCATGTCATATACTATGAGTAATCATTTTATATTTTCAGGAACGAGAAAAAGACAATAAATTGGTGTGTTGCTCTGGGCAAATCCGTCAATTACTTATACTACTTGTTAACTTCATTGAAGCAGAAAGATCATATTTCAACATTGGCTTCATGTCAACAAAGAAAATATTTCTTCGAAAAGATGTAAGATTAATCTGAAATATCATCATTAAATTTCACGTTATATTTTAAGGTGATCATCTCATTTCAAATACATATATACTGTGTAATACTGGTCAACTATAAGTGTATATTGCTTTTTAAATGTAAGAATTAAAATATTACAGCGTATGGAGTAGGTTATCTTATGACAATGGGTAAATTAAACAATAGTGTACACTTCTTGAAAGGTACGATAACAATTACTTAAAAATATTACAGAGTATATAAGAGATCACCTTCAGACTATAGCAAATTGAAAAAATCCTAATGTTTTGATGTTACTTACGTATAATAGACCAACGTGAAACTCTAAAACGCTGTTAAAATATCAATTACTTTTTGGTAAAAAAAAAAACAGTATTCTATATCACACAGTAACGATATATTATTAAATCTCATTCAAATATCGGGTGGCCATTCTTTTTGAAGGTAGAAGTTGCAATGAAATCATTACATATTGGTCATGAGAATGGATCCAGGATCTCACAAAACAAAAGGGGAAATCAACAATAATCAGGGAGCCATGGTGGCCGTGCGGGCTAGAGCGTAGGGCTTTGGTCGCATGGTCTCACCATGGTTTGCGGGTTCGAATCCCGTCCGGGAGTGAGTTTCATTTTGTAGATAGAACTCCCTCCCGGGGCCTTGGATGTCCTAAATAAACAGGTTTACACCATTATAAGAGTCATGGCTAATATGCATCGATCATAAAGCCAAAAAAAAAACAATATATTTCTGAACAGTTAATGTATTAAACGTTTTAACAGTTTCGCGATGTATATGTGATTGGTATTTTGTGAGCGCTCTAACTCAAAAACGATTAAAACATTGAACTTAAAATTTAAAATGAAGATGTCATATACGCTAACATAGATCTGATTAAAATTTGGCCATTGTACTTTGAGGCCTAAGTACATTTGTCAAGATACCGTTGATACTTATGACCTAATCAAACCTACTTTTCGAGTAAAAGTTGTAGGGAAAGCTGAAAGACACATTTTGTACGAAATACGATTTTTCGCAGGTTTGCGAAATATACACCGAAATTAGTCCTGAAATGTTTTGAAACGCATTTTTTAGATGTTTGTTTGATTTACCCGAAAACGGTTACTCCTATGGGAAACGTTCTTCTTCGCACAAATGTTTCTTATTAAATTTCAAATCGATATTGTAGCTTGTTGTGCCCTGGACTAATAATAATGAGTTAATGGATCTTATTTCTACAAATCTTTTAAGGGTTCTTGGAGTGTTGTTGAGTTTCCTTCAAGTAAGAAGCCTGTGAAATATGAAGTTAATTTATGTACTTTTGTTTTCTAGAATTCTTTGAAGTTTATGTATGAAACATTGAGAACAGACCTAAACAAACTGGAAGAGTCTATTGATGGCGTTGAAAAAATTAACATTCTTATAAACTGCATTGGCCAGTACATCATCGGAAGGGTACATTTGATAGATTGGTATCCTTTCTGCTTTCATATCTGAACCTTAAATTAATTGTTACACATTATTTCTTATCAATATTCTACAATTGGTTTAATAAGGGGGTCAGGTCACTCTGGTGGACATGAGCCCGACTCTACTGTGGGAGTCCTAAATTTTGCCTACCCTAAATTTTTATTCACCTAGGGTAGGGGTCTTTAACGAGTACCTGACATCGTACAGGCTCGGGACCATCGCTTAACGTCCCATAAGAAGGACGGCGTGCTTAAGTTTATTTTACCTCCCAGATAAAATAAACTAAGGGCCTCGGTCGGGTTACGAACCCACGTTCTTGAGCTCAGAAGTCAAGCACGCATACCACTGATGTATAATAATACAACTTCTAAGTTGAGTATAATAATACTTCACAATATCACTAATAAGTTTAGGATAATACTTGGAGAGTTCAGATATCAGTTTTGCCCTGAAAGTGTCTGCAGGTTCTGCACCTAAAACAAAAGGACGTCCTTTTACACTTTTTGTTCCATTGTCCTTTGAGTTTTCCCAGGCAAAACATTTCTCCTCGATTCAATTGTGGAGTTTGTTGATAATGTAGATGTTAAAAAGATCAATGTACTTTTATTTTTTTACTATAAGTTTAGAAATCAAGAAAAGTGTTTTTCAATTTATTGCTTATAATATATTATGATTTTTGGCAATTATTGAAATATAATGAATTATTAATTATTTATTCCTGTTAATTTATTTTGTTTTAGTTTTTAAAAAATATCACAGAGTTGTTTTACACTAATTATTTAACTTCCAAACTCTTTTTATTTTATTTTTATTTTTATGCTATGGCTAATACTATTTTATTATTTTTCTCTTTTCAAAAGTCTTATCTTGTTTTGGATTGAGTTTTTCTAATCGTTTCCACAATTTCTTTCTGTTTTCTATTAAAGAGCTTGCCCATATTTATTTATTTTAATATTATTTGTATCTTTTTATTTACTTTTTTTTTAGTTGGTAATTTTAGTATTCTTCATCGAATGAAATAATATAACTATAATAATATCTACTTTGTAACAAACTCCACTAATTGCATAAATCATGTATTCTTTATTCCTATAAAAGTATATATACTTATAATATCTACAAAATTAGTCCGTCATCTTCATCAATTCAATGGTGAATTTGTGTAGTTTTTGGCTGTTTCAGTGTTAAGCTTACATCGTTTGTAAATTTTACATGCATCTGTATTATCAAAATCAGAATAATTTTAATCTCTTCATAAAATTACTACACTGGAACAAATATTCTATGGCGTTAAGTATACTTCAACGCCATAATATTAAAATATGATTTTCTTAAGAAATGTGATCTCAGTTTTTTGAACTTTTTTAAAATGTTATTAAATGTCCATCATAACCCCTTCATTTAAATAAAAATTCATTGTGAACAAAAATAAAGAGTATAATACAGAATTACAGATACCATGAACGATATCCTATCAGGATGGCCAACGTTCAGAAGATTGGTCGCACTTTGGTACATTACAAATAAACAATGTAATAACATTAGAATGCTATAAAAAGTTCGAAAAAAAAACTAAAAGCGGTAATCAAAATAAATATTGAAGAAAAATGACGGAAGGAGAACGCCCTCCACTCGACGCGTTACGTAATTATTGACAGCTCCTTAATACTATAAATAGCTTATTTTCCACTTTTCAGTTTTTTTTCTTAATATTTACTTCAGTTATGAAAAAATTTACTTGACAGGAACAGGTCAAAATAAAGTTCGTCTGGAAGACTTTGTGTCTGACGTTGAGTTGGTCGTTGACACAACTACTTTTGCCTTTGTTCACCCTTTACTGAAGCCAGTGAAAGATTCTTTAATGTAAGTTACTCAAGGGAATTTATTTCTTAACTGGTAGGCGGATGAAGTGGACTTACTTGTTAAATAAGTAATACAGAAGTGTCAGTCGAACAATATATTTTATTTACACCACATCCGTCAGCATCCAACTTGACTAGAAGATAAGACTATATTTAACTTTTTTTGACCCCTTCTCTACTTTCAGATTCACCATCTGATGGCATATAATTGCTAAAACTAATTGTGGTATAAATAATTATTATTAGTATATATTTTATTTACACCACATCCGTCAGCATCCAACTTGACTAGAAGATGAGACTAGATTTAACTTTTTTTTGACCCCTTCTCTACTTTCAGATTCACCATCTGATGGCATATAATTGCTAAAACTAATTGTGGTATAAATAATTATTATTAGTATATATTTTATTTATACCACTTTCGTCAGCATCCAACTTGACTAGAAGATAAGACTAGATTTAACTTTTTTTGACCCCTTCTCTACTTTCAGATTCACCATCTGATGGCATATAATTGCTAAAACTAATTGTGGTATAAATAATTATTATTAGTATATATTTTATTTAGACCACTTTCGTCAGCATCCAACTTGACTAGAAGATAAGACTAGATTTAACTTTTTTTGACCCCTTCTCTACTTTCAGATTCACCATCTGATGGCATATAATTGCTATAACTAATTGTGGTATAAATAATTATTATTAGTATATATTTTATTTAGACCACTTTCGTCAGCATCCAACTTGACTAGAAGATAAGACTAGATTTAACTTTTTTTGACCCCTTCTCTACTTTCAGATTCACCATCTAATGGCATATAATTGCTAAAACTAATTGTGGTGTAAAGAGATTGATTCCTCCGTATTATTTACTCAAAGGATATGGAAGGAGAAAAATAATTAAAAACCACTGACACATTTCTATTTCAGAGTCTTACTGTACTGACAAATTTGGAATTTTATATCTGGAAACTTTTGCCAAAACCACGAAAAAATTCGTCAGTGAATCGCCAGAAATATACTTCTCTAGCAGAAATTATTCAATTCAATTATATCGCTCTCCCTCCAAAACCAATCGACCATTTGGGCTAAAAGTCAATAATTAACTCACATAGAGGTTTCTGAATCCTAATACTAAATGTTTCGATACAATCATTATAATATTCTCTTGTA
Source organism: Aradus depressus (assembly GCA_963662175.1). NCBI lineage: Eukaryota > Metazoa > Arthropoda > Insecta > Hemiptera > Aradidae > Aradus > Aradus depressus. The sequence continues at coordinate 43,079,025 of OY759215.1, forward strand.
AATTAGGACATACGGGAGGATGAATTTTGGACATAAAAGTAGTCTATTAAAAGTTATCGATCTTTATGGCTTTTCCGACGTTTAATTTTGCTTGTTTCATGAATAAAGTATGTTTAAGAACATATTTAAGTAAATATGATATTCGGAACCTTTTTAACTGGGGGTGAAAAAACCGTGAGCAGGCCGTCCTTCGGATGGGACTTTAAGCTATGGCTTCCTAGCCTTTACCTCGTCAGGTTCTCATTAAAGACCCTTAGTAACTAAAATAAATGCGAAAACCTACCGGTCAGTAGTCCAAGAATATTGCCTTTATTTCATTATTATTATTATTATCAGTTTTTATTATATACATTGTAGCATGTCAAGCAATGATATAAAAAACACCTTTCTATTCAAGACTAACTACATAATTTATTTTATTTATTTTTTTCAGAAACGAATGTCATATCTTAATGCATCTGTTTGGAGCATTGGTTGAATTGCAGAATTGGAGTTTTATTCCATCTCTAATGCACTTGCATTCAGCACACACTAAATTAAATACTTGGGAAAAATCTTTACAAATTAAAGAGGTAATTTAGAATTTTCCTAAGTTAACTGTTATTCATAAAGCAATTTCATTACCTTTTTGGAAAGTTTTTAAATAAGACTATGGAAGCAGAAAATTATTATTTTTTTTTTAAAATCTACAAATATATATTTATATCTGCATAAAAAACAATAAGCAGATGTGCTTATAGAGAGATAATACCAATGTCAAAATGTTGCTGGGAGAGATCACCCAATGGCGACACTCCCTAATCACTGAGTTTCTCTCATTTGTGTCTAATCACGGTCACTGCCGTTGCGAATAAGGTCTTTAGGCCCTTGACGCTTAAGCCGTTGTTGGAGAAGTATGGCAGAAGGGAGGGCTCGGACTAGAGGATTATTGTGGAAACTAAGAGAGGGAAATCATTTTTTATACTTGGATTTAGCAACTTCGGTGACAAAATGTACGTTAAGTGTGGGGAATTTTGTTGGAGACGTAATAAAGAGCATTGGCTATTGTACGAAGGATTTTCGCCGTAAAGGGATTGAATGGAGATTGGAAGCCTTGGCAGAACTCCAGAGTTCAAATCCGTAAGTCCCATTGGTTTCAGTACTGGGTTGTATATAAGTCATTTTGTCTTGAAGTTAATTTGGCTCTTTTGTCTAGTAGTCTTAGTAACTGTTTATAACGTCGGTTCATTTCTTGTCTTTTCAGTCTCTTGTGAGGATTCTAGGTTAGTCGTTTGTCGGGTATGAGGCTAAATAGCTGATAAAAAATGTAAGAAGAAATTCTGTTGAATTTAACAATATATAGTAGCACACTAAATAATCATATTCATCTTAGCTAATATTTAATTTATAATGTATCTTTTCTTTTTATTTGTTTTTATAGTCATGGAAATTAGGATTTGGTACGTCTTTCTTGAAAGGTAGCCAACTGCCAGCGCTGTACCAATGGTTACAAAAATTTAGATCAACTGCTGTAAATAAGTTCACGTTTTACTTCTACCATGTTTTGTCTCAACAAACAACGCCACAAGAAATGAAAAATTATATATCAACTAAACACCACACCGATTTCTATATTAAGTAGGTATTTATTTATTATTATTTATTTTTACTTTCTTATACCTATAGTATAAGACAGTATTATAATCGTGCGAAAATCGGAAATCGAGTTTTCAACGGATTTTTACGCTTCAATGTCCCTCCTGAATATGTTTTGACTATTTTCGCGATGATGCCTGTGTGTTTTTGTGTGTGGATGTGATGAAATGTGAGCTCTCTAACGCAGATATTTTTGTAATTAATATATTACAGAATTCTCTATTAAATATTTATTTATTAGTATATCAAAGTATTGTTCACCAATATAGCCTTTCACTGGGTGATCTGATTAGACTTATCTTTAATGTTTTTATTATTTACTGCTAATTTACTTTATACCATTTAATTTTTTATTTTTTTCAGATTTCAAAATCTACAAAAGAAATGCTTCGCATCGTGTGCCCTTCTTCTGTTCCAACCAACGGGACTTGTTGATTGGTCAGGGCCTGGGTTCCAACATCCCGACAGAAGCAAGGAGGAACAGTCTCTGTCACAGTACATTGTGATGCTTGCTCATCCACTTGTAAGTCGAGGTTGATTTGCTCAAGTTGCGCTCTCCCTTCAAAGCCTCAATCGACCATTGATGTTAAACTCAATATTTGACTAACATAGTGGCTTCTGAATCCTCATACTAAATTTTGTGTCGATACATTCATTACATCGGCAGTTTAAGTGTATTGTAAGTCGAGTTCCCATTTTCTGTTCCCTTGTGGGGTTTTGAATTTATATATAAAATTTCGTGTCAATACATTGATTCTATTGGGAGACATTTCTTAGTGTGGTTTCTTAAGTTATTTATTTTGTGTTATCTCAAACTCTGGCTTTAACTGCGAAGTCGTATTGCCTACTACCAGAGCGCTCTATCGTCACTCTGATGGGCATGATCCCGACACTTCTGTGGGAGTCCTAAATGTTGCCTGTCTAGATTTAATTATTTTGGGTAGAGGTCTTTAATGAATACTTGACGTTTTATAGGCTCTGGACCATTGCTTTATGTCCCAACCGAAGAACCGCGAGGTCGTTTTTTTTTATCTGGGAGATAAAAAAGGTCTCGGCCGGGTTTTGAATCCGCGATCTTGAGCTCAGTAGGCAAGCATGCTACTAGCGTCGTCTTAGATTCTATAATAATACTTGTACGTGTATTATTATTTATATTATGTTCAGTTTTAAGGTATATTTAATTATTTTTCCGCTGATTCAGTCATTTTTTTTACCTTATACAATAAAATTACTATGAAATATAATTCTAATACTGAAATAATTATTATACTAGCTGTATAAGCCAGTCCAAACTTGCATAATCGTACTGCAACTCATGTTATTGACTTAGGACGAAAGCAAGATAAACTAAACTGACTTGCATAACCAGCAGGAAGGTCACATATCTGGCATTAGTAGAAAAATCAAAACAAAGAAATGTAACGGATTTATATATAGAAAATGTTTTTTCTTTCCGCAGCGGAAATATGAGTAATACTTCTTCCTGTGGCGCTACGGTCCTGAAAGGACCCGGGCCTCCGTCACAATCCTCCATTCATCTCGATCCAAAACCTTCTCCCTCTTTTCTCTGATGCCCAACACTCGGAGGTCCGCCTCGACGTCGTCCAGCCAGCGGAGTCTAGGTCTTCCTCTTCTCCTGGCACCGCCTTGTCTACCGTAGAGGGCTTGTTTAGAGAGTCTTCCTCCTTCCATTCTTTCTACGTGGCCCAACCAACGTAATCTCGCCTGCTTGATAACGGACACCAGGTCGGACTCCCCGTAGAAGTCTCTCAATTCTCTGTTCTTCCAGATACGTCAAATGCCGTTCTCGGAAAAAGGTCCATAAATCTTTTTAAGTTTTTTCCGAGCAGAGTCTCTTCATTTTCTTTTGTCAACGCCCAAGTTTCACCAGTGTGTCACAATTGGACAGATAATGGTGTTATAGACAATTAGCTTGGCCCTCGTTGATATGCGGAACTTAAGTATTCTTTGGACAGCAAACAAATAGACATCTGTTCTCTGCATCAATGCGTGCTCTTATTTCGTGGCTAACGTCATGATCAGAGCCCCAAGATACTTAAATTTCCTGACTACTGGAAATCGGTGCTCATTGATAGAAAATATTTCAGGAGCGTCTTGCACAGGGTTCCGTGAGGTCTTCATGTACACGGTCTTATCTACATTCAAATGAAGACCACGTTTCTCTGCTTCTCCTCCGAATTCCTGTAGAGCCCCGGCCAATGCTGCTATTGTGCGTGCTGTGACCACCATGTCATCAGCGTACCCCATATACTGCGTCAGACGGTTATAAATAGTTCCTCCCGGATTTTTCCGGATGGCCTTAACAGCTTTTTCTTGAGTCAGGTTGAACAGAACAGGTCCATTGCTTACCTCGAACGAATATGAATAATAGATCTTGGAGAGAGAAACATTCCCATATAATGTAAGATGTCGCATTGTATGTTCTAGAGACAACAGTAGACAGGTAGTAGACAAAATCATCAATGCTACATCTTACATTGTTGCAGATTTGTTTTTTTAAATGTATTTAGGGCTACCTATATATTAGTAAATTAAAAAAAAAAATAATTGAAATTATGAATTTTGTATTGAGAAGGCTTCGGCAAGGAAGAAGCTCATCTGACTCGTTCTGTCTCCCTCTGTCCCCGTTTGTCCTGCTGTCTGTTCAGCCTGATCCAAGAAGGAAGAAATAGACCATAGAACAGCAGGACATCTCATCCAATTACGCGCAGAATTGTTTTCTGTTGATTTCGCGGGAAGTTAATAGATGTTGCACTCGAGGGGTTTGAATTTATATAAAAAATTTCATGTTGATTCATTCATACTCCGGCAGTTATTGGTGTTTTTGTGTTAAGCCCCCATAACTCCCCCCTTCCCTTCGGTCAGTTTGAATGAAAATCAATGTGTCGTCCTCATGGGGTTCTGGTTACACGTATTTCGTGTCAATACAATCTTTCTATCACTGTTCTCAGGATACATTGTACATTGTTCTCTGTTCTCGTTATCACTGTTCTCAGACATAGACGTTTTAAAAATGTTTGTAATCGTGGGGTCGAAAAACATTTTTTCCTGTGAAAACTTAATATCTAATTACATAACTTCCCCTATGACTATTATAACTGGGGAAATAAAAATGGAATAATGCAAAAATAAGGTTCCATCTCCTCCGGTTGTGGATGAGTGGCGCGACCTGGTAGTGCTTTTGTGAATTATTAAGTCTTGTCAGTTCTAGTTCGGACCGCTGGAATGCGCTCATTTATATTTTATTGTTTGTTTCAGAAATACACCGACAGAGTTGTCGGCATTAGCAGAGCTCTCTCCGAAAAACATCCTCCTGTTTCCTTAGATAGAGTTGAGACAATCTACAATCCAGAAGTGAGATTTTTTTTTTACTAAATACAAGTCTTGTAAATTATAGAGAAGAAAAATGAGGTCTCTTTTGTCGCTCTGGTGGAATTGAGCCCAAGTCAATTGTTGGGAGATATCAAGATGGGACAAAGTGCCTTTTTGATCATACCAAGGGATTATATAATATGTGGCATTATACATATTATGTGGTGGCATTACGTTAAATCAGCCCTCCACCAGGAACGCACCACTAACTTTAAAATCTCTGATGGAAAAGTGCGTACATCATTTGAAATAATTAGTGGCGCATATCCTATCGAATATACAAATATTCTGACAATGACCAGGGCCGTCTGTCAGAAGAAAGGGTCAAAAAAAGTAAAAATGAATAATGACAGTTGTTGAACAATAATAAACAAATAGAAAACAGAATAAAATATTAAATTCCTGTATAATTGTATCGCAACGATTTATAATTAATAATATAAAGTAAAAAAAGAAAATCACCGGCAATGTACTTCCCCAGAAAGAATTAGTCAATTTTTCGCTCCTTCTCCAAAAGCAATCGACCGTTTGCGCTAATATTCAACAATTGACTTCCATAAGGGCTCCTAAGTCCTCATACTAAATTGTGTATTGATAAATTGATTACATCGGCAGTTATGTCCCGGCAGGATTTTTGAGTTGAGCCCCCTCTGATCCCCTTCTCTTCTGCCGATTCCGCTAAAAATTGATGTGACATCCTTATGGGGTTTTGAATTCACATATGAAATTTTGAGTCGATACAATCTTTACAACGGCAGTTATTAGAGATTTTGAGTTAAGCCTCTCTCCTAATCCCCCCTTCCTTTTTGGCAGATTTAGCTGAAAATCGATAGGTGTTGTCCTTATGGAATTTGGTCACACGAATAAAATTTTGTGTCGGTACATTCATTCTATCGACAGTTATTATAGCTTTTACGTTAAGCCCTCCAATTTCCCGGTCACTTTTGGCCGATTTGACTGAAAATGAATAGGTGTCGTTCTTAGAGGGTTCTGGATGCACATATAAAATTTCGTGTCGATATATTCATTCTATCAGGAGTTATCGAGTTCACAGACAGGCAGAACATTTTTTAAAAAAATATTTGTAGTCCGCAGGTCGGAAAATATGAAATTCCGTTGATAACTCCGCATCGAATTTTCGACCGATTAAAGAACTTCCCCTATACTTCTTATACCTGGGAAGTAAAAATTATAAGACAGGTAAGCAGCAAATAGAAATAGCCTTAACAATTGAAGACACGAGTGGATGAAGGTGTTATGTACATAATTCAAGTAATAGACTTAATGTGCTTTAAGATGAGGTGAAAAAGGTTTACTGAGAAAGTTGACATTAATATTTTAAACATATCGCACCCCCGCTTCAGAAGTGACACAAATGAAGAAAATAAATGAAAAAAATTTACAACAAAAAGTATTTCTCTTCGAATTTCATGATATTGTATTTTTGTTACTTGTGTCTTCAATTGTAATACAATGGAGCAATAAACAAGATAATGTAGTTTAAAAAAATGCATGAGTGAAAGAAAAACGTGAATGGGCTTTTTTAAAGATTCTATTTAATAATTAAATTGTTCTAGAAGAAATTTCCTATATTTGGTAGCTCTCGTGCGAACAGATGGAGTGAGTGCCAATCCTTCCCATTAAGTATCAAGATGCACTCGAGAGAAGTTTCAAGTATATATTTTGGTTCTCTGCCTCGGATCGCGAGTCCCGCAGACATCCTGTAGTTTAGCTTTCATTAAATAATTTATTACAGTAGCGCATATAACACATATAATATTTAAATTTTCATGGTTCAATGCAGTGGCGTCGACAGAAACTATATTTCAAGCATATATATTCTGTTGCTTGCCCCCTGACCTGCCTTAGTAAGGACAAGGAATATAACAATGTAGGGCGATAATAACCAAAGAAGCTGTTCGCCCCAAATAAACCAACCAACCAACTATTCTAACTAGGCTTTCATTACAATATTTATTATAGTAATGCATAAATCTTTATGCCCTTAGGAGAAGTGCACCTACTTCATATGCGGTCTGGACACAAGAGTCACCCTTGTCACAGTTTTTGACATGAAGAAAGACGAAAGGGATGTCAGTATAATAAACTATTTAAATGCATTTTGTGCGCAAGTTAAGTGTTTAAGACTTTTTACTTCTTTGAAAGTTGGAAAGTGAAAATCGTTGATGTGAAATAGGTATTTCTGAATATTCTTGTCTTGGGTATATAATATGATCCAATACAAGAATATTCAGAAATAACTATCAGATATCTGTGTATGATAAAGCAATATGTGATTTTATTTATTGATTTTCTAGATAAGGTTTTGTCTCTTTGAGTAAAGACTGATATTCATCCATACTATGAGAAGTACACTCTTAAGTTGAGAAAATGTAATCTTTTTGCCACATTTTCTGAAACTCTTTCCACTAAAAGACTGATACATTTTTTTAAAATTTATTTTCAATTTTTTTATTAGATTTAATGATTTCATACAATGAATCATTAGAATAGGTAACTTTCGTACATGAAGGGTGATTCCAATCTTCCAAAATGCCTCGTTCAAGTTATTTAAAAAATACATTTTGCTGAATATCTCAAGAATGACTTATTGAATCAAAAAATGTGTTCTGACAAATGTAGAGGAATATAATATAAAATGTAAATATGTATAAAATGCTAGGGATTTATCCGAAAGAATAATATTGTGATTCTCCCATCGGTCCTTAGTACATGGGCGCCGGTTTTGTAAAATGGGTCTTCAAACGGATCTTCTATTAAAATAGTCACGAGTTTATAAACCCTTGATCCAGTGAGTTCATAAACTAGCCAAGTACAGTGGACTCTCCCTTATCCGGCGTTCTGTTAACCGGCGCGCTCCCTTATTCGGCGCTCGCAAAATAATATCAAATTTGTTAAACTAAAATTAACATTCAATTATTAGATTATCAATTATTTATAGAGCCACGTGTATTTATGACCACATAATAATTTCGTAACTCACGAATCTTTCATGTATTGGTATTGTACATACATACATATGTACATTGTATTTATAATGAAGGAAACGCTAATACAATATTTTATTACTTCACCGTCCCGTCCGTGGCACAACAATATCGTCTTATCGGGAAATGAACACTTAACTAGTTAAGTCAAAGTTTAATTTTTTTTCACAGAAACCCTTTCTTCCTATTTATTTTTCCTTTACAACAGTTCTATTTTTCTCAGTTTTCATTTAATTCTCATAGTGAAAAGAATAAGATCGTTTTTCAGACGTCATAACACTAAAGAAGTGGTGGGACTATGCAGGATGAAACAGTGTTGTGTTTGGGAAACAAAAGAAAATTACCGATTTTTTTAACAAATAATATTTTTAGAATTTTAGATTTTGTTTTAAATATGTATGTAATTAAACGCAGATTTCAAAATATATTTTTAATGATTGGATAAATATACATATGTACGTACATATAATAAATCAATGTTCAGTATGTACATATTTGTCAATTTAATAAATGTTATCAACAAAATACATACGTGTTTTATTCCTTAGCTCACCTAAAAACACTTTTAAGGCGTCACGCCGGATAAGGGTGAGTCTATTGTATACACTGAACAATGTACTTCAATGTATATATATATTTTATGTAAGGTACATACATTATTTTATGGCTGAATGCACATTTTTATCTCACCACATTCCAGTCTGCTGCGTAAGGCCCCTATTTCCGTCTTCTTAAAAATAAAATCATATATTCCGAGAATGTCAGTACAAAAGAGAAGTTGAGGGCAGATCACACATGAAGGGTGCCGTAGATGATATATTAATGAAATAAAGTCGTCGGGGAATCACCGGCAATGTACTTCCCCAGAACGAATTAAACAATTAAGTTGTCACTCTCTCTCTCTAAAAACAATCGATCGTTTTGAATCTTCATACTAAATTTTGTGTTGACATTCATTACATTGGCGGCATTACTACAGTTTTTTTAATAGAGCCCTCCCTTCTCCCCGAGTACCTGACATTGCACAGGCTTGAGACCATAACTTAACGTCTCATTCGAAGGACGGCCTGCTCAAGGTTTCTTTACCTCCCGGATAAAAAAACCTAAGGGGTTTCGCGATCTTGAGCTCAGTGGTCTAGCATGCTACCTTTGAACTGCCGGTGCCCTCCTTTTTAGTAGGTTTTTTTACTAATTAATTAATTATTTTAAAATTTATTATTTTATTAATTAATTTATTATTTTTTATTGATTATTTTTACCTACCTATCTTTTTATTTCTTTGTACTGATACTATATTTCTTTGTTTCATCTTCTTTACTCTGTATGTATTTATTCTTAGGGGACCTCGGTCCCAGAATAATAAAATTTATTTTTATTTTTCGTTTCATTTCATTTTCTTTTCAAGACATGGTCAACTCTTCATTATAAGGATTGGGCCTAAGAGTTTGTTTTCTTATCCCTGTGCACGGTTCACAAGTCATTTTCTTCTCGGCAAAAATATAATATACTCTACAGAAAGTCTCCCCTGGAATTAGGTAATAAATTCTCAACAACTAATAAATAATTATTTATTTATGTTAGCTACTTAAGAGGAAGCATTATAATTTTTTTGGTGTCCTGATTTCTTGTTATGATAACCTTAAATAATATGAAAAGAGTTATTTTCAGACAGTCTCTCGGTGAAAATTTTAATAATAATAATAAAACAAAACCCTGCCCCAAATATGATGATTTAAAAAATAAAATATTTAAAAACAACATAGATACTTCATTTATGTTGAAATTATTAAATGGTAAAGATTGGCAATCACTGGTAAATTATTGCAAAAAGGCTTACGATTTCAAAACTGTGAATTAAATAAATAAATAGGAACAAAGATATATATATTATTTTATTTTTATTTGTATTTTAGAAAGAAAAATTTGTTGTTATTAAGTTTATTAGAAATAAGATTATAAGTTTATAAGATAAATTTATGTAAATCTAGACTCCTCAAGACGGCTTAGACCATTGAGTTTATCTTCATAAAAGGTCACATTATTGTATATATGTTTTGTATGTAATTTTCTATTATGCTAATAAAGACTTAACTACTACTACTAATAAAACAAAACTGAGCTAGTGGTCAAAACATATTATTAAGCTGTGAAGAATTGCGGAGTTGGGGGAAGTGGCGTCTGTGTTTGAGCAGTTCCAGGTGGACCACCTCCCGTGGAGGAGGAGCCGACGGACAGACCGGGGCTCGCTCCTGGGCATGTCGCCTCTGGGTCGTGTTGAAGTGGTCGAAACTCTGAGGCCACTGGCCATAAGCAGTGCGCGGCTTCAACAGCTTCCGGGGGAACTGTGGACAGTCAGTTGGACAAATAGTAGCTCTAGCAACAACATTTTTTGGACCAAGTATTGTATAAATAAAAAGGATTTTCTTATGCCAACCACGTTTTTACAGACCTCTCTTTCTCTCTCCTTTCAAACTGGCATTATTGGCTATTAAAAAGCGAATGTTGTGATTAGAGGTTTCCTTAGTTTTACTGTACTCCGTGACCCTGAGATTGACTTTCTTATACTCCGTAATCCCATCATTTATTTGAGAGGATGAAGGGGGAGGAAGAGTGATTTTATAAATATGGTTGGTATAAGAAGGGCTGCATTAGATATACAGGGTGATTCCCTCGTAACTTAAAATTTTCGGAATCAGCGTTTAATTTCCTATCAGACTAGTGTAATTTCAACTTTGAAAATCACCAACTTGGAAACAAAATAACAGCTAAAACGTTAACATTTTAGAAAAATTAAAATTTCGGGAATACTTCCACGTCAACTTTAAAGATTTTAAAGGGGAGAAATGTGGGACTTGATGGCAAAAAACGTGGTTTTCTCGAAAAAAAACTCTAAAAAATCATGTCTCGGCAACGGATTTTTTTTAAAGTTACGAGGGAATCACCCTGTATATATATATATATTTTTCTTTACTTTCATATGTAAATCTGATGTCGGTAAGAAAATAGAAAAGTAATACAGTGAGTGATAAAAAAATAAATGAACTATGTAGAAAACAATAATTACAGATAAACAAAATATATATAGTAATAGTGAAATAAATAATAATACATAAGAATATGTGCGTTATCGCTTTCAACTCGAAACCCCACGGAACATCCCGCTATTGCCATCCTCATTCCTCCAACTTAATTGAGACAGGGGCCCGAGACCCCCAGGGCAACCTGCTCCGCCTATACACTGCATAGCAGTTTTTTTTTATCTTATAGATGAAAAAACATTGAGCACGCGTCCTTCGGATAGGAAGTTAAACATTGGTACCGAGCCTGTACGATGTCAGGTACTCGTTACAAGACCCCTACCCAGGTGAATAAACCTAGGTAGGCAACATGTAGGACTGTCCACCAGAGCGACGGAAGAGCGCTCTGGTAGTAGGCGATGTGACCTATGAATTTAAAGCCCGGGGGTTATCATAATAACTAACATGTCAAGACAAAAAACAAAACAAAAAAAAAAATGCTTGTTCCGTGCCATCAGCCCCCCACTTAAATTATTAATAGTTAAACCAATGGTTCAGCAGTTAAAAGGAAATAAACAATTTGTTTATAGCAATTGATCGCGCTAGAATTTTTCAATCCTGATAATTTTAGCTCAGTCTACACCTAATTCTCAATGTTCATGATTTTTTAAGATTTTTCTGACCAGTCCTTTTGGTGATAAGGGTGGGGGCAGCAATTTTTAAGCGTTTTCCCTGAAAAATGTTTAAAAAATGCATAAAAAAATACATCATATATATTGTTGAATTCATGCTTCAATAAGCTTTCATTTAACACCCTTCACGGGTTTTCGGGTAAGTCAAGAAAATATCTTAGGACGGCTTTCAGTATGTATTTCAGACTAGAAAGGTATGTTATTGCTTATCATGGTTAAAAACAAATTATTTTTAGTAATAATTATTGATCATTATATGCCTTTTGTTTTCAGCTTGAATTGCCTTGCCCCTGCCTCTTGAGTATTCACCCATTCATCAGCCCTTCTCAAGGATCTCTGTTTATCTTCCAAGTACCCTTTTCTTCAAATTCAATAGACTTCAGTGCTTTAACTTAAGCGCGCTGGTACTTTTTTTATTATTCATAAATCGGTATTCAAACTTGTATAAATAATATATACAACAAGCAAATTTTCTAAAAGAGTAAATATGGCACTGTCGAAATGTGAAGCGGGGAGAAATCACCCAGTAGTGACACTCCCTGGGCATTGAGTTGCACTCAATTATACCTCACTGACACTACTGCTACTGAGGAAGTCTCTAGGCCATTGCTTAAGGCGTCGTTGGCGAAGTGTGACAGAAAGGAGGGCACGGACTAGAGGATTACTGTGAGAACTCAGGGAGTAAAATAACTTTTTGTACCTGGATTTAGCTTCATCGTTGAAAAAATATACGTTCAGATTCAGGTAAAGAGTTTTGTTGGAGACGTAATAAGGAAAAAAACGGGCTATTGTACGAAGGATTTTGGATTGAAAGGATTGGAAGCCTTGGCAGAAGCCCAGAGTTCAAGTTCGTAAGTCCACATAGGTATAAGTAATGCGCTGTATATAAGTCGTTTTGTTTTCAAAGTTAATTTGGATCTTTTGTCTAGTAGTCTTAGTAACAGTTTATAACCTCTGTTCATTTCTTGTCTTAATCCACACGATGAACTGGCTTGCCCGTTCTCTCGACATGACTCCAGTAGAACATGCCTCAACTTCAACGCTATATATTGTCCAGAAACCTTGGAGGAACATGCAGAAGCAATGAATGAGTGGGCATCTTTGCCCAAACATCACATCACGAATCTAGGGGTATGAAACGATGATGTAAAGCTTTTGTTCAAAGCAGAGGAGTACAATTTTGTGTCGATAAATTCATTACATCGGCAGTTATTAGGGTTTTTGTGTCGACCTCTTCCCTTCAGCCGATTTTGCGAAAAATAATTAAGTGCCGTCCTTATTGAATTTATATATGAAATTTAGTGTCATACATTCACTCGACCCATCTACAGGCATCAAATATCTCCATTATTGCCCAAAAAGCAGGCTACTTAATAGCTTAGAACAATTAGAAATAAATAAAGCTAACAAAAGGAACATTTGTATGAATGACCAAATTTATTTCAACTATTCCCCTTTGTTAACACCCTAAACCAGTTCTGTTTCCACATATATGTTTGTATTATCTGTTATTAATATTTGGTTCCATATATGTTTCAAGTTATCTAAATCTTAACATTATTATTAATTTTATTTCTATTTTTTATTATTTACTTGTATTTGTACTTATTTATTTGTTATTTTTCCATGTATTAGTCTAGTGACATTGTTTTATGTAAATTTAGAACTAGGTTTTGTTAAGAAATATTTCATGAGTTAGCTAACGGTACAGCCGGGGGACTCCCAAGTTCTAATAGCACCCTTTGACCTGAGATGTATTTGAAGGGTCGCTCTCTGCAAACTGACTTAGTTCATAACTAGACCTGACGATGGTATAAAGCCGAAACCGGTAGTTATATATGAATATATATCTTTAGTGGAATAGACAATATTTCAAAAATAAGTTTGTTTTATTTATTTAATAGGTGTCCATACAGGGGTTTTGGGCGCCCATAAAAAATTTCGTATCAATACATTCAGAGTTATCGTGTTCACAGACAGACAGTGAATCAGGGGTTCCGAAAACATGAAATTTCGGTGAAAACTCAACATAAACTTCGTATAGCTGATAAACTAACAATTTAATGAGAGCTGATGCCTGATATTCCAAATTTTGTTCTTACCTGACTATACTAAACAACATGGAGATATTGTAGGAAGAAGAAGAGTTTATGATAACAGTCGCATTTACAGAGGTACAATTATACAATAAGGTTCCTTAACCATTTCCCTTATACACTAAATACAAGTCAAAAATAATCAGTTAAATTAAAAATAATGCTACTGCTTAAGAGTAAATTTAAAAAAACTTTTAAAGAACAGAAAAACAAAGACAATGTAACTGAAATGAATAGAAACTAAATTAATAAAGATTCAAAAACAGAGATTATGATAATATAACGGATATTTCTGTGTTTCCCTCCCTGAGTTGTTCCTATTTTCTTTACCAAAACGTTTTGATTTGTGACACACTTAAGTAAAACATTTTTACTGAAATTTATTATGTAGTCCAGTAGGAGCTCAACATTTAGGTCTTCATGGATTTGGAGGATGGAGGTGTCCCTCGAGTAGCTACCAACTAATCTAAGGCATTTGTTTTGGGCCACTTGAAGAGTTCTCAAGTTGGTATTGCTTGCAAGACCGGACCACACTGGGCATGCACACGTCATCATTGGCCGCAACAGAAGCTTGTATATGAGGAGTCTATTGGTTAGATTAAGGGCTGCCTTTCTGTGGAGTAACGGGAATAAGGAGAACACAAGTCCGCTCACAGTATTTGCTTTCTGACTCATATGTTGCCTGAAGGTCAGTCGTCTGTCTAGAACACCAAGGTATTTTACTGTATCGGTCCAGTCCAAATTTTCTATTTTCTGGGGTAATGCGGGTCTTTTTGTAAACAGCATCGCATCAGTTTTTCCTTCATTAATTTTAAATTTCCATTTATGGAAAAACCGATTGATTCGTCTATAAGCGTCCATTAGTCTATGATGTATTGTGTCTGTCCTCCACGAGTGTGAAACGATAGCTGTGTCGTCAGCATAAAGGTATATGTCCGTGGAACGTCATTTATTTATAAATTAAATAATGTTGGGTCATTATGGAGATATCTCATCGATTTTTGTAGGAGCGATATCGTAAAAGTGGTTGATTTAGCATGGAATAAACCAAAAATGGTACAGGAGATGTTGAAAGGTCCATTTCATAATATGAAATATTATGAAATGGACCATATTATGTTTTCATGACTACAGTACATAATTAAGAATAAGTTGGAGGTTATTTCAAATTGTATATAATGGAGAAATATACTTACCATAGACTTGAGCACTATGGTGGGCCCAGCATCAACTTTCTTCACGATATGTTTGTAGCTTCGTCTCATTGTTCTTGTATTTATTATGTGAAGTAGTAAATCTTAACTCGTTCTAAAGTAGCACCGCTAACCTTGCCTCCTGTAAAATTCACAACTAAATAGAATTCAACATTTGGCATTTGAAAAGTTTTTCAATTCTCTCAGTGTACCTTAGTAAAACAAACATCATCGCTTAATGAAATTATTATGTTGTATAATTTATAATGGGACTAAAAAATTCCTATGTAAATTAATTGTAATATAAATAAATATATATTTTTTTCAAAACGATTTATTATATTTTTTGTTTTTATTTTCATCTGTAAAAAAGTAGACTTTAAATCTTTGCATATCGTAAACATAAAGCCTGGGTAATTTGTTCATAAATTACATATAAGTACTACATGCAATGGATTCCTGGACACATTAACCAAATGGCAACAACAGAGTTGACGAACTTGCCAAGTGAGGAACGGAAAAGGACAATGATACTTCGGATTGATTTGACTTTGGAGGAAACTCTCCATCATACAGTTCCAGACACTGACAGAATGGCAAACCAACTATACTGAGATATTCCAAACCACTACAGAGTACAGAAGACAATAACGACAAAGTCATGGTTCCACCCTCATAGTAAGACACTGACGACTAAACAGATCACATACTAAGTCTTGACACGACTGAGGACCGGACACGCCAGAACAAACAAATACTTGGAGATGAAGTTAAAACCATGACCTAACTGTGAACAGTGCGACGAGACTGAAGACATAATACACATATTCACTAACTGTAAAAAATAAAACGAAAGACGACATGAGACTCTACTGTCCAACGAAAACATATTCTTAGAAACCATAACACACTTCAAAAACATAGGCAACATAAACAAAATGTTTAAATATATAACGAATTCAAAAATTGAACTCTAATAAAACAAAGAACATAAATAGATTCTGTTGAGGGTGCTGAGGTGGGGGGCCTGGTGGGGGCTCTCGGAGTCAGGGGTTATGGCGACATGGCCGGGGGCCTCTGGGCTGATACAATCCCGGGCTTGGAGCGTGTGGTCGGTGCCACCTACAAGCACACCCTCGCTGATGTATATGTATAGTACTGCCCAATAGAGTGTCTAATAAAGAGAGAGAGGTGGTGCCGTCCCTGATCTCTAGGTGTGGTTGGCTCTGCAGAATGGTCTCCATGTCTGGTCTCCCTTGATCCTCCTAACCCAAACACGATTGATCCGGCTATATAGGACTATAATTAGTCTTGAGACCAAGAAGAAGAAGAAAAAAAAAGAAAAGTAAAATTCGCGATTCGATGGACTAAAATTATTTATTTTATTCCAAACGGAAATGTTTGAACTATATAAAGAATACGTATCACAATAAGAACATACTAGAAAGAAAGACAACGGCATAAATTGAGTCTCTTGATAAGACGGCTGGGAAACACCAGCCTCTCCTCAGGCAGTAGGTCACGGTGCCAACGAAGATTCAGTCGTCGAGGAGCGTTGCCCGGCTAGGACCGGAGCGACATTGCTTCCACCAGTGTGTTCATGTGCATGAACCTGTGCAAATTTGTAAATGTTGTGTCAATGATATGTTAAGTTTGATACATAGTATGGGCATTGTGTAATTGTTCGGAGGATTTTGTTTTGAAGAGCTTGAATTCTTTTGGTGAGTGAGGGCTTAGCAGAACCCCAGAGCTGACCGCCTGAATGATTGTGTCTCAAAGTTAGTAGAAGAGTCGCGAACCGCCATCTATCCGTAATGTAACAAACATTTTACCGACAGGCATCCTTCAGTCGTAGCTGTGCCCTTTGTGTTTTTTTCAATAGTATTGTTATTAATAATCACCTGCGTGTCAGACTCTAAGAGATAATAGCTGTTTATTTAGTTAGTTATTATGACTCATGCCCGGACTTTAACTACAAGGTCGTATCGCCTACTACCAGAGCGCTCTTGTCACTCTAGTGGACATGAGCCCGACTCTACTATGGGAGTCCTAAATTTTTATTCACCTTGGATAGGGGTCTTTAACGAGTACCTGACATCGTACAGGCTTGGAACCATCGCTAACGAAGGACGGCGAGCTCAAGGTTACTTCACTTCCCAGATTAAGAAACTAACGACCCAGCCGGATCTCGAACCCGCGATCTTGAGGTCATTAAGCAAGCACGCATACCAAATAGCTGTTTATGTATCTAATTTATAACCTATCTTAATGTATCCTATTATCATGTTTTGGTTTAACGTAAATATATATTATTATCATTTCATGTATTTTATTAGTATTTTTTTTTTGTTTGCTTTAGCCGTTTTGATAAATAATGATAACAGTTGTGAAAAATGTTTTTTTTTTATTCCATTAACAGCCAGTACTAATTTACCAAAAGAAGAAGACAAAGAAATGAAACTAAATGGCTAATGATAATTAGTAGAACTTGTTGCTGTAAAAAATAATTATCCTCGATATTGTCGTGAGGGGTAAAATGTAAAAAAGTTTTTTGAATAATTAAACTTTTAATTTTTATGGTTGGTACATTGGGGAGATTTAATTGTGTTGCTTCTTTTGTCTTCCTTCACATTGTTCTCTACAACAAAAGATGGGATAGATCCCAGCCATTAAGTAGGACTTTAATAAAGAGAATGATCCCTTCTTCAGAAGCATCCTTCGCCCAATTTGTCAAAAATATTATCTATTATGTCTTGTTATTTTGGTATTACTTCTCCAGCTGTACGAAGGAGACGTATTGTAATTGGTCAGAAATTTTATTTTGAGTTTTCGCCGAAATTCCAAAAATGGGGGGAAAAAAAGTCGGTGATTCACCGGCATTGTACTTCCCAGTGGACATTTTGCTCTAATATCCAACAGTTGACTTACATTGAGGCTTCTAAATCATCATACTAAATTTTGTGTCGATAACTTCATTACATAGGCAATTATTAGGGTTTTCGAATTGAGTTCCCGGGGGCCATGGTGGCCGTGCGGGCTAGAGCGTAGGGCTTTGGTCGCATGGTCTCACCATGGTTTGCGGGTTCGAATCCCGTCCGGGAGTGAGTTTTATTTCGTAGATAGAACTCCCTCCCGGGGCCTTGGATGTCTTAAATAATTATATATAACACATTGACATGGCTAATATGCACCGTACATAAAGCCAACAAAAAAAAAAAAAAAAAAAAAAAAAAAAAAAAAAAAAAAAATTGAGTTCCCCCCTGAACACCCATTCTTTAAAGCCAATTGAAAAATAGGATGTGTGACGTCACACAATTCTTAATGGGAATTAAAAAAATATGGATATTAATTGTTCTAATATATTTAAACGAAAATAATGAAAATGGAAATATAAGAATTGGAGACCAACCAAGAACATGGCAGGATGTAGTGAGAAAACCATGTCAGCAATACAATATAAGGAAGGGATGAACTAGGCAACCAATAAACGCACAGAAAAGTCCCGGCGAGAAAAATGGAGGCGAGCTAGACACATCCAGCTAGGACAATTCGTTAGTTACCTCCGTGGAGGGAGGATCGTCAACTTCTGGAGTCACCATCGAGGAGGAAGGTTCACACTCTGGAACCAGCCCTTGATCCTTCAACATCCCAGAGCTAGGACTCAGCCGGTCACCTTACTAGAGAAGAAGATGCTCCCTATTGTTTGAGACAGACAGCAGAGGTTGAACAGTGAAGAAATTCGAAGACCAGTATAAATCGAAACAGACAACGAAAAGCAACAAGGCTTTAGACCATAAGCAATAATATCAATATATTTTAGGATACAAGTAAATTTTAGAAAGGATTCTGAGACATAAATAATTATAAAGTTTAATGATGTTTTTCACAAATATATTTAGTCAAATAACCATGGAGTAAATTTACTTTTATGTATTTTGCACCTCATGTCATCTTAATTTTTCAGAACTGTTGAGTCTTGGCGAACCCATGCAAAATAAAAGTAAGTTGTAGAATCAAATAGAACAAGAATTAATTTTACATTCAACAATAATTACGTTTACAGGGACGAGGGTTGTGAGGGGGGCTAAGTATAAAAATAAGTCTAGTTCATCAACGGATGATCGGATTTTTATGAAATTTAACATGTAGTATTCTTAAAAGCCAAATTGAAAAATAGGGTGTGTGACGTTTCAAAGTTCTTAACGGGAGGGGGGACTGTGAGGGGAGGCTGAGCACGAAAATAGATCCAATTAGATTATCGAATTGTCATGAAATTTAAATATAGTAGTTTTAAAAGAAAAATTTAGGCTATGTGACGTCTCAAAATATTGAAAGGGAGGGGGGCCTAAGCACGTTTTAGCTAGAAGGTCCTTCGTTGCACGGTTAATACTATCTGTGGTCACCAGCGTTCCTAAGCACAAACTAGCTGGGGTGTCCGCCGCTGCAAGACAAATACTATAGGGAAGTTATTGTAGTCAGTCCAAAAATAGAATTCAAAATTGTCAACATATTTTTATGTTTCAAGGTCACTACAGTATTTGTTACACTATTTTTTGAAAAGAATTATGTGTGTGTATATGTAGAAAACATATTTCCAGTTACTTATTTAAATATATTTTGAAAAATATATTTGAATGAACTTTAACTAATTTCATTTTATTTTATGAATTCTAACTACAATTAAAAAATAAGTTTTGAAAAAAATATGTATTTTTCAAAAGAAGGTACAAAAAAGTCAAAGTAAGAAAATTAGGGGCACAGCAATATTAATAAATTATTTTGGTGCCTCTTTATTAGCAGGGTCTTCTGTCTTCTTTTCGTTTCCTGGGAGCCACCTTAATGTTATGGTCAACGCGAAGAATAACTTGAGTTGCCTCCGAAGCAGAGAGGATCATCTGCCGTTTGACTGCAAAGGAGTCCACAACCCCCAGCTTCTTCATACAGTCCACTCGTCCGTTGTGGACATCCAGACCAGCCGTGGTATCACCGCGGCCATGGGCAGCCCTCAGCTTAGTCACCAGGAAGGAAGAGTCGAAGCCACCATTGTCCGAGATGGCAGTGGGCAGCTCGAGAAGGGCTTTGGAGAAGGCTTCCATGGCGACCGACTCCTTACCGGAGACGGTAGCCGCCAACTCCGCCACAGCCCGAGCCATCGTCATCTCAGAGCAACCCCCGCCGTATACAATCCGCTTATCTTCAATAGTGGTGATGAGGACAGACAAAGCGTCGTGAAGCGAACGTTCTGCTTCTTCGACGATTTGCTGTGTTGCACCCCGCACCACAATGCTACAAGCCTCGCCCAATTTCACTCCACTAAATTTCAAAAATTTCTCCTCGCCAATCATTATTTCTTCTATAAGTTCACATTCGCCCAATTTCACCTCCTCTGGACAATCAAACGTAGACACAATCTCAGCTCCAGTAAGCAACGCAAGTCGCTCCGTACCAATAAAGTCAGCGTGTTCAATACCCATCACTCCAGCATCTGCAAGCAGCTGCTCAGGATAATTATATATCAATTGCCTGTTGATAAAAACATTACAATTATGCTTCAAAATCTTATCAACTTTATCCTTCATCTTCTCTTTTTCGGCCAACTCCAATTCAGCAACTTTCGCCAAAGAATCTACACAAACTCTTGAACCAAACACTTTCACCTTATCTGAATCCATTGGCGTATTGGCAATTAGTATTTTTGCCTTTTCAATTCTTTTTGGTTGAAATTGCCCCACTTTTTTATTCAAGATGAAACCTTCATCTAGAAAGGAATCGTCCAGAGAGCCTCCAGTTTTTTTAATAACTTGAATAGCATTTAAATTTGCGGAACCTTTCAGTCGAAGAACGGCCTCTACCACTATTTTGCTAAATTTTTCCTGGAAGAGATTAAGAATTTTTGAGCTGAGTGCAGTACGTGCCAAATTGAAAAGATCTTGCTTAAATTGTTCTTCGTTAGAACTATTATCCAAAGCTGCAATTTCCAGAGCTTTTAAAGCAGCGTCTGTGGCCAATCTATAACCAGCAATAACAGTCTGAGGATGAATTTTCTTACCGATAAGAATTTCAGCTTCTCGTAGCAGTTCTGCTGCAAGGACGGCAACTGAAGTGGTTCCATCCCCAACGATATCATCCTGAACTTTTGCCATATTAACTAAAATTTTTGCTGCGGGATTATCAAAACCGATACCCTTCAAAATGGTGGCTCCATCATTTGATATTTCAATTCGTCCTACATTGTTAACACAAGATACAAGAATTTTATCCATACCTTTAGGACCTAGAGTGGTTTTTATGATATCGCCAACAGTGATGGCTCCGATAAAATTGGACATTCGAGCCATTTCGCATTTTTCTTCCTGTGTATCCCACTTCAAAATCCGCACAGGACATAATGACATCATTTTTGAAAAGTTGTTTTTGAATTGCTACAAAAAACTCACTGATAACCTTACTCTTGCGATACCACATACAAACTGTTCTATATTAGCCCTTCTTTTGTCCAAACATGTGATTTTTATTTATTTTTTTACTTTCTTTAAAGTCACAATTTTATTTCGCAGTTAATTTCTTCGTTTATAGTTATATTGTTCGAAGATATACATTTTTCAATCCAAAATTCATAAATAATATACAAAATTCCAAAAGCTTCAATCAGTGCCATTGTTATAACAGGCAAAATTAAATACAGAAATGTTTCCTTTGAAAACATTCTAACAACATAATTTTGATTAAAATGAATTTAAAAAGAAAAGTGATTTGTGAAAATATAACTAATTTGCAGGAATAATAGAAACATAAAAAAATATTTTGCTTATCATATGTTTTTTTGAGGGCTTTTTATTAAGGTCGTTCGGAAATTCCAAACTAGGTCGGTCACTCGTCAGGTACTCGTTAAAGACCCCTACCCTAGGTGAATAAAAATTTAGGGTAGGCAAAATTTAGGACTTCCACAGTAGAGTCGGGCTCATGTCCACGAGAGTGACGAAAGAGCGCTCTGGTACTAGGCGATATGATCTCGTAGTTAAAGCCCGGGCATGAGTCATACAACCCAACCTAACCTACTTATATTATAGAAAACGACCGGTACAAACACATACTAAACCGGTCGTTCGGAAATTCAAATCTAGGTTGGTCACCTATTTTTTTTTTTTGTCACATGTACGGACTTTAACTACGAGGTCATATATGTAGCCTACTTCCAGAGCGCTCTTTCGTCGCTCTGTTGGACATGAGCTTCACTTTTCTGTGGGAGTCCTGCATTTTGCTTACTCAGGTTACCTAGGGTAGTCTTTAACGAGTAACTCACATCGTACGGGTTCGGGACTATAGTTTAACGCCCCATCCAATGGATGGCGTGCTCAAGTTTTTTTTTTGCCTGGGAGGTAAAATACCGAAGAGCCTCGGCTTGGTTTTGAAACCGCTAGTTTGAGCTCGCAAGCACGCTATTCTGTGAATCCGGCGCTCTCAAATTTGATTATCAGATATTTAGGAGTTGGTTTTTGTTTGTTGTGAATAAAAATATTTAGTGAGCGCCGGTAGCTCAGTGGTATGCATGTTTGCTTGCTGAGTTCGAGATCGCGGGTTCGAAACCCGGCCGAGTCCCCTTAGTTTATCTGGGAGGTAAATTAAACTTCGTCCTTCGGATGGGACGTTAAGCGATGGTCCCGAGCCTTTACGATGTCAGGTACTCGTTAAAGATGCCTTATCCTAGTTGAAAAAAATTTAGGGTAGGCAAAATTTAGGACTTTCACAGTCTTAATCAAATACATAATTTAAAATAATATTAATATATAAATTGATTGAATTTTTTTTTTTTTTTCTTAGTTTTTATTTAACGTCGCATCGACTTCATGGTCATTAGCGACGACTATTGTGTCTATATGTGACTATATGACATTGCTATAGCTTCCAAGGGAGTCGACAGAGATTTCTCGATGATGTTGAGAATTCTTGACATAGATTGCTACTCCACCACTAGGAAATAGTCTATTGCTATTTTTGATGTATTGGTCGTAACCTTTTAGCTTCCCGATCCGTTGATCTTGAAAATTTGTCTCTTGGAGGCAGACTGCTGACGGGTCATGTTCAGATATTAACACTTGCAGCTCTTCAAGATGGGGAAAGAAACTATTTATATTCCACTGGATCATTTACAAATTCACAAGGCGGGAGAAGATAATAAAACTAACTATAACATAGAAGAACAACAGTTGTTCTTCATGTTGTTCATTAGTTACTAATGTATGTACGGTTTCATGGTGATTTCACTGTTTTCATAAAGGTACTTGGGAGTCGGACCTGGTTGGATCAGATTGATTTTGGATTCTGTTGATGATTCGAGTGAGCCTGTTCTTGACCCCCTTATCATCCTAAAGGGAGTGTATTTTCTGCACCGCCATCACAACATCCTCACAATTGACCAGTTGCGTATATATGGGGGCCCGCCCCCCCCCCCCCCCCGAAGTAAAAAAAAATATGATATATTCACTTATTTTTTATAACTCAAAAATATTATATCTAATTCAAAATTGTATAATTATATATTGACTTTTGTCTGTCGTAAAAACTTACTTTATTTCTTAACCCCCATAAAAACAGTTCTTTGGTCTTTATCAAATACTTACAAATAACTACATAACTGATATACTTAGCTAGTTTATTTTTTAAAAAGCTTCAAATTAAATTAAAAAAGTTAAAAACAAAAACAATAAAATTTAATTTTTCTGGTACAAGTCCCTATGGGACCGCCAATCCTGCTATAAATGTTACATCTGGTAATACAAGGTGATACTTTTTTTCCTTATAAAATCGGCCTGGTGCCCCCCCCCCCCCCCCCCCCCCCCCCGAAATTTTTTCCTATATACGCCACTGCAATTGACTGTATAATTTTTTGCAAGCTGTTCAAAATTTTTACCAGCATGCTATGCAATTTGTTCGTGACCTTAATTGATTGCATTGTTGATATATATAATATGTACCTTTTTAAAGGGTCTGAGGATATTGTAGCGACCATCAGCGCTCACCCCCTTAAATACACATTGTGTGGGGAAGAACTATATTTTTTTTTTCCTAATATATTTTATGATTTTTCTAATATATTTTACCCTGAAACAGATAATAGTTTTATCTATTACTTTCCCCTTGATTAGAATTTCTCTCAGGTTTTAGTAAAATTAATCTAATGTATAGGAGATGTAGAAGAATGACTTTGGAATAATAAGATTGGCTCCAATTACTATGTTACCCTCCCTTCGAGGTTTAACTTGATAAGGAGGGAAGTGCTCTTAGGGAAAGTTAATAACTCCGGCAAAGATATTTAGCTAACCTTGGGCGCACGAACATTTTGTGTATCTAATTAAAAATATTCTTATCTATTTCTTTTATAAAATCCTTGTTTTTGAATCCAATAATGAAACTGGTCGAAGTAGAGGAAAATACAAATATCGTGTGTGTTGTTGTTAGTTATTATGATTCATGCCTGGGCTTTAACTACAACATCATATCGCCTGCTACCCATGAGACTAGGTTAGGGGTCTTTAACGATTATCTGACATCGTAAAGGCTCGGGACCATCGCTTAACGTACCATCCGATAGACTACATACTTAAGTTTATTTTACCTCCCAGATCAAATAAACTAAGCACCTCGGCCGGGTTTCGAACCAGCGATCTTGAGCTCAGTAAGCAAGCACACATACCACTGAGCTACCGGCGCCCTCACTGTGCAGTGTTGATGCCAATTCAAGCTAAGACCCCGTGTAGGAACGGTTCTGTAATTTTTTTTTTGGCCTTATGTTCGATGCATATTAGCCATGACTCTTATAGCGGTGTTATCTACTTATTTATTACAACATCCATGGCCCCGGAAGTTCTATCTACGAAATAAAACTCACTCCCGGACGGGATACGTACCCGCAAACCACGGTGAGACCGTGCGACCAAAGCCCTACGCTCTAGCCCGCACGGCTACCATGGCCCCCTGTTCTGTCATTTCAGACACAATAAATACTCTCTATGGAGGTGTGTCTGTAAACAACATAACTGCTGATAGAATTGATGTTTTGAAACGAAAGTTGTATTTGTGTATCGAGAACTCCATAAGGATGAAACATTAATTTTCAGTAAAATCGGCAGAAGGAGAGGGGACTACAGGAGGGAGGCACGACTCCATTTCATTCATGCTGGGGATGTACATAGTCAGTGATTCACCCACCAATTTTTTGAAATTTCCTTAGTTTTCTGAACCACTCAAAATCCCAAATCGCATAATTTTCATTAAATTATATTATTTTCAAAAATTCCCCATCAGATGTCAATAACACCCCATCTAATTTCTTTAAGGCAACCACAGATTCTCATAAAGACATTTCAGCCGAAATATCAGTGACCATCATTGAAAAGTTTCAGAACAGATGCCCTGAGGTTGGTGAAAATGAGGAGTGATTAATTATCCTGTTTTTGAGGAAGTTGCTGAAAGTTGGTAAGGAAGTGGGCTGGGGAATAAGAGAAATTAATTTGACAATGGAAATAATTTGGAGCAATTTCCTGAAGAGGGGAGGTCAATAGAGCCCTTCTCCGTCTCTCCAAATTTCAAATTAGCCAACCCCTGCTCCAAGGGAAGTTGTACAATTTTAATAAAATATTTCTACTTCATCCCTGTGTTTCGCTTGCTCGCGTCAAATTGAAGAGAGGGTGTAGGATATAGAGAGGTGGTGTAATGAAATTAATGTCATTTGTATGTAATTCTTGATCTTTTTGACTCTATTACTTACCGACGTTTATTTCGTTGCGTGAGTTCGCCAAGACTCAACAGTTTTGATCAATTAAAATGAGATGTGGTGCAAAATACACGAAAGAAAACTGACTCCATGCTTATTTGACTAAATATATTTGTTAAAAACATTCTTAAACTTTATAATTATTTATGTCTCAGAATCCTTTTCAACAACAACAACAACACTTTATTTGGACCGAACATCTTGGTTCTTCACACAAAAATATAAAATGTAATTATTGAATAATAATGTCTTGGTACAATCTTGGTTTGAGCCTTCTGTGGAGAGTAGGCTGGCCAAGATTATAGTGGGCTGCTCCAGAACACAGGCCTAGTCTTCCGTGGTAGTTATCTACTAAGGACCTTGAACTCCCAGCTCCTCATGGATTTGGCTGTTTCGGATATACCATTATGCATTCAGAGACATACGAAGAATTTTGTTCTGAAATGTTTGTAGACGTGTTGTGAGTGAAGGACTGGCGCCATGCCATATTGGACAGGCGTATGTTAACAATGGGAGAAGTAATGCTTTGTACAGGAGCATTGTGCAAGAGAGTTTTAGGGGTGTGTTGCGGTTAATGAGTGGATGTTTGTTTCAGACGAGTGTATGCTTGTGTGAGTTGACCTGTAAACAGGATATTTGACATTGACTATGATAAACTTCTACACAACAAAGGTTAAATACCGATGAGGAGATGCATTGTTGTCAGATTCTGGAACCTGGGACACTTGGCACCTCACTCTCTCTCTCTGCTGCTGGACGTAAGTCGAATTCTTATTATTTATGTTTCCATATGTTAAATTGTTCTTGTCATATCTTATTGAGTTCTGATATTTAAATACATTCTCAAAGTAGTTATCAACAGCCTAATTTGTGTTATCATTGAAACCCCCAAGAAGTAACAAGTAACATAAAGATAAGATCCCGGTTTGGTGAGTGAAGCACCATACCTAAATTAAAGTAAAGACATCATTCTACTTCTTCACAAGTTGTGAATTACCAGTGATTTTTAATTCTTCACAATGGTCAAGACAAAAACTATTTATTTTCCAGAACCTTCTAACGACGACACCTACTGATTTTCAGCCAAATTCACCAAATAACTCAAAAACTCTAAAAATGTATCGTATGAATGTATCGACATAGGATTTCATATTTGAATTCATAACCCCATGAGGACGACACATTATTTTTCAGATAAATCAGTCAAAGGAGAGGGGGGATTACGGAGAGGCTCAAAAACCCCAATAATGTAATGAATGTATCGACAAGAAATTTCGTATGTAAAGTGAAAACCCAATGAGAACGTAACCTACCAAATTTGAGCAATATCAGCCGAAAGGAAATGTGTTCAGGGGAGGGGGCTCCTTTAAAAAAAAACCTAATAACTGCCAATGTATTGTAATTTATCGATACAAAATTTAGTATGAGGATTTAGCAACCCCTATGTAAGTAAATTATTAAATATTAGCGCAAACGGTCGACTGGTTTCGAAAGGGGAGCCAAAAGTTAATTGATTAATTTGTTCTGTTGAAGTACATAATGCCGAGTCCCTCAAGTTTTTTTATGGAAGGTGAAAAAACCTTGAGCACGCCGTCCTTCGAAAGGGACGTTAAACGATGGTCCTGAGCCTACGTACATCAGTTTTTCTTAAAATAATTGTGTTTCGAAGTTTGCCTGGACGTCTTTCCCACTCTTTTATAGTCAACCATTAGTGTATTCTGCTCTATCCATATTGAGGGCACCGGTAGCTCAGTGGTATGCTTGCTTGCTGAGCTCGAGGTCGCGGGTTCTAAACCCCTCCTAGTTTATTTTATTTGGGAGATAAAATAAACTTAAGCACGCCGCCCTTCGGTTGGGACGTTAAACATTGGTCCCGAGTCTGTACTATCTCAGGTACTCGTTAATGATCCCTACCCTAAGTGAAAAAATTTCGGGGAGGCAAAATTTAGGACTCAGAGAGTAGGGTCGGGCTCATGTGAATAAACCTAGGTAGGCAACATGTAGGACTGTCCACCAGAGTGGAAAGGGCTCTCTGGTAGTAGGCGATATGATCTCGAAGTTAAAGCCCGAGCATGAGTCATAATAACTAACTCACTAAATCCATTTTTAATTTTTATATATACACAATAATTTTCTTCTTAATTATGCCATTTACTTCAGTTATTTATATTTTTTATTGTCTAGTTTTTCTCCGCTCTAGCACTCATTTATTTATTTTTCTTTTTGTTTTCTTCTTTATAGAGCATACTGATATTTTATTTTATTATCAATTTTACGAGACTTTGGTCACAAAATAAAGTTTCTTTTAATTTAATTTCAAAAGTTTATTTATCTAGTTTATATACTATCCGGTGATTGTATAAAGTAGCCAAGTTTTACATTAGAGGTAACATATAAACATGAAAGTGTGCATTCATAGAATGTACTTATGTGAAGATTTTCATTTCAAAGTGAGTAAATGCTCATCTGACTTTTCTGTTGCACCCTCTGTAAGAGCATTAAATGAACACTTCTAAGCTCTGGAAACTGGAAGATGGGGCTGAGTACCTACCTACTCCAGGTATGTTTCCAGACTCATTGTCGGATCTTGTTAATTAATTAATTTGAATGAAAAGAGTAATTAGTTGTAAAGAGATGCCCCTTCTGTCTGGATCCAGGCAACTCTGAGAACTCCGTTTTATTGTTCTCTCCACTAAGGGTCATATAAGAGGCATGCTAAAATCCTATGTTCTCCTCAACACATGCCATACCAGACGCTCTGGTATTTCATAGGGCTTTGTTCAAGAACAATTCAAATTGAAGTAATATATAATATATTATATAAGAATAAGCTCTTTAAGCTGCTATTTTTTTGTCAGGGTGAAGGTGGAAGCGGTAGGGATGCGTACACGCGATACATCGATAGTATCGATATTTTTTTCATTTACTGTATCGATATTTTTTTACTATTATATTGTTTTTTTACTTTCTTATACCTACAGTATAAGGAAGAATTGTAATCATGCGAAATCTGAGATCGAGGTTTCAACGGATTTTCACGTTTCATACTAAATACGATTTGACCATTTTCGAAATTATGTTTGTCTATACGTGTGTGAATACTCTGCTGAATATGAGAATAATGGTCCAAAAAGAGGAAATTAAGTTCAGAAATTACAAATGTTGCATTATGTTCGGAGGAACAACATTTTCATATTAATACCCAATCTATTGATAATGAATGACAAAGATGATGGTTAATTCAAGGTTCCCTATTTCTTTTGAATAGGAAAATCCTCAAAAAAATTTAATTTGGCCGGAGCTTTCTAATTATTGGACAAGCATATGATAGGGAAACGGAGAACAAAAATATAGGGGAACAAAATTATAATAATAATACTGAAAACAATGTAAAAAAATAATATATTATAAGAAAATGAATATATGTATATTCAATGGCGCAAAATAGAATAAATCTTGTTAATCAAAATAAAATAAAAATTAACTTGAGTTTAAAAATAAATTTTTAATAAAATATGTCAAAAAGATTGGGTAAATAATTATTATATATTATCGGACATATCGGATCTATAATAAAAACAAACAGAATATCAATTCTTATAACAAAAAAAAGGTGTATTTGCACACTTCATTTATGATAAAGATACAAGATTTTATGCTACCTAATATTTCGTAATACAACCTTTGGCCGCTAAAATTGCCCCAAGTCTGGAAGACATTGACTGCACAAGAGATCAATAACACTAATATCTATTTTCCCCCATTCCTCCTGTAATACCTCCTTCAAGTGTTGTCTGCCAGTGATGTGCTGTTTCCGAATTCTTAGTTCTAAGTGATGCCATAGATTTTCTATTATGTTGAGGTCCGGTGACTGAGGTGGTGTGTGAAGCCTTCTTGGAGCATTATAGAGCAGCCACTCTTCAGTAATTCGGCCAGTATGCTTAGAGTCATTATCCTGTTGAAAGATGAATGAATTTTCTATACCAAGCTTCTGGAAGCTCGGACCTAAGTTGGTCCGCAGTATGTCCACATAACCTCTGGCATTCAGAGTATTTTTTTAATGAATGCCAGATTTCCGGTCCCTTTCCCCCCACCCGCAGCCCCAAACCATCACGTGACCCCCTCCTACCTTTACAGTTGGAACAACATTTTGAGGGTGAAATTCTTCATTTGCTCTTCGCCAAACAAATCTTCTTCCGTCACTGCCAAACATATTAAACTTACTCTCATCTGTAAACAAAACCTTTTCCCAAAATCCCTCTGGCTTCTCAATATATTCTTTTGAGAAATCAAGTCGTCTCTTTCTATTCTTCTCACTTATAAATGGTTTTTTTCTTCTACTTCGCCCATGGTAATTGGCTTCATGCAATACATTTTTTATGGTAGACACACTCACCTGCTGCTGAGAAGTCGAAGCGACCCTATTAGCAATTTCTTGAGCACTTATGAAAGGGGCCGCTCTCACCTGTCTCACAATTTCTCGACGTTGTCTTTCATTTAAAAGTCTTGGTCGACCTTTTCTTCTTCTGTTTTCAATAGATCCACTGTCTTCATACTTCTTAATGATGTACTTCACTATTGACATATTCATATCAAGGGCCGAAGCAATCTGACGATAGCTTTTAATTTTCTTACGCAACTTGATAACTCTATGCCGAAGATTCTTAGATATTTCTTTTGTTTTCCCCATCTCAACGAAACTGACAGCACTGACTAATACTGAAGTGAGTTGATTCCTATAAGCAAATCTTAATCAATAAAACATACACTAATTCCTTTTAGAAAATAAAAATAAATAAATAAACTCCAACAAGCCATTTAGGTGTGCAAATACTTTTTGTCAATAACATTTTCTGTTTCTTATTTATTACATCGAAGTTTTCTCCATTTCTTCAACTTAACATGAATCACTAATAGCTAATAAATAAAATTATTATAATCACAGCCACACATACTTATTCAATTTTTAATTTTTCCTATAAAAGAGGGTGTGCAAATACTTTTTGTCGTCACAGTATATATATACATTTATTAAAAAGTAATCACTGAAAGTATTATAATAAAAAATATAATCGATTATCGATTACCTACAACGAAAGTAGTTTCGTAAGAAACAATGTTTGAATAACCAATATGTAATTAAAACTGAAAGTATTAACATGAGCATGTCCAAAAAGAAGTTCAGGAAAACCAAAAAAGGAAGGAGGGCCGTAATAAAATACTGCAATAAATAAAAACTTAAAATAGGTCCACTCACAGGCAACTATAGCATGGGACTGACTGGCACTGAGTATCAGACTCAGAGAGGGATTAGCCGTGTGTTTACATTAAGAACGTTGTTGACTAAACAGGTGAGTGTACGCCAGCTTAGCATTGCTGACGTCATAAACAGCGTCTCTTTTTCTTTCTCAATTCTCATTCTCTATTTTCTCTCATTCAGAAATATTTCTCATTTCTATGCGTGCTTGTCTTCTGAGCTCAAGATCGTGGGTTCGAAACCCGATCGAGGCCCTTTAGTTTATTTTAACTGGGAGGTAAAATAAACTTAAGCACGCCGTCCTTCGGATGGTCCGGAGCCTGTACGATGTCAGGTACTCGTTAAAGACCCCTACTACCCTAGGTGAATAAACAATTTAGGGTAGGCAAAATTTAGGACTTCCACAGTAGATTCGGGCTCATGTCCACCAGAATGACGAAAGGGCGCTCTGGTAGTAGGCGATATGACCTCGTAGTTAAAGCGCGGGCATGAGTCATAAAACCTAAACCTAAACCTATATCAACTAGATAAGTTGATGGCAGATAGTGGACAAGTACTTCAATTTTCTACTGAAATCTGTTAAAACTCATATAGATTGTGTAGAATATCAACAAAGAGATGGTTGGTTTGTTTAACGTTTAAACGAGACGAGCTCCTCATTATATTTTTTCAGAAGTCCAATGTCCTAACTGGTCATTTTTTAAGATGATTTTCCCTAATGCCCATTGCCGACTCAACGATCCTCCATCTAATCTGTTGGTAAATTAGACCTTCACAGATCTATTTGTGTTGATGGCCTCTCTCTGCTCCCTTTCATTATTCTTTAGCAAATCTAATGTTCCGGAAAATTGAAAACAGCAGGGCCTTACAGCCCTCATTTATTTCTGCATTTTCGACCGACTCACTTTCTGAATAGATCTTTTCTGAAAAATAGTTTACTTTCATGTTACCTTTAGTAAAAGAAAGTATAGTAATCTTGCGAAAATACATGATCGATTTTTCAACTAAATTTCACGATTCAAGATCCTCTGACCATTAGACTATTTTGTGATGATGTCCGTAGATTAAAAGTCGTAGAGAAAACATTTTAAGTGTAGTACATTTTTTCGAAGTTGGCACACCTTGCGAGATATATGCCAAAAACAATCTTAAAATTACGTCTTGAAACCCATTTTTTTAATTTGTTTGCACGATTTACGTCAAAACGGTTACTCCTATCGAAAAATCGGTTCACACAAAAAATATTAATTGGAGACAGGACCATAATGTCGAAAATTATAGGGCTCCAATTAATGTACAATAAATTTCCGTATAATAGTTAAAAGTAATGTTTAATTGTAACTCATAGCAATTAATTGTAAAATATGTTTTTATTATAGTTTTTGATTTAAAAAAAAAGTGATAAAACAGGACTTTCTTATATCAATCACTTCTGTACAGATCAGAACCCTTCCCACTTTGGGGGTATATGAATGTTATGCGTTGGCCTCAGCGGTTTTCTTTGTTTCATTGTACAGCGTAATTCTGAGTGTCTTTCTTGTACCCATGAGTAATGCCAGTATGAAATAAATTTATAAATGGGGAGGGGAGAGTGGTCTGTATAATCGTGGTTGGTAAAACAGAGACTTGTATTGGCTACATCACACATATTTTGACGTGAAAACGTCTATTCGCTCGTTAAGCACAGTGATAGCCGGTCAAACTTTCTTGTGTTACAAAATACCGTCAGATTTCAATCGATAATAACTACGAGACTAATAATGCGATAACAACAGTTGAGGTCACAATGGATAGAGCATGTCTGCACGTGTTTGTTGTGCAGTGTTTGTTTTGCCTGTGACGTTATCGGGTTAGTATGGGCGCCGGCGGATGATTGTTGCGAATTAGCGTTGTGTAAAATTAGAAATTAGTGTAGCGTAATAACGCGTTTAGATAGGACGTTGATTCGGGTGTCATTGTAAAGAGCTAGAGGAGCACTACTAGGACTCAAAGCGAAACAATAAAAATCTGTATTAAATTGAAAATTGCAAAAAAATTAAAGATGTCATCTCATATGAATCGTAAATATGCGCAGAATTATAGAAAACGCAAATCAGAGGAAAGCTCATATCAAAAGGAATTTAAAAAACCTAAAAAGTCTAGTGATGAGCAAATGCAAGAGCTACGGCAGCATCGAAAAGAAAATGAAAAATGATTTTATCCCGACGTTTTCACGGAAAATCTACAGCGTGAACCTTGACTACGCCTTAATTTTTTTTTTCTTTGTTACTTTCATATACTATGGTGTAAGGAAGTATTGTACTCAAGTTTTTCTGACGTTTCAAGGTCCCCAGACTACGTTTTGACCATTAAGAATTACGCGGCACAATAAAAAAAAGTAAACCGCTGACGCCCCGAATACCCTGTAATGCCAGTATGAAATAAATTTGAGGACGGAGAAACAAAAAAAAAAGCGTCGGTGTATCTCCGGCTATGTACTTCCGCATGAAAATTCTCTTCCTCCAAAGCTAAACTACAGTTTGGGCTAAAACTCAATATTTGACTTACATTAAGTGGCTTCTTAATCATCACACTAAATTTTGTGTCAATCAATTAATTTCATCGGCAGTTATTAAGAATTTTGACTTAAGCCCCCTCTCATCCCTCCCTACTTTTCGGCTGATTCCGCTGAAATTATATGTGTCGACCTTTTATGACTTTGAATACACATTCGAAATTCCGTGTTAATACATTCATTACAACGACGGTTTTAGAGTTTTTGTGTTAAGCCTCCCCCATAATCTCCCCCTGCCTTTGGCCGATTTGGCTGAAAGTCAATATTAGAGGATTTTGGATACACATATGAAAAAATTTCGTGTTGATAATTTCATTCTATCGGAAATAATCGTGTTCACAGACACACAGACATTTTTTTCTAATTTTTGGAATCAGGTGGTCAGAAAATTTCTGACTGATTACAAAACTTATCCTACACTTATATTTTTTAAACTAAAGGTCTAATATTTTTTAAACACTTAAGTAAATATCTTGATTTTTAATTTTAATCTAAAGGAAATTTTTATCAATCGATATATCCTCGGTAGTGGATAAGTGCTGAAGTGTGATCTACTTAGTCGGACGGACAGAAGACTGGAAGAGTGGCCGGGGGTGTCTTGCGCTAAGAGACTCTCTGGGGGTGGTATCTTTTCAGTTGCCCGCCGGACGCGGGGGAAGCAGCCGACTCCACTGGACATGCACCTACAATCCTCGCTACTAGCACGTAAGTTAGCCCATCAAAGCTTCACTACAACATCATGTCTCTCATAAATATAAATGATCGACATTTTTTTTTTTAACGAATGAAAAAAAAATAAAAAAAATTGTCGGTGAATCACCGGCAATGTACTTCCCCAGCAAGAATTAATCAATCAAGTTTTCTCTCTGCCTTTAGAACTAATCGGTATTAGGGCTAAAAATCATGAATCCTTATACAGTAAACCCCTTCTTTACGGACACCTCTCTTTACTTTATGGACAATTTTGCGATGTCTTGTGCTGAAGTATAGGAAAACAATGTATTTTTACCTCGCAACGGACGCGGACAACCAATTTTTCGTCATCAAGAGATAAATTTACGTCTTCTGAGCGGATACTTACAAAAGAATTAATTTGAAAAATGTAATTTTGAATGCTTTTTACTATTCGTAGAATTCGCTCTTTGTGAAACAGGCATACGTACCTACTGTTTGGTTTATTAACTTAAAATCCATAATAAATATTATTATGTGTGTTTTATCTAATTATCTATTGTTCGTTACCTATATATATGTAGCATTAAACATAAAAGCAAATTAAACGTTTTGTATATGTACCTCCTAATACATACCTACATAGGTACATATAAAGAAGTTTTTTTTTAAACCCTCCTCAATGGACACTCTTCTGCAACGGTCAATTTTCTTGGTCCCGTGACTGTCCATTGCAGAGGTGTTTTACTGTATTAAAATTTGTATCGATACGGCAGTTATTAAAGTTTTTGAGTCGAGCGGGATCGACCGATTCCATGGAAAAAAATTGGTGTCGTTGTTATAAGGTTTTGATTTTAAATACATATGTAGTTTCATTTCGACACATACATTACAACGACAGTTACTAGAGTTTTTGTATTAAGTCTCCTCCTTCCCTTTGATCAATTTGGCTGAAAATGAACAGGTGTCGTCCTTAGAGGGTTCTGAATAAACATATGAAATTTCGTGTCGTTGAATTCCTTCTATTAGGAGTTATCGTGTTCACAGACAAAAATAATCAAAAATTTTTTTTTTTTCATTTTTGGAATCGATGGTCGAAAAAACATAAAATTTCGGAGAAAAGTCAACATCAAATTTCCTACCTATTACATAACTTCCCTTATACTTCGTATATCTGAGGAAGTGAAAAAGGCATAAAGAGTGTTGATTTTCGGAACTTAAAAAATGTTTTTATATATTTCTTCAAGTTAGGAGAATTTGAGGGTTTTCGGAAAAGAGAAAATCAACATTGTAGTTTCATAAATATAAATGCACACGACCTGTGACTTGGAGCCTCCCCAGTTCTAAGAACAGAAAAAAACATTTTATGTTGAAATTCAACTTCCTGAATTTATTTGTTATGGGTAATTTTCTGACAAAGCCAGCTTTTCGCCAAATGAAGCTATACGTCTGAAAAACTAACAGTATTTTCGGATTATTTTACATTTTTGATCCATGAATCATTTTCCTCACGAATTCAACCACAAGAAAATAGTTCTGTTTCATGATTTAAAGTAGTGCCCGATTACATTTCTGGCATCTTTGTCGATATCGTGAAAACCTAATAAAAGAAAACAAAAAACTTGTTCAACTTTTATATTGTCTAATTTCAAAAAATGTATAGACAAAATTTACCAGTTTCGGCTTAAGCACAATGTTCGAAAATGACATTTAAGTTGGCTAGGTTGTCATATTTATACAATCCTCACGTTACCTGAGATTACCTAAGGCTGTGACACACTGTCCTCTAGGGAAGGGGGGGGGGGGGGGGGGGGGGATGATAGTCCTGCCTTACCATAACACTTACTTGTCAATAATATAAACATCAAGAAAAGAAAATACAATAATAAAATCAGCGAAAATTGCATTTATGAAATATGGGCTATATAAGATTATTTCAATGTAAAAAAAAAAAAAAAAAAAAATCCGTACATACCTACTCTTAATATTAAAATTTTAAACTCACTCCAAATTCTCACCCTACTATGTATTCTGCTATAAACCCCATTCTTTAGGTTTTTTTTGTTTGTTTTCTTTGTTATTGTATTATCTTGATTTTATTATTCTATTTTTTTGATATTTTTTTTGTACTCTCTGAATTTTATCATTGTATTTCCTTGATTATTGTGTATTCTACAATTAACCCCATTTTTTTGTTTTTTTCTTTTAAATTTCTTACAATTATATTTTTTTGATTTTATTATTGTATTTTTTCATCATTACTATGTATTCTACTAGAAATCCAATTCTTTATCTGAGATTACCTAGTTTTGTTTTCTTTAAATTTTTTAACTATTGTATTTTCTTGATTTATTATTGTATTTTCTTGATTTTATAATGTAACTTCTTGATTTTATTTTGTATTTCTTGACTTTATTGTATTATTGACAACTCAAATATTTGTAAAAGTTATCTTAAGGCAGGACTAAAAAAATGATTAAAAAAATATAAAAGCGTATTTTTTACCTTACTTAAATATTAAACAAAAAAGATCCAACAATGTATTTTCAAGAAGTCTTTTCAAGAAACATTTCATTCAGTTAAGCTTTAATAAATAATAAAGGAGAAAAAAAAGGAGGAAAAAAGGACTCAATTATCTTAGATTTGCCAAAAAATTGGGAGACTGTCTTTTGTGAAGGTCTGTCAGAGCAGATAAGATGGACGCCTAACACTTCCAGGGAAGAGGTTAGGTTAGGTTTTATGACTCATGCCCGGGCTTTAACTACGAGGTCATATCGCCTACTACCAGAGCGCTCTTTCGTCACTCTGGTGCACATGAGCCCGACTCTACTGTGGGAGTCCTAAATTTTGCCTACCCTAAATTTTTATTCATCTAGGGTAGGGGTCTTTAACGAGTACCTGACATCGTACAGGCTCGGGACCATCGCTTAACGTCCCATCCGAAGGACGGCGTGCTTAAGTTTATTTTACCTCCCAGATAAAATAAACTAAGGGCCTCGGTCGGGCTACGAACCCACGACCTTGAGCTCAGAAGTCAAGCACGCATACCACTGAGCTACCGAATATTCCAGGGAAGAGCTTTGAATGATGTAGACCATCCAACCAGTATATATGATTACAATACAGTAATGATGTATTAGTTGTAAAATAAAGTAGTCTTTTTTTAAATCTATTTAAAAGAGTATGTTCTCTTTTCTTCTTTTGTAGTTTAACTTCGCATCAATATACAGTAAAATCCTTTTATAACGATTCCTGATATAACGATGTAAAACCGTATCTAGTTTGGTTTGCTATTTAAAAGTGAAGAAATAAATCGAGATATAACGATGTTAGGTATAACGATATTCCGTATAAAACGATCTAAAATATAAGATAAAGTTGTTTTTTCATTCCGGTTATTACGATATAATATGTATGTACATACGCACATACATACATAATTGGGTAAAACAGTATGAGTTTTGAAAGGATGAAAAATACGAACATTATAGAAAAGGGTTTTAAACACGGTTCTTGTTTACTCTTTCCGAGAGCAATGAGTCATTCCATTTCCAAACATACCATTTCCCCCTTGTTGAATCTTCTTCGAACTCCCTTCTTCCCTTCTAGTGCGTATATTCCTAGTTTCAGATTAGTCTTTCCTTTGCCTCCGTAGGGATCGTGACTTCGGAACTTCATAATCATGTAAGCAAACATTTATAGGTACTTAAAAAAAAAGCAAGCACACTAAAATAACTGATTTTTTTGTGGAAAGTTAATACATATTTAATCATGTGTATACATAATTTATGTATACAGTTACAAATGTATGTAAGTAAATTTTATTTAAATTTTACAAAGTAAATAAAAATATGTAAACTTTCTCATTATGAACATTGTAAAACACCTTTTTTTTCACTAACAAGCCCATACATTTGTAAGTAGATTTAACAGTTTGGTTCCGGATGTAACGATTTCCGGATATAACGATGTATTTTTCTTAGTCATTTAAATATCGTTATAACCGGATTTTACTGTATTACAGAGCGCATAAAAGACGGCCCCCGATCACGGTTTTTGCTAATTTTCTTTATAATTTCTGAAAAGATCCAAGGTTTTGCTGGGTGTATTATTCCCACCTTGGTATTAAAGATTTTTATTTCCCAAGCTATATGAAGTACGGGGGAAGTTGTGAAATCGGTCAGAAATTCAATACGGAGTTCTCGTCAATGGAATTTCATGTTTTCCGACCTCCAAATTCCAAAAATGAAAAAAAAAAAATGTTTGTCTGTCTTTCTTTGGATGTGTCTATGAACACGATACGGACAATACCCATTAATTTTCAGCGGAAAGAGTCGAAGGAGAGGGAGTTCAGGGGGACTCAATTAAAAACAAAACAATAACTGCCGATGTAATGAATAAATCTTTATGATTTTTTATATTTCAAATAAAAAACCTATGAGGAGGGCATCTATTAATTTTCAGCGGTCGGTCGAAAAGAAGGGGGCTCGACTCAAATAGCCTAATATCTGATGTAATGAATGTAGTTTGAGGATTCAGAAGCCACTAAGACAAATATTGAGTTTTCCGCATGGTTGATTAGCTTTTAGGGTCAGGGCAAAATTAATTGATTAATTCGTCCTGGGGAAGTACATAGCCGGTGATTCACCGACGGTTTTTTCACTTTTTTACTGAAGTCGGTCTTTCTATTTAAATTAATTAATTTTATATTATATATTTTTAGATGTGGCTTTTAATGGTTAACTCCAGGCAGAGACCTTGCTAATAGTTGTATATTCCCCCTATGCCACTCATTAACCATTGTTAATAGTTTTATGAAAATCTATCATCATTTTGAAATCCATCCAGCGGTTCAGTCTCTAGAACGAAGGAACGCAGTCCTGTATTTGGTTTTACGGTTATTTTAATTATTTTAAAAACAAAATCATTAGAATACATGTATTTTTAGAATCGATTTTCCAAACCCTTTAATTTGATACCCTATTTAATGGGTTTTGTTCACTGCTTTTTCTTGATCCCATGACTGTCCTGTTGCAGAGGTGTTTTACTGTATTAAAATTTGTGTCGATACGGCAGTTATTTAAGTTTTTGAGTTGAGCCGGATCGACCGATTCATCGGAAAAAAATTGGTGTCGTTGTTATAAGGTTTTGAAATGAAATATATATGTAGTTTCATTTCGAAACATTACAACGACAGTTATTAGAGTTTTTGTATTAAGTCTCCTCCCCAATCCCCCCCCCCCCCCCCCCCGCCCCGTTCCCTTCGGTCAATTTGGCTGAAAATGAATGGGTGTCGTCCTTAGAGGGTTCTGGATAAACATATAAAATTTCGTGTCGTTGAATTCCTTTTATTGAAAAACAATATCCACCCGCATTCCGCTGTCGGATAATAAATGTAGGGTCATTATGGGATTTTGTGTTATAATAATTACAAATATCACAAAATGGTTGTTATCACGAGTTTATGTTTCTTAACAAATATGTCCAACGGCGGTAATAGGTTAGTCATAGCTCGTGGGGAGTTATGTTAACTTTGACCCAGAAACACATCTAATGATAAAAGGGCTATTAGCAAAATGAAGTTCTCACGAGAAAGGGTTATCTGCATAGTTAAAACCTGCGAGGTACATTATAATGGCAAACCTTGAAATTAGGTATATCATCAAGATGATTTTTTGGTGGCTATTTTTAAATAGATTTTTCCCCATGGCCATCCCTTTTAGTAGGAAAATGTTTCCAAAATTTGATGTGGGCTAGGATGTTCATTTAGGCACTCAATGCTCTTATCCCTGCCCTGAATCCTCCTTACCTTGTTGGCTTGTCTTATCTGCTGAAGATACCATGAAGGACTTAGTCTTACAGATTCCTTGGTTGGGACTGTCCTTGACTCCTACAGAGGATTCCTTGTAGCTGCGAAGCTCACTCCTTCTGAGGTTCAGGCCCCCATCCTTAAAACCTTGGAATCCTCACTCAAAAACATCTGTGCGCGGTTCCTCCTCTTTATGATTTCTCCAAAAGCCTAGTTTCCTTTTTTATTCGGGTTTGGAATTCCTCCCCGGATGTTCCGAATACTGGCTCTGGACACATGAAGGGAGTCCATGGGCCTTACTTAGCCACTCGGTCTTCCTCGCTTTCCAGAATCCCCGACTTGTTCCCTGTTAAAATGTAACTGATTTAAGCGCTCTCATAACAACTTTGATCTGATTTTGGAGCCAGCAAGTGCTTGGAGTGCGGACAAGATTCTCACCTCCTTCTTGTCACTACTGTTTATTACCTCTCTTCTAGATGCGCATGGACTTCAGAACCATTCGGTTCTTGGAGTACATTTGCTAAATCGTCATGGTTGCTCTTAGAGAATCGCACACCAACTAATATGTTCACTGTGTGCAAGATACCCAGCAGCCGAGCCGTGAAAACACGTCGAAACTTGGTTAGCACTTGGACAAAATGAGTCTGGGTATCTTAAATTGGAGGTTGTTGGTCTTTATTGTTATTATTGAGCGCTATCTGTTGATTTTTGGCTATACTAAATGAATTAGTTCACTCATCTCACGTCTAGAGGGTGCACTACACCTGTCCAGATTAGTATCTATCTCTTCATCAACTACCTTCCAGGGAAGTAGTTTCCCACCCCCCAGTTTCCTGTTTCATGCCTCCAGCTCCCAGATATAAATTTATGATTTCTGCCTCCTGCTGCTCCCAGACTTATCTCTCCAGATGTACAACTATTGCAGATTCAGGTAAGTGTGTTTGTCCAGTTTTGACCATTGGCCAATGTTTATTTTTATCCGGAGAAGACCCCCCTGATCTGTAAAGCAGTATAATAGTTTGCTCCCACTACTGGTAAGTTAATTTTTTCAATTTCTTTCATACCCATTGCTACCAGAGTTTGTATGTATGTTGTATACATAGTCCTGTGTAAGTCAATTCGATGCTGATTTTTATCTAGAGCGGTCGATTGGTTGTCTAATTGATGCTGGGGAAGTACATTGTCGGTGATTCGCCGAATACTTTTTTAATGTTTTTTTTTTTTATTCTTTTTTTTTGCTTTTTATTTTTTTTTTAACATCTCTCCAACCAGATATCCATTCGAAGCGATCAACGAATTTGGACTAAACTTAGTATCCAGGTCCTTATTAGTTCCATGTGGAAAACTTAATTTAAAACAGAAGGGACTGAGGAGCTTGGTGAGGTCTAACTGAGGCTTAACAGTGGTGACATTAACTACAACGGAGTTGAGTGGTTGGCGACACTGTCTAATTCCTGAGTGGATGCAGATAAATGATCACCATTTAGTGTTCCCAACGACACTGTATATCACCATTCAGTGTTGGTGTGAACACCACAACTAAATTATGATATACCGCCAATGATGACATTGCAGTGTCAGAAACAGGTTTTGGAACAAACAGTGGGAAGTCTTGATAATTTTTTTTTTTTTTTTTATCAAGTCATTCCCACTGTTTAAAACAGAATCATTTTCGTACACTATAATGTCGTCATCTAGGGTAGATTAATTCTGAAATGAGGGCCATCCATACTGGTACCCATAGAGTGGCACGAGGGTACCAAGGGAAGATGTACAGATATCTTAGAAGGCTTGGAGATCCGACTTTCTTTATATAAGGATACGAACAGTCTTAACAAAAAAGTAGATGTTAAGAACTCCCTTCTCCTGCCTGACCTACCTGGTGTGAGAGACTGGTTCCAAACTAACGGAAGTAGCTGTCCTGTAACAGATGTATTTTTTATTTTTTTTTTTGGTTGTTATAAAGATATTTATTATGTGTATTTTATTTTATATATTTTTAAGTCTGTGATAATTTTTTTTAAACATTTTTATTGTATCTATATAGTTTTAATTCATACAACACATGCTTTACCTTGGATTTGTTAGAAAAAAACTGCAACAACTGTGTACAAACCCCCCCCCCCCCCCCCCCCCCCCCCCCCCCAATTCCGCTTTTCCCTTTTGACCTAAAATTAATAGGACCGACTTTGCCTTAAAATCAATTTCTTACAAGGTTCAGGATACACATATAAAATTTTGTATCGATACATTCATTCTAGCGAGAGTTATAATGTTCACAAACACGCACATGCAGGTCGATTTTTTTTTCATTTTTGGCATCCGGGGTCGGAAAACATAGAATTCTAGTAAAAACAACATAGAATTTTTGGCAGATTACATAACTTCCCCTACAATTTGTTGAGGTGGGAAAGTATAATAAATAATACATATATGCCTGGAAAGATTCCTGATTCCTTTAATATTGACATGGATACATTGGGGAAAGTTGCCGCTACAATATCCTTGATACATTTTGAAAGTTACCTTACTTATTTATTTTTATTTATTATATTTCATGACAAAAAATTCTTTGGTTGTATGGTGAATTTTATTATGTTACTATTATGTAGATTTATGTTTTAGTTATTGTTTATATTAGAACGAATGATTGTATAGGTAGAGACAGTGAGAACCTAGCTATCCCCATCCCTTAGAGCTACGCCAGTTGTCCTTTAACCGCTGTGCTCTATGGGTGGGGTAAGTTTAGACATTTTTAATTTTTTTTTTTCTCTGTACCCTGATGCTTTAAGATTTATACTTTTCATTATTTGTATATTTTATGTATTCTATCATAGATGAACCACTGATGATGACACTGTTACGTTGAAAACCGGTTCTGGTCAAAATAAAACAGTGGGAAGACAACGCCTTTTATTTCAATGACATCTAGTTTAATAATTAATTTAAAACCAATAGTATGTAAATAAATTGTATACTTCTCCAGCTGTACAAAGTTTAATCGCTCAGAAATTCGATGTTGAGTTTTCAACGGAATTTCAAGTTTTCCCTCCTCTTTATTCTAAAAACAAAATGTATATATATATATACACGATAACTGCCAATAGAGTACATACAGGGGCAGCAACAACACCAGACTGCCCCGCGTGCCTTGGTGAGACGGAGTCGGCGGAGCATGTCCTCAAATGCCCCAGATTTGAGGAGGGAAGGAAAAATATGGAGTGCAGCATGGGCGCCCCGCTGACTGCTACCAGTTACGTGGACGCTATGCTGCGCTCCCAGGAGTCGTGGGATGAAGGCTGCGATTTTGTAGCGCTCATCATGGGCGGGTTGGCCCTTCAGGAGAGGGCTGACAAGGAACAGTAGCGGTAATAAAACAGAAGAAGGGGCGTTACCAGCCACCCTTCCTCCCTTCCGCGAAGTAATGACAGACCGTCAGTTCCGCGGAAGGGAATCAGGATCGGCAAGGAGGGGGTCTTAGTGGGTATGGTGATGGTGAATCGTTTCGAGTCCCACACTATCCAGGGCTACCTTCCCTGGATGTGCGTCACAGCATTTCCCCCTCCAATGCAAAAAAAAAAAAAAAAAAAAAAAAAAAAAAAGTGTACATATATCCAGAATACCATATGTGTTGATTTCCAGTCGAATCGACAAAAGATAAGGGAGGGGGAGCTCTACATAGAGAAACCAATAACTGCTGATGTAATTAATGTATCAACATAAAATTTAGGATGAGAATTAATGATTTTCATCCCAAACAGTCGATTAGTATAATGACGACATATATTAACTTTCTGGCTAATCGGTTAAAGGAAAACGATCAAAAAATGTAATGAAATGTCGAAACAAAATTTCCGATGTCGATCCAGGACTCAATAAGGGAGACACCTAATTTATAACAAAATCGCCCGAAGGAAAGTGTGATCAGAGGAATAACTGTCAATGTTATTTGTGTCAATAAAAAATTAGTATCTATATCAAACAAATCGATTGGTTTCAGAGGGAAAGGAATGTCGATTAATTCGAGCCGGGGAGGTACATTGCCGGTGATTCACCGACAGACTTTTTCAATATATGTCTGAAAATAGGATTCAGGTTACCTTTCTATTTTATATGAAACTAGCTGGCGATGCCATTTAATACGAGTATATATCCCTTGGCTTTT
This sequence comes from Aradus depressus, assembly GCA_963662175.1. Lineage (NCBI taxonomy): Eukaryota > Metazoa > Arthropoda > Insecta > Hemiptera > Aradidae > Aradus > Aradus depressus. Next base: position 43,123,290 of record OY759215.1, read on the forward strand.
TCAATATGGTTGAAGTTACATCTTCCTATGTGATGGACCACCCGTGTTAAATTGCATTGGAGAGAGAGAGAAAAATCAATCTTGTCACCGTATCTCACTCAGAATACCTCCAGGACCGGCACCTGAAAGCAACATCTCAAGGTAAATAATTTAAAAATATAAAAAACCTGATGACCAAAAATTAGAACAAATCTTTGCGATATTGCTATATACCCTTGTCACTCCTCCCTTGTTAAATTTTCTCTTCACCTATGAAAGTTTCATCGAAATCGGTTCTGTATTTTAGCCTACGCAAGGGCACTATCATACAATACACCCAAACCGATAGTTATTTTGCTTGTGTAGTCGGGAAAAAATACCACATCATGACACACCGACAACCAATCAGCTAATAACACCAGTTAGTTGATTGGTTCTTTGTGTTATTTATCTGTGATACATATTTCATCAAAAAATTTAAATTAAAAATGAAAAAAAAAACCCATCCCAAAATATAAAAACTTTAATAATATGAGATTTTTTGAATAGTTATAATGACCCATGCCCGGGCTTTAACTACGAGGTCATATCGCCTATTACCAGAGCGCTCTTTCGTCACTCTGGTGGACATGAGCCCAACTCTACTGTGGGAATCCTAAATTTTTTATTCACCTAGGGCGAGTACCTGCCATCGTGCAGGCTCGGGACCATCGCTTAACGTCCCATCTGAAGAACGGCGTTTTTGAGTTTATTTTACTTCCCAGATAAACTAAACTAAGGCCCTAGGCCGGGTTTCGAACCCACAACCTTGAGCTCAGAAGGCAAACATGCATACCATTGAGCTACCAGCGCCCTCGATTATAGAAATATTTGTCATAGTAAACCTAACGATGGTTTAATGCCAAAACTAGTAGTTTTTTAATACATTTTTTTGTGGAATAGACAATATTTCAAAAAAAATATTGTTTTATTTACTCATAATTGAAGCACGAGTAAGTCACAAACAAAAAAAAATACTAATTCCATCCTCTGCTCTTTAAAGTGTTTTTCTAGAGTTTTTGCTCATCAACCCCCCTGTGACCCTGAGAAAAAAGTTACGCCGTCCCCGTACATTTACTAAAAACGAATACTTTTAGGGATAAAAAAAATACTTTCAGCTGATTTGAACATCATTTTTGGTACCCTTGAACATCTGAATCTGTCAGAATAATATCTTATTATTTGAATATATTGCTTGAGAAATTATCGGGGCGGGGAGCTGTGTAACCACAGAGCTGGGCAAATTATAATTAATTAACGATCTAAGTATGTCCAAGTCTGGTGTTTGCATAGGTTCTACAGTTTCCCGACCGTGAAAATTTTATGTGGGTTTCCAAAATACAAACGTACATGCCAAACACATAACCTCTTTTTTAGAAAATTATTAATAGATTTTATTTGTTAGACATCACGACATTCTGTAGAATGATGTTGAACACTATGAAGGGTTCCATAGTTTGAAACCCGAAACAAAGGTAACCTTTTTAAATTTATTTGTGGCTGTAGCTTGAGACAAAAATTTTCGATGCAAAAATTTCTTTTTTTTTTCTTTAAAATATACAAAAATATGGCTCAACGCTAAAAAAATTTTGGACACCCCATGAATTTATCCCCTCTTCGGAAGTGAAAATAAAAGGAAAGCGAAAAAAAGTCGGTGAATCACTATGTCCTTTCCCAGCACGATTTAATCATTTATATTTTCGCTCTCCCTTGAAAGCCAATAGATCGATGATAAATTTTGTGTCGATTCATTAGATCAGCTCATATATATATGTATTAGAGTCGAGCCCCCTTCTCTGCTCTCCCCCGTCCCTATGCTCAATTTCGTAGAAAATTATTAGGTGCCATCCTTATGTGGTTTTGAATTAAAATAAAAAATTTCATGTCAATACATTTATTACATAGGCAGTTATTGGGATTTTTTGAGTTGAGCCCCTTTGATCCCCCCTCCCCTTAAAATTATAATTTAAAATAAAATATAAAAATTATAAAATGTTGAATAAATAAATAATAAATCAAATAACATATTGAGTCGATATTTTTATTCTATCGGAACTAGTATTTAGTATAGTATGAAATTTTTGTTTTCATTTTTGGAACCAGGAGGTCGGATAACAAGAAATTCCGTTGAAACCCCGCATTAATTTCCCGATTACCCAACTTACCTTATACTTCGTATACCTGATAAATTAAGATGAGAGCCTTCTTTTTTCAAGAAATCTTCTCGAATTCCCACATTTTTTTTATTTTAGTAAATTTCTTGATGTTCTGCCTTTTCACCAGTGTTCCATACCATTGTCTGCCTATAGTGATAATGGATCTAATCCACGCTCCTCCCAGGATCTCACATCAGATGATGCAGGTTCATTAACAGTTTGAATCAGGATGTCTTCTGAACTGTGACACCATCTTATTAGAATCTTCATTTACGGAACCAATGTCTAATGTAAGCTACGTTTCTGGGACCCAGACTGTTAGTGGATGGTTTCACTATGAACTCGACTACCCTCTGTCGGCTGATTGGAGAATCTCTCATTATACTCAACCCGGTGCTTCCTCCCCTTCATTAGAGTAGATACCACCAAACCCTTGAAATAGACACCGTGTAAATAGTTTAAATCTGCATCTCACAGCGGTTTACCGCCTCGAACATTCCCAACTTTATAATGGATCGGTAACCTCGCAAAATCCGAAACACGAGGCAACAAAGACGGTAACGGAACCAGAAAAATAAACAAAAACCCATTTGCATGGCTTCTGGCCAGTATTCCCTTACCTATTACACTGTACGGTGGGGATGTGCCAATGAAAACTCGTTCTGGTCGAAAATAAAACAGTGGGAATACAACGTTTGTTTTTCTAAGAAATTTTGTCCCATAACATCTTCTAAGTTGAGGAACGCGGACATATTGTGGAAACTTGTAATAAATAAATAAAACAAACTTATTTTTGAAATATTGTCTATTCCACTAAAGATATATATACATATATAACTACCGGTTTCGGCTTTATACCATCGTCAGGTCTAGTTATGAACTAAGTCAGTTTGCAGAGAGCGTCCCTTCAAATACATCTCAGGTGAAAGGGTGCTATTAAAACTTGGGAGTCCCCCGGTTGTACCGTTAGCTAACTCATGAAATATTTCCTAACAAAACTAGAATTTAGAATTTAGATTTAAAATTTAGAAATTTAAAATTTAGAACTAGGTTTTTGTGTGGGACTGAGTGTCTGTATTGACGTATACACTTTTAAGTTTTACGACTCATGCCCGGGCTTTAACTACAAGGTCGTATCGCCTACTACCATAGCGCTCTTTTGTCACTCTGGTAGAGTCCGACTCTACTGTGGGAGTCCTGAATTTTGCCTAAATTTTTATTCACCTAGGGTAGGGGTGTTTAACGAATACCTGACATCGTACAGGATCGGGACCATCGCTTAACTTCCTATTCGAAAGACGGCGTTCTTAAGTTTATTTTACCTGCCAGATAAAATAAATTAAGGGCCTCGGCCAGGTTTCAAACCCACGACCTTGAGCTCAGAAGGCAAGCACACATACCACTGAGTTACCGGCGCCCTCAATAAGTTTTATATATATATATATTGTAGCATGCCTACCTTATAGACAATATATAATGCTCAGAACTAGCGATGCTGCAGAGAATCGCGATCGCTAGGAGTAAAATATGGCTTGTGAGGTGTTGAACGAAAGAGAATTGCATTCGGAAGAACATGCTCGAAACCAGCGATTGCTGCGAGAAAAACGCAATCGCTGGGAGCAGAAACAAAGAACAATGGAGATGGGGAATGGAAAGGAAGCCAGGATAATTGTCGGCATCCTGTGTGGTAATTATATTGTCGGCTCAGTTTTTCACATAACTGTAATTAATATCCGCTGGGATTCACAGCCTGACATATGCAGGCTATCACAGAAGTGGTCACCGGTGATTGGCTGAGGATGGGGTGGGCGGAGACTGACGACCAATGAGACATCAGGAATCATCCCCAGAACAAATCATCCCCACTCTTCGCTCAACCTCTTGGCTCACTTCTTCATTGTTAGTCTTCTCTTCGCTCTGGTGCTCACTTCTTCAACTCATCGCTCTTGTGCCAACAGTTCACCACGTTACTATTATATTTGACAGTGAGTTTCAGTATGTGATTGTAGATTCTTGGTTCACGTCTCGGATGATCAACACCTATAGTTTATATTTGACAGTGAGTTTGAATATGTGAATTGAGCAGTGTTCGTTCATGTTTTGGGCCATTCAGGCGAGTGAGATACATTTTGATTTCGGACGCACATAAACTCAGTGAACAATCTAAATTCTATTGTGGCCTCCAGGCAGACCTACAAGGACTAGGTGAGGAGATGGGGTCGGAGGGATGTACATCAAGGATGACCACATCGCCACCTGCAGGGATCAGTATCGAGGTACCTCGTAATTAACGTAGAAAGTCCTTCAGACAAATGGCCAATTTATATTCAATTGTTTTTTCTTTTATAAATATGATATTTTCTTCTAAAATAAATATGTTACTGTTCTAGGGTTTGAGTTGTCCATTCTATTTCCCCCCTCCCATTCTTCTTCTGGTTGACAGCAATAATTAATTATTGTTAATTACTGATGTCAAACCACAGTTAGGAACTTGTACCCGTCCTTCTCGTGGGAGTGCATTTGGCTATCCAGGTATTGTTTTTTATTAAAGTCGCGATGTAAAAATACTCAATTTTAATAATTTTTCCGATGTAATTTTATATTCACTATTTACGGAAAAATGCACTCACGCAAGGAGGAGAGATGGTATAATTGGCGCCCGAACAGGGACTTGATTTGTTTACTAATTATGCTAATTAGTATAATTAGTGAACCCCACTAATTGGTCCCTAATTAATTAATTTAATTAAATTTTTTTTCTTTTGCTTTTTAACATAAATTCCAGCCTATTGGGCTAAAATGATATATTTTTCCTTAAAGTCGGTAATTTAAAATCAAAACTGAAGAAGGATGGGTGGGATTAAGGAATGTGAATGACATCATTTATTGATATTGATATTTTATTTTTTTTTGACATTTTAAATTTTTCTGCGTAGTTAAGTAAGTATTTATTTTCATTTTTACATATTATAACTATTGTTGTATCGTGATGCCATCTGACAGGTCGCGATAGAAATTAGAAATTAGATTAGCACCAGACCTCCAGTAATATTAATTGTTTTGTTTTGAGTTAACTGTTTTGAGATATATATATATATATTTCGTTTACCAGCATGGAAGGGAAAGGGAAGTCGGACTTAGAGCCGATACAGACACGGTCTAGGAAAACTATCCGTACGCCCCCGGAGTCCCCGGTAGAAAATCCTAAATTTGACCTAGAGGCGATGTTTAAGGCCATGCAGGAACAGATAGGACAGCAAGGAAAGGCCATGCAGGAACAGATGGGAAACTTGGGAAAGGATTTAAAAGCGGACATGCAGGAACAGATAGGACAACAGACTTCCGAGATAAGGGGTGTGCGCCAAGAAATTTTGGCAATGGCAAATAATATCGAATCCATTAATCGCGATATGGGCACTCTACGATCTGAGTCCGGAGAATTGAGAACTAGACAGGACAATTTAGAAGGGAAATATGACAAACATTTTTCTGAAGTTAGGGACATGGTAGATGTCTGTTATCATGAAATGACAGGTAGGATCATGTCAGAAACACAACGTTTAAATCATGAAATGACAGGTAGGATCATGTCAGAAACACAACGTTTAGATAAGGAGGTCGAGGAAATAAATTCGAACCAAAATCTTTTTCGTACCGATTGTGAGAAGAGATTCGCCAATATCTCGAAGAGAATAGATACTGTTTCGGGTCAAAATCAGGTCTCAACCCCAAAACATAATGACCAAGTGACGTTCACCATCCCTGAAGAACATAAGGATTGGTATACAGGTCAGACCTTTGCTCGCGAACAGCCTAGTAACGTCACTTTCCAAAATACGTATATAAAAAATTACGAACGTAACAAGGTAACGTTCCGTAACAATGTGTTGGATTTACCCAACCATTTCATATCAAATTTAGAAATTGCATATAGTCACATTGGAGAATTTTATAATCTGAACGAATTTATAAAGTCACATTTAAAGGGCGAGGGACTGGATTGGTTCCTTGTAAAGTCAGGAAGTATCCGCTCTTTTGATGAATTCGTCAATGCGTTCAAAGATAGGTTCTGCGGGGAGAAATATGACGTTATAGTCCGTAGGGAACTTGATACCCAAGGCTATGCCGATCATATGGATAAAACACCCAGCGAACATTTTTCAAAATTAGTGTCACGACTCCAGGATAGTACATATAAAATTCCGGAAGGCTACGTATGTGAACTATTAAGCAAACATTACGGAGAGACGGTCGAAAATTCAGTTAGGATCCAGGGAATAATCTCTATTGAGAGACTACATGAGCAAATAATTAGGATAGGTACTAACATAATTAGACGTGATTGTAAATTAAAGGATAGTCCTTGGAAAGGCGGGGGAAGACAGTACCGACCAGATAGTCTTCCGAAAAACAATAACTTTCCCAAACAAGACCTACCTCGTTACAATTCTGGGAATGCACTGGGAACCTCTCACTACAATCAAGAGAGAGGGAATCAATTTAGCCGAGGCCCTTCCCGCGAGTCAAATCCAATTTACGATCGGCCACGTAATTACTATGACTCAAATCAGAATTATAATCGACCACCTAATTATAGGGATAACCAGTCAAAACCTAACGTAAGAAACATGGAGGTAGTGACAGACAATAATGTCAATACTGATATGAAAGAAATAAAGCAATCCCTTGGAGAGTTGGCTAACAACCTGAAACCAATTGTTGACCGCTTGATAAAAAACTAAGTAGCAGGAGTGGGATGAACAAACTTAAAGACAAGGGGGGAGGTAAATTTAAATTCAAGGGGGACATACGCAGTTTGCTTGGTACAGAGATGATGACGAGATTGACAGGGGACATTGACCTACATACTAACATTGACAATGGATGTCCCACTCCTGTAAAGATAAAGACTTACTGTAACAACGGACTGACATTGATGAAGCTTCAAGGGTACCAAGAAGGTAGCGGTTTAGGAAGACACGGCAATGGACGTTTGGAACCAGTTTTTATTAGCTCGAGAAGACCACTTCAAGGATTAGGTTACGAGTACAAATGTTTTGATATCAGATCACCAGTTAACGTAGAATCAATAGCAAAGACATCCTTACCAATCACTGCTAAGGAGGAAGAGCCCATCGACAAACAAACATACCCCGACAATACTATGACCGCCCCAGATCACGTAAATTCATCAAGTATAAAAGAGGACGAAATCACAGACAGACTGACAGGCAATGAAGAAAACATAACTTCCCTAGACGACGTCAGGATATCATCTCTGATGCAGGAGTTTTCTGTCCTACTTAGAAACGAGGACGAAGTAACAGACATATCGACAGACAATGACCACATAATCCGCTACTCGACTAATGGCAACCCCACTTGTGAAGAACATCCGCAGGTGAACTTCATCAAAGACAATAGGATAACTGACATTTCGGGACTACAACAACAGACTTACAAATTTACAGAAAAACAGGCCGAAAGACAGAAACAGAACTTTGAGAGACGACCCAAACAGACTACGTTAGAAATTGGCGATCAGGTGTTAGTACAACCTCTGCGGATACCCACCGGTAAGAGGGATATAACCAAGCTATTACTATTACTATTCTGGGAAGGACCTTACCAGATTTTAGACAAGGAAAGTCCTCAAAATTTTATGTTAGGACATCTCGGCAGCGATATTGAAGGAGGAATATTTTATATGACCTCACAGAAGCCGTATATTAGCGGATAAATTTACAAGCAGGCTAGAGAAGCGCTAGGGCTCTCTTTGAGATTAACGATCTTACTTCAGCCGAGTTAGGGGGGCGATTATTGCAGACGAGATCGCGGCCCTAGAGTCAGGGAAGAGATTTGTGACGTCTCTATGGGTGTCCATCCCCAGCTATCCCAGGAACAGTTAGGCAAAGTCACACACACATAAAACAGACACTATTCTTTATTATTTGGGTATTATTTATTATTTTACATTAACGGCCACATAACGGCCAACACCTCATTATACAATAACACACAAAGAATCGCACATACACATTTATTGGATACACGGGATTTATTATTTAGTTATTTTTTTTTGTAAATAAAATAAGGCAGACGGGGACTTTCTGGCACTCCCCTGGGGCTTAACATCGAGCATACCCCCCTTAGTCGAGCTCAAAGATTCCGAAATGAATCGCCAGGTTGTAAATAGTAATTTTAGATAATAAGTTAGGGTTAGTTTTATTTTTTTTAATTCTAGATATTAAGTTAGGATAATTTTTTGTTTATATTTAGCATAGGATATTTTTTTATTAGTATTACGTTTTTTTTTTATGATGGGATAATTTAATTTAGGTAATGGTGTCATTTTTAATTTAACGTAATTGTAGGACGGGGCAGACGGCATATGGACTGGCCATCCATGGGAATTTACCTACGTATTTGAATTTGATTAGGAGACGAGGATCTGAGTAGGATGACAGCGGGGTGATGGCACACACATTCGTGAATGATCATATTTGATAAATATAACCCAACTGTATTTGTATTTTTGTATTTGGAATATTCTAAATTATCTCTTCAAAATTTTTTTTGTATTTTGACTAATATTCGTATGCGATCAGTGTAACTGTTAATAATGTCACATTAACTCATCTTTATTCTATTTGACCATTATGTTAGCCCATTGATATTTTTTTAAATGTATTTGTCACATATATCCAGGTATGGACCTTATTTATTATGATGTAGTGACGACCATGGTAGGTCAAAAGTAACTGTAATTTTATAATATATTTATTTTATTTAAGAAATCCTAAGGCAAGGAGCCGAAGCATACATGACTGGAGGGGGAGATATATTATAAACTGGAGGGGATTCCCAGAATTGAAATTGAATTATCGTACACACGGAGAAGGGGCCACTCCATTGATGCTTGTAGAATCCATTTAAAGGGGCGGGAGTTGTTTAATTATTTTTTATGCCATGAACTGACTGTTTGAACTGAAGAAAGGGTTTCGCTACATGATTAGTGCGGATGCCGGAATTTACATATGTTTATGAAACTGAGATGGGATTTGAGTGGGCATATTTTTCTATTTTATATTTCGTCGTCGTTCCGGCAGAAGGTAAATACCTGTCGAAGGCCTAAGGAGGCATATGGTTAGGGTCTGGTCAACCCAAATTTTTGTTGAAGCGGATTAAGGATATGGGAATTCAGTTGAAACATTGTCGAGGCGTGGGGCCTTTTTGGATATTTTAAGCAGTCAAGGAATGTATGCTAGAAATAGAATCGTCGTTATTTGCAATGGAGAGGGTCAACTCCAAGAAGTACAGTGTAAAGTAGACTCATGCTTTGGTCACGCATGCATAGGCAAGCCATGCCGAATAGAAAGGAAATTTAAAATCATGTTTTGGTCACGCATGATAATGAGGTCGATACCTGAGTATTTGTAATATATAATTATTTTATTATGACTTTGGGCAAGTTTTTCTTTTAATGAATATTGGTTAAGTGTATATGCTCAGTGAACGAGCAAGTGTTAAGTGAAACTAATAAAATATGTGACTTCCAATGGTCATTTAGCCGACATATTTTATTTTAACGGGAATGGGGGATATTGTAGCATGCCTACCTTATAGACAATATATAATGCTCAGAACTAGCGATGCTGCAGAGAATCGCGATCGCTAGGAGTAAAATATGGCTTGTGAGGTGTTGAACGAAAGAGAATTGCATTCGGAAGAACATGCTCGAAACCAGCGATTGCTGCGAGAAAAACGCAATCGCTGGGAGCAGAAACAAAGAACAATGGAGATGGGGAATGGAAAGGAAGCCAGGATAATTGTCGGCATCCTGTGTGGTAATTATATTGTCGGCTCAGTTTTTCACATAACTCTAATTAATATCCGCTGGGATTCACAGCCTGACATATGCAGGCAATCACAGAAGTGGTCACCGGTGATTGGCTGAGGATGGGGTGGGCGGAGACTGACGACCAATGAGACATCAGGAATCATCCCCAGAACAAATCATCCCCACTCTTCGCTCAACCTCTTGGCTCACTTCTTCATTGTTAGTCTTCTCTTCGCTCTGGTGCTCACTTCTTCAACTCATCGCTCTTGTGCCAACAGTTCACCACGTTACTATTATATTTGACAGTGAGTTTCAGTATGTGATTGTAGATTCTTGGTTCACGTCTCGGATGATCAACACCTATAGTTTATATTTGACAGTGAGTTTGAATATGTGAATTGAGCAGTGTTCGTTCATGTTTTGGGCCATTCAGGCGAGTGAGATACATTTTGATTTCGGACGCACATAAACTCAGTGAACAATCTAAATTCTATTGTGGCCTCCAGGCAGACCTACAAGGACTAGGTGAGGAGATGGGGTCGGAGGGATGTACATCAAGGATGACCACATCGCCACCTGCAGGGATCAGTATCGAGGTACCTCGTAATTAACGTAGAAAGTCCTTCAGACAAATGGCCAATTTATATTCAATTGTTTTTTCTTTTATAAATATGATATTTTCTTCTAAAATAAATATGTTACTGTTCTAGGGTTTGAGTTGTCCATTCTATTTCCCCCCTCCCATTCTTCTTCTGGTTGACAGCAATAATTAATTATTGTTAATTACTGATGTCAAACCACAGTTAGGAACTTGTACCCGTCCTTCTCGTGGGAGTGCATTTGGCTATCCAGGTATTGTTTTTTATTAAAGTCGCGATGTAAAAATACTCAATTTTAATAATTTTTCCGATGTAATTTTATATTCACTATTTACGGAAAAATGCACTCACGCAAGGAGGAGAGATGGTATAATATATATTTATAACTAAGAGGTATTTTACTTCCTCGGTTATAGGAAGTATAGAGGGAGTTATGTAATTGGTCAGGAATTCGATGGGGAGTTATCAAAGAATTTCATGTTTTCCGACTACTAAATTCCAAATATTAAAAAAAAAATGCGTATGTGAACACGATTACTCTCAATTTATGTAGTTAAAGCCTGGGCATGAATCTTAAAACCTAACCTAACCTAAACGGTTTCTTGTAAAATATATATAATTTTCGTCCTGTTTCACCCAATTTCAAATTCAGATCTAAGTGTTAGTACATATGACTTCCCCATTTCAAATTTCAAGTTCATAGCTACAATTTCGCAGGATGTCAAATATAAGGTAGTCTGACCTCTCACAGATTTTTATTTAAGTAATGCTAGCCGGCTTTCGAGGTCTCCCTCATCATCAGGCAGTCTGATAAAAAATTTTGAATAAAACTAAACAATAAAAATAAATAAATAACAATCTACAACAACAAACATTATCGAGTTATCGAGATAAATGCCGAAAACCGTCCTGAAATATCGTTTAGAAACACATATTTTTAGACGTTTCTTTGATCTACACGAAAACTTTCGTGAAAGGACTTTTAAGTTTTTTCATATGGGTAGTAACGCCAGAATGAAATGATTTTGGGAGTGGGGAGAGGGGGTGAAAGTAATCCGTAAGCGTGGTCGGAATAGGAAAGTAGTGTCTCGCCACATCACATATATATTTCTGATATATTCGTAATCAGAACTGAAACATATGAAGATTGATTACAAAGTAATTGATTCATTTTGTAATCAACTATTGTATTGTTTAGACTCAGTATGTATTTGACTTACATAGTGACCCGCATTGAGCCACTCGAGCAAGCCGTATCTAGGCCCCATGGCCATCTTTTGGCTAGACAAACTTCCCCATCATTCTAAACAATACATATGGTTATAAAGTTATAGGGGTATTATGAAAAAATAACGTAATAATTGTAAAAATTTCATGAAAATCTCACGGGTCATTTGAACTTTATTAATGTATATATCGTTTTATTTGATATGGTGTACTAGTATTATTGTCCCATCATTTATATGGTAATATGATAAATGATAAATATGCCTATAATATGATAAATGATAAATGATCATAATTCATATTATTTATCATTTATCATTCATCAAGATGAGGGACCCTAACTTATGTATTCAGGATGAGAGGATAGCGACATGTGGAAGATCCTCAGGTGTGTCTAGAGCTCCGGAACACTGGTTTAGATCTCCAGAGACACTGTACAAATAGATCCAAGACCTATCTCCAGACTTCATGAAGCTAGTTCTAAAGTCAGATCTCTGCCAAAGTTTAGTAATGACGATGATACCCTTTGCCAAACAGGTTGTTTGATTTTCAAGTTTGATTCTAATTCTAGGGTACCCAAAACTAAACGGAATGGCCCCTCCTTGAGTAAATTGGAGGAAATGTTACAGGACTTGGCCTAAGGGTGCTCTAGTTATGCCACAAGAAGACACCAATGATATACCTTAGTTAAATTAAAAATTATATATTTGTGTTCAAATCACTAACTCATTTGCTGTTTCCACGCTCTTACCAAAGACTTATTGTAAATGAGAGAGAGAGTCAATAAATTATAATTATTTCACTGGTAAAGACTCTAAATGACAAGAAAATTTGACTTAACCACGATTTTTCTGAATCGACGCTTAAAGTTTTTTAAGTTTTTCCTACTTAATAAGGTGTGAAATTTTTTTCAGGAGCACGAACATTTGTCAGTACGTTGATAAAGTGATCTAGTTTTATTTTTAATCCAAATTTTCTGAGATAGTTTTGCTGAAACTTAAAATATTTATTATTGTCCAGTTTTTCTCCGCTATAGTACTAATTTATTTTTATATCTTATTTTTTCTTTATAGGGCATTCTAATATTTTATTTGATTGTTTCTTGTCTTTTTGACTCTGTATGTATTTATTCTTTGAGACCTCGGTCCCAGAATAAAAGTTATTTTCATTTCAAAAGGGGTCAATGTTCACTTCTATGATACCCAGAAAACTTGTTATAAAGTTCCAAAACATTGTAACAAATAAGGAAGGAGATGAAGTAAGTATTGATCCTCTCTCTTTATCTTGTTACCATCACCATCATCATCGGCGCAACAACTCATCTTTGAGTCAACGCCTCCTGGATCAGCCTCAGTCGTCTGAGTCCTGTGCAACTGCCCTCCAGTTCCTGACTCCAAGTAGGATCCTCACAACATGCGCAACACAGTCCTTCCGACGTAGTTTGGGCCTACCAATACGTCTGGTCCCGTGGATGTTCTCTAATAATGTTATCTTTAGCACATCATGGTCTCCCATCCTTGCCAAGTGTCCTGCCCATCTTAGTCTGTCAAGTCTTGCAACAAAGCATATAGCTCCGAATTCGTTCTTCTCCTCCAGTCCTGGCCCTCATAGACACCTCTATAGATGCAACGTAGGATCTTCCTTTCGTGAATTAGGAGTGCTGGTTCGTCGGTATCTGTTATTGTCCATGTCTCAGAACACTCCCCAGGGCTTGGGGGATGTACACGCTGGTGATTCAACAACGACTTTTTTAATACTACTGAATTAAAACTTAGAACGAGTCAAAAAAATCCCACTATATTTATATGAAAAACACAATATATTTCGCTGGTTAGAGCATTCTCAAGTGTACCGGATACAGAATTCTGACTGGTATCCTGTATCCTGTACACTTGACAGTGCTCTAACCAGCGAAATATATTGTGTTTTTCATATAAATACAGTGAGATTTTTTTGACTCGACTTACAGCAGCTCACCTCCTTAATCTCACCGGCTCATACGTCATCAGCTCCCTACCTATAAATACGGGGGCACATCAGACCCACCAGCAGTCGTTATAATTCATTACTCAGAGTCCATTCAAGATAGTTCGCTCATAGACTCTTACTTTTCATTTAATATTAAGTTTATATTGTATTACATAATAAAAAGTGTTTAATTGAAATAAATTGCTTTTTAAAAACTTGAAAGTGCGTTTCCGCAACATAACTGGCGCCCGCGAACAGGAACCTTAGCAAGTGACTTTCATAAGTGACCAATTGTTCCATATTGAAGACTACTTTGGAATCTCAACTCCTTCAGCTAAGAGGATCCTGACTCATCTACGAAGCCGCATCTAGGTCAATTCCTGGTAAGAGTTTCATTGTTATATACAGGCCACTTTCAATTTCTTTTAACATTTATTTATTATTGTTTTGTTTTCTCTACTGTTTATATTGGTTGACCTCATTATGCCTAATCCTAGTCAGGCCATTCCTATTCACCATAGTATGGTAAAAGAGGATTATGATCATTTACAGTATTTTGATGGAAACCCAGCTGAATTAATATTTTTTATAGAGACAGCTGAAGGTATACTTGATGTTGTTTGTGGTGAGAACATTGCTGAAAGAGAAATTAATCATACGAGATTATTGTTAAAAATCAAATCCAAATTAATAGGAGCAGCTAGAACATTTATTTCCACCAAAACCTTAAATTCAGTTGCTGACTTGCTCCAAGCTTTAAAAAATAATTTCGCTGATGCACGACCCTATGAAATTTTGAAAGCGGAATTACATGCTATGAGACCGCTTCCAAAAGAATTACCATTAGAATATTTATCCCGAATAGAGGAACAGAGAAATTTAGTTTATGTAAGATTAAAAATAGATGGATTTCAGGGTATAGCTTTATGTAGCTTGATGCAAAAAATTGATTCGGAAATCATATATCATGTTTATCAGACCCTACCTATTCAACTTAGTAACCATATAATGACTTTCTGTCCTTTAACATTGGATGACTTAAGAACTATTTTGCACACAAAATGTTCCCTCATAATCAATCAATATTTTAAACATAATCAAACCCTCAGAGAAGCGTCAAAACCTTTTGCCTACAAAACATCTCCTAGAACATTTCCTCCACAAAATAGATATCCTTACCAAGGATATCAGGCAGTTAATTACCAACCTAGAAGCCCCCCTAATCAGTTTTATGAGCAGAGACCACAAGAATTTCCTCAGAATAATTTTATTCAACAGCCTAGACCCTATTCTAATTTTAATAATAACACTTCTAATTTCAATCATCCAAACTTGACTGCTCAACAATCGCGTCAGTATCAATCACCCAATGGCCCAAATCACCCATTTAATCGTAGACCTCCTCAAGTTAACCCTAGACAACTAACTTCTAGTAACACTGTGTCCATGAGAACCGCCAACAGACCTAACACACGGAACTTTATTTCCCCATACGAACTTACTCATATCCAAGACGAAGAAACAAGTAGAACAGCACAGTTAGAACAACAAATAGCAACTCTGACGGAAAGACTCGAATCTTTTTTAGTACAAGGCAACGACCCTCGGGATCGTGTAAGCCCACAGAACTAGATATAAATTTAGTAAGTAAAACATTGCCCTACTATCTGGACAACATGGGTAGAAAATGGTTGATGGATACAGGTTCATCATGTAACTACATTAACCCCGAATCAGTACCACCAGGTAGCAAAAAATTTAAGGAGGAATTCACCCTCAACACCCCAACAGGAATAGGAAAAGGCAACGAATTCATTCAATTAGATTTAAATAATATATTTCAAATAACACTAACGGCAAAATTTTATATTTATAAATTTTCTAATAGATACGATGTTTTATTAGGTCATGAGACTATGCAAAAGTTAAGCATGTCCTTGAATTTTCAAACAAAAACATTACAATTTAATGATAAAAAATTACCATTGCAATTTGAAGTAGATACTCCTGAATTACATTTAAAAGAAGGAGTAAATATTGTTACTTTGCCGATACAAGGCAACGCGAGAGACCAAAGTCTCATGTTAGTTAATGAAAATGTAGGACCTAAATATACCATAAAAGAAGGTATAAACAAGGTAGTAGATAATAGAATAACATGTATTGTAACTTCGCCAGAGGCCATGACCATTTGTCCTGAGCCTATGGAAGTAGAGGAAGTCCTGAGTGTTTCTGACAAATTATCTGACTTAGTAATGACCAATAGTCCCGAAAGGTCAATGTTAGAACAAATAAAGGAACAAGTACCTTACATGATAAGAACAGAACATATGAATTCTGAGGAGAAACAAAAAATTATTGAATTAGTTAGTAAATTTCCGGAGATTATAAAAAGAGAACAGGATAGACTTAGCGCTACCAATTTATTAAGACATACCATAAGAACCAAAGACGATTTGCCAGTCTACTCAAAAAATTATAGATATCCATACATATTTAAAAAAGATATTCAGATAGAAATAGATAAACTTCTTAACAATAAAATTATTCAGGTATCCAATTCACCTTATAATTCTCCTATATGGGTGGTACCCAAAAAATTGGATGCATCTGGCAAAAAAAAGATAAGAATGGTCATCGACTATCGTAAGTTGAACGATAAAACTGTCGAAGATCGTTTTCCTCTCCCAAATATAGAAGATTTGTTCGGCTCTATTGGCCGAGCCACATACTTCAGTTTGCTTGACCTTGCCTCAGGATTTCACCAGATAGAAATGGATCCTGAGTCTGTACCAAAAACAGCTTTCAGTACAGACGAAGGGCACTTCGAGTTTCTGAGGATGCCCTTCGGCTTAAAAAATGGTCCTCCTACATTTCAAAGGGCTATGAATATCCTCTTCGCCAAACTCCCCAATGTCCTCGTCTACATGGACGACCTAATAGTGTTCTCTGATAACTTGGAAGAACACTTAAAACATTTGAAAACTGTCTTTGAGTTGTTGAGAAATCACAATTTAAAGCTACAACTGGACAAGGTCGAGTTTTTCAAGCGTGAATTACTCTTTTTAGGGCACATAATATCTGAACAAGGGATATCACCAAATCCGGCGAAGGTGGAAGCAGTACGCAACTTCCCCATTCCCAGAGACCAAAAACAAATCAAGCAGTTTTTGGGTCTCACTGGGTATTATAGAAAAATGATACGTAATTATGCAAAAATCGCGAAACCATTAACCTCTCGTCTAAAAAGGAATACTAAGATAGATATTACAGACAAAGATTATGTTAATGCTTTTGAAACGTTAAAAACTTTATTGCAAAATAACCCCGTATTGCAGTTGCCCGATTTCGACAAAGAATTTATTGTCACCACAGACGCTTCAAATTATGCCATCGGGGCAGTTTTATCACAATTAAATAATGGTATAGACCTGCCTGTATCTTTCGCATCACGAACTCTCAATCAACACGAAGAGAAATTGAGTACTATCGAGAAAGAATTATTGGCAGTAGTCTGGGCCTGTAAATACTTCCGTCCTTATATTTATGGCAGAAAGTTCACTATAAGAACAGACCACAAACCTTTGCAGTGGCTGCACTCTATTAAAGAACCAAATTCCAAGTTGCTTCGTTGGAAGTGCCTCCTTTCGGACTATAATTTTAAAATAGAATATGTTCAAGGAAAATCTAACTTCGTTGCGGATGCTCTATCTAGAAACCCAAATCCACACGAATTACATGCTGTTGAAAATACAGTGTCTTACGAGCTTCATATGCCAGAAGATCCCGCTGTTTCCGAAGACCCCTTAGAACGCTTAGTTAGGGACCTTAATATTCGCGAAGAAGATTGCGAGAGCATTATCACCGTCCACTCGCAAGAAAGTTCCCAAGACCAAGTCTGGATATCGGAAGATAGAAACAAATGTGTAAATATTGGCACTAATCAAATTATTATAGAAAGGGGTAACCCAGCAAAGAATAAACTTACTAAAATCTTCAATAAAAACCGTTTTAATTGGTATACTAGATACCCATTTTCTAATGATTTGCAGGACACTTGTCTAAATTATCTAAAACCCGAATCTACATACCATGTATACTGTTCTGGAAAACTAAATACATTAGAGGACAGAATATCTGACCAAATATTCGAACATTTTAGAGGAGTAGTAGAATCCCAATATCCCACCGTACGTATTAAGCGATATTTTAAATTAAACCCGGATGTAGAAAACAAAGAAGATCAACAAGATCTAATTTCAGCGCGACATGAAGGAAAGACCTGCCACAGAGGCATTAACATTACCTACCAAAATTTAAAAACTAGTTATTACTGGCCAGGAATGTTAACTGATATCACCAAATATATCAATAATTGTGAAACGTGCAAACTAATTAAATACGATAGAAATCCTGTAAAACCGAAATATCAATTAACACCCACTCCGGAAAAACCCTTCGAAAAACTTCAAGTCGATACTCTCTTTTACAGCAATCATCTTATTTTTACCATTATTGATTGCTTCTCTCGAAAACTCTGGGCCTATGAACTCATTAGTACCACATCGAATGAGATAATTGACAAATTAAAATTATATCTAAGTGAATTCCCAGTACCACAGGAAATCCAAGCAGACAACGGCAAAGAGTTTGCGAATAAAGGATTCGAGAACTTTTTAAAATACAATGGAGCCAAACTCTATTTGACAACACCCCATAATCATAACTCTAATGGCATGATTAACAAAGCTCATGCTACATTAATTGAAATATTAAATTTAGTGTATAAAGAAAACCCAATGATGGCTCTACCCAAGGCATTAAAAATGGCATTAATAGCATACAATCATACACCCAGCCAAAAATTGAAATTTTCCCCCAATGAAATAGTTTTCGGTGTCATCCAACAAAATAGGGAAACCCAGCACCTCATTTTAGAACAAAAAACAGAGGACTATCACAAAGAACTAACTTTCATTAGGAAGATAATACAAAATTTAACAAACACAGAAAAGGAACATCGTACACAAAGACTAAACACAAATAGAGAAGATGTAGATATACCGGAGGGTACTGTATATATTAAAACACACCTCCGTAATAAAGCTAAGCCTAGATACAAAAAAGCATTATATGACCCTCCTTCTAAATTAATTGAAGTAAATAGAAAAAAGACAAAAGTACACCCTAAGAATGTTCAAAGACCTCGCAAATTTGCAAAGCGTGCCGATTTGCCTCTGTCTCCTCAGCCAGGTCCTAGTGGCTCGCAAAATAATTAATATATCAAATAACCCAGTCATCATAGCAAAATAATACTTTAGCAATAATTACGTAGGTTAGTGTCTCTTTAGTTGTTTTCAATTGTATATCGGCCATTGCTGTTTTTCATTCAACATTTATTTCTGTACCTAATATTAATTTTCATTTCCTCTTTTATTATTGAAAACTCAACCAAACGTATAATGTACCTTACAACAGGATGAGCATTTTGTAAAATAGAGCCCCTTATATATATATTTGTATTTATATTGAAAGTGAGCCTGTCCTTCTTGAAACTCTCCCTTCTTGTACCCCGGAGCATTTTCAGCGTCTCATTTGAGACCCTTCATCATTTTGGACTTCAGAGGACACCTACGGAATTGATAGAGGAACTACTTTGATCTTTCTACTTTTGGCACCTGTTGCCATTCGCCTCATCACACTTCGTACATGTTTCGTACTCCATACAAGTAGTACCATTTCCAGCTTATACACCAGCTTCACCCTCCACGAGCGTCTACCCATCTACTCAACTACCTCGCAGGAGCTTCGGACTTACGCAGGGAGGACTTACAGCAGCTCACCTCCTTAATCTCACCGGCTCATACGTCATCAGCTCCCTACCTATAAATACGGGGGCACATCAGACCCACCAGCAGTCGTTATAATTCATTACTCAGAGTCCATTCAAGATAGTTCGCTCATAGACTCTTACTTTTCATTTAATATTAAGTTTATATTGTATTACATAATAAAAAGTGTTTAATTGAAATAAATTGCTTTTTAAAAACTTGAAAGTGCGTTTCCGCAACATAACTCTCGTTCTAAGTTTTTGGTCAGTAGTATTCACAATGAATAACTTCCACATGATCTCTAACGACTTTTTTGTTCCCATTGATTCCGCTTCTGAAGGTACAGTACCCTTCCCCTCATGCGCCAGGTACAAATCCTCATGGCCTGGAGGGTCAGTTTCAGCAATGATTACCGATTACTAAGTCCTTTCTAAAAACATTCGCTATGGCCTAGTTTTGTCAAACGTATTTATTTATGTGAGCCAGCAGAGGATAACGGGTACTGATCTAACCTAACTTTGGATTGGTTGATCTTGTGATGTCCCAGCATCTGAGCCGTGAACGGAGCCTGTAGATCTCATTTATTTGTCTTCCTTTGAACTCCAAAGCTCTATAAAATTTGTGAATGAGTCCTTTGATAAAATTTGTCCAGTGATCCTCTAACATTTAACGTTAAAAACTCTCCAACTAGCTTTACTAGCCCAATCCCTTTTCTCTTTCAGTGGATACGTTCAATTAAATCATTACCATAGTGACAAACATCCAATAAAGTCTCTTTTAAGCACGGATGGGACGTTAAGCGATGGTCCCGAGCCTGTACTATGTCAGGTACTCGTTAAAGATCCCTACCCTAGATGAATAAAAATTTAGGGTAGGCAAAAGTTAGGACTCTCACAGTAGAGTCGGGCTCATGTCCACCAGAGTGACGAAAGAGCGCTCTGGTAGTAGGCGATATGACCTCGTAGTTAAAGCCCAGGCATGAGTCATAAAACCTAACCTAACCTTTTTTTACCCCCAAAGCAACTCTAATGGTAGAACTCGAGAACTTGGTCTTGTACCCCTTGAACACAATCAAGAAACATTAGTCAATCCTATTTCACATCTTCGTGATGAAGGCTTACCTTTCATTTGACATCAGAAAGTCACAACTCACTTTTCAACTTTGTGCTGACGATGAAGTGTGGATACCTTTAAAATATGTACATTATTTTGTGGAATTAGACAATATAAAAGTTGTAAAAATTCTTTGTTTATATTTATTTTATTAACTTTCCACTACATCGACACACATCGTAGAAATGTATTCGGACCGATTGTTTTTACTTCCACAGCTAAACAAAGTAAAAGGGGCGTTATGTAATCGGTCAAAAATTCGATGCGGACTTTTCAACGAAATTTTATGTTTAACAACAACTTGATTCAAAAAGTGAAAGAAAACAAAGGTATGTGCGTCTTTTGACCACAACTCTCCTTAGAATGAATGAATCGACACGTTATTTCATAAGTGCATCCAGAACCCTCTAAGAACGACACCTATTGATTTTCAGTTAAATCGGCCTGAGAGAAGGAGTATTGGAGGAGACAACAAAACAAATGTTAATAACTGCCGTTGTGATGAATGTATTGACACAAAATTTCATATGTAAATTCAAGGCTCTATAAAGACGACAACTAATAATTTTCAGTGTAATCAGCCGAGGGCGCCGGTAGCTCAGTGGTAAGCGTGCTTTACTTCTGAGCTCAAGTATGTGGGTTCGTAACCCGACCGAGGCCCTTAGTTTATTTTATCTGGGAGGTAAAATAAACTTAAGCACGCCGTCCTTCGGATGGGACGTTAAGCGATGGTCCCGAGCCTGTACAATGTCAGGTACTCGTTAAAGACCCCTACCCTAGATGAATGAAAATTTAGGGTAGGCAAAATTTAGGACTCCCACAGTAGAGTCGGGCTCATGTCCACCAGAGTGACGAAAGAGCACTCTGGTAGTAGGCGATATGACCTCGTAGTTAAAGCCCGGGCATGAGTCATAAAACTAAAACCAATCAGCCGAAGAAGCGGAGGGATCTCGGGGTGCAACTCAAAACCCCATATTGCGTAACTGGAGCATTCTTAGAACAGGTCCGATAACATTTCCTCTAATTTAATCAAGAACTCGCCATTCCCTTTAGTTAAAAAAAATTAACTTGAAGATCATACAACCTGTTTGGCAAAGCCTAGGGTATCGTCCAAAGTATTAACTTTGGCAGAGATCTGACTTTTCAACTAGCTTCATGAAGTCTGGAGATAGGTCTTGATCTATTTGTGCAGTGCTCTGGAGATGTAAACCAGTGTTCCGGAGCTCTAGACTCACCTTATGTCGCTATTCTCTCATTCAGTTTTGCTCCCCACTGTTTCTTTGGGAGTCCTTTTTGCTGAATTTATAAGTCCCTCACTTTTATGGTCCCTCATTTCTAGCTCATTTCAGATGAATTGTCATAATAACCTCAATCTCATGAGAACTATTATTGATTTTTAGCCATATCAGCCTGATGGGATACATGTGCTGCACTCTTTATCTACTAAAAGCCCTTACTTGGACTAACACCATGAGATATTTAGTATTTACATTGTACAACACTGATAATAATAATAACAATAATATTTATTTCCGTTGAACCAATACATGGTAATAGGATACGTCAAAAGAATTTATACATTAAGATAGCTTATAAATTAGATTTAAAACTACTTGAGTCTAATACACCTATGATTAGAGTAATAACAAAACTATTAAAAAAAAGTAAAATTAAATTGATAAAAACTGAACAAATAAATACTTAAAAATATATGAGTACATAAACAAAATGAATACATGGTACGTTTATAATAAGTTGACACATTTTTTTAATATACGCCTCACTTATAATACACTAAACAGACGACATCAAATGCTTTATTCCCTTCTAAATTAACCTCAACATAAAATTACAAAGCTTTACCTGCAACATCAAACCACTCAGAAATTTACGGTTTGGCTATTCAAATTGTCCAGGCTAAAGGCGCTTCATTACACAACACCCAAGGAAGGTAAACAACAGAACACTCCACAAAGACTTGATAAACACATTACACCATTGAAAATTACACAGATACACAAATATACTCACTCTCTGCACAATCCTCTCAGGAGACTGAAGAGGAGATGGAACTGTGATTTTCAAACCCCTCAACCTCCCGTACATCCGCCCTATGTAGCTACCGCTGTGTGGTCTTCCTCTCTTACGCTACTAAACACTGTTTGCCTATTAATCAAGTTACTTTTCGCTCTTCCTCCAATCGAACGTTTGGGCTTAAAATCAATAGTTGACTTATAGAGAGCATTCTATAGCCTTATCATACCCTTTAATCCTGTATCCTTCCTAAAATCACAAACGCTCCATTCTACGTCTCTAATGCTATCCTTCACAATGACCTCCTGATTCCCTTTGTAAGGGATGTAATTAGATCCCGCTACAGAAAATTCCATTCTACCCTTTCCTTTCACCCTAATCCTTTAGTCGGCAGACTTGCCCACATCCAAGACATTTATTTATTATATATCACATTTGCTTAATATATACTGTATATATATATATATAGTTGTAAATACAATATTAAAATTAAAAAATATATATATGTATTCATCACATCGGCAATTTTGGGGGATTTTGATTTGATCCCTCCTCTGATCGCCACCTTCCTTTCACCTGATTTTGCTGAAAAACGGCATTTATTAGAATTTTTATGAAACATTACAGTGTCGTCACACCATCACCATCAGAAGAAGGACAAACAATTTTTTTGGTGAATCACCCGCTATGTACTTCCTTAATCAATTAAGTTCTCGCATTCTCCCCAAAGCCAAAGTATAATAGCGGGCATTCGAGAACTACGTGTTCCGCAGTCTCGACGCCGCCACACGAGCAGGCAGGGCTGTTCTTCCTCTTAAAGAAGAAGAGATTCGCGCTAAAATCGCCGTGACCTAATAGCACGTCCAATGGTCTGGTTGTATCCATGGAGAGTCAAGGCGCGTCCGGAGGTCCGGGAAGTAGACGAAGGTTGTTCGACCATCTGTCGATCACGCCCAACGCTGTTGCCATCTTTCTACGATCTATTCCTGAACAATGCCCCTCAGACGCTCTGGTCTCGCCCGTCCTTGCATCTCCTCCTCCAGGGCTTGAAGCAAGGCCACGTCCGTGTCTGCCTCTATTGGTTAGCCGCATCTACAGAAGTACGAGGCAACGGCCCCATCCAAGACTAGGTCTATGGGTGGGGCCCCAGTCAGCACCTGCAGCGCAGCCGTTGAGACAGTACGGTAGGCTTTGGTAATCCTGAGGAGGGCTGCTCTTTGAGCTGGTAGTAGCAACGCACGCCGTGATGAGGGCAACCTCGAAAGCCGGCTTTTAAGAATTAATAAAATCTGTGAGAGGTTAGACTATAGTTTATTTTACAACCCTAATTTACAACTCTAATAAATTTCTAACCGATATTAATTTCAAACTTTCTGTGACGAAAATAAAGTACCTATAAACAAAACCTATAAATATTAGAAACAAAGAAGATTGCACAAGGAATGTTTTGGTCTCTTTCTTGTCGTTCTTGGAGCTTTGACTTCTGCCCGTAATGACGTCGTGAGGGTATTCCAAAAAAAAAGTAGGATAATCCTTTTTTAAGGAGCTTTCTTTCTTTCTTTTCTTCCTCAAGGGAATTAGAAGGATACTCTTTTTCGAAGTTATTAACCTCCAGGTTTTCAAAGCATAGAATTATGGAATTCTTTATAAGCGGGTGGTTTTTTTCCGCTTTGTTCTCTTCAAGATTGTATTTAACATTCCAATTTTAATACATTTATCGTGTTCTCAATCACACAGTTTGTTTTTTAAATTTTTTAATCAGGTTGTCGGAAAAAAATGAAATTTCGGTGATAACTGAACTTTGAATTTTTGATCGATTTTGTAGTAATTAACGATTTTGCCATTCCCTGAAAAATTTATGAAATTGGAGATAGCCTGTTTTGAAACCAGGCGACTCTAATGATCCTGGAATCTGGTGGTAATTATAGATGTATTCCTAGAATGAGCTCGATGCTGATTCTGGGTACAATTACCTTCATCAAGATTCGCTTCCCTTATCAACTGGAAAATTTATCGCTCCTTTTTTACAAATATTAGCATTTTTCACTAAGTCCCCGTACTTTGTATCGCTCCTTCTACAAATATTAGCATTATTCACGAAGTACCCGTACTTTGTACCGTCAACGCGTCCTCTCTTTAAAAGTTATTCTGATAGTTAGGTATTCTTTTGTACTTTTTTTTTTACGATCTTTCTTATTTCTTGGTATTAGTGTTTTTAATTGCATATTTCCTTTTTTTAACCCCCGACGCAAAAGGAGGGGTGTTATAAGTTTGAAGCCTTTGTCTGTGTGTGTGTGTGTGTGTGTCTGTCTGTGGCATCGTAGCTCCAAGACGGTTGAACCGATTTCTAAGCGGTTTTTTGTTTCAAAAGCTGGTATTAGCGAAATGGTTCTTAGCCATGTTTGGTGGAAATTGGATATGCCGTTTCCACGATCTTTAGGTTTCATCAGA
This sequence comes from Aradus depressus, assembly GCA_963662175.1. Lineage (NCBI taxonomy): Eukaryota > Metazoa > Arthropoda > Insecta > Hemiptera > Aradidae > Aradus > Aradus depressus. The sequence continues at coordinate 43,148,527 of OY759215.1, forward strand.
GCCTGTGTAAGGGATCTCGGCCTCTATTACAGCTAGAGACTTGGAGTTTGAGCTCAAATGTTTATAAGGCCAAGCCCCTCCACCCAAGCCTCCCCCCTAGGCCCTTCAAGACCCCCAGAAAAAAAACCTCCCACCAAGGTTTCAAAAACAAAAAAATTAATGAACAAAAACAATTTTTATGTCGGTTTTTTAAAAATTTTATATATTATCATTGTTTATTAATTTAACTTAAGTTTAATAATATATATATATATATTATTATTGTTTTTATTTGTTTTTTTTACTGTTTTTCGTTAAGATGCAAACGATTATTGAACATCTCAGCGAGATTCCTACTATTACATAAATTTAAAGAAGTTGAAACACGTAAATATGAAGTAGTAGCTGAGTTGGTTATAGCATGATCCGCCAACTTTGAAGATCTCAGATTCAAGAAAGTTATACACGTGTCGAATGCCATATCCCAGCAGTCTTCCTAACCAGCATAACCACTTCGCAGTCCTGGCTGCGGTGGATACACAAGAACAAACCTACATTGCAAACCATCCCCATCTTCGTGAAGGATATGAAGGACTTCCGGTCATTTATGAACAAAATAACATGTGTTCTGCTCAGCATGCCGGAGGATTATCGTGTTACCTTTCAGCACTTAAGACAGGGTGAGTAAAGCTACCACTGTTATCAACTGAAAGTTGAGTGGTCGACGAAGAAATCAGTGGGCTTTTCATCTGAAGATCTTTCTCACTACGAACTTTTCTTCGAGATCCTGCAAGGTGAGTTCGGTGGGGGTGGTCAGGTAGAGGTGCCACTCGAATGGGGTCAGATGCGTGAAGTGTGTTGGGCTCCATGCCACAATTTCTACAGAAAGCAGAGAGAGCGCCCAGCCAAGTGTGCTCTGTATGGCGATGAGCATACCGGTACATAGGGACCTGAAGTGGCTGAGAAGCCCCACCACTGCTGTCAGGACCAAGCCAGTCTTTCGCTCCACTTCCCACTGACTTCTCAGTTCGAGTCTCAGGAAATCAGGAAGCACCTTGTTCAGCTCCTCTCTTATGCCTTTACGGCTGGGACCAGATTTGAGCCATCTGTCTTCATCCCTCTACCTTCTTCCGCTTCTGAAATAACCTCCGTCCTGTTCATTCATCTGGGAAGTGGTGGATAGCAGTGGACTGGTTGTTGCCCTCTGTACAAACTAATTAAATAAGTAAATGAAAGCTGTTAATTTCAGATATTGAATGTTTGACGAAATCCTTCCAACAGTTATATAAAGTTTGTTAATTCCAGTTGTTTTGCTAACTACAGAGTGTTGTGGTGGGTCGCTAAGTTCTCTTTGATTGCACTTCTCTGGCTAAGCAAGAAACAGACGACTAACTTCATCCCTAATTAGCTCCATTGAAGAGGAATTACCCCCGGATTGAGTCGACTCCATATAGAACTCACTCATCCAAGGACTCATCTTGTTCATCAGTCTGCCTCATGTATCAATGACTAATTCAAAACTACCTGGGGCTTACAATTTTTACAAAATAGCCTATTAGCCCAACTCATGGCTCTTGTACAAATTCCATTGAGTATAGAGCTTAACAAATGTAGTTTTCTTGGTCTTTTGAAAATAAACAAATCAGCTGATTTGTGTACGTGCTGTGCAATCTTTCAGATCCAATCTGTTTGTTGGTCCTATCTCAAATCTGAAGTATTTTAGATAGTTGGACATGTCTTAAGGAACTTATTTTTTAGCACCAATTTTAACTCAAAACGCGTCAATTAAACAACCAACAAATTTATGAAGTACCATTATAGAACTTTCTTATCCCAACCACGCTTACAGATCACTCTCTCTCCCTCCCCCCTCTCAAAATCATTTCATACTGGCATTATTGGGTATAAGAAAATCACTCTCAGAATTACACTGTGCAACGAAATACCGCTGACGCCAACTTGTTACTTTCATTTACCCAGTAATGCCAGAATGAAAATATTTTGAGAAGAAGCACAAGGAGAGAGAGAGAGAGAGAGAGAGAGAGAGAGAGAGAGAGAGAGAGAGAGTGACTTGCAAGCGTGGTTGGTATAAGAATGTCCAGTAATGGCCACATCACATTTTTATAATTGTTCATAAGCTCATATAAATCCCTCCCGGGGCCATGGATGTTGTAAATAACTAGATAATACTGTTATAAATGACACGATATAACAGCTGGTGATCTAGTACGATAAACATTAAATTTAACCTTACTTTCTTTTCTTAATTTAAAAATACGTTTTGTTCTTAATTACTTGTTATTTGTTTGTTTCTTTTCGTTTGTTTTTATAATTGTGTTCTATGTTTTGTTTGTAAATATTATTTTCATTTCTTTTTAATTTTGTTTGTTGCTGGGAGTTCTACATCCAGGACATGGATGCAGTAACTGACAGCGATTTGAACATCCCAAGCACCTCGGAGATGGAGTGGCATCAAGTGCCAATCAAAAGAAAAAACACACCCCCATCAGGTGATATGCATAAGGTGAAGGTACTCAAGGATCTCCAGGTGAGTACCAGCAACACGTATAGTCCACTGGAGAACTTGCCTTCTGAGGAGTGCAAACCACCTCCTATTTACCTGAAGTCTAATGTCAATTTTCGGGAGTTATGCCAACAACTTAATGGCATCATAAAAGATAAATTTCAATGCAAATCTACGGCAGGCTCGTTAATCATCTACCTTGACACAGCGGAAGCATACCGAATGACGGTCACGCTGTTCCGAGAGAGGGGGTATGAGTTTCATACCTATCAATTGGAACAGGATAGGGCTTTCCGGGTTGTGATAAGACACCTACACCCTTCTGCGAGCCTTATCGAAATAAAGGAAGGATTGCGGGAGAAAGGTTTCATTGTAAGGAACGTCACAAACGTTCTACAGGCGGGCACGAAGAAGGCTCTTCCTCTTTTCTTTGTTGACCTAGAGCCTGGAGTGAACAATAAGGACATTTTTAACTTAGGCTCCTTGTTATATACAAGGATTAAAGTGGAGGAACCCAAGAAGAAACGGGAAATTATACAGTGCAAGAGGTGCATGGCCTACGGGCATTCTCGGACCTACTGCAATAACATGGTGCGTTGTGTGCGGTGCGGAGAGCAGCATCCATCCCCGGAGTGCCCCAGGAGTCTTAAGGAGCCCCCAACATGCGCGCTCTGTCAAGGCCAGCATCCCGCCAACTATAAGGGGTGCACGGTCTACCGGGACCTCAGAAGTCGGCGGAGCAACCCTGGCAGTCGACGTGCGGCCCCAGTACCAGCACCAGTGACCAATGCGGGGAGCCGGCTGGTCACCGCCCCGCCTCCTCAGGTAAGTGGGTCTGTGGGAGGTCCTCGGGAGGCTGCCCGGCCAGCTACCCGGCCCCATTTCTCCACCAACACCATACAACCCCCACTATCTTATGCACACGTCACCTCCCCACCCCCGCCTCCCCTCAAGAGGGTGCGGATGCAGCAACCCCGGGCTGACCCAGTACAGTCAGGGACCGAGCCAAACTCATTCCAAGGTATCAACGATCTTCTTTCATCCTTCATTTCTCAAATTCAAAACTTGGTCACCCCTCTATTTTCCTTGCTCACTTCGCTTATCCAAAAGTTAACCCTCACACATGTCTAATCCCTTCACAGGCAGGTCCCTGATAGTGCTCCTATGGAATGCTAATGGTCTTGTTAGACATTCAGGTGAACTGACTTACGTACTTCGGGAGAGGCGAATTGATGTCGCTTTAATAACTGAAACTCACTTTACAGATTTGACCCGATTTCACATAGACGGATACACGACTTACCGGACGGACCATCCAGACGGGACAGGCCATGCAGGAACGGCGGTGCTTGTCAGGAGAGGTTTGGTGCATCACTTTCTGCCTTCCTTCTGCGAACCTCACCTTCAATCGACAGCGGTCGAAATCTCATCAGCTTCTCACAATTTCACACTTGCTTCAGTTTACTGTCCTCCACGCCACAACATTACCCCGCAACACTTCACCAACTACTTCGACACTCTGGGTGATGACTTCATGGCCGGTGGAGACTACAATGCTAAGCACCTGGAGTGGGGATGTAGGGTCAACAACCCGCGAGGACAGACACTTAACTACGTATTGATGGACAGACGATACAGAGTCTATTCCCCCCGAGAACCCACATATTGGCCAACTAACAGAAGGAAACTTCCCGATATCCTAGACTTTTTTGTAGCTTCGAAATTCTTCCCCTATACATCATTAGAAATAATTCCCGACTTAACATCAGACCATTCTCCAGTAATTTTTACCCTAGACTCCCAACCTATTCAGAAGACACCCCGACCCTCCCTCACTTCAGGGCTCATTGATTGGGACAGATTCAGAGATATTGTGACAGACAGACTTAATCTGTCAGTCACCCTGAAAGCACCTCATGACCTGGATGATGCAGTGAACTCTTTCACAACAACACTTCAGGAGGCGGCATGGAGCAGTAGCACCTCCGCTCAGCCTGTCCACATACACACACACAACGTACCACAGCACATTAGAAGGCTGCTGGTTGAGAAGCGCAGATGTCGTCGTCAGTGGCAAATACATAGATACCCATCCATCAAAACGCGACTCAATAGACTCACACACGAACTCAAAACAGCTATAGCACAATACAAAGCCGAAACGTTTTCACTTTACACTGACACACTAGCCACTGACGATGGATCTCTGTGGAGAGCAACCAGACGTCTACTGAACTTTTCTTCCTCCTCCTTTCCCATTCAAAACCCGGACGGAACATGGGCTAAATCGGACGAGGAAAAAGCACAATTATTTTCTCAACACTTAACAGACACTTTTACACCCCATGACATTCATCATCCACTTCATAAACACATACACGATTTCCTCAACACACCTCTACAACTGAGTTTACCGCCGAAACCCATCACTCCGTCTGAGGTGCAGCAGGCTATCCTTCAGCTTCCCAACAAGAAGAGCCCTGGCTATGATCTCATTACTGCCAGAGTGTTGAAAAATCTTCCGCGCAAAGCTGTCATCTTTCTTACCTACATTTACAATTGCATCCTTCGCCTTTCCTACTTCCCAGTTCTTTGGAAATTTTCTATCATTACTTTAGTTCCGAAACCAGATAAACCTAAACACTTACTCTCTTCATACCGCCCCATAAGTCTTCTTCCCACTTCTTCTAAACTCTTTGAAAAAATTCTTCTTAGCCGCCTATTACCTCTCTTCGAAGAACACGACCTTATTCCGAATCATCAGTTCGGATTCCGACAGAAACACTCAACACTTCAACAATGTCACAGATTAGTTGATGAGATTTCCTCTGCTTTGGAAAGGAAGTGTTATTGCTCCGCAGCATTTTTGGATGTGAGTCAAGCTTTCGACCGTGTCTGGCATGTTGGGCTGCTGTATAAGCTGAAACATGTGATCCCTGACGGTTATTATCGTCTTCTCCGCTCTTACCTGGATGATCGTTTTTTCCAGGTCAGACAGGGCAGTGTCCTCTCTGACGTTCAACCCATAAGAGCTGGTGTCCCACAGGGGAGCATTCTGGGTCCACTTCTCTATGTTGCAAGCACATCCAGCATCCCAACATCGCCTGAGACGGTGTTAGCCACCTACGCCGATGACATAGCAATTTTAGCTACTAATAAATCGGCTGGGGACGCATCCAAATCTCTGCAGGAGCACTTACACCTTCTAGAGGGTTGGTTGCGTCTGTGGAAGGTGAAAATAAATGAGATCAAATCCCTTCATGTTACATTCGCCTTGAGGCGCGGTGACTGCCCAACTGTATGGCTGAATAATGTCCCTCTAAAACATGACAAAGACGTACGATACTTAGGACTCTATCTTGACAGACGACTGACATGGAATAAACATGTTACACAGACTCGACAGAAAATGAAACGGCGATTTGGACTACTCAAAAGACTACTAGACAAGCGATCTCAACTTCACCTCAACCACAAACTGGGTGTCTACAAGACCGTTATCAGGCCTATCTGGACGTATGGCGTTCAGCTCTGGGGTTCAGCTAAGCCCTCACACACAAAAAGAATTCAAGCCATTCAAAATAAAATCCTCCGAACAATCACACAATGCCCTTACTACGTATCAAACATAACATTACATCATGACCTGAACATACCATTCTTACACGAAGTTAGACAACAATTATACACAAATTTGCACAACAAGTTCACGTCACATCCGAATACACTGGTGGAAGCCATGTCGGTCCGGTCCTTGCCGGGCGGGCCTCCTCGGCGACTGAATCGTCGTTGGCCGCGTGACCTCCTGCCTGAGGAGGACCCCTGAGGAGGCGGTGGTATTGACCAGCCGTCTCATCAAGAGACTCAAGTGGTATTTCTGTTTTTCTTTGTGATTATATTTCCTTGTTGTGATATATTTCATAGTTGGAAATTATGTAATAAAGGTGAAAAAAAAAAAAAAAATAAATGACACGGCTAATATGCATCGTACATAAGCTAAAAAAAAAAATTAATTAATTGCTACGCGATACAGTTTAAACATTATTTTGCAAGAATTCCTACGGAAATTTATTTTTCATTTTTGGTCGTATTGATCTAAGTGGAAAACACTTTTTCGATAGGACAGATCCTTTCCAAACGAACAGACGTTTCCTTGATTTATCCAAAAACGGTTAGTCCTATCGAAAAACTGGTTCTAACCAAAAATGTTCCTTATTAAATTAATCGCAAATTAATTAAATGATATAGCCTCAAACAATGAAAAATAAATTTCTGTAGGAAATATTTCAGAGAGAGAGATTGTGGTTTTAGGGCGAAAAACTGCCATGGTTATCATCACCCGAACAAAAAACTAATTATTTACAAAAAAAAAAAAAACATAGGTACACGTACACAAGATATAAACAAAATAAACAATAAAAGTATCCAGATGAATAATAAGATGAGAAAATGAAGAAAAACAACGAAGTAAAGTGAAAGCTAAAGGACACTTTCCAGACAGAATTAAAGACATCACCATGAACTACAGCTTATGGAAGAGATGAGATGCCTTAAAGAAGGCGACCAGCCAATCTATGGCAGCACCGTCATCATCCAGAGCTTCAAACAAATTCCTTGAAATCCTGTGCTGCTCCATGAGGTCCTTATATGACCGGCACTCTTCGATGATATGGCGGACGGTTAGAACCACTCCACAGGCAGCACACTCCGGCGGGTCCTGTCTGTCAAACAGGAAGCCATGAGTGAGGCGGGAAATATTTCAAAATAATGTTTAAATTGTATCGCATAGCAACGAATTATGATATATTTTATTTATTACTTAAGAAATAATTTTGAGAAAAGGGAGGGGGAGAGAGTACAGTTGACTCGCGATAGTCCGACACTTTACAGTCCGACACGCTCGGTAGTCCGATGCCGCGCCGTATGAGTCATCGGTCTAGTCTGTATTGTGATTCACATGATCGTCGTATCTCACGTATCGCCGTTAGTTCCTCGCTGTGTTCAGTAGCAATAACGTGAGTGTGCAGTTGCTCTATTTGTGATATTATTACAGTTAACCCTACGTTTTTTATTATTAAGTGTGATGGCAAGTACAAGTGGAAGCAATAAACGCAAGCATAAAACATTAACTCTTCCTGAAAAATGGGAAATTATTAAGAGGCCTGACCGCAGCGAAACTCCCACGGCTATTTCTCAAGTTTATGGTATAGGGCGACCTACTGTTTATCAAAACATTAAAGGTACATAACAAGAAACGCCTTCTCATGGACATCATTAGCCAACCTGTCGCAGACATCACTGTGCTATTGAAACAATTTAACATCAAGGATGCAATTCTCAACGCAGCTTTTGCACGGCAACAAGTTCAGTCCTCAAATTTAATAATATCTTGGAGAAATGTTTGGCCAGAGAATCCCCTCCTCCCAAAAAAAGACAACGGGAATCAACGGGAAGACGAAACATATCAAGTCACAAACAATGTTGTGGAGGATACACTGACACTTTGCGATGATATAAATACTCCACAAGAATCATAGGAAGAATTAAGAAGATGGGTCTTAGACGACAACCTGGGCGCTGACTTAATGGGTGAAGGGATAGTGCAAGAAGTAACATCTGATACACAAGACGACATAATCGAGGAGGCCGTGGAGACGAAATATACAGTCACTTGTGATGAAGCTATGTCGGCTGCTAACACTTTAATACGCTGGTGCGAGGAACGTGAGCTTGACGTGAACAATGTGTTGATTTTAAAAGACAAGAAAGAAGAAAAGGCTATGACTGATTGTATGCGTAAAAAGAAACAGAAGACCATCACAGATTTTTTTTATCAATTTTCCAAACTTATACACTGCAAATTCAATTAAATAGAGCCAACCTTTGGTAATCCGACAACCCCGCGGTCCCGTAGTGTCGGACTATCGCGAGCCAACTGTATCTATAAGCGTGGTTGGTATAAGAAAGTCCTGCAATGGCCACGTCAAAATTCGTTTCGTAAAATAGTTAACATCTGAATATTAACCAATAAAAAAATGGTTTAGCAATTATGTCCCTCTTCATTTCATAGATATTACATTATACTTACTGAGTGTAATTTCAAAAAAAGTGAAGACTTTCAAAGAGAAGGACTATAATATTTAGTTGAATTTATGAATTTATAATGTGAGAGTTGTGGACGAGGCAGACAGCAGTATATGTATAACAGTAGAAGAGAGCTTTATAAGGGGCTTTATAAGGAGCTTTATAAGGGACTTTATCTCTATTGAAGAGTTAACTAGAGTTGAGTGGGCCTGCTCGGCCTCCATTCAACTGACTCAATCCTAAAGATCCCATTATTAAAAAGCAAGGATTTTAAGTTGCCTTCAGCCTATGAGGTCTCTAGAAGCTAATGTTTACAAGTTCAATAAATATTATTCTGAGATAATTAAGTTCAAAGCTCAGCATCAGTAAATTGAAAGAAAACATCATTCTTTTATGTTTTGTTCGTAATGATTAATAGAGTTGACAGTATCTTTTCAATGTAGAAGGGAATCGGGGTTCTGTCGTGTAAAAGAAAATGCAGAATTTGGCCAACGTTTCGAAAACTATTTATTTTCTTCTTCAGGGCCTTATAATGACTTGAGTGGATGTGTGTGGTGAAGATGTTGTGAGTTTGTTTCCAGAGTAGTAAGTGCTGCAGGACACAAACTCAAAACACCTTCACCACACACATCCACTCAAGTCATTATAAGGCCCTGAAGAAGAAAGTAAGTAGTTTTCGGAACGTTGGCCGAATTTTGCATTTTCTTTCACACGACAGAACTTCGATTCCTTTCTACATTTTACGCTTTACTTCCCCAGCTATACGGAGTATAGGGAAATGCGTGAATTCTATGCGAAATTTACAACGAAATTTCATTTTTTTTTTTTTTTTTTGGGTGCCTCTTGTTGTTGGACAACATCACCCTGTCGTATGTCGAGAGAGCTCGGAATCAAGGAAGGTTAGGTTTATAAACTTCATTATAATCAATATGAGGCTGTGTCTGGCTGAGACCATCGGTCGACCAATCTGAAACTATCGGATGTCCCCAGGTATGATCCGGTCCCACGGATCAACTCCACCCTGGACTGGTCGTACAGCGGGCATTCAAAGACTATTGTTCAGTTGTCTCGATGCCGCCACACGAACAGTTCGGGTTGTTCTCCCTCTTAAAGAAGAAGAGCTTGGAGTTAAAATCTCCATGACCTGATAATATCTGGGACATCCAGTGATCAGGTTGTACCCATGTTTAGTCAAGGCGTACCCGGCCGTCCGGGAAGTATGCATAAGTCGATCGGTTTGTGTGTTGATGAACACGATAACTCCCGACAGAATGAATGTATCGACGTGAAATTTTATATGTGCGACCAAAAGCCCATAAGGACAATACGTATGGATATTTAACTAAATCGGCCAAAGGGAAGAGGAGGATCAACGGGAGCCTTAACTCAAAAACTCTCAAAACTGCCGTTGTAATGAATATATCGACACAAAATATTTTCTTTTATGAATTCATAACTCCATAAGGAAGACACTTTGATGATTAATTTTGTAGGGAAGGAGGGGTTCAACAAAAAGAAACAATAACTGCCGATTTAATGAATTTATTGACATATAATTTAGCCTGAGGATTTAGGAGCCCATATGTAAGTCAACTGTTGAATATTAGCGCGAACGTTTGACAGGTTTTGGAGAGGGATCGAAAAATTATTTGAATAATTCGTTCTGGATAAGTACACTGTCGGTGATCGACGACCTTTTACTTTGTAATCATGCGAATTGCTCGGAGTTGAAATCCAAGTTCGAATTTTCAATGGAATTTTACGTTTCAAGATCCGCGATGATGTCTGTGTGATTGGATCTTCATATCTTAGATCCGATTAGATGTTGGCCCAAATCACGCAAAAAATAAGAACACTTTACTTGGGTGCCATTTTACACCGCTTATAAATGTCCTAATCAAAACACGTTTTGCATAAAAGTGATAGAGAAAACTAAAGCACTCCCTGTCTTCGAAATACATGCCGAAAAACGTCTCAAAATGAGAGATTGAAACACGTTTTTCATAATTGATTTACGTGAAAACGGTTACTTCTTTCGAAAAATTGATTCCCATCAAGTGTTATTTATTAAATCAGCAGAGACCTGCTTCTCAATGAAGACCTTATTGCTACCAAATCCATAGTTGATAATTCAACCCATATATTACAAAATCAAATAGATTTGATGTTGTAATATATGTTTAAATATTTGAAATCTATTTGATATCTGAAATGTGTGAATGTGGGTTGCTTTATCAACTATGGATTTGGTAGCAATGACGTCTTCATTAATAAGCAGGTCTCTGTATCTGCTTATCCCGTCCTATTTCCTTATACTGATGAATATATAACTTGCTTACAGAATGAAGCCTTGAAGAAGGCACACTCAGTGGCGAAAGCTTGGCAAAAATTCTACGAGTTTGATTTATCGACCACAAGCCTGACATCGTCGGTCAATCCTACCCAAGATTGACATTTTTTAATGTTTCTTACTCGTTACAAATAATTTAGTATACATTTGGGAAATTTGAGAAGAAGAAGAAGAAGAGTACAGTCTCAAGTCGCATTTACAGAGGTACAATTATACAATAAGGTTCCTTAACCATTACCCTTATACACTAAATATAAATCAAAAATAATCAGTTGAATTAAAAACAATGCTACAGCTTAAGAGTAAATTTTAAAAAAAACGAGAAAAAAAAGAGAAAAAAGAAAAAAATACAGTGTAACTGAAATGAATAGAAAATAAATTAATAACCCTTCAAAAACAGAGATTATAATTTAAAATCGTGAACGGATATTTTTGTGTTTCCCTCCCTGACTATTCACTATTTTCTTTACCAAAACGTTTTGATGTGTCACACTTACGTAAAAAGTGTTTACTGAAAATTATGTAGTCCAGTAGGAGCTCAACATTTAGGTCTACATGGATTTGGAGGATGGAGGTGTCCCTCGAGTAGGTACCAAGGCATTTGTTTTGGGCCACTTGAAGAGGCTAACACAACAGGGCTAAGAACCACCTCGCAAATACCAGCTTTTGAAACAAAAAAAACCGCTTTGGAATCAGTTGAGCCGTCTTGGAGCTACGATGCCACACACACATACAAAGGCTTCAAACTTATAACATCCCTCCTTTTGCGTCGGTGGTTAGTAAATAATTAATTGTATATCCGATGATTATCATTATGGAATGTTTGGAATACAAGTATATAATAAACATACGATACTTTGTGTAAAACTATAAACTTTGTGTAAAGAAAATCACGAGTATATTACCGTCAATGTATCTTCCCATTTCGAGAATGCTCAAGCTATGGAAACCTTTATTTAAGCCATTGGTTGTCAAATTGTGGGGCTCTCCCCACAGAAAACAGAGGGCTTTATTTGTTATAAAACGTTAATAAAATTTTTAGGAGAATATAAAAATACTGAAGAGTAATAAATTAAAAGAACTCTTTTTAGAGAAAGTATGACAGCAATGATTAATCTCCAGTTGATTAACAAAAAACGTTTGGTCGCAAAAAAAGAACAGTAGAAATGAAATACAATATTTAAGTCCATTTGTTGTGTATTTAATTCCATAGAAAGACATATTTAATTATTTAAAACATTCAAATGACCTGTTTAGTAATGAAAATAAAATGAGGTATCGTTTTATTCTCCATTATATTTTTATAAATTACCTTTTATTTATATAATGTACATGAAAAAAGTTATTTTTACTTTATTATACCATTAGTATTATATATATTGTTTTTTGTGTACCGAAGCATCCAATGCTCTATGCCTTCCCTGTTAGCTCAACTGTGGGAGTCCTTCTGCTACCCAGGTTTAGTTACATAAGGTCTTAACGAGTATCCGATTCGTACAGGTTCGGGACCATCGCTTAACGTCCCATCCGAAGGACGGCTTGCTCAAGTTTTTCTTTTTTACCTCCCAGATAAAATAAACTAAGCATCTTTTCATTAACCATATACATTGTGAGCGCTATGAACTTGAAATTTGAAAATGACAATGCCACATCTACTTACAAACTTAGATTTGATTATATTTTGACCGGATTCCGACGAAAAATAAGACAACATCGGGGCCTAAGTACATTCTACAAAATACTACTAATATTTATGACAAGCAAAAATTTCTTGGAATAAAAATTGTAGAAAAAAAACTGAAAGACCCATTTTATATAAAATACGATTTTTCGAAGGTCGTTTTGAAACTCATTTTCTTAGACGTTTGCCTAATTTACGCGAAAACGAATAGTCTTATCGAAAAAATTATTTTTCAAAATAAATTCTTTATTAAATCCCAACAAGAGTTGTGACTCAGATGGTGGACAGGAATAACTCGTCTGTCCCCATCCATGATATTTTAAATTGTTAATGTTTGTTGTAGATTTTTATTTATTTATTTTTATTATTTAGTTTATTCAAATTTTTTTTTTTTATCAGACTGCCTGATGATGAGGGAAACCTCGAAAGCCGGCTAGCTATTACTTTAATAAAAATCTGTGAGAGGTCAGACTACCTTATATTTGACATCCTGCGATACAAGCAAGTATCTTTGCCGCATGCTACGATTGTTGTTGTCGGGACACATGCTTCACCATTCAACATGTTTCAACGTGTCGAACAATGTCGTCTTAATTCAACAGTCAGCGGATCGATGCGGCTTGTATCATGTTTCACGTAGTGAACTATTAAGAAAACTAGTTTTTTGATGATTATCATAATTCACCGCTGTTGTGGAATAATAAAATTAGTGATTATAAAGACATCAGGAAATGCTTGCATCAGATAATCGAAACAGATACATAAGTGATGCATAGCTATCCCTCGTAGCCAAATATCTCGATGTTACTTTTCTTTTCAAAAAATATATTTATATTTTGAATATTTACAATTAGTATAAACTGTAAGTAAATTTGAGGAATGACTTTATACATTGAATAAAAAAAATATATATATATATACAACGATAGCATATGATTATGTACAAAATAATAGGTAAAAAAAAAAATATATATATATAGGTATATAAATAATAAAATAATAATGGTCTCTCCAATTTAAATAACAATAAACATAAACATAAAGCAATAATAATAAAGATAAAATAAAATCAACATGAAAGTCCTTTAACTCGAAACCCCTCGAAACGCCCCTCTCTGTCATCCCCATCCCTCCAACTTAATGGGGGCAGGGGAGACCGCGGGGGCTCGAGTGATCCCCCCTGCCTTCTCGCCCCGCCAATCACTGTCGAGCAGTGGAGGCAGGCCAAGAAGGAAAGGAGAGTTGAAGGTAAGAGGAGGACATGAGGGGAGAAGCTGGTCATCACCGGCACTCCCAAAATATTGTTGCTAGATTACAGTAGCAGGTCTCTCGGCCAGCGCCGCCTCTTGACATGTCAAGAAAGGTTAGAGTGGAATTTGGAGAAGCGGGACTTGATGAGGTCAATAACATAGGGGATTTTAAGACCATTATGGAGGGTAAGGTTGGACACATAGAAGAGTGCATCGACAATTGTTCTTAGGACTTTGGATTGGAAGGACTGGATACGCTTGATGTTAGATGGTTTATCCAATGTTACTAACATCCTCACATGAGGTGGCATTGTCTCATGAAAGTTGATATCATATTTAATAGGTGAGACTTTCTCAAGCAAGTACTCAAATTTTTTTTTGCTCAATCGTGTGAAATTTCGAAATAAAGCTTGATCGTCAGCAACCAATTTCTTGTGAAAAACCTTCTGAGCTTCTTGACCACCAACATTCTTCTTTCACTTCTCCACCACTGCTTTCTTCTTTTTTTCTACGATCCAAAGCCATATATTCCAAACATGCAGCTGCCACGACTGTTTGTACAGACATGATGCACTAAACTGAAGGGTACCATCTAAAGTATGAATATTGATATCTAATTTCAATAAAATCAATTTTAGTGAAGGCCCCCCTGCATACATATGTAGGACACAACCTTCGATTTCGACCACGGGCCGAATAATTTCGCATCTGTTTGTGTGTGTGTTTGTGATTAGAATTTTGTGAGCACTCAACTCAAAACGATTATTGCAATGAATTTGAATTAAGTCACATGTTCTAACTTAGATCTGATTAGATTTTGGCCAAAATCGGATGAAAATTTAGATAACTTTACTTCGGGACCTAAGTTCATTTTACAGGATACAGCTTATATTTAAGTAATAATCAAACCTCTTTATATAAACATTGTAGAGAATAGAGAATACTAGAGCACATTTTGTATTAAATACATTTTTTGGGGTTGCCCGTTTTGCTAGATACATGAAGAACCACCCTAAAATGACGTATTAAAACACTTTTTTTTATGTTTGCTTGAATTACGCGAACATCATTTGTCTTGTTGAAACATTGTTTCTTACAAAAAAATATTCATAATTACATGAGATTTGTGAGAGGACTAACATGACCAAATATATAGTACTCCAATGAATGTACAATAAATTTTTGCAGGAAATTAGTTCAAAAACATTTTCAAATTGTAACGTATGACAACGCATTTTAAAATATATACATTATTTATTACAGTAGTTTTATTTATTAAGAAGGATTAAAAATAAAACATATGTTAGTGAGTTATTTTGACTCATGCCCGGGCTTTAACTGCAAGGTCATATCGTCTACTCTACAGAGGGTGTACTAAATTTTGCCTACCTAGGTTTTTTTTTTTTTTCTCTTTAAGGCATTTCGACCACGAGGGTCATGGATGCCTGATGGATGCAGGTCTGTGGGGATCCTAGCGGGCTAATTTGGATAGGCGCAGATTAATAATAATACAGAAGATATGTACAGAATAGAAAGGCTATGTGATGAAGATAATTTTGTTTTATAATTTAGATAAGAGATTTGTGAATTGTAAGAAATTAAATAGTTGGGTAATTTGGAAGCTATTATTGGACAGAATTTCGGAAATATCCACCGCAAGGTTGCAATTTTCACGCTGGGGACTATATGCCATGCATTCAGTTAGAATGTGTCTGACAGTCTGACCCCGCAGCACTGACACAGAGGAGGGGGTTCCCGAGCCATCAGATATCCATGGGTCAGCCTCGTGTGCCCTGTACGTTTATTCAACTACCTAGGTTTATTTAACTATGATAGGGATCTTTAACGAGTACATGACATTGTACAGCCTCGGAGCCATCGCTTAACGTCTCATCCGAAGGACGGTGTGCTCTAGGTTTTTTCTCTTCTCAGATAAAAAAAAACTTAAGGGCCCTCGGCCGGGACAGAAGGCAATCATGATTCCTCTGAGCTACTTCTGTCAAATTCATTTCATATATGTAAATCACTATTAGAACTACGCTGTACAATACATGACTTTCTTACAACTAATAATGTATGTCCGAAATTAATTTACGAGGGGAGAGAGAATGATTTGTAAAAACGTGCTTGGTATAAAAATGTCCTGTAATTGCCACATCCCATATACTTTATAGTTTTAATGACAAAGATCATTATCTGGATGTGGCCCAAGATATCTTAAGGCTATGAGGCTATGATATCAAATAACTAGACTCCTCTGTATATGTAATATGGCTGCCTATACCTCCCCGCCCTTACTGAGGTTGCACAGAGCTCTTATCGGCACCTCCTCTCTCCCTTATGTATGAACATGTATAAAAACACTATCTATATACAGGTTTACGATTTATTGCCACTCACGAGGGTCGGAATTTTTTAGATGGTAAGTATTTTTCAATTTTCTTAGGTACTCTATTTTCCAATAGAAGATTTTATGTTCCTAAAAGTTTTTCATTTTTCATTACCTATTATCTTTGATGTTAATTTTCTCAGAAACTTCTTATATGAAAACCAAATTAACAAAAAAAAAAAAAAAAAAAAAAAAAAAAAAAAGTACTCGGTAAATCACCGGCAATGTAGGTACATCCCCAGCATGAATTCATCATTTTTTGGGTGGAGGGGGGGTCGGAAAGAACCTTGAGCACGCCATTCTTCGTATGGTCCCGAGCCTCTACGATATCATGTATTTGTTAAAAAAAACACCTACTCTAAGTGAATAAACCTGGGTTTGCACGATTTAGGACTCCCACAATAGAATCGGACTCATATACCAGAGTGACGAAAGAGCGCTCTGGTAATAACTCATATGACCTCGTAGTTAAAGCCCGATCATGAGTCACAATAACTAATTAAGACGTATACGTATATATAAACGAATACTCTCTTTGTTAATCTATATTAATAAAGCTAAAACGGAGGTTGTTTGTTTGTTTGTTTGTTCCAGCATCACGCTCAAACGGATTTTTATGAAACTTCACATGTAGCATCCTTGTGAGCCCGATTGAATAATAGGCTATGTGGCGTCCCAAAATTTTCAACGGGAGGGGCCTAAGTATGAATATAGTGCTAGCTCATTAACTAATGGTCGAATTTTCACGAAATTTCATATGTAGTATTCTTAAAGTCCAAATAGAAAAATAGAGTGGGTGACGTCACAACACAATTATGAACGGGAGGGGGAGTTGTGGGGGGGGGGCCTGAGTATAAATATAGTGCTAGTATACTTATAAAATGAAAAATAATATCTGATGATGAACAGGACTTTACCAACCACGGTTTTACAGATCCCCTCTACTCCTCCTCTCAAATTAATTTCAGAGTTGCATTACTGGGTATAAAAAAAGTCACCCTCAGAAGTACTCTGCAATGGTACAAAGAAAACCACTGATTCCATCACAATACTTTCTTATACTCACTAATACATGCATACAAAATAGAGGGATCTGTAAAATTGCGGTTGATATAAGAAAGTGTTGTTATGGTTACATTATATATTTTTGTCTAATACATTTTTCCAACTTATGATAAGTCCGTTACGTTAAACATACATGGACATCGACTTATATATAAGAATATAATACTTAGGATGTGAGCGGTTCGTTTATGACGCTATGTGTCAGAGCTAAAAACATACCCATTAATTTTGGAGTACATTTAAAGGAAAGTTAGTAGGAGATAGGAGCCTAGCTGTCCACCCTCCGATCATTAATCATTGCTTTTAGATTAATCGGAGAAGATGATACCAAACCAAGTCCTCTATCTTTGTGCTTACTAGGAAGGCCTCTGTCACTTAATCGCATTATAGCATTATTTCTGCAAAGTTGTGAGAAATAAAATATATATTTTTTAAGGGTGTTTATAAGGGTACAACTATAAATATAGTTATTGTTGTTAGATTTGTTGCTACAACCCACTTAGTGATTCAAGGCCTCCTCCAATCAGTGTTTTGTGCAGCTGCTATCCAGTGTCGGACTCTAAGCAGGCCCTTCGCATCATTCGCCACACCTCCCGCTTATTGGGTCATATAGTCTACAGAGGATCTTTCTTTCAATTACCAGAAAATTTTGTTTATCTGACTATACAACATCATTTTTTTTAAAGGAGCGACTCCTGATGTGATGCCTCAGGCCGAAGAAGCTCCTGGGAGCCGAGGTATACAAACTCATGCTCTTTCTTGAAGATGTACCCAAGTAAGTCACCACTTGCTCCGGTGGCTCGACCTCTTGCCCTGAATCCATGTACTTGGTGTTGGCTTCGTTGATGACAAGTCCCAGCCTCCTCTTTGTTGTCTCGGAAAGACCTTCTTTAATGTCAATATCATTTGCGTATGCTAGGAGCCGTACTCTCCTGTTGAAAATGATTCAATTTGTCTGAATGCCTGATTTCCTTACTGCTTTCTCCAGGACGAGATTGTAGCTTAGAGCAGGCTAAGGAATCCCCCTGCCTCGACTTGTATGCCTACCAACGTCAGCTTTGAAAGATAGATCAGCTTTCTCGGGATGTTGAGGTTCTCCATAGCCCTGGACGCTGTAGCCTGTCAACACTATCTTAGGCAGCCTTAAAATCTTTGAAGAGATGGCAGGTCCAGACCATTTTCACCGGCATATAAAAGAAATACTCTCTACAGTAGAATATCTGACTACTTAGAACCTTAAAATAATCAAATTTTGATAACACACAGTGAAAGTTCTTATGGATATATACCGGGTGATTCATTTAACCTGAAAAACAAGAATAAATCGAAAAATAAGCTTTATCGAAAAAAATTGTTCAAACAAGAGTTGCAGGATTTATACATATATATAATGGTAATACGAAATTTAACCTCGAGTGGCGTTTTCAGGGTCAATCAAGGGTAACTTCGATTTTTTCAATGTAAACCCATAGTTTTAATTGCATAATTTCATTCTATGTGAAAAAATACGTATCTTTTGTAGGAAAAGTTTTGTTTGAAAATGTCAATTTTTTATGGTTTTGAGAATTTAAAAACACAAATTTGATGCACAAAGAAATAAGCATAGATTAAATTAAAATGAGTGTTATTGTAACAAAGAATCAATATTTTACACAAAATTTTGAAAACAAATTTTAATTGAATAATTTCACACCACTTATCAACAATTAATTATCATCTTAATAAATGGAGGGCGCCGGTAGCTCAGTGGTATGCGTGCTTGACTTCTGAGCTCCAGATCGTGGGTTCGTAACCCGACCGAGGCCCTTAGTTTATTTTATCTGGGAGGACCCCTACCCTAGATGAATAAAAATTTAGGGTAGGCAAAATTTAGGACTCCCACAGTAGAGTCGGGCTCATGTCCACCAGAGTGACGAAAGAGCACTCTGGTAGTAGGCGATATGACCTCGTAGTTAAAGCCCGGGCATGAGTCATAAAACCTAACCTAACCTAACCTCTTAATAAATGTTCAAAATGTCCCTGAACTTCAATACATTTTTCAACACATGTAATGAAACATTGCACCGTCCTTAATAAAGTTTTTTTTGTCAATTTCTCGACGTGCATTTCTGATTCTCTCTTTCATATTTTCAGTTGTAGTTGGCACATTTTTGTATACTTGTTCTTTTAAATATCCCCATAGAAAAAAATCTGGCGAAGTTAAGTCCGGTGACCTAGCTGGCCAGTTTTTTTCGATAAAGCTTATTTTTCGATTTATCCTTGTTTTTCAGGTTAAATGAATCACCCGGTGTATGGTATAAAATCGATTAGACTAACTTTTAAACCTTAATTAAAATTGTGGCCGTAATAACCATTTCCGATAGATAAATGTTTTAAATGTATCACTGAATAAATAGAAAGAATCTGGGATCTGTTGAAAAAGCAAAAAAAAGGGCGCTAAAGATAAATGGTTTGACCCCTCCGTAATTGCACTCTTGTTTCTTCAATACACCCCCTTGTCAGTTCCTATTCCGCAGAAGGGATTCCCTCTTTTTACTTCCGCAGTTATACGAAGTATAGGAGAAGGTACGTATTCTGTCAGAATATCGTTGTTCAGTTTTCACCGAAGTTTTCCGACCCTCTGATTCCAAAAAAGAAAAACAAATCTGTCTGTACGTCGGTGAATACGATAACTCCCGATAGAATGAATGTATCGACACGAAATTTTATATGTGTATCCAGAGCTTCATAAGAACGACAACTATTAATTTTCAGCTTAATCGGTCAAAGGAAAAGAGGAATCAAAGGGGGCTTAACTCAAAAACTCCAATAACTGCCGATGTAATAAATGAAAACTGACATTATTGCATAGATATTGTGAAATAATTCAAATGAATTTGAATGAAATAAAACTCGTTTATTTGTGGTATTGTCTAATTTCACAGAATATATATACATGGGAGTACTTTCGGTATTTCTACCATCCTCAGCCAAGAGTGTAAGACTGACAGTCTTATCTCTTACACCTTTGGCTGAGGATGGTAGAAATACCGAAAGTACTCCCATGTATATACATATTTTCTGTGAAATTAGGTAATACCACAAATAAACGAGTTTTATTTCGATCAAATTCAGCTGTAATAAATGTTTCTACATGAAATTTCCTGTTTAAATTCAAAAACTCATGAGGGTAGCACCTATTAATAATCAGAAAAATCGGCAGAAGGAAAAGGGAAAAACTTAAGAGTGGGGAGGATTGACTCAAAACCTGAATTTGACACAAAATTTAGTATGAGGAATCAGAAGCTCTTTTATAAGTCAACTATTGTATTTTAGTCCAAACAGTCGATTGGTTTTGGAGGTTGTGCGAGAACGGGTATAAAAAAGTATATGACATATGTTTGTAGTTTTACCATCTGAAGAATGGAAATCTATCTTCACGTTTCCACAGTAAATCCGCCCTTTATACCCCAGAGACGTCATAAATGGACGTGAAAAGAAAAACACGTAGCAAGGATTCTGGTATGCTCCACGTTATGGCTACTGCTTACTCGTTCACTCGTGGCAGTCAGTCCTTTTCAAGACTAGAAGTGGTGATATTTTAGAGTAATTTAGGAAATGTTCGTCCTCTCTTTCAACAGTATCAGAAATTTAAGATAAAAATGGTGAATCACCGTCAAAGTACGAACCGAGCGCGAATTAAATAAGAAAAAATATATTTTATCAACTAGTTTCGGCAATTATCAGCCAATGAATGTTAACATACATAAACCAAAAAATATTTTTTTTACTATCACTATACAAAAATAATGGACTTAATTTCCGCCCACTGAAATCTGAAAATGTACATCACGAATGTGGTCCTAAGACCTTCGAAGCTGAATTCAAACCACCTCCAAAACAGTCAATACGGTTATACCCACATAATAATTCTGTGACTTCACTAAAACTCCTTACTTACTTACTTACTCCGTTGGCGACGAACCCTGAAGATCCTTAGCCGCCTACCATGTCAACTCATAGGTGCTCCTGAATCCTCACACTAAATTTTGTGTTTTGTTTTTGAGTTGAGCCCATATCCCTGAAACCTCGCCCCTTCCCTTTGGCCAATATCACTAAAATTTGTCAGATTATGTCCTCATTGGGTTTTAAAAAGCAAGCTGAGAGGAATGTGAAGTTTCGTTAACCCATTTAGTGACCAAACGATAGATTATTTTTTTCCTTTTACTCTCTACTTGAAAGGAAAAATTAAAAAAAAAAAAAAAAAAAAAAAAAATCGGGCACACGAAAGGGCTAAAAAATGGTCTGCAGCTAAAGTTGTGGGCACTCTGATTGTTTGATTTGGGTTTACATGAATATTTTGTGTTTGTAGGGCATTTTAGAAATTAACAACAAAACAATAATACATTCTAAAGTTTTATTCAATTTTCAACAAACTTACAAATATAATGTGGTAAATAATATTGAGTTTCATCAAGACAAATCCAAACAAATTCAGAGTAGTTTTCATCTTGGATTTTTTACTGTCATTGTGATCCCAAATGACAGTTGCCTGAAAAAATTGGCAAATGTACTGTGTGGCCTCGATCGATACGTTATTTGAGAAAGTTAATGAATATTTTTTATCCATAAAATTTAAGATTCCATAAATTAGCCCACAGGAGGTACAAAAAAGAGGGATTTTACAAGGCAAATCTTTTTAATTCACAGTACTTTTTTTATTGCATTTTTTTTTTCCAATTTTTTACCCTTTTATTTCACCAACCGCTGAGGGCCCTTTTAGTAATTTTTGTTTATTAAAATCCATCGTTCTAAGGGGTAGTATTGCAGTACCGAAATGCAATTACACTAGGTTAATTCTATGGTCACAGGGAATAAGTTGTCAAGTCGTAAAATGGTCTGAGATGATCTCCCAAAGAAGTTGGGAGCTCAGAACTCTAATACTTTCGGAATTATAAAGATGTGGGTTTCTTGGTATCTCGTAAAATTGTGTATGTTCTCGATTAAATCAACTTAATCTACTTCTTTGAGGAATCATTCACAAGATAACTGTATTTAACCATTTATTCACTATGGCAGACTATTCCAAGTGAAGAGGGCGTTTTCTGTTAAATCAATTTTAGAGATGCATCATTCATGAGTATTACTAAAAGTTTTATGGTCAATAATAAGGTAAGTGATGGAGAATTATTAGGTAACTAAGGGAAAATCCAAGAAAGGATTTTCATTTTCATTCACTCCTATAGATTAATAATGATGCAAACATAATTTACTTATTCCAAAAACTGGATATACACGATTAATGCAAAAGTAAAAAAGTGCTGACCTGAAACGTTACGAATTTAGACTTACCAATTTATTCCCTGTAACCACAGAGTTAGTTAGTTACCTTAGGATAACCCAGGATTAAGGTCAGATCTCCTCAGGTATTAGTTTGTTAAAAATGTCCCCACTTTTTTCTTATTGAAAATTGTTGAGATTTTCCATATTACTTTGCCAGCTATACAAAGTTTAGAGTTAGTTATGTAATCGGTATTACCTCGTCCAATATTTTCAGTTCACCTCCTGAGGTGAAATGTGTCAAAAAATTGGTAAAATCATGTCCCTGGTATTCCTGGGTATAAGAAAGTGACTCTCAGAATTACGCTGTACAATGAAAACAAAGAAAACAGCTTTGGTCAACACATTACTTTCATACACCCAGCAAAGTCAGTATGAAAATGAGGCCCCAGGGAAGTGTCCCGTGCCGGGCCAAATGAAAAGACTCAAATAATCTTTATTGGAGAATCTACTTCAGTTTGTCAGACTGAATGGGGTCTTCTCAGTCAGGAGGAAGTGAAAACCGGATATTGTTGAAAAGAATTGAGGAGACTCAAAATGGGATTTTTAAATTGTGTTGTAACATGGCAACACGACACTTCCCTTCATCGATTCCCCAAGTTCAACAAACAGGAAACAACTCTTTTATTGTTGTGATGGATGTGTTCGTACTGCGAAGTTAGCAGAAAAGGGGAAGGGAGAATTCCTTATAAGTAGAGCCCGCATTTAGTGCAGAAAAAAAATTTTAAAACTTGCAAAAATGTGTAACAAAAAATAAAATCCTGCCATTAACTGTTTTTTTGCGAAAAAAATTAAGTAACTTTTTTTCAGTATAAAATTGGGTAGGATTAAAAAAAAAAATCTTAAAAATAAAAAGCTTAAAGGAATTTATTTATACAATTTATAAAAAATATTTACTGAATACACAAGTTTTTTTTTATCTCCATGTTTTAATTACAAAAGCATATATGTATACAGGGGCATAGCCAGGATTTAGAGCCGGGGGGGTATAGACTCCCGGGGGCACAGCCCGCAGTTTCCGTGGTTAGCGTTGCCGACTTTTTGTTATTAATTTGGGAGACTCGGACCTCTAGAAGCTCCCCCTGAGATAACCACTGACTGTAATACTTAAGTTGACTTTACATGAGCAGCAAAAATGCAAAGCGCAGCAGCAGCAAATGCACGCTGTGGTTTCTGGGCTTTTAGAATTAAATGATTCACATCCAATAGCGTGCATTTGCTGCTGCTGCGCTTTGCATCTTTACTGCGCATGTAAAATCAGCTTTATGAGTATAAAGTATAACATAAATGACGATTTTGAGTGAGTAAATGAAATGATCGAATTCATATATATTTAAATAAATGTAATATGACTTGTTTTGTACATGTACATTTATGTAACAGCAGATTGCTGATTTAGGCATCAGAAGCACGGGAAATTTGAAGATCCTATTGGATACTTGCAAGCAATCCATTTTTAATAAAAACAATTTTTTTAGTCTATTTAATTTGTATCTTGGTTTTTTGCTCTGGCCAGGGGGGGCACACGACCCTATATAAATTTTTGATTAAAAAAATATTAGAGATATGTAAAACACAAAATAGTTCACGTTATTCGAGGCCGAGAATTTGACTTCCCTTGAAACAATCATGGATTTTGGTTCTTACAAATACATACTCGTAAATAATAAATATCAAAAAACTGATCGGCATGGCAATGGGATCTTTGCTCTCCTTAAAAATTTCTGAAAATGGATGGAACTGGTTTTGAAGCTCCAGGCCTTGTGTATTCAAGTCAACTTACTCGTCAAACAACATCCAAACTGAGTTTGTGGAACAAGTCTGTAAGTGGTACACTATGGCTTCTTATTGGTATGCAGTGGTTCAAGTTAAGTGTAAGTTTCCCTATTACAGTACATCGTACCAACTTGAGTCACGTATAGATCCTGAGGGATGGTTTCAACTCATCCCTTAACTCCCATCAATGATCCTTCCATAAAAATAGTGGGGTGTTTCTAGGAATTTTTCAAAGGGAATGAATGGTAATAATGTTACAACTTGTTACACTGAAGTTGAATACTTAAAGTTTTATTACTATAATAATTTTAAATCTTCCTTCCTTCTCTTCACTTTCTTTCTAAATCATTCTTGACTTATTACTTAATAATAAAAAAAGTATACAAGGAACACTTTTTAAACAAAAGAAATAACACATATCAAATTTTATGTAACACGATCAAAACAAAAAAAAAAATTGTGTGTGCTTGGAACTAATGCCAGAAGTGAAACTTCTTTCCCGATTTTTAATTTTTTTGTTTTTTCATCCATAATCATTTTTTTGTTGTATGAGATTTCTCAAATAACTCAACGTATGTATATATAGTGTAGAGTCCGTTACATAGTAAATAAATTAAAGAAGACAGCGAATATATTAGTGATGTAACTGTAAACAGTAATCAGTAATAATAAATATAATAGAAAATAACATGGGATATAACTCGTATAAGAAGAAAATAAATTATTGTATCCATTTTAAAAAAAAGCACTTGTTTCGTAACATTTCCCAGCCATGTAGTTATAAAGCATGAACAGGTTTGGTCATTTTTATGATACACCTCAAATATATTTGGGCCATATCTTATTTTTTGTACAAGTTACAGCAAATGCAATATTTTTGTAGGTCTATACTGTAAGTTATATTCTTTATAGGAAATTTAATTTAATCCCCCCCCCCCCCCCCCCCCCCCCCCGACACTCTGAATTCTGCAAAGAATTCAATATTTAAAAGGAATTTTAATAATAACATTTTAAATAATCTTGCCACAGCTGATCTGGATCGGGTGAAAACTAAAGAATGTCGCATACTGTGAATTATGTAATTTATTAATGTCAAAAAATATTAAAAATATTTTATAAATTTTTAGGATTTGTTCAAAATTAAATTTTTTTCTAAATGTATTTTGTTTCATCCTGTTTTTATGCTAGTTTTTCAAATATTTTTCTTATTAATATATATTTTCCGCAGCTTTATTATTTTTTAAATTTATTTTGTGGTATAATATAGGTCACCCACAATAGAGTCAGGCTCATGTCCACCAGAGCGACGTAAGAGCGCTCTGGTAGAAGACAATATGAGTTCATAGCTAATGCCCGTCCATGAGACACAATAATTAAGGTTTCGGTATTACACCATCGTCAGGTTTAGTTGTAAATATACTAACACGTTATAACTAAACCTGATGAAGTTGTAATGGTGAAACCGGTAGTTTTTGTGTAAATGTTTTTTGTGGAATAAACAATATTTCAAAAAATAATTTTGCCTCATTTATACATTACAAGCTCCTACAATATTTGTTTCGTTTCTGAACTTAAACTATGAGATCATATCCGCCTACTAACAGAGCTCTCTGGTGCACATGGGCTTAAATGTTTGTCTGCTCAGGTTTAGTTTCCTAGGATATGAGTCTTTACTGAGTACCTGACATCGTACAGGCTCAGGACCATCGCTTAACGTCCCATTCGAAGGACTGTTCAATTTTTTACCTCCCAGATAAAAACACCTGCATTGAACCCCCGATCTTGTGCACGCTGTTTTCGGCGCTCTCATCTTTCACTGTTGTCCCATAGCAACAAATCGCATATTTAGTAAATGTATTAAATAAATAAATAATAATAATAAATTAAATAAAACTTGTAATTTTATAAAACTTAGTTTATTTCTATGAACCTCCAGTAGTACCAACACCAAACTCTAAAAAATCAACTAAATCAGCTCCATCTCGGTCCAAGAACTTAACATACTAAAGATAGCAAAGATTGGTCTCTCTTAAAAACAAATAATTACATAAAATAACTAAATAAACTAATAATACATTTATTACATCTAAATGTGATATAAATTAATAATTAATAATATAATTATTATATATTTATTTTATACCTCCGTATTGAAAAAAAGATGTAAATGAAACACAATGAATTTAAAATTAATGTGTTGTCGTCCTGTTGTGTTCTTGCTGGGTTAGTCCTGTGTCCTTATTGGTCCTATGTAGCCCTTCACGAGATTTGGCCTACATCCTCTCTGGCGAACGATCTATTGTCTACTGCCAGCTTGTTTCTAGGTTCGGATTCGTTGGCCTGTACTTTCGGACATCTTCGCCACGACATCAATGTCGGCTCATAGCTCTGGTTCCCTGCACTCGTACACATTGTAATTACACTTAGAATATCACAAAATGTAGATACTGAACATTCAGTAACCAATATATATATATATATAAAAAATTGTTTCTTTAAAACAAACAGGCATACAATGAATTAAAACTAATAATATAAATAAAAATATATATAGGTTAGGTTAGGTTTTATGACTCATGCCCGGGCTTTAACTACTAGGTCATATCGCCTACTACCAGAGTGCTCTTTCGTCACTCTGGTGGACATGAGCCCGACTCTACTGTGGGAGTCCTAAATTTTGCCTACCCTTAATTTTTATTCAACTAGGGTAGGGGTCTTTAACGAGTACCTGACATTGTACAGGCTCGGGAAGGATGGCGTGCTTAAGTTTATTTTACCTCCCAGATAAAATAAACTAAGGGCCTCGGTCGGGTTACGAACCCATGACCTTGAGCTCAGAAGTCAAGCACGCATACCACTGAGCTACCAAAAATATATATATAATTCTAAAACTAACATTAATTAAAAGTGCAGTGATCCTTCACACCTTGGAATATCAAATTCGTACATTCATTCATTCAACCGAAAGTTACTGTGTCCACTTTGGCACAGACAATGACATTCATGCATTTTTTTCTTTGTAACTAGTAGATTCGTATATCAGAATTCTAATGACAACTCAATATGAAATGTTTGACCGACCATACAGCTCCCCTCACATTGGTGGGGCATTAAGGAAACATTATTTCTTTCTATTTGCTTTCCTGATTTCGTCCTGGATTTGTTTGCTACAATATCCAGGTTATGATTGGTTCCCTAGCTGAGGTTCAAGAAGATTTCCCTTGATAACCAACTCTTCCCACTTGAATTGTTATTAAAAAATAAAAAATAAATAATACTTGATCATTCGCTACTGTATTTGAGTTGTGTAAATAATGTACCGACATAAAATTTCATATGTGTTGTGATAAATAAATTATGCAAAATTAAAATAATTAAATAAATATACATAGATAACTGAGGGCGCCGGTAGCTCAGTGGTATGCGTGCTTGACTTCTGAGCTCAAGGTCATGGGTTCGTAACCCGACCGAGGCCCTTAGTTTATTTTATCTGGGAGGTAAAATAAACTTAAGCACGCCATCCTTCCCGAGCCTGTACAATGTGAGGTACTCGTTAAAGACCCCTAACCTAGATGAATAAAAATTTAGGTTAGGCAAAATTTAAGACTCCCACAGTACAGTCGGGCTCATGTCCACCAGAGTGACGAAAGAGCGCTCTGGTAGTAGGCGATATGACCTCGTTGTTAAAGCCCGGGCCTGAGTCATAAAACCTAACCTAACCTTTGAAAAATGATCCCTCAAGGTCGTGGGTTCGTAGCCCGACCGAGGCCTTTAGTTTATTTTATCTGGGAGGTAAAATAAACTTGAGCACGTCGTCCTTCGGATGGGACGTTAAGCGATGGTCCCGAGCTTGTACTATGTGCGTCAACTGTCAAAATTTAGGACTCCCACAGTAGAGTCGGGCTCATGTCCAGCAGAGTGACGAAAGAGCGCTCTCGTAGTAGGCGATATGACCTCGTTGTTAAAGCCCGGGCATGAGTCATAAAACCTAACCTAACCTATATAGGTAATTCAAATAATAAATAAATAAATAAACAATAAATTACCACATTTCCTGTAAACATTTTATAACTCTGGTCTTTTACTAACTTTCGATTTCTACAGTAATTTCCGAAAAGGACCCTAAAAAATATCAAAAGTTCAAGACGTGCAATTTTTATGAAATTTTAGTAACTTTAAAAAATTGCAATTAACAAACTTTTCATTTGGATTTCTAAAGAGATTCCATGTTTTTTTTTATTTTTTTTTTGAATAATATTAAATCTAATCCAAAGTTTTTTTAAAATCATCTTACTGGGCCAACAAGGAAAATGAATAGCATAGAATTCACGAGAACAAATAATTGGGTTTATTTTCTTACATCTACATTATAAAATTAAAAACCAAACATTGAAACAAAAATCAAAAGAAAAACTAAATTCTCAAAACGATTTCAATCCTTTTTTTTTTTTGTTTTATATTTTGGCCATTCTTCAAATCAAGGTTATATATTTTTGGGCATATATATTTTGTAATTATAAATAAATAACAGTATCTTCTTTGCGCATCAATTTTACTGTTAATTCACACCTACTTAGTTCACATCTTAAGCCTAAACAACTCTCTGTCCACCTTCACATCTCAACCCAGACCATTGACTCCTCTACACTAATTCAAAGACAGCTGATGGCCGTGTTTTATTTTCTACTCGTTTGTTTTAAAAGAAAATGCATTCATATTATTTATTTACTAATTCAGTTGCTTCTTGGATTTTATAGAAAAATAAATATAATTAAGTTTTTAATATTAATAATTTTAATGTATGTATTTTTTATACATCACAGTGTATTCAAAATCCCTGGAAGAGAGTTACGCGGACAGTCCAGACCAGAGCGTTGCAAAGGAAAAAAATTGCAACAAGTCTGGTCACTGGATGTCCGGGTAAGTCTCAACTCGACGTGGCCTCAGCCTGACCACTGCATGTCCCAGATATTATAAGGTCATGGAGATTTTAACTCTAAACTCTTCTTTTTTTGAAGGAAGAAAAACCGAAACTGTTCAGTCCTCGATTGTCCACTGTATGACCCGACCAGGGTGGAGTTGATTGGCGCAGCAGCTGGTTGGATCGCCATACGTTGGTCAGCTGGTGGTCGCCGCCGGTCCGTCGTAGCCTCATCAGATCCCGAGCTCCCTCTACAAAGACGGACGGATGTTGTTACACACAAGCAAGGCGCACCGAAATTAATAAATACTAGCACTTGTTATTCCTCCACCATTTAAATACCTATGACATTTATCATCCATACTAATAAATACATTCATACATAAACACAACAATATATAACACACTGTTAATATTTTATTATTATTATTTAATTATTTAAATTTAGAGTTCTCCAGAACTGCATATTAAATAATTTTACTTCAGAAAGAAATTTCAATTCATTAATTAGTTAAAAAATAATTACAAGTCCAACCTGTGGAGTTGTTTCAGACTTTGTAATTTTTACCAAGATTAATTAGCTAAACAGTTACTGTTCACTCCATTAACTTGTAGCTATGTGCGGGAACCTGGGTCAGAACGAACTGTAGCAGATAGAAACCACGAAACAATGGAGAGCCGTTAGTGGGAGGAATGACAAGTCGAGGTGTATCTTTCTCTTTATTTTAACAATGGATATTTTAGACACTTCTCTTCTTCTCACCTAAAGACCCTTTTAAACTCTTCTCTCTATAAGACTTTTTAAAACAAGCATTAAAAAAACACCTAAACACAATTTAAATCACAAAGAACGCTTAAAAACACTAAAACACTCAACTACGCAAAAAACAAATCTTCCACTTAAGATCTGTAGGCATTTTATTGTTATTATTTCAGGATGGAGGTGACACAAGATTTAAAAGACCCTCAAATTTATATAGATACTAAAACATTTTATTATTTTCACATTATTAGATTATTCGTAAATATATACCAAACTGTTTGACCGGTTTTAATCTCTCGATGGATTCCATAAATGAATAATAATGCATTAATATACGAATAAAAGTAGCGTGATTGCTTACTGAGCTCAAGATCGCTGGTTCGAAACATCTGAAGGTTTTTATCTGGGAGGTGAAAAAACCTTGAGCACGCCGTCCTTCGGATGGGACGTTATGCGATTGTCCCGAGCCTGTAGATGTCATGTACTCGTTAATAACACCTACTCTTGGTGAATATAAATTTAATGTGGGGAACATATATGACTCTCACGGTAGAGTCTTTTGGACCATATTGAACCTACGTAGTTATAAATGTTTATAAAATAATGAACTAAAACACATTAACACAATAATTGAGAAATTTGATCCTAATATCATTTTTTTAAACCCGTTACTTAAGTTATTACTTAAAATGTTGATGGATGTTGAAGGACATGTTTTCCGCATGCTCCTTTTTTATCTAGAAGGTGAAAAAAACCTTGAGCACGTCGTCCTTCGGATGGGAGGTTAAGTGCTGGTCCCGAGCTTGTACGGCATCAGGTACTCCTTAACGACCCCTACCCTAGGTGAATAAAAATTAAGGATAGGCAAAATTTAGAACTCCCATTGTAGTCGGGTTCATGTCCTCCAGAGCGACGAAAAAGCGGTCTGGTAGTAGGCGATATGACCTCGTAGTTCATTATAACTAACTCACACAAATACAAACACAAGCACACGTTCAGATAGACATCAGCGCAAAAATGTTTAAAACGTATTCAGGGGACTGTTAAGGCCGAAAAGTGAAATAAACTTTATAAAGACTATGGGGTATATGTGGAGGGGGTGACGCCATGTGTAAAGTGCATGTACTTTGTATAGTGGCCACTAGAGGTCACGGTGGCCATTGTTGTTCAGTTAACCTGACGAGTCAAGTGCAGTCTGGCTGTCTGTAGTGAGGTGCCCTCAACCCTTTGCTGCACAACTCACCACCACCTCGACCAGTGCCTGCCCTCAGCCCTTGCTGCAGGTATTGGTCAAGAAGCCCCAGAAGACGGACCCTCAACCCAGACGCATTGTGACGAGGCAGCTCCTTGGCGTCTCCACGCGACCGCTCACCTACCCCGGACATTTTAGTATTATTTGTTTTATCATTTCTTAAATTTAATTAATTGTTTCGTTTTGTTTCCATTTGTTTAGTCTTTTTTTTCATTATTATAATTTGTTTCGTTAACCTATTTTGATCATGCCGCCGAAATTAAAAACAGGTAACGAATCTGTTTTAGCGGAACTTATTGACGAATTAGAGGACATGAATAGTGATATTATGCAGACTAAAAAATTAGGACAAGCAGTCGCCACCGACAAATCTCAATTAAAAATATTTAAAGCTCGCCTTTCTAGAATTGATTCCACTTTTGAGAAATTTAATTCAATATGTTCTGAGGCAAAGCGAATTGCAAATTCTTTGAGCAAAAGTGAGGAATTACAATTAATATCGAAATTACGGAATGTGACCAGAGAGTATTATTATGAGGCGTTATCGTTTGATATTGAGCCAGGTGATACTTCTTTGGGTCAGTCTATCAGTTCGGGGGTTGGGAGGACCCAGGGTCCTAGATGCAAGTTACCCACCATTCAGTTACCCGTCTTTCAAGGGGACTTAGCCACCTGGGCTTCATTTAGAGACACTTATATCTCCTTAATTCACTGCAATAATGAAATATCAGATGTAGAAAAGTTTCACTATCTTAAAACATCGTTAAAGGGGGTAGCTTTACAAACTATCTCATCCATCCCTATAACATCTCAATATTATTCTCAGGCGTGGCAAACAGTCATGCAGAAGTATGATAACAAACGACTGCAGGCTACCCACTTTCTTACAAATATCTTTAACTTTAAGTCTTCATTCAAATCCAATTTATCGTATTTAGAACAATTCTCAAATGTTGTTTTGGAAAGCGCACAAGCGTTTCAAGCGTTGAAACTTGAAGACGAATCAGGTTTTATCATTTTAACGTACGTCCTGAAATTATTAGATCAAAAAACTAGGGAAAAATTTGAAACTGAACATAATAAAATCGATTTACCCACTTTGCAAAATTTAATCGATTTTGTCCATCGACAAAGTGTATTTCTTCAGTCGGAGAATCTAACGTCGGGCGCGCCCTCTGCTTTCGCTCCTCCTTGCAAGTCCAACGAAAGTCGTAAGCAAATTTTCATGTCGACTGATGCCTCTGAGAGGTTCCAGTCTTCTTGTTCTTTGTGCAATGAAAAACATCGTTTGTACAGATGTAATACATTTTTATCCATGAGCCCATCTGAAAGATTTGCTCAAGTAAAACGTTTAAGGCTTTGTTTTAATTGTCTTTCCCCCCATCATAACAGATCTAAGTGTTCATCGTCTGGGTGTCGGAAATGTAACAATCCACATCACTCTTTGCTTCACTTTCTTACAAAGGACACCTCTGTCACTAGAGATAAACCTGTTCCTCAAATAATCCCGCCGGCTAAACAAGATCCCTCAGCTAAAGGCGCAATTTTATCCTCATCGGTGCGGGGCGAACCTTGTGTCCTTTTAGGTACCGCTGAGGCTAGAATCAAAGATTCGAATGGAGATTTTCAAAAAATTCGAATGGTATTAGATAGTGGGGCACAACGGTCTTTTATAACTTCGGCATGTGCCAAGAGGCTTGGCCTAAAACAGTACGTTAACTCGCAGATGTTGTGCGGATTCACCGATAGCCCGATCCGAGGTGGGAAATTTCAGGTGAATTGTTTATTGGCCCCAAAAACCTCTTTTCAGCCCCAACTTGAAACCAAAGCTATAGTAATCCCTCAAATTACTTCAAAAATGCCCATATCTCCTATACCTCGAGAGGTTCTGCATTACTTTGAAAATTATTTCCTTGCGGATTCATCTTTTGGGGACCCGGGTTCTATTGATTTTCTGCTAGGAGCCGATTTGTTCAGTGAGATTTTCGTAGGAGAATCCTTGTCTACTCCCACCGGTTATCCCAATGCTCTCAAAACGATTTTTGGTTGGGTTGTGGTAGGCCCCATGGATAACCCCTTCACTACCACCGGTAAGGCGGCAACGCTAATGGTAGTTAACCAAACCCCCCCTCTAGACGCTATTTTAGAAAATTTTTGGGAAGTTGAGGATGTTTCCGGAGTTCAGGTCACCAATCCGGACGAAGTTCAATGTGAGGAACATTTAGTCCAAACACATAGTCGTGATCAAACGGATCGCTATGTCGTGCGTTTACCTTTTAAAAATTTAGATGACATAACTTTGGGAAATTCTTATCATACCGCACTACATCGATTTCAAAATTTAGAATACCGCCTAAACAAGAGTCCTGATCTTAAACTTGAGTATTCACATGTATTCAAAAATTATCTTGAGCTAAATTACATGTCCCCTGCGACCAGCCCAGATAAATATTTCCTTCCTCGCCATTGTGTTTTAAAGGATATCACATCAACTAAGTTACTAGTGGTATTTGATTCTTCCGCGCCTACTATATCTGGATCTTTAAATGATAAACTTCATGTAGGGCCAAAATTACATTCAGACATTCGCGATGTCATTCTCCATTTTAGAAAGTATCCCATCGCTCTGAGTGCCGATATATGTCAGATGTATTTGCAAATTGTGGTTCTCCCAGAGGACTGTTCGTATCAACCTGCATTATACCGTTCTGACTCTACCAAATTGATGCAAGAGTTTGAACTCAGCCGAGTAACTTTATTCCCATTTATTGACTTAGTGGGAATCCTCAGGGTGGGCGGTCGCCATCCTATTTTGATGCCCTCCAAGGCACATTTTGTAAATCTATTAGTAGATCTTTACCACCAATCTTATCTTCATGCCGGCCCGCAGCTGTTACATTCTTTGTGGCAACGGCAATATTGGATCATATCGGGGCGAATACATTTATGCATAAAGTGTTGGAAACTTCGTGCTACGACCGCCACAGTCTTCATGGGAGATCTTCCGGCTTCCAGGTTTGAGCCGGTAAGAGTATTTATTAATGTGGGGGTAGATTTTGGAGGCCCTTTTTTAATTAAATCATCCACACTTCGAAAGGCCAGCATAGTTAAGGCTTATCTTTCCTTGTTTGTGTGCATGAGCATCAAGGCGGTGCATCTTGAGCTTGTGTCCCAACTTTCCACCGAAGCGTTTTTGTCGTGTTTGGATAGATTTGTCAGCCGCCGAGGACTGCCATCCCAAATCTTTTCAGACAATGGTAGTAATTTTGTGGGCGCAGATCGACACTTACGAGATGTGTATAAATGGTTACATGAAAGTAGAACCCAAAATGCTATTAGCAGTCATTTGAACTCGAAAGGCGTTCAATGGGAATTTATACCTCCGGCAGCCCCACATTTCGGAGGAATATGGGAGGCCGGGGTAAAGGCGTGTAAAGGTCATCTTGTCAGAGTTTTAGAACAACGAGTACTGACATTTGAGGAGCTTAATACAGTCATCATTAGGATTGAAGCCGTACTTTATTCTAGACCGTTGCATCCATTATCATCTTCTCCGACAGAATATGACACCTTGACTCCTGGACATTTTTTAGTAGGGGGCCCACTGGTTGCTCTACCCGAACAGGACTTAACTGACGTGCAGATTAACCGCTTGTCGCGGTGGCAGTTATTGAGAAGGAGCGTCCAGGATGTTTGGAATAGGGGGCGACACGAATATCTAAATTGTCTTCAACAACGTGTTAAGTGGCATGCTAAAACTAGAAATTTAGAAATTAATGATTTGGTTTTATTACGGGAACCACATTGTCCGCCGCTTGTTTGGCCTACCGGGCGGGTAACGCATACATACCCTGGAAAGGACGGGATCGTCAGGGTTGTTAAGGTAAAAACACCCAAAGGTGAATACGTCCGGCCAATCACTCAGCTAGTGCTACTGCCTATTGCCATTGATTAATGTATTTAAGTTTTGCATTGTATAGCTTCTTAGAATATTAAAAATTTTTGTAAATTTTGGTGGGCGGTTTTTTAAGGCCGAAAAGTGAAATAAACTTTATAAAGACTATGGGGTATATGTGGAGGGGGTGACGCCATGTGTAAAGTGCATGTACTTTGTATAGTGGCCACTAGAGGTCACGGTGGCCATTGTTGTTCAGTTAACCTGACGAGTCAAGTGCAGTCTGGCTGTCTGTAGTGAGGTGCCCTCAACCCTTTGCTGCACAACTCACCACCACCTCGACCAGTGCCTGCCCTCAGCCCTTGCTGCAGGTATTGGTCAAGAAGCCCCAGAAGACGGACCCTCAACCCAGACGCATTGTGACGAGGCAGCTCCTTGGCGTCTCCGCGACCGCTCACCTACCCCGGACATTTTAGTATTATTTGTTTTATCATTTCTTAAATTTAATTAATTGTTTCGTTTTGTTTCCATTTGTTTAGTCTTTTTTTTCATTATTATAATTTTTTTCGTTAACCTATATACAGTCCACTTTATTTTGTTTTCAATTACCTTCTCTCAATTATATTATTTACTTGCTCTAGGTATTAACAGGGACCTTGAAACATTAAATTCAGTTGCTTATACTGAATGTATATAAAAGAAAGAAAGTCCTAAATTTTATTGTCATCAAAATATAACAGAATTTACTTGATTATTTCGCGTTTTTAACTATAGCAAGAGGAGATGCCTTTGTGAGAAATATTGTTTGACAATTGTTGGGCAGATCATAAGCGTCATCTGTATGAAATAGAATGATGGATACCAAGACTAGACAATCCACTACAATAATAATTCGAACCAAACAAACATCAGGTAGGTTTGTTTGTTTAGGTTGTTTGTTTGTTGAGTGAGTTAAATACAAACAAACAGAGGCTTCCATCTCTCTCATCCTATCATCTCTCCTAGATCCTCTTCATCCAGTTTTATTTAGAAAAAGCACATGCATTTTTATTCTTAATTTCTAGAGGTTTCTTACTTGATGAAAGTGGTTTGAAAGGAAACACAGATAGGCCTTCGGTCAGCACAAAATAGTTATTATGACTCAAGCCCTGGCTTACCTGCGAGGTCATATCGCCTACTACTACAGTGCTCTTTCGTCACTGGTGGACATGAGCCCGACTCTACTATGGGAGTCCTACATTTTGACAGTTGACGCACTAGACGTTCCACGTACCCCACTGCGGCTGCGCCCCCGATACAGCCTGTTTTTTTCGCATAATTTTGAATTGAATTGTAAAATATTTTTAAAAAAAGTATGAGTAATTGCAAAAAAAATTGTATGATTAATTCTTGCTGGGGAATTACACAGTTCGAAGACTTTTACTTTTGGTATGGCATTGGAATGGTGGGGGGGGGGGGGGGGGGGGGGGAGGGGCGCGGAATTAATTTTGTTTACAAGAATACTCGGTGAGGAAAAAACAAACTAGAAAAATACAAAAAAGGAACACAATTTTAATAATTAACTTTTGTTCTTCTACCGAGCGACTAATGTAATTATCTGAAATTGGTTCTTTTTAGAACTTTGAAAAAGAACTCTTTGATGTTACAAAAAATAGCCAGTTAATGTAGGATCTCTAATTTTTCATTGGAAAACCAACCTGTTTTGAAATTAGTTTTATTAATTTTAACTTTTTTGTCTTTTGAACTCAAACTGATGAAAATGAACTTAAATAATTCATGAAAAAGTTTATTTTATCAATTGCTTTACTTCCTCATCTATACGGGAATAGGGAAAGTTATGTAATCGGTCAGAAATACGATACGTTTTCACCGAAATTTCATGCTCTCCGGATCTCTGATTTCAAAAATTGAAAAAAAATATAAGCTGTCGGCCTGAGCTGAAAGATATATTGACACTAAATTATGTATATATACAATATATATTGTAACATGTAGAAATAGGGGGGGGGGGGGGGGGGGGGGGGGGGGTATTTTATAAATAAGGATATATAATCGAAGGACTCAAGAAGGGTGGGGGAAGAGAGAGAGAGCAGTGGAAGGAGGGGGAAGGCGTTGAGCGGTTGCAGATAGAGAGTGAAGCAGGAAGGTTGTTGGATTTTTGTGGTTGGAGAGAGAGAGTGAAGTGGACCGGTGTTTTTTTTTTGATGGGAGAGTGCAAGTGAACGGATGATAGAGAGTTGACTGGAGTAGTGAAGATTCTTTGTGGAGTTGGAAGTCTGGAGTTCTGGAAGTGGGCAGATTGATGGAAGAATCTATGAGCCTATGATGTGCTGAGAAGAGCAGCGGAGGATTGGAGGATAGATAGAAAAATGTGAGTGAATAAAAAGATAAATGTTATATTATCATTGTCTACCGATCTATGTTAAGGTGTAAAAACTAAGGGTAAAAATATTAAATCTTATTCCATGAAAACATTTTTATTAAAAGAATCCACCACCCATTCAATTATTCAAAAATACAATAGTAAATTTTAAGTGAATAAGAATCATTACAATGGCGCAACAATGTGGAGCTAATTTAAAAAAAAAATATATAATTATATTTTACCGTTTATAAGAACCATTACAATGGTCACCAACGTGGGGCAATTTAAAAAAATAAAATAAATTTAAAGAGAGTAGAAGAGTCATTACAATATATAAAGAATCTCATAAGGACAACTATTGATTTTCAACAATATTGTTTGAAGGTATTGTATATTTGTATCCATCAGGTATTGTACATTTGTATCCACCTCATTATACCGACGGAGATAGTGATGAAACTGATGAAGCCGATTTGTCATCTTCCTGTTGTATATTTATGTGCATATAATACTCGAATCTGTTAAAACATCTTGTTCATAATGAAGTAATGTTTTTTTTCTTCTTTTTTTTGGCCTTATGTACGATGCATATTAGTCATGTCACTGTGCATCTAGTTATTTACGACATCCATGGCCCCGGGAGGGCGATCTATCTACTAAATAAAACTCACTCCCGGACGGGATTCTACCCCGCAAACCATGATGAGACCATGCGACCAGAGCACTACGCTCTAGCCCGCACGGCCACCATGGCTCCCGAAAGTAATATTAGGTGGAGCATATTTTCTTATAATGCAATTAAAGTCATTTTAACGGATAACTTTTTTTTATTTTATGATAAATATATATATATTACACATAATATTTATATATTTTCTATGCAATGCATCATGAATCTATTAAATATTCATCAAAAACAGACTAAAAACAACACATCTGAGATTTTTTGCAACCATTTTGAATTGTTTTACCTTAAATTGAAGTAACAACGGAAATATTGGTTTTGCGCAATACTTGCTGAAGACTCTTTTTTAGCTCTTAACAGTACCTTTCCAACAAGCGAAAAAAAATTTAAATCTGTTAGATAGCGAACGAGATAAGGCAGTTTGTTTTTAGTGCAATGGTGGCCATCTTGGATGAAGTCCATACGCATCACCTGTGAAAGTGTCGCCATGGAAATTATCAAACTAAATGTTTTTAACGATTAATTGGCGCCACTGGTACGTTTTTTTTGCACTATGTAAGGCATACAATCCCAATGGGTGGATACTCTCTTATCCTCAATGCCTACGTTTTTCCCATCCTGAGGTTTGGTGGGGGTGACGTCCAAACACTCTGAAAGGGTTAGAGAGCACCTCTATTCCCCAAAGGTGGGATTCAACTCATGCCAAAGGTCTGTACGTGCCTTCATACTCCGGTGGATAAAGTGTCCTTGCACCCTGATGTACAGTCAAGCCACATCCATATATCTCCCAAGAGTACGTCACAAGGCGCAAACCGGGTGTTCTACTTTTACCCTGAAGAGGGCAAGGTTGGGGATATATGCCGAAAACCATCCTAAAATGTCGTTTTGAAATTTGTTTAGACGTTTGCTCGTTTTATGAGAAAGCAGTTCTACCAAAAATTGGTTGAAAAAAAATCCTGTCTGTGTCTGTGGACCCGATAAAAAAAATATATTCGACACGAAATTCATAACACTTATCCACAACGACACCTATTGATTTTCAAACAAAGCAGCCGAAGGAAAGAGGGGCGAAATATAGAGAACACTGATACATTTTCCATGACACATATGACCATTACTTACCTTTCCAGCTGGAAGAACGAAGTTGCAATAACTTCATATTTCCAATGTCTCTTGGTGGAAGTTCCCAACCTAGAAATATCTCTACTACATCAACCCTCTATTCTCAAGAGTAAGTAAACTGAAACATTTTTCTTCATAAATAACATAAGACTGTATGTCAGAATATGTTTAAAAAAAGAGGGGTTGAGGTCGTGATAGCCTGCTTGCCTACTGAGCTTAAGATCACGAGTCCCAAACGCCGAACGCCGTCCTTCGGATGGGACGTTAAGCGATGGTTCCGAGCGTGTACGCTGCCGTGTAAATGATTTTCAAACAACTCAGTCTTAGGAAAGGGAGGAGGGGGCTGAACTCAAAAGACCCTTATAACTATCTATGTAATGAATGTATATCACGAAATTCTATATGTAAATCCAAAACTTCATAAGGTCGATATCTAACATTTTACGGGTAAAGTGAAGTGGGCGATCAGAGAAGATGGCCCAACTCAAAAACCCTAATAACTAATAATTAATAGAGTCGGCAGTATCTTATCAATGTCAAAGGAAGTCGACCAACGTTTCGGAAAATATTTATAGTCCTCTTCAGGGCATTATAATTTCGAGTGGATGTGTCTGATGAAAGTGGTAAGTCTGTGACTAATCGATTTATAATAATTCAG
This sequence comes from Aradus depressus, assembly GCA_963662175.1. Lineage (NCBI taxonomy): Eukaryota > Metazoa > Arthropoda > Insecta > Hemiptera > Aradidae > Aradus > Aradus depressus. Next base: position 43,188,605 of record OY759215.1, read on the forward strand.
AAATCCTTAGTATATAACATCTATTGATTTTCAACCAAATTAGTAATTAGGTTTCAGAAAGAGAGAGAACGAAAACAATCTATTAATTCAAGCTGGGGGTTGCCGGTGATTCATCGATTACTTTTTTTATCCTGGACTTTTATTAAGGAAAATATATTAATACTAAGAAAAATAAGGAAATCTGAGTTGTTTTTAAAATCGCCCAATATTCTCATATTTTATAGAAAAAATTCCGTGAGTCGTCTTGAGGTGTATAAGGGCAGAAAATTGGAGTATTTCCTGTTGAAAGTCTCCTCGATAAATTATGAATCAATCATCTCTCGCCCTGCTCTCTCTATATCGTATGTTTTCCTTTTCTTCTGTATATATCTTGTATTATGGCTGTTATCATCAGTTCGTCTCTGCCACTAGGGCCTATTTCTTCTCCTGAAAGAAAAATATAAGTTAGAGACAACGATATATGAAATAATAAAAAGTCAATATTTTTCTTGTCCCAAGACTTGGTGAAATGCACATTTGAATCAGTGGCTAGGCGTGCGGACAATCAGAGCAAATGGTACTTTCCTTCATAAAACTATAAAATAGAAATAATGTATTTAATATTGTTTACAAATATGGTTTTGTGTATATTACACTCGAAATACAATAATACATAATTGAACTAAGATTCTGAGGGCGTCGGCAGATCAGAAGTAGCGTTACATTTTTTTGAGGTTTTTATGAAATTATGTGCATTTGAAAAAAAACTCATGCCTGGGCTCTAACCACTAGATCCCATCGCCTATTACCAGATCGCTCTTTCGTCGCTCTGGTGTACAAGAGCCTGATTCTACAACGAGAGTCCTAAACTTTGCCTACCCTTAATTTTTTTTCACCTAGGGTAGGGGTCTTTAACGAGAACCTGACATCGTACTGGCTCGGAACCATAGCTTAACGTCCCATCCAAAGGATGCCTTGCTCAAGGTTGTTTTACTTCCCAGAAAAAAAACCTAAAAGCCTCGGCCGGGTTTCGAACCCGCGATCTTGAGCTCAGTAAGTATGTTACCTCTGATCTACCGGCGCACAGTGTTTCCAAAACAACGTTTGTTGGAAACAACTATTTTGGACTGCGGATACTTATATGAAATTTAAAGGTGAAAAAAAAAGGTCCTATAAACAAGGGGTCGCAAATCAAGTCTTGATAGGTTTTTGGCAGTATTTGAATATTTACATTTTTGACAGTTTATTTACAGATTTGCACATTTTACCAGTACAGTTTATAGTCCATTTCATATGTGGTGAATAAATCAACGGTTCAGGTAGTTACAATTCTTTAATTAAACATAATGCTTGTTCGCTTAGTGGGAGCGTTTTCTTTTGTACATGTGGCCTCAAGTGCGAAATGAAGGCATCAGAAGACAACATCATCATATGAAAAATGTCTTCGTTAGTAGCTACACGTGAAATGTTTCGAGAATGGTTCTCACCACTCACTTGTTTACTTATCATAGATAGTTCATCCTCCTCGAGATGTGTGTACAACAATTGAAAACACAATTTCAATTGGGTTCATCTTTCATGAGTTCCTCGCAAACTATTCGGTACGGAATTATAAAGCCCGACTCGCACATTTTTATCACACAACGCGACCAATGATAAAACAGTACTAAACATTCCCTATTCAATTTCTTAGGTCTTAGATAACCTTTGATAAGACACTTCCCATAACGTTCTCCTGACTAATAGGCATCAACAGACTTGTGATTATTTTCGTACATAATCGTATTCACGCATTCAAATCTGAGCGAAGGTCACAGCCGGCAACCGCCGGTCCTGAAACTTTTACCGTAATTAGTTCAACATCATATCTATAGAAAAAAATTAGAAAGAGACTGGAGGAAGGTGGAGCTGATTGTGAAAGCCTTTACAGAAATCGATAAGATTTTTTTTTTTTTAGTATCTTATACATCCCTTATTTTTCTGCATATTTCCAATATACTAGGAAGCTGACGCGTGGCTTTTATCTTACATATGTTGGGTAATAAACATGCAAACTTTCGTAATTTTAATTAAAACAACAGGCGTCCGAGGTAGAATGTTGCGAAGCGAAAACGTACGATAATCAGTACTCGTCAAAATGCACTTTTTAAATTTTCTCAACGATCCCAAAAAAAAATCTACAAGGAAAATTGGTGCAGTACATTCATTTTTGACTATTAACCTTTGCAAAACTCCAAGAATTTGTCAAAAATAAAGAATTTCATGTTCGAGGTTTTTTCCACCTTGGAAACACTGTGCGGCTCCCTCAAAAAAGTAAATATATTTTTCCGCTAATGGAAGTGGGGTATTTTAATGTAGGTACTGAAAAAATGTATGAATATGGATTTTTATGTAAAACATTTTCAAATGGCAACCATCATTGAAGATACAGCATGTGTAAAGATGCGCCCCAGCTCCTAGCACCCAGGCGTTTTAGCATATAGACATCAGAATAAATCATTAAATCATAAAAGCCAAATCACTGGGAAAATACGGAGAAATTTAAAAAGAACATTTCTTTTGAGAATAGGGGCAAAATTTTTGGGGTAAATATATTTTACATGATGTATATATATTTAAAACTCACTACCCTTTATAAATATACATCACTACCCTTTATAAATATACATCACTACCCTTTATAAAAATACATCACTACCCTTTATAAAAATACATCACTACCCTTTATAAATATACATCACTACCCTTTATAAATATACATCACTACCCTTTATAAATATACATCACTACCCTTTATAAATATACATCACTACCCTTTATAAATATACATCACTACCCTTTATAAATATACATCACTATCCTTTATAAATATACATCACTACCCTTTAAATTTCACTACCCTTTATAAATAAATAAACATCTAATTTGACCCATCAAAAAAAAAAAAAAAAAAAAAAAAGTTGTTTTGGTCTGTACGTTACAACGTAGTTCCTACATAACTTTTATACGGTTGAACTGATCTGGGTACGGTTTTTTTCATGTGACTGCAGATACTCCGGAAATGTTTTCTGCAGAATATATAAGATTATCGGCAAGGTCTATATCTGAGGCTGGGGCAGTGACACACCAACAAATACTGAATCGATTTCAATGAGACATTCACTGTTCGACTGCTTATTTATCCGCGATTGACATATGGTATATAACATCTCCGGTAAGGTCTATTTTTGACCTGTACCTTTGTATGTATGTACGTTCGTACATAACTCTTAACCTTTCGGTAGTTGCGCCTCTTCTGTGAGATGTGAAGCTTACTTTTTTTATGATTCTACGAACGGATGTAGGATGGGGACTTGTCCTTTCTAACCTTCCTAACCCTCCAACTCACTGAATAGTGCATATACGACCTCAAACCGTCACGGGTCTCCGTCGTCACAGGCCAAACATCCTGCACATGCAACGCGACCAAAGATGTAAGTTTTTTATAATTTACGTTTTTAACTACTTCTTTCTTTTTTTACATTTACTTTATGTCCTGAACAGCCACCTTTACATTAATTTTTTAAATTTTACCATATATTTCTCAATATGAACATGCATGCCTTAGATGCAGCGCGACTCATGTTGCAATATTTTAGTTTTAGATTAAAAATGAACTCGATAAAAAAGGATACCTTTGACATAAACACTCCTGATGGTGTTGCTCGCCTACATGCTTCTTTGTTTGACGAAAATATAGAGGAGGAACTTTGTGAACCTACAATGTAGAGCGCAATGGCCGATGGTGATCCTCTACGCCATGATGAACGTGGCAGGGCTCAATGCTCAAATTATTTATCAAGGAAACTGCCATGAAATAAAAAATCGAAGATTATTTCTGAAAACCCTCGCGCCGAAGAGCAAACAATAAGAACAGCGTCATTTATATGCCTAAATTGAGCAGAAAAAGTATGATCTGGTATGCTTTGAAGATTGTTTACGTTTATTTTTATAAGTCGATAGTTGTGATAAGTGCAATTATGTTTCCACGAAGTTCCTGAAAAGTAACAGTCAAAATGAAAGTTCGTTACCTTTATTGGTTTTAGCTATAAGATTTTACATTTTTTATTTTCACGTTTTATTATTTTAATAAGTCTTTGTGTTCTTAAGCTAAAAACAATCTTAAATGAAAATTAATCTTAATTAAAAACACAGACTGCTATTAATTAGGCTGTGAATTAATTAAAAAAAGTCAAGGCGGGTTATTTTCGATTGTGAAATTTTTTATTTTAATAAATGTATCATCAAATAGTTGTGTTAATCATTTTTAACCTTCTTAACCCGAAATACATTACATTTTTTAAAAAATAGAAATTTTGTCCTTGCATCTCGTAGATGCGGCGCGACTATTTTTGTTGGGGGAGAGGCGCGTTTAACGGAGGGTTAAACGTTTGAACCGATTTGGGTGCGTTTGTTTTCCTGTGGTAGTAGATTTTCCGGATGTGGTTATAGGATACACAAAATATATAAAAATGTAATAAAGCATACAAAGATCTCATTGGAATTGAAATTTTAGGAAGATGGCGTTAGAAAAACCATGGTTCTACACATTTGTGGACCTGAGGTTTTCTCCTGATATCGGAGTATCATGCTTGTAGAAGCCGCAATTTAAAGCAGAACATCTCTAGCAACGGCTTAACATTTTGTTTAACTATTGTATCTCTCCTGAGGAACTCACAAATTCCAAGAAAAAGTTTTAGACTTCATTCAATAGAGTGTAGATGGCTAAGAGCGAGTAAAGGTCAGTTATATGGCTGGACCTTTAGTCTTTAGTTGTCATGGGAACAATAGCCGCCCTTGTAATCAATCAGGGATCAGTACAATGGAATCTGTACAGAGTGGTGGAGGCAGAAGGGCGGAGCGAAGGTCGGTAAGAGAACAGAACGAGTATATCTCCTCGAGCACTCTCGTAATAGTACCCGTGCAAATGTATCAGAAGGTAGTACGTCCACTGGAGCAGTACACGGGACCTTACCACATTTCCCTACATTCTTCAACTACCGGCGCACACTTTTTTTACTATAAATTCTGCTTGCGTAGAATTTGACGTTAAAAATCACTCTACCTACGGGAAGCTGTATTTAAATTCAATACATTTTATGCCTGACCCCGCGCTGTTGTCAAATTTATACTTTAAGTGCATACTACATCCTTATAAAGTGAATGTAAGAGCTCTATGAGCTTACAATGTATTTACTAGTAAATGTTGACGCTTTACTATCCCAGCTACGAATTATAGGGGACGTTATAATATACATAATAGGTCAAAACTTCTAGGAGTTTTCAACGTCAATTCATGTTTCCCGAAGTCTGTCGGTCTGTGCGTACGATTACTCCCGATAGAATAAATGTTTTAACTTCTTCTTCTTCTTCTTCCTGCGGCGCTACGGGCCTGAAGAACCCGGGCCTCCGTCACAATCCTCCTCAATTCGTCTCGATCCAAAACCTTCTCCCTCCATCCTCTGATGCCCAACACTCGGAGGTCTGCCTCGACGTCGTCCAGCCAACGGAGTCTCGGTCTTCCTCTTCTCCTGGCACCGCCTGGCCTACCGTAGAGGGCCTGTTTAGGGAGTCTTCCTTCATCCATTCTCTCTGTTTTAACACGAAATATTATATGTGAATCCAGAATCCTCAAAGGACAATACCTATTGATTTTCAGCCAAATTCACCAAAGGGGAGAGGAATCGAAAAGAAGTTTAACAGAAAACTGCAGCAGATTTCTGGACAGGGGGCACACACAATAGACCTCGGTTTATAAAAAATTAAAAAATACTAAATTGAAAAAATAAAGTACTTTCAAACAGCTTCATATTCAGAAGAAAATTACATTTTTTTAAAATAGAGTAAAGAATTATGGTTCAACAAATGCAAACAGTGCTTAGGGAAAGGAAAAAAGTTTTAATCAGTTTCCTAAAGTTTTATATATTAAAAGAGGTTCTGAAATTGTTCCTCGCATTAAAATAACAAATATTATCAAATTACTTAGAAGAGCAAGTTTCCATTATTTTCTACTTTATGTATAATGGCCTCCTCCAAAATCCAAAGGAAGGTCTTCTAAATCCCCTAAGTAATTGTTCTCTTATTTTTTCTGAATGTAGTAACATGGATGTTACTTAATAAAATGAAGTCGTGGAACACCGGCAATGTACCAGTGTTGTTATGATGGTTGGCCAAGATGGATGTGTTGTTTTGAAGTTTGGGCAAGATGGAAGTGTTCCTGAGAGTTTGTAAGAAATAAACTGAGTTGTGATAATTACAGTATTGTTTCAATTTCATTTTATTCATAACATTTTGTTAGGCGCCCGAAAATAACAATAAATATGTGGTTCGTTGCAACAGTGGGTCCTGAAACCTACTTTTTACTCTAGAGCTGTTCAGAAGGCTGGATCATAAAATACGAACGATTCTTCTTTATCAGTACCGAAGGATATTGAGAAGGGAAATTGGGTACATAACACCAGAAAAATACACCTCCTTACAAAGAATCTTACCTTATCTGTTCTGTGGAAGATGTGACAACTAAACATTTACTACGACATAGTTGAGAACAATACATCATGATCATACTGTTAGTTGTAGAACTAATAGGCAAATAGGAGCTCATCAACGCTTCCTTTGGAGAATCTCCTGCAACGCTTTCCTCAACTCCAATTGAGGTGAGATAACTCCCCAAGCGTCCTGTACTCCTATATATATATTTTTAAAAAATTGGGTCACACTAAGACAAAAATGGGATAGACAGCCGCATAAATTACACAAAATCCCTTCATTGACGTTACATTCACTACTATTATGGGAAACAACATTAGTTGGCACGTTCTAGAACTCTTTAAGTGCCGTCGAACCGGGCTTTGATACACGTACCAAGCATATAACTTTCAGTCCAAAAGCACTCTTGTATTTGGTAAACAGTGACAGCAAGAAAGACCAAAAATTATGTGATTACAAGTCTTGAAAGATGCGAAAATTGTAAAATATGTAAAAATTGGAGGGAATCACACAAATTTTGAAAAGTGTCACACAGTCTGAAAATTGAAGAAAGACCCAATTTAAAAAATGTAAAAATTGTTGAGAAATACAACTTTTTATTAGTGTAAAATTGTTTAAAACTAATAGTGGGAAAAAAGATCCACTTATTTTTTATTTTATTTTTTTCCGAGGGCTGATTGTGTCACCGCGGCCAGAGTAGGCCTATTGTGTGCCCTGTGTGTGTTGGTCCCTACAGCAGCCCTGTATCTTTAATAAAGTCCAGGATTCTTCTGCAGGTTCCGTTATGGCAGACCCAAAGCAGTAAAATCTTCTGCTTTCTAGTGCTCCGCACTGGCTTAGAATATGAACCAGAGTCTCATTTCCCTCGCCACATTTTCTAGCGATGCCCATATTGTGTAGGCGTTTCTTGATATGACAGTGTCCTGTTATCAGCCCTGTCATAGCTCTTAGATCCATTCTGCTCATATTCAGGAGCTCTCAATTTTTTAAAAATATTTTTAAAAAATTATTTTTCAAATTATATACGATTTGGGCGTTTTAGGACCTATCTATGGAGTTTTCTGCACATGGCAAAAACATTTTTATAAAAATATTCCAAATAGTTTCGTAGAAATTCGGTTTATCAGTTTAGGGCTCGGCGGAACCACCCCTTAAGGATAAAGAACATTCTTTTATTCCAATATCTGGATAGAGTTAGTGTAAAACCGGCTTAAACTAAAGCCGTGTGTTTATCTATGTTCTATCCGCGGATTGCCGAGGAGGGTGATATTGGAGACAACAGTACTGATGTGTTATAGCTCTATATCACATTCTGATAGTGCCATTGTGCTCAGCCAACTAACCTAATTGGCTGTCAGTTCATCCCACTCTGTGTCATTCAGGGCTGGATTCAGATCCACACAGAGAAGGTCATATCTCAAAATGTACGACAGTTTTCGTATAATGGGTACATAAGACTGGAAAATATGGGTTTCATTACGAAAAGACTCCTTCAAGTTCTTGAGAGCTCCTCCACAGATATTCTACTCTGTCAATGAGGGCGCCGGTAGCTTAGTGGTATGCTTGCTTACTGAGCTCAAGTTCCTGGGTTCGAAACCCAGCCGAGGCCCTTAGTTCATTTTATCTGGGAGGTAAAATAAACTTGAGCACGCCGTCCTTTGGACTGTACGTTAAACAATAGTCCCGAGTCTGTAGGATGCCAGCTACTCGTTAAAGATCTCTAACCTAGGTGAATAATAATTTAATACAACAAGGACTCCCATAGAGTCGTGCTCATATCCACCAGAGACGAAAGAGCGCTCTGGTAGTAGGCAACATGACCTCATGGTTAAAGCCCGGGCATGAGTCACAATAACTAACTCTATTCATACTCCGTTCTAGTTTAACTGATAACAATGGGTGAGTAAGTTTATCTGTTGAGCTCCCCTGAGTTGTCCAATCCGTGTTTCTCTTCTCCGAGTATGAAGGTACCTGGAACACAATTTGGCTCCGGAGTACAGCCCACTTGTTTAGGACAAGTTGGCACAACTTGTAATTTATTCTAAAGCTATCCGTTATTCTAAAGCTATCCTTTATTCTAAAGCCAACTTGTAATATACAGCCAGTCGCCTTCCTTGCAACTTGTTCTAGACAAAGAAACAGGACCCATTTTGATGAAGTTGGCCTCTTGACACTAGGCCTATTAATTAAACACTGAGACCCTTTTCCTCGTTTTAAAAGCACATTTTAAATGGTTTTCAAGGTAAATGGCCATTTTTTTAGAAATCGTTTCTCTTACCAGCTATAGAAGTATACAGGAAGTAAAAACTAACAAAAAAGTATGATTAAAAAACAATAATTATTTCACAAAATATATATAATATGTATAGCCATCTTCAGCCACGACTTAACAAATACTAAATGGAAGTTCAACCAGTTTACGATACAAACGGTAACCTTCATTCAGCCCTCGCGGGGTTTTTCCTGTCCCTCCTGTACAGTTAAGTCATAAAATATAAAAAACATTAAAAATAAGATTTCGTCTCAAATTGAAATCTTAGTAAAAAAGAAAAATTTTGAAATGTTTTCGTTGATGTGTGGTGTGAAACATGATTTTACTGAGTTGTTAAATCCTATTTCTGATATGTGATCTTTTACCATATTTTTAAATTGTCTTCCAGTTTGAGCAACATAAACAAAATTACAATAACTACATTTTATCTGGTAAACCCTACTGTTTTCTTCTGTTTTTATTTTGTGTTTATTGTTGTTGAGATGTTTGTATGGTGTATTTTTTGTTCTGAACCCCGAAAAACTACCCGGAAGTCTTTTTTTTTGAGTATATTGCCTGTCTGTTCTGAAATTGTTTCCCAAAATATGGTAATCCCACCCATTTTTCAGTCCCTGTATTGTTTATTGTGTCTAATTTTGAAACTTCTTTTAAATGTATTCTGTTTATAACTTTACGTCTTATCTTATCAATAATGTGACTAATGTACCCGTTTTCTTTTGCTATACTATTAATGACGCCTAACTGTATGTTTCTGTTGTCTTCGTTTAATGGTATGGAAGATGGTAGCAATACCGAAAGTACTTCCATTTTATGTATATTTTGTGAAATAGACAACAATTTTTTTGTGATGATGAAAATCAATAGGGTTAGGTTAGGTTTTATGACTCATGCCCGGGCTTTAACAACGAGGTCATATCGCCTACTACCAGAGCACTCTTTCGTCACTCTGGTGGACATGAGCCCGACTCTACTGTGGGAGTCCTAAATTTTGCCTACCCTAAATTTTTATTCATCTAGGGTAGGGGTCTTTAACGAGTACCTGACATCGTACAGGCTCGGGACCATCGCTTAACGTCCCATCCGAAGGACGGCGTGCTTAAGTTTATTTTACCTCCCAGATAAAATAAACTAAGGGCCTCGGTCGGGTTGCGAACCCACGACCTTGAGCTCAGAAGTCAAGCACGCATACCACTGAGCTACCGGCGCCCTCAAAAAAATCAATAGGTTGCTGTTGTCCTTATGTGGTTTTAGATTCAAATATGAAATTACACATGGATATGTCCATTACAACCGCAGTTATTGGGATTCTTATGTTGTTACTGTACACGCCGGGTGTATGTATAACTGATAAAAGTGGACTGTATATAAAAAGGGTAAAAATGAAAGCATGGCCTTTACTCACGGCATGGGTGAACGAGGTCAAGGTTAGGTGATGGACCAGGTTAGATGGTCACCAACTGATGTTCAACAGATCAGGTCAGATGATCAACAACTACTGATGAGTTCAGGTCCGCTCCTCTCCTCATAGATAGATTGCGCTAGCTGCAACGGGCCTAGTGGCGCTGCGATGTACACTCACTACAAGGCAGGGGAGGGGGGGGGGGGGGGAAGGAATAGGGAAATGCCAGGCCTCAACATACCCCCCACCGAAATCACGCTTGGGATTTCTAGTCAAATAATAAGTACAAAAAAATAAAAGAATTCTTTCAAAAATAAAAAAATAACCACCGGCGGTTAGATAAAAGAAATAAAAAACAGGGAAAGTAGGAAAAGGAAAGGAAAGGAAAGGAAAGGAAAGGAAAGGAAGGAGGAAGGAAGAATTGGGAATTACGGTGTAGGCAGGGGACAGAGCTTCACCACAGGGCGAAGATAGGTCCCTTGAGAGGTGCGCACAGTAGCAACTCTCACTACACCGTCCTGTCCTCGGTGAACCTCCAACACTCTTCCGAGGCGCCACTGCAGGGGCGGAGTCTTCGCCTCGACAAGCAGAACCAGATCGCCAATCTTCAGATCTGGTGGGGCGGTGAACCATTTGCATCTCTGCTGGAGGGTATGCAAATAATCGCGGGACCACCGAATCCAGAAATGCTGACTGGAGCGCAGGATCAGTTGCCATCGGTTGAGGTGGTTCATTTGGAGTTCTTGAATGTTGTGCTCCGGTACGGCTAGAAGGGGGGCCCCAATGAGGAAATGCGATGTCCTTACGGGGCGCCACTTGCTTTCCTTCCAAATGAAAAGGTAAATAGAGGCTTCAGGGAGCGAGGCATGTTTGAGTATGCCCCCCACCCTCAAATGACCCACGGAGTCGACGAACGGATGGAGGCGTTGAATGGAAGCGTGACAATCCTGATTCTTCGAAATCGCTAAAAGCTCCTGCTGAAAATGTTCTAGCTGGACGCCTCTAATAATGAAGATCAGAGCATTATTAAGTTCCAAACAGGTCAACGGGCCTCGACATCGTTGATCAGACGGCAATCTGAGATTAGATTTGAACCGCCAACACCAAGCTGTTACTCGTTGGAGTGTTGAAAGAGAGGAATACTTCTCTAATATGTCCCAAGAACTGCATGAGGTTTGGACAAACGAGTTAACAGTGGTTAAATTCTTCAGCTCGGGAAGATGAGGTGGCAAGTCAGAAGGTGAATAAATCGGCCAATTAGAAGAGTGTGAAGTGAGCCATGGAGGCCCTGTCCACCACAGATGATGTTTCACGAGGTGTTTGGGCTGCAATCCTCGAGAAGCACAGTCTGCCGGATTTAATTCGGAGGGTACGTGATGCCACGAAGTAGGTGAGAGTGTTTCAAGAATAAGAGTAACTCTAGTGGCAACGTATGTTTTCAAGAGATGGGGTGACGTCTTTAGCCATGACAAGACAGTCGTAGAATCCGTTAAGGCAAAGATACTAGACAGAGTCATGACATTTTCAAATGTTGACAAGAGAAATTTCAAAAGTTTAGTAAGAAGCAAGGCTCCACACAACTCTAACCGAGGTACAGTTAATGTCTTGAGGGGAGCTACCTTGGACTTCGCCATAAGGAGATGGCTTGTGCTATTAATTCCTCCAACAGTAACTAGATACACCACTGCGCAGTACCCACGCTCTGACGCATCACAGAATCCAACTAAACAGGATGACGTGCTGTTTGGCTGTAGTATATAGCGTGGAATCTGAATACTAGATAGATGATGCAACTGCTCGCAGTAAGAAGTCCATTCATCTGTCAAGTAGGAAGGCACCTGTTCATCCCATCCGATCCCTAGACGCCAAAGATGTTGTATGAGGCACTTGGATCTGAAAATAACTGGAGACAGCCAGCCGAGAGGGTCGTATGTACGAGCAATATGCGAAAGTATTGACCTCCTGGTGCATATAGGTTGGATCTCAGCCAAATCGTAAGAAAACGCATCGGTGGTGGCGTTCCACTGCAGACCCAGTACCTTTATCACTTCATGGCCGTCAGGATCAAATGATAATGGTGTCTCATGGTGATCGTTTGGGATGTCGCGAATCAGTTCGGGGCAGTTGCTGCTCCATTTGCGAAGATGAAATCCTCCAGCATGAAACAAGTTGATAAGGTCTCGTTTGAGGTTCTGGGCGTCCTCCACTGTAGAAGCTCCAGTGAGGACATCATCAATGTAAACATCCTGCAATAGGACCTTGGCGGCTTGAGGGAATCGCGCACCTTCGTCGTTGGCGAGTTGTTGAAGAGTACGAAGAGCGAGATACGGTGACGCAGAAAGGCCATAGGTAACAGTATTGAGTTCATACTCCTTGACGGGCTCCTCAGGGGACCGTCGCCACAAGATGTGTTGATTTAACCTGTCTTCTGGACGGATTATGATCTGCCGGTACATTTTAGATATATCTGAAGTGAAAACATAAGGATGTAATCGAAAACGAGAAATAATATCAACAATGTCCCGTTGCAATTTGGGACCAGTTAAGAGTAAGCTGTTTAATGATGGCTGGTTAGAAGACTTACAAGAGGCATCAAACACCACTCTTAATTTAGTCGTAGAACTAGAGATTTTACAAACAGCATGGTGCGGTATAAAATAAGATTGGGGGTTACCAAGACGAGAATATTCAGGCACCTGGGTCATGTGACCAAGTGTTTCATATTCGTCGAGAAAATCTTGGTAAGCTCGCTTGAGGTCAAGATGTTGGGCAAGGCGACGTTCCACAGCGAACAAGCGAGTCAGCGCAGAGCTGTAAGAGCTTCCAGTCCATGTTGGGAGTCTGGAAGTAGAGAAGGGCAAAGGAACAACATAACGTCCATCGGTTTGTCTGTAATGTAAATTAGTAAAAATCTCCTCACACCTCATATTATCCTCATTGATTATTGGCAGCGTAGGAGGTTCTTCGCTTTCCCAAAAATGTTTCAAAATTTCGTCCAACTGAAAATTGTAGGTAGAATGAAGAGATGTCACAGGGGAAGATGGCGAAGAGCAAGGTTCGATCTTTCCTGTGATAACCCACCCAAAAATGCTGTGCAAGGCAGCAGGGTATTCTGACCCTGGTACAATTCGTTGACCATCGTAGACATGAGGAAAAAGGTCGGCGGCTATGAGGAAATCAACTGGAGCTGACGTACAGAAGTTCGGATCAGCTAATGGCAGGTGCTTAAACTTATCATAAATATTACAAGGAATACTTGTACCTGGCATGTTAGATGTGATTTCAGGTAATATGACTGCCTCCACTTGGAACTGCGGTTGGTCAGAATCTCGAGGCTTGATGCGACAACTGGTCATCCCTTTAGTGTCACCTACAATATGCTGACCTAGGCCTACAACAGGGAAATTACATTTTTTAATACGTAACCCCAAACGTTGTACACATGCTGCCGTGACAAAAGATGTTTGCGCCCCAGAATCGATCAATACTCGGATGGTCTGATACTCACCTAGATAGTCCTGTATATGTACTAAAGCAGTACCTAGTAACACAGTTTTGAAACTTGTTTGAGACTGTGGATTATAGGCATGTAACGCTGCATCAACTGCCGCAGTGCTGGGCTCAGAAGACTTCATAGTGGTATTGACTCTAGATGGGTAACTACTGGAATGTAAATAAGTGTGATGGCGAGCACCGCATGTGAGGCATGATGTCATGGAAGAGCATCTAGGCTGTAAGTGGGTCCCTTTAAGACAATTGAAACACAGCCTGAGGGCTTGAACCCGTTCTTGGCGCTGGTGTGGCTTCAATTGAAGAAAGTCAGGACACTTATATATAGTATGATGAAGTTTGCAGACAGGGCAGGCATTAGTAGGCGACTGCGCTGATGTCGATACAAATCCTCGTTTGGCGAGCCTATTGTCTGGTAATAAAGTCTTCTTCCCAACAGAAAATTGAATCCTAGGGTTCAGTTTGATCTGCTGAGTGGTCTGAGAGACCTCCAAAACATGAGTCTGGTGCTGTATGTATGTCACAAGATTATTCCAAGTTGGAATTTCTTGATTGATATGATGGCGCTCAAAATTCTTTTTTGTCTCATAAGGCAGGCTGCGCAAGGCAACATGCATCAATATAAAACCAGGCAGGTCTACAATTTCTAAATTATGTAAGGCGGTAGCGGCCTCACAAAATACCTCCAAAAATTGATTAAGACTCTCTGGTGACTCAGTGTGAAAAGGACGAAAATTGAATATAGTTTCTAATATGTCCGCACCGAGTATTCTTTTATTCTGATACTTGTTCAGGAGAGCGGCCCAAACTATGGGATAGTTGGCCTCACTGATGGGCAAGGTTCTAACCACAGACAAGGCTGGGCCAGAAACTGACGAAATCAGATAATGAAACTTTTCCACAGCGGTGATGGCAGGATTCTCATGGATGAGACATTTGAATTGTTCATAAAAGGGGGTCCACCCCTTGAGAGATCCGTCGAAAGTCGGCAGTGACAATTTGGGTAGCCGAGGTTGGACTGCCTTTACTGTCTGTTCTACGGGACACTGAACCGGCTTGAGCAAGTTTCCAGCTGCTGTTTTGATGGCATAATACATCTCCTCAAAGGCCTCCAAATTTTGATAGGAGGGCACATGATCCGGGTCCAGGGTGATCTCCAAGTCATTGATATGCTCCACCAGGTCTTGGAAACCTGAGCGGATCTCCTCTATATCTTCATACCGACTTTTGAAAATCGCGATCTTACTTTGATTACTGCCCGCAGCAACGGACGCATCATATAATAGCTGCAGCTTTCGAAACTTATTCTCCTTTTTGGCTACAAAACGTTTTAACTGGGACTCTGTCTTCATTGTTTTTGGCATGGAGAGGAAAAAAAAAAAATATATATAAATGTATATATATTTATACAATGAAGAAAATGTAAGCGATATTTCGTAAAATATAAAATGTACGAAATAGAAATAACGTAAATAATATTTCCTTAAATATATATATACGTAAGAGTATATGGTGAGGAAAGGATTATATGGTGAAGAAAAGGTAAACAATATTTCGTAAAGGATAAAACGTAAGATAGAAAACGTAAATAATACTTCCTAAGGTACCTATAAGATATAATTGTATAAGGTAAAGAAAGGTACACTTTGAAAAAAATGAAATTAAACTATTCCCAATTTTCAAAAAAAATTTTAAATAAAATGATTAAAAACTTTGAAAATAACTTAATATTTTTATAGGACTGTTTTGATCCGGCCCGGAGGACCAATATGTACACGCCGGGTGTATGTATAACTGATAAAAGTGGACTGTATATAAAAAGGGTAAAAATGAAAGCATGGCCTTTACTCACGGCATGGGTGAACGAGGTCAAGGTTAGGTGATGGACCAGGTTAGATGGTCACCAACTGATGTTCAACAGATCAGGTCAGATGATCAACAACTACTGATGAGTTCAGGTCCGCTCCTCTCCTCATAGATAGATTGCGCTAGCTGCAACGGGCCTAGTGGCGCTGCGATGTACACTCACTACAAGGCAGGGGAGGGGGGGGGGGGGGGGGGAAGGAATAGGGAAATGCCAGGCCTCAACAGTTACCATTGGCCGAGTTGGCTAAAAATCGTTTTCAGATCTGCAGATTCAAAAAATGAGTGAGTAACTGGAACCATGATAACTCCCGATAGAATGAATCTATTGACACAAAATTTCAGAATCCTTTTACGACAATCTATCGATTTTCAGCCAAATCAGTCATAGAAAAGGGGGGATAAGGAGTGATGATTAACTCAAAAACTATAATAACTGTCGTTGTAATGAATGTATCGACATGAAATTTCATATTTGAAGTCAACCCCCAATAAGGACATAAGGTGACATATTTCAGCGATATCAGCAGAAGGGAAGGGGGCTCAATTCAAAAACCCTAATAACTGTCGATGTAAATTTATCGACACTAAATTTAGTATGAAGTATTTAGGAGCGCCTTCTAAGTCAACTATTGAATATGAGCAAACGGTCAACTGGTTTGGATGGGGGGGGGGGGGGGGGGGGGGGTGAAAATTTAATTGATTAATTCATTCTGTGGAAGTACATTGCCTGTGATTTACCGAATACTTTGACGAAAAAAAGACAAATGATCTCAAACTTAGTGATAATTTCATGAATGAGTAGAGTCGTTAGTATTCAGAGAAAGACAACGGCAATTTATTTTGTTCTTTGTTTGAATAATCCATAAATTAATCAACTCTGTAGATGTTTAGCACTTCCCTTTGAAATTTTCTAAAAAAGGAACAAAATAGAAGATTAAATGGAGCAGAAATTTTGAAAATGGTTATTGTTTCCTCTCAGAGTGAAATTTCCTCTTCGATAAAATTTAGAGGAGACATTCTCAGAAGAGTGGAGGAGTGCTAATGTCAGAAATATTGTTATTCCGGGGAGTTGACATTTTCGCTCTATTTAACTTGTCTCATCGATAGCTTTTTCACGGTTCCATACCAACGTTATTCCTTGGAACAGGTATAAGTAATAATAATCTAAACTTCAATTTTTTTTTTCCGAGGGCTGATTGTATCGCGGCCAGAGTAGGACCAATTGTGGGCCCTGTGTGTGTTATCCCTACTGAAACCCTGTACCTTTATTAAACTCCAGGATTCTGCTTCAGATTCCCTCCATTACCTGCTTTGGTTCCTTTATGGCAGACTCGAAGCATTAAAATCTTCTGCTTTTTAGAGCTTTAAACGGGGTTCTGTTGGTAACAATCATAAAATATAAAGGCAACAATGATTCAAATAAATCTAAATACATTAAATTATAAAAAGTAAGAAAAAATAAAATAAAACAGTTTGAAATAACCATACCTGATAAAATAAAAAAAAATGAAATTTGAATGAAAATTGAAATATTTTAGTGAATAAAATTAAAATTTTTTATAATAAAAATAAATAAATAAAACCATCTAAAATCTTTAACAATCTAAAATTTTATGGATGGGGACAGACGAGTTATCCATGTTCACCAACTGTCTCAACTGAGTCTCAACTGGGAGAACGGAGTACGTGAGACTGGACAAACCTCCCATCCCCTCTCTAGAGTTGAGGAGGGGGGACTCTCTCTTCCTCCTTTCCAATTTAATTTCTATACTCTCTGAAGTATCCATCTTTCTACTTTTTTGGATATGATGCAGTAACGATACTGAACCGGCCTCATGTCCTGTGTTTTGGAGGTGTTGGAAAAATTCAGAGTCGCCCCTCTTCAAATGTTCCCTGACTCAACTATTGATTTTTAACCCAAACGGTTTATTACTTTTTGGAGGGAGAGCGAAAAATTAATTCCTCGTGGGGAAATACATTGCCGTTGATTCACCGATCACTTTTCAGAACCTGTACTGCTTCACTAAAAAGGGTACTTCTTTTCGAGTTACGTATTATCTAATTCCTATTGTTTTTTATTTTTTGTACCTTCAGTATTGTTATTGATATCGTAAAAAAATCTCGGATCGAATGAAAAACGGAATTTTAATGTCCCCTGAATACGTTTTGGCTATATTCTCCATGATGTCTGAAAAAACTCAAGAAGATTGACTAGAGGCAACTTTACTTCGGGGCCTAAGTAATTTTTACAAGATACCTTATATTTATGAAGTAATTAAAAATCTCTTCAAATAAAGGTTTTTGAGAATACTAAGAGGCACATTTTACATAAAATACTTTTTTTCTAAGGTTAAAATGACGTCTTGAAACACAAATTTTTTTTTAGACTTTGGGAGTTTTACATTTTACCTATCCAGGTTTAGTTAACTAGGGTAGCGGTAAATGAGTACTCGGTCGGGATAGGATGTCTTTATGCTTCAGGACGTACAATATACCCTTTGATAATGAACATATGTTTAAATTTTGCAGAATTATTATTTGTCATTTAGGAATAGAGGCTTTAATAAAATTCAAACTCCGGCTAACGGCTGGCGGATTATCGAGTTAGACATGTTTTAGATTAAACGAACTTAACCAATTTCCAAAGTTCTTACGGGATTAGTTTCTTGAATACTCTCCTCTGGTATTTAATGTTCTCCATTCACCTTTTGTGAAAATATGACTTATTTATAATAATATAATGTACTAGTTGCCTGGGACCTAGACTTGCTCATCACTATGTCGGGGCTGGCGAGATTTATAGAAAAATGCTAAAATTTTAGTTTTTTTTAATTTTATTTATTTTTTATTTTTATTTTATTTTTTTTTTTCCTTTTTGGCCTCGGCAGACACCACACTAGCCATTGCTATTCTTAAAACTACTCTATAAAAGATAATTCTGCCAAAGACGGGATACTGGAGGGAGGAGCCCAGACAGAGGGCCCAAGCAAAGCGGCCCCAGCCAAGCCGGGGGACAGCCGGAGGCACCGCCGGACCACATCACCCAAAACAATATTCATAGCGCCGACCAGTGACTGGAGTGGAGGCTCCTGAAGGAAGGTCTGCATGTAGTGCCGGCCGTCCAGACCTTCGGAGCTCCTGGGTCTATATACCAGTGCCCCCACAGACCCCCAGCCAAGCCAACAACCCCAAGCCCAGGCCCCCCACCGGAACCCGCCCCCCAGTCAGAGCTTACATTGGTTCAATTTATAGCTAAGGAATCTGGGGCTGATTTTGAATTTGCATTATAAATCTGTAAATGGATTGGTAAATAAAAATGTTGCGGGTTATTAAAAGCTGGGGATAGTTAAAGGGGGCTTGGGTTAGCTTATACAGTTCAGTGAACATAAGTTCTCTCTGGGTTTGATATTTGGTAATTTTAGTTATAGAAGTATTTAACGGGAGAGCACTTGTTTAAAACATTTGAGAAAATGCATGAAATATAAAAAAGAGAAAAAAAAATGAGCAAAATCAGTCTTGGTCTTGGTATTTCCAAAACCAAGACTGCTATGGTCTTTAGCCACGACTTAACAAATATTATATACAGTATTTGCTAAATTGCCGTGGTGGCTGTGTGGGCTAGAGCGTTGGGCTTTCGTTGCACTGCTGCGGTTTGAACACCATCCGGAGGGTGAATTTTACTTCATAGATAAAACTTCTCTCCCATTGGATGTTTGTAAAATAACCTCGGTAATGTAGCCCGCTCCTGTGGAGCAAAAATAAAAATGGGCTACACTCCCTCGCCTTTTAACAATTCGAAGGAACAAATTTCCATAAGAGTGGGGCGTTAAAAGATGAAAAAAAAAAGTGTTTAAGTCGTGGCTGAAAATGGTAGCAATACCGAAAGTATTCCCATATTTTATTTATATACGTTAACTTTTGTAACGCCGAAGATTGCTTTTTAAAAAAAGTCTTTATTACACTGAACTCACAATGATATAATACAGGGAGTACAGCAACTTCGGGAGCCTGGGATGGACTGGTGGTCTATCTGACTAGAGCTATACAGGAAGAGATAAGAAACAATAGCGATTGATACACAGGTGGTGAGAGGGGATGAGATTGTGATGAGGTTTACAATAATAGGTAACATAACTCCTCCACCCCTAAATTGAAACATCACCTGAAAGGTGGTGGTGAATAGGTATAGAGTCTACAGGAATGGTTACATGGGTTACAGAAGTTTTTCCAATAGACTTTTTACATTTGAATTTGACAATAAAAATAACAATAATAATTAGGATAGTTAAATATAATATTAA
Organism: Aradus depressus; assembly: GCA_963662175.1. Taxonomy (NCBI): domain Eukaryota; kingdom Metazoa; phylum Arthropoda; class Insecta; order Hemiptera; family Aradidae; genus Aradus; species Aradus depressus. The sequence continues at coordinate 43,208,460 of OY759215.1, forward strand.
TGTCCATAAACTGGGGATAATAAAATAATTAGATTTAGTCGCTATAGGTACAAAAGAGTTGGTAGCGATCTTTTTAAGAGTTACAGGTTTTAATACGAGTGTGAAATTTGAATGTTGATGAGGGTTAAGATTTAAATTAAAATTATTAACAATATGAGGTTTTCCTGATGTATTCGATGTGTGATGAAATGGGATATTATTGAAGACAAAGTGTTCGCCAGGGCTGAGCGAGATAAGGTGAATACCGTAAAGTTTTTTCGTCTCAGTCGATGAGTCTTTAATGATTGTAATATCTTCGGTAGCAGGAAATACTGCAATGAATTGGTTGGTGTCAGGAACGGGCTCTATGAAGCTCTGCTTGATGCTTACGTCGGTATATTGGCAGGAGGATGGTGTCCCGTTGGAGATGATTTCCTTTTCACATGGAGGTTGATAATGGGAGACCATGAGATTTGAGCATTGGTAGTACTGAATTTTAATACAAGTATTTTTCATAAATTTAAGATTTAACAATTTATTTCTAGGGTTTAGTATATAGTTAATATCTGGTATAATAGTAGTGAATTTGTTATTGTACAAAGTCGGAATAGAAAATAAGTTAATTAGCTCATATTCATCTTTTGAATTGATGGGAAGAGTCAAAAAATAAATTATTTTATTCACTTCTATTTTACAATTTACCTGGATTATGGTTTCAAAATCTAGTATATTCTTAAAGTCTACGGTAAATGGCAATTGATTTTTATAATAACTTTTTACCTTTTTAATTTCATGGAATAATTGGTGTGTGGTAATTATACTGGGATGCATCGTTTTGAGTTTGCAAAACGTGAGAGAATTTTCAATATCTTGTAGGATGTGTAGCATTGAAAACAAATGAATTTGTATTTGATAAAATAAAGTTTTAGTCTTTCTGATGAGGACTTCGTGTGTTAGTTCCGAGTTTAATTGTAAGATTTTATTTTTAATTTCTACGTTATTACTGTGAATTAGGGATAAAGTTTCATTATATGATTGAATCAAGTCATTGTTTATAGAGTACTGTGAATTCAATTGATCTTGCAAATTGTGTTCGTTATTAGAAATATGGTGAAGGTGTCATAACGATTACCGTCTTCGGAATCTAAATTTCCTGTAATTAATTTCATTATTGAGCCTAAGCCATTAATTAATCCTCGTCTGGATCTTTTAGTTTCTGAATGAATGCGTATGTTAGCAATTTTTTCTTTGACATTATCCTTTGTTACGTTAAGTAATTTTTGATAAGTTCTAAACTCTTCGAGTGTTAGTTTATTATAAAATAAATAATTAATAGTGCCTAATAATTTGTTATATTGGGTATTTATATTATTAAATTCTAGGTATAATTCTTCTAAGTTAAAATAATGGATAAATGTGTGTTCAGAGGTTTGTAATCTAGCGGGTCCTAGATGGATGGGTAATATTCCTGAATTTTTAGTGATATCTTGTATATTAGCAGCATAGGAAGGTGCTGGGAAGGTTAAGTAGGTGGCTAATCTATAATAATAGAATTTGAATATAATGGTTAGTATAATGTAAAGTGTAATATAGTGTTAGAGTGTATAAATTGAATATATAGGGTTATCTAATTAATTAATATTAATATTAGTAATAATTATCTAAAATAAAATAGTCTATTCTATAGTATATAAAAACAATATAAAATTTATCTTTAAAACATGCTAGTTCTTAACATTCTAAATTATTATCTACTTATTTTACTTTTCTTATGATTTAATTTTCTTACAGCTAGGTAACTTAATTTTTTCTTCTTATAAAATACTTCTAGTAAATATAATTCTTAATAGTATATTCTTTCCTATAATATTTTTCAATTTCTCCTTAATAAATATGCTTTCTTTCCTTGGAGTATAATTCTTTCTTTCATTGTGAAGCCATTGACCTAGATATTCGCTCTGTGTCGAAGGTTCACTACTAATTCATTTTTCTAAATTCTTTGTAATATAATATTTCTTTTCTTTAATTGTATTTCTTTCTTAATATGCTTATAATATATTCCATTAATTATAATATTTGTTTATTGCAACATTTGACCTTGATATTCCCTCAGTGTCGGCTGCCTACTCTACTAAATTAATGTATTATTTTTTATTTATAATATTTCTTTCTTTTTGCATATTTGTCAATAATATTTCTTATAATATACTTTTTCATTTTTCTTAATATGATTGCTTATCTATTCACATAATGTAATAATATTTTCCTTCATATAGGATTTCTTGATAATAATAATAATAATAATAATAATAATAATAATAATCGTATTTCTTTCTTTCTCAGAATTTTATGAACATTTACATTCATACTTACTTTCTAACTTACAAACTAAATTGACGGTTGTAGTTTTGCCTCTTACCCAGGAGGTAAAATTGTATATTAAATTGAATGTTATTAAATTTGTTATAAAATTTGGAACTATTGCCTACCCTTGGTTGCAGTTTATCCTCTTACCCAGGAGGTAAAATTGTATATTTTAAATTTAGTGTGATTTAATTTTATGAAATTTTGAACACGATTTAATTGTGATTAATTAATTATTAATTTTTCCTATTAATTTTTTAAGCTTTAACTATACTAAATTGCTTTTAGTCCGTTCGCGTGCGTGAGGTCATTACCGTTGAGTTTTAGTCTTTTGAGCCGCCAGAGCGTGGCTCATCGTTAGAGTGTTTGTCTGTCGGTCTTTTGGACGGAACTTGCCGCTCAACGTCCAACTGTTTTCTGTTCTGTTTGTGTCGGGGACGTTTGATGTTGGAGAGGTGTATGTTTTTGCGTGTGTTAGGGTGTCGCGGGTGTATTGTGGCTGTTTTTAATTGTTTGTTTATTTTTGTAATTGTTTCCCGATTGTATCTGTTTTTTGTTTTGCTTTGTTTTTGCCTATTGCGAACGTAAACGGTTTGTGGGATATCTGGTAGTGATTCGCGGTCCTGATTACGTCTACTGATAATTTTGTCTTTGGTTTGCGCGCTTCTCTCATTAATTTTGTTATAAACTAATTTTAATTTTTCCTTATGATTAGTAATGTAATTGTTGACTATCTGTTTTTCTAAATCGATCGCGAAAGGGGAATTATTGTCAAAGTGTCCGTAAATTATGTCGAGGGGTTTAAGTTTCGTAACTGAATGTAACGAGTTGTTATAGGCCAGAAGGGCATAATTAACTTTACTTTCGATGGTGTCTGTCTTAAATTCGTTGCGATTATTTAAAAGTCTGATATGTTCGATTAGCGTGGAGTGGAATCGTTCTATGGGTCCGTTTGATTCTGGGTGTTGCGATGATATAAAATGCACGTCTATTTTATGTAACGCTAAGAGCTCCTTTACGAGTGAGTTGTTAAATTCGAGTCCATTGTCCGAAGTTATCGTGTCGGGTATGTTGTGGTGTGTAAAATATGTAATTAATTTATTTACGACTTCTAAGCCTTGTCCCGAGGTTAATCTGTATGCTTGAGCGTATTTTGAAAATGTGTCAAAAATAGTGAGAAACTTTGTGTTTTCGAGTGTAATGGAATCTATGTGTACAATTTGAAAAGGTTTCGAGGCTGAAGGCGTGATGTTGTACTGGATTTTGAGGGGTCGTCTATCGTATTTAGTCACTTGGCAAATTTCGCAGTTGTTGATGTAAGTCTGTATGGTTTTCCGTAAATTGGGCCAGTAATATATCCGTTTAATTTTGTTGTCGGTCTCGTCAAGTCCTCTGTGGTTAGTCTTGCCTATATGATAATTTTCGATCACGTCTTTTATTTCCGAGTTGTCAAGTACGTCAATTAATTTCGTTGTGTATCGCGTGAAGTTAATTTCCGAGGTTTTGAAATGTTGAATCATTGAGGCTGCGAATTTTTCATAGATATCTGATTCAAAATATATCCAATATTTTACTCGCGGGACGACATGTTCTTTTACGAAGTTTATTAAATCCTGGTCGAAATTATTTTTGGTGAGTTGGAGAGTTATTCTTTGTTTTTGATCAAAAAGAGTCGTGATTTTGGGTTTCGCGGGGCTATGTTCTACTTCCGAAATAATAATTTGGTGATTACCGTAGTTAACGGGTCCGTCAATAATCGGTATTTCGAGGGTTGTATTTCCTTCTGCGTTGGAATGTATAGTGTGTTCGTCACTTGAGTCGTTTTCCTCGTCTAAATTTACTATTAGGGATTCGGTCGGTCTGTTCGGTGGGTCGTTCGGTCTTTTCTCGGGGTTCTTCGCGTAATAATCGTCGATGATCTCCTGAATAATATCATCCGTGGTTTGTGTCTCGCCTAAATTTAGTTCGATTCGCGAAAGTGCATCAGCAACGGTGTTTTGCACTCCTTTTTTATAAATGACCTCGTAGTCATATTCTTCTAATTTTAGACGCATTCTAACTAATTTTGAGTTGGGTTCTTTAAGGGAAAAGAGCCATTGAAGGGGTCGATGATCACTAAATATTTTGAATTTTCTTCCGAATAAATAGGGACGAAAATATTTGGTTGCCCAAACAATTGCTAAAAGTTCTTTTTCGATGGTTGATAAATGTGTTTCCGATTCATTAAGGGTTCTACTTGCGAAGCATACCGGTAAATCTGCACCGTCAAAATTTTGACTGAGCACTGCTCCGAGGGCTACGTTACTCGCATCGGTCGTTAAATGGAAGGTTTTCGAAAAATCTGGGTATTTTAAAATTGGCTCGTTAATTAAGAGATTTTTACAAATATTAAAACAATTTATATATTCCGGGTCGTTACTGTTTATTATCGCGTCTTTCTTTAAACATTTGGTAAACGGTTTAGTTATATCGGCGAAGTTTTTTATAAATTTTCTGTAATAACCTAAGAGTCCGAGAAATCCTTTTATTTGTTTCGCTGTTTTCGGAATGGGGAAGTTTTGAATAGCATTTATTTTATCCGGGTTTGGTTTAATTCCGTCGGGTGTCACGATGTGATGTTTAATTTGGTTAGTCGAAGTTAGAGGTTTGTCTTCTGTATGAAAGAGATCGGGGTAATTTGTCAGTAGCTCGACAATATGATATTTTTCTTCGGGGTTCATATGATCAGTTCGGAATTTTAAAATGTCGAATTTTTGTTTCTCATGATTAATAAAATTCAAATTAGGTTGAATTTCTTTTTCCGTTAATTTACAAATTTTCTCTACGGTGAGTGGTCTTTTCAAAGTGAGTTTCAAGTCTATGTCTGTCGGGTTGCTAATTAAGCAGTTGGTTTCAGAATTTTTTACGGTAACTAATCCTCCGTGGATTTTTAGATTTTTAAATTTTATATCGGGTAAAATAGCAATGCCGTTTTTTAAGTTTGTCACCGGGATTTTAATTACTTTCTGTGTACAGCTTTGTATTAAGTAGGTATGGTCTCTTTTATTTTTCTCGTATAAAATTTCGATATTTGCCGTGGGGGTAGTTAATGAATGGTTTGTCATGTCAACGTTGGCTTTAAGAAATTTTAAACAGTCTGTTCCAAGTAACATATCGAAACGGTCGTGGAATTTAAATAAATAGAATTTTAAATTTAAATTTGGAATATTAAAAAGTTTTCCGCAGGGGATTAATGTACTAAATTTTTCGTTGCTTGTTCCGTGAGCAGTTACAATTTTGAAACGGTCTTCTTTAATATTATTTTTGAAAAACTTATTTGCGATAGCAGGGTTTATGAACGATTTTGTGCTACCGGTATCGATGAGGATTTTAAATTTTAAAGTCGGGGAAATAATATACGGGAGTTCGCTAGTGTTTTCTGTCAAGTTAGCTAGATTGAAGCAGGGTTGTTCTCCGAGGCTCTGTCTTCTAAAAAATGGTTATGGTCCGATGGGTTATTTTGGTATTCATCTGGAATTAGGAATTGCGGGTTATTGTATTCTGGTGGGTGTTGTCCGTCTGGTTCTATTGGGTAATTATCATCGGATTGATAGTCCATTGGTTCTTGTTCTTGTATCTGTTCGCGATTTGGGTCTATTAAATTTGAGGCTATGTTGTTCAATTCTTCGATGGTAGAATTGAGTCTCGTGTTAGGTCTACGTTGAATTTGAGTTGGTCTAGCGTACCGTGTAGAAATACTCATAGGCGTTGGCTGGTAAGGGGGTTGTCCTATATTTGATGTGTGGATTTGTCTACTAGGTTGTGGAATTTGAAAATTGTGCGGCCTTGGTTGTGAATAGCTTGAGTTTTGTTGGTAAGAAAATGGTTTAATTGTACTAGTTGGTCGGGGGAAATTTATCTGTGGTCTCTGATAGCTAATGAATGGCTTTTGTTGAGATTGATACGATTGATGAAAGGGTCTTTGTAATTGCGGTTGATAAAACTGAGGTGCTTGATAAGAATGATATTGTGGACGCGGGGCAACTGTTTGTCGGTATCTATTGTCTATGAATGGGCTTTGTTTAGGACGTGTGTGGGTGTGTGTATACTGTCTTTCATTGTATTGCAAGTCGTTTGTCAACATATTTAATGCGGATTCTAGGGATTCTGGATTTCGAGCGCGAAGGTGTGAACCTATGGGTTCTTTTAAACCTCTCAAAAGAACTCGCAACGCAAGTTTTCTTGCGAATTCGGTTAATAAAACATGTTCCTGAAAATGATTCCTAAAATATGAGATTAATAAATTTAAAGTTTTTTGTATTTTTTGATAAAACTCAAATGGGGATTCATTATTTTGGCGTTTTTCGGCTAATTCTATTTGTAACGTGAAACAATCACGGCGATCGGAATATCCGTTTAGTAAGGCTTGTTTTAATTCGGCCCAAGTACCGATTGTATTTGTTGCAATAATTTCCGCTGCTGGTCCTTTTATTTTAGCAACTAGTGACGACATTAAAAATTCATTTTGAAAATCTAGCGTATTTTGAAAATTATAAAATTTATTTACGAGCTTTTCACTTATGGTTAAAAATCTACTAAGGTGTTCGGGTTCACCAAAAAATTCCGGCACCATGCCCAAATATTCCTTTTTAAGAATGGGGACGGGCATCGTGAGTTGCGCGGGTTGCAGGATGTCTTTGCTAGTATATGTGTGTTATAAAAATAAAAAACCTTAAAATAATAATAATACTTAATACTAACTTAAAAATTACGTACTTAAACAATAATATAAAACTTATAAAATTAAATGTTCATATGACTGTTTGAATTTGCTGTTCATAAAATTCTTTTAATTGGAACTTGAAATGTTCGTTTCAATCTTATCTTATGAAGATTTGTTAATAAAATCTGAATTTTTTTCAATGAGAATATTTTCTTGTAATGTTAATAATAAATTTTTCTTATACTTATAATGTAACTTAAATCTACTTACAGCGCGACCAGTACTACCATGCTCATGTCCATTGAATCTGGATTCCTGTAGTCTGCTGCGGGCCCCAAAACGTTCGTCTTCTCGATGAAGGCGGTGTTGGATGTCGTGTGGGGTGCAGTGGTTCCCAACGTCACTGCGATGTTCGGCCTAGAAATTAACTCTAAAGAGAGAGACTCCGTGTTCATATGCTCTGAACGTCGCTTTCTAGGTCCTACCGACTGCGCCAGTTAACTTTTGTAACGCCGAAGATTGCTTTTTAAAAAAAGTCTTTATTACACTGAACTCACAATGATATAATACAGGGAGTACAGCAACTTCGGGAGCCTGGGATGGACTGGTGGTCTATCTGACTAGAGCTATACAGGAAGAGATAAGAAACAATAGCGATTGATACACAGGTGGTGAGAGGGGATGAGATTGTGATGAGGTTTACAATAATAGGTAACATAACTTATATATACATATATATATACTTAACTTTTTTTTTCTTTCTAAGGTTACCTTTTTTGACCCCGATTCAAACCCAAATGAAATATCTGGCCAACACGAAAGGGTGTTATAATGTTACCAAGTATGTAGCTTCTTATATGTACAATTTGATAGAAATTTAGGTAATCTCACCATTGTTTATCCCCTCTCCAAATTAAAATAATTTATGCAATTCATAAAAGTTAAGATACTTGACTGATAATATTTAGAAACAATCTGTAATATATGATATCTTATTAAAAGCCATATTAATAGAATTATATGTAAATTTCAACTGATTTTGTGGTTTCCTCCCCTCGTTAAGACCATGTTTTCCTGAAAAAGCGCCCAATTTGCTTTTAAAAACGAGGTCTCAGAGTTCAAAAAAATAATTCATCAAGTATGAAGTAATTCTGAGAAAAAATATGTCAATTTTTGCTGTTGTTTAAAAACTCAACCCTATTCTCTTATTTCACTGGTTGTCAAATAAGATGTAGTGTGACCTCTCACGGATTTTTATTAGCTAGCCGGCTTTCGAGGTTGCCCTCATCATCAGACAGTCTGATAAAATAAAAAAATAAAAAATTTGAATAAAATTAAAATGTTTTTGTAAATAAAATATACAATTTTTATGATAAATAAAACCATCTAAAATCTTTAAAAAAATTATAATTTCATGGATGGGGGCAGATAAGTTATTCCTGTCCCCCATCTGAGTCACAACTCTGTATGTCCAAGTCTTAGTATTGTGATGATGACAGTGTCTCGTCTGTTCATGGTGCTTGGAGGTTTACACAGCTTGTTTTCTTTTTTTATTCTTCGGTTTGTTGTTTTCCATCTGAATCCATCCCATTGTCCCAGTGTTGTTCAATTTTTCTTTCGAAGTAGGTTGAAAGGTCTTGTACTGTGGTCTTAACTGTTTCTTGAGGTAAGAAGGTGGAGAGTGTAGCGTCTTTTGCGGCAATGTCTGCTTTCTCGTTGGGACGGATCTAAATATCAAAGAGGGAGTGTTGAAGGGTTTTAGTGACCAGTTAAGAGAGAGCATTATAATTTTGTGACGTGATTTTATGCACGTACAAGATTTGTTATAAGACGCTAATTTATTCCAGTTTTGCTTTCCATAAAAGGCATAGAAGCTTCCCCCACTTCACTATACTCGTTCTCTCGTGCTTTAAAATTAGTAGTCATCATCCAGTGACTATGAATAATGTAATTAGCATTTTCAGCGTTATGTTCCTCATAACGTGAGTGTGTGTACGTACTTTATTTAAAACGGATCCTACGCCCCAGGTTTTTGGTACCAGGTGAATATTCTTTAATTGAATTCGTAGGCTGTGAAAGAGGTTTTCAGAAAACAAATTTCTTCCCCAATAATCAAGATATTTTCCGAAAGAAAGGATGCATTATTGTTGACACTATTATTTATGTCATTGTCTCCATTGGGTGTCAATCGCGTATCGCGACAAATCATAGAATCAAAGTCACTTTTGAACTTTTTGCTGATGATGACGTTAGCCGAAAACGGTACATTATATGTATACATTTTTGTTAAATATATTAGGAACAATATAAAAAAAAGTCGTCGATAAATCACGGTATCTCCTCAGAAAGAATTAATCAATTAATTTTCGCCGCCCTTCCAAAATCAGTAAACCGAGAATTTTATGTCGATAAATTCATTACATCGGCAGTTATTAGTGTTTTTGAATTGAGCCACCTCCCCTGAACCCCCATTCCGCTGAAAATTACTAAATGTCGTCCCTGTAGGTCACACATATAAAATTTCGTCTGAATATATTCAAGTGGCAGTTGTTAGAGTTTTCGTGTTAAGACTCCCTCCTAATCCCCCCTCCTTTACTTTGGTCGATTTGACCGATTACATAACTCTCTATAATAATACTCTATAAAACCCTGGTCAGATCTGTCCTGACTTATGGGGCAGAGACGTAGACGATGACCAGAGCAGACGAGAGAAGCCTCGAGATATTCGAGAGAAAGGTTCTGCAGAGAATCCTTGGTCCGGTCCAGTAGAACGACATTAGAGCTAAGAATAATGCTGAGGTCGCTACGGAGTTTTGGGAGCCGAATGTCACAGACGTGATGACTGGCGAGGCTTCCATGGGCAGGCCTAGTGCAGAGGATGCAGAAGGCTGAAATCCCGCAAAGACTGATGTTAGTGATTCCGGAGGGAAACAGAGAACGAGGAAGAGATGGTGGACTCTTGAGCTGAATAGGAATCTTTGGGGAAGTCTCTGGTGGAGGCCAAGGCTCGAATGGGGCTATAGCGCCGAGATTGATGATGATTTTTCATTCCAAAAATTTAAAAAAAAAAATGACAATATTTGTAGGTGTGTGAGTCTGTGAACACGCCAACTCCCAATAGAATGAAAGTATCGAAAACATTTTCTATGGGAAGATTTATCTGAGACAATATAACATAACCAAAATGAAATTACCTTGTAAGGTCAAGCTTTTTGAAGCCTGTACTTAAGATGTATTGGTTTACTGAGGTTATTGCCTGACTCCAAGCACTCAAGACGTTACAAAGGCCCTCTGTGGATAATTGTGATATTTGAGATGGTTCTGAGAGCTTAGTAATATCCTGGCTCGAATCTATAATCTTTCACAGAGATTCCATTTCCATTTCACCTGTTGGCAGATTTTTTCAACAGATATTAAAGATTCAGAAACATCAGTAAAAGGATATGGAACTTCTCTGTATATCTAAGGCACGGATCCGTATACCTTTATACTTCCCCAGCTATTTAAAAGGAGGTAAGCTATACGAAGTGTAGGGGATGTTATGTAATCAGCCAGAAATTCGATGCGAAATTTTCAACGAAATTTCATAACTCCATGAGGGTGTTTGTTACCTTTTAATTTTTAGTGAAATCGGTCGAGTATTAAAATGAATTGATGGCGGGTTCGAAACCCGGCCGTGGCACTTCACACGATATTTCATATGTAAAGTGAAAGTTCTATAAGGACGACACCTATTAATTTTCAGCAGCATCAACCTAAGAGGAGGGGGATCAGACGGGGAATCAACTAAAAAAATCCCAATAACTGCCGATGTAAACAATGTTTGTTTTTGTTTGTTTGATGTATTAAGGTGTTCGACTTCTTGGTCATTACACCTACATGTTCACTCTTCATTGATACTACTGTTTAACAAACCTGTTTGTCTCTGGACTACATGCACTCAGTATTTTAATGTTTTTTTTTTTTTACATATATATACTACTAATTATATAGGTACTTATACTTCTATATTCGTTATTTATTTTTACTCTTGTTTTTTTTTTTATTATTATTTTTTTTAATATTTATTTTTTATTTAGTAGAGCAGCTCTAACTTTTGTCTTATTGACTCTGTCTCAAATATGAGGAAATTTTATAGGTAACATATTTGTTAAGAATCAATTTTTCAATAGGACTAACTCTTTTTGGGTAAATCAAAAGATATGTCTAAAAATATTTGTTTTAAACCTATATTTCAAGACGATTTTCGCACAATAACAATTTTTTTTTTATACTATAGGTGTAAGAAAGTAAAAATATATTAATTATTAATTAATTATGTGTAGTAATTTATAGCACTAAAAAAGTGGTTTACGTTAACGTATCACAAATGAACTTTTGTATTTAGATTTTGGCTTTTGTATATTTTGTTGTAGGTTCTGAGATAAATTTTCAAATTTACCACATTCCTCCTACCATGGAACTGTTCGTCTACCTTCATTGCATCCATTTCTCCAAGTCCGGGTAGAATGTAGCAGTGTAAATAAACAAGAAAGCAGAACAAATTGGAGGTCCATCTCCCCGTCTTATATTGCGGTTTAAACAGAGGGAAAATAATGTTGTCCGTTTGGTGAGTTTCAATGGAATATAGCATAAGGACTGTTTTGTTAATCGGAAATAAGGACAGTCAATTTATAAAAATTGCTATAATGAAGCAAAAATGACTCGAAAAATATGCATTCCAATGAAATATGAACACGTTACTTACCATTTTCGTGGACACTCAAACGCCGAAATTTTAAATTAAGATGTTACATGTGCTAACTTAGATTTGATTAGATTTTGAATGAAATCGGAGGAAAATTAAAGCTACTTGGGCCGTAATTACAGTTACCTCTTAGACTTCTAAATTCACTTCTAATAAAAACTTAGTATGAAGATTCAGGAGCCAATGTGCAGATCAAATATTAAGTTTTAGTACAAACAGACTGGATTATGGGGTTTTGAATCTAAATATAAAGCTTCATGTCAATACATTCATTACATGCCACCTCAGTGCAATATCTGCATCAGCCCCCTCATTATCAAACACATCTTTGAAGACTGCAACATCTACGAAGAACATCTACACAGGTTAGGCATACCTAGGTCCCTCACGCAATGTCTCGGCGATGACGAACAGCGAATCAACCTGACGCTAATATTTCTTACGGAAGCGAACCTGATAAATAAAATCTAGTCGAAACAAAATAAAAAAGAAATATATAAAAAAAGTTATAGAAAAAAAACAAACAAAAAAAGTTAAAAAAAAAAAAAAAACAAGAGTAAAAATAAATAATAAATATAGAAGTATAAATGTTAATAAGTAGTAGTATATATATGTAAAAAAAAAACATTAAAATACTGGAGTGCTTGTTGTCCTTAATAAATCAAACAAACATTCTTTACATCGGCAGTTATTGGGATTTTTTTAGTTGATTCCCCGTCTGATCCCCCTCCCCTTAGGTTGATACCGCTGAAAAATAATAGGTGTCGTGTCGTCCTTATAGAACGTTCACTTTACATATGAAATATCGTGGGAAGTGCCACGGCCGGGTTTCGAATCTGCCATTAATTTATTTTAATACTCGACCGATTTCACTAAAAATTAAAAGGTAACACCCTCATGGAGTTATGAAATTTCGTTGAAAATTTCGCATCGAATTTCTGTCTGATTACATAATATTCCATATACTTGGTATAGCTCACCTCCTTTTATATACCTGGTGAAGTATAAAGGTATACAGATCTGTATACGCGATGTCAGTTGACATTGCAGTCAATGTTAACTGGTAGACATAGACATTTTTGATAAAATTAATATCTTAGAACGCGTGGATGTAGGATCGACATCTGTCGATTTTTAAGAGGTGGGACTCAAATCAAGATCCCTAAAAACATGTCGATAAATATGTTAATACGAAATTTTGTATTTTAAAATCGATAAATTGATTTCAGAGGGAGAGCGAAAACCTAGGTGAATCATCGCAGTTTTTGTCAAATTTTCAAATGTTTTGTTACTCATTCAGTTCTATCGTGAGCCAAGAGTTCTACAAAAAATTAATAAATACCATCCTATCTCTATTATTCCTCTCAACTGACTGGCTAGGTTCCAAATAGTGGGTATATATCTAACAAAAGCTTTTCAAACCTCTCTAATGGTTCCGAAAAAAAAAAAAAAAAAAAAGGGTTGAAGTGAATTTTAGTGGAATCTCAGCAAGAAATTTTATGTCGGATGTTAGGAGGAGGGGGAGCGGAAGCATAAAACAAAATGAAGGTTTAGTTGTGACTCCCATTAACGCTCCTAAACCATAGGAGCTTCTATACAGAGGACCACCTTTATCTACATGGGATTAAGGGAAAATAAATAAAAAAGAAAATTAAGTCAAAGAAAAATGATGAAGGGTTGAAATGAATTTTAAAATGATCAGTTACCCTTAAAACGAATTGATATACTGTATTAGTAAGCAACTCAATAAACATAAATAAACGAAACCCTTTTTATGTTGAAAATAAATGAAATAATAAATTGAATTTATAGAAATTTGATTGAATAAAAGTAAAAAAAAAAAAAAAAACTGAAGGGTGGCGATGAGGTGAGCGAACAGTGCAACGATGGGGTGAGCGGCAGTGAGGGTGAATTGAAGGGCGGCGGTGAGCGTGAACTGAAGGGCGGCGATGAGGTGAGCGAACAGTGCAGCGATGGGGTGAGCGGCAGTGAGGGTGAACTGAAGGGCGGCGGTGACGTGAGCGAACAGTGCACCGATGGGGGTGAGCGGCAGTGGGGGTGAACTGAAGGGCGGCGGTGAAGTGTGCGGTGTTTCTGTGTGGTTTCTAGACAACTGATCCTACAAGAGGAAAATTGTTTATACATGGATTTAGCAACAATGCAGGTTAATGTGAAGAGTTTTGTTGGAGACATAACAAGGAGCATTGGTTATTGTACCAAGGATTTTGGATTGAAAAGAATGGATGATTGGAAGTCTAGGCATAACCCCAGAGTTCAAGTCCACATAGGTTTGAGTTCTGCGTTGTATATAAGTCGTTTTGTTTTTAAAATTTATTTGAATCCTTCGTCTAGTAGTCTTAGTAAAAGTTTATAATGTCTGTACATTCCTTAGGTGAATAAAGCTAAATAGGCAAAATTTAGGGCTGCCATAGAAAAGAGTCGGGCTCATGCTCACGAGAGCGACGAAACAGCGCTCTGATAGTAGGCGATATGACCTCTTAGTAAAGCTCGGTCATGAGTCACAATGATTAACTATAGATGAATTGTAACTATTCTCTGCGGTCAGTTGGTCAGTTGTGCAACATAACTATTGGTTAAACTTGTAATCTGAGTGACAGTGATAAATTAATAGAAGCTTGTTTTATTGCCAAATCAATCTGGTCAATTTATTGTGGACAACAACATTGTCGTCTGTCCAATTTGGGGCGAAAAGTAACACACTCTCGGAGTCATGTCGAATAGAGAATAGAAGGAATTCCCAGGTGCTTTCTGTGTGAGGTATGTGTCCGAGGAAACCCAAGGAATGGCAACTAACGGCTCCCATTGTTAAGGGCTTTTACAGACATTCCATTCTGTTTAGTGGGACAATGTTCAATTATGCCTATGGGTCAATTTTGGATTTCATTAATGCCCTTCTGTTTTCCTACTAAAACCTAAAGACTATTTAGAAAGCATAGCCTACAAAGCGTAGATCCAGAGGGAGTGATTGCCGTTTAAATTTGTGATTTTTGTTGGGTTTTAAGAACATATTAAGGAACATATTATAATATATTACAAAATAGATAAAGTTTAATGTTAGTAGTATATTGATAAAGTAATTTAAATGTATTTTTTTTGTCAATTAACTATTTTGTTATATTTAAAAAATACGAAATCAGACTCCGCATCAATTTTTTGACTGATTGCGAAACTTCCATTATACTACATATAGCTGAGAACTAAAAATTAAAAATCATTACATCTTCAATAAATCAAAACACAGCGCCCTTCACTCTGATGTGATATTCAATGAGCATCGAGATAGCGGAAGAAGGGCTACCACCTCTCCAATTTACGCATGTGTATTGAAACCTTCACTCTCGATATGCAAAACTATACGCTTCCCACCATTAGGAAAGACCTCGATTTAAGATAGGTAATACTAATGAGCTTTGAGGTAGTGGGAGAAGGGCTCCCACCCCTCCAATTCACGCATGCGTATTGAAACCTTCACTTTCGATATGCAAAACTATACGCTTCCCTCTATTAGGCAAGACCTCGATTTAAGATAGGTATTACTGAGGTAGTGGGAGAAGGGCTCCCTCCCCTCCATTTCACGCATGCGGAACTATAGTTCTGCATATCAAGTGTGAAGATTCCAATACGCATGCGTGACTTGGAGGGGTGGGAGCCCTTCTCCCACTACCTCAATGCTCATTAGTAATACTTATCTTTAATCGAAGTTTACGAGGTGAATACGCCGACCTCCATTAGCCAAAAACTCGATTAAAGATAAGTATTACTAATGAACAATTAGTTCGTTGAAATGGCAAGAACAAATTGTCACGAAGTTGTAGGTATGTGTTAGGTGTAATTTTGTTGGGAAGGTCATTGTTAAACATGGATGGGTGACTTTGTAACACCCAAACCACACCCAACTTTCACGGTAAATTAACTTTATATCGCGGTGTATAAATGACTTTTGAAGTATTTAAACATCAAAGTTGTCCAGTGGAACGAATAACAAAGTGAATCTGTGGTTGGCTGCAAACATGACCAACTTCACGAGGTAAGTATGCACTGTGTTGTTAAAGCAGACAACTTGTAATATTCTCTAAGTTGACTCGTTCTTCCCCTTTAAATACAATTACTGAAAGTTGTTAATGAACCAACACTAGAGGCACAATTTAACCACACTCTAACAACGTTACCACTTCCAAATTATCATGTTAATACCTCTTTTCGTATTTTCTTTACTTTCCCAGCTATGTACGGGGGAAGTTATGTAATCGGTCAAAAATTCCACCAGACCTCCAGATTGCAAATACGAGTAAAGAGGGCGCCGGTAGCTCAGTGGTCTGCGTGCTTGACTTCTGAGCTCAAGATAGTGGGTTCGTAACCCGACCGAGGTTCTTAGTTTATTTTATCTGGGAGGTAAAATAAACTTAAACACGCCGTCCTTCGGATGGGACGTTGAGCGATGGTCCCGAGCCTGTACGATGTCAGGTACTCGTTAAAGACCCCTACCCTAGGTGAATAAAAAATTTAGGGTAGGCAAAATTTAGGACTCCCACAGTAGAGTCGGGCTCATGTCCACCAGAGTGACGTAAGAGCGCTCTGGTAGTAGGCGATATGACCTCGTAGTTAAAGCCCGGGCATGAGTCATAAAAACCTAACCTAAAAATACGAGTAAAAAAAATGTGTCTCTTTGTGAGGGTGTGTGTACACGATAACTCCCGATAAAATGAATGTATCGACACGAAATTTTATATGTGAATCCAGAACCCTTCTGCGACGACACATATTCATTTTCAGCCAAATTGATCAATGGAAAAGGGGGGGTTAGGGGGAGGCTTAACACAATGACAGTAATAAACGCCGTTGTAATGAATGTATCGACACAAAATTTCATATGTGAATTCAAAACCTTATAAGGATGACATCAATTTTTAGATGAATCGGCAGAAGGAAAGGGATTTATCGACACAGAATTTAGTATGAGGATTTAGGAGCCTTTATGTAAATCAACATTTGAATATTAGCGCGACTGGTTTTGGAGGGAGAGCGAAAAGTTAATTGATTAATTCGTTCTGAGGAAGTACATTTTTTTCGACTTTTTTTCTTTTCTTTTCTTATTGCTCAAATCTTGAATTCTTTAAAAATATCTTTATGCCTGTAGTAATGTGCTAGAAAAACAATGACGTTTTTTAACAGTTATATTGTCTAATTCCATTTAGTTTTGTTTTAAAGAAGGGTGCTCCTAGCTATGAAGAAATATCACTCTGTCTAAAGTGAGGAGAGGAGGTCCGGATAAAGGGTTTACTGAAGGACTAGAACCGGCCATCAGCTAAAGAATCTGTGCCTATCGGGTCGTCGGTTTCTGTCACCTGCTGCCGTAGATCAAGTCTCAAATACGATCCTGTTCAGTGAATCAATCCCACTCTAGCTTGGTCGTGGAGCAGACAATCTACATATTATGCAGTCTCGTTGCCATCCCACGCACAGTACTTTCTTTTGAAAAAGGAAAAGCTTGGAGTTAAAGTCACCACGTAGAGTCGAGTACCTGGACGTCCGGGAAGTATGCCTACGTTGTTCGGCCATCCGAGCATTGTGACCAACGTTGTTGCCATTTTTCCACTATTCAATTTTGGACGATGTCCTCGCAAAGCTCTGATCTGGACTGTCCGCGCATCTCGCGGCTTATGCCACCGAAACCGGTACACATTAAGTACATATTTTTTTCTGAAATTACACAACATAAATGTTAAACAAGTTATTTGCTTTAATTAGTTTTACTATATTGAGAGATTGCAAAAATGTATTCGGACAATTTAATTAATTAATTGATAATTAAATTAAATTAATTAATTGATAATTTAATTATCACCATCACAGTTATTAATATTCTAATGCCTTCCATCAATCAGGGACGGTAGCATGGTGAGGGGAAACCCCAAAAGTCCTAACTAGGGATGAGCATCGAAATAGAACCATCAAAGTTTGCCATAACATGAAAACACACCATCAAACGACCATATTTCGATGGTCCAAAACATCGGTGGTTCAATTTCAATATCATGACGTGGAGAGTAAAAAGTGAAAATCCAACATTTATTAATTTTATAAATGTTTTAATTGTCTTAATAAAAATGATAAAGAAGGAGAAAGAAAAATTTACGTAAAATGGTCATAAGGACTTTCTTATACCAATCACCGTTGTAGAGATCACCAGAAATGGCGCAAGGCGTGGGCCATCGTACAACGATGGAAATAAAAAATTATTTTTGAAGTACAATGGGTCAGACTTTCAGCTTTGGCAGTTTTATCTATTGAAGCAGATATAGCATCTAAACTGGATTATTATACAGTTATTTGAGGGTGCCGGTAGCTCAGTGGTATGCGTGCTTGACTTCTGAGCTCAAGGTTGTGGGTTCGTAGCCCGACCGAGGCCCTTAGTTTATTTTATCTGGGAGGTAAAATAAACTTAAGCACGCCGTCCTTCGGATGGGACGTTAAGCGCTGGTCCCGAGCCTGTACGATGTCAGGTACTCGTTAAAGACCCCTACCCTATATGAATAAAAATTTAGGGTAGGCAAAATTTAGGACTCCCACAGTAGAGTCGGGCTCATGTCCACCAGAGTGACGAAAGAGCGCTCTGGTAGTAGGCGATATGACCTCGTAGTTAAAGCCCGGGCATGAGTCATAAAACCTAACCTAACCCTTATACAGTTACGAGGGTCGTTCAATAAGTCTTTAGAAAAAAGATACAAAAACAAAGTATTTTGGGTAGATTTATTTTTTATTTTTCAACATAATCTCCTTTTGGTTCTATACACTTTTCTGAGCTTTTTTCCAACTTTTTTAACCCGTCCAAAAAGTAAGATTTCGGAAGGTCCTCAAAATAGGCATCTGTTTGGGCGATGACCTCCTCGTTCGTCCCGAACCGTTGTCCGCCGAGCCATTTTTTCAAGTTTGGAGATAAGAAAAAGTCACTGGGGGCCAAATCTGGCGAAAACGGTGGATGTTGTAACAATTCGAACTTTAATTTCACGAATTTAGCCATTGAAACTGCACAGGTGTGAATCCCGTGCATTGTCTTGATGAAAGAGTACTTTTTTCTTTTTCAAATGAGGACGTTTTTGATTTCTTCATTCAACCGGTGCAATAACGACACATAATACTCTCCAGTTATTGTTTTTCCTTTTTTCAAGTAATCTATGTAAATAATTCCGCGTGCATCCCAAAAAACTCGTATTAAGGAGTTCAGGAAGGA
The DNA here is from genome assembly GCA_963662175.1 of Aradus depressus. Lineage (NCBI taxonomy): Eukaryota > Metazoa > Arthropoda > Insecta > Hemiptera > Aradidae > Aradus > Aradus depressus. The sequence continues at coordinate 43,227,504 of OY759215.1, forward strand.
TAAAAACGCTAAATTTATGTTTCTTTAATTTTTTACTGTTAGGTTTTACTTGATGTAATTAACAATGAAGATATTTGAAATTTTTTTTTTTTAATAAAAACATTTAAAATTATAGCAAAATTTAACAGTTTGTATTTTGTATAGTACAAATAATGTAAATAAATAAACACAATTTATATAGTTTCTGTTCTTCAATGGAAAATATTTTTTTATATATAAAATCCGTCCTCTCGCGTCACCAGGGGGCCTCGTAAAAAAATTCATCTTGCCCTCATCAAATTTAGGTCTTGCCCTTCCTCTGCAGAGCACTCTCCCTCCGTTTACCCTTTTTGAAGTGTCCCGCTTTGTAGCCTCCCTCTGCACCAACTTCTGATGTCAACTCTCGATGACATTAAATGTCATGATGACATTAGTCTAAAGGATTTGAGGTGTTTCCTGATGCGTTAGTATATGGGGTCATGGACAGTAAGATCCCTTCAGTTGAATTAGTACAACCCTTTCCAAAGTTCGTATTGAAGTATTTGTATGTATTGGAGACCAGAGCCGGTGAGGTTCTTCATGTGGACAGATCTATGTGAAACTTTACGCTTAAGGTTGATGTATAAGCAGCTTATGGAAATGTATGAGTACCTTACCTTATATACCGTCTATGTATTCCAAAGACAATACCTTTAGAATATGAATAAAACATAGTCCCACGAAGGCTGAATGTGACATATCAATTTTCCTTTCCAACTGACATTTCATTGTTTATTTTCCATAACAACGACTTCTTCATTCGGCGCGTTTCCTTCCTTCAAATTGGTTTTAAATTAAATCTTAATTAATTTCTGAGATTAAATATTGTTAAGTAAATTCATTCCGTACTTGATTTCTTTTTTTAGAAACTAAAACCTTCACATCTAAAATCATTTTGTGCCTTCTCACGTCGTAGTAAGACAGCCGTTTCGTAATCTGACCATTTCTGTATCGTTTTTCAAATTTGCCCGCTTTAGTTAATGGGTGAACTATGGTTAGTTATTGTGACTCATACCCCGGCTTTAACTACTAGGTCATAACGCCCACTACCACAGAGCTCTTTCGTCATTCTGGTGGACATAAGCCCTACTCTACTATGGGAGTCCTCAATTTTGCCTACCCTAATTTTTTATTCTCTTAGAGCAGGGGTTTTGAACGAGTACCTGGCATCCTACAGACTCGGGACCATCGCTTAACATCCCATCCGAAAGACGTCGTCCTTTTTTTTATTATATCTCCCAGATAAAATAAACAAGGGCCTCGGCCGGGTTACGAACACCCGAACTTGATCTCAATAAGCAAACACTCTAATAATATATTATATATTAAATATAATTAATAAAATTTCACTGTTTCTAAAAAATACAATTTTTTGGCATAATACATTTTTTAAATTTATCTTCTCATTTAATTAATTAATCTTTTATCCATAAAGATGCAACTGTTGCTAGGGTGCAACAACCAGCATCTATGTTGGTAGGTATGGAGAGGGCGCCGGTAGCTCAGTGGTATGCGTGCTTGACTTCTGAGCTCAAGGTCGTGGGTTCGTAGCCCGACCGAGGCCCTTAGTTTATTTTATCTGGGAGGTAAAATAAACTTAAGCACGCCGTCCTTCGGATGGGACGTTAAGCGATGGTCCCGAGCCTGTACGATGTCAGGTACTCGTTAAAGACCCCTACCCTAGATGAATAAAAATTTAGGGTAGGCAAAATTTAGGACTCCCACAGTAGAGTCGGGCTCATGTCCACCAGAGTGACGAAAGAGCGCTCTGGTAGTAGGCGATATGACCTCGTAGTTAAAGCCCGGGCATGAGTCATAAAACCTAAAACCTAAAACCTTGGTAGGTATGGATACGTTGGCGTGAATGGCATGTGAGAGGAAGGCCACCCAGTGGTAGGTCCTCGGGACGAAAATTTATATTAATTATAAGGACAAGGGAAAAAAAAAAATGAAATAAACAAAAAAAAAATAATTAAAAAAATAAATAAATAAAAAGGAATTGAAAGACAACTTTGATGGAATGGGTAAGAGAGATGATAAAAGAAAAGGAAAATAATGTAAAAAAAAAATAAAAAAACAAAATATATTAAGAACGAATAGAAATTAAGGTGGCAGTAAGTCGCGGTTCCATTTAATTAATAAAAAAATATATAGACCATTCTTGAATAAATATAATAATATAGTAATAAAATCATCACACAATGAAAACACTGAACCCTTCACCTACACTGAGGAAAATATATTCTTGCGGCAAGAACAATATTCTTGTGACAAGAAAAAACGATCTTGCGGCAAAGCAAATAAATATCTTCTTTAATAAAAATTGTATTTTGTCTCGGTGATAGGAAATAATAGATAGGGTATAGTAGACACCACTAGGTGATTCTCTCGATGAGAATAGAGTTTTACTACCCGAGCTATACAAATTATGAGGAATGTTTTTTAATTTAATTCTGTAAGAAGATATTGTCAACAAGATATCTTCTTGCCGCAAGAATATAGTTTTCTCCGTGTATGATCACCAACTTCCATTTTAGTTAAATATTGTCAAAAATGAAAAATAATGAAAGTTTATTCATATTGTCGGGAGATTTATTCAGAAAAATATGAAATGTATAAAGCTGAAAGGGCTCCAGGGAGAGATGAGTAATATTGTATTTGTCTAACGAGACGAAATGTTTTACATATTTCGTAACAACATGCCTGTGGCAATGTTCTTCAATACATTTACCTAATACGCTTAGATATGAATTGTTTGTTGCGGAAAATGTGTAATATCGATGATGAATTTTTGACCGATTACATAACTTCCCCTATTATATACAGTTTTGCCAATTGAAGGGTGGGAGGAAAACAACATGAGCTGATCGGAGTTGCACGGTAATTTACCAGATGGCTATAGGTGGGCCATGGAAAATTATAATTGCGTTCCTACACTAAGTATGAGGTCCGATGCAGAAATATATGTGAAGTTGTCTTAACTGGACTTTCTTATACCAACTCCTTCTTTACAAATCAATCTCCCTGCCATCTCAAAATCATTTCATACTGGTTTTGCTGGGTATATGAAATGAAAGTGTTGGCGTCAGCTGTTTTTTCTTCTCATGGTGCACATCAACCTGACTCAACTATGGGAGTCCTAAATTTTGTCTACCCTAAATTTTTATTCAGCCTGAATAGAGGTCTTTAACGAGTACCTGACATCGTACGGACTCGGGACAATTGCTTAAACCCCCCCCCCCCCCCCCCCCCCCCCCTTTATCCCGCAACACTCACGTTAGATACTGAAACACTTCGCCAGAATTGATGTTGGGAGCAAATAGTAGATTAAGTTATCTACCACAATATGTCAACATGTAACGTTTGCCCTCTGCCCTAGAGAATGCCCTTTTCTACCGTCTTCATCAACAACCTGCCCTTACCCAGGAAAATATCTAGGGTCAGCTCTTCCCCGAAGGTTAATTAGTCACAAATAATATGTTTATGTTCTCCGGAATGTTGTGTATGCACAATGAGTGAACACAATAACTCCCTATAAAAAGAATGTATCGACCCAAAATTGTATATGTGTATCCAAAACCACTTAATGACGACACCTATTAATTTTCCGCGATATTGATCGAAGAGAAGAGGCTCGACGCAAAAAACCTAATAATTTCCAAGGTAATGAATGTATCGACTTACAGAAACCCCTAGAGTCGATTAGGTTTGGAGAGAGAGAGCGAAAATTCAATTGGTTATTGAGATGATTCACCGTCAAGTTTTTTTCTCTGTTTTCAATCCTATATCTGTCAGTATGTTAGTTCAACACTCACCACTACGCTGTTCAAGGTTCAGACTCCAAACATGCTACGCGAATAAAGTTTAGTAGCCCAACAACACGACTAACAACTTGTTATACCCACTACATTTCTACAGATCTCTCGCCTACTTTGGTCCTATCTCAGATCTGAAAGTATTTCGAGAATTGGAAATTCAATAAAGAATATTCTTCTTTGGGACCACTTTTTCGATAGGATTGACCGTTTTTCGTAAATCATGCAAACGTCTAGAAAATGGGTTCGAGCATTAAGCGATCATAAAAAAAATTATTTTTTTGTAAAATGTGCCTTTTAGTTTTTTCTACATTTTTTATTTGATAAGGTTCTAAGTATAAGAAATATTTTGTTAAACGATCAGCTCTCTAATTGTAAGTAAAATTATCAATTTTTGTCTCAAAATGTTTTCAGGGGACCTTGAAACGTAAAATTTTGTTGAAAATTCGATCTCCGATTTTTGCGCACTTATAAGAATGTAAGTTTAAAAATTGTTTCCAACGGGAAAGACTGAAAGGTTTTGAACCATTGAACATGAGTCTTGATTAGATTTTGAAATTCTGATAAGAGAGAGGCAGTGAATAAAGAAAATATTTCAAAAAAACAATATCGTTCACTCCGTTAAACTGAGAGAGATGAATTCGTCCAGAGTTGAATTGAGCTGGGTGAAGCATTGATAGGAAAAATACAGACAATCCCAGGGGGTTTATTTTTGATCCATTTGTAGCGGAACTCCGGAACTTCTGTTGTTTTCAGCTTCAAATATTCAATAAACACCGAGTCACTTTTGTCAATTTACCTATCAATGATTTTATGAAGTATAGGGGAAGTTATGTAATCTGTGAAAAATACGATGCGGATTTTTCAATGAAATTTCATGTTTTCCAACCTCTTGATTCCAAATATGAAAAAGAAAGTTGTCGTTGAATCACCGGCAATGTACATCCCCAGAACGAATTAATCAATTAACTTTTTGCTGCCCCTACAAAACCAGTCGACCAATTGCGCTAATATTCAACAGTTGACTTACATAGGGGCTCCTAAATCCTCATACTAAATTTTGTATCGATACATTCTTAACATGAGCAGTATTTTGGGTTTTTGAGTTGAGCCTCCTCTACGCCCTCTTTCTTTTAGCAAATTTTGCGGAACGTTACAGTTGCAGTTATTAGGGTGTTTGTATTGCCTCTTCCCTGCGATTCCACGGAAAAATATTAAGTGTCGTCTTTAGGAGGTTCTGAATAAACATAAAAAAATTCCCTATCGATACATTTACTCTATTGTAAGTTGTGTTCCCAGGCGCAGAAAGACACATATTTTTATTTTTTATTTCCCAGGATATAGGGGTCTGAAAATATGAATCAAAATTATCAATATATTTTTATGTTTCAAGGGCATTACAGTATTTTTACACTATTTTTGAAAAGAAAAAAGTACAAAGATCCGAAAGAAATTTTATCAAATTAGATCTAGCCGTTTTTTCGTTTAAACAAAAAGACTGCCATAAAAGTGGATTATAGGAATTCTTGAAAAAGATTTATCCGATCTAATTTGTTCTGGTGGCGATCGATACACATGTAGCACCCTTTTGAGTCAGAATGAAAAATAGGCTATATGGCGTCTGAACATTTTGAACGGGAGGGGGGTGTGAGGGGGCTAAGCATAATCCTTAAAAGCCAATTGAGAAATAGAGTGTGTGACATCTCAAAATTCTTAACAGGAGGGGGGAGCCCTATGCATAAATATAGTGCTAGCTCATTAACGGATGGTCGGATCGTGATGAAATTTCACATGAAGTATTCTTAAAAGCCAATTGAAATATAGACTTTCTGGTGTCTGCCGAAATTCTTAAGGGGAGGAGGGGTTGTTTTAAATGATTAATATTTTGAGTCTTCTCTTCTCCGTCAATACATCCTTCACCCAGTTTACAAAAGAATGCTTATATCTGATGTTAAAATTATTTATAGAGGCAGCTTTGATAAATTACCTCTCACATTCACTCCTATGCTTTCTCTTTTTTTCATAGTATAAATTTCTCTTTTAGCCGAGTTAAGTAGACCAGGGATGATAGGCACACTTTTTATATTTTTTTAAGGTAGATAGATACATAATACGATATACGACAACGGTAAATGCTAGAGTCACTATTTAGCTATATTCCAGCTGTATTAGGAAGTTTTAAGTAGGGTTTCCAGACTTATAGTAACATTTTTAATTATAAAAAAAGTATTCGGTTAATCACCGGAAATGTACTTCTCATTCAATTTACGCTCTCTGTTCAAAATCGATTAATCGCTTGGACTAAAAAATCATTTGATGACTTATAAAAGAGCTTCGAAATCATCATACTAAAATAATCTAATCACGTGTACGTCATCAAAAATCTAAGACATTAGACGCCGACAAATAAAATTATTCTATTCTATTCTAATTTCGTGCAGATATACAGATAGATTTTTTTTTTTTTTCATTTTTGGAATCAGCAGGTCGGAAAACATAAAATTCCGTAGAAAACTTTGCATTGAATTTTTGACCGATTACAAAACTTCTATACTTCGTATAGCTGGGTTAGTAAAATTTACTCAAGAGGTCAAAAAAGTCATAAATTATGAGGATTCTGTTTTAACTTTTCACAGGAAACTGAGTGCCACGTCAGCTCATGACATCTATTAGTGGGACAGTTGGCACAATACTGTACAAATGTATCAGATATCTAGACCATGCTTACTTGCCCCCGTACAGTTCACTGTGCACATCCCTTACTGATCAAGGGCAAGTCCTATAGAAATATCCACCCTCTCTTCCAGTCCGATTATGTCCCTTTGTTGCCACTGTATGAATATTGAACATATCGATTTCAATATTGTTCTCAACACCTTTCATAAAGAAGGCACACAATGGTGCCATTTTGTTTATATGTACATATACATTGTAGCATGTCTACCCTATAGATAATGCTCAGAACTGGCGATGTCTACGAGAGGATCGCGATCGCTAGGAGCAAAGTATGGGTTGTGTGGTGTTGAATAAACGAGAATTGCATTTGGAAGAGAATGCTCGGAACCAATGATGCCTGCGAGAGAATCGCGATCGCTGGGAGCGAAAATAAAGAATAATAGAGACACAATGGAAAGGAAGCCAAGATAATTGTCTACATCCGGTGTATAAGGAATAAGCAGTAAAGGTTTTTTTTCTTACTCCAGGTTTTCACACAACTAGAGGCAGATGTTAATTGGTAATATGCGATTGGCTGGAAATAAAATGGGCGGAGTCCGACGACGAATCAAGTCTCGAGAACTGTCCCCTACCACGGTCGGATATCGGAAGCCACTCCCCGTTTTACTCATTCTTCGCTCATATCTTGGTGGATCACCACGTTCCTCTCTTTGTAAAGCCTAGTTTCAGTATGTGAAAGTACTTTCTTCGCTCATGTCTTGGCTGGTCACCACGTTCTTTTTATATTGTACAGTTGAGTTAGAATATGTGAAATTAACAGTCTTCTTCGCTCATGTCTTGGCTGGTCACCACGTTCTTTTTATATTGTACAGTTGAGTTTAAATATGTGAATTAACTGTCTTCACTCATGTCTTGGTGGATCACCACGTTCCTTTCTTTGTAAAGTTTAGTTTGAATATGTGAAATTAACATTCTTCGTTCATATCTTGGTGGATCACCACGTTCCTCTCTTTGTAAAGCCTAGTTTCAGTATGTGAAAGTACTTTCTTCGTTCATGTCTTGGCTGGTCACCACGTTCTTTTTATATTGTACAGTTGAGTTTAAATATGTGAATTGAGTTTTCTTCGTTCATGTCTTGGGTGATCACCACGTATCTTTTCTATAAGTAATATCAGTTTGAATATGTGAAATTAACTTTCTTTGCTCATGTCTTGGTGGATCACCACGTATCTTTTCTATAAGTAAAGTTTAGTTTGAATATGTGAAATTATCATTCTTTGTTCATGTCTTGGCTGGTCACCACGTTCTTTTTATATTGTACAGTTGAGTTTAAATATGTGAATTGAGTTTTCTTCGTTCATGTCTTGGGTGATCACCACGTATCTTTTCTATAAGTAATATCAGTTTGAATATGTGAAATTAACATTCTTCGTTCATGTCTTGGGTGATCACCACGTATCTTTTCTATAAGTAAAGTTTAGTTTGAATATGTGAATTAGTCGTAGAGACACACTTTGATTTTGGACGGTGCAAAGTCAGTGGGGGTGTAACTTCTGGTGTGCCCTCGAAACTACGCAGATCTTCAGGGACTATGTGAATAGACGATTTCTACGGGAAGTCCAGAAAGGGTGATCACGCCGTCATTCGCCATGGATATCGTATCGAGGTACCTCGTAATTAAGTTATAATTCAGTCCTTCAGACACACGGCCAAATTATATATATATTCAATTGTTGTTTTGTAAATATGTTCTCATAAAATAAATATGTTAAAGTTATAGGTTTGATTCATTTCATTCCCCCCCACTCATGCTTCTTCTGGTTGACAACAGTAATTAATTATTGTTAATTACTGATGTCAACTAACCGTTAGGATCTTGTAACCGTTCTTCCCGTGGGAGTGCTTTCAGCTATTCAGGCATTGTTTAATTAAAGTCGCGATTTAAATAATTTTCAAATTTAATAATTTTTCGATCTCAATTTTATTTATTTTATTAATTACGTGATTTGCACTCACACAGGGAGGGAAATGGTTATAATTGGCGCCCGAACAGGGACTTGATTTGTTTATTAATTATGCCAATTAGTATAATTAATGAACCCCACTAATCGGTCCCTTATTAATTAATTAATTTTTTTTTTAATTAAAAATTTTTTTTTTGCTTTTTAACGTAGATTCCAGCCTATTAGGCCACAATGTTATATTTTCACTTAAAGTCGGTATTTAGAATCAAAACTGAAGAAGGATGGGTGAGGGTAGGGACAATGAATGACATCATTTATTGAAATAATTTTATTTTTTTTTTGTTTTTGATTTTTTTTTTATGTAGATTTAGTAGGCATTTATTTTACATATTATAACTATTGTTGTATTGTGATGCCATCTGACAGGTCACCATAGAAATTAGGTTAGCACCAGACCTCCCGTATAATTCATTTAATTGTTTTGATATATATTTCTTATCAGAATGGAAGGGAAAGGGAAGTCGGACTTAGAGCCGATACAGACACGGTCTAGGAAAACTATCCGTACGCCCCCGGAGTCCCCGGTAGAAAATCCTAAATTTGACCTAGAGGCGATGTTTAAGGCCATGCAGGAACAGATAGGACAGCAGGGAAAGGCCATGCAGGAACAGATGGGAAACTTGGGAAATTCCCTAGGACAACAGACTTCCGAGATAAGGGGTGTGCGCCAAGAAATTTCGTTAATGGCAAATAATATCGAATCCATTAATCGCGAGATGGGCACTCTACGATCTGAGTCCGGAGAATTGAGAACTAGACAGGACAATTTAGAAGGGAAATATGACAAACATGTTTCTGAAGTTAGGGACATGGTAGATGTCTGTTATCATGAAATGACAGGTAGGATCATGTCAGAAACACAACGTTTAGATCATGAAATGACAGGTAGGATCATGTCAGAAACACAACGTTTAGATAAGGAGGTCGAGGAAATAAATTCGACCCAAAATCTTTTTCGTACCGATTGTGAGAAGAGATTCGCCGATATCTCGAAGAGAATAGATACTGTTTCGGGTCAAACTCAGATCTCAACCCCAAAACAAGATGACCGAATGACATTTACCGTACCCGAAGGACATAGGAATTGGCCTACGAACCAGACTTTTGCTCGCGAACAGCCTAGCAATGTCACCTTCCAAGATGTCTACGTGAAAAATTACGAACGTGGTGAGGTGGCGTTACGTAATAGCGTTTTGGATTTGCCCAACCATTTTGTATTTAAATTCTTACTATTCTGGGAAGGACCTTACCAGATTTTAGACAAGGAAAGTCCTCAAATTTTTATTTTAGGACATCTCGGCAGCGACGTAGCGGAAGGAGGAATCTTTTATATGACATCACAGAAGCCGTGTATTAGCGGATAAATTTACAAGCAGGCTAGAGAAGCGCTAGGGCTCTCTTTGAGATTAACGATCTTACTTCAGCCGAGTTAGGGGGGGCGATTATTGCAGACGAGATCGCGGCCCTAGAGTCAGGGAAGAGATTTGTGACGTCTCTATGGGTGTCCATCCCCAGCTATCCCAGGAACAGTTAGACAAAGTCACACATACATAAAACAGACACTATTTTTATTATTTGGGAATTATTTATTATTTTACACTAACGGCCAACACCTCATTATACAACAACACACAAAGAATCACACATACACATTTATTGGGGACACGGGATTTATTATTTAGTTATTTTTTTTTGTAAATAGGATAAGGCAGACGGGGACTTTCTGGCACTCCCCTGGGGCTTAACATCGAGCATACCCCCCTTAGTCGAGCTCAAAGATTCCGAAGTGAATCGCCAGGTTGTAAATAGTAATTTTAGATAATAAGTTAGGGTTAGTTTTTTTTTAAATTCTAGATATTAAGTTAGGATAATTTTTTGTTTATATTTAGTAATAGGATATTTTTTTTTTAATAGTATTAGTAAGTCTTTTTCTTTTTATATTGATAGATGGGATAAGTTAATTTAGGTTATGGTGTCATTTTAATTTAACGTAATTGTAGGAGGGGCAGAAGAGGTATGGACTGGCCATCCATGGGAATTTACCTACGTATTTGAGTTTGATTAGTAAAGCAGATCTGACTAGGCTGACAGCGAGGCGATGGCACACACATTTGTAGGTAGTCACGTATGGTAAATGTACTTCCAATTGTATTTGTCTGTTTTGTTTTGTATTTTAAAATAATATTTGTATTAGTATCCGACCGTGTGTGTATCTATTGAAAATGTCACATTGACCCATATTTTATCTAGTGACCATGATGGGCTATGTTAACCCAATGAGAGCCTTGTAAATATATTTGTAACATATATTCAGGTATGGACCTTACTTATTATGATGCAGTGTCGACCACGGTAGGTCAAATGTCAATTTTGTTATTTTATTTAAGAAATCCTAGGGCAAGGTGCCGAAGCATACATGACTAAAGGGGGAGATATATTATAAACTGGAGGGGATACCCAGAATTGAATATTTAATTATCGTACACACGGAGAAGGGGCCACTCCATTGATGCTTGTAGAATCCATTTAAAGGGGCGGGAGTTTGTTTAATTATTTTTTTTATGCCATGAACTGACTGTTGAACTGAAGAAAGGGTTTCGCTACTTGATTAATGCGGATGCCGGAATTTACATATATTTATGAAACTGAGATGGGATTTGAGTGGGCTTATTTTTCTATTTTATATTTCGTCGTCGTTCCGGCAGAAGGTAAATACCTGTCGAAGGCCTAAGGAGGCATATGGTTAGGGTTTGGTCAACCCAAATTTTTGTTGAAGCGGATTAGGTATATGAGAATTCAGTTGAAGCATTGTCGAGGCGTGGGGCCTTTTTGGATGTTTTAACTAGTCAGTGAATGTATGCTAGAAATAGAATCATCGTTATTTGCCAATGGAGAGGGTTAACTCCAAGAAGTACAGCGTAAAGTAAAATCATGCTTTGGTCACGCATGCATAGGCAAGCCATGCCGATTCGAAAGGAAATTTAAAATCATGTTTTGGTCACGCATGATAATGAGGTCGATACCTGAGTATTTGGTTAAGTGTATATGCTCAGTGAACGAGCAAGTGTTAAGTGAAACTAATAAAATATGTGACTTCCAATGGTCATTTAGCCGACATATTTTATTTTAATGGGAAAGGGGGATATTGTAGCATGTCTACCCTATAGATAATGCTCAGAACTGGCGATGTCTACGAGAGGATCGCGATCGCTAGGAGCAAAGTATGGGTTGTGTGGTGTTGAATAAACGAGAATTGCATTTGGAAGAGAATGCTCGGAACCAATGATGCCTGCGAGAGAATCGCGATCGCTGGGAGCGAAAATAAAGAATAATAGAGACACAATGGAAAGGAAGCCAAGATAATTGTCTACATCCGGTGTATAAGGAATAAGCAGTAAAGGTTTTTTTTCTTACTCCAGGTTTTCACACAACTAGAGGCAGATGTTAATTGGTAATATGCGATTGGCTGGAAATAAAATGGGCGGAGTCCGACGACGAATCAAGTCTCGAGAACTGTCCCCTACCACGGTCGGATATCGGAAGCCACTCCCCGTTTTACTCATTCTTCGCTCATATCTTGGTGGATCACCACGTTCCTCTCTTTGTAAAGCCTAGTTTCAGTATGTGAAAGTACTTTCTTCGCTCATGTCTTGGCTGGTCACCACGTTCTTTTTATATTGTACAGTTGAGTTAGAATATGTGAAATTAACAGTCTTCTTCGCTCATGTCTTGGCTGGTCACCACGTTCTTTTTATATTGTACAGTTGAGTTTAAATATGTGAATTAACTGTCTTCACTCATGTCTTGGTGGATCACCACGTTCCTTTCTTTGTAAAGTTTAGTTTGAATATGTGAAATTAACATTCTTCGTTCATATCTTGGTGGATCACCACGTTCCTCTCTTTGTAAAGCCTAGTTTCAGTATGTGAAAGTACTTTCTTCGTTCATGTCTTGGCTGGTCACCACGTTCTTTTTATATTGTACAGTTGAGTTTAAATATGTGAATTGAGTTTTCTTCGTTCATGTCTTGGGTGATCACCACGTATCTTTTCTATAAGTAATATCAACATATATAGAACTATCCTTTTCATATTTTGTGGTGTATCAATTGAATAGTAATCAACTTGAGGATATGAACATATTGATATTCATCGATATGGCATAAAAATGGATTTTCCATAGCAACGCCAAGTACCTTTTTTTCAAGTACCATAGCTAATTTTGATATTCCTCTAGTCAATAATTTTTTAAGCATTTCCGGAAGTTATTATCAACTAGTAGGTTACCCGCCCAGTGGAACATTAAGCAGATTAGTAACTTTAAATAGGTTAGTAATTTTAAGCAGGTTTGTTAGTAAATTTATATGACCCGTTAGTAACTTTATATTACATAATTTTGAAATAAGTTAAAATTTTCAATTATTTTGAGGCCGGTTGTTTGTGATTTACTTCCCCCTCAGGATAAATAAAAATTTCTGATGCCTAGGGCCTACATAAAACGATGTTAATATAATAATAATAATTTGTATTGTTCAAAGGGATCACTCTTATACAATTTAGTCAGTTGAGGGCGCCGGTAGCTCAGTGGTATGCGTGCTTGACTTCTAAGCTCAAGGTTGTGGGTTCGTAGCCCGACCGAGGCCCTTAGTTTATTTTATCTGGGAGGTAAAATAAACTTAAGCACGCCGTCCTTCGGATGGGACGTTAAGCGATGGTCCCGAGCCTGTACGATGTCAGGTACTCGTTAAAGACCCCTGCCCTAGATGAATAAAAATTTAGGGTAGGCAAAATTTAGGACTCCCACAGTAGAGTCGGGCTCATGTCCACCAGAGTTACGAAAGAGCGCTCTGGTAGTAGGCGATATGACCTCGTAGTTAAAGCCCGGGCATGAGTCATAAAACCTAACCTAACCTAACCTAAATGAACTTTTGCACTAGAAGGTTAACTAAATAAATAAAACATTCATTTTATTGAATCAGTACAAAGCTTAAATATATAAATGAAATGAGGGCGCCAGTAGCTCAGTGGTATGCGTGCTCGTCTTCTGAGCTCAAGATAGTGGGTTCGAAACCCGACCGAGTCACGCCGTCCTTCGGATGGGACGTTAAGCGATGGTCCCGAGCCTGTACGATGTCAGGTACTCGTTAAAGACCCCTACCCTAGGTGAATAAAAATTTGGGATAGGCAAAATTTAGGACGCTCACAGTAGAGTCGGGCTCATGTCCACCAGAGTTACGAAAGAGGGCTCTGGTAGTAGGCGATATGACCTCATAGTTAAAGCCCGGGCATGAGTCATAAAACCTAACCTAACCCTTATACAGTTACGAGGGTCGTTCAATAAGTCTTTAGAAAAAAGATACAAAAACAAAGTATTCTTACAATACTCTACAGTTTTCTTGAATATTCTTATAAATAAATTTCATTGTAATAAATTGTTAAATTGTTCTTGGTTATAATGGAAGTCTTACCTGCACGTTCCTAAACCATCTTGTGGCTAATCTGAAAATCGGTTAATAAATTTAGAAACGGCTGGCCTAGAATAAATCAGTGGACAATTTATTGTATAATCCGTACTTTATGAGTTATGTATGGTAGCAGGTAAGAGGTGATTACAGCTGATCACGTATCGGTGACAGGCCTTACGTTGTTATTGACTTTCCCAACTCCTGGATGACCCTATCACCTCCCCAAACTCCTTCGGCCTTCTGTTTAATGACCCGAAAATTGTCCAGTATTATGACCTAGTTTACATAAGCCCCCCTTGTCAACACTCCGCCAATACTCGCAATATTATTGTCACAGACTTCCTTACTACAGTGAAGTTACTCTTCCTTACAACAGTGAAATAACTTCTCCTTCACTATTTCCCAATTGAACAAGCTTAATAACCAGACTAGTCCTAAAGACATTTTTATTTAAAGACGGTTGCGGGCGCAGCGCACACACACACAACTACACACTTCTTTATATGTCAGCTGTTTTTGAGCATTTCTACGTTCGTGTTCACTGTAGCGAGTGTGGCCTTTATGGTTTTAGCTGCAAGAAAAGGGGAATTAGAGGGGAGGCCTAATACAAAAACACTAATAACTGCCGTTGTAACGTTATAATTTTTATTGAAAACTCCATAAGAAACATACCTATTAATTTTTCACGAAATGGGCCGAAGGGTAGGTGGAGATCAGAGGAGGAGGCTCGACTCAACCCTCACATTGCCGATGTAAGGAATATACCAACACATAATGTACCTATATAGTATGATTCAGAACTCCTATTTAAGTCAACAATTGAATTTTAGCCCAAATGTTTTTGGAGGGAGTGCGAAATTTTAATTGATTTTGAGCTGGGGAAGTACCTGTCGATTCATTGACGTATTTTTTTAAATTGTTAAATTCATATAGAGTTATGGCACAGAAATGGCCGCACCGAAATGTCTCTAAATATCCTATTCCCTATATTTCACGATTTTGTTGACTGAGAAGTTGACTCTGGGATAGTCACCCCCTGAAGCCCTTCTCTGCCCCCCAGACAACCCTCCCACACACTCAGAAAGACCTCTTCTCTGACCAATAGGAGGAAATTATAGGGGTTTCTTTGGTCTTTGGACCAGTGAAAACCCATAAAGGCCACACTCGTTACAGTATGGCGTCGTCTCTCCTTTCAGGGGGTCCTGCTGCGTCACTCTTCAGAATTAGTCACACAAAAATAGTATGTTATTGATAATTAACTTTAACTTGCGTTTACTGAACAAAAGATTAAGCTTAACTCTGAGAACAAAATAACTAATATATAACTCAATACTCAAGCCTATATGGGCTTATGGACTTGATCTATGGGGTTCTGCCAAAACTTCCAATCTCTTTTATCCCTGCAATCCAATGATCCTTCGTACAATAGCCAGTGCTCCTTATTACATCTCCAACAAAACCCTTCACACTGATCTCAATATTTCCTTTGTCACCGAATTAGCTCAATCCAAGTACCAACAATTATTTTTCTCTCTTAGTACTTACGTTAATCTTTTAGTCCCTGCCCTCCCTCCTGCCACACTGCCGAACGATGCCTTAACCGCCAATGGCCCAGAGACCTTCTCAGATCAAGCAGCGACAGTGATTAGTCATAAATGAGTGGCTTGGGAATGTCACCATTGGGTGACTTCTCCTCTCTTGACCTTTTGACATTGCCTTTTTTATCCCTTAGTACATTTGCTTGTTGTATAATAATAATAAATTTATTTACGTTAAACCAATATATGGTAATAGGATACGTCAAAAGAATTTTATAAATGAATAAATAAAAAAATCTAAATGAATAAATAAAAAAATATATAAATGAATAAATAAAAAATTATAAATAAATAGATCCATAAAATAATATAAAAATCAGAAATAAACAAAAAAAATTTTAAGTGGGTACGCACAGCCTGGTTTCAGCAATTCAACTTTTCCCATTGTTTAACTTTCTGAACGTACAAGGTGTCATTCTCTTTGGGGAAAAGTCGGCGTATTTTGATTTGAACTTTTTTCTGCGATTTATTGCCATCTGTATTACTGCCAACAATATTATTGACTTTTATGTTAATTTTTTTATTTGTTCATTATAGCACATATAGCCGTTATTTTATGTACTTGTTTTGGCAATTAGAATTTTAAAAATTTCTCTTTTACTAACTTTTTTCTAGGCCTGATGATGAGGTCAACCTCGAAAATCTGCTAGCATTTAATAATAAAATCTGTGAAAGTTCAGTTTACATATTTATTTTGCAACATGTGAAATGATCACTTCTCACTACATCAGCCATTGTTACATTAGTTAGTTATCATTTTTTTTTTTTTTTTTTTCATTTTATACGGTATTTCAGAGGTATTTTGGCTTCCCCCTTTGTGACGTCACATATGTGACAGAATTTTTCCTTTTCCTTTGGAGGCAAAAAAAAATAGCGTCACGAAAACAGAATATTTTCTGAGTAGAATGTCTACAAATGTTTACTGTGAGATGTCAAAAGATATATTTTTTTTCGAAATTGTATACTATAATTTCTATTTAAAAAAATATATATTTGAAAGCGGAGTTTAAAAAAAAAAAACCTAAACTTACCTTAATTGTGTGTGGATTTCAAAGAGATGATCAAGAAGGATTAGACTGGGATTTGTCATGTATTATAATAAGCCCCCGACTGAAAAGAACACTGAACAATATACAGGTTTTAATAGAGATCTCACATTACAATGAAAGAAAAATATTACATAACTCGGCACATAGAATAAAAAAAACAGTTTTCAAACAGTGTTTTGCTGAATGCTAAGATAAGATAAACATCCAAAATAGCCAAATCTGATCTGCAATGGCACCGATGTATGTTAGATGTTGATTCTGATGTGAGTAACACTGTTAGGAAAGCCACAGGTCCTCGGCAATCTGAAGATCACTCGGTGCCAGGAGGGTTAATTAAATAACAAAAGCAGTACCAATTTGCAGGTCTAGTTACAAGAGACAAGGTTCTATTTACTTGAGGGAGAAAGGGATAGGTTTACATTGTACTCAATGAAGGGTGGACTGTCATTTTCCAAGGGTTGTCGTGCTGAATAGTGGTCTGTGATTTTGAAGGATTAAATTTTGTGTTTCTTCATTGGGATGGATTGTTGGTTACTTTTTCCAGCATTCCTTATAGAGGTGTCTTCAATTTAAAACATTTTTCGCCAGACTTCCTCGTCCCTTTTCTTCGGGTTGCAATGAACTATTTAATTCTGACATCCGATTGGAAAAGCAAGGAGGAAATTCCGGAAGCCGAGGGCAAAATCGTTCAAGTAATAGAAAAAAAGTTACATATAATAAACTTATTTTTTACATATGAAACTTTTAAGAAACGATGAAAGTGGAAGTCTGCCAACACAAAACCGATGGAATAAAAATCATACTTGAGTATATACTAAAATTATTTATTTTTACTTTCTTTTTATACCTTTAGTATAAGTATTGTAAAAGTACGAACATCCGAAACAGATTTTTTCAACGGAAATACCCGTTTGGAAGTGCCACGAACACGTTTCGACCATTTTGGCGATTGGAACATTGTGAGCGCTCCAAATTGAAAACTATTGTTTTAATGAACTTGAAATTTGACAAATATAATATGTGCTAACTTAGATCTGAAGGATTTTGGCTGATAAACAAGACCACTATACTTTGAGACCTGAGTACATTTTCACGATTCCGCTTATATTTCTGATGTAATCAAAATTCTCTTCAGATGAACGTTGTAGAGAATACTATGAGACACATTTTATATTACGAGTATATAGAATTTTTCAAAGGTCTCTTCATTTGCGAGTTACATTCGTTTTTTTCAGTTTTCTCTACAACTTTTATTTATAGAAATTTTTGAATAGTCATAAATATTAGTGGTATTTTATAACATGTACTAAGGCGTAAAGTGGTCGCAGTTTTTGTCCGATTTTGTCTAAATTCTAGTCAGATCTAAGTTACATCTTTATTCCAAGTTCATTGCTACAATCGCTTCTGAGTTAAGAGCGCTCACATGGTTCTAATGACATACACACGCAACGCGTAGGCAGACATCATCGCAAAAATGGTCAAAATATGGTCGGTGGTCTTTGAAATGCGTTAAACCGTTGAAAACTCGACCTTGTATTTTCGCACGAATACAATATTTTTTTATACTATAGGCAGAAAAGAGTAGTCGGAGAATCACCAACCTCACTATTATTCAACAGTTGACTTAGGGGCTCGGCATGAAATTTCATTGGTTCATTCATTAGAACAGTAGTTATTACAGTTTTGAGTTAAACCTATCCCTAATCCCTCTTTCCCTTTGGTAAATATGGCTGAGAATCGATAGTGTCCTTATAAGGTTTAGGTCCCACAAATAAAATTTCGTTTCGATACATTCATCCTATCGGCAGTTATTCGAGTTTTTATGTTAAGCCTCCTCCTAATCTCCACAGTCGATTTGACTGAAAAAGATACATTCAATCAAAAGCTACCGTTTTCACAGGCACACAAACATATTTTTTTTTTAAATTTGGAGTCTAGAGATTGGAAAACATGAAATTCCGTTGAAAACTCAGAATCGATTTTCTGACCGATTACATACCTTCCCTTATACTTCGTATTGCTGGAGAAGTAATAAAAATTTCCAAAAGTTTAATTACATACAACTCGGTGATATACAGCTAGTTGTCCTTATTACTTGAGTGTAATAAAGATTTAATTATTAGTTATTAGTCGTCCTCAGATTCCCTATGAAGCCTGCTCAGATTGTTAAATAAGACATTAACATTGATTCTTCAATGAAGATTTATTTTATCTGTAGTTGGATCCAAGTAATAAGTAATTAAAACGGATGAGACATAATTAAATAAGTTGGTCCTGCTCTCTGAATAACAATGCTAGACCAGAACAAGGAGAATATCTGTGAAGGCACCCGCCTTTTTGCGAGACCACTAACTCACAATACAGACGACAATGTTACATTGGGGTTCCTAGCCTACTGACCTCAAAATAGTGGGTTCGAAACCCAATCAAAGCCCGGGAGACAAAAATCTTGAGCACGATATCCTTCGGATGGGACGTTAAGCGTTGATCACGATAAAATTATTTTTTTCGAGAAACGATAATAAAGAGTTGAAACAGAATATAGAGTAAGATACATAATAAATAATACAGTAAAGTGATAAACCAACTATGTACGAAATAATAATAATGGAAAGACGTAAAATAAATAAATTCAAGTAGATAAATTTAAACATATAAAAAAATAAAAATACATGCTGATAATAATACAAAAGTATTTACAAAATAATGAATAATAATAAAAAAAAAAATTAAATTACAAATAATAATAATAGTAGAAGTAAAATAAATAAAAGATAATATAAAAGTGTGCAGATAATATTAAACTAGCCTGAGACCCCTCGGAAACACCCCCGCCGCACAGTGTGAAATATATGTTTTGATTTTCAAAATTCGAGCCCCCGCTCAATTTTTGATCAATTTGGATGAAACGAGGTGCAAAATATTTGTGAAAGCTGGCTTTTTATCAGGTAACTGCGGGTTTCACAATCAAGGTATTATATGCTAATTGACAGCTGCCTAAACCCCGCAAAAATTTAAAAAAATTAAAATGTTTTTGTCTAAGTTTTTGGTAACGGATTTTTACAACTTAAATGAATGTTTTTTGGGTCGCTGATTACGAATTCAATATTTATTTTAGCCAAAAGTGGTTCTAATGTTGTCATTTTGGCCTAAAGTGGTCCAAATTTAAAAAAAATATAATTAAAATTCTTGATTGTGAAACCCGCAGTTATCTGATAAAAAGCCAGCTTTCACAAATATTTTGCACCTAGTTTCATCCTAATTGATCAAAAATTGAGCGGAGGCTCAAATTTTTAAAATCAAAACGTCCAAGGGTCTCTTTACCTACTTACCTACAGCGGAGGCGGACCAAGGTGGACAGGAAATCTGGAAGTGCGAACACATGAGGAAAGGAACTAGCCAGAATTAGCACTGAAAAGACTTCTGTAATTAAGGAAACATTGGTTAGAAAGATAGTAGGGAGAATCTACAATCGTTCGGTTGGTTTTGGATCAGAAGGTTGTGCTAAGCCAAGTTTCACGTTGGATGGCTTAGCACAACCCGACAGTTGAAGTTCGTAAGTCCAAATTGGCCGTATTATTGTCTTGTAAATCGTTTCTTCTCAAATTCTGAATTGCCTATATAACAATCTGTACAGATACCTGAATCAGCTTTTGAGTTCCTGTCCTTTGAGTCTTGTTTGAGGTTTCCATGTAAGTGTTCTTTCTGTCTAGATGGAACCCAAGATAGGGAAGATCCTTGGAGATAGAGATGGGGGATAAAGGAGAATGAAAGAGAAGGGCAGGATTGACGTCTCAGACTGACGGTTAGGCAGCTACACTTTCCTTCATTGATTTTCACTCTGGTTGGCACCTCTTCTCTATCTGAAGGTGTTGAGAGACTAGGGCAGGATCTTGGTTGGAAATCAGGGTAGCGGTATTGTTTGCAAAAGTTGCTAGCATTAGCCTTATATACTAATTAATTACTATTTTTTCTATATTTTGCGCATTGTGACCTGATTAAGGGAACTAGGGGCGCGCAGAGATATTGCCATAAAAAAGACGCTTCTAGAATAACTATAAAATAAAAATTTTCAACGGAATTTCAAATTTCCCGACCTCCTGATTTCAAGAATGTAAAAAAATGCTGTTTGTCAGTGTGTGTGTGAGTGTGTCCATGAACACAACTCCCGTATCAACGTACAATAACGAAATTTTATGTATCCAGAACCTTCTATGGAAGACACCTATTGATTTTCAGCCAAATCGGCTTAAAAAAATGGGGATTAGAGGGGAGGCTTATCATAAAAATTCTAATAACTGCCTTTAAGGACAACACCTATTTATTTTCATCGGAATCAGCCCCTTGGGAGGGGATCAGAGGAGGCACAACTCGAAAATCCTAATAACTGCCAATGTAATAAATGTATCGACATGGAATTTTATATTTAAATTTAAAACCTCATAAAGGCACATGTTAATTTTCTGCGAAATCGGACGAAGAGAAGGAGAGGACCAGAGAATTATATATATACTTTGCCCAATCATTGCATTAATTTTGGAATGAGAACAAAAACTTAATTGACTAATTTGTGGTGAGGAAGTACATTGTCGGTGATTAACTGATAACTTTTTTACAATTGAATCCAAAATGCCCCAAACTTTGTATGTTCTCCCTAGGTATGGGTCGGTTATACACAGTTCGCCTCCCCCATACTCTGTTAAATTGAACTTTATTGATAATTATTTTTCATTTTCTCTTCCTACCTGGGCCCTATGTTCAACTTTAATATGAACACAGTGTCATCCTGCCTAAGCCAGACACCGTAAACTTTACTCATAACATTCATTACGTGATTTACAGAATGACAGCGTGGGATGTCCTCATATTTTAATAGGAAAAGTTACATTATTCTCAACTATTCTGGTTAGAATAGAGTAACTAACTTATAATTTTTATTAAAATTTATATTAAATATGGAGAATTCGGAGCTGCACGGGTTTTTACCATAAAACTTCCAGCGGACTGCCATGTTCGCAGGTTCGTAACCCGGTCGGAGCCCTGACTTTATTTCATCTGGGAAGAAAAAAAAATGAGCACGGAGTCCTTCGGATGGGATGATAAGTAATGGTCCCGAGCCTGTGCGATGTACTCGTTAGAGACCCTCTACTCTAGATAATTAAACCTGGGTAGACAAAATTTAGGACTCCCTCTGGTAGTATGCAACATGACCTTGTAGTTAAAGCCCGGGCATGAATCACAACAAATAACTCACTATTTCAAGTTCATAGCTACAATCGTTTCTGCGTTAGAGCGTTCACAAAGTTTCCAATCACATACACATAGACATAACCGCAATTGGAAACATATTCAGGGGACCTTGAAACGTGAAAATCCATTGATAACAGAGGGCGCCGGTAGCTCAGTGGTATGCGTGCTTGCCTTCTGAGCTCAACGTCGGGTGCTCAACTTTTTTTACCTCCCAGATAAAAAACTTAAGGGTCTCAGCTGGGTTTCGAATCCGCGATCGTGAGCTCAGTAAGCAAGCATGGTACTTCTGAACTTCCGGCGCCCTCTCCATTCTCTTCGGTGGATTTCGCAGAAAACTAATAGGTGTCGTCCTCATGGGGATTTAAATTTAAATATGAAATCTCTTAAGCCCCTTCTTTCCTTCTACCTATTTGGCGGAAAATAATTTCATATCGATACATACATTCTATCGGGAGTTGTGTGGGACAGATACACAGGCAAACATAGACAGGAATATTATTTTCATTTTTGGTACGCCGGATGCCTGGAAAATACTGATTCCCTATTTCAAGAGCCACTCAAAAAGGGCAGGAGGGAAGCATCTGGTCATCAGTTGAGACAGTGTGAAAAAAACAAAAAAAATTAATAGATCCCGAGGCCAGCGCCGCTTTATTTGTCTTGAAGGATCTCGCGAATGGGATTGTGATAATAAGGATTTAGCAAAAGGATATTGTGGAAGAAGAGGTTCCTGTGGAACTTGGAAAAACGGGATTTTGATGAGGTCCTGGGCAAAAGGAACTTTCACAAAAAAGAACATCTATAATAGTTCTAGGACTTTGGATTGGATCAGCTTGATGTTTGATGGCTTCGCTGAACCTTTAGAGCTTCAGTCCAGAGGTCAATATCGGTCTTATGATTGTAAGTTTGTTCTCTGTAGACAATGTAGATTTTCTGTTTAGAATTTCACAAAGTTGTCCGAATCGTTTGTTCAGTTCTTGGTCGATTATGGGGGTTCTAAGTTAGTTTGCTATCCAGGTAGAACCCGAGATACTTGGTTGGAAATAGGAATTGGTATATTGTTGTACTGGACTGGAGGACAGGTTTGCCGTCTGAGAGTGAAGGTGATGTGAACATATTACCTTCTGCGGCTTTTATTCTCCACAAAGTGCACCAGACTTTGACAGATATACATCAGCACAACATTTTCAAACCAACGTTCTCTTTGATAATCCCTGGTACAATAAGAAGTTCAGATCGAGGATGGTGGAAAGTGACACCATTTCCACAGCCTCAAATAGACTGAAAGTTTCAACATATTTCTAGAATCATCTATCTACCTTATAGTTACTGAGCATCGCCGGGTAATGTCTAGTTTATTATAAAATTCATTTTCCTTTGTACTTCCACATCTATTCGATTAAATTTAGTATAAGATTTCAAAAGCCTCTGTGTAAGTCAACTATTGATTTGTAGTCCAAGAGGTCGATTAGTTCAGGAGGGAGAGCGATAACTTATTTGATTATTTGAAATGTTGATTGGTGATTTGCCGTCTACTTTCTAATTTTGTCTAGGACTTAAAAAAAATTTGATAGCTTCCGCCACCCTGTCAAATAAACACTTAAAACTTTCTTAAGCGATTTTCCGGGTTTAATTGGAGCGAATATATGACATTTAATTACTTGGTGGTAGGCAGATGTAGTGGACTAACTTGTTAAATAAGTAATTAGATTTATCAGTCCAACATAATTTTTTTTTTTTATACCACAACTAGTTTCGGTAATTTGCCATCTTCAGGTGGTGAATCTGAACATACATAAACCAAAAATTAAATTAGAATTTACGAGCTTTTACAGTTCATGTCAATTATTAACTGATAAATAAATAAGTTAAAAATAAAATATAACAATTTAAAAATACGTAACAATTACCAAAATTACAATAAGTTACAATATTTGAATTTAAAAAGTACAATAAATTAATATTCTGAATTGAAATACCTTTCTAGAGAAGAGGTCAAGGTACAGGTTCGAGTATCATCAGGGACCAGCTGGACACTGGCTGACTCCCACTCCCCAAAACAATAGGCAACACCTGAAGATGGCAAATTGTCGAAACTAGTTGTGGTATAAATAAAAAAAATTATGTTGGATTGATAAATCTAATTACTTATTTATGACATTTAATATAAATCCTCTCGGTTCGATACCTGGCCGGTGCCCTTCGGCTCTGGGAGGTGAAAAAACCTTGAGCACGCAGTCCTTCGGTTTGGAAGGTTACGATGTCAGGTTCTCATTAAAGACCCGTACCTAGCTAGAGTCAAGCTCACATCCACCAGAGCGAAGAAGGAGCGCTCTGGTAGTAGCCGATATGACCCGGCATTATAACTAACTAAATCCTCTCTCTCAATTTTTTAATTTTGTCGAGAGCTTAAATGAGCTTTTCACTTGATAGCCTTGCCCATCCCTTAAAAGTATTAAAATCCTCATTTTTATTAATTTATTTTCTTTGCTTTGCCCCCTTTGACAAGGATATTCTAGGTAAAGACCAAAGAATATCTGACGATCTCGCCAAAGAGAAAAGTAGACACCAGAAAGAGGCTGAAAAAGGATGTTGGACATAAAAAGGAACTAGGGGTCTTTTTGGGAATAATAAAATATGCACTTAATGGCTGGAGGGGTACTTTAAATGTGCGTTGGAAAGGGGCGAGGGATGAGAATGTGAGCCGACTGTGGTGATACTTCACTGTCGCAGAGCAGTCTTTCCTCCTTTCTCATCGAGTAACAGCTACGTCCCACCCATTATTAATGTCAATATGAATTATAATAACATTTACATATACTGAAGATACTTTTCGCAGAGATATTGTGACATACTTGTGTAATACATCTATGTTCGCGTTCTTATTAAAATAATAATTTTTCTTTACTTTACTTCAAACAAGCAGGAATTTTCTCAAACTGTATAACTGATTGTTACTAAAATCAAATATTAATGGGATGCCAGATTGCCGATCTAATAGAACTATACTTAAATTCCTGATTTTAATATATATATATGGGATTTCTATAAACCAAAAGCGAAAGTTCGATCAGCTAAGAAAGTTTTGAAAAACTAAATTGTTAAATCGCTATTGACTAGGTTTGAGCATGGGAAACAAACAACTAAAATCTAGAAAATCATAATAAAAATAAAATATTTGCATAAAATAAAATAAAATTAAAATACATACAATAACTAAACCTCGTGTTGACCACGTGTATAAAGTTGTATGGATGGGTTTCACGACTCTTCTAGTTCTTCTGTAAAGCCAGTCTACATCAACACTCATAACTTCCACTTCACTTCAACATACTGGGACTCTTAAGGACAAGGGACGCTAAGCAACCACAAGCCTTGCCAAACATCTAGACCAGTGGTTCCCAACCTAGGGGCGATCGCCCCCAAGTGGGCGATTTGGGTTATCAGGGGGGGGCGATGAGTATTCAAAGGGGTAAAAATTAAAATAGTACTGTACAGTAGAAGTTGCCGGGTAGCACGAGTCACTGGCTATTCTCAGCCATGTACATTTTAATTTTTTTTTCTATTTTATTTAAGAGTGACCCGATAAAACTGTTTTGGTTGATTTTATATACGGTAATAAAATTGTTTAAAATAATAAAACTGCTTTATTATTTACACTTTACTTCAAATTAAAATTAGGCCCACAATGAAAACGAAAAGGGGGCGATAGGTGTTAGTCAACCTCCAGAAAGGGGAGATGGGCCACAAAAGGTTGGGAACCACTGATCTAGAACTTTCTGTTCCCCCAACATCACAATATGGCCGCCCCAACAACACCACATACATTAAATTTTCTTTTTACAGACTTAAATGTATATTCACTTCCATTTTATTTATTGTTATAATGTCAAAATACAAATGATGCAGGTCGCACTTTAATTACATTACACTTGATAAAAATAAAGAAAAAAGTATGTTTTTTTAAAAATATTGTCAATTTCACAAAATATATATAAAATATAGGAGTATTTTTGGTATTGCTACCATCTTCAGCCACGACAACAGGAAGTTTAACAAGTCCATAATCAAAATCTTAATAATAAAAGAAAAGTTTTTGAAATAGAATGTGCTGATTAAAATTTCCAGTTGTTCCATTGAGTTGAGTAATGTACCTTTGTCACAACAATGTAGGTATTGTATGGCTACTTCACCGTGTATTTTTATTCATATATTTATTATCGTAATCTTTGATTTATTTCTTACATACATTTATATGTGTATTTTAATCAGCACATACTATTTCACTATACTATTTTGATTTACGGTACAGAAGGGACAGGGAAAAACCGCCTGGAAAATGGACAATTAGGATTATAAACTTGTTAAACTTCCATTTAGTATTTGTTAAGTCGTGGCTGAAGATGGTAGCAATATCGAAAGTATTCCCATATTTTACATATATTTTGTGAAATAGACAATATTTTTACAAAAACATACGTGTTTCTTTATTTTTTATATAGGTACTTTTATTTTGAGACTTTAGTATAAGGAAGTATTGTAATCGTGCAAAATCCGACTTCGAGTTTTCAACAAAAAGTTTTAAGAATTCTTTGTTTACGTTTTGTTAATTTTCGGGATGTTGCCTGTCAGTGAGTGTGTGTGATTATAAGTTTGAGAGAGCTCTAACTCAGGAGCGATTGAAGTAAAGAACATGAAATTTGGTTTGAAGATTATATACATACATGTTAACTTAAAACTAATTAGATTTTAGCCGAAATCAGACAAAAGTTGATACCACTTTTACAAGATGCCTCATATTTATAAACTAATCAAATATCTCTTCAAAAAAAGTTGTACATAAAACTAAAAGACATTTTATAGTGAATAAATATACTTTTTCAAAGGTCGACTGCTTTGCTCTATTGAACAGGTTCTTTGTCTTGGATTGGAAGTTTATCCCAAATAAGGGAAGGGATAAGCTGAAAACAAAATTACTGTTGCTAACAACATTCAACATCATTAACAGGAATAGGATTAGGGAAACCGGCTTCATGGAGCTTAAATGAGTGATATTTTTAATATTAAGTTAGTTACTAACTTTTTTAACTGGGATGTAAAAAAAAACGTGAGCACGTTAATCAATGGTGCGATGTCAGGTACTCGTTAAAGACCCCTAACTTAGTTAACTAAATCTGAGTAGGTAAAATTTAGGACTCTCACAGTTGAGCTAACAGGGAAGGGATAAGAGCATTGGATGCTTAGGTCCCTAGGTGTACACAACATCCCTACCAAAAATATATATAGTAACTACCTTTAGAAAATGGTGCCTACTAGATTTATCTAGCAAGGAGAAAATAGCCTGCCAGAGATTTTCCGACGGATGACATCGTAAGGCAAAATGAGACGACACACAGAATAGTCCCATATTCTCAGAATCCATTTTCTGCCTATACAAATATTTATATTTTAGTATAGGGGAAGTTATGTAATCGATCAAAAATTCGATGCAGTTTTTTAGTTTTCAACGGAATTACACGCTATCCAACCTCCTGATTCCAAAAATGAAAATAAAAATATCGTCTGTGAACACAATAACTCCCATCGAAATTAATTTATCGACACGAAATTTTATGTGTATCCAGAACCCTATAAGGACGATTCGTATTAATTTTCTGTGAAAATAGCTAATAATAAAATTATTTTCGTGAAATCGATGAAAGGGAAGGGGAAGACCAGAGAAGGGGAGGTCGTCTCAAATAATAACTGTCGATGTAATGATTGCGTCGACACAAAATTTAGTGAAAATATTCAGAAGCCACTATGTAAGTCATTATTGATTTTTTAGCCCAAACGGTCGATCGAGTTTTGGTCGGTATTCGGTATTTGAATCGAGCCCCCCTTCTCTGATCCCTTCTTCCCTTCGGCTGATTCTGCTGAAAATTAATAGTTGTCGTCCTTATAGGGCTTTAAATTTACATATGAAATTTCGTGTCGATACATTCATTACGACAGTTTTTTTTGTTAAGCCTCCTTTCCTTTGACCGATTTGGCTGAACATCAATGGTTGTAGTCCTTACAGGGTTTTGGATACACATATGAAATGACGTATCGATATAGTCAATATTTCGGGAGTAATCGTGTTCACAAAGAAACACTTATTTCTTCACTTTTGACCGTTTACATAACTTCACTTATACTTTGTATATCAAAGTATAAACAATAGTATACATCAGTATAGGAAAGTATAAACAAAGAAACTGGGTACCCAGGAGATGGATCTTACGAATATGGAACTTTTCTGACTGTCGTTCCTCACTTAAAGTCTGTTAGAGTATATGTGAAAAATGTAATAACATGCAAAGAACAGGATGACGAAATTCCTGCTTCATATGTAAAGGAATAACGGCTACATTATCCAAATTGTTTTTCAACTGATGGCAGTCTATGAGACTAATTCGAAGTGACGGGAGAAAGCCTGTCGGAGATGCTCATAGCTAGGCATCTTAATGCCTGTCGAGACATACCCAGAGGAATTGAAATGACGTTAATCTCCCTCCTAGACTTACAGCGGATGACGATGGCTTCTTCGGAATATCGAACTTATTTCTTTCGTTTTAAGTTTCTAGTAATTCTTCATTTAATTCCGGTAGCTTGGCGTGCTTGCTTACTAAGCTCAAGATAGCCGTTTCGAAACCCGGCCGAGCCCTCTACTTTAACAGACCTGGCCTCAGTTTTATGATTAATATCTGTGAGATTTTGATGAGATATACAATTAAATTTTAGACATTTCATTGTGAAAAAGTAATAAAAATTGTTGCAGAAGTCAATACTTTTAAGATGTGAAAATCTAGGTTTTCTACTCAAGTCTTCGTAAAATTATAAACAAATATAATTATTATTGTTTACTGAATAATTTTTTCTATATTACACCTCAAAAGTGGTGCCAAAATACAAATGGGCTACGCCATGTGTTCATGACATTTCATTGTTCATTACAGTGTATATGTGTTCTTAAGAAGAAATATAATGACTATGTTCATAAGAAATAGTGTTTAGTGTTCATGACACTCCCCCTAGCAGCCCAAATGAAGAATTTCCAAATGGCTAGACATAGTTTAAAAAAAAAAAACACTCGATGTTTACACATAACCATGAGAGTACTAATTGGACTCAAACTCTTTTTTTTATATCACACTACCAAAGCACTACCATGAGCCCGTCTCTACTGTTGCGGTCCTACGGATGGGACGTTAATCAACCTGTGCAATGTCAGGTATTCGTTAAATGCCCTAACTTAAGTAACTAAATCTGGGTAGGCAAAATTTAGCACTCTCACAGTTGAGCTAACAGTGAAGGTATAAGAGCATTGAATGCTTAGGTCCCTAGGTGTACCCCATCAGCCCTACCAAAAATATATACAGTAATTAACTTTAGAAAATGATGCCTACTAGATTTATCTAGCAAGAAGGAAACAGCCTGCCAGAGATTTTCCGATGGATGACATTTAATACAAATGGGGACAACACACAGAAAAGTCTAATATTCGCAGAATCCTGGCTACCCAAATTTTATATATTAGCATAGGGGAAGTTATGTAATTGGTCAATAATTCGATGAAGTTTTAGTTTTCAAGAGAATTACATGTTATTCAACCTTCTGATTCCAAAAATGAAAATAAAAATATCTGTCAGTCTGTGAACACAATAACTACGTCGAATTCTTCGACACGAAATTAATTAGAGAAGGAAGGAGGAGTCAAAGCAGCACATTTATTAAAGGTGCACAAAGGAGTACAAAAGACTGCAAAGGAGTATTTTTGGAGTATGGTTTTTAAATGGAGTACAAAACTCCCTAAAAGAGTACAGTTGGTCACCTTAATAAGAATGTCTTCAGAGGTTATTTGCTGCTGTCCTATTCACAATTTAAAACTGAAGCTACTTCAAAGATCAAACCGGGAGACAATTTAAAACTAGGGTAAAAGAACACGTATCAGAAATAGGGCTAAACACCGACGCATCATATAACTCAGTAAAATCAACTTTCGCACAACACATCAACGAAAACAAACACCATTTCGACATAAATACAGGCATACAATACCTACATTTTTGTGACAAAGGTACATTACTCAACTCACTGGAACAACTAGAAATAAACAGAGCACTACAAAAAGGAAATTGTATGAACGATCAGACCAATCTCAAATACTCACCCCTTTTATCGCCAATACTATAATCCTCCAGTCTCTGTGTATACGTACTTACTCTCTCAAAAAACTGTATATTTTATTTTATAAAACTTTTTATTTTATTTTATTCATATATTAACAATATTTACCTTTAATTCACTTCATATATGCATTTAATCAACACATAGTATTTCAAATTTTTTATTTTTAAGATCCCAGTTTGGGACGAAATGTCATTTTTTATGTTTTTCCATATTTCATATATTAACTGTACAGAAAGGATAGGAAAACCCCGTAGGGACTGAAAAAGGATACCTACCTACCGCTTGGATTGTAAACTACCTAGTTGAACTTCAATTTAGTATTTGTTAAGTCGTGGCTGAAGATGGTAGCAATACGGAAAATACTCCCATATTATATATTATTTGTGAAATAGACAATATTTTTTAAAAAACATACGTTTTCTTTATTTTTGAAGCTATTTCGTTTAAAAAATGTTGATGAAAGAGATGACATAGTAAATACAATTCCTTCTTATTCAAGTTTGAATTCAAACAAAGCAGTTAATAGAATACATTTTCAGACATCCATTTATGTTAAACATATCCGGCTTAAACATTTTTGTTGGAAATGTTCATTATTCAGTGATAATTTGAAAAATAATAAGTTAATCAGGGGTATGCAGATATAAATAACTTATACAATACCATCGGGTTCAGGTTAGCTTTACTTTCAGGACACGTTTCGCCCTCTATGAAGGGGAAAGTTCAGCTAACACACACTGAACTAATTCTGAAGTGCCTCTACACATAGTCTGTAATTCTGAAAATTTGCATGTAGGTTACTTTCATATTGTAGCTCTCAGGAAATATTAAAAAAAAAAATTGAAATTTTCTATTTTGAGTTCCTTCGGAGAGTTAGGAACTGTTCGAGAACAACTTTCCTATAGTTATTTCAACCGATATTTAGAATCCAATAACAAGATGTCGTGTTGTCTTACTGAATTTCTGACTGGTTATAATGTTTATCACAAATGACGGGATTAGAATCAAAATGGTGCAAGTGACATTTTCGAAAAATTTTCGTTAAATGCATAATTGGCTACAAAAATGATAGTTCTGTTCAGAAAAAAGTTGTACAAGTGAAATCCTAGCCACTTATTCCATTTTGGTGACAAGAACAATTAACTTAAACATATCAATAATGACCTTAAATTTAAGATTTTTATTCGAATTATTATTATTTATTATATTAATTTTGTGTCGATACATTCATTACAACGGTAGTTATTACAACATTATCAGTGGCTTGATGATGATGTCTTCTTCACACCGAAAGCCCTCGCCCACAGTTCTCGACCAGCACTCAGTGATGATAGTTTTAACCGAAAGGTATGACAACAGCAGTTATTAGAGTTTTTGAGTTAAGCCTTTCCCCAAATCCCCTCTCCTCTTTGACCGATTTGGCTGAAAATTATATTCATACTTGGAACCTGGAAATCGGTAAATATGAAATTCCGTTGAAAACTCTGCATCGAATTTTTGACCAATTACATAACTTCCCCTATACTTCGTATGGCTGGGGAAATAAAAATAATCGAATAATAAAAACAAGGACCGCAGAGATTGGCAGCTGTCTTGTATCTGTAAGTAGTCAGAAAACAAATGTTTAATAAAAATAAAAATATTGTAAATAAAATACGATAAAAATACTGATTGAAAGGGCCGATATCCGTTGTTAAAATACTGTATCTGGGTTGTAAGACACCTGCCCCAACCCGCCTTGTTCAAGGTATCCTATTTATATTCCCAGAAAGAGAACCTTTATTTATTTTGCTAAAGTGCTTTACCCAATTTTTGTTGTACGTCCATGTAACATATTTTCTTTTGTTTATTCTATTAAACTGGCGGCCTACTTGATCATTTTTTTTCTTTTTTATATATATTTGTAAATACCTACTGTCAACAGGAACTTTGCATGTTATTATACATAGGCAAGAATGGAATTCAACTTGTTACTTAATTCATTATTATCAAATCTATTATGAAACTAACAGTATTCACACAATCAATTCAATTGAATTCTGACCGTTTTAGAAATTCCATATGTACCGCAGATTTGAGAGTATGTCAGACAGTTGTACCGTTGAACAGATAGTAACATGTAAAAAATAATTGTAAATAGTTAGTGAATATTTGATCCAATTTTCAAATATTTGTTTGTCAATTTACTTTTTAAACTGTAAGTATCATTATTTTATTTTTTTTGTACTATAGTGATTTTTATTAGCTGTATAAAAACAGTTGTGTTTTCCCCGCACGATAAGCTTTCCACTAATTTAGTTTTAGACCACACGGATCATTAAACGTACTATTGGAAAGTAGAGAATAAAGTGTTACCGTAGTGTGGATTATTTATTAAGTCACTAGGATCAGCATGGAATTTTAAATTGTTAATTCTTTGGAGAATTTTATTTTATTTATTCATTTACTTCTTAAATTATTATGTTTAAGGGGTAATCTCGAAAGCCGGCTAGCACATAATAATAAAATGTGTAAGAGTTTGTTTTATTTTGCAACCTGTGGAAGACATTTTTGTTCATTAAATCCTTGGAGCTAGTGGTTTTCAATTAGAGCTAAATCTTACTTCCGTGGCGCTTCAAACCATTACTTTGTGTTGGCCTCCTCAAGTAGCGTCCGAAAATTGGTTCTGTTCTGAGCGGCTGCTCTCCAGTCCCGGATCATGCGGCACACTAAGCCCTACGCTCTAACCCCCACGTCCACCAGACCCCATACTTGATGTTTTGTATTGTATAATTTGCAGTGGTGTGCCATAATGGATGTCTTGTGTTGCAGTGGTTGGTGTGCTGGTAGCAGTGGATGGGAACAACGAGTCGAGGCCAGTCAACTGTCGGGACAGATCTTCCCTGGACAGCTGCATGAAACAGCTACCTCCCATCATTGAGCAGGCGGAACTCAAGGGGATACCATCCAGCAAGAAGGACGTCGAGAACGCATGCAGGTAACCAATACCTCATCTTTGCTTTTAGAATAGGAAGAGCTAGTTCCCATCCTACTTCACCAGCTATGATGTATAGATGAAGTTATGAATCGGTGAACAATTAGATGTGTAGTTATCAATGAAATTTCATCTTTTCCGAACTCCTGATTCGAAGAATGAAAACAAAAATTTCATACTATATACCTATTATTCCCGATAGGATGAATGTATCAATACGAAGTTCTATATTAGTGTCCAGTACCCTCTAAGGACGACACCTATTAATGTTCAGCCAAATCAGCCGAAGGAAAGGAAGGGATTAGGGGGAGGCTTAACACAAAAACTTTAATAACTACCGTCGTAATGTATATATTGATAGAAAATTTCATACACAAATTCAAAGCCCTCTAAGGACGACACCTATCGATTTGAAGCCAAATCGAACAAAGGGAAAGAAGGATTAGGGGGTGCTCAACTCAAAAATATGGAACGAAATGATGGTGGCAGTAGCTCAGTGGTGTGCTTGATTACTGAGCTCAAGACCGCGGGTTCGAAAACCGGCCGAGGCCCTTACTTTATTTTATAATAATAATAATAATACATTTATTTCCGTTAAACCAATACATGGTAATATGATACGTCAAACGAATGTGTACATTAAGATAGCTTATAAATTAGATTTATAACTACTTGAGTCTAATACACCTAAGATTAGTAGTAATAACAAAACTATTAAAAAAAGTAAAATGAAATTAAAATTAAATACTGAACAAATAAATACTTAAAAATATATGAGTACCTACATAAACAAAATTAATACATGATACGTTCAGAATAAGTAGACACATTTTTCAATTTATTAAAAATTTAGATAACTATTTTTAAAAAAAAAAATCTTCGAAAGCGTTTTTATCCCAACGATGTTTCGGGACGTTCTTACGTCCCATCATTTAAATAAATGGGATAAATAAAAATAAAATACATGGGAGCTTAAAAGAAACGTAAGCAAGCATGCCGTCCTTCGGATGGGACTTTAAGCGATGGTCCCGAGCTTGTACGATGTCAGGTACTCGTTAAAGACCACTACCCTAGGCAAATAAAAGTTAAGGGTAGGCAGCATTTAGGACTTCCATAAGTAGAGTCGGAGTCATGTCCATGAGAGTAGAGGCTTTACATATATCTACCTACCCTTATAACTGCCGATCTATTGAATGTATCGACTCAAAATTTAGTACGATTGGCTTTGGAGGGAGTGCGTAATTGATTAATTCGTGATGGGGAAGTACATAGCCGGACTGTCTTTTCTAAAGTTAAGCTCACCCACATATAGTGGTCGGCCGGAGGACGGACTTGTAATTCTCACATGGGCTACTATTTTAGTCTTCCTCAACCACTAAATAGCAGTCATGGAGGTGACCCCAACTACTCTTCTCTCAGTTGGTCATTGATTGCTAGCAGCACCCTTTTGAAAATTGTCGGCAGCTTCGGTCGTAGACAATGGATGTTTGGTTGAATGTTCTGTCCACCTGCTGTCAGTTGACGCGGGATTTGATGAACGATAACTTTTCAGCATATCCACATCCTTTACAGTTCAACTGTTTCATAGTTCGGACGTACTTCGTTAGAAAACCTTCCACTGTAACCTCGCCCTTAGTTAGAACGGAGGAGCGCTCTATTAAATCTTACTGTTCTGGAATTTACCCTTTTGAAGCCCTTTCCTTTGATGCTGTTATAATAAGGTTTACTAATTATTTGAAGTCGACAAAATATATGGTTCATAAGATACTGTCATGATTTCTATTTCTCGCTGAAGTTTAATAAAATAAATGTCGTGAACGAATAAAAACGTGGTAGAGACGAAGCTTATTATTTAGAGTGCGCGTGAGCGAATTTATTTCCGTTAAACCAATACATGGCAATAGGATACATCAAAAGAATTTATACTTTAAGATAGCTTATAAATTAGATTTATTACTACTTAAGTCTAACACATTTATGATTAGTAATAGAAAACAAAACTATTAAAAAAAGTAAAATGAAATTAATAATAACTGAACAAATAAATACTTTAAAATATATGATTATATAAAAAAAATTGATACAATATACGTTTATAATAAGTAGATACATTTTTCAATTTAATAAAAATTAAGATAACTATTTTTCAAAAAAACTCTTCGGAAATGTCTTTATTCAACGATGTTTCGGGACGTTCTTACGTCCCATCATCAGGTCCCAATGTGCGATTTATAGAAAAGAAAGAAAACAATGTAACTATAACAATATATGAAAAATAATATATACATATATTATATATATATATATATATATATATATATGATTATTCAATTATAAATGATAAAAAAGTCTAAATGAATAAATAAAACAATAACGTACATTGGACTGACCTTTAAGGTGTGGAGGAACTCTGCCCAAAAAAGAGTGTACTACTACCAGAGCGGTATTTGTCGACCTGAATTTAGTCCACCCTAAATTGTTATTCACCAAGAGTAGGAGTCTTTAACGAGTACCTGACTTCTTACAAGCTCGGGACGGCCTGCTCAAGTTTTTTTCACCTCCCAGATAAAAAACTTAAAGGCTTCGGCCAGTTTTCGAACCGGCGATCTTGAGCTCAGAAGGCAAGCACGGTACCTCTGACGTACCGGCGCAATATTATATTAATCACACCTACCAAATTTGGATTAAATAGATTCAAGATTTCATAAAAAAAAAAAAAAGTATCGGTGAATCACCGGCTATGTACTTCCCTAGCACCAATTAATTAATCAATTACGTTTTCGCTCTCCTTCCAAAACTAATCGACCATTATGACTAAGACTCAGTATTTGACTTACATAGTTCTGAATCTTAATACTAAATATTGTGTTGTTACATTGATTACATCGGTAGTTATTAGGATATTTGAGTCGAGCCCTTCTTCTGTGTTCCTTCTCTTCCCTTCAACCGATTTCGCGGATAATTAATAGATGCCATTCTTATGGGGTTTTGAATTTAAATATAAAATTTCATGTCGAGACGTTCAATACTTCGGCAGTTGTTAGGATTATTGTGTTGAGGCCCACCTCTGATCTCTCCCTTCTTTTCGATTGATTCCGCTGAAAATTAATAGTTGTCGTCCTTATACACTTTTGATTATACATCAAATTTCGTGTCAATACTCTCATTACAACGTCAATTATTAGAGTTTCTCTGTTAACCCTCCCCCTAATTCCCCTCTTCCCTTAGACCGATTTGGCTGTAAAACAATAGATGTCGCCCATAGAGGATTTTGGATACACATATAAAATTTCGTGTTGATACATTCATTCTATCGGGAGTTATAGTATTCACAGGCAAACCGATTTTTTTTTTTGGAAATCAGGATGTTTGAAAACTTTGCATCATATTTCTAACCGATTACTTAACTTCACAACTTCACAACATAACTCCTACTAGCAAAGAGTAGAAAGAAAATACAGGATTTATAAAGTTCACCGGTAGCCCTAAGGGAATATTCCGTGCAGCTTCAACCTGCATTATTTTTTTTTGTATTCTACTTCTAATGAGTGGTTTAGACTTTTTCATAAAGATGCAAATTTTCGGGAACTAGATTACAGTCCCTCGTTCAAAAAGTCCCCCATTTATTATCTACAGGCTGATTGACACTTTCTGTGTTATTAGCAATGCATAGGTACATTAGCGTCGATATTACCAACATAATTATTATTTTGCATAATTTAAATTCATAAATTTTGCGAAATGTTATGTAGGTCGATGAATATTGTTATCTGGTAGTCTGTTGCAGTGTACGTAGTAGGGATGAAACGATTAATTGCAACCACATTATAAATATTTACGTCCACCTAAAACATTCGTATTCGTATCCGCAGAAAAATTGAGTTCTTTTTTCAAATGTCTTGTAAATAAATGCTTCTAATAAATTTGTTTTTATTTAATAAGTTGTTTAACACTTTTTTTACTGTCAATATACATTTTAACTTTTAATGCTTAAAAAAACATTATTTCTTGTATATTTACTGGTTGTAATAAATTCACATATATTCAGATTCGTAGCAACAATTTACCATGGTATTGTCTTAAAATATTTGTCATATATATATTAAAATAAACGTATTTTGTTATATACGAGGTGTGTTCAAGATGTAACGGAAATTTTGTAATTTGGCGGGTTATATTAGTCCGATTCGCGAGATTTTTTCGTTGTTGTATTGGTGAACATGTCTGAAAAGTATCTGTTTATTGTTAGCCAAACCGGATGTTTAGTCTGCTGTCAGCTGTCAAAGAGGTTATATGTGTTTTGATACGATTGGCGATTATTTATTTGTTTAGAAAATAGATCAGCGAATTTGCATTAAATTTTGCTATAAGAATAGAATAAAGTGCAGCAAAGTTTTAGAAATGTTAAATATTGCTTTTGGTCAGTCTGCTATGAGTTAAACTAGGGTTTACGAGTGGTATAAAAGCTCGGCAAGTGCGGTCGAATGTGAAGGTCATGCTCACTGTGTTTTTCGATTTGTGCACCATGAGTTCTTGCCACAAGGTCAAACGATCAATAAGGAGTACTACCTACAAGTGCAACGCCGTTTGAAAGAAGCAATCCGAAAAAAACGCCCGGATTTGTGGCGAAACAATTAATGGCTTTTGCACCTCGATAATGTACCTGCTCACACTTCATTACTTGTTCGTGAATTTTTTGGCCAAAAACAACACTGTAATAATGCCCCAGCCTCCATATTCGGCAGACATGGCTCCGTGTGACTTTTTTCTGTTCCCAACAATAAAGAGAACATTAAACAGCCGTAGTTTCACAAGCATAGACGAGATTAAAAGCGCATCGCTGAGAGAGCTAAATGCTATCCCAAAGATCGAATTCCAGAAGTGTTTCGGGGATTGGAAGAAGGCTGGCATAAGTGTATAATATCTAATGGGGACTATTCTGAAGGGGATAACATTGATGTACACGAATAAATAAAATTCTCTTCCAAACCGAAAATTCCCGTTATTTTTTGAGCACACATCGTATATTTTCTTATTCCGGTGGAGAGTTCAGAAAAAATTATAAAACGTTTTTCTTTTGCGCCATCCAACTGTATATCAATTACTATTCAATAAATTCATCATATAAAAGGGGAAAAAGAATATAAAAATATTTTTCCAAGTTAGGGCCATTCAAAAAAACCAATCTTGAGAATTTTTTTAAATTTCACTTTTGGCTGGAATATTAGCAAACGTGTTTTCACTTTGTTCTCACAAAAATACATCACCACGAATACATAAAAATGGAGCATCTTGGTGTATATTACAATGTATAAACGCAATATTGTTATCACAGTAATAGTGATATCATTTTTAAAAAGGGCCGCTAAAACGTCATTTTTCATGATTTTCAAAATAATTCATGACATAGATATTGTAAAGAGGTATAGGGTATTTTAAAATTATTTTTAGAAATTACAAAAATATTAATAGTTTCGAAGATATCACCAAAGTATAGATACCACATACTCTAATGGTTTCGTATTATGGCTTGGGGGGGGGGGGGGGGGGGGGGGGGGGAGCTTTTAGCTGGTATACTAAATATTAAATTAAGTCTTGTCATGAAACGTTCCATTTCAATAATTGATAACAATAATTGTTATAAATACCAACGGATGTACTGTAAGCCAGTGTGTGAACTACAAATAAATTGACCTGTCATGAGTTCAACATCCCCGGCCTCTCTAAGGGAAATTATATAATTGATCAAAAATGTTGTAATAAGTCAACAATTATAAAATAGGTAATAAGTCAACAATTATAAAATAGGTCAAACATTATATACTAGGTCAACCATTATATAATAGGCGAAAAATTATATAATAGGTCGAAAATTATATAATAGGTCAACAATTCAATGTTGTGTGAAATATTAGAATTTAAGGGTAAAGGGGTTAACTTGAGTTATCCTTCGGTGCTTCACCCACCTGAGATCTTTATCTTTCTATCTTACTTATTTTGCTTGGCTAGTTTGCGAGAGGTTAGGTTCTTATATTGGGACACAAATATCCATGGAATTATTTAATTTCGCTTGGCTTGCAAGAGGTATAGATTCAACTCCCAAACACTAATAATAATTATTAGTATATAATATCAGAATTATAATTTATAATAATATCACATATAATTATTATAATTGCCAATGAAATCAATGTACCGACACAGAGCCCGGTTCTACTATGGGAGTCCTAAATTTTGCTTACCCTAAATTTTTATTCACCTACGGTAGGGGTTCTTTAACGAGTACCTGACATCGTACAGACTCGGGACAGCTTAAGTCCCATCCGAAGGACGGCATGCTCAATTTTTTATCTTGATCTCAGTATGCAAAGCCTTTGAGTAGAAAGCGATACAACTAAAAAAAAGAGGGGGTTGGAAAAAAAAAGTCCTGAAGTCCAAAACTTTAATAAATGCCAATGAAACGGATGCATCTTTATGAAATTTTATATGTGGAATGATAAGTCTCTTAATAATAAGACACCTGTTGATTTACAGCAAAATAGGACAAAGAAGCAATTAGAAAGATTGCATTTACTCAATATTCGACTAAGAGTTGCCATAAGATCAATATTGATTTGCTCTGTCTCTTTGTAAGAAGCCTTTGATGACAATTTAAAAAAAAATGTCAGAGGAATCAAACCAGTGAAGTGGGAGGAGAGAGGGGAGGAATACAAAGTGTCAAAGAGGTTAAATTTTGTTAGATGCAGAAAGCAAAGTAACGAGTTTCTTAACAACAAAAAAGGCCAAACCGGGGAACACAACTTAACGAAAGGCGGAGGGTGAATAGACAACAGACAATATTTCAAAAAAGAAGTTTGTTTTATTTATAGTTAATTATTGTGACTCATGCCCGGGCTTCAACTAACAAGTCATATCGCCTTAATACCAGAGCGCTTTTTCGTCACTCTGGTGTACTTCAGATCGTTTCTAACATGGAGATCCTAAATTTTGCCTACCCTAATTTTTATTGACATCATACAGGCTCATAAGCTGAATGTAGCCTCTTAAAGAAAATTTAATTTTGAACAAACAATTTCCTATAAACATAGGACCGATTCCGAACCGTTTCAGAAATATTCAACATCTTCCAATTTTTGTACTTAGCACTATTTTTTTTTGCATAAAATCTCTTATTCCTCCTTAAGTATAAGATCTGACACAAAGTTAATTATACCATCATAAAGAGCGGTAAATTATCTTTAAAATAAGTTTACTTTATTATTACAATTACAAGAATTTGACAGTTTAATGGCAGCATAAACCGAAGGACTGT
This sequence comes from Aradus depressus, assembly GCA_963662175.1. Lineage (NCBI taxonomy): Eukaryota > Metazoa > Arthropoda > Insecta > Hemiptera > Aradidae > Aradus > Aradus depressus. The sequence continues at coordinate 43,267,895 of OY759215.1, forward strand.
GTAATTTGGAAATTCTTTGGCAAACTGTATCTCTCGTTTTTTCAAAAAAATGTCCTTATTGTATATCTAATTTTTATTTAGAAAACTTGTGCATTTAATAAGCTTTCAAACGACAAAACATTATATTGCATGACCCTTATTCTTGTGTAGCAATATTATGGTTTTAGTGAAAAAATAAGGTAAAAGTAAATGACATGTCTCATATATAGTTCATTTTTTATTTTTGTAATAGGGTCGGAAAGAAGTAATCCTGGTGTTTAGTTCTTATAAATTCACTGAAGGAAAATGGGGGGAAAATGCAATTTATTACTATTGCTATTTTTTATTTAGCTTTTTATTTATTTTTTTACTTAGAGCCTTCAAAACAGGAATGGGCTGTATGGATGCCTACTTCAAAGACTGCCTTTCTGAAAGGGACAGGATGATTTTCGAGGGACATGTCGCTGGAGCTAGGTACACATTTCGCTTCCTTTGCGATGATCCCGTCTTCCAAAAAGGTAATTTTATTTTTTTATGAATATATATATATATATTTTACCATCCTCAGTAAATCCCACTTTTAACCTCTCTTCCCATGTTAATCCTACCGTTCAACTTCTCTCATCCAATACCCATCCAAACAATCCTCCCGGAGGATTGAGGCGGTCAGCAAGAATCTGAGGAATGCTAGTAGTAAGTAGTTTCTCAATCCGGTCACACTTCGAGCCTTGCCCTGCCTCCACTGCTAGTCAATGCTAGACAGAACAAGATGAGAGAGAACAGACTTGAGTGGTTGTGTGTGGTGAAGGTGTTATGTGTTTGTTGAAAGACTTTTAACACATTCACCATACACATCCACTCCAAGTCATTATAAGACCCTGACGAAGGAAATAAATAGTTTCCGAAACATTGGCCAAATACGGAGTTTTCTTATTAACACGGCAAAACCTCGAACTCCTTCTATATTGAAAAGATATTGTCGAATCTATATATCTTTATTCTTTTACTCTTTTACCGTTTCACGCACTGTCATCAAATTTACTAAAGGTTTTTACCAATTGTAGATTTCTTCTATAACATATTTTTTTTTATCCATAATTATACAATTTCATTCCTTAGAATTAATAACATATAGTATTCAATATTCCGATTTTAATAATTGTACTATTGCCTTTAGGTCTGAAGTAAGCCCTGCTCTAACCCTCCGAAAGATTAAAATATCATTATAAAGCCCAGGGGAGTTTACCGTACAGTCTGTCTTTTCTGTTTACTTCTAGCTGGAGAGGCAGGAGAACGGGTGCAATTACATAATAATTATCTTAGGGGTTGACATCTCCCAAAACGGAACATACATTCTACTACCCCAACTTAACGAAATATAGGGGAAGTTATGTATTTGGTCAGAAATTTAATGTGTTCTCCTATCTCCTGAAACTCCAGCGTATCCTGAACACTCACGTCAGATTTGTTTTCGATGTCCCTAGAGACGCTCATATTTCACTCTGGTACTCCGAAACTACCTCCTAGGCTCCTTCCTCTTCCTAATGCTTAAATCCAAAGAACCCTACTACCTCTACCAAATGTTTCAATTCCAGCTCACCAGAGGCACACTAGATCCCGTCCTTCAGACCTCTTCATCCCCTCACATCGGCCTTCCACAATTCATTTTTTGTCCAGGCCTCCTCTCTTTGGAACTCCCTGCCTCCCCCAATCCGTCACTCTTCTTCCGTGGCTTCCTTCAGATCCTAACTATTCCAATCCCTCTTCACTAAACAATTCACTCCCCTTTGATCTCTTCCCCGTGTTCTCTAATTCGTCAACCTCAATTTTCTAATCATTTAAATTATTTACTTACTCCATTTTTTTATTATTCTCTATTTTTATTAGATTTTTTAAAATCATATTTCCTAAATAATTCGATCATAATCAAACTTATTCCTTTTTTGTTCATTTTACTCATATATATATTTTTATCATGCATTTATTTATTTTTTATTTTAGCTTATTTTATTTTGACTATTCTTATTTTTCTGTGTTTCTTAAACTTCTCTGGGATGTTCCACTTTTCGATGTTTCCGGCATTTTTTCCTCCAGAGGTGTCTTCTTTTTTCTTCGTTGGACAATATTTCGGGACAATTGCAGGTCCCTTCTTCTGGTCACTATGAACCTTCATAGTTCATAGTGACCAGAAGAAGGGACCTGCAATTGTCCCGAAATATTGTCCAACGAAGAAAAAAGAAGACACCTCTGGAGGAAAAAATGCCGGAAACATCTTATTTTTCTCCTCACACTTTTCTATCTAGCCCTATTGTCTAAAATTAATTTTATTTCAAACCTTGTCTGGGCTACTCTCTTCTCTTTTATAATCAATCATCATAGTATTATGCTCTGTCGATTTTATTCATCTATTTTATTTTTTTCTTATTTATAGTTTTTTTTTTGTTTTTTTACTTACGAGGTCTGTTCAAACACGGACTTACGTCATAAAACAAAATATATACTTTATTTAGAAGTTACATGCCTGGGTCCTCTTCAAAGTACTCTCCTCCCCAACGCACACACTTATCCCACTTGAAACATGCCGTACGCTTCATAGCAACATCACCGTAAGCCGTGTTGAGCATAGCAAATGTTTCAGTCGCAGATTTTTCAAGTTTAACACAAATTTCACTGCAAGTCGTTGCTCATTCAGGTCATTCATTCTAAAATCAGACAAAGGAAAAAATCGGACTTCACTAAAAACCGCGTAGCTAATCAACAAATGAAGATATCTGCAAGCGGGAAACAGCGTTATCATCAGCTGATCTGTACAAACCTAGCGACACCAAGCGGATTCCTCTGGAACCAATTGGAGTCGCGCAATTTAAACCATCCGCGTATTTTTTGAACAGACCTCGTATTCTCTTTTACTTATTTTCTTTCTTCATAATTAAGCTGGTTATTTTATGTTTTTTCATGTTAATCTTTTGTTTATCTATATTTATAATTGTCCAGTTTTTCTCAAATGTAGCACTAATTTATTTATTTACTGATACTATATTTCATTGTTTCCTGTTCTTTACTCTATATGTATTTATTCTTAGGGGACCTCGGTCTCAGAATAATGAAATTTCTTTTCATTTTTCATTTCATCCCCTGTTCCAATAATCAAAAAAATAAAATCCGAGATCGAGCTTTTAACGAAATTTTAATTTAGTTTATTAGTCTCCAAAATATGTTTTCACCAGTTTTGTTATAATGTCTATCGGTGCGTCGGTGTATGTGATTAGAACTTTGAGAGCGCTCGTAACACAGAAACGATTGTAGCTATGAACTATACATCATGAAATGAAGATGATTGCCTTCAAAGTTTACTGTCCTCCCTCCGAGATGTTGGTACAACTTGGTTCATGTGAAGTTGATCCAAAATGTATAAAAAAAAGTCATGTTATGGCCACATCACATTTTGTATATATATATAATTTTTAAGAGATAGAGTAAAATACGCTGGATTGGCGATATGATCCTGGTTGGTGCGTTCCAAAATTTAATTTATGTACTAAAGATATGCTACTGTAATTGTGATTTCATTTATCAAAATCTGATTTCATTTATCTCAATCCCTTCCTGTTATCGGAAGAATAATGATCAAAAAACCCAGCTTCGGGTAATTTGCGGGAAAGTTACAATCCATCATATATAATACTTGCCTCTTACCGCACAAACCGTTGTCGGGATTAAAATTGTTTCAGAGGTCCAAAAAATCTAAATCATATGAATAAAGAGAAGAGAGAAGCATAAAGTGAAAAGAATTATAAGAAAAGTTGTCGGTGAATCACCTTCGTTATACTTCCCTAGCACGAATTAATTAGTAGAGTTTTCGCTCTCCCTATAAAATCAAACGACGGTTTGAACTAAAAATCAATAGTTGACATAGAGGCTTCTGAATCATTCTAAAGTTCATTCTAGAGTTCTTGTGTTAAGCCTACCCTTCCTTTTGACCGATTTGGCTGAAAATCAATAGGTGTCGTCCTTCGTCGCTGTTATAGATATATATAGGGTGATTCCCTCGTAACTTAAAAAAAAAAATTGGATGAAACTAGTCTGAAAATGTAGTAGTATGCCGCCAACCGCACCTTTCTATTTCAATCCGTTGCCGAGATATGACTTTTTAAAGGTTTTTTCGAGAAAACCACGTTTTTTGCCATAAAGTCCCATATTTCTCCCCTTTAAATCATATATTTCAACTTTCAGAATCACCAACTTAGAACCGAAATAACAGCTAAAACGTTAACATTTTAGAAAAATTAAAATTTCGGGAAATACTTCTACGTCAACTATTTTCCCGCTCAAGGGTCGCTTCAACCATCCATGGTGATAGAATACTTGCAATTGTAATCAGCTTTCTATTTGTATGGTCAACTTTGCGATTCCGTATCGATTTCATGGAGAAATTTAAGGTTGAATGCGAAAAAACGTGATGTAAATCGAATCTAAAGAGGTCACAAAATGCAAAAACTTTTTTTATTTATTTATTTTTTTTTAAATCTAGAGATCATAAGTATCCACTCTTGGTATTGTGAGACCTGAACTGGCCACACTTATGATCTCTAGATTAAAAAAAAAATTGCATTTGTGACTTTTTTAGATTTGATTTACATCACGTTTTTTCGCATTCAACCTTTAATTTCTCCATGAAATGGATACGGAGCGGGAAAGTAGTTGACGTGGAAGTATTTCCCGAAATTTTAATTTTTCTAAAATGTTAACGTTTTACCTGTTATTTCGGTTCTAAGTTTGTAATTTTCTAAGTTAAAAGCACACTAGTCTGATAGGAAATTTGACGCTAATTCCGAAAATGTGGTCAAAAGTTGAGAAAAGTTGTGTTAAAGGGGAGAAATGTGGGACTTTATGGCAAAAAACGTGGTTTTCTCGAAAAAAATCTTTAAAAAATCATATCTCGGCAACGGATTGAAATAGAAAGGTGCAGTTGGCGGCATTCTACTCCATTTTTGTTCTAGTTTCATCCAATTTTTTTTTTTTTTTAAGTTACGAGGGAATCACCCTGTATAACACATAGGACATTTTTTTTTCATTTTTGGTATTAAGGAATCGTAAACTGATGAAATTCCGGCGAAAACTCAACATCAATTTTCTGACCGAATCCCCTATGCCTACTTCGTATAGTGAGAAAAAAAAAAAAAAGGAATTGTAACTTTAATTAAGACTGACTTTGGTGCAGGAATTTCTGTCATGAGATAATGCTATAAACAATTGTTTTTATTATTAAGACAATAATAATTTTGAAGACTGAAATATGAAGTTGAAGTAAGAACAGGTTCTTGTAGTACAAGAGATGAGGAGGGGTTAAGGTCGTGGCATATCCTTATCTTAAGGATATCAGTTGTCCTAAGTAAACAGGCTGTTCCTGGCAACATCTGTCTAGGATAAGGACAAGGGTGTCCTTAAGGGTCTCTCCAAAGTTTCTGTACTAAGACATGACGGAGGAGGTGACACTCATATTTGATAACTATGAAAGTAACAATTAACATGGTCTCCTGGGTTTTGTGTTAGTATTGTCTATTGGTTCCCTTTCGAAACCAATGATAATAATTATTATTATTTCCGCTAAACCGTAACATGGTAATAGGATACGTCCAAGAATGTAGGTATGTAAGATAACTTCTAATTTAGATTAATTGGGAGCCATGTTGGTCGTGCGGGCTAGAGCGTAGGGCTTTGGTCGCATGGTCCCACCATGGTTTGCGGGTTCGAATCTCGTCCAGGGAGTGAGTTTTATTTCGTAGATAGAACTCCCTCCCGGGTCCATGGATGTCGTAAATAACTAGAGAATTCAGGGACATGGCTAATATGCATTGAACATAAGGCAAAAAAATAGTTATAATCATATTATTTAAATTCATTTTTTAATTTATTGATTTACATAATCTTATTTATTCAGTTTTATTTGTTTAATATATATATCAGTATATATATATATATATATATATATATATATATATATATATATATATATATATATATATATATATATATATATATACTGAGCTCAAGATCGTGGGTTCGAAACCCGACCGAGGCCCTTAGTTTATTTTATCTGGGAGGTAAAATAAACTTTAGCACGCCGTCCTACGGATGGGACGTTAAACGATGGTCCCGAGCCTGTACGATGTCAGGTACCCGTTAAAGACCCCTGTCCTTAGGTGAATAAAAATTTAGGGTAAGCAAAATGTAGGACTTCCACAGTAGAGTTGGGCTCGTGTCCACCAGAGAGACGAAAGAGCTCTCTGTTAGTAGGCGATATGACCTTGTAGTTAAAGCCCGTACATGAGTCATAAAAAAGAATTAAAGAAGAGAAATAAAATTAAGTAGTATATTAGTAATGAAAAATAATTATTAAACAACGTAGATTCGACAAACCTTAAAGGAGGATATCTGAGAAAGAACACTGTCCAAAAAGTAAAAATGAAGTTATTTATCAAATAATGTTTTTGGCTATGAAATACGGTTTTTTATTGTGTTTTTAAAATTATTTTTGAACAATGAGAAAAGAATATAAATATGTGACATTCTGGACTTCCTTGAACAGGCCTCATGTTCTCTGTATTTAGGTGTTGAAAGAATTTAAAGTCGCCTCTCCTCAAATGTTCCACCATTCTAGTCCTCAGCTTCCGACTTGTCTGCCCAAGATAAGAGCAATTACAATTTTTATATTTTATATATCCCGTAATTGATTAATTCGTGCTGGGGAAGTACATTGCCGGTGAATCACTGACTATTTTTTTTATTTATTTATTTCATATATGCTTTGTTAATCTTTATTCTTTAACCATCACATTTATATAATGGTAAAATATAATTTGGTAGGAAACTTAGTCAAAGACAATTTTGATAGAGATACATTTGTGGATTCATCGTCAAATTATGACAAAGTACCAGCTCTTTATCTTCATTGATAAAACAACTGAACCTCCATTTTTTTTTTTTTAGCCCGGGCTGTCTTATTTTTCATTTTAGAACACCATAAATACTATATAATCAACTTCCTCACATCAAATTCAGATTTCGTAGGTAAAAATGATCTAATATTAGTGTACTCGTTGGCATAGCTAAGGGAGGAGGAAGGTCCCCCCCCCCCCCCCCCCCCCCGGAATGGCCGGTGTCCCCCCAGAAAAGTGCGGTCTAATGTACTTAATTAAAAAATAATTGTAATATATAACATCTCCACCACAGACAGACATTACCGGCAAGACTTTAGAAGGATATAGAAAGCTTCAGTTCCCAGTCAAATTTATTCGGATTCAAATTATGCTTTCTTTAAGTTTGGACTCCAACGAATGCTGTCAATCGGCGAAGTATGAGAGTTTAACGAACGCGTCGTCGTGCGTGTTACAACAAAACTCGCGGCAATTTTGAAATCTTTCCCAAAAACTCCGCACGACTCTGCAATGTTTACTTAAAATAAAAAGACTATTAAGACTAACTGCATATTTTAGAATGTATTCAATGAAAGCCGTAAAAAGGGAAAATAATTGTTTTTTTATAGTACATTTAGTGCTATCAGCTGAACGAGAATGAGGTAGTAAAAAATAAAATTTCAGCTTAAAAGAAAATTTAGGCTTATTTATTTGAGGATACTTACTACTACTACTAATTGTATAAGACAGGATGACTAGATTGATGAAAATTTTAATTGTTGATTTAAATTTATGTTGATTATTTTGTTATAACATACTAATAAACTAAAAATATGATTGTGAACTGTAAACTATTGTTTTATTATCTCGGTCGTATTGACCGGCTCATAAGTGTATCCAGAAACCTTTAAGGACGATTCCTATTGATTTTCAACCCTATTGGCCAAAGGGAAGGGACTAGGAGGAAGACTTAACACAAAACGACACTTATTAATTTTCAGTGCAATTAGCCGAAGGGAAGGGGATCAGAGAAGGAGCTCAGCTTGAAAGGAATGACTTTTTGGAACAAAATTACGGAGTTTTTTTTTTTTTTTTTTTTTTTACCACCCCCTTATTTTTCGAAGGAAATCGTCCTGAAAAAGTCATGTACTTCCCCAATAAGACCACAAATCAATAGGAACTTCGGAATCAGCATGTTAAATCATGGGTCTCAAAAATCCCAATAAATGCTGATGTAATGAATGTATGGACATGATATGTTATATTTTAATTCAAGACCGCATAAGGACGGCACCTATTAATTTTTCGCGAAATCTATTTATCTAATCTATCTATTATATTAAATTCAGAAGTCCTTGTATAAGTCATTTATTGAATAAAGCAAGATTAGTGTGAGGGAGAGCGAATTGGGTACCTAATTAATTCGTGCTGGGAAAGTTTATTGCCTGTATTTCATCCCTTATTTTTTTATTTTATTTCCTCAGCTAAACGAAATACAGGGGAAGTTATGTAATCTGCCAAAAATTCAATGCTGAGTTTTCAACCGAATTTCATGTTTTCCGACCTCCAAATTTCAATGACAAAAAAAAAATATATAATTTTAGCGGAATCGGCAGAAGGGAAGAGAGTCAGAGAGGAGCCTCAACACAAAAATGCCAATAAGTGCCGATGTAATAAACATATCGACATGAAATTTCATATTTGAAGTGGAAACATGGGTACATAACCTGTCAAATTTCATCGATATCGGCCGAAGGGAAACAGGGGTTCAGGGGATAGGCTCAATATAAAAACCTTAATAACTGCTGATGTAATATTATCGACACAACATTTAATATGAGGATTCAGGAGCCTATATGTTAGTCAACTATTTAATACCTTTCAGCATATTCACGAAAAATTCCGGGTGCTACACTTCAACGTTTCGAAGTTTTTCGTAAATAAATAAAAATAAAATGAAGCAATACTAATAGAAATAAAAGACGTTGTCTTCCCACTGTTTTATTGTATACCAGAACCGGTTTTCGACGCGACGCGACGTCATCATCAGTGGTTCATCCCACCCACACAGCACAGCGGTTGGAAGATAACTGACCTTCCAACCGCTGTGCTGTGTGGGTGGGATGAACCACTGATGATGACGCTGTTGCGTCGAAAACCGGTTCTGGTATAAAATAAAACAGTGGGAAGACAACGTCTTTTATTTCTGTTAGAAATCTCGTCCCACAACATCTTACTATCACATATGAAGCAATACTGTCTGATAATAATAAACCAATTAATAGATTGGTTGTTAGAAATACTGTATCTTAGGTAGGTATATGAAAACCTCCAGTAGATGATGTCTATCGAGAGAGAGAAGAACTTGCCGGAGACTCCCTGGAGATCTTATTATGAGTTGGTCTCCAATTGGATTATAAGAGAAGGTGCCAGATCCAATTCGTCATCTGTTTTTCTTTTTGCCTTGTATCTTTCGATTTGTCACGAAGACAAATGGTTCCAAAGAATTGAATTTTGTATGAAATTAATTACCAATATCGTAATGATGGTTACTAATTAAATGATATAAAAGTCGTCGGTGATTCGCCGGCAATGTACTTCCCCAGAACAAATTAGTTTATTAAGTTTTCGCGCTACTTCCCTAAATTGAAGAGAAAAGATGGTGATTTTATTGCAATTGTTCTGTAGACGTCCATTATTCTATTCAATAGAAAGTTGATATTAAAATAAGTCCGCTAAATAACATTAAGTGAATAATATGGTACAATTAGTTATTATGACTCATGCCCGGGCTTTATATACAAGGTCATATCTTCTACTACCAGAGCGCTCTTTCATCGCTCTGGTGGACTATCTGGGCGTCCTAAATGTTGTCTTAGGTTTATTCACCTGGGGTAAGGGGTCTTTAATGAGTACCTGACATCGCAGACGCTAGGGACCAGCGCTTAATGTTCCATCCGAAGGATGCCGTCCTCAAGGTTATGTCACCTCCATGATAAAGAACCTAAGGACCTCGGCCGGGTTTCGAACTCGCGATCCTTGAGTTTCTTGACACTACTCATACATAATATTATTAGCTTCTAAAAATTTCATAAGTTTAATTTTTTTTTTTTTGTAATTTAGTAATTTTTGGAAGATAATAATTATGGACGAGTATAGGTGTCAAGAAACAAGTATCATCATGAGTCGTAAGAATTAAAAAAAAAATATTTTGAATATAATGAACAACATGTAATTTTTGCCTTTTGGGGGGATTTTAGTTGCCATCTTAAATATGTAGAAATTAATTATGCAATTGCAAGCTGTTGTCCAAATTTAACATTTGACGCCAGTTATTAACCATAGGTATATATTTGGTAATTTGCAATTTATTAATTAAACATATAGTTGATAATTTGCAATTTATTTATTAAACATATATTTGGTAATTTACAATTTACGAGTATTTATTAAACATATATTTGGTAATTTACAATTTATTAAGTTATTTGACAGTTTTTCTGCTATTTCAGCCGCCATATTAAGTGAGTCCTCTTGGATTTTGAAAAACACTACTGCTTTCCAAAGTACACTATATATATATACTATATACCTTCAATTTGAGACCAATAAGATATATTTTTATATCTCTCGATTTTGGAGAAAGGTTCCAATAAAACCCAGTTGACACAGAATGACCCATATATTTTTTCTCTCATAACACTTTTTTTTTTTTTTTTTTTTTTTTTTTTTTTTTTTTTTTTTTTTTTTTTTTTTTTTTTTTTTAATAACACTAATTTTTTTTTTCTCATAACACTTGTCTTATTTGTTTCTTTCTTGTTGTATTATACAGTATTGTATTAAATTTATAAATATATCTTGCTTAGAACTGAAATTTATTTCCCCAGCGTAAAGTATAGGCGAGTTAATTAATCGGTAATAAATTCGATGCGAAGTTTTCAACAGAATTTTTTGTTTTTCAACCTCAAGATTCCAAATATGAAAAAATAAAGTTGTGTCTGTCTGTGAACACGATAGAGTTAATGTATCGACAGGAAATTCTATATGTGAATACAGAACCCTCTAACGACACCTATTGTTTTCCAGCCAAATCGATCAAAGGGTAGGGGAGGTTAGAGAGAGGCTTCACATAAAAGCTCTTATAACCTATGTATCGATACGAAATTTGATATGAGTGACAAAAATCCCATAAGAAAAACATCTATCGATTTTCAGCCCAAATCGGTCAAAGAAGAAGGGGATAAGGGGTAAAGCTCAACTCAAATACTCTATAAACTGTCGTTGTAATGAATGTATCAACATAAAATTTCATACGTGTATTCGTAATCCCTAAGGGACAACAATTATTAATTAATCGGCAGAAGGGAAGAGAGGGATCAGAGGGGGCTCAACTCAAAACCCTTAATAACTGTCGAAAATTTTATATTTTATAAAATTTATTATGAGGATTTAGGAGAATATGTAAGTCAACCGTTGAATATTAGCGCAAACGATCGACTGGTTTTAGAGGGGAAGCGAAAAGTTAATTGATTATTTCGTTCTGTGGTAGTACATTGCCGATGATTCATCGACGTATTTTTATTTTATTTTCAATTTTGTCATACTATTTTTATTTATTGAATTTTTAAGCTTAATTATTGTTATTTTTTCACTTCTATATACATTTATCTTTTTCATTTCTAAGCTAATTTAGATAAGTATGCTTAACAAATTGTGTAAATTGGGCTCAGTCCCATCAATAAGGATTATTATTATTATTATATTATTAAGGAAACTAAAATTAATTTTAAGTTTTTAATAATTAAGTTAATAATAAACTATTTTCTATTTGCAGAGTACCTGACCTACACTGGATGCTACAAGGGTATCTCCAAGGACTGGGACATATGTGCCAACAAGTTCATCACCCTGGTTGAAGAGGAAATGGCACGGAAGAATGCCACAGATCAGTCCAGACTTGTGGAGCTCTGCTGGTAATAATATCGGAATACCGTAAAAAAGAAAAAAACTTTTTAAATAAATTTTGATAAAAAATGTTCCTAGATTTTATTTATCCTATACGCAATACAGGGTATATATTATGTATTACGTAATTAGTCAGAAATTCTATGCGGAGTTTTCAAAAGTCTATTGATTTTCAGTCAAATCGGCCACAGGGAATAAGTGGCTTAGCACAAAAACTATAATAACTGCTGTTCAAAGCCATATAAGGATGACAAGTATCATTTTTCAGTATAATCAGCCGAAGGGGAGGGGGCTCATCCTAGAAATTCCAAATATAGCCAATTTAATGAATGTTTCATGAAAATAAGGATAAAACCAAAATAATATAATTTTTTGCGGAATTCGTACTAGGGAAGTACACAGTCGGTTTCTTTCTGTGTTCTTAGTATGCAGGGTTCATTTTATTTTATTTTATTGCTCTTATTGACTGAAACCACCGAAAAACCTAAGAAATCACAATTTTTCTCACGACGACACCTATTAATTTTTAGTCAAAGCGGCCAAAGGAAAAGGAGGGATTAGAGGGAGGCTTAATACAAAAAACTTTAATAACTGCCGATAGAATGAATGTATCGACACCAAATTGTATATGTGTATCCAAAATCCCATGAGGACGACACCTATCAATTTTCCGCGGAATCAGCCAAAGGGATGAGGGGATTAGAGAGGGAGAATACCCTAATAACAGCAGCTGTAATTAATGTATCGACACAAAATTTAGTATGAGGATTTGGAAGCCACTATGTAAGTCAACGATTTAGTTTTAGCCCCAACGGTTGACACCCATTAGAAGGGAGTAATGAAGGGAACGTAAGGGTAAGGGAGGTTCACCTCATGCCCGTATTTGAAGTGTCAATAATAATAATTGTTATTTCCGTTAAACCATAACATGGTAATTGTATATATTGTATTATTAATTAGTTATAGAGAAACAGCCTCGAGCTTTAACTACGCGATCATTTCGCCTATTACCTCTCTTTCGTCGCTCCGGTGAACATGAACCCAACTCTACTATGGGATTCTTAAATTTTGCCTAGCCAGGTTTAGTTACCTATAACAGGGGTCTTTAACTAGTTCCGGACATCGTACAGGCTCGGGACCATCGCTTAACGTCCCATCCGGCATGCTCAAGTTTTGTCACTCCCCTGATAAAAACCTAAGGGCTTCAGCGGGGTTTCGAACCCGCGATCTTGAGCTCAGTAGGAAAGCACGCTACCTCTGAGCTTCGGCGCCCTTGAAATCTTAGAATATGAACTAAATGAGATTTATTGTTATGTACGATGCATATTAGCCATGCCTCTTATAAATGTGTTATCTAGTTTATTTACGGCATCCATAGCCCCGGTAGGGGGGAGCTCTATCTACGAAACAAAACTCACTCCCGGATGGGATTCGAACCCGCAAACCATTGTGAAACCATACGACCAAAGCCCTACGCTCTAACCCGCACGGCCACCATGGCCCCCTGGATAACTATAATATAATAATTATTATATACAAATATATATACATATATATATATATATATATATATATATGTATATATATTTGTATATATATATATATATAATACCTAATATGTATTAACAAATATAATAGATACTACTTTTTTAATCATAAATATATTTTATATTTATATTTCCACAACATAAATCTTCTTTCAAGATGATAATTCGGGACGATTACGCGCCTCTTCCTCAGATTAAAAAAGCGAAATCTAGAAAAAAATAGATATATGTATAAAGAATTAATTAACAAATAACAATAAAGTAAATAATAAATTAGGAATAAAATTATTGATAATAATAAAAATATAAAATAATACAAAAGTATTTACAATAGAAATTATGATATATTGGTGTAGAAGATTTGCCAAGAAAATGAAAAAAAGAGCAGAGTATAAATTAAATTTTTTATTATTATTATTTATTTATTTTATTTTTTTTTGAGCAACGAAAAAGAAATTCCTAGTCCGAATTTTGAGTTCTTTGAACTGAACATATATGAACATCTTTAACTGAACTAAATATTGTTTTATTGTATATATTTCTTTATATGTATATATTTTATTATTTCATTTATTTCTATTCTTCTTCTTTAGTAATAAGTTGTTCATGTATATGTATGAGGTGTCATTTGATTCCTATTGAAACAAGGAAGTGAGGATATTTCCCCAATTTATTGCATCTGGAGAGGATGAACGGAAAACCTGATTTCAGGAGTTTCTGATGGCTGTATCTATCGATTGTAGTGGTCACAGTTATGAAATTTCTAGTAGGGTAGTAATTCTTCCAGGTGACCTATGCATGCATGAAGTCTCATTGTATTCATATTGAAACAAAGAAGCTCGTTACGTCGTACTCTTTTTTCGAGTCCTCTCCAGAGATGGGAGAAATGAAAGGAAAACTGGAGGAAAAGTGTAACTTTTTAATAAGGTTTCTCTTTTTTTCAATTTTCTTCCTGTGAAGGGAGAAGTAAAAGTAAAATTTAAGGAAAAAAGTTTGAAGGAGTTGTCTTTTTGGGCTTTAGCGTGGTCTATTATCCTGCGATAGCTGTCGATTTTTTTTTCAATTTTCCCTATTATTACTTCCTCTTTGTTAATATATGGTATATATTAATTAGTAAAAAAAATCGTATATCTTAAAACATTGGCAACTTCCAGAATGTTTTTCATTCAGTCGAGAGGACGGTGGTTTTATGAATGAATGAACCCTGACCACGACGGGTTTGAGTAGCTCCACTGTGTAACCAGGATGTGGAGTGACACTATAGCGCTATAGGTGGTCAAAGCCATAACCTGTTGGTTAGTGAATGTCCCAGACAACATCGAGTATTTACATCTAGTAACTTATTATTTCAATGTGGACGGTTTTTATTTTATCTACTAGCAAGTTCATCCGACGTTACCAGGGAGATAAGGGGTTCTAAATCCTTCAGACGCAAAGAGCAAAAAAAATTGTAATGGGATTTCTTATACCAACCACGCTTACACATCATTTTTTCTTCCTCCTCCTTCTCAAAATCATTTTATACTGGCCTATTGGGGAAAGTAATGTATTGGCGTCAGCGGTATTTCATTGTACAGAGTTTTTCTGGGTGACTTTCTTATATCCAGTACGCCAGTATGAAATGCTTTTGAGAAGGGGGAGACGGAGACGGAGTGAACTGTGAAAGCATGGTTGGTATAATGAAGTCCTGGAATGGCTACATCATATATATTTTATAGTTTTCTTTTTATTTTTTTTATAAATTTTCATAAATACTACCAATATTTAAAAAAAAAATTATAATTCGTTGCTAAACATTATTTTGAAAAATGATCCCCCGTCCTTCGGATGGGACGTTAAGCGATGGTCCCGAGCCTGTACGATGTCAGGTACTCGTTAAAGACCCCTACCCTAGATGAATAAAAATTTAGGGTAGGCAAAATTTAAGACTCCCACAGTAGAGTCGGGCTCATGTCCACCAGAGTGACGAAAGAGCGCTCTGGTAGTAGGCGATATGACCTCGTTGTTAAAGCCCGGGCCTGAGTCATAAAACCTAACCTAACCTTTGAAAAATGATCCCTCAAGGTCGTGGGTTCGTAGCCCGACCGAGGCCTTTAGTTTATTTTATCTGGGAGGTAAAATAAACTTGAGCACGTCGTCCTTCGGATGGAACGTTAAGCGATGGTCCCGAGCTTGTACTATGTCAGGTACTCGTTAAAGACCCCTGCCCTAGATAAATAAAAATTTAGGGTAGGCAAAATTGAGGACTCCCACAGCTGTGTCGGGCTCATGTCCACCAGAGTGACGAAAAAGCGCTCTGGTAGTAGGCGATATGACCTCGTAGTTAAAGCCCGAGCATGAGTCATAAAATATAACTTAATTTGAAAAATGTAAATTTATTTTTAATTGTTTGAGGCGCTATAACTTTCATAGGACTAACTGTTTTCGGGTAAATCAAGAAAACGTCTTAAAAAATGTGTTTCAAAACTACATTTCAGAACGGTTTTCGGCATGTCTCAAAAACCGAGTGACCTGCGAAAAATCTTATTTCATATAAAATATGTATTTCACTTTTCTCTACAACTATTCCTTAAAACACTTTCGATAAGGTCATAAACATAAGTGGTATGTTCTCAAAAACCTCAATAACTGTCGATGTAATGAATTTATCGACATCAAATTTCATATTAAAAATCAATACCCAATGAGGACATAATGTGCCAAATCTCAGTAATATCGGCTGAAGGGAAGGGCGTTCAGAGGGGGGGCTCAACTCAAAAACCTCAATAACTGTCGATGTAATGAATTTATCGACATCAAATTTCATATTTAAAATCAATACCCAATGAGGACATAACCTGCCAAATCTCAGTAATATCGGCTGAAGGGAAGGGCGTTCAGAGGGGGGGCTCAACTCAAAAACCTCAATAACTGTCGATGTAATGAATTTATCGACATCAAATTTCATATTTAAAATCAATACCCAATGAGGACAGAACCTGCCAAATCTCAGTAATATCGGCTGAAGGAAAGGGCGTTCAGAGGGGGGGCTCAACTCAAAAACCTCAATAACTGTCGATGTAATGAATTTATCGACATCAAATTTCATATTTAAAATCAATACCCAATGAGGACATAACCTGCCAAATCTCAGTAATATCGGCTGAAGGGAAGGGCGTTCAGAGGGGGGGCTCAACTCAAAAACCTCAATAACTGTCGATGTAATGAATTTATCGACAACAAATTTCATATTTAAAATCAATACCCAATGAGGACATAACCTGCCAAATCTCAGTAATATCGGCTGAAGGGAAGGGCGTTCAGAGGGGGGGCTCAACTCAAAAACCTCAATAACTGTCGATGTAATGAATTTATCGACATCAAATTTCATATTTGAAATCAATACCCAATGAGGACATAATGTGCCAAATCTCAGTAATATCGGCTGAAGGGAAGGGCGTTCAGAGGGGGGGCTCAACTCAAAAACCTCAATAACTGTCGATGTAATGAATTTATCGACATGAAATTTCATATTTAAAATCAATACCCAATGAGGACATAACCTGCCAAATCTCAGTAATATCGGCTGAAGGGAAGGGCGTTCAGAGGGGGGCTCAACTCAAAAACCTCAATAACTGTCGATGTAATGAATTTATCGACATCAAATTTCATATTTAAAATCAATACCCAATGAGGACATAACCTGCCAAATCTCAGTAATATCGGCTGAAGGGAAGGGCGTTCAGAGGGGGGGCTCTACTCAAAAACCTCAATAACTGTCGATGTAATGAATTTATCGACATCAAATTTCATATTTAAAATCAATACCCAATGAGGACATAACCTGCCAAATCTCAGTAATATCGGCTGAAGGGAAGGGCGTTCAGAGGGGGGGCTCAACTCAAAAACCTCAATAACTGTCGATGTAATGAATTTATCGACAACAAATTTCATATTTAAAATCAATACCCAATGAGGACATAACCTGCCAAATCTCAGTAATATCGGCTGAAGGGAAGGGCGTTCAGAGGGGGACTCAACTCAAAAACCTCAATAACTGTCGATGTAATGAATTTATCGACATCAAATTTCATATTTGAAATCAATACCCAATGAGGACATAATGTGCCAAATCTAAGTAATATCGGCTGAAGGGAAGGGCGTTCAGAGGGGGGGCTCAACTCAAAAACCTCAATAACTGTCGATGTAATGAATTTATCGACATGAAATTTCATATTTAAAATCAATACCCAATGAGGACATAACCTGCCAAATCTCAGTAATATCGGCTGAAGGGAAGGGCGTTCAGAGGGGGGCTCAACTCAAAAACCTCAATAACTGTCGATGTAATGAATTTATCGACATCAAATTTCATATTTAAAATCAATACCCAATGAGGACATAACCTGCCAAATCTCAGTAATATCGGCTAAAGGGAAGGGCGTTCAGAGGGGGGGCTCAACTCAAAAACCTCAATAACTGTCGATGTAATGAATTTATCGACATGAAATTTCATATTTAAAATCAATACCCAATGAGGACATAATGTGCCACATCTCAGTAATATCGGCTGAAGGGAAGGGCGTTCAGAGGGGGGGCTCAACTCAAAAACCTCAATAACTGTCGATGTAATGAATTTATCGACATCAAATTTCATATTTAAAATCAATACCCAATGAGGACATAATGTGCCAAATCTCAGTAATATCGGCTGAAAGGGAAGGGCGTTCAGAGGGGGGGCTCAACTCAAAAACCTCAATAACTGTCGATGTAATGAATTTATCGACATGAAATTTCATATTTAAAATCAATACCCAATGAGGACATAATGTGCCAAATCTCAGTAATATCGGCTGAAGGGAAGGGCGTTCAGAGGGGGGGCTCAACTCAAAAACCTCAATAACTGTCGATGTAATGAATTTATCGACATCAAATTTCATATTTAAAATCAATACCCAATGAGGACATAATGTGCCATATCTCAGTAATATCGGCTGAAGGGAAGGGCGTTCAGAGGGGGGGCTCAACTCAAAAACCTCAATAACTGTCGATGTAATGAATTTATCGACATCAAATTTCATATTTAAAATCAATACCCAATGAGGACATAACCTGCCAAATCTCAGTAATATCGGCTGAAGGGAAGGGCGTTCAGAGGGGGGGCTCAACTCAAAAACCTCAATAACTGTCGATGTAATGAATTTATCGACATCAAATTTCATATTTAAAATCAATACCCAATGAGGACATAATGTGCCAAATCTCAGTAATATCGGCTGAAGGGAAGGGCGTTCAGAGGGGGGGCTCAACTCAAAAACCTCAATAACTGTCGATGTAATGAATTTATCGACATCAAATTTCATATTTAAAATCAATACCCAATGAGGACATAACCTGCCAAATCTCAGTAATATCGGCTGAAGGGAAGGGCGTTCAGAGGGGGGGCTCAACTCAAAAACCTCAATAACTGTCGATGTAATGAATTTATCGACATCAAATTTCATATTTGAAATCAATACCCAATGAGGACATAACCTGCCAAATCTCAGTAATATCGGCTGAAGGGAAGGGCGGCCATAGGGGGGGCTCAACTCAAAAACCTCAATAACTGTTGATGTAATGAATTTATCGACATCAAATTTCATATTTAAAATCAATACCCAATGAGGACATAATGTGCCAAATCTCAGTAATATCGGCTGAAGGGAAGGGCGTTCAGAGGGGGGGCTCAACTCAAAAACCTCAATAACTGTCGATGTAATGAATTTATCGACATCAAATTTCATATTTAAAATCAATACCCAATGAGGACATAACCTGCCAAATCTCAGTAATATCGGCTGAAGGGAAGGGCGTTCATAGGAGGGGCTCAACGCAAAAACCTCAATAACTGTTGATGTAATGAATTTATCGACATCAAATTTCATATTTAAAATCAAAACCCAATGAGGACATAATGTGCCAAATCTCAGTAATATCGGCTGAAGGGAAGGGCGTTCAGAGGGGGGGCTCAACTCAAAAACCTCAATAACTGTCGATGTAATGAATTTATCGACATCAAATTTCATATTTAAAATCAATACCCAATGAGGACATAATGTGCCAAATCTCAGTAATATCGGCTGAAGGGAAGGGCGTTCAGAGGGGGGGCTCAACTCAAAAACCTCAATAACTGTCGATGTAATGAATTTATCGACATCAAATTTCATATTTAAAATCAATACCCAATGAGGACATAATGTGCCAAATCTCAGTAATATCGGCTGAAGGGAAGGGCGTTCAGAGGGGGGGCTCAACTCAAAAACCTCAATAACTGTCGATGTAATGAATTTATCGATATCAAATTTCATATTTAAAATCAATACCCAATGAGAACATAATGTGCCACATCTCAGTAATATCGGCTGAAGGGAAGGGCGTTCAGAGGGGGGGCTCAACTCAAAAACCTCAATAACTGTCGATGTAATGAATTTATCGACATGAAATTTCATATTTAAAATCAATACCCAATGAGGACATAATGTGCCAAATCTCAGTAATATCGGCTGAAAGGAAAGGGGGTTCAGGGGAAGGGGCTTAATTGAAAAAACCCCAATAACTGTCGATGTAATGAATGTATCGACATGAAATTTCATATTTAAAGTCAAAACCCAATGAGGACATAACCTGCCAAATCTCAGTAATATCGGCTGAAAGGAAAGGGGGTTCAGAGGGGGGGCTCAACTCAAAAACCTCAATAACTGTCGATGTAATGAATTTATCGACATGAAATTTCATATTTAAAATCAATACCCAATGAGGACATAATGTGCCAAATCTCAGTAATATCGGCTGAAAGGAAAGGGGGTTCAGAGGGGGGGCTCAACTCAAAAACCTCAATAACTGTCGATGTAATGAATTTATCGACATGAAATTTCATATTTAAAATCAATACCCAATGAGGACATAATGTGCCAAATCTCAGTAATATCGGCTGAAAGGAAAGGGGGTTCAGAGGGGGGGCTCAACTCAAAAACCTCAATAACTGTCGATGTAATGAATTTATCGACATGAAATTTCATATTTAAAATCAATACCCAATGAGGACATAATGTGCCAAATCTCAGTAATATCGGCTGAAGGGAAGGGCGTTCAGAGGGGGGGCTCAACTCAAAAACCTCAATAACTGTCGATGTAATGAATTTATCGGTTTTTGGAGGAGGAAAATAAAGTTATTAATTAGAAAGTCAATATATTAAGTACATTACCGGTGATCCACCGAATACTTTCTTTTCTCTTTGATTAATTAATTAATTTATTTTCTCTTTAATTAATTAATTTCTTTATTTCCTTTAGAGATAATTCATTATTGTATACACCTTTTATAAATACTTCTAAAGGGAGACTAAAAAACAATTATTCTTCCCAGCAATGAAACATGTTAATCTTCTTTCTTTGTATTTTTTTTTTTTTTTTTTCTTTTTCTTTTTCCTAAGAATTTATCTTCCCTTCAACTGTTCTACTTTGTATTAAATTTCGATTTAGTTTATATGTAGGTAAATATATGAGGCGTGTCACGGCAATACCCGATAAATCCGTTTCATTAATTTTTATAATGTAGTAAAAAACAAAAAAAGTTGTGTTATTTGTTTTTCAGAATTATGTTATTTAGGCGGATTTGGTTATTTAAATGCTTCTAAGAGCACCTTCATTCCCTCTTGTTTATTTTTGTTACACCTTTTTTAGGAAGCTGAAAATCTCTAAATTTTGGTTGGATGTATCTGGTATTGATCTGACAGGTACTTATCCCTTGTGCTAAGTAGTACTTATTTCCTACTTTTTCTATCCTCTTTCTTTTACTCTAGCGTCAATTACTTACTAGGGCGCCGGTAGCTCAGTGGTATGCGTGCTTGTCTTCTGAGCTCAAGAACGTGGGTTCGAAACCCGACCGAGGCCCTTAGTTTATTTGATCTGGGAGGTAAAATAAACTTAAGCACGCCGTCTTTCGGATGGGACGTTAAGCGATGGTCCCGAGCCTGTACGATGTCAGGTACTCGTTAAAGACTCCTGCCCTAGATGAATAAAAATTTAGGGTAGGCAAAATTTAGGACTCCCACAGTAGAGTCGGGCTCATGTCCACCAGAGTGACGAAAGAGCGCTCTGGTAGTAGGCGATATGACCTCGTAGTTAAAGCCCGGGCATGAGTCATAAAACCTAACCTATTACTTACTAAATGTTTTTGAGTGGAAAAATAATTGATTAAAACTAAAAGGATCATTTTATTAAAATAAAATGTATACAAAAAACAACAAACTAACAAATTAGTTAAAAATAATTTGTTTGGGTGGGATTGACTGTAATTATGTGACGATGTCGTTCACAGATTTATTTTTTTGAAGAGAAACCTAAAATCAACAAGTGAACTGTGAAAATAATAAAAACCGTGTAGCAGGTTACTTTCAGCACAACTAGCGGCGCGTTTGGATATAACGGGAACTATGGATTTATCGGAGTTTGTTTTAAACGAAAAATTCTAAAAATAAAATAAGACTTTGAAATTATTAAATAAAAATAAAATCCTGAAAAAGTGGATTTATCGGCTTTTGCCGCGACACGCCTCATATAATATACATAAATATTTTATTCTCTAAAATGTCGAAAACATTAAATTATCTATTCCACTAAAGATCTTTAGTGGAATAGACAATATTTCAAAAATAAGTTTGTTTTATTTATTTATTACAAGTTTCCACAATATGTCCGCGTTCCTCAACTTAGAGGTTATTAAATTATCTTCATAGGGAAATATTAATAATTTGTTTTAATGTGATTATTTTTATTTTCAGTGCTAAACATGGATTTCTTCGGTGTGTCTACTACGCAAGTTGGCTCAAATGTAGCAAAGAAGAAGCGTTATTCATTGAAAAGATCGCGGACACCCTGGCGAACATCAGAGTGTACACGAACCGATGTAGGTCCCTCAACCTGAAGGCAATCTGCAGCCGAGCATCTTGGACATTTCTCTACTCATCCTTTACTTTATTTTTTACTCTTGTTATTTGTATATTACTTCAATTTTAATTCATGATCATGGTTCCTTAAATGAGGGGTCTGGTTTTAAAAATAGTTACATCCATACTATAGAAGAAAACAGTTTTTATGAATCAGTACCTACAATTTTTGAAGTCATATGTGCCAAGGATTAGAATAAAAACTATCGAGTGTTTTATTTACATTTGTTTATAATTACATTAGCCTAAAAAACGTGATGTGCGAAATTCGATATAGATTGTTTTAATACGAATAAAAAAATAAAATAATGTGTGTATGAGGTTTTTATCGAGGTTAATGTACTTGATGGTTATAAAAATTGCATAATAACATATGTTTTAGTAAAATAGATTGTGTGTTTTTGAAACCAGACGCCTAAAATATAATCTAGACAAGAGTGGCAGAAAAAACTACCACAGCCAGGAAAAAAAAAAAATAACTGGCTGTTTCAAATTTTTGAACACAGAATATTGAGGTTCGAAAAACATTTTTTAAAAATCGGAACATTCAATTCATGCTAGGTAGGTTGCTTTGCACTACAGCGGGCTACCCAGCTAAAGTTGGACCGGGTAACAGTGGGCTCCTCAGCTAGTATTTTGGAAGACTAAGCGGGCTCCCAAGCTAATGTTGGGCCGGGCAACAGTGGGCTCCCCAGCTAGTATTGCGGAGGACAACAGCGGGTTACCCAGCTAGTATTGTTCCGGACAACAGTGGGCTCCCCAGCTAGTATTTTGGAGGACAAAGCGGGCTCCCTAGCTATTATTGCGGAGGACAACACCGGGCTACCCAGCTAGTATTTTGTGTAACGTAACGGTTTTTGGTATCGTAACGCCTCTTCATGACACAATTTATCGATTAACCCCTGAAAAATGTTTTTCAAACCAAAAAAAAAGTCGTTATCTTGGCGACTTGACAATCTTAAATTTTATTAGGATAATTGTAGGCCTATAAAGAACAAATTCAACATAAAAATTCAATCAGCGAATGTTTAAAATCTGAATATATGGATATATGATGGGCCAATATATTGTAGTGTACATTCCCTTTTTATTGTAAAATATTAGTATGTATTCTGACTATAATAAAAAATATTTGAAAAAAATTGATGTGAGAATTTATACTTATAGAAACAATAATCTAATTTTTAGGTTTCCGTTGTTTATACAGCAATAACTTGGAAACCTTATAAGACCTCAGGAAAATTATAAACGTCATCCATTACATGTTTACTCCCTCTGTTAGGGCAAAAATTAGCAAGTCGCGAAGGTAGTGAGGTGTCTGAGTAGGTCAGCTGAAAGTTTAAAGCGAGTAGATATTGAATATATTTCGGCAAATTTTTGTATTCAATAAAGCGGCCATGGAGGATTAAAAACAATGTCTTTCGGTTGTTCCCCTCTCGGATCTCCACTTCCGTTAATAAATCCCACCAATGAAAGACAATCATCCAAGAAGAGATAGACTCTTCAAGAAGCCTCTATTTCTTTTTTTTTTTTCGGCATTGAAGAAGACTACCATAAATTAATGGGATGTACTCATCTGCAGTATTTCAAATTTAAACATATATCCGAGAATTGCCTTCTCCACCATCTTTGATAAAATGAGGACTAGCTGCATTTAATGAGAGGAAAGTGTTCCAACTCCATCATTTTGATGATGATTGAAGTAAGAGGTAAAGAGCTAACTAACTGAGCTCAAGATCGCGGGTTCGAAACCCGGCCGAGGCTCTTATGTTTCTTTATCTGGGAAGTGAATAGGTTCCGAGCCTGTGCGATGTCAGGTACTCGCTAAAGACCCCTACCTTATGGAAGCTGAACCTGGTTAGAGAAAATTTAAGTCGCCCACAGTAGAGCGAATAGGAAAAGGATAAGAGCATTGGATGCTTAGGTCCCTGTGACACACCAGCCCTTCCAATATAATCTAAAAGTTAACCAGCCCCTAATCACCCATTTTTGGACGATTAGATGACAAGTTAACCTCAAAACATAAACAGAGAAAAATTAATTAATTAAATGTAATTAATTTTTTTTTAAATGTAACATTTGACACAAGTGGTTCTTTTTCTTTTTCCTTTGACGAATTGTTTCTTCCTCTTTTAAACCACTGAGAAAACAATGTAATTTTTAAATAGAATGTTTTGTAATTTGTATGTTTATATAAAGTTTATATAATATACATGTATATATACATAAATTTATGTATCAACTTTAGAATATACTAAACATTGGGTTGTGTGTTGATTTCATGGCAAAAAGTTTGAGATGATAAACAACACGAGTAGACATAATGATCTTGTTGTTTATTTATTTACACGCAACACAATCGTATTTCTTGCAAATATCAGTTAACTAAATTTACTTACTAAAGTTCTTTTCATTGTAACACACATTTTCACCAAAAAAAATATTATCTGTCATTTAATGTACCTCGACGCAACCTGTGTGATTGGCCTTCCAGTCCAACTACTAATTATAGACCAAAATTTGATTTGATTCTAGTTAATCATGATTGGTTAATCTACATTTCAATCAAAATCGTTGGAACTGAGCCTAAATTGTTGACATTTTTAACAGTTAGGGATAGGGTTAATTCGACGACCCGACTCTTATATTTTCTTATTTATCAGTACATATTTACAACTGTAAAAAAATAAATAAATACAACAAGGTGTTAAAAGAGAAATAATGGCAATGTTAAAATGTCAAAAAGGGAGAAATCACCCAGTGGTGACACTCCCTAGTCACTCATTTGTAACTAATCACTCACTGCTGCTGCTAAGGTGGACTCTAAGCCATTGTCACTTAAGCCGTCGTTGGGGAAGTGTGGCAGAATGAAGGGCACTTGACCCAAATATTATTTGTTAATTCATGTTTTTTGTAACTCATGCCCGGGCTTTAAGTACGAGGTTATATCGTCTACTACCAGATAAAAAGAGGTTTTAAAATATATAAATCAGAAAAGGATGTAGGTTTATGTCAACTTAGTTAATGGCGGCGGAACGACTTTTATTCGAGGGGGCTGTAGGTCCATGGTCACTTATGAAAAGTTTTATTCTAGAGTATTGTGCTGCCCCTATTTCTTGAGTTCCAAACGAATATGCAAATGATTGAATTTTAAAAATATATAAACTGACAGACATATTATTATATTAGCAGTATCAAATATTTAGTTTATTTAAAATTACGCCCAGCTACGCCCATCCCAGTTCCTACCTTCCGCCGCCAATCAACTCTTTGCATAGTTGGCTGATATGATATATACTAGTGTATGACTCCATCTTCACCAAGATTTAAGAATTTGAAAAATTAACGCACTAATGTTGTTGAATTTCATTGGAAGATAGTTACCTATCTTATTGATTGATAAAAAAAAAAAAAAAAAAATTTAACTCTCAAATACTAAAATACACATTAAGGTTGTTGTATATCGTCATTTTTCTGACATAAAAGGTTGTATATATGAAAAATTTTATTGTACGTTGTGTCCATAGGTACTAAGTAGTAATAGTATAAGTTTATGTACATATGTTATTAACCTAGTAGATATATATTTCTGAACTCTCCTGTTAATGTTATCTTATGTATCATAATCTACAAATATCTGTTATTTATAAATGCAATTATATTTTTTGCTGTTCTAAATTGGTATTGATTGTAACGCAAATATTTATTTATTACATCCCCATGATAATTAAGGTTATTATCTCAGTAACTTAATATTCCCAAAATTGTATAAGGATAATTGTAAGACAGGGTGGAGAACTAATATCAAATAATATCTGTCGCCCATTTGCACAAAGAGATATGTTCAAAAAAATTTTTTTTTTTAATATATGGCCATCTCTTTCTTCAATCACAGCGTGAATCACCGGTCATCAATTAATTGTTCGCTCCCACGCCAAAACCAGTTGACCGTTTGATGCTAATATGAAACAGTTGACTTACATAGGGGTTCCTAAATCCTCATACTAAATTTTGTGTCGACAAATTCATTACTTAGACAGTTTTGGGGAATTTTGTGCTGAGCTTCCCCCCTAATCTCCCTTTTCCCTATGGTCAATTTGGCTGAAAATCAATAGGTGAAGTCGTTACATATTATGCCTTTCGAGTTCGTTGTAACCGAGTTTTTTTTTTCACTTGGGAATACAGAAGTAGTTCGTATTAACTGAGTTATTTCGTTATATTGAAGGTTCTATGAGAAAATCAATGCGTTTTTCTAGGGGATTCTATTTTGGTTCGCTTTAACAAGGGGTTCGTTGTATCCTATTGTATACTATTTTTTTTAGAGTTTCCTGATATTGTTAAATTGATGCAAGACATTTGTTTTTCTCTTTTCCTGGTGATGTTCGTTTATTCCATTTTTGCCAATTGGCGACAGATGTATTTGGTGTTTATAAGAAGACCGGGGATACACTGGATCGCTCTACCCTGATCACTGTTGCCACTAGTAAGGATGGGCTATCTTAGTATGTACCTCCTGACTAGATATAAAGATATATGTGTCCCAGATAAATGACCCAATCGCAACAAAATTCTGCTTCTTATAATTAAAGCAGGATTAGTGTAGAAGAAAATTGAAAAAATAGTGTCGCTATAATTATATTGAAACATAGTTTAATTTTTCCGGGCTGTACTTCTCGGATAGAATAGGCGGAATGTGAAAACTGCAAACTGCACTTCTAGGCACGAGTTGCTACTGTGCATAGATGTTAATCTTCTGTTTATTAACTAATCACACATTTTTCATTGTTATTGATTAAAAATACAGAAAAAAATATATTGAAATCATTCATTGAATTACATATTTGAAGAGGAAATAGAACGTTTTCGGTTTGAGAAAGGATTTATACCACTCCATACATCATATTTGGAAAATTGTGTAAAAGAAAGTCACCGAAATTATAATTTTTTTCTAGAAGATATTTGATACAAAATTATTTCTGTATATATAATATGAATTCCCCTTGTTCACCTACTGACAAAAAGCGACGAACTAAAACTCTAGTGGCTTATGATAAGTTAATTCTTGACACGGTTAAGGTAGTTCCTATCAATATGGCATTGAAATAAACGAAGTAGTTAGAATGCCTATCTCCTGGTTCAGGTAGTTTTTAGAGAGAACCTGTTCAATGGCATATTAAGATTTGCTGTTTCCTTTACATTTGTTACCCGTTGTTTCTAGTATTTTCAGTGATATTTTTTTCGATTGAAGTTATGGACCGGAAAAAAATAACAAAGGTAAGTGCACAATTATATTTTTTTCATCAATGTGACATTATGCTGATGATCTGATCTACCTCTTACTAAAATCCCTGAAATTTTGTATATCAAAATAGCTTATACATTTTATACATCAAACGATATTAACTAGAATACCAAACACATATGAAGTTTTTTTATCTAGGAAGTGAAAAAATCTTGTCCACGCTGTCCTTCGGATGGGACGATAAGAGATGGTCCCGAGCCTGTTCTGTAATAGGTACTCTTTAAAAACCCCTACATTAGGTGAATAAAAATGTAGGACTCCCATAGTAGAGCTCGTGTCTAAAAGAGCGACGAAAGAGCTGGCTGATAGTAGGCGATATGATCTTTTAGTTCGAGCCCGGACATGAGTCAACTATAACTATATATAACTAACAGATGAATGATAATATGTATTATATATGTATACAGGGAGTCCTTTTTAGATGGTCCGGCTGAATTTCTCTTGAACCGATAACGTTATAAAAAATACATATTTAATATTTTTTAGCCTAGTTTTTGAAAAAAAAATTATACGGGTACCCCAGGACCAGTACAACTTAAAAAATTCAAATATGACCCTATACTTTCCGATACACCATTTTAAAGGATTTTTTACGCTGAAATCAACGGTGCAACCCGATTTTAAATTGGTCAAAAAATTACAAAGTTAAAAAAAAAAAAAAAAAAAAAAAAAACTTTTTCTTGTGGGGACATTTGAAAAACAGCGTTTATGCAACATCAGTTGAAGAACTGCAGCAAAGAGTGGTAAATGCTTGTCGATCCTCTCTCCTCAGTCTATGAGGCTATATCTATCACTGAGCACCAGCGAAGAGTGGTTAAGAAGAGCCAATCTTTGCATCTTCAAAGAGGGCAGGCAGTTTGAACATGAAATGTAGGTTCACCAACCTCTAGGGTTATGGGATTTTTTTATTAGTAAAAATACCTAACAAAACGTATTGTGTTTTTTTTTTTTTTTATTTTGAACCATAACTTTGTATATTTCTGACCAATTTAAAATCGGGGTGCACCATTGATTTCAGCGTACAAAATCCTTTAAAATAATGTATTGGAAGGTATGGGGTCCTATTTGAAATGTTTAAGTTGTATCCCGTTTAATTTTTTTTTCAAAAACAGGTCGAAATTTTAAACTAGACTGAAAAATATTAAATAAGTATTTTTTATTTTTTTTATAACGTTATCGGTTCAAGAGAAATTCAGCCGGGCCATCTAAATAGGAAACCCTGTATACATAAAAAAAATACAAAGAAACTGAAACATTAATATTTTGTTTTTATATTTTTTGTACATAGTCTAATTTCAGGGAGATATTTCGATGCAATCACTGGCCCCTTCCTCAAGTCACAAAAAGCAAGATATACAATAAAAAATATATAAACAAATATTCAAAATATAAATATAAATTTAAATATAAATATAATTATAAATATAAATATATAAACAAATATTCAAATAACTAAGAAAAATGGTAGATAATAATAAAAGTATTAAATTAATCTATTGATAGAGGACCTCCAATAAAATTACAAGTAAAGCTTTTATACCTTTATGAATTATAATTTTTTTTTTTCTCATAAAGTGAGATAATGTATGTTAATGACAATTCTTCTTTTTTCTTGGCATCTCAATCATGAATGTAGAGCAAATATTTATATTTTTTCTAATGATGGTTAATGTTTCAAATATAAACAGTGCAGGTAATGGCATGATTTTAAATTTGTTTAAGCCTCTCTGCAGCCAGTTTTTTGATTAACATTATTTATCTTTCTTAATGCAGATTTCTTTTGAAGTACCGTATTTTTCTTGATTAAATATTACAGTACGCATATTTAATCAAGAAAAATGACAAAATAATACTTATTTAGGAAAAACTACGCTAATTCCGTTTCATATAATTTTAAAAAAGAGGGGAAATCCCAGAAGGAATTAATTAATCCTCTTACTAAAGGTTTTGGAGTTTAGCCTCCTCTGGACTCCCTTCCTTTCGGCTAATTTTGCTCTAATTTAACAGGTTTTGTCTTTAAATATAAAATTTCCTGTCGATACATTTATCTATTATATCAGTTATATATTAGTTTTTGAGTTGATTCATTTTTGGAATTTAGAGGTCAGAAAACATAAAATTCCATTGAAAACTCCGCATCAAATTTCTGACCAGTTACACCGGGACACCTCAAATTAAATTCAACAAATTGCTATACGATAAATATAATTTTATCTAATTCCATTTATATTTTAAAGTAGTCTTTTTGTGTACATCATAAATAGATTTAAGATATTTTGTTATGCCTGGAAAAAGTCCAGACCATAGTTACTATTACAACCGGTAGGTTGTGCTGATGACAAGGAGGGAGTTTTTATGTTGAAACTGTTCTGAAATTACTTGGAAATAATTTCCAATACTCTAAATGTATTTTATCTTAATCTAAATTTATAATTATTATAAAATGCTTATAACAGTAATGTTAAAATATGTAAATGAACATAATTGTAACATTTTTTGCCACATTTATCCTCAACGAATCTGTTGTAGAAATATTGTATATAGGCCTCTGGAAACGGGGGAATCCTACCTTAACTTAACATTTACAAATATATGAGTTGTCAATAATATAATAAAATAAAGAAATTAAAAAATATATGTAACTAAAGAATGGGGTAGAATACATTGTATATATGTATAAGGAATAAGGGCTACATGAGATAAAATCAAAATACAAGAAGAAAATAAAAGTGCGTACTGAAAAAATGAATTTTTGCAAAAGGTTATGCTACTCCAAAACTGCAATATACAAATTTACATTTCTTGTTGAAAGACTTGTCATTATTAATGAAATTTAGTATCTGAGAATTTTTGGTTATCCTCTAAAATCGGTTAACTTTTTCAGAAATTTACTTCTAAGAGTTAGATTAATTAAATTAAAAAAAAAAAATTTGATGTGGTGCGAACTCTCAAAAAACAAAGTAATTAGAATATCTCCTTAAAAAACAGGATTTATAGTTCGAGCAGTGCTGCCATCTTGAACATGTTTAGTTCACTTCGCTGCCAACAGAGTTCGGGCAGTTTCATACTTGGGCTCCTTCTTTGTCCACGTTTTACTTTTTCATTAATTTATTACTTCTCCAGCTAACGTCGGGACGCCGGTAGCTCAGAGGTAGCGTGCCAGACTATAGAGCTCAAGATCGCGGGTTCGAAACCCGGGCGAGGCCCTTGAGCACGCCATCTATCGGATTGGACTGTGAGCGATAGTCCCGAGTCTGTGAAATATCCCTCCTCACCTTGGGTTAACCTAGATAGGAAAAATTTAGAACTTTTATAGTTGAGTCGTGCTCATGTCCACCAGAGCGACGAAAGAGCAGTCTGGTAGTAGGCGATATGATCTCGAAGTAAAGCCCGGGCATGAATCATAATAACGAACATATTTTAATCAGAACTCAAGGAAAAATAAATTAATTATGAAATGACAAACGATAAGTTCGAATATTGGGTATTGCAAAATGGAACCTGTCCCGGACCATTTATAGATCAACAATTA
This sequence comes from Aradus depressus, assembly GCA_963662175.1. Taxonomy (NCBI): domain Eukaryota; kingdom Metazoa; phylum Arthropoda; class Insecta; order Hemiptera; family Aradidae; genus Aradus; species Aradus depressus. The sequence goes on from OY759215.1 coordinate 43,299,106, forward strand.
TTTCATGAAATGACACACTGACGAACATAAATGATCCAGTTCCTAACAGTTTTCAATATAAATAAATATCCTTATTAAAATAAATAAAAGGGAATGCCAACAAATTAAATAAAGTGCTCTAATCAAATTTAAAATTAATTATCATTATTTGCTTTCCATTGAAAACACTTAGCACTGTGTACAGTCACTCACACGCATATTTGTAGTTAAATTGGAATTTATATGGAAATTGTCTCGTCTATCTCTCATTCTACGGCAAGAGATGAATCCTAGGGGAGGGCGGTGTTTGATAGTGATAATTAAAGCCTGGATTCCCATGCAATTGCATTTTTTTTTTCGCTTGTTTAAAATCATTAAATAACAATTTATTTTTACGAATTTAAGGCATTCTGATTAATATACATCAATTTTATTTTGCACAAAATTGGACGTTTTTAACTTTTTGACCAAATCAAAAAGTACAATGCGTCCATAAATAGTGAAGATATTGGATTGGATCTACAACCTGACATTATAAGCAGCTACAAAAAATGCCCCATCACAAGCGTCAGCGTGGAGAGATCGTTTTCCCAGCTAATACACATACTTAGCGTGGAATTTGAAGAAGCATTACTTGATAAGGAATTGTAAGGTCATTATGTAGGTTGGAAACATAGAAGGATGCGACAATTGTTCGTAGGACCTTGGTTTGAAAAGACTGAATACGCTTGATGTTGGTGAATCATCTACCTGTATTTTAAAAATTTTTAAAATATCAAGAAATAATTTCATCATAATACTTTTTTCCTTATGATTACCAATAAGCTGAGGAGTGTCTGAAACAGGCATGTCAAAGTCGCGGGCACCACGCCTCATCTATGCGGCCCCCGCTTCATGTCATGAATGTTTTGTTTTTACATTTCCAAGAATTTCCTACGATTAGAGAACCAGTTTTTTATTTATATAGGAGAATGATATGTTTCGTTTAACATTTAGACAGGATGGTAGAGAACTCTAGTACAGGATGGTAGAGGACTCTAGTGCAGGTTGGTAGAGAACTGTAGTACAGGATGGTAGAGAACTCTAATACAGGATGGTAGAGAATTCTAGTAGAGGATTGTAGAGACTTTAGTACAGGATGGTAGAGAACTCTAGTACAGGATGGAAGAGAACTCTAGTACACGATGGTAGAGAACTCTAGTACAGGATGGTAGAGAACTGTAGTACAGGATGTTAGAGAACTCTAGTAAAGGATGGTAGAGAACTCTAATGCAGGATGATAGAGAACTCTGGTACAGGATGGTAGAGAACTCTAGTACAGAATGGTACTCTAGTACAATATTAAAAACACAATGTGTTTCCCCAGGGCGAATTAACCAACTAAATTTGACTTCCAATTTGGTTTCAAAACAATAGGTGTCTTACGCAGAGACTTCTGAACCTCTTACTAAATGTCGTGTTGACATATTCGTCAACATCAACATCTATTACGGTTTTCCGGTTGATCCCCGTTCTTTGATCCTCCTTTCCTTCGGTCCATTTGGCTGAAAATTAATAGGAGTCGTTCTTATGGATACATATGAAATATAGTATCGGTTACATTCATTCTATCAGGAGTTATTGTGTTCACAGACACACACATACGCAGAAAGACATTTCTTTTTTAATTTTTGGAATCATGGATTTGGAAAACATGAAATTCCAGTGAAAACTGAACTTCTGGCTGATCGCATTACTTTCCTTCCTGAATACCATAGATTTTCAGCCTGAACGGCCGAAGAGAGGGGAGACGCGATATTATGAGTAAGTGAAATGGAGGTTGTACTAAAAACCCCTAATAACTAGCTATGTAACGAATGTACGAACAAGATATTTAGCGGGTATGACTGACTACATGCAGTTGTCCCCCGCGCATTGTAGTCTGACAACATTCATCTTTCTCCGCGGTCTCCGTCACTAGTTGCCACAGGTACGATGCTGATCTGGTGTATTAGTCCGACTTTACAGCCTTTCGCCGTACAGATATTCGAGAGACATGTTCTGCAGTCTCGACACCACCGCACGACCAGTTCTGGTTCTTTCCATTAAAGAAGAAGATGAAATCTCTATTACATGATACTAGGAGCGCCTGTTCATCTACTGAGCTTTTCATATGTCATCTGTTCACACCTTTTTGATATAAGCATCTTCTGCAATTAGTTATCTGATAACTCTTTCTGATTCTTCTGCTATTTCTAATTCTGCTCAAGTCTTTATTGACATTCACTTTATCTTAGATTGTAATTGTTCTTTTCTTAATTGTAATATGGTCTTTTTTAATCTTCAAGCCCTTTACCCTTGTTTGAGGTTTATTAATATTATACATTTGAACGCCTCTCGAAAGATAAGAAACTGAAGAAGAACAACATTAAGGTGGTTCAGTCTTTATCATCTTTCTTATCAGACACTTCTAGTTCCCTCAATCTTCGTATTGCATTGTCAGACGGTTTCGGACTAACCAACAGTTTTACGTGAGTTTATTTATTTTTATTTAAATTTTATTTTTTATTATTATTCTTCAATTGGTAGGTATAGAGCGCATTGTGGGAGGCGCTGAGGGAAGCAACTACTCAGGGAGCGAAAGTCTTGAATATATCAGCCTCGACCATCTTGAAAGACGAGACCAGATAATAGCTTCTCTGAAGTCTTGTCTTTCTCAAATCCTTGCTTCGTCTTCAGTGTGCTACGTTTCATACACCATATTGGGCGAAATCGGTATATCTACTTGTTGAGGAAGATAATTAGACATCGCAAGATGGTATATCCGATTTTTTTAATCTCATTTAGAAGTGGGTATCGACATTTGTTTATCAATTATTGAATTAGTATATATACCCTATATCACATTGTTTAAAAAATAAAAGTTGTCGTACACCGGAAATGTACTTACCCAAAACGAATTTATAAACTTTACGCTTCCCCTTCACAACCAGTCGGCCGTTTGCGCTAATATTCAATAGTTAACTTACATAGGTGCTCCTAAATTCTCATTGTAAATTATGTGTCGATGAATTCATTACATTGGCAGTTATTAGGGTTTTTCGCTAATAATTCGGATTATTTTAATGGGGTTTTGAAATCACATATGAAATTTTGTGCGATACATTCATTCATTACAACTGTAATGTGTGTGTTATTAGTAGTTATTAGAGTATTTGAGTTAAGCCTCTCCTCTAATCCCCTCCTTAGTAGATTTGGCTAATAATTAAAAGGTGTCTTTAGAGGGTTCTGGATTCTTATGTAAATTTTTGTGTCGATACATTCATTCTATGGGGAGTTATCGTGTTCACGGACACACACACCTACACACTCTATTTTTTTTTTTTTTTTTTTGGAATTTGGAAGTCGGAAAACATGAAATTCCGTTGAAAACTCCGCAGAATGTTGAGATTTGATTTTGTCAGTATGTTTCTCTCGTTTCGTTGTGCATGAGTTCTTCAAAATGTGGTCACCCGACTTGTGGCTCATATTGAAAATATATTTATCGTATATATTATACGATTCTATGTATTACACGTCTGGCTATCTATAGGAAACCACTCTTTTCTATTGGAATCCCAAGAATGTATCATTATTCATTGGAGTGTTGATCAACGACGAACTACAGTCTCTCTGGCACCATACCTCAAATCACTCTCAGGAAGCTTTCTTCTATCTGCATACGACTGACTATACAGGCACTCGAGAGGAGTTCAATGTCCTGTCGTACATCCTTTCAGACAGAAAATACAGGTTACCTTCATTCTTTGCATCATACAATTTCTTATTCTCTTTCATTATTTTCGAGATTTTTTACTTCCCGAGTTATACAAAATATAGGGGAAGTTATGTAATCGGTCTGAAATTCGATGAGGAAGTTCAACGGAATTTCACGTTTTTTAAAAAATTCTGTCTATGTTTTTGTGTGTGTGTGTCTGTGAACACGATAACTCCCGATAGAATACATATATGTTTCGACACGAAATTTTACATAATAATTCAGAACCCTCTAACAAGGATAACTCTTGTTATAAGCCAAATCTACTAAAGCGAGAGGGGGGGGGGGATTATAGATGACGTTTAACAAAGCTTAAAAATTCTAATAACTGCCGTTGTAATGAATGTATTTACAAGAAATTTCATATGAAGATTCAAAGCCATATAAGGTCGACCTATCGATTTTCAGCGGAATCAGCAGAAGGAGAGCGGAGGACGAAAGAAGGGGGCTCGACTCAAATATCCTAATAATTGCAGATGTAATAAATGTATCGATACAAAATTTAGTGTCAGGATAATATTGAGTTTTAGCACAAACAGTCGATTGGTTTTGGAGGTTTTTTTGTATTTTCTTTGTCTAAAAATAAAATAACTTAGTATAAAAGAGAGCTGTCAGCCATTCGTGTAAGGTTCTAATTAATGCAGACGTAGATATAAGTACATATATACTTTACATCTCCAGCTATACGGATTAAACTTGGTAATTAGTTCATGCTGGAAAAATTTATTGTCGGTAATTCATCCCTTATTTTTTATTATATGAGGTATAGGCGAAGTTATATTAGATTCCAAATGTGAAAAAAAAAAAAAATCTGTCTGTATTTCTGTTTGTTTGTGAACACGATAACTCCCTATAGAAAGAATTTATGTTTCTTTAACATCTCTGGGAGGTTGAAATGTTGATTTTTTCCGGCATTTTTTTTCCAGAGGTGACTTCTTTTTTGACAATATTTCGGGACACTTTCACGTCCCTTCTTCTGGTCACTATGAAAACGAAATCGGAAATTAATAAACGAAATTAATAGTGACCAGAAGAAGGGACGTGAAAGTGTCCCGAAATATTGTTAAAAAAGAAGACACCTCGGGAAAAAATGCCGGAAAAAATCAACAGAAAGAATTTATCCACACAAAATTTTATATGTGAATTCAGTCCCTCTAACGACCTCACCTATGGTTTTTGAGTCAAATCGACCAACAGCGTTCTTCCCATAGATGAATATGGGACGTTTGGAGAGCCAACTGTACTGATTCAGTAATAGAAAATTACGCACAACAGTCATCCTTGGGGTGCACCATTTTGTTTTTTGCAGATAGGAACGCGACACAAGAGACCCACTCAAAATCTCCTTTACTCCAAGAAGCTCCACAGAACGTAGATAGAAAAACGAAAATAAACAACAGGAAACTTAAGTTTTCTTGTACAAACTCGCAACGCAACATCGAGATTGGTCGTATTACAATTTTAAGTTTCCGAGAAGAACTTCGATGTACATTTTTGCATTACACACATGTGGGTTAATCTTCGTCGGCTTTCTATCTACCGATATACATCAGTGTTAACTCAGCTTTCCCTTTTTTTTGGATGAAATTTCTCCTAACGCTAAAATAAATAATGTAAGCGAACGAAAACTCCTTTGCTCTGCAGATTTAGAGCAATAAATCAATTCTATGGCTACCCATAATTTTGTTATCGTCCCAAGCGATGAATGGACGAAATTATACTCTCGCCCCCATTGAAGAGAGACTCCCTCCCTCAAACTTCACGCCTATGCCTCCACGTGATATAGTAAACCTTTCAAATGTTGGCTCTTATTATTATTTGGGAAAGTCTCCATTTGAAACAGCCGCCCAAACAACAAACATAAACACAAGAAAAAAAAGTACTTAATATATACCAGTCGTAAGATACGTTGATGACATAATCGTATAAAGAATTTTATTGACATATATGCAAAAGTATGAAATGACCCTAATCCCGCCGGTAGATAAGAGTGGAGTGGAAATTTTGTCACTCTGTCTCTTTTGTTTCTCTCAGGCCACAGAACATTGACACAACGAATAAAAGTTTGAACAGTTTTGAACAAAGGTCTGAGAGTTTCATGGTCTTCTGTATCGTTGAATCCAGTAATAGATCTGAGAATATAATAACTCATTTCGGGGAATTTTTTTTAGGATCATATTATGATCCTAACAATAAATAAAACAAACTTCATTTAGAAATATTTTTCATATTTATATCTCAACCCAGCCATCGATCAACACAATTCCACACCTTCGGAGATGACACTAAAAGAAAAGAGTGAAGGTGAACTGACAAGAAGTCAGTTCACATCGTTTATATCTCACCCCACCCATCAACACATTTTCACACCTTCGCAGATGAAACTGAAAGTGGAGAGTGAAGGTGAACTGACAAGAAGTCAGTTCACATAATTTTTGCCTAACGTCACATCCGAATGACGGCGTGCTCAATGTTTCTTCACCTCTCAGATAAAAAACCTAAGGGCCCCTCATCTTGAGCTCAGTTAGCAAGCAAGCACGCATACCACTGAGCTACCGGCCCTCTCGAAATAATTATAATTATCTATTCAACAGCAGAGATCCTTGTCGATAAATTGTCTTCAATTTCCTGACAGCGTCCTTCCAATATAATCATCAAATTTGTTAACAGAAGTTACTCCGGGTTCTATAAATCATTTGGCGTGACCATCAAGATAAAGGTACTAAAACGTTCATTGAAGTTTCTCACAGTTTTATTGTTCAACAATGTTGAACTGATCAGTTTATCTGGTTTACATAATTTCTGTCGTCTCTTCTCACTTCATTTTCGGAAGTTCTTTCTTTGCGTATCATGTTTGTTGTACCCTTGAATAAAACTTGTGGAATGAATCGTTCGAATTAAAATGAATATCCTTAGAAAGAAAAAAGAATCGTTCGAAAATCCAAGTTTGAATTTTTACCAGAATTACAGGTTTCAAGATCCTTTGAACTTGTTTTGACCATTTTCGCGATGATCTGATAAGATTTTGGCAAAACCAAACAAAATAAACCACTTCAGTTCAGTATTTAACTTATACTAGATAGCATTTTTTTTTTTTCTAAAAACTAACAAAAGACTCTCTTTAAAAAAGGTTGTAGATAAAACTGAAAGACAAATTTTATATGAAAGAAGTATAGTTTGTCTCGTAACAGTTATGGCATATTTGGACAGACAATATGTATACTGTCACCAACCGTTCCTATACAAAAACCTAATAAAACTAGGAATATTATAATATATTACAATAAAATATTGTTGTTTTATTCATAAAACATAAATTTATTGTCTAACTAATTTCATGAATTTAAATGATTCTTTGAAAAAAAATAAATATCACTTATAGCAGGTTAGAAAGTGATAGATCTTTAAATAGCCTTCAGTTTCATCGCAAGAAAGTTATTTTTCTTTCAGAAATATACTTAATAATATATATATAGTGTAAACGAATTAATCTTTTCTTATACGTGAGAGAGAGTGTGTGTGAGTGAATTTAATTAATAAAATATAAAATGAATATCGGAAATTATTAAAATCGAAAATTCTTAAAATCGCGACTTTAAATAAAAAATTGCCTTGGATAGCTAAGTACACTCCTCACGGGAAGAACGATTACAAGTTCCTAATGTGTAGTTGTCACCAGTAATTACTGTTGTCAACTAGTAGAAGCATGAGTGGGGGGAAAAGGAATGAATCAAACTTATAACTGTAACACAAAAAAACATATAATATTTACAAAACAAAAAAAAAAAAACAATTAAATATATAATTTGGCCGTATGTCTGAAGGACTTAATTATAACTTAATTACGAGGTACCTCGATAATGATATCCCTGGTGATGACCGGTGCGATCATCTTTATCTGGACATCCCGCAGAAATCATCCAATCACATAGTTCTTGAAGATCTGTCTGGTTTCGAGGCCACACTGGAAGTTACATTTTTCACTGGCTTTACACCGTCCGAAATACACTATATTTCCACTGACTAGTTCGATGTGGCCTGAACGGCCCCAAACATGAAGGAGTTGATTTACTCACATATTTAAAACTCATTGTCAAGTATAAAATAGAAAGATAAACTGACGAGAACTGAGCGGCCCCAACTCTGAACGAGAAGTGAACGTTGACTGAAATCACATATTTAAACTGTAAAATATAAACTGACGTGACCTTCCTGAAGGAGGAGAGAACGCTGACTGCAGCTTTTCCTGGGCACAACTCGGGGTGGGGAATGGATCCCGACATCTTATTGGTTGTTATTTCCCGCCTAATCCACCCCCAGCCAATCACCGATCACCGGTTGCATCAGCTTCTTCTAAGAATAGGGGAGCTCAGCCCTCCCTGCCTTACATGCAACACCGGATGTAAACAATTATCTGTTTCCTTCCTTTCCTTTAGCTTCTTTGTTCCTTGTTTTCGCTCCTAGCGATCGCGATTCTCTCGCAGGCATCGCTAGTTCCGAGCATGTTCTTCTAAATTAAATCCTCTTCAATTCAACACCAAACAACCCACAATTCGCTCTTGTTTCGCTCCTAGCGATCGCTATTCACTCGCAGGTATCGCTAGTTCCGAGCATTTCGTGGGTACCAAATTTAAATGAATGGTAATAGCACTTTGGTTTCGTAAAAAACTTAAAAAAAATTACTTATTAGTGTAAAAAATAAAACAATTGAAAATGAAAGGAAATCGAAGGATTTGCGCTGTGTAATCGTGTGTACATTGTGATTATGATTATGATTCCATGATTACGATTACATGATTACTCGATTACAATCATAATCATGGCCGTGATTACGATTATAATCGTGTAATCAAGTAATCACCCAATGTTTTGATTATAATGGTAATAGCTTGGTGACTGGTTACTGGGCTCCTGACCAGAGGGACTGCCTAAATAGGTCCAATTTCTGTGAGGCTCTTGGAGCCGGGGTGAAGATAGACAATTAGCCCAGGATATGGGGGCTTAAAGGTCCACTCCCTGCGCACGTTAGAGTAAAATCAACCGTTGTGCACCTTATGTTGAGCCCATGTCCTGTGAGAACAGTTAGTTGGCAAAGCTCGTTCCTTTTGAGGTTCAGGATCCCATCCTTCAACACCTTGAACTCCCCTCCCATGAATCTTCGACTGTCTGCTTGTGGTTTTCTCTCTCCATGACTCTTCCAAAAGATCTTTAGTTCACTTTTTAATCCGGGTTCAGTATGCCTCCCGAGATATTCCTATTACTGGCTCTGGCCCCATGAAAGGCTTACTTGAACCTTCCTTGGTTAGTAGGTCTGTCTCCTCGTTTCCCTGAATCCCCAAGTGTCCGGGAACCCAGTACAGTCCAACATTCTCTGTCCAAATACGGCATAAGAGTATGTTTAAACTCTACTAATTTTTCAGCACACTGTAATAGTGGGGCTGTGCTAAATTCCAATATATTATGTCAATACATTCATTACATCGGGAGTTATTAGGATTTTTGAGTTGATCCCCTCCCGTGGTTCGCCCTTCCCTTCAGCCATTTCGCTGAAATTTAACAAGTGTCCTTACGGTGATTTTAATTTAAATTTAAAAACATTTCTTATCGATGCATTCATTAGATCGGCAGTTATTACAGTTTCTGTACTAAGTCCCTTCTTTTCCTCTAGCTGACTTGGCTGAAAATCAATTCTTCGTATAGCGGGGCAAGTAAAACAAGGAGGCAAGAGTCAACCCATGTTTCATTTTTTTGCACAGCCATAACAAAGGTCATAACGATACGTTTACTGTTAGATCTTCACCCTTTTCTTTTGTAAATTGTCTCTGGCATTTTTATTATTCCTGTGTCGAGATCGTAAACATAAAAAAAACTCTGGCAGTGTACTTCCCCAGTATAAATTAATCAACTAACTGCTCTCCCTCCAACAAACCGTTTTAATCAATACATTGGTTCACCTACACAGGGCCTTCTGAATCCTTATACTAAATTTTGTGTCGATATATTCATGACATCGGTGGTTATTAGATTTCTTATGTTTCTACCTCCAACTCCCCCTCCCCTTTGGTCGATTTGGCTGAAAACCCATAGGTGTCGTTAAGTTCCAATGCCCCCCTTCCCTTTGGTCGATTTGGCTGAAAACCCATAGGTGTCGTTAAGTTCCAATCCCCCCTTCTCTTTGGTCGATTTGGCTGAAAAACCATAGGTGTCGTTAAGTTCCAATCCCCCCCTTCCCTTTGGTCGATTTGGCTGAAAAAGCATAGGTGTCGTTAAGTTCCAATTCCCCCTTTCCCTTTGGTCGATTTGGCTGAAAACCATAGTTGTCGTTAAGTTCCAATCCCCCCTTCCCTTTGGTCTATTTGGCTGAAAAACCATAGGTGTAATGAATGTATTAACACGAAATTTCATATGCCTTATAAGAAACAACACCTATCAATTTTCAACGGAATCTGCTGACGGAGAAGGGAGGATCAGAGAGGGCTCACACAAAAAATCCCAATTACTGCCGATGTAACGCTTAACGTCCCATCCGAAGCTCACCCAAGTGCTTAAGTTTATTTTATTATATTACCTCCTAGATAAAATAAACTAATGGCCTCGGCCGAGTTTCAAACGAGCTATCTTGAGTTCAATAAGCAAGCACACTTACACTTTTTATTATTTGTGCCCACTATCATCAACTATCCTTTGTATAGCCGGGCAAATAAAATACTGGACCAAGACTTGCTTCTTTTCGAATTACACAAATGTGTTGCATTTTGGGATGGCATATACTCTATACTTATAGTTGAACCTTTCATTTTGGAATTTTGTGAACTTGAATGAGCCGTTTTGGTGTGACGTCCGGACCAGCAGACAGACAGGTTCACCTTCAGTTAAGTACCTGTTATGTTGAAGACAAAACATTCATCCTCCGTCTCAACCTATTTGCCTTTCTTTGAGGACTATTCAACTAGTCTCTATCTCTAGATATCCGTTTTATGCAAACACAGTTTTACTTTTCAAAAAAAAAAATATATATATATATTTTATTTATTTATTTTCTGTCTGACCTTTGAACTTCTTTATACTTTGGATATAACTCATTATTGTTTATATTATTATTCTTACTTTGTTTTTTCAACATTTTTTCGTTTTTCTTTTTGTTTTTTTTTCTTTTTCACTAGTTTATTTCCATTGTTTTAATCATTGGCTGTCATTAACATTTAATATTTCTTTAATTAATTCTTAGAGGTCTCTTTTCTTTTTTCTTTATTCTGTCTCAATTGGTTGATACTTGTATTATTTTGTTTATTTCTTTTTTTATTATTATTACTCTTAGGAGACGTATGTCCCAGAATAAAGATTATTTTTCATTTCATTACAGACAACATTTTTTTTATTTTTTATTTTTAAAACCGGGAAGTCGAAAAACAGGAAATTCAGTAGAAAACTCAGCATCAAATTTTTCACCGATTACATAACTTTCTCTATACTATAACTGGGGAAGTGTTAACAATGTTTTATACAAATTTTGAAATAAGCTTTTGAATGATATGCAATATATCCTGAAAGATTGACCAGTTAAAGTACATAATACAGACAAGTATTATATTATAATATATATTACAGTAGTCTCTCCCTTATCCGGCGTCGGATAACAGAAAACGACGGATAACGGAAATTATCAATTAATGTGAAAAAATATATCAATTAAAGCATAAAAAAAAGTGTTTTTAGGTGAGCTAAGGAATAAAACAGGTATGAAAGTATTTCACAGGTAGGATCCCCCATTCATGCTTTGTTGAATGAAATGGCTCTTTCTTTTAAAATGACATCACTTCTAGGGCCGTCTAGATTGCGTTGCTGCACGAACCACATCCACACTGCCTCGTCAAGTTTCTCTAATTTTGCTTTCTTTAAAGTCGATCTGGCATTGAGGTGTTGTTTTTCCAAGGGTACACTAGAACCAAATTTCCTCAATTTTTCTTTACTTTTCCTACAATCTTTAACTGTACTCTCACCAACCCCTAATTCCTTGGCTATTTTAGCAGCTGTTTTTCCCTTTTCCATCCTCTCAATTGCCGTCAATTTTTGTTGAATGGAAAGAACAATTTTCTTTCTTTTGAAGTGGAAGCCATTGTTTTATCATTTTATAACTTGGTGATTAAAAAAAAAAAAGACTGCAAGTAGGGGAGATAAGTATGTTCTGGCGCAATGGCTAAAGAGCAAGATGGCGGCCGTCCCCCACTCCTCTCCCACCACCCCCCCCCCCCCCCCCCGAGTCACTCACCATTGTACATCCCCAGCTCAACCCCCCCCCCCCCCCTCCCCTAATTTTTCATCTCAATTTTTGTCCTTTGAATCACTCCAATCTACTTCCCCATCTAAATAAGTTTCCGCTCTCACTCTAAACCTCAATAAGTTTCCGCTCTTCCTCTAAACCTCAATAAGTTCCCCTCTCCCTCTAAACCTCAATAAGTTTCCGCTCTTCCTCTAAACCTCAATAAGTTTTCGCTCTCCCTCTAAACCCTGCTTTACATTTTTATCTCACTCCTCGCCTGTGCCCCTATTTTTTTTAATTAGCCCACTAGTAACAATTTTTATATTTTTTAAGACTGATTTCGTGACCTTGAACAGGCACTTGCGTGATCTAGCATGTCGAACCCTGCATTCGTGTAGCCTACCTTATCATGTCCTATCATCATCATCATCATCATTGTATTCAGTATTATTTTAAACTGGAGTATTATGATGGAAAAATCGCCTACCTACACTTTTGAGCATGCCGTCCTTCGGTGCCTTGAATGGCATTGCATTTAAAAATATAATTCAAAGCTCTTCATATTGAGTATGTTGTCCGATTGGAGTAATATATGCGAAAAAATATTTATCTCCAATTCCGAGCACGCTGTCCTTTGGTGTTATTTGTGAATTCTTGTTTTTTATTATTTTATTTTTTTATATCCACTATGGTTTGGAAATGACCTTCGTGTCTATAGGAATTAAGTCGTTGTTTACATGTTCAAACATGTCGAGACCTGTTGTTGCAGGCATACTTCACCAATTTTTATTTCATGATTTAATCTTACATCCCCACGTCAATTAACACATCCAATGTGCTTCCCCATCTCAATACCCCCGCTCTCCCTCCGAATCACTACTCTCTATCTTCAGTATAGCGGCGTAGCCAATCCATCTCAATTTTCTCACTTATACTTCCCAATTATCCCACCTCATTCTCCCTTTAAACCTTTTACTCAGACACACATCCAAGCAATTTTCTTTAGATTTTATCGTAGTCCACTACTCTTAGCCTTAGCACCATCATGCTTCGCCCCTGTTCAACACCTACAACCTCTCTAGATCGTCTGACATTTTCATCATAACCCGGTCTACTCATACATAAACCTACATTCAACGCCATTAGCCTCTCCCTCTGAATCAGTCATACTTTCTCACCTCAAATCACCTTCAATGCACATACCCACATCAATTATTCTAAAACATAATCTTTAATTAAAGTTCTACTTCCTCAGACCTTCTACCTACTTCTTCCAATCCGGCAGAGACTTTGCAACCCACACCTAATCCTCAGGTCTTTCTCCTAATTTTTATGACTCACTTCTACTTCCCCACATCAATTGTCTAATTTTTTTCTCAACTTGTCCTAACCAATTTTCTGCTCTCTACTTCTAAAACCTTTTACTCATACATACCCGCCCATACACGCGGAGTAATCTTTAGATCTAGATGTATCTTTCCAGGGGTCTCATGGATACATTCTTAGGCTAACATGCAGTATATTTAACTTACGTTATGTTACATGCTGCTTTTTGTGTACCTAGCGGCCAAAACAATTTCTTTCTCCTTCCACCAACCATCCTCCACTGTAATTGCTCTCCTCAGCCAGTATCAGTTTTATTTTTAGCCTTTTCTTTTGCATGTCCCAAAACCATTCACCCAACTCCTCTTCACTACAACCTATTCTATATTCATACTTCCGATCCTCTGATCCTAGGACCCCGGTATACGCCAGGCCTTCATTTACACCATATTTTATACAAATTTAAATGCTTCACAGTCCAAACGTACAAGAATCATATAAGGTGTGTCCATAGACTACAATAGGAGCTCTTATATAGCCATCCTAAGAAGAAGTAATTGAAAACTTTACCCACTGAGCCGGATAATTATTTATAATAGAGATACTAATATTTTTTTTTGAATGGTAGGCCTTGTGTAACATTTCATTATCAGAGATTAGCTGCGATGTACTTTTCTACAAATCAGAGACTATGCATATTTCCTACAATAGAATCCTTCCGAGAGATCCAATATATCGTCACGACACAACACTTCACAAAAATTCGGAATTGTTCACCTATCCCTATACACATCACTCAACTGCAACTTCCCCAAATCTAAACTTAGAAGTCGCTCAGACACATTTTTAAAAATCCACCACTCTTCTATATACTTCTTCTGCTAAATTCTTTCCCGGTTTCCCTCTATAGTAAATCTTAAACTCTAAAGTAACCCAAACCCGAACACCATTCCTATCAACCTAAACTTATATTTCTCAGTCATCTTGCAGACAACCATAGATAGGGTTTTCTATAGGTGCTATCACCAATATCCTACATGCATATATATGTATATATATATATATTTTTTCTATAGTTCCTATCACATTACGCCCCCAACATTTTTCTACAACTAACACTCAACCGTTCCTCAATTAATATTATAACGCAGCCCTCACACCCATACCCCATTGTATTTATTTTTCAAGTCCCAAGCCCCCAAACGCTTTTATACTGCTGCAACTGTCGCTGTCCCATTCTCCTTGAAAAAAATCTACCTTTTTAATAGATAAACCTATATGATGACAACGTGTGAGTGTTTTCATGTCGAACAGATTTTCTTATTCCATCTATACCCCCGATGGTTCCGGTAATGAGTATGATACCCGAACCCCTCTTTGAACTGTCCAAATCTAACATCTATACGTTGATGACAGAACTTTATACCCGACCAAACGTAAAAACGTCATATTTTCCTTAGACAGAGGTATTAAGTCTTTTACGGGTTTAAGAAGGTTGAACTTTTTTGTTGGTTTTTTATCACCATATACTACTCGTCGGTGTTCTGTTGAATGAATTCGTTCACTTCCGTCTTCACCCGACTCATGCTGTGAAGAGTCCGTTTGTTCTTGTGATGAACTGGAGTTTTCACCCACATCGTCCTCTGAAGAGTCTGTGTGTAGTTGTGTGTAACTCTCTCCGTTGGAGGCAAGTGGGGGTGTATCCTGGGAGTGTGTTCCACCATTAGTTCTAATTCGTTTAATATGTCTTTTACCACATGTATCCAATTGAAAAATGGTTGCTCGCCTCTTTAAAATATAAGAAATCGTGGATTGAGGAATCTTGAAATGTTTCGATATTTCTCCAACCTTTTCTCTTTCATCAAAAAGTTTAATTATTTTTATTTTATTTTCTATAGTGAGAGCGTTTCGTTTGACCCCCATGGTATCTAACCTGCTGTGGATTACTAAATCAATGAAGTCTGCCTAATAATCACCAAACAGACCGTATTTATTGTAACAGGGTTGGCAACTTCGGTTCAATAAATACTGAATGATCAGATTGTACTTATCTCAACGTTGTTAACACGTTCACAATGAAAACAGATAACTACTGACCAAACAGAACGTATTTATAGTTTTTTTCATCCTGCATGCAACGAAAGGAGCCGATCAAATCCGAGAAGAGCCGATCATTAATGGGTTTCCAGCAATAAATCTAGCCCCAACAACAATAAGAAACTGCCTATGATATGGAACCTGCATACGACTTTTATTTCTCAATACTGACCAGCTTGTACTCATAAATTTTTCTTATAATCACGATAGTTATTACGCAGTCACATTCATCACAAAAAAAAAATGTTTCTGAATATGCTACAAAATTGTCATAATTTACGTAAATTTTCGAAAATGTAAATAAATATTAATCGCATGAAATATAAAATAATATGACTAAATAAAAAAAGAAATATATGATAGGATGTAAGATATGTATAGGACTTTAAGAAAAAACAGGTGAGTGGAGTAGGCGTTGTATGTAAGGGAAAAAACCTGTGACAAATAATGAAAAAATAAATATACTAAAATATTAAATAATCCCCGGGTTTTGTGGCTATGAAATTGAATCGGTAAAATAACTGTTGTATGGGGTCATCGTAAGTGTTGTGGCTCTCAATACCATATATGCGGGGAAGGAGGGCTGAATTGTGGGGTCCATGAGATGTGGATGAGGATGGAACAATAATACTAGTACATGGGTTCTCAAATACCGATGGGAACTGTGATGTATATGAGACGAAGGGCTTGGGACTTGAAAAATAAATACAATGGGGTATGGGTGTGAGGGCTGCGTTATAATATTAATTGAGGAACGGTTGAGTGTTAGTTGTAGAAAAATGTTGGGGGCGTAATGTGATAGGAACTATAGAAAAAATATATATATATTGAGAAGATTCTTATTTACTTTGATTTAAATTATTCCTTCTTTAATTCATAAATCTATAAAAAAAAAACAGGGGTGGCATCCTTTTCTTATTTAGAGTGCTTATGTGAAAATAAAGGAAAAAATGATAACTACATTTTTTAAATCATAATGTTTTATAAGTTGTATATTTTTAATTTCTTTTTGTAAATGGTTAAAAAAAAAGGTTACTGGGTTAGTGAACTATTATAATTTTTTGACAATAGATGAAATAAACCTCTTATGAGTTAATTTAGACAAAAAAAATGTACTCTTGGCAAATGACAACAAACTAGATGATTATAAATATGGATTAGAAATTTCTGGCAACTCACGGCATACTATATCCTCTTTTGAATCTTTCCTTCTTCGTCACTTTCTTCTCAGCCTTTTCTTCCTTCCATATATAAAATTTAACTTCTCGGGATTTTTCTTTCTTCTTCTTCCACGACACTCCTTTATATAAATGTGCTACCTTCCATCTTCTACGCTCCTTCGACGCTCTTCAAAACACCCGACACCTCCTCCAAGTTCCTCCAAAAACAGACTACACCTCCTCCAAGATCCTACAAAACCCTACTACCACGAGTCGGCTCCTTCTGCCCTTGTCGCCATATTTTCCCCCACCCAATGTCATCAGGTTAGTCTTTTCTTTTACAATTAATCATATTCTTTTTTCTTACTTTTAATATCTTTTGCCAAGATGTACCTACATTTTTATTTATTTGTACTTACTATATATTTTTTTTTTTTACTATTTTTATAAAGAATAACCATTTCTTTTATTCTTTGTGACCCCCCCATTCTACACGTCACAATATATATATATATATATATATATATATATATATATATATATATATATATATATATATATATATATATATACATATATATGCATGTAGGATATTGGTGATAGCACCTATAGAAAACCCTATCTATGGTTGTCTGCAAGATGACTGAGAAATATAAGTTTAGGTTGATAGGAATGGTGTTCGGGTTTGGGTTACTTTAGAGTTTAAGATTTACTATAGAGGGAAACCGGGAAAGAATTTAGCAGAAGAAGTATATAGAAGAGTGGTGGATTTTTAAAAATGTGTCTGAGCGACTTCTAAGTTTAGATTTGGGGAAGTTGCAGTTGAGTGATGTGTATAGGGATAGGAGAACAATTCCGAATTTTTGTGAAGTGTTGTGTCGTGACGATATATTGGATCTCTCGGAAGGATTCTATTGTAGGAAATATGCATAGTCTCTGATTTGTAGAAAAGTACATCGCAGCTAATCTCTGATAATGAAATGTTACACAAGGCCTACCATTCAAAAAAAATATTAGTATCTCTATTATAAATAATTATCCGGCTCAGTGGGTAAAGTTTTCAATTACTTCTTCTTAGGATGGCTATATAAGAGCTCCTATTGTAGTCTATGGACACACCTTATATGATTCTTGTACGTTTGGACTGTGTTATAAAATAGTTCTTTAACTGACCTCGTTTGTGATGAAGGGGTCTAGAGCCTTCATCAGTATGAAATCTTAGGAAAAATACTTGAATATGAAATTACCCCCGGCTTTTGCAGTTATAAAGATGGGTTGACAGGTACCAATGTGAGTGAGCCTACACAGCAGGGGTCCTAGGTTAGAGTTCTATTGGTGCTCAGATGTGTGAGAGTGGGTTCTGAATATCTCCGGAGTAGTGTTGTGCAGGGGGGTGTCTGTGTGATTTAAGTTTCTGCTAGATTGTAGGTTATTAGTCGTAAAAATAGTGATGGTAAAGTTATATTGGACATGCGAATCTAAATATCGACGAGAACTGTGGGGATGTTGGCCTGGCGGTTTAGTTAGGGAGAAGCATTTAAATTTGTATAAAATATGGTGTAAATGAAGGGCTGGCGTATACCGGGGTCCTAGGATCAGAGGATCGGAAGTATGAATATAGAATAGGTTGTGTGAAGAGGAGTTGGGTGAATGGTTTTAGGACATGCAAAAGAAAAGGCTAAAAATAAAACTGATACTGGCTGGATGATGATGAAGAAAATCCCTTGGGTGATGCAAGTGTGTAGGTACGTCTGAGTGAAAGGTGGGATAGAAGTGGTTTGAATGAGAAAGAAATGTTGACGGTGCAGTAGTCTACACTTGTAGGGTTCTGACTTGATATGATGTTGGGGGAGTAGAAGTGGAGAGCAGAATATTGGGATGGATTGGTTGTTGTCAGAATTGTGCGGGGATTTCAGAAGATTAGGAGAGCAATTACAGTAGAGGATGGTTGGTGGAAGGAGAAAGAAATTGTTTTGGCCGCTAGGTACACAAAAAGCAGCATGTAACATAACGTAAGTTAAATATACTGCATGTTAGCCTAAGAATGTATCCATGAGACCCCTGGAAAGATACATCTAGATCTAAAGATTACTCCGCGTGTATGGGCGGGTATGTATGAGTAAAAGGTTTTAGAAGTAGAGAGCAGAAAATTGGTTAGGACAAGTTGAGAAAAAAATTAGACAATTGATGTGGGGAAGTAGAAGTGAGTCATAAAAATTAGGAGAAAGACCTGAGGATTAGGTGTGGGTTGCAAAGTCTCTGCCGGATTGGAAGAAGTAGGTAGAAGGTCTGAGGAAGTAGAACTTTAATTAAAGATTATGTTTTAGAATAATTGATGTGGGTATGTGCATTGAAGGTGATTTGAGGTGGGAAAGTATGACTGATTCAGAGGGAGAGGCTAATGGCGTTGAATGTAGGTTTATGTATGAGTAGACCGGGTTATGATGAAAATGTCAGACGATCTAGAGAGGTTGTAGGTGTCGAACAGGGGCGAAGCATGATGGTGCTAAGGCTAAGAGTAGTGGACTATGATAAAATCTAAAGAAAATTGTTTGGATGTGTGTCTGAGTAAAAGGTTTAAAGGGAGAATGAGGTGGGATAATTGGGAAGTATAAGTGAGAAAATTGAGATGGATTGGCTACGCCGCTATACTGAAGATAGAGAGTAGTGATTCGGAGGGAGAGCGGGGGTATTGAGATGGGGAAGCACATTGGATGTGTTAATTGACGTGGGGATGTAAGATTAAATCATGAAATAAAAATTGGTGAAGTATGCCTGCAACAACAGGTCTCAACATGTTTGAACATGTAAACAACGACTTAATTCCTATAGACACGAAGGTCATTTCCAAACCATAGTGGATATAAAAAAATAAAATAATAAAAAACAAGAATTCACAAATAACACCAAAGGACAGCGTGCTCGGAATTGGAGATAAATATTTTTTCGCATATATTACTCCAATCGGACAACATACTCAATATGAAGAGCTTTGAATTATATTTTTAAATGCAATACCATTCAAGGCACCGAAGGACGGCATGCTCAAAAGTGTAGGTAGGCGATTTTTCCATCATAATACTCCAGTTTAAAATAATACTGAATACAATGATGATGATGATGATAGGACATGATAAGGTAGGCTACACGAATGCAGGGTTCGACATGCTAGATCACGCAAGTGCCTGTTCAAGGTCACGAAATCAGTCTTAAAAAATATAAAAATTGTTACTAGTGGGCTAATTAAAAAAAATAGGGGCACAGGCGAGGAGTGAGATAAAAATGTAAAGCAGGGTTTAGAGGGAGAGCGAAAACTTATTGAGGTTTAGAGGAAGAGCGGAAACTTATTGAGGTTTAGAGGGAGAGGGGAACTTATTGAGGTTTAGAGGAAGAGCGGAAACTTATTGAGGTTTAGAGTGAGAGCGGAAACTTATTTAGATGGGGAAGTAGATTGGAGTGATTCAAAGGACAAAAATTGAGATGAAAAATTAGGGGAGGGGGGGGGGGGGGGGGGGGGTTGAGCTGGGGATGTACAATGGTGAGTGACTCGGGGGGGGGGGGGGAGGAGTGGGGGACGGCCGCCATCTTGCTCTTTAGCCATTGCGCCAGAACATACTTATCTCCCCTACTTGCAGTCTTTTTTTTTTTTAATCACCAAGTTATAAAATGATAAAACAATGGCTTCCACTTCAAAAGAAAGAAAATTGTTCTTTCCATTCAACAAAAATTGACGGCAATTGAGAGGATGGAAAAGGGAAAAACAGCTGCTAAAATAGCCAAGGAATTAGGGGTTGGTGAGAGTACAGTTAAAGATTGTAGGAAAAGTAAAGAAAAATTGAGGAAATTTGGTTCTAGTGTACCCTTGGAAAAACAACACCTCAATGCCAGATCGACTTTAAAGAAAGCAAAATTAGAGAAACTTGACGAGGCAGTGTGGATGTGGTTCGTGCAGCAACGCAATCTAGACGGCCCTAGAAGTGATGTCATTTTAAAAGAAAGAGCCATTTCATTCAACAAAGCATGATCCTACCTGTGAAATACTTACATACCTGTTTTATTCCTTAGCTCACCTAAAAACACTTTTTTTTATGCTTTAATTGATATATTTTTTCTCATTAATTGATAATTTCCGTTATCCGTCGTTTTCTGTTATCCGACGCCGGATAAGGGAGAGACTACTGTAATATATATTATAATATAATACTACTACTAGTAGGGGAGATAAGTATGTTCTGGCGCAATGGCTAAAGAGCAAGATGGCGGCCGTCCCCCACTCCTCTCCCACCACCACCCCCTCCCCAGCTCCAAATCACTCACCATCGTACATCCCCAGCTCAATAAGTTTACGTTCTCCCTCTAAACCTCAATAAGCCCCCCCCCCCCCCCCCCCCGCCATTGTTTTTTTTTTTGGACCAGTTGCTCCTCATGACCCTTGACCCCACGTGACCCATCACCCCCACACCCTCCCCGATCCGAATCACCCTCCATCGTACTTCCCCATCTAAATAAGTTTCCGCTCTCACTCTAAACCTCAATAAGTTTCCACTCTCCCTCTAAACTTCAATAAGTTTCCCCCTCTCCATCTAAACCTCATTAAGTTTCCGCTCTCCCTCTAAACCTCAATATGTTTCCGCTCTCCCTCTAAACTCTACTTTAACATTTTAACTCACCCCTCGCCTGTGCCCCTAAATTTTTTTTAATTAGCCCACTAGCGCTCCCAAGCGTCTAGAAATCAAATTATTATTGGTATTAAATCAATTAGGTGTGACTTCTTAAGAAAACAAAAAAAAGAAAACATTCCTAACGGGTTTTGAACTCACCACCTACCGTACAGGAGGTTGGCTTGCTAACCCCTCGTCTATCGTGACATGGTTGTACAACATTTCTAAAATTTAGGTATATAACGTTCAAGTCATACATTTTCTTATATCAAGTAACAATTTTAATATTTTTTAAGACTGATTTCGTGACCTTGAACAGGCACTTGCGTGATCTAGCATGTCGAACCCTGCATTCGTGTAGCCTACCTTATCATCATCATCATCATCATCATTGTATTCAGTATTATTTTAAACTGGAGTATTATGATGAAAAAATCGCCTACCTACACTTTTGAGCATGCCGTCCTTCGGTGCCTTGAATGGTATTGCATTTAAAAATATAATTCAAAGCTCTTACCGTAACGACGTAATCAAAAACGTCGCATATGAGTAAAATAAAATTTTAAACATTCAATTTCACTAAAGAAGAAAACGATCCAACGATTCTTTTCACTATGAGAATGAAAACTGAGAAAAAGAGAACTGGTGCAAAAGAAAAATAAATAGGAGAGGGTTTCTGTGGAAAAAAATTAAACTTTGACTTTACTAGTTAAGGGACGGTTCCTTTGTTTTTCTATTCTAGGAAACATTTTTTATAAATTCTTGATTTTCAACTATGAATTTATTATAGTTTATTTATAGGATATTAGTGAAGTAATAAAATATTGTATTAGCGTTCCCTTCATTATAAATACAATGTACATATGTTTGTATGTACAATAAAAATACATAAAAAGATTCGTGAATTACGGAATTATTATGTGCTCGTAAATACACGTGGCTCATATAATTGATAATCTAATGATTGAATGTTAATTTTAGTTTAACAAATTTGATATTATTTTGCGAGCGCTGGATCAGGGAGCGCGCTGGTTAAGGGAGAGTCTATTATATATATATATAATAGTATATAAGTGTGTATATAATATATACAAATACACATATATATTATATATAATAGTATATATATGTATATACATAAATAATAGCCAAGAAATGCGGAACAGATAGGTTTCATCTCCTTATAGAAGCCTACAAATTGTTGAATTTCTTCCCCCACTCTCGGGATCGGAGGTCAAAAACCATTCTTTTGGTTGTGTGCTTCTTCTTATCACATCAAGGCTAACTAGTTGCTCAGAGTCCGTTGCTCTGTTCGTCTCGACATATTTTGAAACTTTTGATCCACGAAATTGCAGAAGTAATCTTCTCTATTGTATCTTTACAGGGTAATGATGTAGTGATGCTGACCTGTACAATTAGGTATTTTTAATATATTGTGTATTTTTGTACTTCCCCAGCACGATTTATTCAATTATGTTTCCGCTCTCCCTTCAAAGCCAATAAACCGTTTGGGCTAAAACTTACTATTTGACTTATACAGTGGCTTCTGAATCCTCATACTGAATTATGTGTCGATATAATTTATAACATCGATTGTTATCAGGGTATTTTAGTCGAACCCCCTTATCTGATCCCTTCTCCCCTTCTGCTGATTCCGCTGAAAATTATTAGGTGTCCTATCTATAGGGCTTTGCATTTACGTATGAAATTTCGGGTCAATACATTCATTACAACGTCAGATATTAGAGTTTCTGTGTTAATCCCCCCTTCGATTCGGCCGATTTGATTTGATTCAATGGGTGTTGTTTTTAGAGGGTTCTGGATCTTTCATTATAACGGTAGTTTATATAGATTTTGTGTTACGCCTCCCCACTAAACTCCCGTTTTTCTTTGACCGATTTATCTCAAAATCAATACATCTCGTTTTCGGAGGGCTTTGAATTTACATATGAAATTTTGTGTCAATACATTCATCACAACTGTAGTTATTATAGCTTCTGTGTTACGCCTCCCCTCTAATCTCCCCTTTTTCTTTGACCGATTTATCTCAAAATCAATACATCTCGTTTTCGGAGGGCTTTGAATTTACATATGAAATTTTGTGTCAATACATTCATCACAACTGTAGTTATTATAGATTTTGTGTTACGCCTCCCCACTAAACTCCCGTTTTTCTTTGACCGATTTATCTCAAAATCAATACAACTCGTTTTCAGAGGGCTTTGAATATACATATGAAATTTTGTGTCAATACATTCATCACAACGGTAGTTATTATAGATTTTGTGTTACGTGTTAAATCTTCCCTTTTTATTTGATCGATTTGGCTGAAAATTAACAAAAGTCATCGTTAAAGTGTTCAGAAAACATGTATAAAATTTCATACATATACATTCATTATATTGCGAGTTATCGTGTCCACACTTAGAACTTTTTTCCCCATTTTTGTAGTCAGAAGGAATGGAAAATATGAAATACCGTTTAAAACTACGCATCGAATTTCTCACCGATTACATAACTTCCCCTATACCTATCAAAGTAAAATAAGTGTTTTTGGGTTGCAAAAGTGGGGGAGGCAGACTGACGATGAAACTGTTGTCACTCGTATAAGATGATAAAGAGTGGGGATTTCCCAATCAGTGTGGTTCACAGCGCGCTCACCGACTTTCCTGATTCATCCGCGAACTGTCGGCGAATGCAACCAGCCGGCAAAACTGAGGAGTCGGTACAATATCTGACATCATCCACCTTGCATCTAGTAAGTAGAAACATTCTCAAATGATAGTATTTTCGTCGAAATTTAACTGAAATCTATAAAGGGTCTAGCTGGATAAGAGTACAAAAACTTCCCCCAACGATTTTCGAATGGGCAATTGACCGACAGTTTGCACATATAAAAAGAAAATGTTCCGGAAAATGTCAGCTCCCAACTCCCATTATTATATGAGAAAAAAAAAAAGTATTTTCATTTTTTTTTTCCTTTGCGGTTATCGCGAGTATGAAACTGTCGATTTTTTTTAAAGTTCTTATGCTTCAAATACAAAAATAACAGGATGTAAAAAATTAATTTCTACGCAATTCATAAAAACTTCAAAAAAAATCGACAGTTTATTCTCGCAATAACCGCAAAGAAAAAAAAAAAAAATTAAAATTGCATTTTTTTGTTGGGAGCTGAAACTTTCAGAAAAAAAATTTTTATTTGTGCAAACTGTCGGTCAATTGCCCATTCGAAAATCGTTGGGGGCAGTTTTTGTACTCTTATCCGGCTAGACCCTTTAATTAGAAAAAAAGAAAAACTTCTGCACAAAGTAATTAACGATATTTCTGCTCTCCCTCCAAAACCACTAAACTGTTTGAGCTAAAAATCAAAAATTGACTTACTTACAGGCTTGTGAACACTGAAACTAGTTAGTTTTTTAGTTTTGACCCATGCCCGAATACTGAAACTAGTTAGTCATTTTGACTCATGCCCGGGCTTTAAGAAAGAGGTCATATCGTCTACTATCAGAGTCACTCTGGTGGAGATGAGCTCGACTCTACTATGAGAGTCCTAAATTTTGACTATTCTAGATTCTTATTTACCTAGAGTCTTTAACGAGGACCCGACTTCATACGAGCTTGGAAAAATAGCTTAACGTTCCATCCGCAGAACACGCCGCTCAAAGCTTTTTTCCCACAAATAAAAAAATTAAATTCGGGTGGGTTCCGAACCCTTGATCTTGAGCTAGCTCGCTATGAATCTATCGCTAACTTACATTAGGACTTCCGAATCCTCATACTAAATTTTGTGTCGATATATTCATTATATTGACAGTTATTGTAGTTTTTGAGTTGAGCCCCCTTCTGATCCTCCCTTCTCTTCGGCCGATTTGAATAAAAATCTATATATTTCGTTATATCCTGAACACTGACACATACACACAGGCAGAATTGTTTTTTTTTTTAATTTATGAAATCAGATGATGGAAAAACATTAAATTCCGGAGAAAACTGAAAATCTCATTTCAATTCTTCTCTACTTCATGTTGCTGGAGAAGTAATTAAGTGATGTGGCCGTAACAGGACTTTCTTAACCCTCCTAATACCACGTGACCTGTGAAACGAAAAATACCACGTGGGGTCCTTTTGAGACCCCACTTCATTTTTCAATTTTTCATGTACCAACTAGCTTTTCATTCTAACTTTTTCAATCAAGTTCATTCAAAAATGAGGGAAAAATAACAAAGAGTTTAAAAAGTTGAGAAAAAATGGTATAAAAAATGTAAATCATGAAACTTATAAAAGTATATTCACACTACGGGTGCTATTATTATTTACATTTAGCGCAAATAAATTTTTTTGTGACATGGTTTTTACATACGTGTTTCTAGCTCATCAAGTTCTTCATCGTCCGTTTCCAAAACGTCTTCAACATCGGAGATCACTTCGAGCTGTTCCGTTTCCACAAGGGCCTCCTCAGATTCAAACCCTGCAATCTCCCTGGCACGCTCTACTAACATCAACGTTCGCGAGGATACAATGTGTTCCATGATTTATCTTTACGGTCCGAACCGTCAACGCATACTGAAATTAGATCTAAATAAAATTCAAGAGCTGAACGAGAAGTGGAAACCAAGAAATGTTGATCAGAAAGAGCTCCAAGAAAAACTCCAGCGGGTGCGGGCAATGTCTTCGTCGAATTGCAGGTCAATTGAAGAGCAAAAGTAACTTTTCGGAATTGTTTACTGAGTGGAACTTCTTGAAAATACTTCTCATCAGACGAACGAAAATGTGATATGGATAATACCACGTGGGGTCCCGCGTGACCCCAACTACGTTTTTGTGAAAATATTATTTTATATCAATGTTTAAAATACAAACTGAATACATTTTCTTAATGAAATCGAATGGAGATAATCTACGGATTAATGTTCTGAAGCCTCATCGAAATATAAATTATATTGAGCAGTTCATACACATTTTAAAACGCATGGGGTCTTTTTTGACCCTACGTGGTATTAGGAGGGTTAAACCAACCACTTCTGTACAGATCACATTCCCTCCGCCTTCTCAAATTCATTTCATACCGGCATTATTGGGTATATGACAGTAATATGTCGACATCAGAGGTTTACTGTACAATTTAATTCTGGAAGTGACTTTCATATACGTACTGGCCAGTAACGACTGTAATAAATACATTTGAGAGGAGGGAGGGAGAGTGATCTGTACTAAAGTGGTTGGTAATAGAAAGTCCTATTAAGACCACTTCACATATATTTTTGCTTCCTTTTTTTTTCTTTTTAAAAAACTACCAAGAATAAAAACATAATTTAAGATTTGTTATAATTTAAATATCCCTTTAAACAATTTTCTACAGAAATGCGTTGTATATTCTTTGGAGCACTATAACTTTGTTTGGTTAGTTATTATGGACTAGTGCTCGGGCTTTAACTACGAGGTCTTATCGCCTACTACCAGAGCGCTCTTTCATCACTCTGGTGGACATGAGCCCGACTCTACTCGGGGATTCCTAAATTTTGCCTACTTTAAATTTTTATTCACCTAGGGTAGGGGTCTTTAACGAGTACCTGACATCGTACAGACTTGGGACCATCGCTTAACGTCCCATCCGAAGGACGGCGTGCTTAAGTTTATTTGACCTCCCAGATAAAATAAACTAAGGGCCTCGGTCGGGTTTCGAACCCACGATCTTGAGCTCAGAAGGCAAGCACGCATACCACTGAGCTATCGGCGTCCCCTGAAATAAGTGTCTCATATCTTGCTGATTTCTCCCATCATATGTGTCTATGACACATGATGGGAGAAGTCAGCCAGCTATGGTACTCCCTAGGAAAGTTAAATGTTTATATTTCACTAAGAATATCCCGAGACCACTTCCTATATACTCGTATATTTAATTTAGTTACTATGCTCATGCCCGGGCTTTAACTACAAGGTCATATCGCCTACTACCAGAGCGCTCTTTCGTCACTCTGGTGGACATGAGCCTGACTATATGGGAGTTCTTAATTTTGCCTACCTTAAATTAGTATTCGCTTATGGTAGGGGTAAGAGGTCTTTAACGAGTACCTGACATCGTACAGGCTCGGGACCATCGCTTAACGTCCCACACGAAGGTGCCTCGCACCCTGAACTACAGCAGCCCTCTATGTGTCCGTATCTGATTTGAGAGTGGGTTTAGTTAAAATGAGGGTTTTTAACTTTCCCCCCCGAAGGACAGAAATCAATAAAAACGCTTATTATTCAATTATTTTTCGCTCCACCTCCAAAACCAATTAACCGTTTGGGATAATACTCAATCTTTGACTTACTGAGTGTCTTCTGAATCCTCATACAAAATTTCATGTCCATACGTTCATCAGATCGGCAGTTATTGGGATTTTTGAGTTGAGCCACCTTCTGATCCCCCACCTTTCCTTTGGCTGATTTTGCGGAAAATTCGCTGGTACCGTCCTTATAAGGCTTTGAATTTATATGAAATTTAGTGTCAATACACTCGCTGAAAATCAATAGGTATTGTCCTAGTGTTCTGGATATACTTATACAATTTTGTGTCGATATATTCATTCCATCGGCAGTTATCGTGTTCACAGACACACAGACTTTTTTTTTTAGAAGAGGTCGAAAAATATTAAATTCCAATCAAACTCCGCATCGATTTTTTTGCCAATTACATAACTTCACCTTTACTTCGAATAGCAGTAAAAAAAGTTAACATATTTTCATTATCATTACCATTAACTCAATGTCACCTTAAACCTTGGGATAACCTCAAAATTATGTCCACAATTAAATAATTATCCAAATTTCTGAGTGATTTATTTGTAAGTTAACATATTAAAATATGTACGAGTACAGTAATTATGTTACCAAATTGATTATTATTTATATAATTTATGTATTTAAATAACTTATGTTTAAAATTGAAAATTATTTATATTCTTATACAACGTTCATAGACTGCCTGTTAGTCATTTTTTGTATTTCTGTTTTCAAGATTCTAGAAATATATGTGAACACTCATGTGAAGCTCCGAGGGCGTAGCCAGAGCCCCTTAACCTCCCTTCTTGAATCCTTGAGATTAAATTAATATTTTAATGAGGAAAACCTCTGGAACTCCCTTTCCTTCGGCCGATTCTGTGGAATAATAACAGGTACCATCATCACGGCGTTTTGAATTCAAATATGAAATTTCATGTCGATTAGGGTGGTCGTTAATAATGCAAGGTTCAAATTTTAACGCTCTCACCCAAAAATCTCGATCAACATGATAAATTGTTGATTGGCATTATTCCGGGCCCATAATAAATGATTTAACCCGTGCCGGCAGAGGAATCAAATTTTCCGTGTATTTTAAATGGCTTTTAGTGATGTTTCGGGTTTTTGTTCTATAACTATGAAACTGTCTATCGTAAATCTCTGAAAATTTGTACACTACTATTTTCGAAGTTGCTGAACACGAATATTTCATCAACAATTATATTGGTCAAGTCAAAACTGTCAAAATTGGCTTCCGAGTTTGCGAAAATATTTTTTGATTTTTTTGAGGAATAATTCTTTTCAATTTGAATTCTATTTCGCAGCTCAAAATGTCGATTATATGCTAAATAATAAAATGCGAGTGAAATTGAAAATTTGAAATTCAACCGTTTTTCGATGATTACGCGATATTTTCATAAAGAACGCGCTCCATTCGAAATTTGCGCACATGTAGGGATGGGTATCGACCAAAAAAACATCGAATAATGACAGATTATTATTTTCTACTAGTTAATCGATACATTTATTAATCGTTGGTTAACTCGTCTCCCTCGACCCCCCTTTTGCCGATTTGTCTGAAAATCGATATGTGTTGTCCTTATGGTGTTCTGGTCTGTCGTGTTCACAGTACATACACACACAGATAGACACCGATTACATAACTTCCCCTATACTTCGTCGTATAGCTCGGTAACTATAAATCTCCATATATGTCTGTATTTATTTGTTAACATGGTAAATTTTTATCAGTTTTTTTAACTCTAATTGTCCATAATTTGTAAGCGAGGATTAAAAAGTTAACAGTTTAAGATCCCAGCAATATCCTTAACATTGAACACACGAGGCAACGCTATAATAATTGTGAGATGCAGTAATTAAGATGGAATAATTACTGTCTGTTAGGGGTTTACGATATTTGTAAATTATTTGCCAATGTGTTATATCACTTGTAAACCATACGACCGACTGTGATATAACTTCTGAAGGACAAGATCACTTCAACTCCAGTCATTCGCCGCTTAT
Source organism: Aradus depressus (assembly GCA_963662175.1). Lineage (NCBI taxonomy): Eukaryota > Metazoa > Arthropoda > Insecta > Hemiptera > Aradidae > Aradus > Aradus depressus. Next base: position 43,328,668 of record OY759215.1, read on the forward strand.
GGACGAGCATAAAAATGGGTATAAAGTTCAAAAATTTACCGTGAAGAGAAATTGTTCCTTTATTTTCCTCAGCTATATTCAGTTAAGAGAGAGCACCGGTAACTCAGAGGTAGCTTGCCAGCTTTAAGATCGCGGGTTCGAATCCACGGCCGAGGCCTTTAGGTGTTTTATTTGGTCGATGAAAAAACCTTGAGCACGCTGTCCTTCGAATGGGACGATAAGTGATGGTCCCGAGCCTGTACGATGTCAGGTACTCGTTATAAACCCCTACCCTATAGAATAAACCAACAGGCAACATTTAGGTCTCCCATAGTACAGTCGGGCTCATGTCCATCAGATGAAAGGGCGCTCTGGTAGTAGGCGACATGACCTAGTTGTTAATTCCCAGGCATGAGTCACAATAACTAACACAGTATAAGTTATGTTATCATCCAGAAATTCCACGTTTCGTTTTCACCACAATTTTACGTTTTCCGCTGACTCCAACATTTAAAAAAAAAAAAAAAAATCGTAGGTGCATCACCGGCAATGTAACTCCGCAGCATAAGTATTCATTTAAGTTTTTTCTCTCCGTTTAAAACCAATCGACCATATAGGACAAAAATTTATAGTTAACTAACTCCGAATGCTCATACTAAATTTTGTGTCAATACATTCATTACGTTGGCAGTTATTAGAGTTTTTGTGTTAAGCCCTCCCATTATGGATACACATAAAATTTCGTGTCCATAAATTCATTCAGGAGCTAAAGAGTCACAAACTATATAGACAGAAATTTTTATTTTTTCATTTTTTGGAAAACATAAAGTTTCGTTGAAATATCAGCATCGAATTTTTGACTGATTACATAACTTCCCCTATACTGAGGAAGTAAAAAGTTTGTCTGTCTGTGAACGCGATAACTCCCGATAGAATGAATGTATCAACAAGAAATTTTATATGCGTATCTAGAAACCTCTAAGGACTACACTTATTGTTTTTCAGTCAAATCGGTCAAAGGAAAGGGTGGACAAGGGGGGAGAAATGAAGGGAGAGAGAATTATTCGTGTTGAGTTCATTGCTGATGATTCGCCGACAATTTTTTTTTGTTCTCTTCTACGAATCCATTTTTATTATATTTGAGTTCCTTTAATCTTCTTGAAGAACTCAACTGGCACTAACTATGAAAGTACATGCTCAACTTGTTTTAGGAAAAAATTAGACCGATATTTGAGTTGAAATGAAAAAGTTCTCTAATGAAAAAAGTATTTTATTCTTGGTCTGAGGTCCCTTAAGAATAATTACAGAAAAAGCAACAAAATAAATAAGTGTATATAATAAAATAAAATTATCAATCTAGAGAAAAGCACAAGTTGAAATTAAAAATATGCAATTAAAAAAATGAAATTAAAGAATAAAAATACAAGAAAATAACATAAAATAATAATAAAAATGCTACTAAAATATGAATCTACCGACAAAAAATTTAATATGAGAATTCATAATTTTTAGCCCAGACGGTCGATTAATTTTGGAGGGAGTTTTTTTTTTTAATGATAGAAATAACTTATCAGTGGTACTGAGGCTCGCGTTTAGGACATCCTACTGGGGTGGAAATTGGCAGAGGGTGGAGTTAGTTCCTTGGAATAGGGGAGGAATTGGGATGCCTATCACTTCGCTCTGTTCCCAGAATCAGAATCTGCCAGGGACGGGCTTCTGATGCTAGTGCCAGTAACCACAGCCACTACGAATCCAGCCTCCGTTGGTAGTTCCATTTTAGCTAAGGCTGTGAGAACCGCCAACCTCAATGTCCAAAATGATGATTGAGCCCTAATAAATCGATTAAGTTTTCATTCTCCCTCCAAAATTAATCGACTGTCTGGGATAATAATCATGAATCCTCATACTAAATTTAGTGTTGATACATTCATTATTTCGGTTATTTAAATTTTTGAGACGAGTCTCCCTCCTGAGTTTTGAATTTACAAAATACATTTTGTGTCGATCTCAATTTTCGTGCGATTCTAGTCAAAATTTAATCATGTCTAAGTTAGCACATGTGAATTCTTCATCTCAAATTTCAAATTCATAACTCCAAGCTTTTCTGCGCTAGAGCGCTATCAAAGTCTCAATAACATACACATCGCGAAAATGGTCAAAAAGCACATATGACAAAATCTCAGATATTCGCACGATTACTATAATTATACTAGGGGTATTCATGATGTGTGTGTTAACTATGTTAAATATGTTAACTGTGTTAGTTCGATAAAAATTTTGACAGTAGTCTGCTAAATATATGACTTTAACACAATTCGATCTAACAGAGGAAAAGGTATGTTAGATCGCATTGTTAAATCGATATTGGTAATGTTATGCAAGGTTACTTTAGGTAGCAATCTACAGCCCACACAGTTTTTTAGTTTTGACTTTTATATTTTTACACATATCTACATTATAGCGAAAACTGTATACTAATAAAATATTGTCCATTATTTCGTCTAATTCATCATCACTTAAATTATCCTCTTGATCTGAATTTCCAGTAAAAAGAGTTCAGTAGCTCCTTCAATGAGCTCGTTAGGCAACTTACTTTTATTACTTACTTTAGGCATCTTATTTATAATAAAAACACAAACAAACTTTAACTTATTTTTTTAGAAAACTAATAAAACAAGATAAATGAGAACAATCCTTGGTCGGTTATATTGAAACTTCCTTTAATTGCCACTTGGAGCGCTAGTTATAACAGTTAGCATTTAACAATTAACAAAGGGGGTGTTCATGAATTTCTGTCCCTGTAAATTTTTATTTCGATAACATTTAACACCTAACACACATTATGAATACCCCTAATATAAAATTAAAATTAAAATGAAATGCCATTATAAGATTTTGATGAAACATAGAACTAGAAGGATCTTAGGTAAATACCAAATTTACATTTGTATAAAAACACTTTGTATAGAGCTGCTCCTGAGAAGATAATCCATGTGTACCGGCCGTAATATGATAATTCGATAAGATTATCATTATTGTCCTGTAACAAGCTGAAAGTCCGTGACATAATTTTTATTATAATGCGGTTGGCTTGTATGTAATAAAAAATATTCCATAATTCTGAAAAATTTCCAGATTGAATATTTCACACATTTTATAATTTATCAAGAATATGAGATAGGAAAATTTAACAAATTGAAAACAAAAATATTATATGTTATTCCTTGCACTGCAAGACCCAATTAAGTGATTTATTTTTATTACCAATTTTAGGTTTGGTTTGGTTTGTTATGACTCATGCCCGGGCTTTAACTACGAGGTCATATCGCCTACTACCAGAGCGCTCTTTCGTCACTCTGGTGGACATGAGCCCGACTCTACTGTGGGAGTCCTAAATTTTGCCTACCCTAAATTTTTATTCATCTAGGGTAGGGGTCTTTAACGATTACCTGACATCGTACAGGCTCGGGACCATCGTTTAACGTCCCATCCGATGGACGGCGTGCTTAAGTTTATTTTACCTCCCAGATAAAATAAACTAAGGGCCTCGGTCAGGCTACGAACCCACGACCTTGAGCTCAGAAGTCAAGCACGCATACCACTGAGCTACTGGCGCCCTCTTACCAATTGTATATTAAATAATTTAAGAGATATACTGAAAATGTACCGTCATTTAAGGAGCCATTAAAGTGTTCAATAACCCAAAAAATAATTAAAAAAAGTCATCGGTGAATCACCGGCTATGTACTTCCCCAACAAGAACTAATAAAATTCATTAAAAATACATAATCATTTACCCAAAGAGATCAGAAGATTGAACAAAAAGGAACTTTTAAGCAGTGTCCTTACTATTTAAAAAAAAAACATTTATTTTATGACAGAGATTTTTTTAACTGTGATGATATTTAAATTATAATGTTATTTATGTATTATAGGTAGGTGATTTGTTCAATTATGACATTTTATATAACCTATGTGGGTTGATTTGAATAATATAATATAATCAATAAGGTTTTCGCTCTTCCTTCAAAGCCATTACATCGTTTGAGCTGCGCGACAACCCACTTTAGTGAGTCAAGGCCTCCTCCAACAGTGTCCGCCAGTTATCACTGTTTTGTGCAGCTGCTGTCCAGTGTCGGACTCCAAACAGGCTCCTCGCACCATCCTGCCATCTCAGCTTCGGCCTCCCGACGCGTCTTGTTCCGTAAAGCCGGTCCGACATCGTCTTCCTCAGGGTCTCATGTTAGCCCATCCTGACCACATGTCCGGTCCACTTGAGCCTTCACAGCCTGATGACCTTTACAACGTCTGGTTCCTAAGTGAGGGAAGAGACTTCTTGGTTCGTGCGTCGTCTCCAGTCCATTTGACTTACATAGTGTCCGATTTTCTGAATGCTCATATTAAATTTTGTGTCGATACATTCGTCAATCGGCAGTTATTAGGTTATTTAAATCGAGGCCCTCTTATCTGGCCCCCCTTTTTCCTTCGACCGATTATGCGAAGAATTAATATGTGCGATCCGGTTTTGATTTTAAATATAAAATTTCATGTCGATACGTTCATTCTATCGGGAGTTATTGTGTTCACAGACACACATAGAATTTTTTTTTTTTTCATAATTGAAATTAGAAGGTCGGAAAACATGAAATCCCATTGAAAACTCCGCATCAAATTTCTGACCGATTACATTATTTTCTCTATACTTCGTTAATCTGGGGAAGTAAAATCAATAAGTGTTTTATTCAGGGACTTCTGAATAATCTTACTAAATTTCATTCCGATACATTCATTACAACGGCAGTTATTGGGCTACTTTCCCCTTGGCAACGCAAATACAACAATTACTGCTGAAGTAATATATGTATCGACACGAAATCTTATATGTGAATCCAAACCCTAATATGTACTTATTTTCAGTCAAATCGGCTGAAGGAAAGTCCATCAAATTTAGTACAATGTATCAAAAGTTCATTAGTAAGACAAAGAAAATTTAGTTTTAGGGAAGTACATTGTCGTTGATTCACGTTCTGGTTCTCAGTTGCCGTTTAAGACCTATATATGATGCTGAATAGCGATATAATTGTACAGTTGGTTTTCCCTCTTCCAAAATGTAGTGTCATAAGCCGATAATAACGAGGACTAACGAGGATATCATGGAAGCTGAGAACCATATCACGAGAGCAGATAACATGAGGATGCATCGTGACTCATCTTGAAAGACTTCAGTACACTGTCAAAACCCGTTTTACGTATCTTCGAATTGATCAAATGATTTCCGTTGAGGAAAATGTTCGCGTTATTATACAGTCATACGGATAGATATTGTCATGTAAAAACAAAACTATAATAATAATAAAAAATGGTGTCAGTGAATCACCGGTAATGAACTTCCCCAGGGAGAATTAATCCATTAAGACTTAACTAACTCTCTACAAAACCCATCGAGAGATTGGCATCGAATCAATAGCTGATTTATGAAGGGGGGACCTCATGGTAGATTATGTGTCGAGACATTCATTATATCGGCAATTATTTTTGAGTTGAGTTCTCCTCCTTTGATCCCCACCATTCTGCGGAAACTTAGTAGTTGTTGTTCTTATGGGGCTTTGAATTTAAATATAACATTTCATGCCGATACAATAATTATTTCTTGGGAAATTATTTTTTTTTTTCCTGCGTTGCCGACTTCTGGTGGCGCCACAACACCCGTTCGTCTAGTCGATCCTGTTTATTTATAAAATAAATTGTTGCTTTGATCAGCTGGGAGCGATCGCCGGAGACACCTGCGACTCTAAGAGGTCACCCCCAGCTCACCATAATTTCAGGACGACCACCGACGTGCCTAGCTGGCAGACAAGGCGCAGGGTTATAGGGCATTCTTCGTTCTCCGCCAGGAGGCGACAAATCGGCTGAACACTGGAGTAGCCGGTCTCCGTCACCTGCTGCCGTAGGTACGATCCTGTCCCGAGGTATTTGTGTCAAGTTGCTTTTCTTATGGAGTTCTGGATATTTATATAAAATAGCGCAGCTCAGCTGTATGCGTGCCTGCTTACTGAGCTAAAGATAGCGGGTTTGTAACTCGGCCAAGCGAGGCCCTTAATTTATTTTATTTGAGAGTTAAAATAAACTTAGGCATGCCGTCCTTCGGATGGGACGTTGGGAGTCTTTGCGTTGTCAGGTACTAGTTAAAGACCCCTACACTAGGGGAATAAACCTAGGTAGGCAACATTTAGGACTCCCATAGAAGAGTTGGGCTCATATCCACCAGAGTTACGAAGCGCTCTGGTAGTTGGCGATATGACCTGTAGTTTAAGTCCGAGCATGAATATTTAGATATTCAGTAAGATATTGATTCTGTTCGTTGTCGTCGTCAGTTATAATTTTATCGAAGCTGGCACATTCTAATGACATCATGTCGGACTGCACCATGTTGGAACAACAAAGATTTGATCAAAATCGGTCCAGTAGCACAGGTGAAGTTACGCCTGGCCTATTAATAAATAAATAACCTGTGTAGTGATAAGCAATAGACTATAAAGAGTGATAGGCCATGGCGTTGTGTCTCATTACAAATTATAGTACGAAATTATGCAATTATTTAGAAAGCTTGCGGCTGGAATATTCTTTAATTTTAACTAACTCTGCCTCACAATAGGACCGTCAATATTGGATTTTTTACACTCTTCTGCTGTTTCGTATTACGTTTCTTCGAATAGATTTTTTTATTTTATGCTAGAAATGAAAAGAGAAAAAATGTTTAATACTTTTTTTGATGGATAAAGTCAGAGAATGGATAAACTTATAAAAGTTCAAAAGTAGCAGATCATCAAACAAAAGAAGAATACTTGATAATTAGTTAGTTATGTTATACTCATGCCCGGGCTTTAAAGTATAAATATACCTCATGAGCGAAAACTTGCTATCTAACTTATAAAGAAATTGGCATAAAAAAGTTACGAATAGAAAAATGAACAATTTGCGTTAGAAAAACTAGAGCATAGCAACTTTGCTACTCGACTAACGAGACAGTTGAGGATGGGGGGTCTATAGTTCAAACTTGTGTCGTGAGGCCTTTACGACATCTACTTATATATATAAGTCTAACTTAAATCGCAGGCTGCAAAATAAAAATGCAGTCTGACCTCTCAAAGATTTTATTTGTTTAAACTAGCCGGCTGTCGAGGCTGGCCTTATCATCAAGGTGTCTATAAAAAAATAATAATAGTGAAAACTTGTGATGTGGCAATTACAGGACTTTCAATGCAAACTAAGTTTAAGTTTCTCTCCTCAAATGTTTGCTTATTTTATTTATTCGTTTGCATTTTAAATTATATTCTGAATAGTTTACTGTTTTGAATATTTTTTCGGGTATGTTAATTTTTGAATCTTATATTTCATTATTATGTGTTAATAATTATTGTATTATTTATTTATTTATATTTATTACATTTAGCACATGTAGCCAATGATTCTATGTAGGTATCTGTTTAGTGTGGGCCGGTTTTGCAAACAAAACCAACTCGAGAATTCTTCAAGTGGCCATGAACAAATGCCTTAGATTGGTTCGTAGCTACTCGAGGGACACCTCCATCCTCCAAATCCATGACCTAAATGTTGAGCTCCTATTGGACTACATAATAAATTTCAGTAAAAACATTTTACTTAAGTGTGACTCAAATCATAACTTTTGATAAAGAAAATAGGGAAAACTCAGGGAGGGAAACACAAAAATTTCCGTTCACGATTTTAAATTATAATCTCTGTTTTTTAATGTTTATTAATTTATTTTCTATTCATTACAGTTACTTTGTATTTTTTTTTTTTAACGACTTTTATAATAAACTCTTCTTTTTCTTCTATGTACTTGTTTCGGGAGTTGGGATTTTGTAGCTTTTTACTAAATTATTTTTTTTTTTGTAGAATACGAGTACATGATGATGAGGGCGAGGGCGCCGGTAGCTCAGTGCTATGCGTGCTTGACTTCTGAGCTCAAGAATGTAGGTTCGTAACCCGACCGAGGCCCTTAGTTTATTTTATCTGGGAGGTAAAATAAACTTAAGCACGCCGTCCTTCGGATGGGACGTTAAGCGATGGTCCCGAGCCTGTACGATGTCAGGTACTCGTTAAAGACCCCTACCCTAAGTGAATGAAAATTTAGGGTAGGCAAAATTTAGGACTCCCACAGTAGAGTCGGGTTCATGTCCACCAGAGTGACGAAAGAGCGCTCTGGTAGCAGGTGATATGACCTCGTAGTTAAAGCCCGGGCATGAGTCATAAAACCTAACCTAACCTAACCTGATGATGAGGGCAACCTCGAAAGCCGTGAGAGGTCAAGCTACTTTTTTTTTGCAGTCTGTGAAATAATCACTTCTCGCTACATCAGCCATCTTCACATTGTATAAATTAAACTTCCCCTATTTCCTTAATATGTAAACATTAAAAAAAACTCACAAATCCAAAAGTCAATCCGAGTCTGATATCCGTTTGTTTCCGCAGATTCACCGAAAACACGCGTTTAAAAAAAACTAGACATGTAAAGAATTTACGATCTTTCTCCGAGTGGATTCAATTCAGTTTGTTTGGATTAAGCCCTATCTTATCTGGGTTCATATAAAAAAAAAAACATTGTATGTAATGTCAATAAACGCTTCAAATACATAGTTTGTTTAGGAGAACAGCTGTCTACATTCATTAGTTGTTACGAATTTTTATAATCCTGGCCCTGTTATGTATTTACATCAACTGTTATGTATTTACCTCAACTGAAACATTTACTACAGCTCATGTCCTTTTCATTTTTTCAGTAGCACGAACAGCGGCTTAACTTCAAATTTGTAGGCCCTCTAAACACCATTAACATTACAATCTGTTCAAATATACAGTTAAATATAAATATTGAGGTCAAGTAAATACAAAAAAAAAGGTTGTCGGTAAATCACCGGCAATGTACTTCCTCAGAACAAATTAATCAATTCAGTTTGCGCTCTGCTTCTAGAAACAGTCGACCGTTTGGGCTAAAATCAATAATTGACTTACATATGGGCTTCTGACTACTATATTTTGTGTTCATACATTCATTACATCAGGCAATTTTTGGGGTATTTGTGTCCGATCCTTTCACCTTTGATCCACCCCTTCCCTTCGTGGAAAATTGATACATGTCGTCCATATGCGGTTTACTCGCTTGCAGATCACTCTCTCTCACCCTCCCCTTTCTCAAGATTATTTCATACTGACATTACTGTATATAAGAATGTCTCTCAGGATTAACGTGCAGCGTCTACAATTCAGTTTTCAAAAAATACCACTGATTAACTAACACATTACATTCATATACAAAGCAGAGTAATGTCTGTAGGAATTGATTTTGAGAAGGAGAGAGAGTGTCTGTAAGCGTCGCTAATATATAGGTGGGCTGGTGTTTTACACCTAGGGACCTAAGCATCCAGTGCTCTTATCCCTTCCCTGGAAGCGCTGGGCTTCCCCCTTATTTTGTTACCTGTATGTTTATACTACCTGAACCAACTCCTTCATGAAGTACTTACTCTCCCAGTTTCCTTAATGAAACTGAGAATGCTCCCGTGGTCCAATCTTCTAAAATCCTCCTCTGTGATCTTTACCATTTAAGATGTGGACTCTCATTCGCGCGTATCTCGAGCATATGGGTATATGCTGTATGTGTATATTCCTGGGTAGGAAGTGTGCCGCCGATTCGTCTTCTTCTCCACATCTATCAAAGGTGGGACTGTCCTTGACTCCTACAGTGTGTAGGTGTCTATTGAACAGACCCTGGTCCTGTGAGAACTCCAGTCAGTTGCCGAAGCTCGTTCCTTTTGGGGTTCCGGATCCCATCCTTCAACACCTTGGACTCCCCACCCAGGAACATCTTCGACTGTCTGCTTTTGGTCTTTTCTCTCCATGTACGCTCCAAAAGATGTTTAGTCCTCTTTTTAATCCGGGTTCGGTATGCCTCCCGAGATATTCCTAGTACTGGCTCTGGCCCCATGAGGGCTTACTTGAACCTTCCTTGGCTAGTCGGTTTGCCTTCTCGTTTCCCTGAATCCACGAGTGTCCGGGAACCCAGTAGAGTCCGTTGTTATAAGAAAGTCCTGTGAATGGCCACATCACATTTTTCTTATTTTTTTTTACAAAAGTTGGTGGTGTGTGGTTGAATGGGATCACTCCTGTCAGATCTTGCCAGCTGTGCACTCCGCTTTAGTCTTAAAAACTGTGATGGTTGATATGTTCTTCACCACTACAGGAGGGAACGTTCATTCTCCAACGATTCTCCTTCCCATTGCGCCCTGGATGTACTTTTAGACTCTACTCTGAGATGAAACTGTTCTTCTGGAGATTTAATTTTTATTGTTTGAGGCGTTGTATGTTTTGTCATATTGATCCAATCTCAAATCGGGGAACGCTTGGAAATTTCATAAGGAACACTTTTGCTACGAATATAAACTCCTCATCAAAAGTAAACAACACCCAATTTTTTCTTAATTCTTTAGGACTACGGGCAATAACTTACACGTTTCATAAAATAGACACACTTTTTAGTTAAACAAAACGTTTATTTACAAAAGTTAACAAAAAAAATGTAAGATTTAAATTTTTCTTGAAAAATGGCTTTTCTAAAAAAACATAAACGAAAACCTTTTCGGACCTTTTAATAAGACGTATTACCTCCCCTTGCCCTGATGACGGCTTCCATTCGCCTTGGCATACTTTCAAAGAGCTTCTTAATGGTTTTTTGTGGGATTTTCTGCCACTCTTCCAACACAGCGTTCTCCTATTCGGTGAGGTTTGTAGGGCGATTACGTGCTCCAACTCTTCTTTTAAGAATATCCCATAAGTGTTCGATATAATTCAAGTCAGGGCTTCTTGCAAGCCCCGCAGTGATCAGATAATCGGTTACACACCTAGCAATGTGTGGCCTGGCATTATCTTGCATTAGTAGCGGGATCAGGGTGATTGATGGGCATTTATTATTTATTTATTATTATTATTTTTCTTTCTTTCATTTATGTTTAAAAAAATGTTTCCATCTCCTTTTCACATTATTATTAAGTTTCTGATTATATCATTGTCCATAATGACTAATTTGTTTCTTTGTATTCTGTAAGCTCTTAAGAAGGAAATAGTTTCCGAAACGTTGGCCAAATTTTGAATTTTCATTTACACGACAGAACCTGAAATTACTTATACATTGACAATTGTTCTTAGGAATGGAAGGGCTGGATACGATGTTAAATGATTAAAAAATTCAATGTTCCACCATCATGATTGATAAGTTGGCCTGGAAGTCCTTTTGTAACGGCTATGCTGATGGACATGTTGGTCGAAAGACATGTGACAGCTCACGTACATGGCATAGTGCATTAAATGACTGATAATATTTGTTTGTGAAAAAGTATGTAACGTTGGCAAGGAAACTTAGTTAATATATATTTATAATAAAGTTGATTGTGTTGAGTGTAATGAATTTATAATACCAACAAAAACGTTCACTTGTTATTCACTCGCGTTGATTATAACTTCAAACTTTCTGTTCTAACATAACCTGAATTTTCCAAAGTTGATACATGATATGGTATTTATGTATCTACTTTAGAGGAAAAGTCATCCAAGAGAGAAAAAGACAAAAGGACATCATCATTGCTCTTAATCACAATGCCCGTGTAGAGGATGGAATTAGCGGAGAACTGCTGAAGCATGCAGGAGAAGAGATAATGGAGAGAATATTTCAACTAATAGCACGCATACGGGAAAACAATCCCAGAAGGATGGAGATAAGCTCCATACACAAGAGAGGCAACAAACTGAGATGTGAAAACTTCATGGATTAGCACATTTGTCAGTGGTCGAAGCCAAGGAGATCAATGAGATTTGTGAATACATTCTTGCGATCTATGTCGATATACTGGAAAACCAGTAAAATAAATAAAAGTCGCCGGCAATGTACTCCGCCAGAACGAATTAATCAATTAACTTTATTGCATCCCTTCCAAGACCAGACGTTTTGCGCTGATATTCATTAATCGACATACGTAGGGGCTCCCCTACAATTTTGTGTCGATCAATTCATTACATCGTCAGTTATTGGGGTTTTCGAGTTGAGCTCTCCTCTGATCCCCCTTCCGTTCTGCCGATTCGAGTTGAGCCTCCTCTAATCCCCCTTCCTTTCTGCCGATTTGAGTTGAGCCTCCTCTGATCTCCCTTCCTTTCTGCCGATTACGCTGAAAAATATTAAGTGTCATCCTCGTGGGGTTTTGAATTCACAGATGAAATTTAGTGTCGACACATTCATTGCATCTGCAGCTATTAGAGTTTTTTGTTAAGTTTCTCCCCTCTTCTCTTCTCTTAACCTGGTCAAGAAGAAATTGCAGCGGGGTGTATGACTACTAGAGCACGGATTTCGTGCAGTAATAAAATTAAAAAAGTGCAACAAAGAATAAATCCTGCCATCAACTGTTCTTCTGCGAAAAAAAATAATTAAATTGGATCTAAATTGTAAATTAAATAATTCTTTTTTCAGCAAAAAATCGGGTAGGGTTTAAAAATAAATCTATAAAATAAAAAGCCTAAAGGAATTTATTTATACATTTCATAAAAAATATTTACTGAAAACACAAGTTTTTTTACCTCCAAGTTTTAATTACAGAATCATATATGTATAAATTTTTGATTAAAAAAATACTAGAGATAATATAAAATACAAAACAGTTCACCACATTAGTCGAGGCCGAGAAGTTGACTTCAATTAAATTGATATATATTTTTTACTTAAGCATTTGTTGCGTTAAAACTTACTACTAAATATATTTCAAAATTCTTGTCTGAAAAACTGTGCCGCCTGTCGCTAAGTATGTGTTTTAGCTGGGAAAACGATCTCTCGACGCTCGACGGGGGGGGCTCAACACGAAAACGCCAACAATTGCCAAAGTAATAAATATATCGATACGAAATTTGTAAATCTATAACTTCATAAGGGTGCCACCTTCAGAGCCTATGTTATTTTGGAAAATTTCGCGTATACTACATGAAACAATTCATAAGTACCACCATCCCCCGAAAATTCGAACCGAAAAATATAGAATCGGGAAGCAAGTTTTGTTATTTAAAAAAAAAAAAGCTGTGTTCCTCATGGAACGTTGAGGCTAGTTCACCACGTAAAACAATAACATTTTTCGCAATATCTTAGATATTGGCAAAAATGCGCCAACATGGCAAGGTAGTGACTCCGGGCAATGCTATGTCGCACAGCAACTGAAAACAAAAGAAATACAAATTATTCAGTAAACAGCTAGTATTATGTAAAGAAAGTGTTTGTTTAAAAGTGTTTTGATGTTTAGACTGTATTACCATAAATAGTCCATCAATAAAATTATTTTTTTCTCGTGTGTAATACGAAATCAGTTTGTATTGTGTGGTGGCCTCGGTGAAACCTTGCTCTGGGTGACTAGATCCTAGACAGGCAAATGCCCTCCATGAAGGATAATAAATATATAGGGAGGGCTGGTGTGTACACCTAGGGACCTAAGCATTCAACTGGAGAAATCCTAAATGTTGCCTATTCAGGTTTAGTTATCTAAAGGTTTAAGGAGTACCTGATATCGCACAGGAGACCATCGCTTAACGTCCCATCCGAAGGTTTTTACCTCTCAGACAGAGCTACCGAGGCCCTCCCATGGAAGATATTAGACTCACGTCACTGTAAGTACACTCCTGACGTACATATTACTTCTTTTCAACTCTATCCACGTGAATAACGCTAGATTATTGGATGTTATTTTACATCACTACTTACAACTGATATAACTGTTGTTCACACTTGCACAACACTTTTGGCACGTGGTAAAGATGTAAACTGACACAGTTTAATTTTGACGTTCATTTCATTTAACCTTGCTTTCAACGACACTCATTATCGGAACAATATTAATACAATTTTTCACTCATTATTAAGTTTGGAATGAACCAATTTCACGATGTAATCTTCAAAAAGTAAATATTATAACACGAGACTATTAATTTTTTATTGTATATTGCCAATTTACGAGGGAAAGATTGGATGGTAATTATTATCAATTAGTAAACATTATTAAATTTTGAAGAAGAGCAATTTGTACATTTTTCCTCGTATCTATATCGATTATGTTTCGAGTTTATAGCGGCTTTTGTTTGATCTAAATAATTGTAAAAATTGCTGGTGATTTGTCATAGACTTTTGGTTTCATTAGAAATCAAAACGTGGATTCAGAATCTAATAAGGATGATATCTACTTTCAGTAAAATCGACCGAGCGAAAAGGGAAGGATCAGTTAGTTATTATAGGTACTCTACAGTGGGAGTCCTACATTTTGCCTACCCATGTTTATTCACCTAGGATAGAGGTCTTTAATGAGTACCTGACATCGTACAGGCTCAGGACCATCGCTTAACGTCCTATCCGCAGGACTGCGAGCTCAAGTTTTTTTCACCTTCCAGATAAAAAACCTAAGGTTTCGAACCCGCGATCTTGAGCTCAGTAGGATGCTAACTGAGATACCGGGGCCCTCAGGGGAGGGACAGAGGAGGTTCAAGTCAAAAACCGTAGTAACTGTCAATTTATGAAGTTGGGAAGTCCCTGAATAAGAAACCTATCTATTTTGAGTCAAATCGGTATTTTTGTTTTAGTTGAGCGAAAAATTATTTGTTCTATTCAAGCTGGCGAAGTAAATTGCTGGTAATTCACCGACCATGTTTTAATAAATAAAAACTGATATTTTTTAATATTTGGTATTGATAATATTTGGAAGATGTTGTTAATCTCATCCAGGTTCTGTTAATTGTTTTATTATAACGGCGATATTATTAATAATTGATATTCATCAGTTTTTTCATAAAAAAAAAGGGCGTTAGAGTTGAAAATTTCAAGATGATATGAAGCCAGCTGACCTAAGTGCATAACTAACAACGACTGCTCAGAAATAAGTTTGCTATCAGATTGATGCTGTGATGTGACGTCATGGTTTAACGCAAAATGGAACGGCATATATTATATCTCTGAGTAAGAGATCACCATTTTGTGGGATAGACTTGACCCCATTTTTGCCTAGAAAAAATCAACCGATTTTAATATGAAGATGTCTGATGTAATGAGAAGTGACTATTTCACAGATTGTAATATAAAATATAGTTTGTCCTCTCACAGATTTTATTAATATTTGCTATCCGGCTTTCTAGGTTGCGCTCACCATCAGGCAGACTACAAGAAAACATTTCATTTAGCAACAAAGAAACAGGTTCTGTTGGTTAAAACCCATAAAATATTGTGGCGATAAAGAGTTAAAAAATATAAATAAATTAAATGAATAAAAAGTAATATAAATACAAATATGTAGTACAGTTGGTGGAGGTTGGGTACATCTACCCTGGAATTTCTTTGATTGTCTGCATGAGGTTAACTTCTTGAGGTTCCGCCAGGTCCTGGACCCTGTGAAAGACGTCCATGTCCCCCATTCATTACTGCTCTTCTAGATGCGCATTCCAAGCCATGCTATCACCTCTGCAGGAATTAGCATGGCTTCCAATCAGAACTGTTACTTCCAACTCCAAGCTCGTGATCCAAATACCGCCTCCTAAAAATATATATATAATCATTAACTAACTTTTAATAACCAAAAATATGATTTGAAGAAAATAATGAGCTAAAGAGAGCTTTCACTTTTTCTGATAAGACTTTTAAAAATTTCCCTTTATAACCGGGATTAGAATAATGAATTTTTAAATACATTTTTTATAATAAATTATTAAGTATTTCTTTCTTCTGTTTTTACTAATGATGTAACTCACAACCGTTGCCATGTTGAATTATAGAATACTTCCTTCAATCGATTTAAAAATTCAAGGTCTGAAGAATGATCTAGGTAAACTTTGAATTATATATTTTTTGGAAATCCCAACGGCGTGGTTACAAGCACCTTAACATCATTTTCTCTCTAGGTATTCATCCCTTTTTTAATTCCCAGCTAAATATAATACATAAGAGAAGTTATATAATATAGAATATTATAGAATATAGAATATTATATAATATAGTTATATATAAATATAAGGGAAGTTATATAATATAGAATATTATATAAAATAGTTATATTATATAGAAATATAAGGGAAGTTATGTAATCGGTCAGAAATTATATGTTGAGAATAGAATTTCTTCTTTTTCGACACACAAAATTTTAGATGTGTATCCAGAACCCCAGGTAGACGATATTTGTTGATTTTCAGCTAAATCGGTCAAAGGGAAGAAGGAGATTGGTGTAGATGAACACGAAAACCACAATAACTGTCGAAGTAATGAATGTATTGTCAAGAAATTGTATATGCAAATCGAAAACCCTGTGAGGACGTCACCAATACAGTCGAATTGGCCAAAAGGGAAGGGAGGATTAGGAGGGGTGGGAGAGGGGGGGGGGGTTAATACAAAAACCTCAATAACTGCCAAAGCAATGAATGTATCGATATGAACCTCATAAGGTCGATATATATCAACTTTTAAAATAAATAAAGGGGGACCATAGTGGCCGTGCGGGCTAGAGCATAGGGTTTTGGTTTGCGGATTCGAATCCCATCCGGGAGTGAGTTTTATTTCGTAGATAGAACTCCCTCCCGGGGCCATGTATGTCGTAAATAACTAGTTAACACATTGACATGGCTAATATGCACCGTACATGAAGCCATAAAACAAAAAATAATAAAAAAAATAAATAACTGTACTGGAATTTCTGACTGATTACATAACTTCTCCTTTACTTCGTATTGCAGTTTTGCAAATTTTCGGATGCTAAAGGTCAAAAGATAATTGGAGTGGAAGTTTTTTCGCAACTTGCACCATTGAAGTCCACTGTAATGAGGATCGGGGTAAATAGCATAGTTGATACCCATAAAAATCAACTTTGCGTAGGAATTTTGAGCTACGTAAATAAGCACGCATACCACCGAGCTACCGGCGCCCTCTAGAACATCTATATCTATATATACTTGTCTATTTTTACTTGTTTCAGAATGACTTTCGACAGAAATATGGACAGGCCAACCAAAATTGCCCGGTTGCAAGAAAAAGATTCGGACAATGAACTATTGGAAATGAAAGTCACAGTTCCTGACGATGAATCCGTAAGTAATATTTTTAGTCATGTGTATTATTAGTTAATATGTCAAAAAATGAAGAATAACGGGAAAAAAAACTATCTGAATCAAAAATACATAGTTTTAAGTAGACTGAAGAACAAACATTTCCTCGCTGCACTCACTATACGTATATTTTGTATGGTTAGATTTTGTGAAATATAATAATATAATATAAATAAGATTAAAATGTTTCCTATATTTTTTATTGGATGGTATTTATTATCAATTGGAATACATTATTAAGTGTTGAAATAAGTCAATTACATTTGTACATTTTTCTACGTATCTACACCGATTTTGTTCGAATTTATAGCGGACTTTGTTGGTTCTTAATAATTGTGAAGACACATCTAAGGAAATAATAATTATTGATATTTACGAGGATTCATCTAGTAGTTAGGTTAGGTTTTATGACTCATGCCCGGGCTTTAACCACGAGGTCATATCGCCTACTACCATAGCGCTCTATCGTCACTCTGGTGGACATGAGCCCGACTCTACTGTGGGAGTCCTAAATTTTGCCTACCCTAAATTTTTATTCACCTAGGGCAGGGGTCTTTAACGAGTACCTGACATCGTACAGGCTCGGGACCATCGCTTAACGTCCCATCCGAAGGACGGCGTGCTTAAGTTTATTTTACCTCCCAGATAAAATAAACTAAGGGCCTCGGTCGGGCTACGAACCCACAACCTTGAGCTCAGAAGGCAAGCACGCATACCACTGAGCTACCGGCGCCCTCATTCGCGATTCATTTAGTAAAATATTGCTACTATTTTGTCATCGACTTGTGGCTTCATTAGAAATCAAAACTAGGATTCAGTTTTTTTTACCATATGTACTTTGCATAATAGTCATGATTCTTTGTTGATGAGATTCGAACCCGCAAACGGGTGAGATCATGCGACCGAAGCCTTAGGCCCTAGCCCACACGACCCCAGATTGAAGTTTTTTTTTTTTTTTTTGGCCTTATGTACGATGCATATTAGCCATGTCAATGTGTTATCTAGTTATTTTTAATGACATCCATGGCCCCGGGAGGGAGTTCTATCTACGAAATAAAATTCACTCCCGGAATTCGAACCCGCAAAACCGTGGTGAGACCACGCGACCAAAGCCCTATGCTCTAGCCCGCACGGCCACCATGGCCCAGATTGAAGGTTCAAGTCTCTAATGCCCCTTCACGTTACACTTTCACAATTTTAACATAAACTACAATTTTTTTTAATAAACTTGGTTCATTAAATGAAATCATGTTCATTGTCGTAATGATCAGTGTCTTGAACTTTTAGCTAAGGCTCCACTGAAGGTACGATCAGGCGAACAGCTTTTCTGACGAATGATGACGACAGATGTAAAATTACCTTTCATCTGAATGCCCAACCACACTAATCACTCATCTCTGACTAATAGCGTGCGCGTTTTCGGCTTCACTCTAACCTCAGTCTTACTAAGAACTATTTTCGCAGGATTTCGATCATTCTTCAATATAGTGTTTCTTTTAAGTTGAAAATGTTGTGTAACAGAAATAACATCCCATAAAAAGCGTTACCAGAAAAAACAGGAAATTTATAATACTGTTTTAGTTATAAAAGTTTTTGTATTAAATCACGAAACATCTTCAGGGACCTAACATTTTCAATTTTAAAATATTCGAGACTCGGAGATTCTCCTTTTTTTTTTTTTTATTGTTTGACTGGAGCCAGATGAGAGTTTTACATATCTGACTCTACCATCATTAAGCTTGAGCTGGTATCCTACAGATGGCACCACTAGTTCAGTTCCCGAAGAAGTACTACCCATGTATTCTAAATATAATTGTATTTACAGCTTTCATGAAATCAATTGTTGTCAATTTTATGTTTCAGACAGCCTTCAGTTTCAGAAAGCTGTGGGCTTTCACCGGGCCAGGTTTCCTTATGAGCATTGCTTTCCTAGATCCAGGAAATATTGAAGCTGATCTTCAGTCCGGAGCTGCTGCTAGGTACCAGGTAATTTTATTTTATTTTTTTTTTACTTTCTTATATCTTTAGTATAAGATATTATTTTAATCGTTCAAAAATGCGAGATCGAGTTTTCAAAGGAATGAATTAAATATATAAACACTTTTTAATCTTAGAAGCGAACACACATATGATTAGTAATATCAATAATAGCAAAAAATATAATAAAATAAATAAATACTAGAAAATAAATAACTAAATAATAATTCTAATAAATATATTATTTAATTATAATTTAAATGATGATAAATATTTCTTAAAATTTTTCCAAAAGTGACTTTTTCAGGACGATATTTTAGGACTTCCTTACGTCTTCTCAAGTCACAACGCAGGAAATTTAGAGAGAAAAAAATATATATCAGCACCCCAGAAGTAAACTGTGTTAAGTCACAAAAATATATATCAGCACCCCAGAAGTAAACTGTGTTAAGTCACAAAAATATATATGAGCACCCCAGAAGTAAACTGTGTTAAGTCACAAAAATATATATCAGCACCCCAGAAGTAAACTGTGTTAAGTCACAAAAATATATATCAGCACCCCAGAAGTAAACTGTGTTAAGTCACAAAAATATATATCAGCACCCCAGAAGTAAACTGTGTTAAGTCACAAAAATATATATCAGCACCCCAGAAGTAAACTGTGTTAAGTCACAAAAATATATATCAGCACCCCAGAAGTAAACTGTGTTAAGTCACAAAAATATATATCAGTACCCCAGAAGTAAACTGTGTTAAGTCACAAAAATATATATCAGCACCCCAGAAGTAAACTGTGTTAAGTCACAAAAATATATATCAGCACCCCAGAAGTAAACTGTGTTAAGTCACAAAAATATATATCAGCACCCCAGAAGTAAACTGTGTTAAGTCACAAAAATATATATCAGCACCCCAGAAGTAAACTGTGTTAAGTCACAAAAATATATATCAGCACCCCAGAAGTAAACTGTGTTAAGTCACAAAAATATATATCAGCACCCCAGAAGTAAACTGTGTTAAGTCACAAAATATATATCAGCACCCCAGAAGTAAACTGTGTTAAGTCACAAAAATATATATCAGCACCCCAGAAGTAAACTGTGTTAAGTCACAAAAATATATATCAGCACCCCAGAAGTAAACTGTGTTAAGTCACAAAAATATATATCAGCACCCCAGAAGTAAACTGTGTTAAGTCACAAAAACCAAATTTTATAGTACAGCAAATTTAAGTTTTTTTTTGTAATAAAATACTCGCTAACAGATCAAGGATTATTTTTTCTTGAGTGATAGTATTTTTTTTAAATTTTTTTAACCATTATCTTATTATTGTACACCAAGTTTACGAGAAATTTAATGATAAACATAAAAATTGTAAGCTTAAAATAAATAATAATTAATCATTGGTGACTTACCATTGTTTACCTTACGTCAACTATGGACTTGAATGAGTTAATCCCAACGAAAGACAAACTAATATTTAGTAGAAAAAGGAGATAACATAAATTTGACAAAAAATGGACTTAACACAGTTTACCTCCTGGGGTGCTGATATATAAACCAACAGAAATAAAATAAATAAGTAAATAACTAATAATAATATTAGTAGGTAATGAAAACATTAAAAAGGTAATTTCGACAGACCTTTAAGTAAGGTAGGTATCCTATCTGTGGACCTTTAAGCAAGGTAGGTATCCTATCTGTGGACCTTTAAGTAATGTAGGTATCCTATCTGTGGACCTTTAAGTAATGTAGGTATCCTATCTGTGGACCTTTAAGTAATGTAGGTATCCTATCTGTGGACCTTTAAGTAAGGTAGGTATCCTATCTGTGGACCTTTAAGTAAGGTAGGTATCCTATCTGTGGAGGAACTCTGCCAAGATAATAAAAATTTAAACCAAAGTATGGAATATGGATATGGAACACGACTTTTATATCATGGTTATTTTATTTGTTTGGCCAATGGGGAAAAAACTCAAAAATTTCGAATAGAGGATTTCCTCTAGCGTAGATATTTATAGTTGTAGTTTACATTTTTTATTGGACCTATTGCTTTCAAGAAAGGTATTTTCCTGATAGGTAATCATTAATAATAACAATAGTTTAGGTTTTTTTTAAATATTTCTCTGTAGATTGTTCTTTGATTAATACTGTTTGTTATTCTTAGTGCTTTCATTCAAAGTCTAAATATGATATACGATTAGTTATTATGACTTGGACATGAGCCCGACTCTATTATATAAATTTTGCCTTCCGTAATTTTTTTATCATGGTAGGGGTCTTTAACGAATACCTGACATTATACAGGCTTGGGACCATTGCTTACAATCTCATCCGAAAGACGGCTTAAGGTTTTTCCACCTCCAGATAAAAAACATTAAGGCCTCGGCCAGGTTTCTACCCCGCGATCTTAAGCTCAATAAGCAAACACGCTAACTCTTAGCTACCGGCGTCCTCATAATACAACTGGAGCTACAAACACCCCCCCCCTTCCTATGTATTAAACCATAATTGTTCATGAAAAGAAATGTTAATATTCTGGGACCGAGATCCCATAAGAAAAAATACAAATAGAGTAATGAACAGGAACAATGAAATATAGTATCAGTATGACGTACAAAGAAATAAATAGATAGATACATAAATTAGTGCTACATTGGAGAAAAACTAGACAATTATAAATATAGATTAAAATGAAAAAACATAAAATTAACAGCTTCATTATGACGAAAAATAAATAAATAAAAGTATCTACGTAATATGTAGTACCTATATACGTATTATGCTCTGTCGATCTTTATTATCTATTTTATTTTTTGCTTAGTTATATAGATTTTTTTTTTTACGTATTCTCTCTTTTATTCATATATTATATAAATAAAAGACAATATGTAAAAAAATATCTATATAACTAAGCAAAAAATAAAATAGATAATAAAGATCGACAGAGCATAATACTATGATGGTTGATTATAAAAGAGAGGGGAGGATGGTTTGTAGGTTAAGTTCATTGATTGTTGTTAGGTTAGAATTTGATCCTCACGAGAAATTTGTCATTCAAGGTAATAAAATTCACTTTGACGAAGAGAATGAGGGCGGCCGATGCATTCCTTGATCCAGGCGCCTGTTTCTTGGCGAATCCAAAATTTCAAGTATTTCTGTTGTCGTTTCCTGCGGCTTTTTGAGCAGACAGCACGTTAAGGGTCTTTGGATTATTCAGCATGATGTCTTGTGTGATCCACAGCTAAAGATGGAAACCTTATGGATTCCAGAGGCTATCCCTTGGTCAAAGGGATTGTTGTGGGATAAGGATTGTGTGGTATTTGGTGGGGGGAAAAGGGGTCGTATGCGACGAGCAAGGACAAAAGGAATTCTGAAGGCTTTTTGAGAGTCTGACTAGAAATGTAGAAAGGACATCCACGAAAAAGTGAGTTTAATAAATACTCATCAGCTATGGGATCAGGTTCCAATAATGATTATAACTTCAACAGAAATGCATTATCTCATAACTTGTAGCAATTATGAACTATATAGGGCTGCAATTTGTAAATGTTGGGATGGGTATAACGGATGTCCCATATAACATGACCGAATCGCAAAGAACTCGTGAGGGATGGATGATCAAGAAAATGTTCAGAGGAAAAATATTTTTTCTTTGGCTTCTAGTTTATAAATATGTCAATTTTGTAGTTGAAATATGACTTTGGATTTTTATCATACGTTTTCAAAGAGGACTTCAACAGAAAGGCAACACTGTGATCTGTTGTCATTACCGTCCAGTAATTGCAGTTATCAACCCAAAGTGAATTATCGGTTAAATTGGTTCATTGTATTTAATTATTATTCTTGATTATGTTATCTCAATTTCCTTGGCCAATTTTGGTTTACTGGTAAATATGACATCAATTACAAAATGACACATCCACCCTGTCTACCAATCCTGATCCTGCATAAGCACTTCAATGAATTAGCCGATTTTGCGGAAAATTATTGAGTGCTGTACTCACGGGTTTTTTAATTTAAAAATAAAATTTCATATTGATAAATTTATTACACCGGTAGTTATGTGGTTTTTGAGTTGAGGCCCCCGCCCCTCACCCCTGATACTTCCTTTCCTTCGGCCGATTCAGCTGAAAATTGAGAGATAGTAATTATAATACATTTGAAATTTCGTGTCAATATATTCATTACAACGGCAGTTATGTGGTTTTTGAGTTGAGGCCCCCACCCCTCACCCCTGATACTTCCTTTCCTTCGGCCGATTCAGCTGAAAATTGAGAGATAGTAATTATAATACATTTGAAATTTCGTGTCAATATATTCATTACAACGGCAGTTATGTGGTTTTTGAGTTGAGGCCCCCGCCCCTCACCCCTGATACTTCCTTTCCTTCGGCCGATTCAGCTGAAAATTGAGAGATAGTAATTATAATACATTTGAAATTTCGTGTCAATATATTCATCACAACGGCAGTTATTAGAGTTTTTTGTTAAGCCTCCCCCTTAATCCCTTCCTTTCCCTCTGGCCGATTTGCCCGAACATCAGTATCATACATTCGTTCTATCGGCGGTTATCGTGTTCATGAACTCACACAGAAACTTTTTTTTTTTTTTTGGAGTCAGGGAGTCGGAAAACTCAGCATCGAAGTTTTTACCGATTACATAACTTCCACTATTCTTCTTTAAGCTGTGGAAGTAAAATTAACTTATTTATAAACTTTATTTAGTTTGTTTTAAAGTAGAGTGGACCTTGCTATATAGCAACACCACTCTGGCTAATGTGGGGAGTGGAGCTCAGGATGAAGGGGTTACTGAAGGACTGGCACCGGCCATCGGCCCCAGCCCATCTTACAATACCTGTTTATGTACCAGCCAGGAGCCAACGAATCGGCTGAAATCTGGGTAGTCGGTTTTCGTCATCAGTTGCCATAGATCCAGACTCAAATAGGATCCGGTCCCGTGAATCAACTCCACTCTAGCTTGGTCGTAAAGCGGACAATGGAGGACCTAATGTTCTGAGCAGCCACAATGGCACCGCACGAACGGTTGGGCTGTTCTTTCTCTTTAAAAAAAATAAAGAGCTTAGAGGTAAAGTAACCATGACCTGATAATATTTGGGACATCTAATGAGTTGAGGTGTAGGTGAGGTGGCCATCCGAGCATCGTGATCAGCGTTTTTGCCTTTCTCTCCAGGTCTTGGTGCAAAACCTCATCAATATCTGCTCCTAAAGTCCGAGTAATGTATGAATTAGGAGTCAAAACAAAATATTTGCTCCTGTGCAATTCTCGATTTTTCTTCCCTGAGGTTATATTTGCGATTGGCTCGATTTATCTGGTACACCCTGTACATGCACTCCGTCCTGACGTTCCTGGACACTTGCTAGGTAACTAATTGATCGAAGGGACGAAGTACTTTTGAGCCCTGATTTGTTCCAAAAAACATGAGAGTCACTGTAGCTCATCAGAGGCGGGAGCCTTGTTCCTGCGGACCAATTACACAGCTTACAGTGATTACTGACGTAGCTTCCGCCCCACTGATTTACAATGTAAATAAGGGACCTCGCCGATATTAACCCCAAATGGGTTTATCTTGCTAAATAATTATCTAAACTGGGTTTCTGGGCAGATGACTTCATTAGAAAGTAATTTCCAGAAGTGTGATAACGCATGATTTTAGAAGAAACCGTCAAAAGTAACAGACATTTTAAACATTTTTGGAAGAAAACGATGAAACAACATTGTGCAGTTTATTCACCTAGGTTAGAGGTCTTTCACGAGTAGCTGACACCGCAGAGACTTGGGACAATCGCTTAACGTCCCATCCGAAGGTCGGCGTGCTCAAGGTTTTTTCACGTACCAGATAAAACAACCTACTAGTAGCTATTAATAATAAAAATATATTTTATAATTCGTTGCTATGCGATACGATTTAAATATACCTAACTATAATATTATAAGAGGGCGCCGGTAGCTCAGTGGTATGCGTGCTTATCTTCTGTGCTCAAGAACGTGGGTTCGAAACTCGACCGAGGCCCTAAGTTTATTTTATCTGGGAGGTAAAATAGACTTAAGCACGCCGTCCTTCGGATGGGACGTTAAGCGATGGTCCCGAGCCTGTACGATGTCAGGTACTCGTAAAAGACTCCTGCTCTAGGTGAATAAAAATTTAGGGTAGACAAAATTTAGGATTCCTACAGTAGAGTCGGGCTCATGTCCACCAGAGTGACGAAAGAGCGCTCAGGTAGTAGGCGATATGACCACGTAGTTAAAGCCCGGGCATGAGTCATAAAACCTTACCTAACTATTATATTACACTAGAATTTATTTTTTATTATTTGCGCCGCAATAACTTTGGTTACATTAGTGTTATCTCAAATCCAAAGATGAATTAGCGGTTGAAAATTAATAAGGTGGGAACCAATTATTCAATAGGACTAACCCTTTTTGGGTAAATCTAGCAAACGTTTAAAAACGACATTGGCATGTACCTCGCAAACCGGGCGGGCAACTTGTAAACATCGTATTTCACGCGAAATGTGCCTTCTAATTTTCTCTACAATGTTTATTTGTAAAAAAAAAACTTGATTAGATCATAAATATAAGCATTATTTTGTAAAATATACTTAAGCCCCGATGTAAAGTGCTCTTAATTTTCGTCCGATTTCGGCCAAAATCTAATCAGATCAACGAGTTCATAATGACCAGAAGAAAGGACGTGAAATTTTCCCGAAATATTGTCAAAAAAGAAGACTCCTACGGGAAAAAATCAACATAGTAACATCTCAGAGAAGCTTAAGAAACACCTTGAATACTTCTGGTAACAAACACTGATGTTTTCCAAAACATCTCCTTTTCTCCCATCATTGGCATGCAATAAGATTTTTTAAATATAATACCACCACTAGTACGGAAGCCATGGACGACTGTTTGAAGTTAATCTTAGCGGATAGTACGAAAATACCATTATTTTTTTAAACTAATAATTCGAAAATGACTGGAATATTGTAAATTGACTGGAAATATTAATTTTAAGTGTATAAGTTAAGAAACTAAATTATCAGGGAAAGACAGACATTTAATACAAGAGGAAAGTATATACTTGGACTTTGCAACTTCGGTGACAAAAGGTATGTTAAGGTCAGTGTGAACGTTTGTTGGAGACGTAATAAGGAGCATTGGCTCTGCGTGCTTGCTTACTGGAATTGGGGACCATGGTGGTCGTGCGGGCTAGAGCGTAGGGCTTTGGTCGCATGGTCTCACCATGGATTGCGGGTTCGAATCCCGTCCGGGAGTGAGTTTTATTTCGTAGATAGAACTCCCTCCCGGGGCCATGGATGTCTTAAAAAATTATACATAACACATTGACATGGCTAATATGCACCGTTCATAAAGCCAAAAGAAAAAAAAAAAAATGACTGGAATAGCAGGCCAATGTATGTTATATATATATGTCGTAGTCACTTAGTAAAATCAGTCATTTCATGAAAAAACAAGGCATTTCATGAACTGCCGACATACGATGTTCTACACAATGACTCGTTACGAGATGTTCTATATGACTCGTTACGAGATGTTCTATATGACTCGTTACGAGATGTTCTATATGACTCGTTACGAGATGTTCTATATGACTCGTTACGAGATGTTCTATATGACTCGTTACGAGATGTTCTATATGACTCGTTACGAGATGTTCTATATGACTCGTTACGAGATGTTCTATATGACTCGTTACGAGATGTTCTATATGACTCGTTACGAGATGTTCTATATGACTCGTTACGAGATGTTCTATATGACTCGTTACGAGATGTTCTATATGACTCGTTACGAGATGTTCTATATGACTCGTTACGAGATGTTCTATATGACTCGTTACGAGATGTTCTATATGACTCGTTACGAGATGTTCTATATGACTCGTTACGAGATGTTCTATATGACTCGTTACGAGATGTTCTATATGACTCGTTACGAGATGTTCTATATGACTCGTTAAACCATGTAACACTTGATGAGGTTATAAGCTAATTTTTTATCTCACTTCAGTGTTAAGTTCAAAGCTAAAATAGTAATTAATAAATTGCGTTACGCGATGGATAAAGATGAAAAGCTATTTTTCAATCATTATAATCCATGTAATATGTGTAATAGCCCAAAACCAAACAAACGTCCATATTCACAACTAAGAAGGGTACGAGCACCTATTTCAAATATTTTCTTCTTTTATTTGTACTCAGGAGAAAGTAAAAACAAAAAAAAAAGTGTTTACATAAAATATTAATTTTAAGTGTATAAGTTAAGAAACTAAATTATCAGGGAAAGACAGACATTTAATACAAAGTCCAAGTCCTCACAGTATCCCATGGGCCATCTGCCACATTATGTTGTAAATGTTTCTCATTTTGCAATAATGTACATTTTTTTTCAGGACTTTCGCCAGAAAATGCGAATAAAAGAAGTGTAAATAATTTGTTTTAATAGGGTGGGCCTCGTTTAGCGTTGTGCTTGAAGAAAGCAACCACCAATAGAGAACTGCTACCTGGCCCTCAGCCAATAAAAACACCATCCTCCCGTCCATTTTATTTCTCGTTTTTCTTCTTCATTCCCTTTCTTTTTTTCTCTTTCTTTTTCTTCTATGTCTCAAATAAGTCTCTGGTTTCATTAAATCCCTTCATGTTTCCTGCCTCGAGTCTCAATCCAAGGCCAGTGACCTTACAATTATTAAGTCTTTGAAGAGAGGTTAATTACATTTTTTTGAGAAGACCCAGTGACGTACTTCATATATATATATATATATATATATATATATATATATATATATATATAAAGTACTTTATATATAAATAAAGTACGTCATAGGGTCATAAATATAATATATACGAGGTGTGTTCAAAAATTAACGGGAATTTTCGGTTTTTGAAAAGAATCTTATTTATTCGTCTACATCAATGTTATCCACTTCAAAATAGTCCCCATTAGATATTACACACTTATGTCAGCGCTTCTTCCGATTCCCGAAACACTTCTGGAACTCGATCTTTGGGATAGCATTTAGCTCTCTCAGCGATGCGCTTTTAATCTAATCTATGCTTGCGAAACGACGGCCCTTTAAGGTTCTCTTTATTGTTGGGAACAGAAAAAAATCACAAGGAGCCATGTCTGGTGAATATGGAGGCTGGGGCAACATTACAGTGTTGTTTTTCGTCAAAAATTCACGAACAAGTAATGAAGTGAGAGCAGATGCATTATCGTGATGCAAAAGCCATGAATTGTTTCGCCACAAATCCGGGCCTTTTTTTTGCGGATTGCTTCTCGCAAACGGCGTTGTACTTGTAGGAAGTACTCCTTATTGATCGTTTGACCTTGTGGCAAGAACTCATGGTGCACTATGCCGTGAAAATCGAAAAACACTGTGAGCATGACCTTCCAGAGCGCTCGTCATCTTCAACGTCCCCATAGAAACGCTTATACCATTCGTAATCCCTAGTTTTACTCATAGCAGACTCACCAAAAGCAATATACATTTTGTAAACAAATAAATAATCGCCGATCGTACCTAAACACTGGTAACCTCTTTGACAGCTGACAGCAGACTAAACATCCGGTTTGGCTAACAATGTACAGATACTTTTCAGACATGTTTACCAACACAACAACGAAAACATCGCATGAACTTTAAACTAAAACAAAATTTTTAAAAGAATATTATTTCAGTTAAGCTCTTAAATTTTAAATAGATAACTCATAAACAGAAACTTGTTTCTACTTTACTTGGTACCAATTATATAGATAAAAAAAAAATTAATACATGGAGATGCCAACTGGAAACTATGGTTCCAAAAAATAATAAATAATAAATAAATTTCGTGCCGCTATTGGTACTTTCCTTTCAAGGCGATTAGATCCGTTGAAACTACAAGTTTCGACGTTTAGACAGCTTGGCAAGTAGGAAGAATAATAAAAAAAAATTAAGACTAAATATATTTATAAAATAAAAAATTTTGATTAATATCAAAAAAATATAAACAAGAATATTCACCATATGACTTTATCTATTTATAACTTAATTTTCAAAATCTCATCTACGGATACTCGATATTTTTTCATGTCATCTTTCAATTACTGGGTTTAGATTAACACTTCACACTGTCCACTTCAACATTCTCCTGATAAATCCATTTTTAAAAAAACAGAGCACTCAGAAACGTGCGTCCTGGGACCTAATTTTCTTTTCTTGATTCCTTCCTTTTAATTTTTGTTATTATAAATTTCATGCTATTTTCCCATCTTTTTTATTATTAATAATATTGTCTATTTAAGTAGATAGATAGATAAACTTTTATTGCACAAAATATTACAACCTCTATGGCAATGAGTGTTTTTTTTTTTTTACAAAATAAATAATAAAATGATAAAAGAAACAATTAAAAAATTATATAAAACAAGATATGACTTGAACATGAATAAATGAAAAAAAAATAAAAATAAAAAGTATATATAGTCATCTTACATGCAACAAATTAAATTAAATTATTATTTATTTTCAAAGCAACAGTAAAAAATAAAAATAAAATGTTAATTTTTCTAACTTCTAAATTATTTAAAATATGTACAAATGTTTCTGAGTAATATTCTGGTCTATTGGTGAGATAATTGTGGAGAAATGCTTGCCTGGGGATTCACAAGGAGGGACAATTGAACAAAAAGTGTATGAGGTCGTCCTTTTTATCTAAGGTACAGAGCCTGCAGACACTTACAGGACAAAACCTAAGCCCTCCAAGTAATATTCTAAAATTTATATTGCTATTGTGGAGACGAATTTGAGCTAGGAGTTTTTCGATATGGCAGTTTAATGAAAGATAGCTTTCCTGAGACCCTAAAGCACAGACCAATCGGTAGAGGAGTTGTCTATGAAGAAATTATGTTATTGATAAGTTGCTTTGATGGAATAAATCGATTATCGTCTTTAACTTCGATTATTTATCACTTTATGCTTATATGCCCTTAATTCCATTTTTCTTTGATGACTTGAGTTGATATATCGAGATTTACAGTGTTCACAGACACACAGACAGATAGCAATTTTTTTTTTCGTGTTTGGAATCTGGAGATGGGAAATCATGAAATTCCGTTAAAAACGCCCCATCGAAGTTTGCACCGATTACATAACTTCCCCTACACTTTGTATTCAGAACCCTCTAACGACGACACCTATTGATTTTCAGCCAAATTGACCAAAGGAAAGGGGGATAAGGGGGTAGGCTCAACACAAAAACTTTTCTGCTGATAGAATGAATGTATCGACACAAAATTGTGACTTCAAAACCCCATAAAGACGACACTTATTAATTTTCCTCGGAATCGGCAGAAGGAAAAGGGAAGTAAAAAAAAAATGAATACAATTAAAATAAGTGAAGGTATCATAAATAATTTAATGTATACAGACACCAACAACCTTAATAATACGTATTTATATTACTTTCAACATTTCTGCTGTAACGTGACAGTTATGACGGGGTTTTCCGAGCTCCCTGTACCTGTTTCCTTCAGCACCCTAGTATTATTTTGTACCATTTCATTGCTATGTAAGACTCCATCCAGTGTACATGTCTTCTCCCCAACCCTGCTTATTCATAGTAAGTCATTTTAATGTTCACTCTTTATTATGTTCCACCTATTTGTCTATTTCCATTATTAATGTTTATGTTTAGTAATGTATTCATATTTAATTTTAATGTTTAGTAATTATTCATAGTAAGTCAGTTTCCAATTTTTAACTTGTTATAATGTATTTTAACGTTCAGTAATGTTTATCAACAAAAACAATTTTTGTTTATTTTTGATTCTAATCTTGATCCCCCCCCCCCCCCCCCCCCCATGTTTGTAGGCCCTGATGATGATATAAAATATATCGAAACGTTGGCATCTGAATAGTGTTTTTTTTTTTCCATCTTTCACTGACCCTCAATATTCCTACGAAAATAATTTAATGTAATGTTTATAAATAAATAAATGGAAAATAAGAATAAATAATAACCCCATCCCTGTTAGATCTACTGGGAGTCCTAAATTTTACCTACCTTAAATTCTTACCTAGGAGAAGGGGTCTGACATCACACAGGCTCGAGACCATCGCTTAACGTCCCATCCCAAGGATAGCGCACTTATGGTTTTTTTTTATCTCCCAGATAAAAAAATTTAAGGGCTTCGGCCGAGTTTCGAACCCCCGATCTTGAGCTCAGTAGATAAGAGCACATTACCCCTGAGCTACCACCGTACTCTGTGAGCTCAATTAGTTCTCTCAATGTGTCTCGATGATGTGTTGACTGGAAAAGAAAGAAGAAATGAAATTTCAGTACCAAAATTTTTAATTTAACTTTTTTTTTTATTTGTTCAATTTAATTAGTAAATCACAAAATAGTCACAATTAGAAAATTCGGAAAAAGTTTGAACATATGAAGTTATTTTCGTATCGCTTATTGCTTTAAAATTGTTGACAATATTTCAGAACGCATTTTCACAACACTTGTTAGAATAGCTTTTAATATCGTGTGGCATGATTTAGAAACGTGACACGACAACGAAGTAAAGATGCCGTCAAAGCTAGGGCCGGTCATGACCTATCTCCGCTACAACTTACCTCGGAAGCGCACTACTTTGTTGCCCATAATTGTATATCAGGTCGCTTTCTCTTCACATTTTCATGAGATTAGTACAGTACATTTTTTTGGGGGAAAGGGTAGGTTATGAGCATAGATGCTTACACATTAATAAATACATTGAAAATAGGGAAATATATAGGTATATATATATATATTTTTTTTTTTTTTAAGTAAAATATCTGTGGTCACAGGGAATAAATTGGTAAGTCTTAATTCGTAACTTTTCAGGGCAGCACTTTTTTACTTTTCCATTAATCGTGTAAATCCAGTTTCTGGATTAAATAAATTATGTTAGCATCATTATTAATCACATACCTTCTAAATCTATAGGGGTGAATGAAAATGAATATTGTTAATCCTTTCTTGGATTTTCCTTTAGTAACCTAATCATTTCCCATCACTTACCTAATTTTTATACACACTTACCTAATTATTAACCATACTTTTTGAAATATTCGTGAATGATGCCTCCCTAAAATTGAGCAAGTTGATTTAACCGAAATCACCCTCTTCACTTGGAATAGTCTGCGTAGTGAATAAATGGTTAAATTCAGTTATCTCTTGAATGACTAAATAAAATAAAATGATAGATAAAACACTTTTTTGAACACTTATATTGTCTAATTCCACAAACATATACTTAAATGTGTACCGGTTTCGGCTTACGCCATCGTCAGCACAATGTTCAACAATAATGATTATTGTGATTGTATTATTATTGTTGAACATTGTGCTGACGATGGCGTAAATCGAAACTGGTACACATTTAAGTATATTTGTGGAATTATACAATATAAGTGTTCAAAAAAGTGTTTTATCTATCATTTTATTTTATTTATTAGTATTTCCACTATATCAACACAGAACGCAAAAAATGTATTCGGATCTTGAATGATTCCTCAAAGAAATAGATTACCTAAGTGGATTTTACCGAGAACATACACAATTGCACGAGATACTAAGAAACCCACATCTTTATAATTCCGAAAGTATTAGAGCTCTGAATTCCCAACTTCTTCACAGTGCGCAGATGGCTTGGGAGATAATCACAGTACACTTAACTCATTTTAGCAATTTTACGACTTACCAACTTATTCCCTGTGACCATAGATAAAAGATATAAAGTCGGTAGATAATTTACTGACTGCTGTAAATCAAAGGAACTGTCCGATCAGCCCCAGGAACCTCCTAAAATCTGAACAATTTGCATATATCGGTTATCGAAAGTAAGTTGTGCCAAATTCGGTAGCTCTAAGTTCCTTGGTAGAAAGAAAAATCATAAAAACATAGGTCAGTTCATGCAATCGAAGCTTTTGGAAAACACATCCACGAAGTTCCGTTAATTTCAGTATAAATAAATAAAACAAACTTATTTTTGAAATATTGTCTATTCCACTAAAGATATATATACATATATAACTACCGGTTTCGGCTTTATGCCATCGTCAGGTCTAGTTATGAACTGTTATGTTTCTCAACTTAGAAGTTAATATCAGTATAGTCAAATTTAGGGCAATCATTACTATCACTACCCTAGCTTTAAGAAGAAAAGGGGAAGTTATATAATTGGTCAGAAATTATATTTTTTGAATATTTCGGGGAATTTCACGTTTTCCGACCCTCTCATTCCAAATTCCACAACCACAAATATTCCCCAAGAATATCATACTCGTAAAGGGTACCAGTTTCGGCTTACGCCATCGTCAGCACAAAGTTCAAAATATTTAATTATGCAAAATAAGTAAGCCGAGATCGGTACACTTTATATACATAAATAAAGAGCTCTGGTAGCTCAGTGGTATGCTTGCTTGCTTACTGAGCTCAAGGTCGCGGGTTCGAAACTCGGCCGTGGCCTTTTGTTTATTTTATCTGGGAGGTAAAATAAACATAAGCATGCCGTTCTTCGCGATGGTCCCGAGCCTGTACAATGTTAGTTCCTCGTTAAAGACTCGTTCACCCTACCCTAGGACTCCCATAGTATAGTCGGGCTCATGTCCACCAGAGTGACGAAAGAGCGCTCTGGTAGTCGGCGATATGGCTATAATAACTAACTGTATATAGAATATATACAACAAGCAAGT
Organism: Aradus depressus; assembly: GCA_963662175.1. Taxonomy (NCBI): domain Eukaryota; kingdom Metazoa; phylum Arthropoda; class Insecta; order Hemiptera; family Aradidae; genus Aradus; species Aradus depressus. The sequence goes on from OY759215.1 coordinate 43,362,550, forward strand.
GTGCTAAGAGAAAAAAAAAATTGCAATGTCAAAATATTAAGAAAGGAGAAATCACCCAGTGGTGACATTCTCTAGGCACTGAGTATAAAAGTTAAACATTTTATTGATTTTTAGGCTGAAAGGTCAATTAGTTTCGAAGGGAGAGCAAAAACTTACTTGATTAATTATTGCTGGGGAAGACTTTTTTTAAACACGTATATATGGCATGGACCACATTGAATGACTTTAGATGAAACTTTTCTACAAATAACTGAAGCGACCCTTCACTGTGTGTTCAGAGATTACACTTTTGTTTTTTTTTCTCTGAAAAAGAAAGCCCATTAAGGCCTTTCATGTTGACTTGCTGAAGCCTCAATCCGGCTTCAATGAACTTAAATGTTATCCTTTAAAGAAAGCTTAACTAGACTTGCTAATGAACTTGCAATTGTCAACTAAGTGAAGCTTTCCTGAAAGCAGGCCGAGAAGACCCACTGATTCAAACCGACAAAAGCATGATTAAGTGAAAAGTGGAATATAAGTATTTAAGTACAAGTACTTCCTACTTCATACTTGATACTTAACATCAGTATATATTAATCTGACAATGGCTGATGTAGTGTCATACATTCATTATTATCGTAATCGTTATCGTGTTCACAGACAGCACATTTAATTTTTGAAATTCAGGAGATTGGTAAACATGAATTTCCGTTGAAAACTCTTCATCAAATTTCTGAACGATTGCATAACTTCCCCTATACCTAGTATATCTGGAGAACTGAAAATTAATGTTCGGGAACCTTAATATAAAATATTCATAAGAGTTTCTTATTTATTTTCATTTTTATCGTTATAAAAATACTACGGTATTGTTTTTCATATGACAGACTTCAACTCACACTAGAGGGCGCCGGTAGCTCAGTGGTATGCGTGCTTGACTTCTGAGCTCAAGGTTGTGGGTTCGTAGCCCGACCGAGGCCCTTAGTTTATTTTATCTGGGAGGTAAAATAAACTTAAGCACGCCGTCCTTCGGATGGGACGTTAAGCGATGGTCCCGAGCCTGTACGATGTCAGGTACTCGTTAAAGACCCCTACCCTAGATGAATAAATATTTAGGGTAGACAAAATTTAGGACTCCCACAGTAGAGTCGGGCTCATGTCCACCAGAGTGACGAAAGAGCGCTCTGGTAGTAGGCGATATGACCTCGTAGTTAAAGCCCGGGCATGAGTCATAAAACCTAACCTAACTCACACTATTTTTCAATTTCAATTAACTTCATGTTCCACCTCAAAAGCCAATTGACTGTTTGAGCTAAAACTTAATATTTTACTTACATAGTGGCTTCTGAATCCTCATACTAAATTTTGTGTCGATAAATTCATTACATCGGCAAAGAAGTAGTATACAGTAGAACCTCGATTAACTGTGTCTCGATTATCCGTGTTCGCGATTAACCGTGGTGTGTAAGCAGTAAGTATAAGTTACTAGAAACTTGCAAGGCTGATTCAGAGGACGATGAGAGTGACAATGATGACAGTTTTGGCGCTAAAGAAGAAAACATTCAGACAAGTCAAGCAATGAAAGCAGTTGATGTCCTCCTCAACTTCCGCGAACAGACTTCCATGACATTCATGAATATGAGAAAAATTAGAACTGAAATAAGGAAAATCATTTCAAACCGCAAAAAACAAATAAGGATTACTTCATATTTCAAGCTTTGATAACGTTATAACATGACAATGTATACACGTTAAATAAAAGGTGTCCCGATTAACCGTAGTTTTCATTTATCCGTGCGACCTCTTCCCCCACCCCCCCTCCTCCCCCATTACCCCGGATAATCGATGTTCTACTGTATTGTGTAAATACAGTTTTACACAGTTAATTTAGATCGTAGTATGTCTGTTTACCTGCCGTCAGTATATAATGATTGATATAGCTGAAAGTGCCATCTCTAATCGGATAATCCTGCCAATTTATCTTTACGATAAATCACAGAAACATAACAATCATCCTTTTCCGCTTTTCCTTAATCGTTTATTTTTATGAAGACGATATCTATATTTCAGTAAAATAAATGTAGCTAATCCAGCTATAAATCTACGGGTCAAAATCCAGCTAGGAAAGTGTCCACACCCTTTTAGCAAAATCTTTTTATAGAAATTACTTTAATTTTTTTGTTGGGTTGAGTAAAAAGACTTTGAGAGTATAAATGTTGTCGGTGAATCACCGGCAGTGTACTTCCCCAGCGCGAATAAATTAACGACATCTTAAACCAATCTATCGATTTGGTTGACAATCGATAGGTGACTTACTCAATGACTTTTGAAACCTCATACAAATAACATTGAACAGCCATTTTTTTGGCTGATAAACATGAACATTAATAGGTATTATTGAAAACTAATTTATTCTCGTGCCGATACATTCATTACATGGCAAATTATTTGGCCGATTTTATATGTAAATCCAATGTCCTAAGAGGATGACGGAGGAATCAGGAAGAACAGAGGTGGCTTAACTCTAAAATCCCAATAACTATCGATATAATGAATATATCGACATGAAATTTTATTTTTAAATTCAAATCCCTACAAAATGACACCTATTAATTTTACGCGAAATCGGTCCAACGGTAAGGGGACCCAGACAACACGGAATCGACTTGAATACCCTAATAACTGCTCTTACAATGAATGTATCGACAAGAAATGTTATGTTTAAATTCAAACCCCTATAAAATGACACCTATTAATTTTACACGAAATCGGTCCAAGGGAAGGGGGACCAAAGAAGACGAACTCGTCTTAAATACCGTAACAGCAGCCCTTATAATGAATGTATCGACACAAAATGAAGTGCGAGGGTTCAGAAGCCACTATATAGGGTGGCCCAGATAAGCGGGCCACAAGTGGAATAACTCCTAAACGGTTAGAGATACCAAAATTGTGCATAGGACTAAAGTTGTAGCACTTGCCAAGAGCTATAGTATGGTGTCCTCAAAAAGACATACCTAAATGACTTTTTTAATGGCTCAAACAGCCCTTCGAAGGGCGGGGTTCCCTTTTGACCCTTAAGTTTCATCACATTTTATTAAAGTACTAAAGAAACAAGGAAGAACTGTGCAAACAGATTATTGATACGTCAAGTAGTTCTCGGAAAAAAAACGTTTAAAGTTGCACGTTTTTCTTATTCTGAAGTTAGTTGGAATTTAATAACTTCAGAATAAGAAAAATGTGCAACTTTAAACCTTTTTTTTCCAAGAACTACCTACTTGACGTATCAAAAATCTGATTGCACAGTTCTTCCTTGTTTCTTTAGTACTTTAATAAAATATAATAAAACTTAAGGGTCAAAAGGGAACCCCGCCCTTCGAAGGGCTGTTTGAGCCATTAAAAAAGTCATTTAGGTATGTCTTTTTGAGGACGCCATACTATAGCTCTCGACGAGTGCTACAACTTTAGTCCTATGCACAATTTTGATATCTCTAACCGTTTAGGAGTTATTTTACTTGTGGCCCGCTTATCTGGGCCACCCTGTATATATATACATATATACAGACATTTTTTTCTCATATTTGCAATCTAGAGGTCGGGAAAAATAAAATTCCATTGAAAACTCTTCATCAAATTTTTGACCGAATACATACCTTTCCCTATACTTTGTATAACTGAGAAAGTAAAATGACCTTATTTGACCCGATTCCTCCTGATATATTGAAGTATATTTATGTTATATAGTAGACGCAGCCATAAATTGATGAGGCAAAAATAATTAATTGGGTGGACAGAAAATATTGGGTAGAATAAATATTCCTCTAAAATAAATACTGGCCTTTAAAAAAATGTCTTCACATTGAATGCTGCTAAGTGACGCTATCTGAATGTAGCTTTTTTTCTTTAAATTTACAAACAGATATTTAGACATGTATAAAAAATATATACAAGTAAATGTGCAAAGAGAGAGATAATGACAATGTCAGAAAGGAAAGCCACATTGTCAAGAAAGGAGAAACTATCCATTGGTGACACTCCCCAGTCACTAAGTTACTATCATTTGTAACTAATCACTATCACTACTGCTCCTAAGGATTGACGCTCAAGCCGTCGTTGAGGAAGTGTGACAGGATAGAGGGCACGGACTAGAGGATTAGTGTGGGAACTCAGAGAGGGAAATAATTGTTTATACTTGTATTTAGCTAGTTCGGTGACATAAGAATGCTAAGGTCAGTGGGTATTGAGGGTATTGTTCGAAACATAGTAAGGAGCATTGGCTATTGATTGAAGAGATTGGATGTGCTGCAGATTAGAAACCTTGACAGTCCACTTAGGTTTGAGTACTGCGTTGTATATTAGTTGTTTTGTTTTCAAAGTTAATTTGAATGTTTTGTGTAATATTTTAGTAACAGTTTATATCGTCTGTCATGTTAGTGACACGTCAAGTAGAAGGCCGAAGTAGCAGACTTCGTTTTTTTTTTAAATATGGGATTGTTGTTAAGGTACACTGGAGGGCAGGTATATTTTCGACGAAGGGAGAAGACGATGTAAACTGACTTCTTGTTGTTCACCTTCACTCTCCACTTTGTGTACCCCCTCGCCTGTCCTCGGACCGTTTCATACTCTCAGGCTGGACTCACATTGCCTCCTGACCTATAATGAGAAATAGATCCACTGGCAATACGTCTTTGATCCTACCTACTATGTTCTTTAATTTCCCGAGGGGTAAATAAAGTTCCGCTGAAGGGATCATCAGGATCGTCGAAGGGGGTTTTTTTAGTGGGTATGTGGCCATACTATCCAGAGCTATCTTCCCTGGGTGTTAGTAAAAGGCATTCCCCCCTCCAAAAAAATAGGGTGAATAAAGATTGGTTAAATTACCTATTCACTGCTGGATCTATTTCCTTAAAATCTTTCTATGTAAAAAAAAAACTTTATTGCCCATACCCACTAGGGACTATAAAAAGAAATTGATCTGTCTTGAGGATTTGACCTGACCTATTTACAGCTACCTAGTACCTTTAGATCCCCGAACCATCGCAAGACGAAGTGCTCAAAGGATCCCATTCGTACACTCTTCCTTCTTTCGATTTGGTCGTCACTTGTCCAAAACATCCTCTCGGTCTATACTCCGCGGATAGGGTTCCCTTCGCGTCTTCCCGGATCAAATTGGCGTCCCTCTGCTTCTTTATATTTTGACAAAGGTCTTCTATTTCTTGGGGCTTCCTCAGGCACTCGCGGTCGAAAGTCCTCTTTGCTCACCCTGCTCGTGCGACTACCCAACAGGCTTTTAAGGTTCCTAGCGTTGCTGTACTTTTTCCGAGATTTGTGTTCCACCTCATATTCAAACTAAGCCGATCTTAGCACCTATTGTCCCTGCAGTACTGGTACAGCCCCTTAAATGGACTTTTTGCAGTAGGACGACCCCTCTTCCTAACCACACTTCCAAAATCTTGCGCTCATCCAGCCTCCCTCTCAATGTCGTGTAGTACTCTGTTTCTTCATTTCTTCGGCTCCTAGTGCTCTCGCATGTAGACCAAAACATGTCTACGCACAGAATTCGTAAGCATGGAACTTTCTGAGTGACTGTATTCGGGTGCTAGTTCATGAAGACGCTAGCTTCACATACAATAATGACAATTATGGTTATTTTAATATTTCTGAAACACTAATTATGTACTCACAGATTTGTGGCTATCTTGAAACTGGATTTAGCCGCATCTATAATAAGGTACATAATAAAGGGGGAAACAATGATATGGAATTAATATAGTGCCTGGCCAGGTTTATAATTAATAGAACAGGGCTTGACTGCTCGTTTGTCTATAAGCAAACATAAACTGAGAAAACGTAATTAACACATTATGAACTGTTTCCCACTATGGAAACTACATAAGAAGCGAAGTACCAGATGTACTTTCACACACTGAGTAGCCAAATCACACTGCTCTACACGAGATGATTTGTAGAATCGTCTTTCTCACACAAGAGCTAATTCGGCACTGGGGAGAGTCATACAAGAGCTGAGCCTAACCACACGAGTTAACTTTGGAAGCCGAACTGAACACGAGAAAAACCAGGCTCAACCACACAAGTTTATGCCGGGGCCCAAACTGTACACACAAGCTGACTGCTGCGGTCGAACTAGTGCCCTCGCATCTACTGCAAAGCTTCCCCCCTCTCCTGGCCTGAATGTTTCTTAGAAGCCCGCTTATTCACATCCTCAGAGTTTCTTCCGCCCCTAGCGTCCTCGCGACATATTTTCGCTGTTTTTTTCTCCCTCTCACGCGCTATGGCAGAAACTCCGTTTCCCGTTTACACATTTTTCCCGCTCAAACGGGGCATAGGTAAAACTGTAATTATGTACATGCGTTGTATCTACGAGACTGAAACTGGAACTTGGAAAGGTAAATGGAGGGTTAAAGGTCCAACTATTGTAGAGTCCGAATGGCAACCGAATTAAAACCGCGCGAGGGCTGTCAGACCCACGCGACCTATGGAGAGTTAAATACGACTCTATTTCTGAATACCACTTAACATTTAACATTTGAAGTGTTTACTGCCTCTGTCCGGCCTTTCACTTGCTTATCATTCCCCAGAGGATTTTCATTTCAATTTATGATTCTATATTTTCATATGTGATAGTAATAAGTTATAATAGGACGAGATTGCTCATAGATATAAAATAAGTCTCCTTCCCATATTTGATTTTCGATCAGAACCGGTTTTCAAACCAACTGTGCCACTGATGATGACGCACTTGCGTTAAACTTACATTTTGTTATGTGTCGTTTCCTTGTGATTCCCTCTATGGAATTATTGGCACTTCAAATTTAATTAGATTTTGTTTACCTATTTGTTTAGTTTGTTTATCTAACGATACTATGTACATTTGATAAGATATCAACTAAAGTTAAATAAGGTTTTCTATTATTGTAAATGTTATTTATGATTACTGTCTGTGTTGTAAAATATAATTCATTATTTGTCAATTGAATATGTCCTACAATAACTCCCGAAAATAATTGCTTCCCATGTTGTCAAGAGTAAAATAGGCTGGTTTCAAGATATGAAGACGTTGCTTGGAGAAGGTGGAATGAGTGCAGAGCTCGATTTGGGCAATTTAAATGAATGGGGCGGGATACTTGATCAAATTCAAGAGAGTGTTAGTGCACAATTTGAGAGGAAGTATCGTAGAAGTGTTGAGGAATGTGAACGATATCCTGTTTACAAGGAGTTACTAGAGGAGAATCACTAACTCAGCAGTATTATCTCTCAGGAGTTACAAATATGGATAATCAGAGCGCATGCAGGGGTAATAAACCTTAAAAAGGAGCCATTCTGTGATGATAATGAATATTGTCATATGTGTGGTCTGCAAGTAATGGACAGTACATACCATTTTATCGCTATTTGCCCAAGGCTCAGTAATATTAGATTGAAATTGTTTACAAGACAACAACTAACCGGGGATGAAATGATGAGGTACTTGAATGGAAAATGTTGGACCTCTCTTGCTAATTATTGTAGACGAGCCAAAAATATCATAGTTTAACCAGAATACAATTTAAATCATTATTGTGGTCTATTGCTATTCTATTTTTCCTAATATTATATATAATATTACTTATTACTGATTAATCCTATTATTATTTACCATTTATTAACCTTTTTAAGTCGTATTAATTTTTATTATCATTTTATAACATTTATTATAACTAGGCTCAAATCTTATAATTCACAATTAATATCTGTAATTAATATTATTATACCGAACCAGAAGATTATGATTATCTTGATTAGGTTAGGTTAGGTTTTATGACTCATGCCCGGGCTTTAACTACGAGGTCATATCGCCTACTACCAGAGCGCTCTTTCGTCACTCTGGTGGACATGAGCCCGACTCTACTGTGGGAGTCCTAAATTTTGCCTACCCTAAATTTTTATTAATCTAGGGTAGGGGTCTTTAACGAGTACCTGACATCGTACAGGCTCGGGACCATCGCTTAACGTCCCATCCGAAGGACGGCGTGCTTAAGTTTATTTTACCTCCCAGATAAAATAAACTAAGGGCCTCGGTCGGGCTACGAACCCACGACCTTGAGCTCAGAAGTCAAGCACGCTTACCACTGAGCTACCGGCGCCCTCATTATCTTGATTTGAATTCTAGAGGTCAAAGATATAGGTATATTTATATTGATAACATCCTTTCTTCTTAGTAAATACAGTTTATTATGAACTTAGGCGAAGGTATAATTTGACTTTTAAAGAAGTTGTAATTGTATTTTGTTGTTCTATACTTGAACGCTAAGTGATAGGTGTACTTAATTTCTTCTTTATTTGTAAATTATGATGACTACACTCTGACGGTCATCTGACCAAGAGGTCGTCTTGAGTATAAGATTTTTGATTTTCGAATTACATATTTGTATATTGTATTTTATTTATAAATCAATAAAGACTTAATAATTATAATAATAATGATAATTGTCAATTGAATTTATTGCTATTTCAAATAACCCATTCTCAATTGGAGTATCGGGCATATTCCTCGTTTCAAAAACACTGGCTTCTTACGTCAGTATAGAGATGTTGGCATTTCATATTACTTTGCTTGTTAGTTTCAGCAATTAGTTATTAATATTATAAGTAATTTTCACTTACATTGTTACTTTCTATACCTGTAGTATAAGAAAGTATTGAAATCCATCCGTCTTTCTACTTTTTTGAATCTGGTCTACCAACGAGGCTGAACCTGCCTCATGCATGGCCCCCACAAGGGTGGGGCTGGTGCAACTTTGGTTGCAGGGCCCGGGCCCAAGGGGGTCCGGGTCCAGTCCTTTTTATTTTTTTATTTTAGTAGATTTTGCAAGGGATCATAGCTTAAAAAGGCAAAATATATAATTATAAGAAAATTTAGTATAATAGATACATATTCTAGTTGTGCGAGTTATTAAGTTATTATTTAATTAGTTGCGTGCATGGATAGTTACTCTTGTTTGCAAATTACTGACAGGTATAGACGGGCCCCACGCACTCCCTCAACCCTCCCCCACTCCTATTTCCCAGCCTATTGTCCAGCTGTTTCCTGTCCAGCTGGCAATATTGGCAATTGAAAATTAATTGGCCAAAACTATTGACTCTTCAGATGTTATTGATAAATTTAGTCAAAAGAAAGCTAGGAAAGCTATGATAATTTAGGGCAGTTAGGCTATAAGTAAGCTTTTGTTGTAGCCAGTGTATTAAACACACACAAACATCGAAATTTTTAGAGCTCTTAATGTTATTTTTTTTTAGATCGTAATACTAGTTTTTGTCAATTTTTATTTTAATGTTAGTGAGTCAAAAAATCTAAAAATTTAAACGTTAATTTCAGTAAAATGAAAGTAAATGATATAATCACGGTAGCAATTGATGTGTGAAATAATTTAATCAATAAAGTTTGGTTTTAAAATCTAACTGTTACTGTAACATTAATTATACCTTACAATCTATTTTTAGTTTAAATAAAATTGTAAAAGGGTTAAAAAATAACCATGTAATTATAATATAGCACATGACTATGAGATGGGGGGCCCGACCCTGATCCTGGTTACAGGGCCCGCAATCGAATGTGGGGACCATGGCCTCATGTCTTGTGTTTTGGAGATGTTGGAAGAATTCAGAGTCGCCCTCAAATGTTCCCTTACTCTTGTCCTCAACTTCTGGCCTGTCTGCCCAAGATAAAAATAATTACAATCTTCACCATTAATCCTATACACGTCGGATTAAAAGGGAAGTCCTACCTTTGAACCCCAAATTCACATTATCTCTATTTATTATCCCAGATAATTTCTATGAGATTCTGGGGAGGTAAGAAGAACACATCAGCCACCCATTAATAAAATCTGTGCGAAGTCAGACTATATTTTATTTTACAACCTGTAAAAATATTCAATGTAAATTAATATATATATTTTTTTTTATGTTTAGGACTTTTTTAAAATTAAATCTGAGGGAAACTAGAAAGGTTTGGTTTTACTGAAAAGGGATTTTAATGGCCTGGCAACACTGGTAGTGTTACAGCTTGACTTGCGTTTTTAGTTATATGTTTTTACATTCTTTATCTATGATTTGTTTTTCAAATTTCGTTCATTTACAAATGTAAATGTAACAAAAGTAATTATTCACTGTTACAACAATACATAGTTACTGTTATATAAATGAGGGAGTATTAAAAAAATAATAATTTAAAAATATATGTGCAATTTATGTAGATACATGGAAAAGATAATATTTTTTGTTTTTACCGCGGTCTGTAAACTATTACCGATTTTTCAAGGTTCTGATTTAATGAGAAGATGAATGATGTTATGACAAGTGATTATTTCACAGGTTGTAAAATAAAGAAATAGTATAACATCTCACAGATGTTATTATTTTTGCTAGCCTGCTTTCGAGGTTGCCTTCATCATTCAGTCTGTCCACAAAAGCCCATCACTTAGTTAAAACAAACAAAAAAAATTATTCTAAGGACTGAAATAACTACGTAACAATATTGACAATATTGTGTCTATGGAAAAATTAACTCCTGATAGAATAAATCTTTCGGAACGAAATTTTACTTCTATAACCAGAACCCTTTACAGACAACACCTATTGATTTTTACCAAAGTCGGCCGAAGGGATAAACCAGAGAAGGGGATTCGATCAAAAACCCTCATAATAATAATAATAATAATTTATTTCCGTTAAACCAATACATGGTAATAGGATACGTCAAATGAATTTATACATTAAGATAGCTTATATATTAGATATATAACTACTTGAGTCTAACACATCTATGATTAGTAGTAACATAAAAACCATTAAAAAAGTAAAATGAAATTAATAAAAACTGTACAAATAAATACTTAAAAATATAAGAGTATATATAAAATAATAATAATAATACAAGATACGTTCATAAAAAGTAGACACATTTTTCAATTTAATACAAATTAAGATAACTATTTTTCAAAAAAAACTCTTCGGATGTGTCTTTATCCCCCAACGATGTTACGGGACGTTCTTACTCTCCCATCATCAGGTCCCAATGTGGCGAGATATAGAAAAGAAAGAAAACAATGTAACTATAACAATACATGAAAAATAATATATATATATATTAGTCAACTATAAATGAATGTATGAAAATGTCTAAATAAAAAAATATATATAAATGAATAAATAAAACAATAACGTACATTGGACTGACTTTTAAGGTGTGGAGGAACTCTGCCCAAAATATAAAAATGAAAGCTTTGTATCAAATAATGATTTTGGATATGAAAAACGATTCTTTATTGTGATTATATTATTCTTTTTGAACAGTGAGAATAAAATTCCGTTTCCATGTAAAGGGTTTCCTCTAACATGAACATTTTTAGTTGAAATTTAAATTTTTTTGTTGTATCTATTGACTTCAAGAAGTGGGGGAGGGCATTAAATAAATTAATTCCTTTATGAGTTATACTTTTTTCAAAAAGAGAAGAGCAATGTTTAGTTATTCGAAAGTCTTCTTTCTTCCTGGTATCGTAATCGTGCCTAGTATTGTTGCGAGGGAAAATATTTAAATTTTTGTTTCAAATATAAACAGCGATGGCAAAGGCAGGATTTTAAGTTGCTTAAATATTTCTCTGCAGCTTGTTCTTTGAGTAATATTGTTTATAATTCTTAATGCTTTTTTCTGAAGTCTGAAAATAATACTCGAGCTACATGATCCCCAATGTATTAAACCGTAACTGATTATGGAATGGATAATAACTGCCAATGTAATAAATTTATCGACACAAAGTTTATTATGGGGATTCAGAAGCTAATATGCAAGTCAAATAGTGAGTTTTAGTGCAACCTGTCGCGGTGGCATAGAACCACTGTTACATGTATTGTCTGGTGTTTCAGTTGTTCTGGGTACTGTTCTGGTCGACAGTGCTAGGGCTGATGGTTCAGCGACTGTCTGCCAGGGTGGGCACGGTGACTGGTCAGCACATGGCGGAAGTGGCCTATACTGAGTACCGCACTGTCCCTCGCATCTTGGTCTGGCTCATGATGGAGGTGGCCATTATAGGATCCGACATGCAGGAGGTCGTCGGCACTGCTATCTCTCTCTACCTGCTCTCTGACGGATGGTAAGTTTACCACATTATTAAAGTTTAGAAGAACGCGTCGGCGAATCACCGGTAGAGTTAGAGTAAAATTAAGTAAGTTACTTAGTTATTGTGACTTATGCCCAGGATCTAACTTCGAGGTCATATCGCTTACTACCAGAGCGCTCTTTCGCCACACACTTCACTAGATTGTGATAATAAAAAAAAATTAAAAATTATTAATAGAAATAAACAAAATTTGTTTAATTAAAATTTAATTAAACAATCATTTAATGATAAAATTATCACATTTCCTTTATAAATTTTGTATGGTCTTATATTTATTTATAACTATTGTATAAGAATAAACGTTATAATAGGGATTGTGTTCATACTGAAATTATAATTTATTATTGTTGGAATAACGATTGTTTTTGATATATGCTCACTATTTCTACCAAACTATGTTATCTTATTTTTTTTTTCTAAACGGACTGGTTCTTCTTCCGGGAAGCCACAGAAATATATATTTTTTACATGAATATTAATCGAAGTTAAAAAACAGACGATTTAAAATGCTTTATTCTCTTCTGCATAGACATTCAAAATAACCCTTAACACAAAAGCGTAACTGCTACACATTTCTACTAAAACCACTCTGGATGGCTCACATATCTACGGTTCGGTTAAAATATCTAACCTGAAACATATCCAGGTTTTCCAGTCAAAGACACTCGCGACTCATTACACAATGCCCACCATATGTAAGTAACAGAACACTCCACAATGACTTCATGATGAACACAGTACACGACCCAATTCAGGACCTTTACAGACGTTTCCATAGCCATTTGCATACACACCCAAATCCATATATCCACTCACTTTCTTCACCACACTTGCCACTCAATCCTCCCAGGAGATTGGAGAGGAGCTGGAACCGTGACTTACTAATATATTCATAATATTCGATAATATTCATTGTTTTTTATTTCGACCTGAGGAGCTACCGCTGGGTAGCCTTCCTCTCTCACGCCAATCAAGACATCAACTATCAACCAAGGTAGCTGGTTCTTGTGTAATGGCAACAGTTGCGACCAACATTATTAAGACAAAAAAATATACATAAGTACAATATGCAAATATAATATAATAATTATCAGTTATGATGAAGTTGATGTGCTAAGTTCACAGAGGTCTGAAATTCATTGGCTGATACCCAATCGATTTTCTCAGCAAATTAATTTCACGGATGTTATGCATACTGCTCTCAGATTCAACATCAGTGTCCAATAACCTCTGTTTACCGTCTAAGTCTACATTGTCTGTAAACACTATCTAGGTGTACTCATAATCACATCAATTAGTTAGAATAATTGAAAATTTTAATTGATAACTTCCAAATATGTTTCTACAAAATGGCCTATGTATATACGAGGGGTGATCAAAATATTCCAGTACCGATTTTCTAATAATGTATTTAAAAAAATTTTGAAAAGTTATTGGACATTGTCCCCTTAAAAGTACTCCCCTATACATTTTTCCCACCGACGTTTCCACTGCTGGAAGGACCCTGAGAACTTATCTTCTAAAATTATGGTCAGCTCCTCCAGCGTTTTTTCTTTAATTTCAGTTGAGTGAAATCTCTGCCCTTTTAAGGGTCTCTTGAGTTTCGGAAACAGGAAAAAGTTCGCGGGGGTCAGGTCTGGTGACTACGTGGGCTACTCGAGTAGTTTGTTACAATTAATTTATGATATTAATGTATTGTAGTGGGCATAAGAAACAAATAAATCAAATCGAATAAAATAAAATTACATTACTAAAAACATATTGGAAATAATAAAAAGCCTTATAAAATAAACATACACTTTATTCTTACTAAGGAAATAAAACTACTGGAGGAGACTCTTATCCCAAAATATTTCACTTCTTTAAAATAGTTTTTGCAAGTAGCTGAGATCGAATCGTTCTTAGTGAAATAAATCCACACTTCCGCAGTAGGACGAGGCATTATAATTTGTAATTGACAAAATGAAATGTAAAAATAAAATAAAATGCTGAAATCGTAATCACGTTCACAGTTCTCTTCAAAAACAAACAAATTTATACCTTCATAAACAATTAACCATTTAATGTAAATGCGGTAAGAAATAAGGACACATGACGCAGACTGCGTAATCACATCACGTGTGAGGTTATCACCATCGATATATATCATTTGTCCGTGGACCATAATTTGAGTTCAGTATTTTATTGCAACAACAAATAAAAGAAAATTGTAAGAAATTAAACGGTGAACGATTTTGATTTTTTGGAAAAATTATATAATTTTTTTTTAATTGTTGAAATTTGAAACGAGTACTTTGAATCGATACAAGTAATATCTATTCGACACCTTAGTACTCGTATCGGCTAAAAGGATCGATACTTTACCCCTTATTTACTTGTAACGATAGATCACTATGTGTAAACAGTTAACGTGTGGACGTTGAGGTCGAAAGTTGTGTTTTATATTCATTGAAGGCAAACAACATTATTATTCCTGTTCCCTCCGACTCTAAATCAGTTTGCCAATTTTTAAAATTATAATATATTGCTACAAAATAACTTGGTGACATCGAAACGAAAGTACTCATATGGGTAAAGTATCGAAACTAAATTACCCAGTATTGGCACAGAAATAATGATACAAGTATCAGTAGTACCGAAAAATCCCTACTTTAGACATTTCACGGTTTAAACATTTGAATAAATGTTTATAGGACAATTAAATTTATGAAGTAAACAATTTATTTCATTTTTACAAAGTACGACCATTGTTATCGTCTGAAGAGGGAGAAACATCCTGAAGAGATAACAAGAAAGAAAATAAACGAAAAAGGGGGGAAAAAAGTGTGCTTACATTGGTTTATTTCCCTTTAGAACAGAAGAGATTTTATAAAGAAAATACCAAGTAGAATCACTTCACTTTTCATTAATGTTAGTTTTACAATTATATATATGTTTTATTTAAATTATTAGTTTTAATTAATTGTAAACCTGTTTGTTTTCAAGAAACTATTATATATATATATATATATATATATATATATATATATATATATATATATTTAGTATATTTATTTGTTGTATATAATTTTGAATAGATATAATTAATTTCTATTATTGTTAGATAAAATAAAAATATTAGTTATTTAGACATTTTATTCATTACTTTATTTAGTTATTTAAACATTTCATTCATTAGTTTATTTAGATATTTTGTTTTTAAGAATGATGGCCGACCAAGTTTGGAGACGCTATCTTGCAGTATATAAAAGTTGATGGACCAAGTTGGAGGAGTTTTAGTTGTATTGTTTTGTGTTTAGTGTTAGTACTATTGGAGGTTAACAGCAAAAACTAAGTTTTATGAAATTACAAGTTTTGTTTTATTTGATTTAATATATTTTTGGCACCTGAATAGATTTAGTAAATATATATGCAATTCTTAACACACAGTTTTTTTAGCAAATAACAATTATTAAATTACGAACTGCATGTAAAATAATTTTTTTTTTTTGTTGAGAATTAGTTGCAAGCAGCAAGATCAATGAGAAACACTCGTAGTGATGATCGTTAAAATGTAGTAAGCATTGAGGCCACATGTAGCTCAAGGTATGCGTGCTTGCTTATTGAGTTGAAGATCGAGCATTCGAAACCCGGCCGAGGCCCTTAGATTTTTTTTATCTGAAAGATGAAAAAACCTTGAGCACGCCGTCCTTCGGATGGAACGTTAAACGATGGTCCCGAACCTGTACTAAGTCAGGTACTCGTAAAAGACCCTTACCCTACCTGAATAAAACTTTAGGGCAGGCAAAATTTATAACTCCCATAGTAGAGTTGGGCCCATGTCCACCGGAGGGACAAAAAAGCTCTGGTAGTAGGCGATATGACGTCGAAGTTAAAAGCCCGGGCTTGAGTCACAATAACTAACTCTAGTAAGGTTTCGAAAGTTAAGAGTATAGACTAAAATGAAATTTGGGGGCCATGGTGGCAGTGCGGGCTAGAGCGTAAGGCTTTGGTCGCATAGTCTCACGGGTTCGAATCCCGTCCGGGAGTGAGTTTTATTTCACAGATAGAACTCCCTTCTGGGGATGTTGTAAATGACTAGATAAAACAGTGACATGGCTAATATGCACCGTACATAAGGCAAAAAAAAAATATATATATATTCATTCAATCAAAATTTAAAAAATATATATATATATATTCGTTCCTTTTTATTTGGACACAAAATGTCTATTACTGCGTTGCATTACAAATGAGCATTTTATTGTCATAAGATTTTTTTGATTATTTTCGCCTAAAACACACTTTGTCGAGATAACAGCAAAAAATAGCAGTTATTATTAACAATAACATCCTAACAATATAACATATCTTGTTTTTTTTTTTAAAGCTTGACTATAGTTAAACTTTTATTTTGTTGAAACTTGGAATATACTTTTGAGAATATTCCGAGTGATAGTTTATTCGTGCAATATAAATATTATAATTTTACATGGCTGATTACATAATTTGATTCTCGAAGGATGGCAACACTGTTGTATCTTTTGAATCCAAGAAATTGAATTGGTGAGGTTACATAGTGAGGCGCCATATTCTTGCAGAGGAATTGAAACGCACCAACTCTGTAAACGTAATATTTTTATTTTCTTATGAAAATCACTTTTGAATAGTTATTTAAGTAATTATTTTAAAACTAATCCATTTTGGATGTATATGTACATTTTAAAGAACTAAGATTATTGCATATTTATATCGTAATATTAATACATATGTATGTAGTTTTTATTAGGTAGTATTTTAAGATTAACTCACAGGACAACATTTATTAAGACATTAAAATTGAACAATACAACCGCCGTTCTTCAACTAGTAACGTAATAATATGTCCACTATTGTGTTATGTTCTTATTGTGTATGGAATGGCCAGTATATTAAATACTTACAATTGGATAACAGAACAGTCTGGTCCAACGTGGTCACTATAAACATGTAATAGTAAGTCGATATACTATAGATTACATTTCTCTAAGATAGAATCAATTGAGATTTGATATTGAAGAATATGGATGAGGTTTACTGTTATCCAAAGAACAAAAATTATATCAATGTGTACAGAAGAGTATAAAGTCGTCTGTGAATCACCGGCAATGTACTTCGGCAGAACAAATTAATAAATTAACTTTTCGCTCCGCCTCCAAAACTAGTCGACAATTGCGCTAATATTCGATAGTTGACTTACATAGGAGCTCCTAACTCACTCTGATATGAGATTTTATCGAAAGATTGTCACGTGTGATGAAAAGTTGGTTAACTGGCGAATATCCGTGGGCAATGGCTAGATCGCGTTAAACGGCTTTTCCGGTTGCTGCAAGGAAGTAGTTTGAAAAAAATCCATGCTTTGCGTTTTTTGGAACTACGAAAGAGTTCATCACGAGTTTGTTCCTGATGAATGATGTTCTATGAACTCTGAACTGCAAACAGTTAGAAAGAATGTACGCGAAATTGTCACAAAATTGCCACACACTTCCAAGAGCTTTTCTTCAGCCATCCCAAGGAATGTTACCAGCAAGGGATAGAGCAACTGGCTGAAAGATGGCTAATGACAGTGGATCACAATTTTGATTATTAATCTTATTTTAAATTAACGAAATAGAAATATTAATATTTTGTTGAAAAACGACAATTTTTTTTATACACCCTATTAGATAGTTATTCCACCCAAATCCTAGTTTATAGTTACCTATTTGTGCCAGTTACTGAATGTTGTTCTCTGTTTTCCAGGCTCCCACTCTACGCTGGAGTGTTGGTCACTGTCCTCGACACACTCACCTTTCTCTTCTTGGATAAGTATGGCCTTAGGAAACTGGAACTTTTCTTCGCCATTCTTATCTCCGTTATGGCAGTTACCTTTGGATATGAGGTAAATGTATAAGATGGAGTGCCGGAAGTACAGAGGTAATCTGAGTACCTATTGCGCTCAGGCCCAAGGGTTCGAATCCCGGCCTGTCGTGTATATTAGGAACTCAGTAGTTTCGAAAATTTTCTTTCTTTCTTCATGTCTGACTTGAGTGGATGAGTGGAGTGATGATGGGTAGAGTGTCAGCTAGTGAGCTGTGACACAAACACATAACACCTTCACCTCACACATCCGGACTAGATATACCGTTTAGTTTTTTGAATTGGGAAGTTGACAATTGAAGATGCTGTCTTTAAGTGATGGTTCGGGCATGTACGATGTCCGATAAACGCTAAAGACCTCTACACTAAAGCCCTGGCATGTATGACAAAACGTTCCTCTCCGAGGGTTCCACAACAAAGTGTTTTAAATGTCTTTGCTTAGGAACCCCTCTCCAAAACTGGATGTCTGCCTCGTCAGCCAGCTTTTTATTGCCTTTTGCGGTGCTCTTAGAGATCCCACAGAAGGATTCCGGTCCTATGGGTTAGGGAATACTAAATGAATTTCCAATGATTTCTGTATAATATGTGAAGATATAGCAACATAGACATGTTCTGCTGATTAAGTTTGTTATCTAATATCCAGTGAACGTCTCACTTTGTGACTTGTGGTATGTCTGGTTACAGTTCTTCAAAGAGGAGCCAAGTGCCTGGGAGATAGTCAAAGGAACAGCCATCCCGAACACCAAATGGAACAGTATTCTTGTGCTCCAATCTGTCGGTATCATTGGAGCCTGCATCATGCCTCACAATCTGTACCTCCACTCTGGACTTGTCAAGGTAAACTTATTTAAAAAAAAAAAAAAAAATGAAATATATATTTACAGCATTATTCCAATGTGAAGTTGAGGAAAGATGTCCTTCATTTGAGACCAGTTTCTAATTAAGTTGATAAAGATGGTAAAATATCACAAACACTTGCTTGGTCTTTAGGTCTCTCTATAGCCCAGTAAAATTAGGTGAAAAAAAGGCCAAGCTTCTAAATAAATACTGGTGAAGTAATTTTTTGCACATATCTTTATTTTGACGTAACAAACAACATGCAAAAAAATTCATTTCGAAATCTTGTTAATTGTGAATATCTAGTCTCGCTTTTTATTACGTACGTAAGTTTTGTCATGAAAACCATCACTTGAATAAATCTGGCAAAGAAGAAGTCTGTGCGGCATTAGCTTGCGAGGAACATATTGGGAGGCATCCAGAAGGACAGAGAAGAAGAGAGAGACCCCGCTTCCTTTGTCCGGATGAGGTGGTGGACATCAGGACAATGGGCCGATAGAGAGGGCAGACTGGGGGTAGAGAGGAATGGAATGGATCATTGGGAGACATTTTTTTCTCATTTTCCTAAATGTATCGTGATTATTTTTTCGTTTAATAATATCTTAATTATTATCATTTTTAGGAGTTACATTTATTTAATTTTTTTTTTTTTTTTAACTATACTTTGCTCGTTGTAACCTGAGGAAGGGGCAAAAGGGCTTGTAATCAGACTGAAATGTCGAAAAACCTCTTAAAGAATTATAAATATTAAATATTTATTATTATTATGAAATATAGTGAAAAATGTTATCTATTGTATTAATTTTAGTATTTTTATATTCATTCATTTATTCGTATTATTTTAATTTTATATTTGGCTTTTACGAATTATTCATCTGATATGTGTTTGTATTGCTAGATTTAATAACGATTGATGTATATAATCTATAGGCTATGTTGATGTGTAATATCCTGTTCAATGAAAATGCTCTGTTATTACCATGATCCTGAAAGCAAACAAACCTGAGCATGATCCTTCTTCTTTTGAACCTACCATTCTTCTCTCCTTTCTTTCTAAGATCTTCGAAAAAAACCTTTCTGCAATCTTCTCATTTCTATCTTTTCGCCTCATTTTCCCAATCATCGGTTTGTCTTTCGTTCTTGCTCACTCCACTGCCCATCAACTGCACAGAGTTGTTGAATATACAACGCAAAAATCCGATGCAGCTGGGGCATTCCTGATTGATATATCGCAGGTTTTTCACCGGATCTGGCATGCAGGACGTTTTTAGAAGTTTAAACCCGTTTTACCCCATATATATTTTCTCATTCATCAGTCATACTTAACAGATGGGTTTTGGGTTGAAATGAACGAATACTAACAAAAAATATATGTGATGTGGCCATTACACGACTTTCTTATACCAATCACTTTAGTACAGATCACCCTTTTCTCTCTCTCTCTCCCCCCCCCGCCCCCCCCCCCCACTCCCCCAAATTCACTTCATACTGGCATTATTGAGATATGAAAGGTTTGCCTCAGTGGTTTTCGTTGTTTCATTGTACAACGTTATTCTGAGAGTGACTTTCTTATACCCAGTAATGCTAGTATGAAATGAATTTGAGAGGGGGAAGGGAGTGATATGTGGTTGGTATAAGTAAGTCCTGTATTTGCCACACTACATATATTTACTTTTATTTTTTTTTTTGTTCTTTTTTAATAAAAATCGACTCATACATGATAAATTAAGTTTCTAATTAAAATCTGTTGAAAACTGGATCTCTGATTTTCGCACGATAACAATAATAATACCGTAGTTTTAAGGAAGTGAAAAAGAAAAAAATGTTTGTGTATGTGTTTATGATGCATTCCATTGATTCAAGGAAAATAAATATTATATATTGGCTTGAGAAACATAATTAAATATAAAGTTGTGGTTAATCTAATAATAACTTTGTTTTTTAGACAAGAGCTGTGGACAGAACCAAAAGTGCGAAGATCTCAGAGGCCAACTTCTATTTTTTCGTTGAGTCTGCGTTGGCTCTGGCTGTATCTTTTATGATCAATCTCTTCGTGATGTCCGTCTTTGCAGAGGGTCTAAACGGGAAAACTAACCAACAAGTGGTAAGTTTTAGATTACAAATTTTCATAAGAATCTGGGGCTTTTTAAAAGGTATTTTCAAGGAAATTGGATGTTCACGAGGTCTAAAAATTATTTAATAATAATTTTAAAGTTAGTAAACTGAGAGATAGATAGGGGACAAAGGCAGCCTCCTTGTGGGCGCTCCTGCTGCCGCAACCTCTGTCGTAAGTTGGTTAGTCTCCTTAGCAGGTGTGAAGAATAGAAAAAGGGGTACTCACTACTTGTGAAAAATAAAAAGGACTGTCTTTACTTTAATTTAAGGTATGGTGCTTCACTCACCAAACCGGGATCTTAACTTAATGGTACTTGTTAATTCTAGGGGGTTTCAATAATAACACCAATTAGGCTGTTGAATAACTTCTTAGAGAATGTATTTTAAATGTCAGAACTCATGAAAGATAATAAGATATGACAAGAACAGTTTAACACTTGGAAACATAAACAATAGGAATTCGACTTACGTCCAGAAGTAGAGAGAGAGCAGTCCACACGTCTGACCAGGTTCCAGAATCTGACCACAACGCATCTCCTCATCGGTATTTAACCTTTGAGGAGCGGAAGTGTTTACCTTGGTCAAGATCAAATATCCTGTTTACGGGTCAACACTCTTGATGTCACAATCGCGGTTCCTTGGCCGAGCCAATCTCAATAAACGAGGAACAAAGATTTGTTTTTCCTGAACTCTTTCGAGTTTTTGACCAAGTCCCCTTCACCGCCTTCTCACATACTTCCCCCTGCAATCCAGAAGTCACGCCCTCGTGACGAGACACAACCGGGAGGAGCTGCCAATCTGCAAAGCGCTGCATACAAAGTTGATGGGATGTTGTTATTTCTAGAAGTTCGTCTGTAGAGTTCTCGTAGTTTCTCCTCTCTCTTTCTCTGACTAAAGTAAACTCCTAAAGTCCTGATTCCAAGTGTTAAATTCATGTTTAGTACAGATAAATATATAAATATAAAGTACAACATATATCGACTACTTTCTGAGAAAAAGAAAATGTAAACTTCAATTTTCATTAACAAAACAAAATTATACTTAAAACTTATCAACAAAATCAAAAATAAATGAGTTAACATAACAAACAAACTTAATAATGTATATACTGTAAAAGATTTAGTGATATGCTAAAACAATGTTTATATGTATATTCTTTTTTTTTTTTTTTTCAAATGACGTAAATACCAATATATATGTATACAACTTAAAATAAATGAATATTACTAAACAAGTCTATTTGCAATAACATAAAAAAATCAAAATAGATTGGAAACACATTCCCTTTTTTTTTTCCAAACGACGTAACAACCAATATGTATGTATACAATTAAAATAAATAAATAAGTTTATAAAAAAAATCAAAAATAGATTGGAAACACATTCCTTTTTTTTTTTTTGAGATTCTCGCTAGGTACATCTAATTATACTCCTCTATGAGACCAAATAATAATAATAAAAAAAAAATTATTGAATACAACAGAAATGTTTTTATAAACACTTCGAAAAATTCACTTAACGAATCACAAAACAAATCAAAACAAAAACAAAATATATAGGAGAGAACAATGGACTCTTCTTCCAATATTTACTAATAACAATAAAAAAAATTGAACACAATCAATTATTTAATAAACTATTATTTTGTATTCCTATGCAGTCTGCATAATGTTGCTAACAAACAACTAAGACTCTAAATAAATTATTGACAGAAAGAAGAAAAAAAAAAACAATATCTATAATAAAGTTAACCTATTGACTAAACTCCGTTCCATGAGCTATGGGCTGTGTAATGTATTTATTCAACTAAAGTTACACAGAGGCCCTTCTAGGGGCTAACACCATTATTGTATTTTCTTTTTGTCTTGTAGATTTAAAATATCTGGCTACCAACATTTCAAAAAAAAATATAGAGAAGCAATAAAGACAATGTATGTTACCTGTATATAGCTCATGGAAGGAAGTGATCAAATTCTGGACCTGCCTTTATCGAGAAAGCGCTAGTCTTCACTCCCTCCACTCAGTTTATGTTTCCATTCAATCTGTTCCTGTATCTGTTTTCACACTTTTGTTATTGTAAACTGCATCCTATCTCAACAATATCCTTGACAAACCCAAAACACGGATGTGTCCAGTCAATGAACTCCAAAATTATTTCCAAATGTCTTATCCTTAACGTGGATTTCCCTATAATCTCCCTTAATTGAGCTTAAATATCGCAATTATCTCCCAAAAATCTCCCTAAATTGCGTCTTATTCTTTATCTCTTTTTTTTTTTCTCTTAATACAAGTATCTCTCTTAATTTGCGCTTAAATGTCGCATTTTTCTCCCATAAATCTCCCTAAACTGCGCCTACTTCTTTATCTCCTTTTTTTTTTTTTTTTTTTTTTTTTTAAATATATATGAGTATCTCCCTTAATTTGCGCTTAAATGTCGCATTTGTCTCCCATAAATCTCCCTAAATTGCGTCTTATTCTTTATCTCTTTTTTTTTGTTTTAATATAAGTATCTCCCTTAATTTGCGCTTAAATGTCGCATTTGTCTCCCATAAATCTCCCTAAATTGCGTCTTATTATTTATCTCTCTTTTTTTTTCTCTTAATACAAGTATCTCTCTTAATGTGCGCTTAAATGTCGCATTTGTCTCCCATAAATCTCCCTAAATTGCGTCTTATTCTTTATCTCTCTTTTTTTTTCTCTTAATACAAGTATCTCTCTTAATGTGCGCTTAAATGTCGCATTTGTCTCCCATAAATCTCCCTAAATTGCGTCTTATTCTTTATCTCTTTTTTTTTTGTTTTAATATAAGTATCTCCCTTAATTTGCGCTTAACTCTTTATCTCTCTTTTTTTTTCAAATAACTTCCTTTTATTTATTTAATTTTATTTTTTTTTAAAAAGGCTCCGTGAACAGGCGACCGCGTTTTCAAAATTAACCGGTGCTTTATCTAACACGAAACCTCAGCTTCTCTAATTACTCTCTTTTACTTTTTATATTTTCCACCGCGCGACGTTTTGCGCTAAATTCCTTGTTCTACCAATTACTTAACATTTGCGCATAGTATATATATCTCCCAAAAAAAATTCTCCCATAATTGCGCTTAAATATCTCTATCATCTCTCTCAAAAATCTCCTTAAATTGCGCACAATATTTATATTTATCATTAAAATCTCCCTTAATTTGCGCTCAATATATATATCCCATATTCACTTTTATTCTCTTTGACGCGTAATTATCTACCTCTTTTATTTTATTTTTTATTTTTTTTTTTTAAATATTTTCTTTCTATAGCACAATGTTTGAAATCTTTCCTTTTTCCCTTTTCAATCAAGAAGGTCATATCAGAGGACAAGGAGGAAGGGTTCTCCTTGGCGCTGTATGCCTCTTATCCTAATGTGTGCCCCTTCATGCACACACGGTAGTTCGAAAAAGAGAGAAAGGATAGATACATGGGCTACTTTACTTTAATTTAAACATTATCTGTGGTAGTATTTCTTCATCCTTTTTATATGAAAAACATCGTCCACTAACTTCCCAGCTTTATAAACCTGAATAACATAATTCAACTTGTTTAGGCGCTTCTGGACAACAAAAGGTCCCTTATATTTCGGCTGTAATTTTCTTGATTTACTCGGATCATAACAAAATTCTCTTAATAGAACTAGATCGCCCTCTTTAAATTCCACAAAGCTGTGCTTTTTATCGTAATTTTCTTTTTGAATTAGCTGAGGCTTTTTTAAAATTTCCGGGATTGTTTTTCTTATAACTTGCAACTCCTCTATAGTTTTAATTACGTCCGCCTCATAAGTGTGCGGAACTAGAACAACGTCCAAAGGAATCTTAGGCCTATAACCGTGCATCAAGAAAAACGGTTCGTAACCCGTACTTGCTTGTTTAGACGTATTATAAGAGAAGAGAACATGGTCCAAATGTGTGCTCCAATTATTTATATTTTTATTAACGTAATGTGACAACATTTGAATAAGTGTGTGATTGAATCGTTCTACAATGCCTTGAGCGCATGGGTTAAAAGCCGTACTTTTTTTGTGATAAATTCCCAAGGCTGCTTTAAATTGTAACAAGGACTTCTCCAAAAAATGTGTCCCTCTGTCTGATGAGACTATACTCGGGACCCCAAAACGATTTACCATATTCAATAAAAATTTTGCCGTAGATTTGGCATCTGCAGACCTAGTGGCTTTTGCCATGACAAATTTTGTTGTTGTGCAAGTTGCTACTATAATGTACTTGTTCCCATGAGAGCTTGTTAATGGCCCCAAGTAATCTATAACTACATGTGAAAAAGGGGTCGTGGATGGAATGATGGGGCTGAGATCCCCCTGGGGCAAACTTTTTGGAATTTTTTCTCTTTGACATGAGTCACACGATTGTATGTATGTCGTAATTTCGGATAGCATAGAGGGCCAAAAGTAATTAGTTAGTAATCTACCATAAGTTTTAGCGATACCTAGGTGTCCTAAATCGTCATGGCAAGAGTGCAACAATTCTCTTTTTAAAGAATCAGGCACTAAAATTAAATTTCTTCGTTCCTTAGGGGTGAATATTTGTAATAAATTATATCGTCGTCCGAATTTAATACATAATTTCGCGATTTACGACGTATTGATTTATCGCCGAATTCGTTGTCTGTCAAGGCCTGGTAAATTTGTGAACAAAATTTATCTAATTTTTGCAATTTTGCAATATTTATTATTTTTATTTCATTTACCGCTTTAAGTGCGGACCATCAATTACCGATTTAAAGTTCATAAATCCGTATGATGTCCCGAATGACTTTAAAAAAATCTCATGTACCTACTTAGTTCCGAGCATTACCCAAAATGAAAAGTATGAAACGATTATTAAAAAAAATTTTAAATGAATCCATTTTATCGAATACAATCTGTGTGATTAGTTAAATGGGGCAGGATACATCCGCCTTCGTTGCACATTCCCAGATGTCAGCATAGTTATTGTAACCCAGTTTGTCTCATTGACCGACTTGACTTCCCTTCTACACAGAAAATGTTTTCAAATAGGTATAATTTTTTTTTTTTCATCTCGAATATTTTTTGTTTTCATTGAGAAGCAGTTACCTAACCTTAACTGAATTATAAATATTGTCTATTAAGGTGTCTGAAGTGTCTATTAAGAACAAAATCCAACCAAAGAAAATAATTGACCCTTTTTTTTTTTTTTTAATTACAATATTCTAACGCGTAATCTAATTCTTGTAAAGAAGTTTTTATGTCTTCTAAATCTAATTGAGCTTTCAGTTGGACCACGTTCTCTACACAATAATCCCTTAATCTTTTCCTCAAAATATTTGCATTATCTTCCTCAGAAAAAACTATATTTAAAATCTTTTGCAATTCAAGTACCTGTCGCTTTTGTAATGAATAAATCCAACTTGAGTAAAATTGCGTTTTCCCCTCCTCAGAGGTTGATATGTTCTGAAGGAACGTTTCCCACAATGTCATCTATACCCGGAGAGATATGTGAGATAGCAGTCAATAAAAATAGAAATTTAATGGTGAAAAATATGAGTTCTGAATTTAATAGTTCTCAAGAAGTTAAAAAAACGGCGCCTCCACCACTTGTGAAGAATAGAAAAAGGGGTACTCACTACTTGTGAAAAATAAAAAGGACTGTCTTTACTTTAATTTAAGGTATGGTGCTTCACTCACCAAACCGGGATCTTAACTTAATGGTACTTGTTAATTCTAGGGGGTTTCAATAATAACACCAATTAGGCTGTTGAATAACTTCTTAGAGAATGTATTTTAAATGTCAGAACTCATGAAAGATAATAAGATATGACAAGAACAGTTTAACACTTGGAAACATAAACAATAGGAATTCGACTTACGTCCAGAAGTAGAGAGAGAGCAGTCCACACGTCTGACCAGGTTCCAGAATCTGACCACAACGCATCTCCTCATCGGTATTTAACCTTTGAGGAGCGGAAGTGTTTACCTTGGTCAAGATCAAATATCCTGTTTACGGGTCAACACTCTTGATGTCACAATCGCGGTTCCTTGGCCGAGCCAATCTCAATAAACGAGGAACAAAGATTTGTTTTTCCTGAACTCTTTCGAGTTTTTGACCAAGTCCCCTTCACCGCCTTCTCACACAGGAGTAACCGACTTATGTCTTTCACATAACGCTGCTACACTCTGGAATAGGGTTAAAAATGTATCATCAAGTTAATCAACATAATGAGCTTCCCTCTTTATGCCCTGAATTTTGAAAAAATAACATTGATCTTTTATGTACACATTTATTAATTATTACCGTATTAGCTTAATTCATAATGTTATGTGAACTCCAGTCTTATCGTGAAAAGCTGGCATTCGATGCAATCATTGATCAAAGCATTTGTTTCGGGATGTATCAAATGCATTTAATCCATCAAATGCTGCTCTTCCTAAACTGATGAATAGAGGCCAGATGCATATGGGTAACTGTTCGTTGCACACAGGCCCGTATTTAGAAATTTGCCGCCCCTAGGCACTTGCGGAAAGTGCCGCCCCATTCGGTACGCTATATCAACATTCGGAAAAACTGTGTGGAGCTCATTGCTTCTTAGTAATTTGAGCAGATTCATAGGAGAATTTTTTTCCATATTCTTTTTGACGCAATAACTTTTAAATAAAATTATTTCATTTGCGAACGATGCTTTGATATCTTGATCGTAGAAATTTATGAATTGAGCAGATTTTTCACGAATTTCTTTTTCATTCAAACAATAATGCTGGTACGCGTGCCAAAGAAATAGGCGAGAAATTCAATTACCACGAATATAACAAGTTTTAAAAGTTTCCGCCAAAATATGCCGCCCTTCAATTCTTGCCGCCCTAGGCAACTGCCTACTCTGCCTGCATGGTAAATCCGGGCCTGGTTGCACAAATATATCGATGAATAAAGCATTTTTTCAGTTTATTTGTACTTTAACTACAATATTAACTTATGGAACTAATGCAACTATTTGATGCCAAACATAATTAATTAAATGTATTTAAAAAAATTGAGACAATACATTTTTTTTTCTTTTTTTTTTTGGCCTATGTACGATGCATTTTAGCCATGTCATTGTGTTATCTAGGTATTTACTATATCCATGACCCCGGGAGGGAGTTCTATCTACGAAATTAAACTCACTCCCGGACGGGATTCGAACCCGCAAAACCATGGTGAGACCCATGCGACCAAAGCCCTACGCTCTAGCCCGCATGGGCACCATGGCAATCCATTATTTGTCGATTTATTGAGGTCCATCAATGTGTTGGGTAGGGTTCTGCTCTGAATGTAATATATTCTGTTGAATACTTTTACAATAAATACTTTTGAATTGTTATAAATTGTTTGCAATATGAGTCACTGCCCATTTCTTCTTACTTAAAATTTTCATAGTTGCTTGCGGAAACTTTCTTTGTGGAAATTGTATTTTGATCGTTAGAGGGGTATTGAGCGATATAATTGGAATTGAGATGTGGAATTTATGAAATTGAAAGGTGGATTTAAAAACTTCCTAAGTCGACTTCACTAGGTGAAATTGAGAGAAGGAATTAAAATCCTTACCACATTTAAACACGGGCTTAGGCGAATTCACTAGGTGGAATTAAAATCCTTATTCGATTTAAAAATGGGCTTAGGCAGAAATCTTTGAGGGATAGAGCAATTCCAACATAAATAAATAATTGTTTCTAACTTTTAAAGGCTTAGCAAAGAAATTATTTCCTAATTGGATTTGTGGAAATGTCAAATATTTTATCTTATTTAAATATTTTGATAATAATTATAATTATATTATATTATCTTATTTTTACAGTATGATGAGAGGTGGAATTCTTAGCCGAACTAAGGGCAATAGTTTTAAGCGGTAGACTTTAGTTTGTGCGTGGATTTGGCCCTAATGCTAAAAACAACATCTTATAGCTCCCTACACTTCCAGTTCCCTCAAGTAATTTAATTTGCATACCGCTTGAGGTAGCACTGTTTTCAGCTACACTTAAGACCAACAAATCTTCCGCCATTTCCCGGCTCGATGGAGCCCAGTCTCTCTCTCTCTCTCTCTCTTACCTTTTCGGGCGAAATGAAGATCAAGTTTAATGTCAGCATTTCTAACATTTCAGGGCCAATTTGTTATTATTACAATTAATAAAAGGTGGGAAGGAGAATGTGTGTGAATTCTTCTAAGCCAAATTCGTCTAAATAGTTTCATCAAAAGAATTTCAAGTGCCAGATGTTTTGTTTTATTTGATTTTAGCACAATTGAATGTATATTGTATAAAAATTGCCAATAAATGAGAAAAAAAAAGAATATATATTTTTTTTCTTTAACTTTAAGTAAATAGTTCATCATAAATGAATTTGTTCAATAACAATTTAACATTATATTGAAATTAAGACAGTTCGTCTAAAATGAGTGAGGCATATTAGCCAGCGGGGAGGTTGGCTCTGTAATCCCATCTACATTATTTTTAAACAATTTTTTATTCTGAATGGAAACCTGAGCTTTATTAATTTACTACATTTTTATTTATTTATTTATTTCATAAATCGATAGTCTACCCAAATAATATCGCTATATTATTTTCCCACTTTTATCCGACTATAATAACCGAATGCGGCGCAACGCTGCCAGTTTTTATTTTCATACCCGACCCCAAATAACTTTTCAACTTTGTAGAAAAATCATTTATGAAAAAGAAAGAGCTCTGGTAACCGTCGTTTTGAAAAAAAATAAATATATATATATAGACAGGTCTACAGAGCCGACTTCCCCGCGGTGTCTCATATTTGTCTTTTTAGGAGAAAATATATATATTTTTAAATCGTCTTTATTTAAAAATATTATCAAATTGGTTGTTGAACAAGTTCATTTATGATTAAATACGTACCTAAAGGTAAAAAAAAAATAATATGAGTTTGTCTTTAGAAGAAGAATTACGAATTCTCGTTAGATGAATTCTGAACTCATTACCTGAAACCTGAATAAGTAAAATATCGTCAGCGAATCACCACCCATGTCCTTATAAGGGTCTAAAATTATTTCTGATTTTTGAATACTTAGCAGATACCTAATTGGATTTGTATACATTTCAAATATTTAATCTTATTTACATATGTTAATGAATAACATTATATTTTTTCCTTTTCACAGTATGATCAGTGCGCAGCAGCTCACAATCCATACACCAATGATTCATTCAAGGTATGAGAGACATTTTTACAGCATAAATACTGCGGACAGGTAGAATAAATGATATAATGTAATTTCATAGAAATTGTGATAATTACTAAAACAGAATAAATTCGTCAGAATAATTACATAATAAATTAAAATGAACTTGTCTTGAGAGCTTTCATCATCAATTCGTTATAATTAAATACAATTTTTCTTGATTTGTAAACTGTTAGTGAGAGATAAATACATTCTTGTTCTTTTTAACATCTACATTATCAAAAAAACTGTTCAATTGATACTGTAGTTCTGTAAGAGGTTATTCGTAACTTCTAATTTACATGTTTAATAAAACCTTTTCCAAAATAAATATTAACTCTTGGATTTGGCCTCTGATATGAAATGCCTTAACCCTGTTGTTTGCGACTAGCCGAACGATGATCCTGTGGATGTGCACATCTACCAGGCGGGGGTGTACCTGGGCTGTGAGTTCGGGATGCCAGCTCTCTACATCTGGGCGATCGGGATCCTGGCCGCTGGACAGAGTAGTACCATGACTGGATGCTACGCAGGACAATTCGTTATGGAGGTAACTCTTTTACTTATTTATAAATAAAATAAATTAAAAAAAATATATATTGTTTATTCCGCAAAAATTGTATACACCATTGTCAAGTTTAGTTATAAATTGAGTCAGGTTTCTGAGCGTAAACCATTTTTGTACATCAGATAAGGTGGTTAAATTTCAACTTCCAATATCTGTGACTACGGTTAGGTAAATGCTTGTTCAGAAATATTTTCTTCTCTGACTGATTGCGGTAGTAAAACTAAAACTAAAATTAAAGATAAAGTGATTAAATACAACGAATATAATATATAACATAAAATATTTAATATTAAATATATTTATAATTTAATATAATATATAACGAGGAAAACTAATTTATATGTGATATGAGTGAAGTGATGTTTGTGTATTCAACAAAATGATAACTGATGTCACGAGAATATTAACAAAATATAAATCAGAGGATTTTCCTAAATAAATAACAAGAAAGATATAAATTGAAATTACAGCAAAATAAAGTAAATGGTGATAATACATATTGACTAAGAAATGATATATGTAATGAAAATCACGTTGACACTAATTAGATACATATGTGGAAACAGAACTGGCCATTCATAAAAATATATTTAGTGGCTTTGTTTATTTTCAGTTGTTCTAAACTGTCAAGTAACCTTGAACACAATGGAGTTATTTGGGGAAAACGTGCTGCTATTGTCAATAATGTTTTTCATCATGATAATACTACTTAAGTACGTGAAACTAATTTAGATGCCTTAAATTTTAGTTAATAAATAAATAATAATTATGGAAAAAGGTACATTGAACATTTAACAAAATACTCCCAATTGGGGAAGAAGGGAGTTAAAGAGCGGGGATCATATGGGGTTTTCAGAGGGTAATCAGTGTAAGTCAGTCAGAATAAGTCCATTTTTTTTTTTTTTAACAATTGGATTGTTGGAATTACCATTAAGTAAAGTATTGTAGTGAAATGTGGCCAGATAATACAACGAAGATGCACTTTCAAATGTAACAAGTATAAAGAAAAAAATGTGCAATATTGCTATCATTGCGGAAATGTTTTTTTCGAAATTCTCAGTCTTTCTTCGGGCTACGAAGAACAATTACATATATTTCGAATTTGATAATTTCCGGATATAAGGTGGAGACGCTAAAACTCATGGAAGAATTTGAATGACTGTTTTAAAATTCCATTTTTTTTTTCACGTGTAGTATAACGCCTTTCGCGCATGATTTTTCATGAATTTCCTGTTTTTGTCTAACA
This sequence comes from Aradus depressus, assembly GCA_963662175.1. Classification (NCBI taxonomy): domain Eukaryota; kingdom Metazoa; phylum Arthropoda; class Insecta; order Hemiptera; family Aradidae; genus Aradus; species Aradus depressus. The sequence continues at coordinate 43,394,575 of OY759215.1, forward strand.
AAATGCAATAATGTGTAAGCTTTATTGTTTCGAATAAAAGGCGATGGAAATTGAAAAAAATAAAACAGAAAGAAAGTTGAGAAATTAATTAAAAGAAATAATTTGACTTTAAAACCAATTAATTCCAACAAAGAGTGAAGAGGGAAAATAGTTGACCGTATTACGGACGCGTCTCTGAACAAAAAGAGAGTTTCAAAACACGAAATACAATTAATCATCATATAAATGAAAATAAAAATAATATAAACATGGAAAATAGAAGCGGAGTTATGAGCTCATTGCGAATCGTACAGTTTGGTTTACATAGGCCAATCAGGTCGTAAAATTAAATAACGGGTAAAATAACACACATCTGAAATAAGGAGAAAAGGGAGTCTACATTCGCTAAACATATCGATATGGGTCATGTGATCAACGAATCAACGGAAATAAAGTACATCTATCTTTGAGGAGAAGGTAGACAGCTAGACTCTCTGTAACAGCTGCATATTAATAGAGTTATAAAAAATGGGAATTGTTTGAAAGACCGAACTTACCTTTGTTAACGCCACTAAGCGTTTACTGTGTTTTTGTTATTAAGATTCTACCTATGCATTTTTATTTTTATTGTACTTTGATATTTTGTTATATAGCCCTTATTTCTTATAATATAACAAAATAATATTTACAAATATTTGAGTTGTAAATTATATAGATAGTATGTATTCTACTATAAACCCATTTTTTTTTTTTTTTACATTTCTTATATTTTCTTTATTTCATTATATTATTTACAACTCAAATATTTGTAAATGTTATGTTAAGGTAGGACTCCCCCTCGGGTAACAGAGTGTCACAGTCTTAGGTAATCTCAGTTAACCTGAGTATTGTCTAAATATGACAAACTAGTAAACTTAAATGTATTAATAATTGAAGTTGAAAATCACATTTTGCGTGCCATTTCAAGTCCTCTATCAAAAAAAAAATCATCAGTAGAGCTTATTACAGATTAGTGAAAGTTGGCCAAAGCTTTGGAATTAACAGAAAAAGTATTGAACTTCACGAGCAGCGTGGAATAAGTTAGTTAAAAATAAACTCCTGTAAAACATTGGATAGGCCAACCTAACAGAATTAAATTGCTTGGAGTTCAGGATTATCTGATCATCAGCTACAGACGTTGCGTTTACATGCGTTGCTTGAGCGCTCCTGTGATGCCAGCCCTAGGATGTGCTCTCATTGTAGAAACAAAGGGCAGGGTACCATTCAACTTAGAGAGTTTACATTGAAAGCCTAAAGTAGGCTTCCCATTAAAAAAAAAAAAATGTTTTCGATCGTTTAAAAACTTTCATAATCATTGTTGTAACATCAGCTGATAATATAATCAACTGTTCATTATTATACCTTTTATAATGGTATTATGATCGTATTAACTAAAAGTTATTGGGGCCATGATGGCAGCGCGGGCTAGAGCTTAGGGCTTTATACCTTTGCAGATTCGAATCCCGTCCGGGAGAGAGAGTTTATTGCGTAGATAGAACTCCCTGCCAAGGCCATGAATGTCGTAAATAACCAAATAACACTGTTATAATATTAGGACTAATATGCATAGTATATAAGAACAAAAAATAATAATAATAAAACAAAAAAAAAGGCATTGTTTCATTTTATAGTAAACAAAAAAAAAAAAATTAAAAAATAAAACATACGTTGCTTATGTACTATTGTTTTCGTAAATTTAATAAATTAATTCTTCTAATTCAAATTATACCTGTTACCAATACTTCCAACGGCTTTCAATTATGAACCTAGTAAACATCGTGTGTGATCTTCTTCGCCAAAAATACGAAATCTTATCTAGGGAGAAAATAAGCTGCCCACAATGGTTCAGAATCGTAAAATAGTAAGAAAAAAAATGTGACAAATATTTTTTTTTATTGTTAAAATCGGAATAATTTTTACGTTTTTGTTTTATAAATGTGTTTAAATAAAACATTATTTAAAACATAATTTCAAGGAAAATCGTTTCATCTTGTAGGGTTTCCTGAACCTGAACTGGGTCCGATGGAAGAGAGTGCTGTTCACCCGATGCATTGCCATCATTCCCTCATTTCTAGTCGCCTTCTTCGCTACCATGAGTCAATTTTCTGATATGAACGATCTTCTCAACGCTTTGATGTCTGTTCAGCTACCTTTTGCAGTTCTTCCAGCTATTGCTTTCTCCAGTAATTCTAGGATAATGGGAGAATTCGCTAATGGCCTGTAAGTAAATATATTTTTATTATAAACATATTTTTTAAATATTACTGAACGATCGTCAATTTTTTACAATAATTATAATTAATGACATATGAGTCCTCCAGAATCAAAACTCACAATATCCAAAATTAACAAAATTGAGGTGGCAGTGTTTATTTTTGCAATTTTTTGAGCTGAATTCAAATATGGCGTTGGTTAGAATCAAAAGTCACCATATCCTAGGTTTAATGGGCCTAGAAGTTGAGGGTTGGTAAGAACTAACATTATCCTAGTAGATAATGTTAGTTCTGACACTAAGCATCTTTTAACCAATCAGAAAGCAGTATTATCAAGCATAACCTGCTCAAAGAGGTATTTTTTTATTTTGTGCTGTATTTTTTTGCAGTTTTTATTTTAAATAAAATTTTATTACTACCTATGCTTTATGTAAAATTATAATTATGTGTCAATTTTAATCATTTTAAATTGTTTTAAAATTATTTTAAGTTGTAATAATTGTAACAATAAATTTAAATTGCATTTGAAAATGTTGAATGGTTATGATTTATTTATAGATGTTTGAGAAAGTTGAGAACAAAACTTACATTATCCTATGTGGTGAGAATCAAAACTCACATTGTCCAAAAATTGGTTTCAAAACTAACATTATCCAACATTTTACTGCTTTTGTTTTTTTAACGCTATATAAAAATTAGTTTTTTTTAATGTATTTCATTTTAAAGTGCTAAAAGGATGTAAAAAAAAAAACATTTGCAAGAACCTGTGAAGCAAATTGTAGTCGAGAGCTGTTTTTGTCAAATTCCCAAAATTTTGATTTTTGGATATTGTGAGTTTTGATTCTGGTCGACTAATATATGAAGAGTGCAATAAAAGAATTACTCTACGTTTCCAAAGATATTTATTTTTTTGAACTAACTGGCTTCCGAGGTTTCCCACATCACGTAGCGCTTGTGGAGTAATGCCTCGGTTGTGTGTTCTCAATCTTAAAATTAAAAATGTTTATTTCATAGTTTTTTTGTGATGTATTAAATATCATTTTTGAATGTGGAGGGATATCCTTGAGAGTAACATTGGGAATATTTTATCTGATTCTGATGAATATTATCCTATATGAGTTTTGAAACTCTTCCAAATTGGACTTTGATAACTCATCTATCACCTTTGTATGACATATAAATAAAATGAAAAGTTACTTGCGAAATTCAGTAGCAACATTTTTTAATGTAACAATATTTTATTTGTTCATTTCATTTTTTGGTAATCGCTGTTAACTAAAAAAAATGTGAATATACAGGGTGTACATGATATTGGTTATTTAAATTAATTTATATATTTATGTACGGTGCCGGTAGGTCAGAGGTAGCGTGCTTGCCTTCTGAGCTCAAAATCGCGGGTTCGTAACCCGGCGAGGCCCTTAGGTTTTAACCGATAGGTGAAAAAAAAACCTTAAACATGCCGTCCTTCTGATGGGACGTTAAGCGATGGACCCGAGCCTCTATGTCAGGTAATCTTTAAAGACTGCCACCCAAAGTGAATAAACCTGGGTTGGCAACATTTAAGATTCCCACAGTGTCACTAAGGTCCATCAGAGCGACGAAAGAGCGCTCTGGTAGTAGGCGATATGACCTTGTAGTTGAAGCTAAGGCATGAGTAACAATATATGTTGGGAAAAACTAGGCAAGTCCAAAATCACAGGTTTTCAGGGCAGCGCTTTGAAATTTTCTGTTTTCAGTGTAAATCGAATTTTTTTGATAAATTATTTTTTCAACCGCCATTAGTCAACAATTTCTCCATATTTTATTATGAAATGCATATATATTTAATTTTGTAATTTTATCATACACTTTTAGGACTTATCTAAAATTGTACACCCACTTATCTAGTTAATCACCCGAAATCAAAAGAATTGTCTATTTTATACCTACTTTTCTAGTCATTCACGTACTTATCTAGTTTTTGCCAATGAAAGAAGCGTTTCAGAACTGTATAAGCAAGATGAATACGTTTAATATTTTTTATTTTTTATATTATACATATATAAACTTATATCATGTGTACCCTATATATTTACTTATCTATAATGTGATAATATTACGTAGTGTAATTTTTTGTTCTATTAAATATGATAATTAAAGACAATTGAAGCGGTCATTGTTGAAAGGGGATATGTAACAAAAATAAAAATTTTGGGAAGCTCAATAAAACTTCCTAAAGAATTGCGTCACATACCTCCTTTCAACAGTGACTCAGATATTCTCAGCTCCACCACAACCAAAGAGCGCATTGCACATGTCTCATTTCAACACAGAAGATGTGTTCAGTCCTCATGATTATGAAAATATAAAAAAGTAGTTTTGACATTTTATGTCACATATCCCCTTTTAACAATGACCGCTTCAATTATAAATTCCGGAATAATTTTGGATTGGATATATAAAATTATTTAACGGCCCACTTTTTTGTAAAAGTCAACAATTGATTTTTAATCACATTCTATTGATTTTAGAGGGAGAGCGAAAACTTGATTGATCAATTGTTACTACATTGCCGGTGATTCACCGACGTCTTTTTATATTTATTTTTGAAATTAGGGCATGGAGTCGGATAACTTCGATTAAATTCCGATGAAAACACAATTTTTGAGAGAATATATAACTTTCCCTATACTCGTACATTTGTGGAAGTATAAAATGAATGTGAGTGTAATATAGCTCCCAAATATATTATAATAATATAGCTTCCAGGTATATTATAATAATATAGCTAGCAAATATATTATTATAAGGTAAGCAAGGTGCACCCTTCACAATAAAGAGCTATAATAAAGCCACTAGCCTTTTTCCAATAATTTATTTAATAAGTAGTTTAACTGTTATCTCATCACTGCCAATGAACTAATCTGTATGAAACTTTCTTCTTTCTGAACCCCCTTTTTCAGATGCAACAAGTTCATCGCCTTGTTCACCTACTTCCTGATCTTTGCTGCAAACTCCATCCTCCTCTATGACTACTTAACGAATCAAATTAAAAATTCGTGGATCTTGGCAGGACTCATCTTCTACTTCATTATCTACATCCTGCTTTGTACCTACCTGAGTCTTCACTGTCTCGCCGCCCTTTTCAGCCCCAATTGTTTCATTAACAGGTCCAAGGTGAGCCGACAACAACAAATCCTACTTTTGACACCATGTATGAAAAATGTGGTATCACCATAATAGGACTTTTTTATACCAAAAACCCTTGTTTACAAATTTCTCTCTCCCTCCTCTCCTGCCTCTGAAATTCATTTTATACTGGCATTACTGGGTATATGAAAGTAATGTGCTGGCTATCAACGGTTATCTATGTTACATTGTACTTCTGAGAATGTCTTTCTTATACCAAATAATGCCAATACGAAAGAAGAGAGGAGAAGGAGCAGGGAGAGAAACATTTTAACAAGGGTTGATATAAGAAAGTCCTGTCACTGCCACATCATATATATTTTATTTTTTTCTTTATTTTTAATAAAAAAAACTACGAGTAATAAAAATATATTTTAAAATTCGTTCCTGTGTTTTACTACAAATATCTCAACTCTGATTGGAAATTTAATAAGGGCCATAATTTTTTTATACAACTGTTTCGTGTAAATCTCACAAACGTCTAAAAAATGAGTTTCAAGACATTTTAGAACGTTGTCTCTCGCAAACCAGTAAAATCGTATTTCGTTTCAGTTAAAGTTTTGATTATGTCAGAAATATAAGTATCTTAAAATGTACTTAGGCCTTGTAGTAAAATAGTCTCAATTTTCGTCCGTAAAATGTCGGCCAATATCAAATTTGATCTTTGATCTTAATTTCAAATTTATGCTACTATCGTTTCACATACACACACACACAGACAGAAAATGGTTAATACATGTTCAGGGGATCTTGAAGCATGAAAATTCGGTGAAAACTGGTATAAGAAAGGAAAAATGTAGTCGATGAATCACAATATTTGTGATAAACTAAGTTTCCACTTCCCCTGTAAACTCTCTTTATCCTTTCATTCTACATTATTTATAAATCTTAGCTGTCTTTTGAGTCAAATATACATTTTTCATTTTTGGTAGTATAGTTGTTAAAAAGTATACTATTAGGTTAGGTTGATTTTATGACTCATGTCCGGGCTTTAACTACGACATATCGCCTACTACCAGAGCGCTCTTTCGTCACTCTGGTGGACATAAGTCCGACTCTACTGTGGGAGTCTTAATTTTGGCTACCCTAAATTTTTATTCACCTAGGGCTGTGGTCTTTGACGAGTACCTGACATCGTACAGGCTCGGGACCGTCGCTTAACGTCCCATCCGAAGGACAGCTTGCTTAAGTTTATTTTACCTCCCAGATAAAATAAACTAAGAGCCTCGGTCGGGTTTCGAACCCACATTCTTGATCTCAGAAGGCAAGCACGCATACCACTGAGCTACCGGCTCCCTCAGTATACTATTATAAATTCAAAATCTCCTGACACAACCCAAAATGATATTTAAGATGGAAAACAGCAACATCCAAATAAAGGGTCACCGGTAGCTCTCTACTGAGCTCAAGATCGTGGATTCGAAACTCGGTTGAGGCCCTTAGGGATGTGAGAAACCCTGAGCACGCCGTCCGTGGGATAGGACGTTAAGCAATGGTCTGTACGATGTGAGGTACCCTACCCTAGGCAAATAAAAATGTAGGGTCGTGCTCAAGTCTACCAGAGCCACGAAAGAGCGCTCTGCTAATAGGCGATATGACCTCATAGTTAAAGCCCGGGCATGAGTCACAATAACTAACATCCAATGGTTCCATAGAATGAAATTACGATTAATGTACCAATTATGTGAATAATTGAAATGTTTATGTACTGAATTATTGACGAACATCTTACTATGTTATTTATTGATTCCATTTTCCATATATTATTGTATATTATTAATATAAATATTTTAATCGTAATGTTCAGTCTGTTGCGTGCTATTGAGATTTTGAAGTTAAGCTTTTTGTTTTTGTCCAATTTGGTTGAAAGTCAAAGGGGCTAAGCAGAATGCTTCAAAGTCCCATTTTCCGCACCGCACATATATTATTGGAATAACATTTTTTTATTTGTTTTTATTTTCAGTTTATGAGGAAGTACATATTGGGACAATCAATCACAGAATATTATGGAGATCACCACACAAGGTAACTTTTCATTTATGTACTTAACCTCCTCTGGTTCAATGGAGCAGGAACATTATCCTCATTTTCAAGTGAAATAAACATCAACAAGAAAGTTTTGTTTTTGTGTAAACATGAGTATGAGGCCGATCAGGTAGGATATAATGTTTTTACACACAATTATGCACTTATAATTAAAATAAAATATTTCTATACCTCAGATGTATAAGGTCAGTTGTTCACATTTCATTGAAAATTACTTTTTAATTTGTAACTAATTTAGTGAATTTAGGTAATTTACATGAGTAACATGATTTTAGAAATAGGTAATTATTACTATGAATATAAGAAATGTTCAATGATTTTGAGGAGGTTTGCGACTTATGTACCCCATCCACTTCCCTCAGTATATATTTTATATATATTTTTTAAGCCTCACGTCCAACGTAAGACTTTTAAAGCTTCAATATATAGATAGATACGTCAAATATCCATATGATCATAAGTTGACGATTTGATTGGCTAATTTTTTAGTTTTATATATTAACCTCGGAAAGTTAACCTTTAAAGGCCTTTTTGGAGATTCAACATAATCTACATTTGTTTCCTACTTATAAGGATGCTTTTGTGAAATTCTATGAAAATCCGATGAACCGTTAAAGAGCTAGAATTAATTTTATATTTTGACCCTCCTTCCCTTTCTCTCTTTCAAATATTTGGTACATTACAATTCCTCCGTACATAATTTTGATATATCTTGATCAGTTTAGGCAGCATATGCTGTAATAAATAGTGCCCGGACGGCCGTTTCTTCACCTTTACCTTCGTACTGAACTACCTTCTGATAAAGGGTGAAGATGTGTAGCCTATGTCCACAAGCTTCCCAAAGGTGAAATAATTATCTATATCGGTTAAGTAGTTTTCGAGATTATTTTAGATAAACAAACAAGCTTTTTCTCTTTGTATATTAGTTTAGATTATTCAATGTTCTAATTTTTTTTGAATAACCTTCAGAAAATCTTCAAGTTTCTTCTCTTATGTGAGACTCAACCTTCTACCTTTGAGGTACAGACTTTAAGATGCGGTGTTGGTCAAGAAAATGGCATAGATAAAAACTAGATGAAATTGTCTAAATATTCCCTAGTGGTGTATACTTAAATCATAATAATTTTGAAACAAGTGTCCATATCTATTCTAGTTACATGAACATTCATGAATGGGACTCGGCTCCCCGAAATAAACAAGAATTCACTCACTTCAAATATTCAATAGCTTATCTTATATCGTTGAGACGATTTCTCAGTTCTTTCATTGAGAAACATCAATGAGAAGCCTAAATCTAAAATCAGTTGCACAATTTATGGAATTTTTGAGTGTTTTTGATTGATGTTTCAAATTCATATTGCTCGTGTACTTATATTTATTTCTATACAATATTGGTGTGGCACTAAACCCGACCAACATTGGCGTAACTAAGAAGGTGCCTCTATCCCCCCAAAATCATGGACAGTATCTTGCTTGCAATAAGACCTCATAAGAATTTTCAGTTTTTTTCCGTCCCCCCCTTCTACCCCCGCTTAGAAATATGCCTTAGTTAAGCCAGCGCTGATCAGCCTCTAAGAACTATTCTAATTTTGACGCCATATAGTTTTAACATTAAAAAAAAGAAATCTTTACACATACTTTGGTTTCCTATGATAGATAATTTTGTCAAATTTTATTTATGCCATTAAATATAAAATACATTTTTTTGTGCACACTATTGTTTTTTTCTTTAATTGTCTTTCAATTTGTACCAGTGAATTAATTTAACAGTGGTGAGGGTCGCTATTTATGTTTTGTTAACGTTCCTGGTGGAAGTTCATTATGTGCACAATTTTATTTTATTTTATTTTTTTCTTTATAGTGTAAAATTGCTAGCTGTTGTTAACTTTAAGGAGAAATCACTAAATGGTAACAATTCATTAGTATAATATCCAAGCACGGAACTTTTTTTCACTACGATAAAGTTTATAATAATATCAAAGAAAAATCACTTCCAATTGAAACGGAACTGTCAAAAAGTTTCTAAACCATTCCAGGGGAAAATGTCGATGAAAACGGGAGGGGAGGGTGTGTTCTACACTTTGTGAGGCTTTCACGTCAATTGGATTCGTTATGTTAGCTCAAAAAGGATGGCCTCCCACTACGTCGTCGGCAAAAATAAAAGAAATAACGAAAATCTCTAAGTATCCGTCGACTTCTTCAGATGTCCAGTCCTTTTCACCCAGTGTATCCAAAAATAGTGTGGGGGAGAAAATGAAAAAGAGGCTAAGAAATCTTGTTCAGAAGTATCTCATGAAACATCTTCCCAACAGTCGGTGTTTTTATACTTTGGATTCTTGGCGAATGGTACCCAAAATCTTGTTTTTGACATCTTCATTTCAAATTTCAAGCTCATTGCTACAAACGTTTTTGAGTTGGAGTGGTGATCAGAAAATTCCAGTCATATACATCATTTCGAAAATGGTCAAATCGTGTTTAGAAGGACTTGAAATGTGAAAATTCGATCTCCAATTTTGGCACGATTACAATACTTCCTTATATTAAAGATATAAGGAAGTAGAGATATAATTGAGTTTTGCGTCATGAAATTGGAAGAATGTCCGTAAAAAATCGGCAATATACAGTTATTTAAAGTGGGGATGGATTATGTATCCGAAAGGTATAATTTAAATAAATTATGAAAAAACGAAGTGGAATGACGAGTATCAATAATTTCTTAAGGTATAAAAAAGCAAATATTTAAAAAAAAAGTCATTGCAGTAACTTGCTGTAAAACAAGAAATATAATTATATAATTAATTATTGTCTGTTCAAATATATAAAAAACAGTTGTCGTACCACAATTTGAGAACTGCAGCCCCTAGACTAAATGTTGTTCATTTTAATTATAGTATGAAATTTGCCGCAATCGGATGCTAACCCTGAGTTGGTTTAAAAAGTCAAAGAACAAAGATATTTTTCACTCTAACTGTATTTGTATTGCTTTGATTTTTGTAAAAGAGGACTCCTTCAATTCAACAATGCTCTTATGTTCAAAAAAGGGTTTCAATTTCACTAATAAGTTCGTGGAAATTTAAGCAAATACAATCATTCTTCGGGTTTATTCACCAATTTATGTGGTGCTCGGCTTTTGTCCCGGAATTTCAATGAACTTTTTTTAGACCTTTATAATATGAAATAATGGAATATTGATAAGTCTCCCAATTATTTTCTTTTCCAGAATATCAGAGTAATTTGAAGTATTACATTATAACTCTATTGTAGTTCTTATTGCAACTTACCATTCATTATAGGACTAATTTTTATTATAAGGGTAATAAAAACGTCCAAATCAGGTCATCACATTAGATGAATATGTTTTATTTAGTCAATGTTTTGGCGAAAATGCCAGCGTAATGACATGTTGTGACAGAAAGTAAAGAGAAAATAAGTTATCTTTAAAGATTCTAACCATATGACAAGGCGAAAATGATGAAAAAGTACATTTGTATCCTCGATAAAAAAAGAAACTAGCAAGTGAAGATGTAGAGGGACAGAAAAACATAGTAAGTGAAGACGCCAGACATGGCTCCGTGTGACTTTTTTAAGAGAAACTTAATAAAGAGAACCTGAAAGGGCCGTCGTTTCAGAAGCATAGATGAGATTAAACGCGCATCGCTGAAAGAGCTAAATGCTACCCCAAAGATCAAATTTCAGAAGTGTTTCGGGGATTGGAAGATGCGCTGGCATAAGTGTATAATATCTAATGGGGACTATTTTGAAGGGGAAAACATTGATGTAGACGAACAAAACAACAAAATTATTTTCAAAAACCGAACATTCCCGTTATTGTTTGAACAAACCACGTATTTCAGCTTGAAACACAGTGGGATACACACCTAGGGATATACTAATGTCTCCCCTAACTGTCCTCCCATATATTCCAGCTCCAATTCCTCTCTCGTTTTTTAAGCCGTCTGTGAACCAGACTAGCTTACCCCGATCTTGGGTCTCAAGGTCCAGACAGTAGCTATTTCTGTCTGGTATTGATACATTAAATTTTTTATTAAAGTTGAATACTGTTGTCATATCTTGTCTGTGCCCATATTTAATACAGGGTCCTCCAAAATGTCCCAGAATATATATAAGAATATTTGAGTCATAAATTGTGAAGAATTGTCCCTCTGAATATCGTTCCAGAATATCAGAGTATTTTAATGAAACCCACCCCAAGGGGGAGAAAAACAAATATTTTGATGGAGAGACACTAATAGAAGGGAGTGTTTTGGGTTGTTTTGGTTGAGACCTCATTATTTTTATTTTTTTCAGTTATTTACTTTTGTGGTAGTCGAAAACTTTCGTTATAGTGAAATTTTAAAATAATCTTCCTCCAACAGAAATGAAAATATATATACTATTGAATAAAATTGGAAAATATTTAAATAATATTGGATAGATGAAAAACAGTAATCGATTCTATGTTGAGGAAAGTCGATGATCGGTCATGGAAATAAAAAAAGTCATCAATGTACTTTCCCAGCACGAATTCATCAATTAAATTTTCGCTCTCCCTCCAGAAGCAATTATTTAGGCTACAAATCAATAGTTGACTTAAATAAGGGCTTCTGAAATCTCATACTAAATTTTCCATATATCGGCATTGTTAGAGTTTTCGAGTCGAACTTCCTCTTCTGATCTCCTTACTCTTCGGATAATTTCGAGGAAAATTAATAAGTGTTTTAATAAATGGTTTTGAATATAAATATAAAATGGAAGTAGAAATACGTTATTCATAGAAATAAAAGACGTTGTCTTCCCACTGTTTTATTTTGACCAGAGCCGGTTTTCAACGAAACAGCGTCATCATCATGGTATATCCCACCCACACAGTACAGCACATAGGACAACTGTTTGTTGTCTTTTAACCGCTGTTCTGTGTGAGTGGGATGTACCACTGATGATGACACTGTTGAAATGAAATGAAAAATAATCTTTATGCTGGGACATATGTCCCCTAGGAATAATAACATAAAGAATAAACAAGAGTATACAAGTATCAACCAGTTGAGAAGAATAAAAATAAAATAAAAGAGGTCTCTAGGAATAAATATTAAATGTTAAAAACAGGCAATGAGTAAAACAATATGATAAACTGGTGAAAAATGATGTCTTGAAAATCGGTTCTGGTCAAAATAAAACAATGGGAAGACAACGTCTTTTATTTCTATTGAAATCTCGTCCCACAGCATCTTACTATCACATATGATTTATCACTTCTGTTACACCTTCAGCAGTCCGAGTAAATGTTTTGTAGGAAAAATTCCAAAGACACTAATAAGTCCCATACAGTTGCTTAGAGTAATTTATATTATTTTCTAGTCAAATATACGCTGCTCCTAATTTATTCCTTTCACCATATCACGAAAGTGTAGGAATAATTTAAGTTATCTGGGCTATATATTCAGGGAAAGATATAAGCACACATTGTAGCCGTTGTTTATTAAACTTAACTTTACATTTTCCAGAACAATGTTTTAAGTTTCATTATGAGAAAATGTTTTAATATTCCAACAGCGGTTTGACGAGAGACTTCCCTCACGTTATATATACGAAGTCTATCGGAATAAAGTGACCAAATTCGTGAACTTTTGAACGAGTGTTTATATCGAGATAGGATATATTGTGATCTTCCCCAGATGAAGGGGCAATATAGGAGTGACATTATGTTGACTCAGCCCTCCACCAGAGGCGCTGCAGGCATACTAATTTTCAAATCTCCAGCTTATTGGTGGCCCAAGTTGTACCTCATTTTAAAGGTCGTCAACGTGTCAGTAACCCAAAACGAATTAATCAATTTAGTTTTTGCTCTCCGTCCAAAATCAATCGATCATTTAGTCTAAATATGAGTTGTGATTGCTAAAAAAATGTTAAATAATAAATGTAATGTTAGATTCAAATCTTTCCACCAAATACGTCACGTCACATTAATGATTATACTGGATTATTATCAGTTGTTTACTGTTTACATGTGATTGTCGTATATATCAAAAAGTTTAGTCAATTAGGAGGTAATCTATATGAATGTACTCCTGTTATATTAAAAAGTTATTTCCTCACAAAATTATCTGCTTCCACCTAAAAGGTATATCTTAATATGTAATTACAATTAATAATAAATAAATAATTAAATAATAAATAAATATTAGAAATTATAGCTGGTCTTCAACTAAATTTTGATTTCTATAGTAATTTCCGAAAAGGGCCCTAAAAAACATTAAGGCGTAGTCAAGGTCCACGCCGTAGATTTTCCGTGAGACCGTCGGGATAAAATCATTTTTCATTTTCTTTTCGACGCTGCTGTAGCTCTTGCATTTGCTTGGCACTAGACTTTTTAGGTTTTTTAAATTCCTTTTGATGCGAGCTTCCCTCTGATTTGCGTTTTCTATAATTCCGCGCATATTTACGATTCAGATGAGACGACATCTTTAATTTTTTTGCAATTTTCAATTTAATACCAATTTTTACATACATTTCGGTGAATATTTTATTGTTTCACTTTGAGTCCTAGTAGTGCTCCTGAAGCTCTTTACAATGACATCCGAATCAACGTCAAACAACAATCATCCGCCGGCGCCCACACTAGCCCGGTAACGTCACAAGCAAAACAAACACTGCACAGCAAACACGTACAAACATGATCTATCCATTGTGACCTCAACCGTTGTTATTATCGCATTACTAGTCTCGTAGTTATTATCGATTGAAATCTGACGGTATTCTGTAACACAAGAATGTTTGACCGGCTATCACTTTGCTTAACGAGCGAATAGAAGTTTTCACGTCAAAAAATATCGAAAGTTCAGGACGTGTAATTATGAAGAAAGTGCACATTTATAAAAAAATGTTAGTCAACACTTTTTTTATTTGGATTTCTTCTAAATTTACTAAAGAGATGCCATATTGTTTATCTAAATTTTGCAAAAATGTTAAATCTAATCCAAAGGTATAAATTATCTTACTGGTTTCACAGGGAAAATGATTAGCATATAATAAGAGAACAAATATTGGGTTATTTGTTAAAATTTCTTATACCAAACACTTTTTTCCAGATCTCTCTCTCTCTCTCTCTCTCTCTATCTCTCTCTCTCTCTCCCCCCCTCCCCCTCCCCCTCCCCCTCCCCCTCCCCCTCCCTCAATGTCATTTCATACTGGCTATAGCAAGTTACTCTCAGAATTACATCGTACAATGAAACGTAGAAAATCGCTGGGACCAAAACATTACTTTCATATACCAGTATAAATTTAAATTTGAGAGGGAGGAGGTGAAGGGAGTGATATGTAAAAAAGTGGTTGGTATAAGAAAGTCCTGTAATTTTTATTTCTTATGTGTAATTAAATGCAGTAATGGATGTAATACTGCAACGCCTTCCAAATAAACCAAAAGTTAATAACAGCAGTAATCTTAGAGAGTAGTGAAGCAGTTTAAGTATATAGTGTTGGTGTAGACAAAGAACTTAATTGATGTACCATTGAAGACGACACAATAGTGTTCGAAAACTTCATTTTGACTGTAAAATAAAGCAGTGGGGAGACAAATTCTATTTATTTTTTTGATATTCCTCGTCCTACTTCTTACCATAATTTATTAAAATTATTCCTTCCGGATACATAATATATCCCCACTTTAAATAACTGTATATAGCAATATTGCTGATGTTTTTTGGACATTCTTCCAATTTTGTGACGCAAAACTCAATTCTGTTTCTACTTTTTTTATACGGGAGCACTGTATTCGTGAGAAAATCCGACATTGAGGTTCAACGGAATTCCACGTTTCAAGGTCTCCTGAATACGTTTTCGCGATGACGTCTTTCTGTGTGTGTGTGTGTGTGTGTGTGTGTCTGATTGGAACATTGTTAGTGCTCTAACTCAAAAACAATTGTAGCAATGAATTTGACATTTGAAATGAAGATGTCAAATGTGCTAAGATTGATCTGATTTTGGCCGAAATTAGACGTAAATTAACACCACTTTTTTCCGGGGTGTAAGTAAAATTGACTAGATGCGGCTTACATTTATGAATCAGAGGTGTTGTCAATAAAACCTGTTGAGAATATTACAGGACACATTTTATATGAGATTTATATTTTCCAAGGTTACCCGGTTTGTGAGATACATGCTGAAAACCGTCCTAAAATAACGTTTTGATATACATTTTGTAAACTTTTGCTTGATTTACGCGAAAACGATTCGTCCGATGAAAAATTGTTTCTTACCAAAAATGGTCCTTATTAAATTTCCAATCGCTAATCGTTCTCAAATTTGAGATAGGACCAATACGAACAAAGTTATAGCGCCCCAAAGAATTTACAATACATTTACATAGGGAATATTTGAAAGTAAGGATTGTAAATAGCTACGAATTTTAGAAAATATTTTTATTGAAAAATATAACAAATAAAAAAAAAAATGAAATATTTGTGATGTGGTCTTGACAGGATTTTCTTGTACCAATCACATGTTTACAGATCACCCTCCCTCGCCCTTCTCTCCATCAAATTCATTCCATACAGTCATTACTGGGAATAACAATGTCCCCGCTTCTTATAATCGCAAATAAAAAAAATTCTTGTATTTCGATGATACATTCGCCTGAATTTTTCCTAAACCATTTACATTTTCCCTCCCCCACTTTCGAGTGGCCATATCTCGAAAAATATGCATTTTACAGAAAAATTTATAGGAGTAAAAAAATGTTGAGGCAAAAAAGGTAAATATTTCATGTTTGACCTAATTTTACAAGTTACGGAACCCCTGATAAAAGGGGTGTTTTCTACCCCTTCCGATCATTTCCTACCCTAATATTTGTTTTAGAAATACTATTTACGTCATTACAAACACATTGCAAAAGGGTTTCATCAAAATTCATTTATTAGCAGGCAATTCGGAGATTTTGGTCATTTTAGCGCTGCGTTGACTGGACTATCTATTTACCCAGTAAAGTCATGACATAATTTTGAGAGGGGAGGGAGAATAATATATGGAAAAAGTGGTTGGTACAGGAAAATCCTTATGGCCTCATCACATTTTTTTTCTTTTATTCATTCAACTTTTTTAATTAATTAATTTAATTGAAAGAAGATAGTTTGATATTTACTGCCAGCAATGTTCCACTGTGACTTATTGTGTGTTAAGTTGTGACCATGACATGGTTGCAACGCACCTGTGATGTGTTGTGTGTTCTGCCTATGTGTATTTTCTTCACCTGTGTTTGTGTCAGTGGTGGTTGCCGCTATGGGTCTGTTGACAATAACTGCGGGATTGGACCCTCAACTTCAGCCATTACCAATAACTATTTACACGACTTTGAGGAAATATACGACGAATATACTCCCATCTACGTCAGATGACGACTGGTAAGATACTTGACAATGATTTCATGTATCATGTATAATGAATTGATTTTTAATTTTTCAGTAGTTATTTTTGATATATATATATACAGGGTGTCCCAGCATGGAGGTAAAAAACTTTGAGGTCTTAAAGGAAATTTAATTTTGAACAAAACATTTCCTATAATATAGGTCCGATTCGGAACCGTTTCAGAAATATTCAACATCTTCAAATTTTTGTACTAAGCATTATTTTTTTGCATACAATCTCTTATTCCTCCTTAAGTATAAAAGCTAACACAAAGTTAATTATACCATCATAAAGAGCGGTAAATTACCTTTGAAAAGAGTTCACTTTATTATTACAATTACAAGAATTTGACAGTCTATAGGCAGCATAAACCGAAGGACTGTGTAATTCGGAAATTCTTTGGCAAACTGTAGCTCACGTTTTTTCAAAAAAATGTCCTTATTGTATATCTTAATTTTTATTTAGAAAACTTGTGCATTTAATAAGTTTCAAACGATAAAACATAATATTACATGACCCTTATACTTGTGTAGCAATATTATGATTTTAGTGAAAAAAGAAGATAAAAGTTAATGACAGTGTTTACAATGAATTGAGGATTACTATAGATACTATGATATACATCATATACATAGGGCGCGCCGTTAGCTCAGAGGTAGCGTGCTAGCCTACTAAGCTCAAGATCGCAGGTTCGAAACCCGGCCGAGGCCCTTAGGTTTTTTTTTAATCTAGGAGGTTAAAAAAACCTTGAGCATGACTTCCTTCGGATGGGATGTTAGACGATGGTCCCGAGTCTCTGTGATGTCAGGTACTCGTAAAAGACAAACATTGAGAGTCAGAAATTTTATAAGGAACATTTTTTGTTATAGGCAATTTTTCCATAGAACAGTTTTTCGCATAAATCAGACAAACGTTTGAAAAAGTGACCGATATATGACATGCAACGGATAGACGGTGAACCGCTCGACTGATATGGATGAAATATTGATATAATGTACTGTCGCCGGAATGAGGCTTCTGTACCAAGTTTCAGCTTTCTATCTCTATTAGAAGTGACTGAAATAGGAATCGGCAAATTTGATGCCACCAAACCAAATAAATATAATTAGTTATTGTGACTCATGTCCGGGCTTTAACTACGAGGTCATGTCGCCTACTACCACTACGGACATGACCCGACTTTACTATGAGAGTGCTAAATTTGATTACCTAGGTCTATGTGTTTCTTAAACTTCTCTGGGATGTTACATTGTTGGGTAATTCCGGCATTTCTTCCAGAGGTGTCTTTTTATTCTTTTTTCCGACAATATTTCGGGACTCATACAAGTCCCTTCTTCCGGTCACTATGAACGAACTTCGTTATATCCGTTTTTAAGGAAAATATTTTTTTTCTTCCCGTAGACAATCGGTAGAAGAAATGGGATTACTGTCCATAGTAATTTCAACATAAGTTAAGGTTAGGCATTTTATGTTGCGTTGTCTATAACGAGTCCAGTACTCTCTCCGCATCAGAAAATGCAACAGCTTATTTTATGTCGCAATTTACAGTGGTCAGTAGTTCCATCGCTTACATCGATCGCCTGTGAACGCCTCGAGCCCGGGCTTGGAACTACGTGGTTCTGCGTTCTGCTGGACATGAGCCCGAATCTACCAAGGGAGTCCTAAATGTTGCCTGCTCTAAATTTTTATCCACCTAGGGCAGGGATTTCAATGAGTACCTGACATCATACAGACTGGCGACCATCGCTTATTTTTTCACCACTCAGACAGCTCTGAGCTACCAGCGCTCTCAGAACGTCTTAAAATGTTTTGTATGAACCGAGGTGACAGGCGTGTTTACGAACAGAAGCTGAGCTCCTATTTATTATCATTTTTTGAAAATGCTTTGAAAGCTCTACAGAGATATGAAGTAAAAGGAAAAATATCATTTATTTGTTTGCTCTGTGTTGAAATTTATTTCAATATAAAAGTTGGGTTTTATAAGCTTCCTGAGGATTGTAATCGCGGCCATAAACTGTGAAACATTTCTTTACACCGCTTGACTCTTCCGCCAGTTTTAATCTTCCTCTTTCATGCTTCGTCTGATACAATTGTCCTCCCAAGGATAACGCTCGTCGCTTGGGCCTTCACTTCCACTTTTATGTATTTTACTGATTTTTTATTTCATCTTTATTTCCAGTTTTAGAGAATAGTAAACACAATGAAAATGTAATTTAATCTGACAAACCGCAAGATAAAAATGTCGTCTGATCTCTCACAGATTAATTTATTTTATGCCGGCTTTCGAGGTTATCCTCATCATATCAGTCTAAAAAAGTCATCTGTGAATCACATGCAATGTATTTCCCCAGAACGAATCAATAAATTAACTTTTCGCTTCTCCTAAATCCTCATAAAATTTTTTTTTTGTTGGAGGGTTCTGGATTCACATATAAAATTTCGTGTTGATACATTCATTTTATCGGGGATTAGGTATCGTGTTCACAGACACAGACAGATTTTTTTTTCATATTTTGAGTTTGGAGGTTGGAAAACATGAAATTCCGTTGAAAATTCCGCATCGAATTTTTTACCGATTACATAACTTCCCATATACTTCGTATAGCTGAGGAAGTAAAAAACATTTAATAAAAGGGTACACAATTCTAATCGCTTAGAGAAGCTCATAGAAACGTAGGATACATGCTCTAAAATGCATAAATATATAATTGTATGAATAGAGATTAAACTGGGAAGGAAAAGGGGAGAGTTCCCCATCCTCAAATCTAGAGACGGGGTTAGTTTGTCTGCCCTCACACACTTCGTCTTCCCAGTTTAACTCAGATGGGGAACAGAAATAATGTATCTGTCCGCATCCAATTTTTTAACTTTTTTATATTTATTGAACTTTTATTTTATTTATTTTTTGAATTATGTTCTTTTTAATGCATTAACAGGTATGTTGTTTTTGAAGCTTTATATCTCTATTTTATTTTATGTTATTTATTGATTTTATTTTTTGAATTTTTATATTCTTGTTAATGTTTTATCAGGTATGTTGTTTTTTGAAGCTTTATATCTCTATTTTATTTTATGTTATTTATTGATATTATTTTTTGAATTGTTATATTCGTTATTTTTATATTTTGTATTTATTCATAACACTGTGAACAAAGGCGTTGTCATCCGAAACATGGCGTTTAATACATTTCACTCATTTTAATTATTTTGATAACACTATGACTAAAAGCTTAGTCACCCGTAAAATACCAATTTAATTATTAGGGTGCGCCTGAAGGCATCTACTCCCTCTCCACTCTGCTATCTAGCCTTCAGAATTTCAAAATATATAATCATTTTGTAAAAAATAAATAAATAAAAAAATCGAGATGTTTTGTATAAACACTAGGGGGCTTGTCTCTGTGGTCTTCGGCGAGGGATTGGGGTTGGTAACTTGAGAAATCTGTTAGGATTCGAATCTCTGCTCCTTGAGTTCAGTCACATGACCCTTCGCTCTGCCTGCCCAGGGTCCGAGGGCTTCGGACTTTTCAGACACAAAAAACGTACAATTTTGGTCACAGATTTTTGACTAATCTTATACAGTGAAACTACCCGCTTATAACACTTTCTAACACTCTTCTGTCCTCTTCTCTTTAGGAGTGTTATTACGAGGCTTTACTGTACGTATAACCTAGTCTAGTATATATATAAATAAATAAAAAATTTTAACGTATAACGGATCGTTTTCAAATTCTGAATGGCTGGGGGCAGTCTGGAGGGAGGGGGAGGGGTGGAGGACAATACTTTTTTGTCACAAATTTCTTGCAATGCCTCTGTTTCTTTTCGAATGATATGTATTTAAGAGGGGTCCAACTAAATCGTAACTTCAAAATAAATTCAGTATTTTGGCATCCATTTTTCGTTGCTGACAACTTCCTTGTTTCAATGAGAATTACCTAGTATTGATTATTGAGTTTTTCCGTTTATATCTATTATTTATTTATTATTATTATTTTTTCTTTTAGCACCCAAGACGTGCCCTCTTAATTGATTTTGTGAAAAGAGCAAACTTAATATTAAAATAATCACTTATAATACAACATCAGATATAATATAACTTACACGATAAATTGTAATAAATATTTTTTTTTTATTTTTTTCAGTCCAGGGAACTCCTACAATATATCTGGGCGGACGAACCAAGCTTTCGACCCTAACAAGACGAACTGAGATTAAATACTACTGAAGGCAACGAAGTGACTGGGTATAAGTTACCATTAATGTTAAAGTTTTGTTAGACCTTGTCAATGTTTTTCCAAAACTTATCAATAAGTATTATATTTTAAATATAGTTCAACTTACACTAAATTAGGTATAAGATTGTGATATTTGAAATTTGAGTTTTATTGGATTTTACGAACACATCAATAGGAACCAACAAATAATATATATATATATATATATATATATATATATATATATATATATATATATATATATATATATATATATATATATATATATATATATATATATATATATATATATATATATATATATATATATATATATATATATATATATATATATATATATATATATATATATATATATATATATATATATATATATATATATATATATATATATATATATATATATATATATATATATATATATATATATATATATATATATATATATATATATATATATATATATATATACTTTTTGTTATTTAAACATTTTACATTATTTATTTATATATATTTTTTAATAATAAATGTCAAATTCATTTATTTGTTTTATTTTCCTCTATCAAATATCAAAAGTGTACCAACTTAGCTTCAAATCCCGGCCGCCAGAGAGCACTTGTGTCGCTCTATGTTTAGAAGCTCCCCCCACTGATTCGGCAAGAGTGAGATATTATTAGTTGATTATCGAATCTTGTGATTTATGAGTATTATGTGTAATTGTTTTTCTGTTAAGCTCATTAACAGTTTTTCGCGATTTTCTCAAAATGTTAAAGTGATTTGTGTCACTTTAGAAATACGTATGCAATATATACTTTTTTTTTTTTATTCCTTATATATTTTATTAGTTTATGCAACGATTCGACTCGTCACAGAAAATGTCATACTTCCAAAGAGTGCAGTTGTAGGGTGCAATAGTGCAACAGCAAGGGCATAGCCTGAGATTATAGCAACTCATATTCGCCCCATTACACCATTACTGTTAAATATTGTAGTCGTAAGCAAGAGGATCAATGCCCACACGTTAAAGGGTTTTGTAGACCAATTTCGGATTTATCTAGTTTAATTTAAATTTGTTGCCGCTTCAACTGCTTTGGTTTATAGCGACGGGCTATCTACAGGTTGCCCGCCTGTTTCATACGAGTTACCGATGGGCCTTGGACGCTCCAACTCACCACCAACTCATATCCGGTGTGGTGCATAACGTAGAGCTATATATCTTTAAAGAAAAAAAAGCGAATATGTGAGAGACACGGTACTCACGAGAATGTGTAGACTATCTGCTTTAGTTTCAAAAATTTGCAGTCGTGCACTGATTTTGATTAAAATTTTTTTTATAATGTTACAATTAGAAAAGTAGTATTGAGGAATTAAACCTTCAAATTTATTGTTCCTCAATTTCTTTTATACTTGAAATTTTAGAGATATACACAACTGTGATTGTAGTGTCTCTAAATGCCTCGAGAATACAGTTTTCGAATTTGTTGTTGAAATGATTCGATTCGTATTCATTTGTATATTAAGTTTTTCATTTAAAAATGAAATAAGCTGCTTGGTATCTCCTGAAATGAGTAAAAACATTATATTATTTTTTGTGACAATATGACAAGTATATTATTTATTGATTGATATTTTCAGCAGTTATTATTATATATTAATAACAATAATATATTCAAATATTATATATTTTGTGATATATACTGCTATATTATTTTATTTTACCACAAATTTCATAAGTTAATGAAAACTATCCAGTTAAGTCTTCAAGTAAGTCTTCCTTCAGGTATATCCTGATTTTTCCTACGCCGTTACGAGATTTGAAATCAGATGAGAAATCAAAGAAACAAATATTCATAAACATTTTCTTTTTTGACGCTGCTCGAATGCGAAGAATTTCTTGTCTTCTCTCTTCAAATCGGTCGAAGGGACGTGAGGAACCAGAGAAGGGGACTCGACTTAAATACACTAATAACTGCCGATGTAATGAATATATCGACACAAAATTTAGTTTGCGGGTTTAGAAGCCACGATGCAAGTCAAATGTTTTAGCCAATTGATGATCGGTATTTATTATTTCTTTTACCACGATTCTCTATTACGAATTCATATATTTTGGTATCCAGTGTGATTCTTCAAATTACTCTGTTTTAAATAGATATAATTTTTTCAAGCGGTTGTGTCAGGAATCTTGGGGAATTGAAGCTGCTTAAGTCTGACCGTAGACTCAATTGGATTCCATCTGCTTGGGAACCTAGTTTGAATCAAAGACATTCAATTCAAATCCAAGTTGCCAACTCAAATCGTCAATCTTCACAGGTCTCTTCATTAGACTTCAGATCCAAGAGTCCGCCTTACACCTCATTTCATGTCTGATTTTCTAAGGAAACAACTAATACGAAATGCTTATCCTAGTTTTACTAAAGCTACACTGGCTCAGTCGGCTTTTATGGCTCATTAGCTTTAAACCAAATACAAAAATGTCGATAGTGAATCACCGCTATGTTCTTCCCCAATACGAATTAATCAATTACATTTTCGCTCTCCGCGTGCCTTTGGGCTAAACTCAATATTTGATTTATATAGTGGCTAATTTTTGTGTCGATACATTCATTACATCGGAAGTTATTAGGATATTTGAGTTGAGCCCTTTTGATACCCCTTCCTCTTTGGCTCAATTTGCTAAAAATTATTATGTCCTCTTTTTTTTTTTTTTTTTTTTTCTATTTCCATCCAGTAGTAACCTTACTGGAAGGGAATATATTTATCTGCATGCGCCATATGTATATTACTTGCTTTTACACAACTTAATTTTGAATTTGACATACAATAATTTAGTAAATAATGTTATAGTTCATCAAAATTAATCTTCTGTACAAAATTTAAAAATTCTTTATAAAAACGTCGCACTAAAATAATTGTTGACAAAGGCCAACTTTCACCATTGACCACTACAAATCTCACTAGAGAACTTCTTAGACCCTCCAATAGTTCACAGGTGTAGATCAAATGATAGACTGTCTGCTCCTGGGTGCCGCAGAGGCAGAGAGGCGAATCAAGGATCTTGAACCTGTGAATGGGAATGGTTTGTCGTTCTTCATGGCCAACCTGTCCTCTACAGTCGGGAAGAAGCTCCTTGTAACAGCACCTTTATTTGTCCGCCCCCATTGCTCCTTCCATTTCAGGATGGACGTCCATCTCGTCTTCGCCGTTAGAAGCGTCTTCGGGTATTTGATGTAGCTCGGAGGAAGATCTACGTCGTGTGCCGCGTCTTATGTTCTCTTTATAGAGCTTTAAATTTACATACTTAATGTATATTATATGCCATACAATCCTCCCAGGAGACTAAAGACGATATGGAACCGGGTCTTGCTTTAATCTCAAATTATAACCCATCCCCATTTGTTGAAACTTAACCATCCCTCCTCCTCTCCCTTCGACCGATTTGGCTGATAATCAATAGGGTCTTTAACAAATGAAGATAATGAGAAAAATTGTACAAAATCCCAGAGTTGAAGTCCATAAGTCCACATCGGTTTCAGCACTGCACTGTTTATAAATTGTTTTATCTAAGTTAATTTAGATATTTTGTCTGTACTAACAGAGTAAAATTTTTTATAAAATACTAGGAAAAAGTATATTTTTGAAGATTTTTCAAGGTTAATTGAAATGAAATTGGGATAAGGTACGTTCGGTTTTTCAAGTGGTTTTAAAATTCTATTATGTCCGCACACGTATTTTTGACCACGGAACATTAGGAATTTGATCAGACTCAACTGGGACAATTTATATTGGGAGAAGTTGTGATGGTTCCTACTGGGAGGATGAGTGATACGAGGTAGGATGAGTGATACGAGGGAGGATGAGTGATACGAGGTAGGTAAAGTAAATCAATGTTAGCCTTAGAGAAGATCCCATGTTTGTCCTGGATCTCAGCCTCCGTCTCTCTATTTGGATTCATCAACAAGTCGGCTGCTATATGAACATCCGAACCTCCTACTGGGGGGAAAATGGAATACAGTGGAGTGTACCCTGCTTTCGTTATTGAAAAATGTTAGTTTAAAATGTTTTTAACTACATCTTCCCGATTTATGTTAAGATATTCGTTGAATCGCCAGCAATGTACTTCCCCAGAATGAATTAATATATTTAAGTTTTGCTCTCCCACCAAAGTCAGTCGACGTTTGC
This sequence comes from Aradus depressus, assembly GCA_963662175.1. Lineage (NCBI taxonomy): Eukaryota > Metazoa > Arthropoda > Insecta > Hemiptera > Aradidae > Aradus > Aradus depressus. The sequence continues at coordinate 43,419,839 of OY759215.1, forward strand.
GCTAATATTCAAACGTTGACTTACATAGGGGCTTCTAAATCGTCAGACTAAATTTTGGGTCGATTCATTTACACAGTTATTAGGGTTTTTGAATTGAGCACCCTTCCCTTCGGCCGATATTGCTGAAATTTGACAGGTCGATAGATTCATTAAATAAGTCCCCCTCTGATTCCCAACTTTCCTTCTGCCGAATCCGCTGAAAATTAATAAGAATCGTCGTTAGAGGGTTCTGGATTCACATATAAAATTTCGTGTCGATACGTTCATTCTATCGAGAGTTATCGTGTTCACAGACACAGATTTTTTTTTTAATTTAGAATCAATCTAGAGGTCGGAAAACATGAAATTCCGTTGAAAACTCAGCATCGAATTTTTGACCAATTACATAACTTTTCCTATACTTCGTATAGCTAAGGAAGTAAAAAATATATATTGCCTTAAATGCTGAGTAAATAAACTCGAGTCTCGAAATTAATTTGGTGAGAGAAAAAAATACTGTCTCGTAAATGCTGTGTTTCCAAGTTAGCGTTTTTTTTCTCTAAGAAAGAAGTAACATTTTTTCAGATTAACAGAGAAATTCTTTTTCAAGGCAAAAACTACACAAGTTTTAGATGTGTTTTTGAAGGAGTGTGTTGACAAAGAAAATTTTCTTTTTATCTAAAAATGAATGGATGGGGGGGGGGGGGGGGGGGGGGGGGGGGTATAGAGACAGTAATGATTTACGCATAAAATTCAATGCCGTTCCAACGTATAGAGTTCTCTGCTAACCCATTCAGGATTCCTTACGCTGAAACTTTAGGACTTACCTGTAATATGTGAAACGGTTCCTTGGATTATATTCCAGATTTACATAAACGTTGACTTATTATGCAGAAAACTAATGAAAATTGTCGCTTCAGTGAGTTTTTCTACATTTGTCATCCTCTGACATGGTACACAGGGTGGTCCAGATAAAATAAACCAAATATCTCGTTAGGAAAGGAAAATCAAGAAAAATTCCAGAGGAAAAATATTTTTCCCTTGGCTTCTAGCTTATAAATATGTCATTTTTTAAAGTTGAAATATGATTTTGGTTGTCGATATTTTAAAGAAAAATGTTCGGCTTTTATTATAATCTTCATTTTTCATCTTGAATTTTTCAAGAGGACTTCAACAAAAATCCAACCCCGTGATTCATTTTTATTACTGTCCAGATAGTTATCCGCCCTCAAAGTTGAATTATTTGTTATATGGTTTATCGTATTTAATTATCTTAGCCGATGTGCACTTAATGGTAATATGACTAATGTGGTATGTTATGGTATGGAGGGTTCAGAGCACAAGTGAACCAAGTCCTTCACATATGATTCCGAGCAATTGGCTCTCAAAGTTTTCCTTATGAATGAAAAACTGATGACAAGGACTTGATACAAGCTGCTATCCTGCGGCGTTAGAATCAGCTAAGGACTTGGTTCACTGTAGCACTGGAAGGTATTACTTTGACGCCTATTTGGCACGAAAAACCTCACAAAGTCAAAAAATGGACTTGGTTCACTTGTGCACTGAGCCCTCCATATATCGATTGAATTCAATGGATTTTTTCTAGCCTTTTTGTAGACAAAAACAGCTGTTTTTGTACAAAATTCTTTTTACTATGTGTTCTTTGTATGTTGAAGAATATTTTTATCGAAAAAAAGTGGTGTCCGATGGTAAACCGAAAAGGGCTTTGCCCGGATTTTTACATTTGAAATAGAAAATTTCTATTTTGCGCGAGACTCAATTGATTTCAATGGAGATTTTGTTTTTCGGTGATTATTCCTCCGTGGTATGTTCGATTTCAGATTTTTTTAGTAGTAAACCATCGTCACCGTGTCCACTTCTATCGTGGCAAATTTCAATATGATCGGTAAAGGGTTAGGAGAAGCACGAGTACAACGAAATACATGAGTCGCCTAAGAAAGAGCTTCGTAAACTCAGCTCTACTAACAAAGATTATTATAATTGTATAATTATAATTATTATAATTGTGTTAAGCCGACCCCTAGTCTCTCCGTTCCCTCTAACATATTTACCTGAAAATTGATAGGTGTCGTCCTTATATAGTTTTGGATACAGATATAAGATCAGAGAAGGGGGCTCAATTCAAAAACGCTAATAACTTCTCATTTAATGAATTTATCGACAGATTATTTAGTATTATAAACTCATTTAATTCCTAATCAAATTAAGGTGTTACTAAACTAGATCTTGAACATGACACCCACTATGTTCAGTGTTGTTTAAAAAAGTACACACAGTTTCCCACTTTTGGTTATAAAATCGTATCTTTTTTCTTTACCTTTTTTTGATGAATTAAGCCAAAGTATCTTCAAGTATCTCGTGTATGGTTTCTATTAATTTTTTTGTTAGATATGAAAAAATCTCTGATAGTTCGTTTGGGCATTTTACAACACAACTAAAACTTTAACCTAAATTGAGTAATATAATTTGAAAATAACGTTTGTTATTGTTAGTAGGTTAGATCGGGTCATGTAATCAGTTCTCAGTTCAATTCGGCTTACATTTATTGACACTAAGAGCGCTTCCTCGTCTCTAGTTTTTAATTACAGATAAACAATAAATCGTAGTTCATACCTATTATTGAAAAAATCGTGCCTATTTATAAAATGTTATTTGAATAAAAATCCACATTTTCCAGGGGGGCGAACCAAATTACAGGGGGGGGGGGGGGGGGGGGGGGCGACAGCCCCTCCTCAAGTATTCCTGAATTCAACACTGTTAGTTTTTAATTTTTATCCGATTTCAGCCAAAATCTAATCAGATCTAAGTTAGCAGATGTGACATATTCATTCCAAATTTCAAGTTCATGGAAGTATAATCGTTTCTGAGTTGGATCGCTCACAATGTTCCAATCACAGAGGGCACCCGTAGTTCAGGGGTAGCGAGGCACTTAAGTTTTTTTTATCTGAACTGGGAGGGGGAAAATGTCAGGTAGTCGTTAAATACCCCTACCCTAGGTGAATAAACCTGGGTAGGCAACACGTAGGACTCCCATAGTCGAGCCCATGTCTACCAAAGCAACGAAAAAGCGCTCTGGTAGTAGGCGATATGATCTCGTACTTAAAGCCCAGAAAATGGTCAAAACGTGTTCAGGGAACCTTCAAACGTGAAAATTCGTTGAAAACGCGTTCGTCGAATTTTCGCATGAATATAACAATTTCTTCTACTGTAGGTTCGAAAAGTAATGTTTTAAAGTAAATTAAACTGAAACTATGTACTTGTATAATCCATTTTGTTTCCCGTTCACTTTAATATCAACAAATTGCTGACCATGTGCTTGATTTGAACAATAACGGATAATTATCCATGGAAATTGTTTAATCATCATTTTCAGTGGAATAAAGTGTAATAAGAACACCTCTCTTGTCCCATGTGAGTATACTTCTACCAACAAATGATGATAGTCAGAGGAGACATTAGATTTCACCAACTATTTCAAAACTTTAAGTAAACTATATTTGAAGTTATGGCGTTTTCCACTCCAGAAGAGACGGCTAGAATTGCAGGCGGTCTTTCTTCACTCTGAAAACAAACTGAAAAGTTGAAAACTGAGTCAAACACCGAAGCTTTTAGACACGAATCTTAGAAATTATGAGTTTGAAGAGTCTGATAGAAATGAGGGTAAGTGGCTCTGGTAGGATTAAAAACTTGAAACATATTCCTAGAATGCTCGGGAGTATCCTAGAAGTGTAAACATTACAGAAGAAGTGCTTTTCTGTTTTTCAGACGAAGATTAAAAATGGCAAAAAAAGTGCAGACATATCCGAGTTAGATTTATTATGGTATTTCACGTTTCAAGGTCTCCTGAACACTTGTTGACTAATTTCGCAAAGATGTCTGTGTGTGTGATTGGTGAGCGCTCTAACTCAGAAACACTTGTATTATATAATGTAACACTTATATTATACAATGTAACGGCTATATTATATAATGTAACACTTATATAATGTAATGTTTTTAGGCAGTGTAAAAAACGAACCATACCATATATTTAGATCAGGGAATGTTAATATTAATAAAGCTGAAACGAGGTTCGTTTGTTCCAACATCACTCCTCAACAGCTAGACGGATTTTCATGAAACTTTACGTGTAGCATCCTTTTGAGCCCGATTGAAATAGCCTACGTTGCATCACAAAATTATTAATGAGAGGGGGATTGTGGAGGCGGCCTAAGCATAAATATAGTGCTAGCTCAATAACGGATGATCGGTTTGTCATAGAAATTCAAATGTAGTAAAAAGCTATATTAAAAAATAGGTTGGAGGCCATGGTGGCCGTGCGGGCTAGAGCGTAGAGCTTTGGTTGCATGGTTTGCCCGTTCGAAGCCCGTCCGGGAGTGAGTTTCATTTCGTAGATAGAACTCCCTCTCGGGGCCATGGATGTCGTAAATAACTAGATACCACAGTGATATGGCTAATGTGCATCACATGTACATAAGGCCAAGAAAAAAAAAAAAAATTGTTCATATGTCTATACAGCACTTTCCCCCTTCCTCGAAGCTGAAGTGCAGGCGCGCAGCTGAACGGCGTATTTGCGATGTTGAGCGCCTGCGATGTCCACGATGTAGGTGAGCGGTCCAGTCCTCTTTAGCACGACCTTCTTAAGACTCTCGTCCTGTCGACATGGTCACTCACACTAGTTGGCCCTCATCGAATGACTTCCATCTGGTACCCCTGTCGTGGTACTTCTTATGTGTGGCCAAAACGCTTGTTCAAGATCAGCTCCAACTCGGGATCGTATTCTCGAAAAAAAAAAAAAAAGGTTTGTAAAGTTGCCCGGGCTAGTACTCAAAATACTTGACTGGCAGGTTACCAAAGTTACCAGGCTTTGCCCGGAGTAACTTTAAGCAGGTTAGTAACTTTATGTGCCAGATTAGTATGTAATAGAACGTTACATAATTTTAGAAATAATTTGAAATTTTCAATGATTTTGAGGCCGGTGTTTCCCACCTCTCTCCCTTACCCTCGAAAAAACCTATCGTTAAAGACCTATTTTATGTTTCTGTCCATCTCCCCATAACCATTTGAACCAGGCTTATAAGGACACTATTTGTGGAATTTCATAAAAATCCGTTCAACCGTTAAGGAGTTATCATTCATTTTATGTGTTATATAATAGACAAAACTACAGATATATATACACAATAAAAACTCTTATTGAAGGCTATCTGTTATATATAGGTATATGTTGTGGACTTTTTTGTACAACTTTTTATTGCTAACAATTCCTCATTTTGATTTATCTTCAATGAATTAGGGAGTGTATATAATAAAATATATATACCGTCCAGACTTTCTTGCTTCCCTTTTAACTTCACTAAGTACCCCCATTTTGATAAAGCGTATAGATGAATTGCCTATGTCCAACGGGGAGAATTAAGCTTCCCAACGTTGAAATAATTATCCAAATCGGTTTATTAATTTTCGAGATTACCTCAAATACACAAACTAGCATTTTCTCTTTGATTATCTAACATATAAATATCTTACGAAATTTGTATGTTAGATAATTAACCAAATTTCGTAAGATATTTATTTATATGTTACATAATCAAAGAGAAAAAGCTAGTTTGTGTAAAAGTCAGAGGTTTATGAAAAATTTATTGAGTATTTTAATTATGTTTCAAATCATTTTTCTAATAAATTGTTGAAAATTAGAGCAGACAATGGAGGGAAGTATGTGAGTAATAATATGAGAAATTTTTGTCTTAGCAAGAGGATCAATATTGAGTACTCTGTTCCGTACAATCCTGAAATGAATCCTGTGTCTGAAAGATTAAACAGAACGTTAGTAGATAAGGCGCGAACTTTGTTAATTGAATCAGTGTTACCAAAAGAAATGTGGGGGAAGCAATTTTTTGTTCAGCTTACTTAACGAATAGAAGTCCTACTGTGTCTTGTAACAAGACCCCTAACGAACTTTGGGAAGGTAAAAAACCAGATTTGTGTAATCTTCGCATTTTTGATAGTATTGCTTTTAAGCATGTGCCTAAAGAATTAAGGAAAAAATTAGATCCTATAAGTGAAAAACTTATTGTGGTGGGATATGCTCCAGCTAGTAGTTGGCGATTATGGGATCCTAGAAACAGGAAAGTAGTTTTAGGCCGTAGTGTGTTTTTTGACGAGCATAAATCTGGAAATAATAGTTTAGAGCGGATACCAGTCCAAAATAATATTAGTTTTCAAGATGTTAAAAATGGATCCATGGAAGAAAATGAAGGCGTAAATGAAGATAAACTAGTTTTTTGTCTTTATATATTAGTGTAGATTGAGACAACTTCTAAGTTGAGGAACGCGGACATATTGTGGAAACTTGTAATAAATAAATAAAACAAACTTATTTTTGAAATATTGTCTATTCCACTAAAGATATATATACATATATAACTACCGGTTTCGGCTTTATACCATCGCCAGGTCTAGTTATGAACTGTTAATAGATTGAGACAGCTAAGTGAACGAAAGGAATCAATTGTTCCTTGGTGCTGCCATAAATTATCTAACATACAAATTTCGTAAGATATTTATTGCTATATTAAATAAAAACATCAAGTATCACAAAATATGTTTTATTAACAGTAAAAAAAACAATTTTACATATTTTACAATATTACACAACATTTATTATTTCATTTTTGTATTTTTATTTATTTATTTTTTTAAATTTTGGTTTTGAAAATAAACTATGTATATAAAAAAAAAATCTAAATTACAACGATATTTTGAAATGAGCCACTTTTTTTTATTTATTGTTTTTAAATTTACACAAAGTTGAACAAAATTTTACACAAAAATATTGACATATAGGGAAAAAATGATGAACGTATGGGATTTCGCTGAAGACAGCCAGTCACCGCATGCTGAAAAATATTCACACAATTTAAAATAATATTATTATTTTATTTACAAAATATTTATTATATAGGAGCCACATATTTTTTATTTTGACTAAATTACGAATGAAGGAATGAAAACTTATAGTCTTATGGCATTAAGTAACGTTTTAATAATACATATTACATATACTAAAATTGGAAATAATACATGAAGTTAGAATATACAATCTGATATTTTTTATTTTGTCATCTCAAAGCAAGCACTTAAAAAAGAGTAATGAAGTAAAGTATATCAATAATAATACTTACAACGATGTCTTGTATTCAATGAGCCGACCAATATTGTTTGGTAAAGGGTTGACTCTTTGACCACTACTTCGGTCTCTTCATGGTAAAACCTGCAATAATAATTAGAACAATTGTTAATAATTGAAATCATAACAAACTATATGGTGAAGAGTGGGCTGCAAAACAGAGAGAAAGTGTGTTGGGTGTATTTCCATAGGGGCTTGCGTATTCAAATCGATATTTCGGTCACTTCAATTTGAGGTTAGGTTAGGTTTTATGACTCATGCCCGGGCTTTAACTACGAGGTCATATCGCCTACTACCAGAGCGCTCTTTCGTTACTGTGGGAGTCCTAAATTTTGCCTACCCTAAATTTTTATTCACCTAGGGGCAGGGGTCTTTAACGAGTACTGACATCGTACAGGCTCGGGACCATCGCTTAACGTCCCATCCGAAGGACTGCGTGCTTGAGTTTATTTTACCTCCCGGATAAAATAAAGTAAGGGCCTCGTTCGGGTTACGAAACCATGACGCCGCGGCGTTCTCTCTTCAATTTGATTTTTAAAAACAAAAATTATAACAATTTGTACAGAAGAGTTTGAAATCTATGTTTGAACAATTGGTTGGAATGAAAATAATTGTTAAGTTAAAGTATAAGAAGATAATAAAAGAAAAAAAAGTCGGTGAATCACTGGCAATGTACTTCTCCAGGAGGTTTTCGCTTTCCCTCCAAAACCAATCTAACGTTGGGGCTAAAAAATTAAAATTTGACTTAAATCTTCCGAATCTTCATAATCTCATGTTTACACATTTACTACATCGGTGATTATTATTATTATTGGGTTGAGTCCTTCTCTGATCTCCCTCTTTCCTTGTGGCCGATTCCGCTGAAAATCAATACGTGTCATTAATAGTGGTTCGGAAAATATTTAATTCCGGTGAAAACTCAACATCGAATTTCTGACCAATTATATAACTTCCCCTATACTTCAAATCGCTGAGGAATTAAAAATGTGGGCTTATACGGAAATTTTGTTTTCATATGAGACGGTCAAGAAGAGAGTGTGTTCACATTGAATTATAGTTGTCAGTCCCAGTATTTTTCATTCTTTTGGAGAGTTACGACAATATTAATTGGAAAAGTAAAAGCTTGTTTTTAAAAAAAGTTTTTTTTATTTTGCACATTGGTTGATGAGAGTTGTAGGTACCTTTTGATATCTGCAGTGCATCTGAGCCTGAGGCCTCCTCCTCTGAAGTGGGATGTCTTCAGTGTCATGGTGAGGTAGACTGCAGTCCAGTGAACGCTGTCCGACAAAGGCACCACCCTCCGTTCGCAGGTACCCTCTCGCCAGCACTAAGACACACAACAAATAATATTAATGTCCTTCTCAAAATGTATAGCTCCAATTTATTATTACCAATTTATATATTTTTTATACTATAAGACAAAAACTATGTCGAGATTTAAGAATCGTGATGAACTACGCTTCTTTCTGTATGCCAACATCTCAACAAAACTAAACAAGCATGCCAACAACTCTCACAACTTTATCCACTGCAACACACCACTCCGCTCAAATGCATCAACATCTTGTATACATCCCTATAACGCCCATTATTAATATATTACGATAATATTTTGGGCATATATGTATAAATAAAAGTACCTTTGCGCATCTATTTCACTGTTATTTTACTCCTACGTGGTTCAATTCACCTTAAGCCTAAAAACACTTCTCTCCTTAGACTGTCCACTTCCACAACTCTCCTTTAGACTGTTTCACACTGTTTAAAACAGCTGATCGTCGTCTTTTGGCTTCCATTCATTGGTTGTTCACATTTCGTTTTAAAACAAAATGCGACTAGTCCATTTTTTTTCTGTATTCACTAATTTAGTTCTATAATAACTTCACTCTTAGCAGCTGTTTTCATACAAATAAATATAATTAATTTTAGAAAGCGCCGGTAGCTCAGTGGTATGCGTGCTTGTCTTCTGAGCTCAAGATCGTGGGTTCGAAACCCGACCGAGGTCATTAGTTTATTTTATCTGGGAGGTAAAATAAACTTAAGCATGCTGTCCATCGGATGGGACGTTAAGCGATGGTCCCGAGCCTGTACGATGTCAGGTACTCGTTGAAGACCCCTACCCTAGGTGAATAAAAATTTAGGGTAGGCAAAATTTAGGACTCCCACAGTAGAGTCGGGCTCATGTCCACCAGAGTGACGAAAGAGCGCTCAGGTAGTAGGCGATATGACCTCGTAGTTAAAGCCCGGACATGAGTCATAAAACCTAACCTAACCTATTAATAATCTTAATGTGTGTACATTTTTTACATCACAATATGCTTGCCCAATATGGAAAATAAAGCCCTCTGCGTGGATCTCAACGCACGATAGTTCGTGAGGGTTAGTACAGTAACATAAGGAACCAGACATAGCTCCTATGGCCGCCGTCCTGCCAATTCTGACCGAGACGTTCCTTCAGAACCTGTCCCTCAGCGCTGGAGCTGTCCACTTCAACATTGGACAAACTACTGAACATCGCTGACTGCGACACAGACTCCCACACAACATTTTAGACCCATAAGTAGTTATTTATCTTTTATTTATTTTTTTTTTTTATAATTTTTGTTTATTTTTTTTTTTTTTATTCCATTTTGTCATTGCTTTGAAAGGCATGAGAATGCCGGGGCAAATGAATCATTTTCTCTGTATCTATTTAGCTAGTTTATTCCAACTGCTCCACCCATATTTCCCAGTACCATCTACATCTAATGGCTAAACACAAAAACTCTAATAACTGCCGTCAAAATTATTAATATCTTTACAATTACTATAAAGGGCGCCGGTAGCTTAGAGGTATTATTATCACAGGTAATATAATTAGTTAGTTATTGTGACTTACGCCCGAACTTTAATTGCCAGATCATATCGCCTACCACCCAGAGCACTCTTCCGCCGCACTGTGGACATAAGCCAGGATTTATCAACACGGAATTTTACCAGTTAAGAACGACACCTACTAATTTTCAATCAATTCGACCAAAGGGAAGGGGGGGGGGGGGGGGTTGTGGAGGGAGGCTAAACACAAAAACTCTAAAAACTGCCGTTAAAATGAATGTATCGACACAAAATTTCATATGTAAATTCAAAACCCTATAAGAATAACAGCTATGAGTTTTCAATGTAATCAAATAAAAAAACGGAAGGGGGCTCAACTCAAATTTATTAACTGTAAATGTTTTCCAAAAAAATCGTTTGAAGGGTAATGGTGGATCAGGAGAATGCGCCTACTACCAGAGCGCTCTTTCTCTGCTATGAGAGTCGGATCATGTCCGTAGTCGTAGTGAACGACATGATCTCGTAGTTAAAGCCCAGACACGAGTCACAATAGTTAATTATATTTATTTGGTATGGTGGCATCAAATTTGCCGATTCCTATTTCAGTCACTTCTAATAGAGATAGAAAGCTGAATCATGGTACAAGAGCCTCATTCCGGCGACAGTACATTATATCAATATTTCATCCATATCAGTCGAGCGATTCACCGTCTATCCGTTGCATGTCATATATCGGTCACTTTTTCAAACGTTTGTCTGATTTATGCGAAAAGCTGTTGGTTCTATGGAAAAATTGCCTATAACAAAAAATGTTCCTTATACAATTTCTGACTCTCAATGTTTGTCTTATACGAGTAACTGACATCACACAGACTCGGGACCATCGTCTAACGTCACATCCGAAGGTTGGTGTGCTCAAGGTTTTTCACCTCCCCCATAAAGAAGGGCGCCGGTAGCTCAGATGTAGCGTGCTAACCTACTTTACAGTAGTTTTATTCAAACAGAATTTATTCCATAATGATAACAGTTTTGTTTGATATGAGGAGAAAATTTCTACAATTTTTATACTCCATTATATTATATTTATCCATAGGAATCAAAAATAACGCCGACCGGGTTCTTTGAACACAGGGCATGGAGTGTTGTAGAAATTAGGCATCCTGAATTCCAGGTTTATCTATGCTCCAATAGACACTAAAGATCATTTGAAGGTCAGGTATAATGAGATATAGAACAGTTCATAGAAGGTATTTACAGCATGTTAACATGAAGGAACTTCAGAGGTGGATCTGGAGAGGGCTTTGAAATAGGAGTCATATGATACAGTTGTGTAGAGTTACAGAGGATGAGTGGTGAGTCCAGGGGAGTAGCTACCGCTGTAGCAGTTGTAGCAATGGTCCAACACGAGTAAGCAAAAAATTGTAAAATGTTATCCATAGTCATATAGATGAAAGCCAAACCTAAACTTCTAAATTATAACGTATTAAAAATTATCATAGAACTTTTTTTTTGTGGCCTTATTATGTACGATGCATATTAGCCATGACTCTTGTAATGGTGTTGCCTAGTTATTTACGACATCCATGGATAGGGAGTTCAATCTATGAAATAAAACTCACTCCCGGATGGGATTCGAACGCGCAAACCATGGTGAGACCATGCGACCAAAGCCCTACGCTCTAGCCCGCTCGGCCACCATGCCTCCCTCTTCGAACTTTTATGGGACAAGAACGACTATCGGACTTATCAATACTGTCCATAGAAAAAGAAGAACTTGTGAAACTAAAATCTTCTTCAGCATGGATGATATAATAAATACATTCGCCGAAAAAAATACAAGAAAAGTACCTGTTTAACCATTAGAATATATATTTTGTTTATGCGAGTGTTTGTGTTTATTTTCCTTCGCCACTGGGTGAGTTCCTGTCAATCACGGGAGCAATGAACTAACTGTGACATGAACCTCAAGGTAGGAGTGAATCCAACTTAGCAGGCCTGGTGTGACATACACTATTAGTTCTGCAAGGGCTCAATGAAGTTAGTTAGTTGATGTGACTCATACCTGTGCTTTAACTACGAGGTCATATCGCCTATCATTGAGGTCAGAGTGCTCTTTTGTCGCTCTGGTGGACGTGAGCCCGACTCTACTGTGGGAGTCCTAAATTTTGCCAACCCAGCTAAATTTTTATTCACCTAGAGCAGGGATAATTAATGAGTACCTGACATCTGTAATAATCGTAAACTCGCTATAAGTTGATCGATTTATGTTTTCATATTGGCGATGGCCACGTAATTTCAATCTCCTCGCTCTAGAATAAGCCATATTCAACTCTTAGTGTTCCAGGTTCTCCTTGTGAACACGACCAAATATCCTACAATAATGGGAACGTATACAGTAACTCTACCTGTAGCCCGCTACGAACACCATTATATCCCACTGGAGACGTGAAACCACTTGTATTATTTTCTTTAGTATTTTTCCTCTTTTCCCAATAAACAAAATAACAAAGAAAAAACAAATCTATCCGAAAGAGGTTTATCTGGGCTCAAGGATGGGGGGTATCGGCTCAGATACCGACTCCATTATTTACAAAATCCAGGCTGACACCCTGAGTCGCAGGCCTATCTCCTGCTCCAGCCAGAGCCGGCTTCTATTAGAGCCCAGATTTCGGAGGGTCCCCCGGGTAGAGCCTCAGCAAAGGCAGTCCCTGATAACAGGCTCAAGCCGCCTGCCCACTCAGGACACAAAGCTACCCCACCTCACATCAAATAGCTCTGTGTCTCTCTCTACACTATCTTTCTAGTTATTCTTCTATTTCATAATTCATTAATTTATGTTTATATAGTTATAATTCAATTATTATTTATATAGTCAGAGGGCGCCGGTAGCTCAGTGGTATGCGTGCTTGACTTCTGAGCTCAAGAACGTGGGTTCGTAACCCGACCGAGGCCCTTATTTTATTTTATCTAGGAGGTAAAATAAACTTAAGCACGTCATCCTTAGGATGGGACGTTAAGCGATGGTCCCGAGCCTGTACGATGTCAGGTACTCGTTAAAGACCCCTACCCTAGGTGAATAAAAAATTTAGGATAGGCAAAATTTAGAACTCCCACAGTAGAGTCATTTTTGTGGGGCTCATGTCCACCAGAGTGACGAAAGAGCGCTCTGGTAGTAGGCGATATGACCTCGTAGTTAAAACCCGGGCATGAGTCATAAAACCTAACCTAACCTTTATATAGTTATTTTGTTTAATATATTTTATAATTATCACAATATAGTTAAAATGTATTTATGTATAAATATAATGATAATATAATATAATATATATTATATATTATGTATAAAATGCATTTACCGGATTGCCATTGATGCTGATGTTGAGGTAGGGTGCAGGCTTGGAGGGAGGGACGGTGCAGTTGGCCCTCAGAGTATCGCCTGGACTGTACGAGTCTACCGGCCTCTCCACCATCAGCGATGGACCGCTCTCTGGCAGATCTGAAACAATGTAGACAAACTTCAGTCTGCAATAGTTTAGTAAGAAAATATGCCGAGAGTGCACCAAGAAAGGAGCACCTTTTTGTCAGATAATGCAACTAAATGTATGTGGCTTGAGGGAGTGTCACCACTCGGTGATTTCTTCTTTCTTGACATTTTGAGATTGCCATTTTTTTTCTCCCTTAGCACATTTGCTTGTTGTATACAATCTTTATACACTAAATATCAGTGAATAAAAAGAAAAATCAGTCAAGTGCAAACTAAACTTGCACAATTAGTGTTCCGTGCCATCAGCATCCCACTTAAATTATTAATAGTTAAACCATTGGTTCAGCAGTTAAAAGGAATTAAACAATTACATTGTTTATAACAATTTATTGCGCTAGAATATTTCAATCCTGATAATTTTGGCTCAATCTACACCTAATTCTCAATGTTCATGATTTTTTTCAGATTTTTCTGCGCTATTCTTTAGGTGGTAAGGATGGGAGACAGCAATTTTTAAGCGTTTTTCCTGGAAAATGTTTGAAGAAATACAAAAAAAAAATACATCATATATATTGTTGAATTCGTGCTATAAGCTTTCATTTGACACCCTACACGATGCTCTTGAAAACATTTTTTTTTTTTCATTTCTCAATTTACCCTCTGCAATTAACCCTCAGAATCAAAATTCAACTTTTTATATTTCCCGTCTATAATTGGGTCACCGCACTCTATCTCTGTGCTAAATTTCAAATTTTTACTTCCAATAGTTTTAGATAAAATCGCCTGTGACAGACGGACGAACGGACACCGAAATGATTCCATAACTGTTCCGTTTTGCTAATTTTGGCACGGAACACTAAAAATAAAAATAAAAACTTGTAACCTATTAAATAGTCCACACTGCAATGAATAGGTAAAAAAAAACATTGAGCACGCCATCCTTCGGATAGGACGTTATGCAGTGGTCCCGAGTCTGTACGAGGTCATATATTCGTTAAAGACCCCTATCCTGGGTGAATAAAAATTTAGAGTACACAACATTTAGGACTCCCATAGAAAAGTCGGGCTCAAATTTACAAGAGTAGAGCGGTAGTAGGCGATATGACCACGTAGTTGAAGCCCGGGCATGAGTCACAAATAACTAACTATAAACCAACAATGAATACACACAATGAGGCCTCCCTCCAGAAAGTGAGTGATACATTTTCAATGAGGTTAAGTGAGTCAGGACTAGTAAATATTTGAAAATAGTCATTGAAACGTATTTCTGCCTACATTTATCATATTTTATTTGTATGTACAAATCCATCAAAGAGAGGACTTTTATTAGCCTATTTTTTAAAAATGTTTACTATGTTTCAATAAGAATTCTATATCTCAGCAGGTTCATCGATTCCTCAGATAAGAGCCACTGATTTCTCAGTATGCACTAGTGATTTGCGTCAGAGCATATTCACTAGTTTCTCATGTAGTCATCGATTTCTCAGTAATGTATCACTGATTTGCTTCAGAGCAGATTCACTGATTGAATCAGAAATAAATATTGAATCTTTCGTTGGCTAGTTTCACTAAGCAATCAAGTTTTCGCTGGTGAAATTTCACTAATTTAGGACTTATTATAACTAACGAAAACAATAGGATGACAAACAACAATTCAGTAGGCAAGTAGTTATTTGATTAAGAATATAAGAATGTATTGTTTGAGATAATCATACCGGAACCTCTTAGCAGTTTTTTTACTAGCATTATACTAATGGCCAGTGAGTGAGTCAGTAACTAAATTATTGTTTGCTCTTTGAACGGCAAGAGCTTGAAGTTTCAGTTGACTATTCACAGGCTGTTATGGAAAGATATGCTTGAAGATGTGTCATTAGAAAAAGATGGTTTGAGGCTCTGAAGTCAGGTTGATCTCATGGGACAATGTAAATAGCCGATTTTCTCCCTTCATCTTTTATATGGTCGTAAAACAGAGGAGAAAACATTCTATAGACGAAGGAATACTCTGGGGAGCATCAGACCTCCAATGAAGATAGCCTGGCTGGCACTTGGCTTTATTACGGTGCTTTATCGTCAACACTCGCTTCGGCCTCATTAAATTATATAGGCCGAAGGAAGAGTTATCAAGATTTTTATAGGATAAGGAGGATGATCCTTGTCTTGATGAAGATCTAACCCAAATGGTGCCGCTTTAATGGGAACTTTGTCAAGGTTCATACACACACACATAGATAGGCACACTATTACACAAACATATGAAGGGGAACTCTCCATGGGTACTTCCTCACGCTAATTTATAATTAACTCTGGTTCCACATATTGGGCCTAAGGCTAGTCGTAATTTTGGGGGCAAGAATATTCACACTCCAGTGTGGGACAATGTAGAGATGACGGAAGAAGGAACTGCTATTGGTACCTTTGGGGTGGTCCACTCCATCATTCAATCATACAAGACCAAATATAATAAGATTCTGATCCACAGTCACTACTCTGAATTTCAAGAGTGGTGAGTGATAGGGGAAGTTATGTATTCGGTCAGAAATTCAATGTTGAATTTTCACCTGAATTACAATTGTTCCGATCCCTGATTTAAAAAAAAAAAACATGTATCTCAAAAACCGGACGACCTGTGAAAAATGTTATTTCATATAAATTATATATTTTAATATTCGTTACAACTATTACTTGAAAAGATTTTTGAATAGGTCATAAACATAAGCTGTATCTTGTAAAATGTGGTTAGGTCCCGGGGGAGAGTGGTCTCAATTTTCGTTTGATTTCGACCAAAATCAGCCCTAAGTTAAAACATGTGACCCCTTCATTCCAAATGTCAAGTTCATAGCTACAATCGTTTTCGGGGTAGGGAGCTCACAACTTTACAATCACATACACACACACAGACATATGCACTGACAGATATCACCGCAAAAATGGTCAAAGCGTATTCTGGGGACCTTGAAAAGAGAAAATCAGTTGAAACCTCCATATCGGATTTTTGCATGATTACAATACATAGTACAATAGAGTTTTCTGTCTGTGTGTCTGTTGCATATAACTGTGAGGCACTTAGGTTTTTTTTTTACGGAGATAACCTGAGCACACCGTCTTTCTGAGGGAATGATAAGAGGTGGTTACAAACCTGTACGATGTCAAGAACGCGATGTCCACCAGAGCCACGAAAGAGCGCTCTGGTAGTAGACGATATGACAAAGCCCGGAATGTGTCACCATAACTAACTAAATCGATTAACGAGAATGAATATTATTGCTATTATTAAAACATCTATATAGAACGGAATGGAATAAAAACCAGTTAATGATTTTATGCGGTAAATGAATCAACTGGAATAATCCAGCCAAATAACCTTTCTATATATTTATGTGTATTAAATACCTGTATTAATTTACCTGTAAATCGTTTAAACAAGAAAGTTTAGAGTTCAATTCTATATTGTATCATTCTCCTTTTCAACAGTGAACATTATTTCATCGTTATTTTATTTTATTACTTTATTTTATTTTATCCTGTAAATTTTCTACCGCTCTACTCTTGTAAATCCTCCAGCTATATATAATATAGTCAAACTATTGACAAGAAGTTTTGTGTTTATTTATTAGAATAATCTTCTGACAACATGAATTTTCACAAAGAAGATCTTGAAACCGTCCTATTTCTAATGTATCTAGTATCCTAGTTCAATCAATTCTCGTTCACCTGTTGTTAAGTGCTTAGATAACGTCAAGTGCAATGTTGAGTCAACATGGAAAGCCCATTAGCCACTTCGTCACTCAATGTGACCCATTCCTATTTCTAATATCATTTTTGGTTATTTACTTTGGAGGATATATTTTTGTAATTTCCTAATTTTTTTTATTTATTTGTATAAAATAGAAAACCATAAAATAACATGAGTGGGGGATGTTTTGAGGAGGGGCGACTCTGAATTGCTCCAACCTCAAGTGTATATATTACACAATATCTGAAAACATGAGAAAGATGAATATTATTGAAAGTATAGAGTATACAAGCGGAAAGGAAGGAGGGAAAGCCCCGCCTTCTAGAGAGGGGATAAGTTTGTCTGCCCTCACGCACTCAAATGGGGAACAGCAATAACATATCCTGTAATTGTTGAGTAGTTTTTATTTAATTTTTGGAGTTTTATATAATTTACATATTTACTATTCCTCGCGAATGATTAAGAGTTTATGTTGTTGTTTATGACTCATGCCCGGGCATTGACTGCGAGGTCGAAAGATCGCTCTGGTCGACTACCCATTGAAGAAGGGAGTGCTCAAATATGTTTACCTCTTGAATAAGTAAACCTAATGGCCTCTGCAAGAATGCTAGCCACTCTGCGCTATCTGCGCTCCCATAACTTACTTAGCGATTTTCAGACAAACCAGTCAAAAAGAAGGGGAGATTTATTGCGAGCTGCAAGTGGGGCTTAACTCCAAATCCCTAATGAGAAATAATAATAATATTTATTTCTGTTAAACCTAAATATAATATAATAATATACAAATAAGGTAGTAGGTAAGTCATAAAAAATTAAGATATATAAATTAGATAATAAATAGCTATTAACTCTTTGAGTCGGGCACACACGTCATTAGTAATAACAATACTAGTAAAAAATTACATGAAATAAATAAAAAATAAATAAATAAATACTTGAAAAAAATTTTTATATATAGAAGAAGATATTGCTAGTGTCGCCTTTGGGGTTGCATTTATCATAGGACCAGTTACAAAAGGATTCTGAACCACAGTAACTTCTGTGAATTTAAAGAGTGGTGAGTGATAGGGGAAGTTATGTAATCAGTCAGAAATTCGATGTTGAGTTTTTTCAAAAACGTAATTAGAGAACAAAACAAAAAAAAACTAAAACACTCCCGATAGAAACAGTTTTTAATTTAAATTATAATAAATATTTTCTATAATTTTTCTGGAAGTGTCTTTTCCGGGACTACTGGTCTCATTGTGCGAAATGTAAAAAAAGGGGTAAAACAATAAAAGCAATAATAATAAAAAAATTATAATATACATGAAATGAACCTCACATGCGAAATATTGTATTATGAGAATTCAGAACATCCTATTTTCAGTCAAATCAGGTGTAGGGGAATGGAAACTTAATTTTATACAAATAATTCTAGCGGGGAAAGTACAATAATATCCTTCCGGAAAAATTATAGATAATATTTACCATAATTCAAAATAAATTAAAAACTGTATCTACTATATTTATTAGATTCAGGACAATCTGCCTGAAGAACCTGGAATGTAGAAATACTACCCCAGTAGGTCTTGTTCTCTTCAAACGACCGCCCTTCCGCTCTACATCCATCTTCTTGGAACATCTCAAAGAACTAAACCTGGCTCCTCGTACAATTTTCCGAACTTGGCGTTGGTTGGACTGTCCGTTGCTGTTTGTAATCTAATTGGTTACTAAACCAAAGTAATAGATGATCATGGCCTGAAATAACTCAACTAAGTTCTTGCAAAAGTCAACCTCATGACTTAAAATTAGTTGTGTATTGTTTTAATCTTAAACGCCCCTAATGGCCGCCAATTTGAAACAAAGTTCTGTCTGAGTATGTTTTTGAATTGTCAATACATTCATACAATGGCAGTTATTTATTTCCTTACCAGCGAATTATAAAGTATATTTTTATTATTGTTAGTTTTTTATTTACGTCTCACCTCTTCCGTAAAATATTTAGGATTAACCCTCGATAGAAGGCTGACTTGGAACCCTCACACTCGGACGACACGACTCACACTAGACCGGCGACTTACGACTATTGTACAGTATTTTGAATAGGCGTTCTAAATTATCTACTCGACAAAAACTGAATTGTTATACCTATCTTCTCCGACCTCTCTGGACCTATGGCTTACAAATATATGGTACAGCCAAGACTTCGAACATCAAAAGAATACAGGTATTTCAATCCAAGACTCTCCGACTGATCACGCAATGCTCACCATACGTTAGCAACAAGTCTCTACACCGCGTCACACCCATAGACACAACCATTAAACATTTATACCAACGTTTCTACACCAAAATTTACTTACACACCAATCCAGAAGTTTGCAAAATCTTAAATACAAATTTACCCCACAATCCCCCAAGGAGATTAAAGAGAGTTTGGCATAGAGATCTCCTGGTATGAAGTGATGTCATGAGGGTTCACCGCTGGGTGTTTTTCCTCTCTCAAGCCTCTCATATCATATTTATTTTTATTATTTTATTTGTATTATGTTTGTATAGTATAAGTCAGCCCAGCCGCTGGTTGTGAATTTTTTTGCATAGTTGTCGTTTAATATAAATAAATACAAAAAAAAAAGAAAACAGTTTTTTATTAAAAAGGATAAAAATAAAATATATGTGATATACTTATAATAACAACCATTTTTGTACAGATCATTCTCCCCTTCTTCCTTTTTACTGTAGGTAAAAAGAAAATGTTTTTTAAAAAGCTTAAAAAAAATTCGACGAGGATGGGATTCGAACCCACGCGTGCAGAGCACATTGGATTAGCAGTCCAACGCCTTAACCACTCGGCCACCTCGTCTTCTTTCTTTTCCACTGTATAGTAAATAGTGTAGTAAGTCGGTCTATAATTCAAAAGAGATAAGACACGATCCGGCTGAACCTATCCAATGCAATGTGCTACCGAGCTGTTATCACATTTTGAATTTCCTATACGTTTTTTATGTAGTTAGTTATAGTGACTGAAGCCCGGGGTTTAACTACGAGGTCATATCGCCTACTACCTGAAGGGCTTCTTGTGCTCCTTCTTTATATTAATAATAAAAGAAATCATATTTGACTGATTTTAAATTTTGCTGAAGTTAATTTACTAAAAAAATGAATTATAAATTGATTAATGGAGTGAAGCTCCCAAGGAAAAACTATGTCATAAATAACTCTACCAAAAATTTTACAATTACGTTCATTGTACCAATCCAAAAAAAAAATCAAATTATGTTTCCCGAGTAAAAAATGCATTATTACTTCTTCTGTCCCGATTAATTGGTACATACCTCAAAGGCGTAGTCCGTGGGGCCCCATGAGTTTCGAAATTTGAATTTCGTTGAGAGAGATTTGGGGAATTAAAAAGAAATTTAAAACATTCTTAGTAGAAGGGAAATGGGGACTCTGGACCAGTTGCTCCTCATGACCTTTGACCCCACGGGGTCACGTGACCCATCACCCCCCACCACCACTACTCCCACCCCCTCCCCAGCTCCAAATCACTCACCATCGTACATCCCCAGCTCAATAAGTTTCCACTCTCCCTCTAAACTTCAATAAGTTTCCGCTCTCCCTCTAAACCTCAATAAGCCCCCTCCAAATTTTTTTTTTGGACCAGTTGCCCCTCATGACCTTTGACCCCACGTGACCATCACCCCCCCCCCCACCCCCCACCTCCACAGCTGGGAATCACCCACCATCGTACATCCCCAGATCAATAAGTTTCCGCTCTCCCTCTAAACCCCAATACGTTTCCACTCTCCCTCTAAACCTCATTACGTTTCCGCTCTCCCTCTAAACCTCAATAAGTTTCCGCTCTCCCTCTAAACATCAATAAGTTTCCTCTCTCCCTCTAAACCTCAATAAGTTTCAGCTCTCTCCCTAAACCTTAATAAGTTTCCGCTCTCCCTCTAAACCTCAATAAGTTTCCGTTCTCCCTCCAATTCAGTCTGATTTTGTGACCTTGAACAGGCACTTGCGTGTTCAAGCATGTCGAACCCTGCATTCGTGTAGCCTACCTTATCATGTCCTATCATCATCATCATCATCATTGTATTCAGTATTATTTAAAACTGGAGTATTATGATGGAAAAATCGCCTACCTACACTTTTGAGCATGCCGTCCTTCGGTGCCTTGAATAGTATTGCATTTAAAAATATAATTCAAAGCTCGTCATATTGAGTATGTTGTCCGATTGGAGTAATATGTGCGAAAAAATATTTATCTTCAATTCCGAGCATGCCGTCCTTCGGTGCCTTGAATAGTATTGCATTTAAAAATATAATTCAAAGCTCGTCATATTGAGTATGTTGTCCGATTGGAGTAATATGTGCGAAAAAATATTTATCTTCAATTCCGAGCATGCCGTCCTTCGGTGCCTTGAATGGTATTGCATTTAAAAATATAATTCAAAGCTCGTCATATTGAGTATGTTGTCCGATTGGAGTAATATGTGCGAAAAAATATTTATCTTCAATTCCGAGCACGCTGTCCTTTGGTGTTGTTTGTGAATTCTTGTTTTTTATTTATTTTTTTAACATCTACTATGGTTTGGAAATGTCCTTCGTATCTGTAGGGATTAAGTCGTTGTTTACATGTTTCAAACATGTCGAGACCTGTTGTTCATACTTCACCAATTTTTATTTCATGATTTAATCTTACATCCCCACGTCAATTAACACATCCAATATGCTTCCCCATCTCAATACCCCCGCTCTCCCTCCGATTCACTACTCTCTATCTTCAGCGGCGTAGCCAATCCATCTCAATTTTCTCACTTATACTTCCCCACCTAATTCTCCCTTTAAACCTTTTACTCAGACACACATCCAAGCAATTTTCTTTAGATTTCATCATAGTCCACTACTCTTAGCACCATCATGCTTCGCCCCTGTTCAACACCTACAACCTCTCTAGATCGTCTGACATTTTCATCATAACCCGGTCTACCCATACATAAACCTACATTCTACGTCCATTAGCCTTTCCCTCTGAATCAGTCAAACTTACCCACCTCAAATCATCTTCAATGCACATACCCACATCAATTATTCTAAAACATAATCTTTAATTATAATAGTTCTACTTCCTCAGACCTATTGTACTTCTTCCAATCCGGCAGAGACTTTGCAACCCACACCTAATCCTCAGGTCTTTCTCCTAATTTTTATGACTCACTTCTACTTCCCCACATCAATCGTCTAATTGTTTTTTCTCAACTTGTCCTTACCAATTTTCTGTTCTCTACTTCTAAAACCTTTTACTCATACATACCCGCCCATACACGCGGAGTAATCTTTAGATCTAGATGTACCTTTCCATGGATACATTCTTAGGCTAACATGCAGTATATTCAACTTACGTTATGTTACATACTACTTCTCATCTCCAGCACTTAACTTACTTAGCACCTCTACTGTATTCCAATCCTCGTTTAAAGCGGTCAAAACAATTTCTTTTTCCTTCCACCAACCGTCCTCTACTGTAATTGCTCTCCTAACCTTCTCAAACCCCCGCACAATTCTGACAACGACCAATCCATCCCAATATTCTGCTCTCCACTTCTACTTCCCCAACATCATATCAAGTTAGAACCCTACAAGTGTAGACTACTGCCCCGTCAACATTTCTTTCTCATTCAAACCACTTCTATCCCACCTCTCACTCAGACATACCTGCACACTTGCATCACATTCAGAAAATCAAATTTAAATGCTTCTCCCTACCTAAACCGACAGGTCAACACCCCCACAGTTCTCGTCGATATTTAGATTCACATTTCCAATATTACTTTACCATCACTATTTTTACGACTAATAACCTACAATCTAGCAGGAACTTAAATCATCCCCCTGCACAACACTACTCCGGATATATTCAGAACCCACTCCCACACATCTGAGCACCAATAGAACTCTAACCTAGGACCCCTGCTGTGTAGGCTCACTCACATTGGTACCTGTCAACCCATCTTTATAACTGCAAAAGCCGGGGGTAATTTCATATTCAAGTATTTTTCCTAAGATTTCATACTGATGAAGGCTCTAGACCCCTTCATCACCAACGAGATCAGTTAAAGAACTATTTTATAACACAGCCCCAACGTACTTATAAGGTGTGTCCAATACAATAGGAACTCTTCTTATATAGCTATCCTAAGAAGAAGTCATTGAAAACTTTACCCACTGAGCCGGATAATTATTTATAGTAGAGATACTAATATTTTTTGAATGGGTAGGCGGCCTTGTGTAACATTTCATTATCAGAGATTAGCTGTGATGTACTTTTCTACAAATCAGAGACTATGTATATTTCCTACAATAGAATCCTTCCGAGAGATCCAATATATCGTCACGACACAACACTTCACAAAAATACGGAATTGTTCACCTATCCCCATAAACATCACTCAACTGCAACTTCCCCAAATCTAAAAAACTTAGAAGTCGCTCGGACACATTTTAAAAACCCCACCACTCTTCTATATACTTCCTCAGCTAAATTCTTTCCCTGGTTCCCCTCTATAGTATATCTTAAACTCTAAAGTAACCCCAACCCGAACACCATTCCTATCAATCTAAACTTTTATTTCTCAGTCATGCACCATAGATAGGGTTTTCTATAGGTGCTATCACCAATCTCCTACATGCATATATATATATAATATATTTTCTATAGTTCCCCCGACATTTTTCTACAACTAACACTCAATTAATATTATAACGCAGCCCTCACACCCATACTCCATTGTATTTATTTTTCAAGTCCCAAGCTCTTCGTCTAATATACATCACAGTTCCTTTGAGAACCCATATAGTATTATTGTTCCATCCTCACCCACATCTCATGGACCCCACAATTCAGCCCTCCTTCCCCGCATATATGGTATTGAGAGCCAAAACACTTACGATGACCCAATACAACAGTTATTTTACCGATTCATCTTCATAGCCACAAAACCCGGGATTATTTAATATTTTAGTATATTTCTTTTTTCATTATTTGTCACAGGTTTTTTTTCCTCACATACAACGCCTACTCCACTCAACTGTTTTTTCTTAAAGTCCTATACATATCTTACATCCTTTCATATATTTATTTTTTATTTAGTCATATTATTTAATATTTTATGCGATTAATATTTATTTACATTTTCGAAAATTTACGTAAATTATGAAAATTTTGTAGCATATTCAGGAACATTTTTTGTGATGAATGTGACTGCGTAATAACTATCGTGATTATAAGAAAAATTGGTGAGTACAAGCTGGTCAGTATTAAGAAATAAAAATCGTATATAGGTTCCATATCATAGGCAGTTTCTTGTTGTTGTTGGGGCTAGGTGTATTGCTGGAAACCCAATAATGATCGGCTCTTCTCGGCTCGTCTCGGATTTTATCGGCTCCTTTCGTTGCATGTAGGATGAAAAAAACTATAAATACGTTCTGTTTGGTCAGTAGTTATCTGTTTTCATTGTGAACGTGTTAACAACGTTGAGATAAATACAATCTGATCATTCACTATTTATTGAACCGAAGTTGTCAACCCTGTTACAATAAATACGGTCTGTTTGGTGATTATTAGGCAGACTTCATTGATCTAGTAATCCACAGCAGGTTAGATACCATGGGGGTCAAACGAAACGCTCTCACTATAGAAAATAAAATAAAAATAATTAAACTTTTTGATGAAGGAGAAAAGGTTGGAGAAATATCGAAACATTTCAAGATTCCTCAATCCACGATTTCTTCAATTTTAAAGAGACGAGAAACCATTTTTCAATTAGATTCATGTGGTAAAAGACATATTAAACGAATTAGAACTAATGGTGATTATCCAATGGAACAAGATGAAACTGAGGATACACCCCCTCTTGCCTTCAACGGAGAGAATTACACACAACAACACACAGCCTCTTCAGAGGAGGATGTGGGTGAACACTCCAGTTCATCACAACAGCAAACGGACTCTTCACAGCATGATACGGATGAAGACGGAAGTGAACGAATTCATTCAACAGAACACCGACGAGTAGTATATGGTGATAAAAAACCAACAAAAAAGTTCAACCTTCCTAAACCCGTAAAAGGCTTAATACCTCTTTCTAAGGAAAATATGACGTTTTTACGTTTGGTCGGGTGTAAAGTTCTGTCATCAACGTATAGATGTTAGATTTGGATAGTTCAAAGAGGGGTTCGGATATCATTCTCATTACCGAAACCATCGGGGGTATAGATGGAATAAGAAAATCTGTTAGACATGAAAACACTCTATCTATTTAAAAGGTAGATTTTTTCAAGGAGAATGGGACAACGACAGTTGCAACATTCTAAAAGTGGTTTTTGTTCAATTCCAGTGCTTCCAGGGTAATAACTCGGACTATATTTTGAAGGATATATCAATAATGGGCATTAACTTTATTGGGAATAGGTACACAGCATATCACAAACGAAAAGATTATTAGAAAGAATCAAATCGAATGCTGTGAGGTTGTGCAGGCTTGGAGAGGCTATAAACGCACGCAGATCGTATGAGTGAAGGTTTGGAGAGGATATAGACGCCCGCAGACCAGTGTGATCACCAGCAGTTCTAAATGTTGAAAACACTGATTTGAGGAAAAGTAGGAGAGTACAATCGTGTTAATATGCCTGTATTTTTGATTTGCAGGAAAGGGCCTTGCCCCCTTTTTATTCATGCTTTGTATCCAAAAGTATATATATATTTCAGTTTTCATTTGACTATATGCTTATATCATCTCTTTGTGAGAGCGGTTCTAAATCTGCTGGGTAAGTTTCGTTCTTGAGCAGTGTCTACATGTACCCCCAAAATCCTGTTTCTTTGAACCAAATTCAACTCAGTCAAATCGATTCAAATCCCTATATTATACTGCAATATTCTCGCTCAAACATCACTACACTCTCCTTCTAGTTATAACGATATCGTTATAAATATAGCGATATCGTTATAACTACTGTGATATCGTTATAAATATAGCGTTATCGTTATAACTACAGTAATATCGTTATAAATATAGCGATATTGTTAAAACTCCTGTGATATCGTTATAAATATAGCGATATCGTTATAACTACTGTGATATCGTTATAAATATAGCGATATCGTTATAACTACAGTAATATCGTTATAAATATAGCGATATCGTTATAACTCCTGTGATATCGTTATAAATATAGCGATATCGTTATAACTACAGTAATATCGTTATAAATATAGCGATATCGTTATAACTACAGTAATATCGTTATAAATATAGCGATATCGTTATAACTACAGTAATATCGTTATAAATATAGCGATATCGTTATAACTACTGTGATATCGTTTTAAATATAGCGATATCGTTATAACTACTGTGATATCGTTATAAATATAGCGATATCGTTATAACTCCTGTGATATCGTTATAAATATAGCGATATCGTTATAACTACAGTAATATCGTTATAAATATAGCGATATTGTTATAACTAGAAGGAGAGTGTAGTGATGTTTGAGCGAGAATATTGCAGTATAATATAGGGATTTGAATCGATTTGACTGAGTTGAATTTGGTTCAAAGAAACAGGAATTTGGGGGTACATGTAGACACTGCTCAAGAACGAAACTTACCCAGCAGATTTAGAACCGCTCTCACAAAGAGATGATATAAGCATATAGTCAAATGAAAACTGAAATATATATATACTTTTTACTTATACTTATACTTTTACTAATATATATATACTTTTAAACAAAAAAATCAAGAGATAAAATCCCTCACAGGAGATGCCATAGTGAAGGGCTTCTTGTGCTCCTTCTTTATATTAATAATAAAAGAAATCATATTTGACTGATTTTAAATTTTGCTGAAGTTAATTTACTAAAAAAATGAATTATAAATTGATTAATGGAGTGAAGCTCCCAAGGAAAAACTATGTCATAAATAACTCTACCAAAAATTTTACAATTACGTTAATTGTACCAATCCAAAAAAAAAATCAAATTATGTTTCCCGAGTAAAAAATGCATTATTACTTCTTCTGTCCCGATTAATTGGTACATACCTCAAAGGCGTTGTCCGTGGGGCCCCATGAGTTTCGAAATTTGAATTTCGTTGAGAGAGATTTGGGGAATTAAAAAGAAATTTAAAACATTCTTACAAATTTACATAATTGAAAAAATTTATTGAAAAAATTTATTACTTGTTGACCGGCCATTTTGGAATAAAAAAATATATAAATTGAGTACTCACATGACGTCATGGAAACTAAAACTAAAAATTAACATTATTTACAGAGTTGCAGATCAAAAGTTAACATCCTCCATTAGTTTACATCTCCACACAATCACCCCATTCACAATTCACTTCTTTACAACTTTTCAGTATATGCAAATAAAAAAAAAAACTTTGAACACAAATTTGGCCTTCTCGAGGCTTGGAGGTAGACTGGCTTCACCTTCAAAAGGCAGCTTGAGATCGTCTTTCCGTCGGTGTTTTGTTCTTCTGAACTTGATATTTCTTCGACTTTAATAATTTTTCGAAGTATTCTTGCTTCTTTTCTTTTCCTTTTGTCTTCTTAATTATCTTTTTAATTTTGTATGAGTTTACTTTTAAATTTTGACTCCTGTTTCTTTAAAAAAATTACATAAACTTATTTTGTATATTTTGTTGAAGCTGAACCACGCCAAGCGGCTAGAATCCGAACTAACTCGAAATCTTGGTTAAATTTTCACATTTTATAAATTTTTATCAAACGGCTCTTTTCTTCATATTTTCCTTTTTCAATCTCTTCTTAATAAATGTTGGAAATTTTATGCAAAATTCCAAAAGATTCCTGTTCATATTTCTTCTGTTTTTGAGTTTTATAAAAATTTTCTTATTTCACTAAAATTTTCGTTTCTTCTTCATTTCATCCACTTTTTACAGTCTCCTTTTCTTCTTGGCTATGTTTTTTAACTTCTCTCAAGATTTGGTTCTTTGTTCTTCAGTTTTTTTTGAGTCTATTTTGGGTTTCAAAAAAAAAAATCCTTTCCTACGCCATTTTAGGTTATTACATTGTTTGCTTATCTCTTTTAACTGAATTTTGTTCCTTTCTGCTTTTCACTCCTTGTGTACGTCTTTATTTTCTTCTTTGGGCTGAAAATTCGATTTCTTCTCTCAAATTGGTTCAAAAAAAATAATGTTGCTTCGACCTCAGTTGTCTTGGCAACAGGCTTGTTTACATTACATACCAGAGTGTTCTTTCGTCGCTCTGGTGGAAATGAGCCCCACTCTACTATGAAAGAGCTAAATTTTGGATTCTGGCTTCACATAAAAAATATTGTGTCGATACATTCTATCGGGAGTTATCGTGTTCACAGACAGACACACACAAACACAAACAAAAATGTTTACTTTTCCAGCTATAAGTTATGTAATCGGACAAAAGTTTGATGCGGAGTTTTCAACAGGATTTCATGTTTTCCGACCAGATTCTAAAAATGGGGGAAAAAATTGTATGAGTCACACACGAATTTTTTTTATCAGTATCCAGAACACTCTATAGCGGTTTTTCATTGATGACTTTTCAAATCAAAAAAAAAAAAATAATAATAATAAAAAATAAAAAAGAGGGCGCCGGTAGCTCAGTGGTATGCGTGCTTGTCTTCTGAGCTGAAGATCGTGGGCTCGAGACCCGACCGAGGCCCTTAGTTTATTTTATCTGGGAGGTCAAATAAACTTAAGCACGCCGTCCTTTGGATGGGACGTTAAGCGATGATCCCGAGCCTGTATGATGTCAGGTACTCGTTAAAGGGGTCTTTAACCTAATTGGCCGCCTCAGTCACGTCTTCTTTATGAAGTATTGTTCATATTGGAACGATGGTATCGTATAGCGTAATCCGGAGATTGGACGCTTTTTTACCCAGTACCTAATGCCAGTATGAAATAATTTTGAGAAGGGGAAGGGGAAGAGATAAGTGATCTGTTAGGGTTGTTGGTATAAGAATGTGCGTTAATGGCCACAACACTTATATTTTTTTCCGGCCGAGGCCCTTAGTTTATTTTATCTGAGAGGTAAAATAAACTTAAGCACGCCGTCCTTCGGATGGGACGTTAAGCGATGGTCCCGAGCCTGTACATTGTCAGTTACTCGTTAAAAAATGTATTTTGACTCATGCCCGGGCTTTAACTACGAGGCCATATCGCCTACTACCAGTGCGCAATTTCGTTGCTCTGCTGGGTATAAGCCCGACTTTACTGTGGGAATACTAAACTTTGCCTGGGATAGGGATCTTTAACGAGTACCTGACATTGTATAGGCTCGGGACCATCATTTAACGTCCCATCCGAAGGACGGCGTGCTTAAGTTTATCTAACCTCCCAGACAAAATAAACTAAGGGCCTCAGCCAGGTTATGAACCCACGATCTTGAGCTCAGTAAGCAAGCACGCAATTGAACCGATGATCCGACGGGATAGAACTGACGATTAGTCACCTGTTTGATATATACTCCCCTATCCCAGATCCCATTATTGCCCAACCACCCTCATGGCTTAGTCTCCTTATTGGAACAAGGATTTATAGCCCCTCCCTCCAGACCAACACTCTATTGATTTTGTTCATTTTCTAAAAAAAATATTTTAAAATACCATAAGTCTTTCAATAGAAAAATAAAATATAATTTGGCCATTACAGGACTTTCTTCTATCAACCAAGTATCACTCTCCATCCCCCATCTCAAAATCATTTCATACTGTCATTACTTAGTATATGAAAGTAATTGTACAGCGTAATTCTGAGGGTGACTTTCTGATACCCAGTTATCCACGTATGAAATATATACAACTTAAACATTATTTTGAAATATTTCCTATGGAAATTTGTTTTTCATGTTTAGAGGAGCTATAACTTTTGTCTTATTGATTCAATGTAAAATTTAATGATTTACAGCGATTTGAATTTTTATAAGGAATATTTTCGATAGGAATCAATTTTCCGATAGAACCCATCGTTTTCGAGTAAATCAAGGAATCGTCTAAAAATATGTGTTTCAAAACTACATTTCGTTATGACATTTATCTCTAAAACCGGACGAACTACGAAAAATCGTATTATATAAAAAATATGTATTTCAGTTTTCTCTACTACTTTTACTCGTACAGATTTTTGATTAGGTTATAAATATAAGCGGTTTTTTGTAAAATGTACGTAAGCCCCGTAGTAAAGTGGTCACAATTTCCATCTGGACTGGATTTTTTGGAAAGCTCAACATCTAATTTATGATTACAAAAAGTAAAAGAAGTAAAAAGATAAAAATTCCCTTTCAGTTGGGAAAATTTGGTGTCAGTGACCCTTGGAGGATTATCGGACGTTTAACAATAAATCAACTAATAAACTTGATAAGGTTCATTTCCAATGAATTTCCTGAGGACAATAGAAAGTCTACTTTTAATATACTTGCTGAAAGAAGAGTGGAAAACAGAAGGGATGAATGGAGAGGTGACAAAGAGAGAAATGTTGGAGAGAATTTCAATAGTGGGAGGAAGGTTTGTCAATTCTGAGAGAGAAACAATATCTGGAAGAGTTGGAAGGAACGGCATAAAGTTCTCTCCTGGGCCTGGAGAGAGGCCTCCACTTGATTCCAAAGAGAAGAAGAAGTTTTATTTTTTGTCGTGTCTACCTTCCCCGGATGTTATTATAGGCAACTTCTTGTGTCAGGAGTGGACAAAAGGGAAGAACGGAATATCATTTGGCAAGAATCCGAAAAAAATATCTTCATCGCCGTCAACAGTTCTTTCAGCATCTTCATTTTGGACAATGTATTCAAAAGGAATAAGGTCCTCACATATAAAGTTCCATGTATTGAATCCTTCTGATGAGAAATATAAAGAAAAACGAATGTTTTTTTTTTTTTATTAAATATTGTCTATTTCACAAGATATATAAAATATATGGGAGTACCTTCGGTATTGCTACTATCTTCAGCCACGACTTAACAAATGC
The DNA here is from genome assembly GCA_963662175.1 of Aradus depressus. Taxonomy (NCBI): domain Eukaryota; kingdom Metazoa; phylum Arthropoda; class Insecta; order Hemiptera; family Aradidae; genus Aradus; species Aradus depressus. Next base: position 43,451,071 of record OY759215.1, read on the forward strand.
TGACGAGAGTTAATTGTCTCATTTCCGCTTACTACAAGAGAACTCTTTAGTCTCTCTGAAACATTGGCCCCACTCTATTGGTTAAGTAATACCTTCTTAAGGTTATATTATGAATCATTGTAGCTTTGCAAAGAATGAAGTTATCGCCGAAAAACTCTACGGGAACCTACAGTAAGCTATAGTGAAACATAAATGGCGCTGGTGGGGACAAAAGATATTGTCAAATTTCGTCCAAATTTTACATGGGTGTTACTCTCACCAATAGTCAACTTTTGCGCCCCCAGGCGTTTTCAATTTCAAAAAAAGGCAAAAGATTCGTTTTTGGAATCAGGGATGGTCGGAAAACTCAACATCGAATTTCTGACAGATTACGTAACTACCCTTATTCTTTTTATAGCTGGGAAAAAGTCAACAGGGTAAATATCCTTAACTTCAACTCCTGTAAAAAATGAGTAAAAAAAGTTTCACAAAGTAAAAAAAAAGAAAATAATATTAAAGAATTAACATTGTCAGAGTTCTTAGGAATCCTAAAAGCTGGGCTTCAGTAAAGATGCTTCCAGGAAGGCTGGCCCGATCTTGGCGAAAAAAACAAAATTCACAAAAGAATAAAAATAAATATTCCTGCTTAATATGTCCTGAAGACTAGATAGAATGTAGTCAATGCACAAAATAGTTTTCCAGAAGAAAATTTAGATTTTTTTTTTATTGATACTTGTTTTAACAACGAGGTCATATCGCCTACTACTAGAGCGCTCTTGTGTCGCCCGACTCTACTGTGGGAGTCCTAAATTTTTATTCACCCTAGGGTAGAGGTCTTTAACGAGTATCTGACATAAATGCGTGCTCAAGGTTTTTTCACTTCCCAAAAACCCTAGGGGCCTCGACGGGTTTCGAACCAGCGATCTTGAGCCGTCGGTGAATCACGTTCTCCCTCAAAAACCAATCAACCGTTTTGAATAAAAAACTAGTTGACTTGCATAGGGACTTCTGAATCCTTACTAAATTTCGTGTCGATACATTTTTTCCATCGGGAGTTATTAGAATTTTTGAGGCCCTTCTTTGATTCACCCTTTTTCTTTGGATCATTTTGCTGAAAATTAATAGATGTCTTTATGGGGTTTTGAATTTATATATGAAATTCGTGTCAATATATTCATTTGGATTCAGGGTTCGGAGAAAATGAAATTCCGGAAAAGTCATACAATTTCTGGCCAATTGCATAACTTTCCCTATACTTTGTAGAGGTGAGGAAAGGTTGTTGTGGTTCGAATATTTTAAAAGTTTCACTACCCAGCTATACGAAGAATAGAGGAAGTTATGTAAACGGTCAGAAAGTCGATGTTGAGTTTTCATAGGAATTTCATTTTTTCCGAGCCCTGGATTCCAAAAATGAAAGTCCTATCTATCGGCAATTGCGAGTATGTGTCTAACGTGAACACGATAACTCCCTGTGAACAAAACCTGTTGATTTTTAGCCAAATCAATCAAAGGGAAGAGAGATTACAAAGAGAACTCACAAGATCTTGTCTAAGTCAAGTATTGATTTTTAATTAAAACTGTCGATTAATTTTAGAGGGATAACGAAATTAATTAATTCGTGCAGGGGAAGGACATTGCCAATGATTCACCAACGGATTTTTACTTTCTTATAACTTTAGTATAAGGAAGTATTGTAATCGTGCAAAAATCCGAAATCGAGGTTTCAACAAGTTGCAAGGTCAAAATTGAAAAGATGTAAGCTCTCTACCGCAAAAACTATTGTAGCTATGGACTTGAAATTGTGAATGAAGGGGTCACATGTTGTAACTTAAGTCTGATTAGTTTTGGGCCGAAATCGAACACAAATGGAGAAACGAAAATTTCCTCCGGGACCTAACTACGTTTTAAAAGGTACAGCTTATATTTATGACCTATTCAAAAATCTTTTCGATTAATAGTTGTAGAGAATACTGAAATACATAATTTATATGAAATATGATTTTTTACAGGTAGTCCGGTTTTCGATCGAAAACCATCTTGAAACACATCTTTTTAGACGTTTCCTTTTACCCGAAAATGATTAGTCCCATCGAAAAATTGATTCCAACCAAAAGTGTTCCTTATATAATTTTCAATCGATATTTAGTCCTCATATTTGAGATATCAATGCATGAGGGAAAAAAATAAGTGAAAAATAGGAAGAAGGGTAAATAATAATAGTAAAAAAAAAAAATACAAGTAAAAAAAAAGAAAAAAAAAAGGCTATATGTTACCTACCTATATATATACTTATTATAATTTTTTGCTTACTATTCATATCTATATGAGGTATGTGTGTATGAGTATATACGTATATTCTGTTGAATGCATGTTTTTGTAAATATGCTTATGTATCCCCGTGTATCTATATTTTTACTGTTACTGTTGTTTGTTTATTCTTATATTTATTGTTATTGTTACTGTTTGTTTTATTTTTATTTTTTCACTATTATTTTATCTATTTCCACTGACTAGTATGAATGCATCCATCTGAAAAAATAACAATGAAGAAATATCGAATTGGAGCATGGACCTTGAAATTGTACAAATACAGATTTGTTACACAAAGGACCTTTGTACACATGCCTCAGATGTCCTTTTTTTTTTTTTCTAAACACCAAGCTTGATACGCCAAATATATTGGATGCTGATGACCTTTACTGTTTTGCTCCCTTAAAATCCAAATCCTATCCTATCAATACGACAAAGGGTATAGCGCCCCGAATATGTAAACTGTACATAAGAAATATATCTAATGTAAGTAATTTTAAATCTTAACTGATAGCAACGAACTTCAAAATATGTATTGGTAGTTTTTTGATAAATTATAAAAATAAAAAGGATTTTCTTATACCAACAATGCTTATAGATCACTCTCTCTCCCCCTCCCCTTCTCAAAATCATTTCACTTTGTCTTTTTGTACAACGTTATCTTAAGAGTAGACATTCTTATACTCAGTAATGGCAGTAAGAAATCATTTTGAGAAGGAGGAAAGAGAGTGATCTGTAAGCGTACTTTTTTTTTTTGTTTCTTCCCTTCATGTATCCTCTTTGCTCGAGTTTCCCTGGTACTTGATATCTTGCTTCCTCTGACTACCCGGTAAAAGCCTTGGTGCTCCGCCGACCTAGCAGCCTCTGGACTTCCACAAATCTTCTTGGACCTATATCCTGGCAAGGTTCCCGACAAACAGGTGACATGAAGGAGGCTAGCTTAAGAAACAATCAACATAAATCACCATAGATATAACAGCCGAGGCCAGCCCACCTCCTGCCTCTAGCCCAGGTTACCTTAAGTAAATTTCCCCTGGGACGAGCCCTCTTCAACATTAATAAAATACCCCCCCCCCCCCCCCCCCCCCCCCCCCTCTCTCCCTGCTTTACAACGTCTAATTACGCCCACCACAAGACGGTTTAATCTCTACAAGGACAATCCAAATTCTCTCAGAGTATTGAATGTTTCATGAATCTTGCAAAATAAAATTAACTGTAATAAAGCTTTATTACTTCCACTTTGAAGTAAAGGTGAAGTTATCAGTCAGAAATTCGATGTTGAGAATTCACAGGAACTTGATGTCTACCTCTGAATTGCCAAAATTGAACAAAAAAAATCCTTGCTCTCCTATGTGTCCCTCCAGAACTCCATAAGGACGAGAACCGTAAATTTTCAGAAATATCGGCTAAAAGGGAGAAGGGATGAGGAGAGGAAGAGTTTAACACAAAAAATATAATAATTCGGTAGAAGAAAACTTCTCAAAAGGCCAACTCAAAAATTCGGTAACTCCCAATGGAATGAATGTGTCGACACGAAATTTACTATAAGGATTCAGATCTATTTGTGTGAGTCAATTATTGATTTTTAGCCTATGTGTGTGTGTGTGTGTGTTTACAATTTAAAAAAAAATTCGTCGATGTACATTCCCAGGGTGAATTAAAAACAACGATTTTTTCACTTCCTCTGAAATCAATTTACCGATTTCTTTGAAAATCGTACAATGTCAGTGTTATTAGGATTTTTGAAATCAGCTTCCTCTCCTCCAATCGCCTCTTTCCCTTCGGCCGATTTCACAGAAAATTTATATGTGTAGGCTTTATAGGGTTTTGAATTTACACATGAAATTTTGTCTCAATACAATCATTGCTCCGGCAGTTAATACACTTTTCGTATAATCATTATAATATATTCCTATTTTCCTTTTGGACGATTTGGCTGAAAATCAATAGATGTCGTCCTTATAGGGTTTCTGAATACAAATATAAGATTTCGGGTCGATACATTCATTCTATCAGTAGTTTTCATCTTCACAAACCCACATAGACAGCCAGGACATTTTTTCATTTTTGGAATCAGGGGTTCGGGAGACATTATATTCCGGTTAAAACTCAATATTGATTTATGTCCATAACTTCCCCTATACTTTGTATATATAATTTTTTTTTTATATCTATTGATTTCAAGAAGTAGAGAAGTGTAAAATTGTAATATAACGCAACTCTCATGAACATTTTTCTTATAAAGCAGAAAAAAACCATTGATGTAATATATAATTAATATTTATATAGAACATTTGTTGAGCGAGCCATGGTGGCCGAGCGGGCTAGAGCGTAGGGCTTTGGTCGCATGATCTCACCTTGGTTTGCAGGTTCGAATCCGGGAGTGAGTTTTATTTCATAGATAGAACTCCCTCCCGGGACCATGGATGTCGTACTCGTAAATAGCTAGATAAACACCATTATAAGAGTCATGGCTAATATGCATCGTACATAAGGCAAAAAAAAAAAAAAAAATGTTAAAATTATGCCCTCATAATTATAAATCATATGTCTATACAGCACTTTCCCCTTCCTCGAAGCTCAAGTGCGGGGCGCAGCTGATCGGCATATTTGTGATGTTGAGCGCCTGCGACGTCCACGATGTAGGAGAGTGGTCCAGTCCTCTTTAGCACGATTTTCTTGAGACCCTCGTCCTGTCAGCTTGGTCACTTACACTAGTTGGCCCTCATCGAATGACTTCCATCTGGTACCCCTGTCGTGGTATTTCTTCTATGTGGGCAACGTTTGTTCAAGATCAGCTCCAACTCCAGGTTTCATCAACTTAAACCAGGCTCGTATTCTCCAGTACTCTTCATAGCTGCAAATTGGGATTTGAACGTTCTAACAGCTCCTTCGGCAAGACCGTTTGTTTGTGGATCATATGGAGATGACCTGACATGTTTAATGTTGAAAAGATCAGATCTAAAATGCGGTCCTTTATCAGATAAAATTAATTTGGGCAACCCAAATCAAAAATACCTAAGAGCATCTAAATAGTCTTTATATCGCTGTGATTGAAGATGATTAAAGAAGTTGATTCCATTATTAGTTATACGATTTTCAAAAAGAGAAATGTACTGAACCAAGAATGAGCTTTGACTTAACTCTGTTGTGGACATTCATCTAAATCATGAGGCAAAATTTAGTTACTATCCTGATTTTCTCATCAATCTTTATAAAGTGTCTGACGCTGACTTTACCAATTGGACCTACCAACTCAAAACACGAGGTTTAAACCCCACCTTTACGGCACGGCACATATTATGATTAATTCAAAAAAGGATGATTTTGAATTAATCATAATATGTGCCGTGCCGTAAAGGTGGGGTTTAAACCTCGTGTTTTGAGTTGGTAGGTCCAATTGGTAAAGTCAGCGTCAGACACTTTATAAAGATTGATGAGAAAATCAGGATAGTAACTAAATTTTGCCTCATGATTTAGATGAATGTCCACAACAGAGTTAAGTCAAAGCTCATTCTTGGTTCAGTACATTTCTCTTTTTGAAAATCGTATAACTAATAATGGAATCAACTTCTTTAATCATCTTCAATCACAGCGATATAAAGACTATTTAGATGCTACATAAAACAATGTCACTAGACTAATACGTGGAAAAATAACAAATAAATAAGTACAAATACAAGTAAATAATAAAAATAGAAATAAAATTAATAATAATGTTAAGATTTAGATAACTTGAAACATATATGTGGAACCAAATATTAATAACAGATAATACAAACATATATGTGGAAACAGAACTGGTATATATGTATATATATCTTTAGTGGAATAGACAATATTTCAAAAATAAGTTTGTTTTATTTATTTATTGATTTTTAGCATAAACGGTCGATTGGTCTTGGAGGGAGAGCGACAAGATAATTGATTAATTCGTTATAGGGAATTACGTGATGATTCAAAGACTTTTTTTTTATGAGGAAACTGACTGCGACGGATTTAAATGGCATGCCACACTTTGTATATACACTTAAACCCTACGACTGAACAATTCCACTAAATTTTCTGTATGATAGTGACTTTCCCGGGCAACTCCGCGTACTTTAGCTAATTTTAAAATTAATAATAATAATATAAATTATAAAATTACTATTAATATAATAAAATGTGTGTGTAATTTCTTTAGCAGTATTTTCTTCATTAATTTACTGTTTTACTGATAACGTCTTTATGGAGGTTATTTTTCTCCACTTTAATATAATCTGAGCTAATTTAGTGGACCCAAATCAGCTTTTTTGAACCGGAATAAAATTTAGAATAAGAACATTCACCAAACACATCCAATCGAGTCATTAAGTCATTATAAGATAGTATTTCTTTTTATTCTACTTTTATTTATTTTCAATAACCTCATTCAAAAATAAATTCAATTATTAAATATAATATTGTATATAGGGGCGCCGGTAGCTCAGTGGTATGAGTGCTTGTCTTCTGAGCTCAAGATAGTGGGTTCGAAACCCGACCGAGGCCCTAAGTTTATTTTATCTGGGAGGTAAAATAAACTTAAGCACGCCATCCTTCGGATGGGACGTTAAGCGATGGTCCCGAGCCTGTACAATGTCAGTACTCGTTAAAGACCCCTGCCCCTACGTGAATAAAAATTTAGGATAGGCAAAATTTAGGACTCCCACAGTAACGAAAGAGCGCTCTGGTAGTAGGCGATATGACCTCGTAGTTAAAGCCCATTTTACCTCTTTTTTATTCGTGTTATCTTATTGTTCTTAATGCAAAAAAAAAAATAAACAGTTTCCGAAACTTTTGCCAAATACATACAGTGTTTTTTATTAACATGACAAAACCATCGACTTGACTAAACATTTAAATTATTTTTAGCAGTGCTATAATTAAGATGGCAGATTTATCGCCGTATTTTCTCAAGATTCTAAATCTTATTCCGGTTCAAAAAAGCTGATAGCTAGATTAGGATCCACTTAATAAGCTCAGATTAAATTAAGGTGGAGAAAATAGTCTTCTTAAAGACGTTATCTTCAAAACAGCAAATTAATGAGGAAAATTCTGCTAAGTATATAAACACGTTGATAGTAATTTTCATTTTATAATTAGCTGAAGTACGCGGAGTTGCCCGGGAAAGTCACTAACATTCAGGAAATTTGGGGGAATTGTTCAGCCATAGGGTTTAAATATGTGTACACAGTGTGGCATGGCATACAAATCCGTCGCAGTCATTTTCCTCATGTTGATTGTTAATTTTCCAGAGATTTCTTTTTTTACAATATTCTGGGACACTTTCACGTCCCTTCTTCTGGTCACTATGAACCAGAAATTCTTGAAAAAATCAACATTTCAACATCCCAGAGAAGTTTAAGAAACTCACTACATACTTCCCCATAACGAATTAATCAATTAACTTTTCGCTTCCCTTCCAAAACCAATTGACCGAACTTTGTTTTATTTATTACAAATTTTCACAATATGTCCACATTTCTCAACTTGAAAGTTGTCTGCTATTTCATAACATCGTGATTTCATTCTTTGAGCTTTGATCCTTACGACAGTTTAAAGGTACGACAGTTTTACTTGGTAAAAGGGTTGCTCTATTTTCCCTTTTGTGCAGGAGGGTGGCACGACCCCCTCTACCGTAGTGCAATTAGTTACGTCAAGGAAAAGGAAGACTATGCGAGCTTCCCTAGATTTACTACTTGGAAAATTCGTGCTTCCTTCATCCCGGGGGCGTCTCTCAGTTTTCAACCTGGGGGATATTCCTTATTTATAGCCGACGTACCTACTAAGTATAATTTGTACCTTCACTTTAGTCATTTGCATAGTGAAACCAGAAAGAATATCATTAATAAATTGATTAATGCTGAATTACACTGTTCGACAAGGGTAAATTTTTAATTATGAAAATACGTTTTTCTAAAAACGGAAATTCAAATCTGAAATCAGAAATTCGCTATCAGGCACAGTGTATTAATTATACGAGAATATTTGTCTAATTTAACTGAAATATTTAAGTCTGGGATAAAGATAACAACAGTTGGCAACAATGAATTTTGTCTTTCATTTGTTTTCATATTCAAGAGTTGACATCCCATTGTAAATAGATTTATGTTAGTTAATAAGCAAGTTATTGTTAAACTATTTAAAATTGAATTTTATAGCGTGTTAAACTAGCAAATGTAGATGATAGAGACCTTCCATATATGTGAGTAAATGTACATACTATATTTATGTTTTAACTAAGTACAGTATATTATTGTGACAGCTGTAGTATATACAATATGTAGACCTGTCCATATACTGTCTAAAATGTTTCTAAATAACTTTATAAGTCTTCACCCTTCGTCGAAAATATACCTGCCCTCCGGTGTACCTTAACAAAAATCCCATCCCTTTAAAAAACGAAGTCCGCTATCTAGGCCTCCTACTCGACAAACGACTAACTTGGAATCCTCACACGAGACTGAAAAGACAAGAAATGAACAGACGTTATAAACTTCTACTAAGACTACTAGACAAAAGATCCAAACTAACTTTGACAACAAAACGACTTATATACAACTCAATACTCAAACCTATGTGGACTTACGGACTTAAACTCTGGGGTTCTGCCAAGGGTTCCAATCTCCAGCGCATCTAACCCCTTCAATCCAAAATCCTTCGTACAATAGCCAATGCTCCTTACTACGTCTCCAACAAAACCCTTCACACTGACCTTAATGTACCTTTCATTACTGAAGTCGCTAAATCCAAATATAGAAAATTATTTTCCCTTCTTGGTTCCCACAATAATCCTCTGGTCCGTGCCCTCCATTCTGCCGTACTTCCCCAACGACGGCTTAAGCGTCAATGGCCTAGAGATCTCCTGATCAGAAGCAGTGACAGTGGACTACGGAGTGTCACCACTGGGTGATTTCTCCCCTCATGACATTTTGACATTGCCATTATCTCTGTATTAGCATATTTGCTTGTTGTATATATTTTTATACAGTTGTAAATATCTCTTTGTAAATTTAAAAAAAAAATAAAAATAAGTGACAAATATTGATAGTTGCATGTTTTGCCTTTATAAATACACAGTGGAAATAAGAAGTGTAACAATTTTGAAAAAACTGAAATCGCGTATAACTTCAAAACTATGCCTGACACAGAAAAACTAATTACAGATTTGAATCCAGGAGACAATATCCCATAAGAATCAAGAATGATACTCCAAGAAAAATGAATTTAATTTTTTTTTATATGTGCTAACTTAGATCTTAGACTTTGGTCGAATTCAGCCAAAAATTAAGACCAATTTACTCCAGGGGCCTAAGCACATTTTACAAGATACAACTTATGTTTATGACTTAGTAAAAAATCGTTTCAAATAAATAATAGTTGTAGAGGAAACCTAAATACTGTAGCATGTCCACCCTGTGGACAATTGTCATTGTTGTTGAGCGGCAGGGACCGGTGACGCTGCGAGCGAAATGTGGGTTGTTTGGAGTTGAATGAAAGATAATTGCATTTGAAAGAACATGCTCAGAACCAGCGATGCCTGCGAGGGAATCGCGATCGCTGGGAGCGGAAATAAAGAACAAAGAAAAAAGTCAATGGAAAGGAAACGGATAATTGGCTACATCCGGTGTATAATGAACAGTGAGGTGGGCTACTCACACCCTTTTTATGGATGTACATAAAGGATGATCACACACCACCTCCAGGAATCATTATCGAGGTACCTCGTAAGTAAGTTATAAAATCCATCAGACATATGGCCAAATCATATTCAATTGATTCATTCCATTTCCCCCCTCCCATGCTTCTTCTGGTTTGCAAAAGTAATTAATTATTATTAATTACTGATGACAACCACCCGTTAGGAACTTGTAACCATTCTTCCCGTGTGGAGTGCACTCAGCTATCCAGGCATTGTTTAATTAAAGTCGCGATACAATAATTCTTAATTTTAATAATTATTCGGTATTAATTATATTTTATTTTTTTACTAATTACATAATTTGCACACACACGAGAAGGAGAGTTGTTACAATACATATTTTATATCAAATTCGATTTTTCGCAGGTTGTCCGGTTTTGAAATACATGGCGAAAATCATCTTGAAATGCAGGTTTGAATCATATTTTTGGACGTTTCCTTGATTTATCCAAAAACAGTTAGTTCCATGAAAAAATAGGCTCCTACCAAAAATCGCTAATAATTTCTCAGATGTGAGAATCAATACGACAAAAGTTATAGAAGAATGTAAACTAAATGTCTATGAGGAATATATCTAATTGAAAGTAATATTTAAATCGTCACTCATTAACTTTAACAAACTTTAAAATATGGTTTAATTATTGGGAATTTTTTTAAAATGATAAACATTTAAAAAATATACATTTTGCCAGTCCATCTAAATTTTTATTCACCTTGGGTAGGGGTCTGTAACGAGTATCTGACATCGTACAGGCTCGGGACCATCAGATAAAATAAACTAAGGGCCTCGGCCGGAAAAAAATATATGTGATGTGGCCATTAACGGACATTCTTATACCAACTACGCTAACAGATCATTTTCTCTTCCCCTTCCCCTTCTCAAAATTATTTCATACTGCCATTACTCGGTAAAAGAGCGTCCAGTCTCAGGATTACGCTACACGATACCATCGTTCCAATATGAACAATACTTCATAAAGAAGACGTGACTGAGGCGGCCAATTAGGTTTCTAATACTGATACCACTCTATCAGAAAGTTAATGCTTATGTCAAAATGGAGTAGCCAAGAGGGTTAGTATCCCAAGATTACAGTTTACTGACTTTCTTCCTAATGAGAAATAACGATATCTTCAATTAAAAAAATGTCGTCAATGAATCCGCGGCAAAGTACTTTCCCAGAACGAAATAATCAATTAATTTCTCGTTCCCCCTCCAAAACAAGTCGACCATTTGCGCTAATAAATATGCAACAGTGGACTTACATTAGGGCTCCTAAAACTTACTTAATTTTGTGTCGATAAATTCATTACATCGGCAGTTATCAGGGTTTTTGAATTGAGTTCCCTCTCATTCCCCTCTCCTCTGTTTGATTCCGCTGAAAATTAATAAGTGTCGTCCTCATGAAGTTTTATAATTCACTTAAGAAATGTTTTATCGGTACCTTCATTTCAACGGCAGTTCTTCCAATTTTGAGTTAAGCCTCTTCCTAATTCCCCTCCTTCCCTTTAGTCAGTTTGGCTGAGAAAAACTAAAGAGAATTTGGAACTTCGTATCGAAACATTCATTCAATCGTGAGTTATCGTGTTCACATAAACACATTTAGGGATCAAGGTGTTGGAAAACATGAAATTCTGGAGAAAAATCAGAATTGAATTTCTGACGGATTACATAACCTCCCCTATTCTTCGTATGGGAATTTAAACGAAAAAAAGTTTGTTAAAACAATATGAATGGTAATAATTAAAAAAAATGTTATATTTAAGCATACATATAAATGCGAGGATGAAGGACTTTCGTACACAATCCATTGGACTGCCCAAACAACCATAAATTCTCCTTTTCGTGTTCAATGTTCCATACAACATTTACCAGATCAATGACAAACGTAGGACATTCAGTAACGGTTTGAAATAAGAGCTAAAAGAACTGATGTAACTGCGATGAAACATGGATTTAATACTAGAACGGGGGGGGGGGGGGGGGGGGGGGGCGTGATAGATATGTTTAGGTATCAAATGTAATCATGAGTAGAATCAGGATATATTTTTGTTCATTTAGTTTTTGAAATTGCGGCATAAGAAGGAGAAATGTGTATGGAAAAGTGTATCGCTCCCAAAACATGTTGACGAATAAAATCTGAAAAAGTTTTATATATTGCCTCGTAGAGGGAACGTCTGTATATAAATATAAAGAGAGAGGTATAATAATTATTATTATTCTTACTTTTACCGTCTCCCAGTTTCTTTAATGAACCTGAGAATGCTCCCGTGGTCCAGTCGTCTAAAGCCCTCCTCTGTGATTACATCTTTGGCAAAAATGTGGAATCTCGTTCGAGCGTATCCCAAGCATATACCCAGGAAGTGTGCCTTCTTCTCCACAGTTAGTTGCCGAAGCCCATGTACGCTCCAAAAGATCTTTAGTCCTCTCTTTAATCCGGGTTCGGTATGCCTCCCGATATATTCCTAGTTCTGGCTCTGGCCCCATAAAGGGCTTATTTGAACCTTCCTTGGCTACTCGGTCTGCCTCCTCGTTTCTCCGAATCCTCGAGTCTCCTGGAACCCAGTAGGGTCCATCTTTCTTGTAGTTTCGTAGGGTTTATAACTGATTTGTGCACTCCCTCACTAGCTTTGATCTGATTTCAGCACTGGCAAGTGCTCGGATTGCTGCTTTAGAGAGGCATACTTTTTTTAAAAATAAAATTTAAAAAATATTTCCCATTATGAACATTGATAATTACTCCATTCATTTTGTATGTACGCTAGTCTAACATCTACCATAAGTTTACTCTCCAAGGTAGTATATAGTATACAGTCAAGAACTAACCTAATTTGAAAGATTATCTTGAAAACTTCACATCTCTACTTGACGCCATGTTTGTTGAGATGGAAAATTTAATTATTCATAAACCCTTTATTATGTTGTTTAATTACAATAGTAATCTCTTTACAAGGACACTCCTTCCTATTCCAACTGCCCTCTCCCCTCATAACTTCTATCTAACCCTCCCCTTATAACTTCTTTTTTACACCTCACTTAATTATTTTTAGCTTCCTTTCTGCTTCCTCTGCTTTACCAAGTATAGAGGAAGTTATGTAATCGATCAGAAATTCAATGTTGAATTTTAAAAGAAATTTCATGTTTTCCGACGAATCAATTTTTTCGCTCTTATTCGACCGTTTCCTCATACTAAATATTGTGTCGATATATTAATCTGATCGGTAGTTATTTGGATTTTTGAGTTGAGCCCCCTCCCCTAGTCCCCCTTTCCCATTGACCGATTTGGCTGAAAACTAATAGGTGCCGTCGTAAAGGGGTTTTGGAAATACATATAAATATCGTGTCGATACATTTATTTTCTCGGGAGTTATCGTGTTCACAGAGAAAACATTTTTTTTTTCTTTTTTTTGGGAATCGGGGGATTGGAAAACATGAAACTCCAATGAAAACTCGAATTTTGAACCGATAACATTAAATTTCCCCCAACACAAAATAAGAAATATTCATGCCTACTTGTGAACAATATAAATGTCAGAAGATATGAGATGTGGAATTCTCCAGGGATACATTCGTGGTCCTGTCTTGTTAAATATATAATTTTATGCCCTACACTGAGAGGTAAATATACTGTTATGGGTTGAACGGTCATCTGGTGACTTCTGCTTTCTCCAGGTTCCTGGCTCGATTCTTACTGGAAAACTTTCTTGCACACCGATTGGCTGCTGACGTCATCATACTTCTCCTTTTTAGCGCCAAGACCCTGGCCTCTTGTTTCCCTCCACTTTTACACGTCATCTAAATTGTAGTCTTTACTTAAATATAATATTTTGGATATCACAATGTATTTGAGAAAATATAAAAGTTTAGATCATTATACTTTTTTTCAGCACTTTTTCCTTATTTGAATAAACTTGCTACGGCTTTTCTTACGTTTTTTAAGTGTTTTGAGCTGGGGAAGTTAAACCTGATACATGAGTGTTCTTGGTGTAAGGGTTCCTTCCTGTGGTCTATTCCACCTCCTCTTACCACAAGTGGATGATAATATATTTATAAAACCTCCTCAACCCCCTCTTCAAGTTTCCCTTCATTAATTTAAACAGACTTTTTGTGTCATTATTTTATTTTTCTAACGCGCTGTACCCACTCAAATTTTGGAACCCCCTCCTTGATGAAGTCGTTCCCCTCAGAATAATTTAAAATAAATAAGCACATGGAATACAAAGACATAATATAACCTTCTGAGTGGTTACCTTAACTTCTTAGGTTATGTTAACTTTTTTAGTTCTAGAGGTTTGATTTCATATTAAAGATAATTAAGACTCTCACATCCTTAGAGAAATGCCTCAATTAACCGAACTTTAACACCTCTATCAAAGAATATGATGGCATAGCTCTGTTGAGTGATCCCCAACCATGATAGCAAGTGGGGATAGTAAAATGAGATTTTTTTTTTTTTTTTTTACAATTTAGTTGAAAATGCTGGTCAGCAAGCACCGCAGTCTCTTCAAGCAGGAGGTCACGCGGCCAACAACGATTTAATCGTCGAGGTGGGTTGCCCAGCGAGGACCACACCGACATTGCTTCCACTAGCGTGTTCGGATGATGAGAACATTTTGTGCAAATTTGTGTATAGTTAGTTGTTGCATGACTTCATGTCCTTACACTGAGGAGATGGAATAGTGAAAATTTTCAAAAACAATTCTGGAATCAGAATTTCGAAAATTTTCTGTGCCGAAGAGGTATTAGTGCAACTAAATGCACATTCATCTGTAAGAAATATTTAGATTTTATATAATTCTTCAAAAATGGAACATTCTTCGAAAATAGTGCTTTCTCAAGTCCCAAAAATCGACATTTATGCTGCCGGACTAATGACAGTCTAAAGAAGTTAGTGTTCATAATAAAAAGATTCACGGTAAAGAGTGTTTCATTCTTTAATCCTATAGATTCTACGGGAGCAAGTCGAAAAGCTCCTCAAAGTATGTAATTATAAGTTCCGGAAAAGATTATAAGTTGGAGATGATTGACAAACTTTGCAAACCTTCCTAGGACCTAAGAATTAAGAAAATTAAAGGTGGAGAAAGCCTGAAAAACTTTTTCAAGATGAAAAAAAAAAAAACCTAATTGACATTTATGGCTAAATAGTATTATATGAATTATTGGAGTAAGGAGAGTAACAATTAACGGAAGAATGGGAGTAGGGAACGTTGGACGAGAAAAGAGAGAGAGTGAGAGAGACGAGTAAGTGAGAGAATATTTTCTGAGAGACGAGTAAGTGAGAGAATATTTTCTATCTTCAAAACTCATTGATAATGAAAAGTAGTAAAACATTTCGCCGACCTTACTGCTCAAAACAACCTCTATAACAATTGGAGGGTTAGGTCT
Source organism: Aradus depressus (assembly GCA_963662175.1). NCBI lineage: Eukaryota > Metazoa > Arthropoda > Insecta > Hemiptera > Aradidae > Aradus > Aradus depressus. The sequence continues at coordinate 43,466,466 of OY759215.1, forward strand.
GAGGAAACTGCAAGATGAAGGCAAAGATAGCACTCCTCTCGGAAACAAATTCAAGAGCGGCCTGCCACTCGGTAAGAAAAAAAAGACCAGAGGTTCCGTCCCAGCTCGTTTTGTTCGCCAAACGCAGCTGACTCCTCGGTTGTCGGTACATCCAGCCTCGCATCAATTGTGATGAACTTGGCTCCTTGAAGAGTGCGGTGGGCCATGCGTACATAGACACCCTGTCGTAGTTGCCGTTACCGTGGACGCTAAAGTGGATGATAAGCGTTGCCGCTATCAAAGCGCTCTGCCCAACCCCGTACCCGTTTTTTGCCCCTATGCTCATCGTTACATTAGATGCTGAAGGTGATGTGGTGCTATGCCTTATTATTGTATTACCATATATGCTCATGCGTGGCAAAGTCTGCTAGACGGATTATTTGTATTTATTTACTCTTCCATGTCCTATTCTTACTCTTATAAATTGAAATATCTTATCAGAAATCAAGACTAAGAGTGTGCAGCTTCATGTCTACTTGTGAAAAGACATCTAGATAAGATCTCTTTGTGAAAGGAAATGTTGGGATAAGACTGTGATAAGGGACACATGTATGAACCTTGATTAGAACCGACATTAAAGCTTTGTAGGTCACATATCTGATAAGAAAGTTGCGCCTTTCCATTCAAAATTTATATGGACATTGGCCAGAGTAGGTCGTCTACGAAGCTGCGTCCCATTAGTCACTAGAGCGTTGAGGGAATGAACGGGAAGGTAGCTTGGATCTGGGAGCTGGGAGCTGCCTCTATAATCCGCACTCGGCTCTGTCCTCCCTTCCTTAGAAAACCTACCATTTAATTAATCTGCACTTGGCCACAATCCTAACTGCCGTAATCCAACCTGGCTCTCTTGCCGCTGCTTCCTTCTTACTCAAACCTCTTTACAATTGTTTATTCGAACCTCCTCTTTTAGACACGTCCCAACTTGGTAAACTGGAAGCATTCTGGCTTGGAGTAGTTCTTTGTATTCTAACACATTTTACTTTAACGAGTTAAAAAAATTAATCGAACTAAATCATTGTCTTCCCTCTAAACAAACGAGAAATGTGTGAAATGATAATTAATAGATGTCTCAATGAAATCTCGACCAGAAATTGTATGTCAATACATTCATTATGTAGCGAACTTTCGCTCACTTTACTTTGAATCAATTACTTAAAACGGCATACACTTATAAAGCAACTCAAAAGTATGCCTGAATTTCTAAAAACTCTTTTGTTATAGATATATTACAAATACATTAAATCGATGTCAGCAGTAAGAATTAAATGAATCGATGTTACAAAAACATTGAAATTTATTGAGTTGAGTCCCCTCCTCTAATCTGTCATCCTGTTCCTGCAATTTTGTTGAAAACCAAGACTGTCTAGTTGGGTCCTGGAAATTAATAGGTTTCCTCTTTAAGAAGTTTTGGATCAAAATAATAAATTTTGGTACATTCATTAGATCAGCAATAATTACATTTTTTTAAACTAAGCCCCCCCCCCTTTTTGTTGTCAGATTTGACTGGAAATCAAGAAATGCCGTTCTAATGGGGTTGTGGGAACCCATAAAAACCATAAACATGAATTACTTTTTCATTGGTCGAAAAAAAAGACATATGGGTGAAAACTGAACTGAATTTCTGTCTGATTTCATAACTTTCCCTGTACTAACTATAACTGCTCTCAAGAACGCGGGTTCAAGACCCGACCAAGGCCCTTTGTTTATTTTATATGGGAGGTACTAAACTTTTAATTCAGACTTTTATTTTACTCCATTGTTTAAAAATTCACAATAGAATATCTAATGTCACTTGAGGTAAAATAAACTTAAGCATGCCGTCCTTCGGATGGGACGTAAAGCGATGGTTCCGTGTCTGTACGATGTCAGATACTCCTACCCTAGATGAATAAAAATTCAGGGTAGGCTAAATTTAGGACTCCCAAAATAGATTCGGCCTCATGTTCACCAGAGTGACGAAACAGCGCTCAGGTAGTAGGCGATATGACCTGGTAATTGAAGCCTGGGCATGAGTCAAATAATTAACTAAGTGTAACTGGGGAAGTAAAACTTCATGCGATGTGCTGAGAGGTTGTCCTAATCGTGCCATCTCTTATATCAGAAACACACTCAAGTACCGTCCATCTCTCAAAAACCACTGGACACCAATGTTCGACGACTTAATCCACTTCTCCGGAAACGGAATGTATTACTTTAGGATAGGCAGTGGCACGGAATCCGCAATTCGTCTAGTTGATCATAATGATCAATCTTCAAAAACGCCACAACTCAAAATAGCGCACTATTGAACCATACGATCACTTTGAAGGTTAGATCCCAACTGAAGATGTGGCACTTTTCTAGAAGGTCCATTCGTCATCTTGCAAACATAAAAAACGACACAACTGCTACCTAGCGGCTGGATTTTCAGTGCATTATCTAGCGCTTTAGGTGATCAGTATAAACTTAAAAACCAAGTCGAACGGCAGCCTTAACTAAAAAACCCCCATTATTGAGTTGTGGCACTTTTGAAGCAAGGGTGCGATATGCTTCCGCTAATGCCAACTGTCTGTTGGCCTTAGATAGATTTAGTTCATGATTTCTGATCGATATTAAATAAGAGTTGAGAGCTGTTTGTTTCATCCCAGTGCAAACACTTCACCTCTCTGGTGGCCACACATCTTGTGAAGCACCCCTCGCTCCTTCCAGATCTGTCCTTTACTGTCTTCTGTCTGCTCCAGCACCCACTCACATCTACTTTATACACCCTCATATCTACCTCCGTTCTTCCCATTATTCATCTCCCCTCTCAATTGTCTGTGAGTTGTATTTCTCAAAGGATGGACCCCGAACCTGTAGTAATGTTCAATAAAAAGAATAGCAAAATAAAAATTGTTACATTGATTTTTAGATAAACAATTTCACATTTTTATGTCAAAAGCACCCATATAATAATTTCCTCCACAACATCCTCGGTGGCACATTGAAAAGACGAACAGTGCAATCTAGCTTAACCAATGAAAAACTAATCCTAACCAACATTGTAAAGAAATCAGAGAGTTGTGAGAGAAATGTGTCTGACCTATGGCTCGTGAAAATGTTCGTCAATTTAAGCCATTATCGCACAAAAGACTCGCTCATCTCAAACGATATGAAGCAGGTCGGACAGCGGAGAGAAGCGTTGCTGTCGCCAGGAGGAAACAAGCGATTCTATAAAAAGCGGAGCTTGAAACAAAGAAAAGACTTTCAAGAATTTCCTTGTATAACATAAGCTAGAAAGAGGATGAGCAAAAAACTTTCATATTCCTCGCTACCCTTAACGAAGATATTTTCGATGAAAGAAACGAGTCAAGTGGAAAGGAAATAACAGACGTGGAAAAGCAGTGTGCAAGTAAAAGCTTAACGGGTTAACTTTAAAATAAAGAGAAATATTTTCAAGTGAGTAATGTGACAAACACAAAATTAAAACAGTTTGTTTTGAACTAAAATGCAAACTGGTGGAATACATCTTGAAATACAAGGCCAAAGAATATTCTGCTTTCAGAAATTATCTCAAAGTGTTTGCAGGGAGTAGCGAAAATGTTCTGTCTGAGTGTGCGTGTGTCTGTGGACACGATAACTTCCGATAGAACAAATCGTTGTATATCGATACAAATTTTTATCGGGGTACAAAGAACTCCGACATCTCAACCATCGATCCATTCGGAGAATAGAATTCAAGACAACCATCGATCCATATTTCCAGAGAAATATGGCCTTGACTGCAATAGGAGAGGAGATTTTACATACGAAAGTACCTATAAAAAAGAGAGTACGGGAACAGATAACCTGGCCTAAAACCTCCCTCTGGTTATCCTCTGCCTCCTAGATATCAGTGACCTGCAGTCCTGTCACATTATCGATTCTATATTTTTCTATATCGATACTATACATTTGTAATCCAGAGACCCTGCGGTGAATACCCCTGTTCAAGGGCACCCGCTCTCATCTCCCCCTCTCCCATGTTAATAAGAAAATAAGACGCCAGGCTCCTCTCAGACATGGAGAGAGTTACCAACGTCTTGCAACAGTTGAAAGAGTGGAAAAATCATATTCAAATGTTTGAGAAAATACGATGTCCAGAGCTTCTTGCAGGCAGAATTGAAGACTTAGAAAAAATTAACAAAGGGCACCATAAAGCGGAATGGGTGCAAATCATTACCGATAGAAGAAGATAATAGGTCTCACAATTAAGGATTTGAGGTAATACAAAGTGTTCCTAGGGCTAACTTGTACCAACATTGATGCCGAAATTGAAGCAGTAACCAAATGCAAACAGTCTACTCAATAGATTCTCTCAGCGATAATAGCTCTGTCCTTATGTCAATCAAACGGAAATTACAGAGTGTTCCAGGCAAAAAGAGCACTGAACCTCTTAGAAAGGAAGGACTGGGAGCATGCTCTTCAGTGAATCCCGAGCCACTACTGCACCACAGGATACGAAATGGCTGACCTCTGGAGGAAGGAAGCAGAAAAAGGTAAAGATAAGGGATAGCCTGCTAACTTGCAGAGTCCCGATTGATCTGCAAGAAGATTCACAGTCAACTTCTGAGTGATCGACGGCCATGACTTCAAGCTCACTCAACAGGAATTTTAGCCTGACTCTTCCATCCCACCTATACTGATGCTGCCATGGGGAAGTTGGGAAAACAATTTTCATATCCAGCATAAGAAAAACAAAATAAGAACATTGAGTGAGGCAGCAAATTACCTTCTATTCTAAACACTTGTTGAAAATGTCAGTTAAATCTATTTAAATTGACTTGAATAGGCTGGTGAAGGGTGTATGAAGGGCTGTATAGAATGTATGTAGAGGAACGGTTACATTATGTATTTCACATTTGAATAAATAGAATTCAAGACAACCTTGACGTAACATATCTGTAACCGTTTCGTGGAAATTTCCACTTAATATTCCTCCTCACTCCCGCTCCGTTTTAATGGAAAAATAAATTGTCTCCCCTCATTCTTAACACTCCGCCAGTTGCTGCAAGAAGCCGCTGTGGGATCCATCCGTCATCAGGATGGGATTTGTTTTTTCATCCTTTCTCCTTTACCTACTACTTAAAACAGTATTTTTATTTCGAATTTCTTTTATCCTGGCTGGTATACCAACTGAAGTGGCCGCCATTAATATTTCCATTAAGCACTCTGACTCGATTTGCGCCCAACGACCCGATGTTTTTATTTTCCAATGGAACCTCCTTTTTATCTTACAGAAAATGCTTCTGCACACTTTATCACGTTTTATATCAGCTAGCGGAGACAGGTGGAATTAACGGATCCCTGCCAGACGAATGGTTTCGAATTCTCCAAAGTAAACCTTATACAACTAAGACATTTTCCCCAGTCGAGAGCACCCAACAAGGCAAGATCACCCGACCGAAAGCCGAGATGAGCCCCATATTGAAGAGCACCCAACAAGGCAAGATCAACCAAAAGCCGAGATGAGCCCCATATTGAAGAGCACCCAACAAGGCAAGATCACCCGACCGAAAGCCGAGATGAGCCCCATATTGAAGACCACCCAACAAGGCAAGATCAACCAAAAGCCATGATGAGCCCCATATTGAAGAGCACCCAACAAGGCAAGATCACTCAAAAACCGAGATATGGGCTATATGAAAAACAATATAATATATACAAAACAAAGAAAAAATATTAAATTTAAATAATAATAAACATAAAGACAAAAACAATAATAATAAATATAAAATAAATTAAATCTAAAAACATAAAAGTCTTACAAATGGAGGAAGAGGAGGCCGTGGAGGTTTGAGTAATCCCCCCCCCCCCCCCCCCCCTCCTCCCCTCGCTTTGCCAGTCACGGTCCAGCAGTGGAGGCAGGAGAGAAGCTGGTCATCACCGGCACTCCGTTTATATTTTTGCAATAGTAGCAGGTCTCTCAGCCAGCGCCGCGTTAGTCTTCGAGGGAGATTATCTGGATGGGAATGGGATACAAGCTATATTAAAGATTTTTTTATTTATTAATTTTTTTCTAGAATTGAAAACTGATTTAGAAAATATGGGAAATCTATCTAAAGATATTAGTATATTTTATCCTTAACTAGTAACATCTGTTTGCCAAACGTTAATTGTAACATCAGTCTCAGAGAGTTATCGAGATCTCTATTTATATTCAACATTCTATAAAATGTTATTAGTCTAAAATAGTCTGATATTTGGCCGCCTTGGCTCTCTATCTGAAGAAATATGAGGTAGGCCAAATGAATTAGTAAAAAGGGGTGTGGACATGAAACAGAAAAACCGAAATAAATCTGAGTTTTGGGTATTTCCGTGACGAGCTTAGGGCCTATCTTAATTGTGATCTCGATATAACGGCTTTAGTCAGACTCATTTAATCTACTAAGTGGGGACTCGTCATTAATCTTCATGAGGGTCACTCCTACAAATGGTCCTGCAATAAACTCGATTTCCTTTTCTAATCCAGATCAATCCTTTATTTCTCTGAAACAAATGGACAATATCTTGGTGACCAGGATTACCCTAGAATCTAGGATCTGTTCTCAGAAATAATACACTACAATTCTATCGCCAACGCTTCGATACATCTTTTGAGTAGTTGCTAAAATGTACCAAACTCATTTTTTTCAAAAATTATGTTTTTCTGTCCAGCTAAAGCAAATAAATATTATTTACAAATGGCAGAAGCCATAATTTGTTTATAAACACTAGTTTCACATCTATGCGAAGTGTAGGGGAAGTTATGTATTCGGTCAGAAATTGGAAACAAATTTCAAAAGAATTTCATGTTTTCTGACCTCCATGTTCCAAAAATGAGAAAAAAATTCCATCTGTGCTTCCGTGAGCACAATAAATCCTGATAAAATGAATGTATTCAAACGAAATGTTACATGTGTATCCAGAACTCTATAACTGCTGATGTAATGAAAGTACCGACATGAAATTTTATATTTAAATTAGAAAAATCCATAAGGAAAGCACCTATTTATTTATCGCGAAATCGGTCGAAGAAAAGGTGGGGAGGAACAAAGAAGGGTTGCGACTTAAATACCCTAAAAACTGTCAATTAATGAATGTATCGACACACAATTTTATATGTGTATCGAGAACCATCTAAGGACGATATCTATTGATTTTCAATCAAATCGATAAAAGGGAAGAGAGAGATTAGGAGGTAGGCTTAACACAAAAACAAATTTCATATGTGAATACAAAACATGTACACATTCGTGTAATCACCATATGATATTCCCTAAAAACAAAATGGTGGACGCTGGCCGCGACATTGTCAAACCCTAAAATTCAAAAGTCAACAAAACCCATCGAGTGGGGTATCAAATTTAAGAAGATTAGAAAAATGTATACTATATTCCCTGCCTACACGTCATGGTGGGACGTCACTCAGCACTTTCGATCATTATCCGACAGTGATATCATGTTTCAGCCATATCAATATTGATTTAAGTGGATCTCTACCGTAATCCAGAAAACAACGTTATCTAGTTACCATGACTTTACAGCGCAAACGATTGCAGATGATGTATGGTTAAACTTTTTGGGATAACGCAACACATCATCAGACAGAAGCCGACTGCCATGGCATACACCATACGAAAACCACGGCATACCATTCGGCGTATAATGAAAATGTAGAAATCCCGAATAAATAAAGAAATAAATTGCTTATGATGTAAGCTCGGAGTGTTTCCTACTGAGCCCAAGATTGTGGGTTTCAAAACGTTTTTAAATATTTTTATATCTGGGAGGTAAACAAACCATGAGCACGCCGTCTTTCGGAGGGGACGTTGACCAATGATCTCGAACCTGTGTGATGTCAGGTACTTGTTAAGGATCTTTGTAACTAAACCTAGGTAGGCAAAGTCTCACTGTAGGAGTCGGGTCATTTCACCCGGCCGAGGTTAAGTTTTTTATCTGGGGGATGAAAAAAACTTAAGCACGCCGTTCTTCGAAAGGGACGTTAAGCGACTGTTCCAAGCTACTATGATGTCAGGTACTCGTTAAAAAACCCTATGTGAATAAATTTAGGACTCCCATAGTAAAGTTGGGCTCATCGTCACCAGCGCGACGAAAGAGCGCTCTAGTAGTATATATATACACGTAGTAAATAAGATAAAACTCTTATAAACATGGACATATTTATAAGAGTTTTTACCCATTTACCACAAATTTTAGTTAGAAAAAAATATTTTAAGTTTTACATTCATATACCTATAGTATAAAACACGTTTTGACCGATGATGATCGAGATTTTCGCGATGATGTCTGTCTGTGCGTATATATATATGTATAGGGGACCTGAAATGTGGAAAGAATGGGTCTTAGATTTGATCAGATTATGGCCCAAATCGGAAGAAAACTGACACAACTTTAGTCCATTAGGTCCATTTTAAAAGATACCGCTTATGTTTATGACCTAATTAAAAATCTTTTTAAATAATAATTGTAGATTAAACTAAGGCACATATTTAAAGTGAAAAGGAGCCATTCCGCCATATTGAATCTCCCATCAACTAATGGTCCGAAACATGCATGATCTCTCAGGTTTTCAACATTTCTGACTTTATTTAAAAGAAACAATTTAATATTTTGTTCAATGTTTTTTAGCTTACCGGCTTGTCTGCCAGTCAAAAATGTAATTAAAACAATCAACCAACTTCTACTTTTTTTGAATTCTGGGATTGAAATGGACCAGCTAAAAATAATACATGAGCTGGTCCTATTCGTGGAATGATTAATCTTCTTTTGTTGAAGCTGATGTGAAACATTTAAACATTCCATGTTCAACGTTCAAGGCTGTTGCTATAAGTTCAATGTAAAAAAAAAGGGAATCACCGACAATGTACTATCCCAGAGAAAATTAATCAATTAACTTTTCGCTTCAGCTTCAAATCAATCAACCTTTTGCGCTAATATTCAATAGATGATTTACATAGGGCCTCCTAAATCTTCATATTAAATTTTGTGTCGATTAATTCATTACATCGGCTGTTATAATGGTTTTTGAGTAAAGCCCCCATTCCCTTTTGCCGATTCCGGTGAAAATTATAAAGTGTCGTCCTTATGGAGTTTTGAATTCACATATGAAATTTTGTGTCGATACATTCATTACAGTGGCAGTTATATTACAGTTTTTAAGTCAAGCCTCTCCCCTAATTCCCCTTTTCTTCTTTCGATTTGGCTGAAAATCAATTAGTATCGTCGTTGGATGACGCATCCAATCTATCGGGAGTTATTTTTTTCAGAGTCATACACACACAAATGGACAGACATCCTTTTTTTTCCCCTTATAGGGATATGATAAATTATTTATTGTTTGAAGAAACGCGCGAGGAACCAAGTTAAAAGACTGGGCGCGAGTGGAGGGTTAGTTAAGGTTAACAAAAATATTACTATAAGGATGAGATCAATAATAAAATTAAAATCAGAAGCGAATTTCACCAACTGTTATTTATGTTTAAAAAAATATATTTACCTAATAGAGTAAGATGTTTAGAGTTAATTAGTTGGTTATAGTGACTTATGTCCGTGTCATATCGCCTACTACCAGAGCGCTCTTTCGTCACTCTGGTGGACATGAGCCTGACTCTATTATGGGAATCATAAATTTTGCCTACCCTAAATTTTTATTCACCTAAGGTAAGGGGTCTTTAACGAGTACCTGACATCCAACAGGCTCGTGACCATCGCTTAACTTCCCATCCGAAGGACGGCGTGCTCAAGTTTATTTTAACTGAAGTGACATTAGATGTTCTATTGTGAATTTTTAAACAATGGAGTAAAAATAAAAGTCTGAATTAAAAGTTTATATTATTTTAATAAATGTAATTGAAGTAAAGGTTTTTTTCATTTATACAATATTTATTATTTTGTTTTCTAAGATTTAATATCGGTTGTTGTATATATTTTATAAACTATTTTGATGTATAAAAGCGTATGACGTATACAATTACCATTTTATGTTTTCACGGAAATGTATATTATTATTATTACGTATAACCGCACAGCATAAGGCGGAAAGATATTCAGAAACAAACGGAAAAAGTGAAAAGTGGTAGAATTATCCTCGAAAATCCCAATCCCTTGGTTCTACACTTGGAACTCTTTCCAAGGGAAAATTAGATGGAAAAGAACCGTCTGGGATACTCGGAATTTCTCACTAGTTCCTCTGATGACAGGCCGACCCACTCTGTTTCTAATCAGTTTGGTTTTCCATTCTCATTTTCTCTTTTTTTTTTTCTTTTTTCTTTTTTATTCTTCTTTTTAGGGTTCAGTACTCCCTAAGGTCCAACGGAACCTTATTGTTCTCGCCAAGTTGTCTTTGCATCGCAGCAAAATATTTCCTAAACTATAAGTAACATGAAATGTTGACTCAATTTACAAAGATGAAGAATCTATATGAAGAAGTCGCCATAAAGGTAAAGAAATGAAGAAGAAAAAAATATGAATCATCGACAATGTACTTCCCCTGCGCAAATTAATCCACTAAGTTTTCGGCCTCGTTCTGCAACTAATTCATGGGTCCAAAATCAATATGTGTCTTACTCATGAACTTCTAAATCCTCATACCATATTTCGTGTTCAGACGATCGACTGAGGTAGATAGGAAAATCGTGAAACACGGCGTACTTCGGATGAGCCGTTAAGCAATACCCCCGAGTCTGTGCGATGTCAGGTAGAGCCTAGGTCGACAAAATTTAGGACTCCCATTGCAGAGTCGGGCTCATATCCACCAGAGCTACAAAAGATTGCTATGGTAGTAGACGATACAATCCATTAGTTGGAGCCTGGGCATAAGTCATAAGAAAATAAACGTTATTAAGGGTTTTAGGTTGAGCTCCTTAAGCCGATTCGGCTGAAAATTGATATGTCGTCCCGTTGACACTTGCATTTACTTCGCAGTCACTGGGGTTTTAGTGTTAGGCCCCTCCAATTAGTTGTATGAATGAGGACAGTACTTTGTGGGGGTATTCCGGAGCGTCTTTGAGCTGAGTTTTTCTTATGATTTATCATGTTATTTTGTACTTATTTTCATTATTTTGTTTTATGATTTCTTTACGTACTTTACTTTTTTCAAGATATTTATTTTATTTATTTAGTCTTTCTTTAATTTGTAATTATTATTTTGTATATACTTTAAATTCTTCTTCTTCTTTTCCTTAACAATTCCAAAAATACAAAAAAATACAATCAGTGGTTCGGAAAAGACGAAATTCCGATAAAATCTCAACATCGAATTTCTGACTGATTACGTAACATACCTTTAGTAGATGCGGAAATGAAAAAAATAATTTCAGAAAGAAAGGATGAATAGAATTAAATTCTTGGACAAGGACGACGTGTGGTCATCTACTTAGGCGTCTGGCCTTTGGACAAGCAGGTTCTTCTAATGGGGCAGCTGAGAATGCTTCCCCTAGCATTAATATTCAGATAAAACATCAAGCAAGGTTAGCATATGCTGAACGAGAGCGAGAAGCTAGACCGCACAACCAGAAAGGGTCCGATGTAAATTTTATGCAGATGGATAGGGTAACAGCTGTGGCCAGACCATACCAAACTCTAATTATGGTCACAATGTATACCAAACTTAATTTGTTATGTTGATGATAGATTTATGCACTCTGATCTTTTGTACGTTTCTCATTACCTTCATTTGTTAAAGACCCTTCATACTGACCTCAGCAATCCCTACATCACCCAAGTAGCTAAAACCCACATACAAATGTCCTTTTCCTCCTTTAGTTCCCATCCTCTAGTCCGTGCCCTTCATTCTGTCACTCTCCAACGTCGCATTAAGCGCGAATGACCTAGAGACCTCCTTAGTAGCAGCAGTGATAGTGAGTGATAAATTAGTGCAACTCAGCGCCTAGGGAGTTTCCCCACTGAGTGATTTCTCTCCTCCTTGACATTTTGACAATGTCATATTTTACTCTTTTAGCAAATTTGGTATTGTATATATTATTTATACAGTTGTAAATACCTATTTGCAAATAAAAAAATAAAATTAAAAAAAAAAAAAACTTTAATTTGTGTTTTAGTCGATGGAAGTAATGTAATTGCACTATAAATTCGAGGGAGAGTTACCGATGGAATTACACATTTAGAAGTTTCCTGAACTCGATTTGACCAGTTTTTGTGTGTGAATACTTCATGAACGTTCTAACTTGTAACCTGTTGAAGCAATGAACTTGAAATTCGAGATCACGATATCGCGTGTGCTTACTTAGATCTTATAAAAAATAATACCAGTTGACTTCGGGGCACTTTGATATTCGTTAATTTAAATAGAATTATTGATGGTACACGTAGGTAAGGAACAGTTTTTCGATAGTGTGAATCAATCAAACGACATGTCATTATAAAACCATTTTCAAGAATCTTGCAAACCGGATCTTGAAAAAATCGTATTTTGTGTAAAATGTGCCTTTTAATTTTCTCTACAATTTTTACTTGTCATGTTTATCGAATATTGTAAAATATACTCAGGACTCCAAATAACGTTGTCACGAAGTTCCTCAGATTTCGGGCAAAATCTAATCAGATCCAAGTTAGCACAACGATCTCAAATTTCAAGTTCATTACTTTCATAAATTAAATCCTCCCCTCGAACCCTCGTTCCTAAATGAATTTCCAAATAGGGTTTGATATTATTTTCCTGTTGTACAAAGTATAGGTGAAGTTATGTAATCGGTCAGAAATTCGATGCTGAATTTTCAACGGAACTTCACACAGAGAAAATAGATTCTTGCGGCAAGATATCTTCTTATAGAATTAAATATTTAAAAAATCCTGATACTTTGTATAGCTTGGGTGGTAAAACTCTATTCTCATCGAGAGAATCACCTATGAAAAAATTGTGGTGTCCAGGGGCGTAGCCAGGATTCTGAGCAGGGGGGGGGGGGGGGGGGGTATAGACTCCCGGGTATATTCCACAGTTTCCGTGGTTAGCGTTGCAGATTTTTTGTTATTAATTTGAAAGACTCCGACATCTAGAAGCTCCCCCTGAGGTAACCACTGACTGTAATACTTAAGCGGACTTTACATGAGCAGCAAAAATGCAAAGCGCAGCAGCACATGCACGCAGTGGTTTCTGTGCTTTTATAATTAAATGACTCACATCCAATAGCGTGCATTTGCTGCTGCAGCGCTTTGAATTATTACTGCGCATGTAAAATCAACTTTAAGAGTATGAAGTATAACATAAATGAAGATTTTGAACGAGGAAATGAAATGATCGAATTCATGTATATTTAAATAAATGTAATATGACTTGTTTTGTACATGTACATTTAAGTAAAGCACAATTTTCGAAATCTTGGTTTTTTGCTCTGGCCAGGAGGGGGCTACGCCCCTGATGGTGTCTACTATTCCCTATCACCGGCACAAGATACAGAATAAAACTTTTTTGCAGCAAGAAGAAATGTGCTTTGCCGCAAGAACATTTTTTCTTGCCTCAAGAATATTATTTTTGCCGCAAGAATATATTTTTCTCCGTGAATATTTTCAGAACTTCAACTAATTTCAATTGAATCGATGGAAGGCAGAGGGAGATCAGAGGGGAGGCTCAACTCAAAAACAGCCGATGTAATGAATGTATCGATACAATATTTATGAAAACTGACATAATTGCAGAGATATTGTGAAATAATTCAAATGGACTTGAAAAATAAAATAAAACTGGTTTATTTAATATGTTGTCTAATTTCACTAACTATATATACATGGGAGTACTTTCGGTATTTCTACCATCCTCAGCCAAAAGCATAAGAGATAAGACTCCTCTCCAGAGATAAGAGTCTTATCTCTTATGCTTGTGGCTGAGGATGGTAGAAATACCGAAAGTACTCCCATGTATATATAGTTAGTGAAATTAGACAACATATTAAATAAACCAGTTTTATTTTATTTTTCAAGTCGATACAATATTTAGTATGAGGATTTAAAAGCCAGTTCAAGCCCATAGAATGTGTCCATAGTTCAGATACTGTGTACAGTTTTAGTATGAGTCCTCTGTTTTCAGTTGGTCAGTCAGTCAGTGTTTGTGATGTTCATTGTTTGATATGTTTTGTGCATGCTAGTTGCCACATTATTGATTTAATCCCAAATGTTGTTTATTATTACTAAAACTATGTTTGAGCACTTTGTTTATCAAGATCCAACAAACAAACTTCTGGGGCTATTCTCTCCCCAAAAAGGAAAGTTGCTAAAAGTTAACTAGACTAATATCTAATTGATGGGAGAAAGAGAGAGAGAGAGAAAGTTATCCCAACTGAGACTACCCCTCCAGTGAAGATATTTGAAACTAACAAGATTGTGAGGTCCCCCTCCTAGTTTTTGGTGTCCCTGAGTTGGTCCAACAATTAGGACCACGTTCCAACTTTTGTTTGGAGCCCCTCTGGTCCTTATCTTTTTCTCGCCATGTTCTCCACCATTAAAAGGCTCTTCTTCACAAAAGGAGATGGTTCATTGTTCCTTCAAAGTGTATAGACCCGCAGGATTCTTCACAAGATACAAGAAAGTTACGTTGACAAAACCCCAACTTTATATATTGGCAATATTCCATTTGAAAGTAATATTTATTTGTCTTTAACTATAATAATAAAATAGAAGAAGGTTAAGAGTTCTATCCCCTTCACTAAAATACTTCACTTTTTGACTTCTTCAGCTATACGAAGTATATGGCAAAATATGTAATCAGTCAGAAAGTAGAATGTTTACCGAAATCTTTCCCCATACCCCTGATTCCTTACATTTATGTGTACCAGTGAACACGATAACTAACATAAACTATAAGAAATCCATACGAAAGAGGTCGCCGGTAGATCAAAGATAGCGTACTGAACGCAAGATCGTGGGTTCGAAACCTGGTTTTATCTGGGAGGTAAAAGAAACGTAAGCACACCGTCCTTCGGATGGGACGTTAAGCGATGGTCCCGCGCCTGTACGGTGTCAGATACTACTCGTTAAAGACCGCCTAAAGGTGGTTTGTCAAAAAAAGGTTATGGAGGAGTTCATTGAGACGTATAAGAGTGAACCTAGGTTATGGAAAATAAAAAATAAGGTATGCCACGATCGGTCACAGAGGGGAGCCGCCTATTCCAAATTACTTAAAAAACTGCAAGAATTGGATCCGGCAGTTTGTAAGCAAGATGTAGTAAAGAAAATAAATACTTCGAGGAGTAATGTTAGAAAATAAAAAAAGAGGTATGAATCCTCAATAAAGTCTGGACCATCCACTGATGATTTAAAACAACCGACATTATGGAACTAAAGTCTATTTGACTTCCGCGAAGACCAAGAACATCGTGTTAGGTTTCCTCATAAGTGTTCCTTTTCCTGAATCAACCACTGAGAGAAGTTTCAAGTAGACCGATTCGTTCATTCTCAAATAATTTCGATAATCCTTTGGCTCAAATTTCGATTCATTTAGCAGGTTTATATTACTAAATGTTGGTATTTTTAGCAACCAATTTTTGCTCCATTTTTGACGGTTCTTTCGATGGGTCTTCTGTTTTGTTTTTATCACAAAAAGAGCTACAAGCGCTATCACATCGCTCTCCGATGCCATGATTTGAACTGAAACCTGCACAGATGCACCATAGCGTGTGTGAGCTCACGCCTGTATAGCTTTGCCTGCACAGGAGCGTGTGTGGCCGCCTTAACCTTGGTGAATAAGATAAGTATTTAGGATAGACAAAATTTAGGACTTCCATAGTAGAGTCGGGCTGGGGTCATGTCCACCAAAGAGATTAAAGTTACATGTCACAAACATATAACAATTTCCCATAAACATTGCTTAAATGAGCTTAACATTTTTATCGAGCAGAGCTCAATCCCGACATTGTAGGAATCTGTACAAGTGAAACGTAACAGACAACGAAAAAGTAATTAGGGTTTGTTCTCTTTTATAAAACCTAAGTTGAGGTAGACTTAAAAGTTTTCTTGAGCCTCAAAGTGATTTAATAATCTCCCTCTTAATGAACTAAACAAAAAGGCGGATCTTGGAAGGTAACAAAGAAACCATTAATCCTACATCTTACAATTAATCACTCCTTACAACTTAATTTATTATATCTATCTACCCAAACTCCTGATTTATAGTATGACAAGGCCTTAGTAGGAAATTTTCGATTATTTGTATTAATTTAATTATTATCGATAATTTAAATTTTCTGCTTTCTTTATATTGGTTATATAATAACAAAGTGAGAGTACACCTGGAACTCTGATAATCTTGATAATAATAATAATTATTATTTCTGTTAAACCATAACATGGTAATAGGATACGTCATAAGAATGTATATGCTACGGGTAAAGTTAGATTAACGGTTAAACCTAGGATTACCCGGGTAAACCTAGTAGTACCCGCTGCCGCTTGGTTAAAGTCCGAAATATAATTGAAATAGTTCACGTAGTCACAGCCTGTACTACTTCAAATATAGGAACGACGGGAGGGGCAGATATATCGTCCAGCCGGCAAATACGCCCCCAAATTTTGTAATATTTCGATTTATGTTTGTTCTAGGAATTTATGTACCCAGATGAATGATTATCGCTGTTAGACAGCTTACAAGAATGGAAAGTGAGGTGTGGTCGAGCTAATTAATAAGTACGTAATCTTTATAGTGGAACATACGTCCACTAATGGCCTTGTCATTGTTAGTATACCCAACTTCAACATATACATAAGATAGCTTATAAATTAGATACATAAACAGATATTAACTTAGAGTCTGACACACATGGATTAGAATTAACAATAGAACTAAAAAGTAAAATGAAGTGAATAAATAAATACTTGAAAATATGAATACAAATATTATACAGTCGATAACTAAAGTATATACTTAATAAATACAGTAGATACATTTTTAATTTTAATTAAAATTAAGATAATAACTTTTCCGGAAGTGTCTTTTTCACTAAGAAAATTTCGGGACGTTCTTACGTCTTTTCCTCAGGTAGCAATGCGTGAAATATAAAAAAGAGAAAGAAAACAAAATAACAATAACAACTGCCTGATGATGACAACCTCGCTTGGATATTGTAATAACATAACATAATAGTTCAGACTAAATTTTTTGTTGCAACCTGTGAATAAAAATATGTATAAATATATAATTTGACCGATATTTGTAGTACCCTGGTACAATACGATAAACATGGCGCAGTTTCATCCTCGCTCCAGGCCTCTTCCGTCTCAATAACCCTGTTCCCTTTTCACCATAGCAGTATACACCCCAAAAAGCTAAATCTCCTGACCAGTTCCAATCCTGCTTCCATAGGCCCAAGATATCTCTGATGTGAGGACTACAATGTGACACACCCCCCAGTGGGGCAGCAGAGCGGCTAATTCGGGAGACCGAGTTCTTACCCGAATGCTCTCCTCCCGAAATGATTGTTACTCACCCGATTCTCCTAACTAACCGGCCAAGCGATCCTAACGCTGGGATGCATGTATATATTGTGAAATGCAACTGAAATTAAAATAAATAAAAAAATATCTAATTGTAGGAATATTGAAGGTCAGTCAAAGATGGAAGAAAACACTATTCAAATGCCAACGTTTCGATATATTTTATATCAGCATCAGGGCCTACAAACATGGGGGGGGGGGGGGGGGGGGGGGGGGGGGGGTAAACATTACTGAACGTTAAAAATACATTATAACAAGTTAAAAATTGAAACTGACATAATGAATTTTTAACGTTCAGTAATGTTTATCAACAAAAAAAATTTGTTGTTTATTTTTGATTCTTGATTGATCTTTGAATCTTGATTTCCCCCCCATGTTCGTAGGCCCTGATGATGATATAAAATATATCGAAACGTTGGCATTTGAAAAGTGTTTTCTTCCATCTTTGACTGACCCTCAATATTCCTACAATTAGAATCTACAGTCGCTAATCAACATCTAAAAAAATATCTGTATATCCAAACAGCAGGTTAGCGAATAACTTATGTATTATGTTACGCTACCTGAAGCGGACTACATTGGAGGTTAGTTGCATTTTGAAGGGTGGGTATGTTCCTAAACAAGTCTAGAAACTAGTTGTACTCACCTAGGACGGAGAGCTGAGCTGTAAGGGAAGTAGTTTCAGGAATGGCGGTGTCTGTGGTCACCTCACAAGTGACCATACCTGACAGTCCCAGGCCAAGTCCTTCAAGAACAACTTGGCTCCCATTCGATAGACCAACCTGAAAAAAAAGTTATATATCTCATTAAATTGTAGTTAGTTATTGTGACTCATGTCCAGACTTAACTTCGAGGTCATATCGCCTACTACCAGAGTGCTCTGATAAAAATATATTCTCAATTTCTTTGCAATGCGTTATAATTTAAACATTATTTTGAAAAATTTCCTATGACAATTTATTGTACATTCTTTGAAGAGCTATAACATTGTTCATATTGATTCTACTTCAAATCTGAGGGAAAATTTATTTTTAGAGATGTTATATGAAACATTCTGGAAAGAATTAATTTTTCGATAGGAACAACTGTTTTCGCGCAAATCGAGCAAACATTTAAAACAATGGGTTTAAAGCATATTGAGAGATCATTGAGGAAATGATCAAAACGTGTTTAGAAGACGTTGTGAAATGGTAAATTCCATAGGAAACTCGAACTCGGATTTTCGCACGACTACAATACTTTCTTATACGAAAGGTATATGAAAGTAGAAAAAAAAAATGAAAAAAATTAACTAATAAAATAATTTCTAGAGGGATCGAGTGAACGGTGTTATTGGGAGCAGCCTCGCACTTGGTAACCTCCACAATGAGTACTACGATTGCGAAAGTATGTGAAGATGGCTGGTGTAGTAAGAAGTTTAAAAATAAGAAGTATAATAAAAATGTAGTCTCATCTCTCACAGATTTTATTGTAAAATGCTAGCCGACTTTCGAGGTTGCCCACATCATCAGGCAGACGGACAAAAACATTTTAAAAATATCTAATAAATAAAAAAATATATGAAATATTTAAAAATTAACAATATATAATTTCATGGAAGGGAAATGTTATTCCTGTTCCCCGTATAAGTCACAACTCCTCTACTAAGGGAACATATTATAATAAATATAAGTATAGTGCAATTTATGTAATCGGTCAGAAATTATATGTTGAGTTTTCATCGGTATTTCGACCCCTTGATTCCAAAAATAAAGTAATTTTAATAATAAGCATAACACAGCAATTCTAATAATTGTTGTAATTTTATATTTTTTACAAAATCGATCTAATGGAAGGGGTGATCCGAAGATGAGGGCTCGACTCAAAAATCCCAATAACTGCCGATGTAATACAGTAAAATCCTTTTATAACGATTTTCCGGATATAACGATGTAAAACCCGTATCTAGTTTGGTTTGCTATTTAAAAGTGAAGAAATAAATCCGGATATAACGATGTTAGGTATAACGATATTCCGTATAAAACGATGTAAAACATAAGAAAAAGTGGTTTTTTAATTCCGGTTATAACGATGTTAGGTATAACGATATTCCGTATAAGACGATCTAAAACATAAAAAAAAGTTGTTTTTTTATTCCGGTTATAACGATATAATATGTATGTACATACGCACATACATATATAATT
Organism: Aradus depressus; assembly: GCA_963662175.1. NCBI lineage: Eukaryota > Metazoa > Arthropoda > Insecta > Hemiptera > Aradidae > Aradus > Aradus depressus. Next base: position 43,486,130 of record OY759215.1, read on the forward strand.
GGGTAAAACAGTATGAGTTTTGAACGGATGAAAAATACAAACATTATAGGAAAGGGTTTAAAACAAGGTTCTTCTTTACTCTTTCCGAGCGCAATGAGTCATTCCATTTCCAAACATACCATTTCCCCCTTTTCGAATCTTCTTCGAACTCCCTTCTTCCCTTCTAGTGCGTATATTCCTAGTTTCAGATTAGTCTTTCCTTTGCCTCCGTAGGGATCGTGACTTCGGAACTTCATAACTATGTAAGCAAAAATGTACGCTTAAAAAAAAGCAAGGAAACTAAAATAACTGATTTTTTTGTGGAAAATTAATAAATATGTACTCATGTGTATACATAATTTATGTATACAGTTACAAACGTATGTAAGTGAATTTTATGTAAATTTTAAAAAGTAAATAAAAATATATAAACTTTCTCGTTATGAACATTGTAAAACACCTTTTTTTTCACTAACAAGCCGATTACCTATCTACATTTGTATGTAGGTCTAACAGTTTGGTTCCGGATATAACGATGTTTTTTTCTTGTTCCCTTGAATATCGTTATAACCGGATTTTACTGTATATCGGTACAAACACAAAATTTAGTACGAGGATTTAGAAACTCCTAAGCAAGTCAACTATTGATTTTTATCCCCAAACGATCAATTGGTTATGGAGGGAGAGCAAGAATTAAACTTATTAATTCCCTCTGGGGAAGTACATTGCCAGGGATTCAACGCTTGAAACCTATTACTATTGTATGTGAAGGTTAGGTTAGTGTTCCTCCCAGTACAGTTGCGCTCAACGTGTTGTCCCAAGTACTCTGTCCTGTTTGCACATCCTTGTTGTGTCTGTAAACTTTCCCTCTGTATCTCCCTGTTTATATTTCCCCTACCCTCTCCTATCTTCCCCCTTCATTGGACTTTGTGGATAAAGACTTCTTTTCTCTTTAATTTTCTTATCTAGATCTGTATTTTTTGTGCTTCTTGTTATCCAACTCCCTTTGTTATTTACGTTCTAGGTCTTCAGTTTCCCCCTCTCATGTTAAAATCCCCTCTTCAGTTTTCTTTTCCTATCTAGTTTCTGTGTCGTAAGCCATTGGGACTCATGCCCGGGCTTTAACTAATACAGTTTCTAGCAGATTCTTATTGCACCGCCATTCCTTCAGTAAACCGTCACCTAATGAATTTCAACTCTTCATATCTTTTTCACACCAAATATATCTTGGAGTGTTGCGGGCATGTTGTTATTTTCCCGATATACTTGGTCAGCATCTGACAGTCCTCAATCACATGTCTCACCGTCAGCAACTCCCCACAAAGGACACATCTTGGAGGTCTGTTCCCCACAAGGAGGTACCCAAGGATCACTCTCCTGTGACCAATGGCTACTCTACCTAAACTACTTTTTTCTCGTCGGGAAAGCTCAACAGAGAACTTAATGGGTCTTAAGTTTGGCTTTATGGTGTTTCAATTTATGTACTTATTTTATCGATAAGAATTTGATAACTTTTTACTAAACGATGTTTTTTTGTAGACTGTTGATGAGGACAACCTCGAGAGCCGGTTAGCTCATAACAATAAAATCTGTGAGAAGTCAGACTACATTTTACTTTCCCATCTATATAAAGTATAGGGAAAATTATGTTATCGGTCAAAAATTCAATGCGGGGATTTCAACGAAATTTCATGTTTTCCGATTCCAAATATAAAAAAAAAAAAAAAAAAAAAGGTTTTATATATGAATCCAGAACTCTCTAACGACGATACCTATCTATTTTCAGCCAATTCGGCGAAAGGAATAGGGGAGAGGCTTAACTCAAAAACTAATAACTGCCCTTGTAATGATGTATCACCACAAAATTTCGTATTTGAGTTCAAAACTCCAAAAAGAGGACACTCATCAATTGTATGGAAATCGGCAGAAGGGAAAGGGGAGATTAGTAGGGCTCACCTCAAAAACCCCAATAACAGCCGATGAAATGAAAATATCGATATGAAATTATAACTCAATGAGGACATAACCTGTCGAATTTCAGCGATATCGGCCGAAAGGAAGGGGTGTTCAAGGGAGGGAGCTCAATTCAAAAACCCTAATAATTATAACTGTCATATGTAATGAATTTATCGACGCAAAATTTGATATGAGGGTTTAAGAGTATAACTATATAAGTCAACTATAGAATATTAGCGCAATCGGTCGACTGGTTTTGGAGGGGGAGAAATAAAAGTTCATTGATTAATTCCTTCTGGGGAAGTACATTGCCAATGTATCACCGACAACTTTTGGTTCTGCAACCTGTAAGAAACCATCTTCAATTATTAACAGAAATTTTCCAAGAATATGGAGTAGAATCGCCATGGAAGAATTTTTTTAAATCTTCATATAGATATCCTTTCTTGTATAGTATCATCCTCTTACTCATTATAATTTCCTTGCGTGAAACTTCATTGAAGCCTGAAATCGAACTTCATGAATATATTTACATAATCCCGTCTTCGATATCCGTCATGAGGAGCTTGGCTTGTCAACTCAACGATCCACCCTCCACATACGCAGCGTTGTCAAGTAAAAAAAAAAAAAAAAAATGTTGAAGAGATCATGTAACAGATGTCAGGAAAATTCCTCATTTTTCGAAAAAAAATAACCTGATTTCTTGAAAAAATAACAGCATAGATATTACTGGCAGAATGCCAACATTAGCCCCTATTTTAGAATTTTTGAAAAACTGAACCTAGATTCATATTGAGAGCCTGATATTATAAACAAATTTGATCCAGACCTAACCCCAAAATTCAGAAAAAAATACAACACGTGAAACCAAAGAGAAATTTTAAGTTCAATATAATGAAAATAGGAACATAGGTCCCTGTTCGGACGTCAAAATTGTGCCGTTACTGGACTTACCTTCAACCGGGGTGACCCAGAGTTCTCCTCACTAACCCTATACGACTGTGCCGGGAATAAATTCACAGAATTTATGTTTAAAAATAAAAAAAAATAACTTGTTCAACTTATATATTGTATAATTCCACCAACTTTATACACACAACACAACCCATAAGGTTCTCTACCCTTCTTAGGTTATCTCCTGATTTCGATTATCGATTGTCAATCAATAATCGATTTAACTTTTTTTACAAACTAAAGAAAGGGGGGAAATTTTCATTTCTACTCACCACCAACTCTTCTGTCTATTTCCTCTCTCAGCCCAAGTATACAAAGACTCTTATTATAGCCAATACTATTATATTCCTGATATAAATATATTATTTGTATTTTCTCTCCATAAGTCCAGACACCACATGTTAGAGAAAATAGCTGAATTTTAGTTAATACGGTTAATTTTGCTAGGTACGGGGGTTATTCTAAAGGATTTTAAATCCAGAGGGTCTAGTCATTAATTTAGAACGCTCGTTTAGAATGTTGACAGTAGTCTTAAGCCCAGATCTAGTCTCAGTTGTGTCACCCTTAAAAAATAATAAAAGAAAGATGTTCTATCTTAGCATAAAGCCCCCTTGAGTCTCACTGACTTTTCGACAGAGTCAAATTGATGAATTAGTTTAAAAATGAACAAGTTCTAATTCTTCTCTTGTTGAATATCAGGGTGGGGTATGTTAAAAAGTGCTCTTTAAGGAACCATTAGTGAAATAAAATTATATTTATCATTAATTAAATTGTGCCATTAATTTAAGCTATAAAACAAGACCAACGTTACGTGTGTAATAGTAATTTATTCTAAGTGGGTAATTAAATAAAATAAAAAATTGTCTGCTATACTTTCCTTCTCCAGTTATACGAAGTCTAGGGGTAGTTATACAATCAAAGATAACAGGGGAAATTAAGTTTTCCAGAAAACTTGATACCCGATTCCAAAAACGGCAAAAAAATTGAAACGAAATTTCAAATATGTATCCAGAACACCATAAGGACTATATATATATATATATAGGGTGTATCGCAAGCAGATGACAATACTCGGGGGGGGGGGGGGGGGGGGGGGGTGAATGCCCCACTCAAGTACACTAAGAAACCGGGGTAATAAAAATCCGTTTCAACTTAGTGTAGAAATAAATGAGATTTTAAATTTTTTTACGATAACGACGTTTTTTTAGCAAAATGTCCGTAAATATCACTTTTTGATTAAGTAAAGTAAAATCTGACTACACTGTCGTAATCTACGTTAAATTTCCTAATAGGTGACATGTTTTTTGACATGAAAATCGAAAAGATAGAAATAGGAGGCTAACGTTTATTTCAAAACAAACACCTGTTTAAATTGTTTGGCAAATTTTCAGTTTACCGTAATTTGTTTTCTTTATTCGCTAGGATGTCCCAAATTCACCAAAAGTAAATATAAATATATATTGATTTTCAAGTAAATTGGTTAAAGGAAAAATGGGGATTAGTTTTAAAAAACAGACGGTTCTGAAATGTGTATACACTTTTGACTCAGAGAGGGATTAGCCGTGTGTTTACATTATGAACGTTGTTGACTAAACAGGTTCATTGTTTATTTTTTCTTAATTATTCAGAAAAGCAACTGTTTTCTATAGCAAACATAGAAGCAGATTGCATCTAATATTCCACAATTAAATATGTAAAAAAATTTAAATTTTTTATGATATTTTTCAGATAAAGTTGTTAATTTCATGATCGCCAAAGAAATGTAAGAAATTTACTTTTCATTTGTACTTAATATATATTAAGTAGTATCAATAAATTGTGTATTTTAGTGCCTAATTGGATGTTACCTTCAGAAGATGGACTATGTATGTATGCTATATTGATACATGGATCAGTGTGAGATATATATATATATATATAATTAACTTAAGCACGCCGTCCTTCGGATGGGACGTCAAGCGATGGTCCCGAGCCTGTACGATGTCAGGTACTCGTTAAAGACCCCTACCCTAGGTGAATAAAAATTTAGGGTAGGCAAAATTTAGGACTCCCACAGTAGAGTCGGGCTCATGACCACCAGAGAGATGAAAGAGCGCTCTGGTAGTAGGCGATATGACCTCGTAGTTAAAGCCCGGGCATAAGTCATAAAACCTTACCTATATATAATTTAAAAAATTAAGGAAAATATTTTTTTAATTTCTAACAGTGGTAGATTTGCTCATGGAGGTCTTTGTACGATTTAGAAAATAATAAAAAATGGATAAACTGATGAGAATTGCACCTTTAAGAGGACGTGAAGATTATATGGTCTGGAAGAAGAAAATGAGATCAGTCCTAGAAATGGATGAAATTGACATAGGAACAGTGAAATCAGGAACAAAGAAAGATAGAGTTGGTAAAGCCGTTGTTATTTAATAGTCTTAGTGATCTGATTGATAACCTTGGTTCTAAGTTGGATGGTTCATTGGAAGAAATATGGAACATGCTTGAAAAACCTTTTTTCAAATGTCTCGGCTTTGGAGCGATTGCATATAAGAAAAAACTTGATGCTTTTAAATGTGGAGATAAGAGGCTCAGTGATTATTATAAACGTTTTGATTAAATCATGAATGAATGTGGACATGTGAAGTTAAATATGACAGAAGAGGACAAGGTCGTAAGTCTAATAAAAGCGTTTCCCTCCAAGTAGAAGTCTTGGAATCCCTGCATGACTACTGTAGAAGAAGTTAAAATGAAGCTGTTAAAAAGAATTGAAACTTTGTGCTGAGGATAAAAGTAGACTAAAGTCTTTTTCATTTAATGTCCAAGGAAGAGAGTGCTTTAGGTGTCATAAACAAGGTCACCTTCACAAAACTGTAAAGTAAAAACGTGCTATAATTGTAATAAATTCGGACATATCAGTCCGAACTGAAAATTTCCACGAAAGAAAAAAGATGATGAAAAGTGTAAAGAAAAGGAAGGTAAGAAAGAATCTGTATTTACTTTAGAAGCTAATTTTGAACAAATAGATAACTGCAAAATATGATGAAAGTGTTTCTATTATAGACTCTGGAGCAACTCATCATGTAATGAATAAGAAAGAATATTTTGTAGAATATAAAGAATTTAAAGAAAAATTAGAAGTAGGGGTTGCCAAAAAGGAATGTGCTCTAACAGGGCTGGGAGTAATGATAAAAGGCTTTACAAAAGAAGGAGAGTTTTGTACGATAAAATATATTATATTTTGTCCAGATATTCAGAGAAATATTTTATCAGTATCAAAAATAGAAAAACAAGGCATAGTAAAGTTCACTAACAAACAGGTTATTTTGGAAAATGAGGATAGAACAATGTGAAAAAATCAAAGGCTATGTTAAATGACTCTGGTTTATGTTTGATGTTTTGGGGAGAAGCAATATTGACAGCTGTTAATTTGAAGAATAGAAGCCTGTCAGCTGGACTAGGGAGTAAGGAGAACCCTCTATGAACTCTGGCAAGAAGAACCTCCAGACTTATCAAGGTGTAGAATTTTTGGTTGCTTGGTTTATATACATTCCACTAAAGAGAAAATATCAAAATTCGGATATCGAGCAAAGAAAGGGGTGTTCCTTGGTTATGGAAAAACTGGCTATAAAGTGTGGAACCTGAAGAAAGAATTAGTAGTGTTAGCTCGTGACATTGTTTTTGATGAAAATGTATTTCCATTTAAAAATAAAATGTAAGGAGATTATTTTAAATTAATGAATGAAAATGATGATAATGAAATTAAGGCTACTGATATTAATAATAATAATAATAATAATGGAAGTGCTACAGAAGAGAACACTAAAAAGGAGGAGGAAATAAAACCAAGGAGAGAAATTAAAAGGCCAATTTATTTACAAGATTTTGATGTATATGGTTTAGAATTGACATAGGATGAAGCTGTTAAAAGTGATGAGGCATCAGATTGGAGGAAAGCCATGAAGCAGGAAATGGAATGGTTGACATCTCACAAGGTTTGGGAACTAGTAGAAGACTCCTGCTAACAATAAGGGAAAAGTCTTGTCAAATAAAGTGGGTGTTCGTTAGGAAACGCAACAGTGATGGAGAGATTGATCCCTTTAAGGGCAGGTTGGTAGTAAAAGGGCATGAACAAAGGGAAGGTAGAGATTTTGAAGAAACTTTTAGCCCAACCTTGAAACATATATCGATTAGAGCTACACTTTCTATGACAGTTACTATGAAGTTAGCATAATTCACGTAGAAATTTTTATATGCGGACTTAAAAGAAAATATCTTCATGAGGCAACCAAGAGAATATAAAGATGGGACAGACAGAGTTTGTAAACTGAAAATAACACATTCATATAAACACAGACAGATATAGAGAACATAAAAACGTATTCAGGGGACATGAAATTCTGTTGAAAACTCGATCGCAGATTTTCGCATGTTTCCTTATACAAAATATTATCTTTGGATTAGGTTTGGTTTAGAGAACAGACGGCAGCTTCTGAATAGATGCCCAATCTTGGACGAGACTCCACATTTTCCTTAGAGATGTGATCACAGAGGAAGATTTCAGAAGATTGGACCATGGGTGTATTCTTAGGATGGCTGAGGAAACAGGGGGGAGACTAGGTCCTTCATGAAGGAATTGGTATCTTTAGATAGGCCGTCTGGTTTAGGACTACGCAATTGACCCCGGCACTTTACTGCCATGTTATAAGATCCTTTGTCTTTCCAATGGATAGGATACTTACAATTCTACTAAATAAAGTATATCGTGAGCTTAAATATATATTCTAAGCTATTTTAATAACGTTAAAATTACAATTTTTTTCTCCTAGCTTTCATAGTTGCGAAGTCATGAATGACTTCATCAAAATCTATAGTTCTAGCGTAGCTTCATTTTCTATGGCTATTATTGCAACTTATTACAATATTTATATTATCAATACGTATCATAAAACAGTAGAAAAGTTATGTCTGCACATTAAGGTTTTTGTTTCAAATTGAATTATGAGCTATAGAAACCCAAAACATTTGGATTTTTAAATTTTCATCTGCCTGTTTGCCCAGTTTATATATCGCGCTATGATATCAGAAAACTGAGTTACAGAGATAAGAAATACAATTTCGTTCAGTAGATTTCGAAATTTGCAGAGAAAATTTTTCGGATCTTATAAAAACCAATCACTAAAATTCAATAAATAAATGGAAAACGAAAATATTTTTGTGTATTGTATATAATATTATTTGGACGTGTAACAGGTATAACCCTTTCAAGGGTGACACCCGGGGCGATCCGCCCCCATCGCACCCCCATAACCACACCACTGGTTTTAGGCACCATTGTAAAGACCTCAAAAGCAAGTAGTAGGTAAGGCAATGTAGGTATGTATCCTAATTTTCAGAGTGTATATTAGTAGCTAACAAATAAAAAATGCTCAGTATTCTTCATTTTGAGTCTGGTGTTCAATAACCTCATGGTATGTAAGATAAATTTCTCTGAACTGGAGGGACCGGCTGCCAAGGTGGTTTATTAATGACTGTGGTTAATGTGGGATTACTAGGTGCGGTCTAATGCTACAATGATGTGGTGGTATTAGTGCCACGTCTGATCGAAACCCTTCTGAAAGGGGATCAACCTACCTACATGTCTCGTAACAGACAAGTTTCTCATCATCCAACATCCAGATGAAATTTCGCTGATGTAACATGCCCTTTTATTTATTACTTTCTTATTCCTTTATTAGAAAAAAATGATAATAATCCTGCAAAAATCCGAGATCGAGTTTGTGTGTATGTTTATGTGCATGAATGTAATTGAAAGTTTTTGAGCGCTTTAGCAATAAACTTGAAATTTTAGATGTCATATATTCTAACTTAAGCTGATTAGGTTTTGGCCGAAATAGGACGAAAATTGGGACCATTCTTTCACACGAAGCATCTTTCCTCCGTACAACATTGCTGTCACGGAAACTACCTAGCATAGTGTAAGGCTTTAGTTTACAAGAGTGTGGTTATAGAATTATGTCTGAATGGCACTTAACTTGCCTCCGGGATAGATCTCCTAGGCAGCGAACAGGAACTACAAATGTTTGAAATATTTTAAATATAATTAGAATCTATTTTTAATAGTTTCAATTTATTCAGAAAACTAGTTCACGACTCTTCTGGCGTTTAATATTACAATACAAGATAAATATCTGTCATGAAATTTAGTAGATCGTACGACTCCAGGTTACTCTAAAGTGAAAAGGAGGCGGCATCAGGCGAGAGGGGTGAAAGTCTGTCTGGCACAGGTCATCCATACTCTACTGCAACTTGTAACTACACAAGTATTTAAGGTTCACCAGTTCTGGGCCAGGAAGTGATGTCATCCAGTGAGGCGCAAGAAGGCTGCCGTCCTAGTACAAGACGATGTGCCCCTCCTCCCCTCACCACCTCGAACCTCCTCCCTAGCTCTCAATCACCCACCGTCGTACATCCCCAGATCAATCTGACGTCACCCTCCTCCCTAGCTCTGAATCACCCACCGTCGTATATCCCCAGATCAATCTGACGTCTCCCTCCTCCCTAGCTCTGAATCACACCATCGTACACCCCAAATCAATCTGACGTCACCCTCCTCCCTAGCTCTGAATCACCCACCGTCGTACATCCTCAGCTCTCACTCTGTGACATCCCTCCCTCATACTCCTGCCTCATCCCAAAAAAAGTCCTTGAAGCCAACTCACAGATCCCCTTCCCCAAAAAAATTCCTAGAGGGCGCTCTACAGGGTTTTTTGAGACATAACCAAAGAGCCCCCACTCAACCACATATGTAAGTTTCCGCTCTCCCAAATGAAGATCATTCACTCCAATGGAGTTAGAAAAAAATACATAGGTATATCAACGGTAAGTTACAGATAATCTACTTTTCCAGCTATAAAAATAATAAATAAACTAAGTTTTCAGTTAGCTCTCCCTCTAAACTCTCCTTCACTTTTGTCTAATATTTTCGAAAGACTCACTAGAAGGTCCAAACACAAAATTCCGGTGTATATGCATCATTAAATTTTTGCCCAGCTGGTTAACTTCCTCTACTAAACAAGTCGTATAAACTGGGTGTTTAAAATAACTAAAAGAAAAAAAAACTAGCTCAGACATAACATAGGCTACATGCGCTAAAATGCATAAATACAAACAATATAAAAACAAATAATTATAATTATAATAATATTATAATAATCAATTAATAGCATAAATCATTCAAGATATAATTTTGTAGGTTTTTAGGGCATCTTCGAAGGCCGACTAAAATAATTTAATAACTTCTCTTCTAAGAGAAGTCAGATATTTTTTTTTTGCAGCCATCTGTGAAATTATCACTTCTCACTACATCAGTCATCTTCACATTAATGTTACGATTCCTTTATCTTTCATCAGTAGAAAGTTATGCAATTGTCAAGAATTATTTTTAATTCTTAGAGAATATTTTAGTAAAAAGCTACAAAATTGTAATCGCCATGACTAGCTCAGAAACATAGGCTACATGCGCTAAAATGCATAAACACAAACAAATAATTCAATCACTTAATAACATAAATCATTCAACAGATAATTTTGTAGGTTTTTAGACTGCCTAATGATGAGAGCAACTTCGAAAGCCGACTAGCATAAAATAACTTAATAACATCTCTTGTAAGAAGTCAAATATTTATTTTTGCAGCCATCTGTGAAATGATCACTTCTCACTACATCAGTCATCTTCACGTTACGATTCTAATATTTGTTAGAGAATATTAAAAATGATTCTGTAATTATTAGTCAACTGCCGGGCCATATCTTCAATGATTCTGAGAGTAAAACAGAATAAAGCATTAAGTCTGACTTCCATTAACTGAGAGATGACCCATTAAACAAAGCCTCAAATTGAAATTTCCCTCTTAGGCCCCAAGTGTAGGGGTAATATTCAATTTAATTTCAATAGGGGAGGAGACTCTCATGTGAACAGCTACCTGAACCTACCAGAGTAGTCTGTAGATTAGGTAAGGTATGAGGCAGCTAAGTGTGGCATCATGTTCATGTTCTGTTAACAGGCATATGAGAGTATAACAACAATTTGATTGTCTTCAACATGACAATGGTGTAATGGTGTAATAACAACATCATTAATCTTATTTAATAAATTGTTTAGGAATGTTTGTGTGACAGCGTTTCTTACAAAGTACCAAAGTTTACTGTATTATTTGATTTCCGGAGATGTAATTTCCTGGAAGAACTCACTCCGTTTTCTGTTAATATCTTTCCATATCTTCTCTTTTATTCCCCAGCTTTACAAAATGTAAGAGAAGTTATGTTATCGGGCAGAAATTGTAGGTTCACTTTTCACTTGAATTTTTTTTCCGATTATCTAATAACAAAAATGAAAAAGAAAAAAATCTGACTGTCTCTGTGATTATTGTATGTGTGCGTGATCGTGATAACTCTCGATACAATAAATATATCGACATGAACTATGTGTATCGAGAACCCCCTTATGGACAACACCTATTGATTTTCAGCAGAATCGGCTGAAGGAAAGGGATAATCAAAGGGGGGCTCAACTCTTAAACCACAAAAACTGCCGATGTTTTGAATGTAACAGGAGTAGGAGGAATAAGAGGACTCTGGGCCAAGGGCTAAGGGAAGTGTGCGGAACCTCCACTCCCCCCCTCCGCCTATACTCATCTAAAATCTCACTTTAAACCTAAATAAGTTTCCGCTCTCCCTCTAAACCCTAATTTTTATCCTTTGCTTAACTTTATACTCTTTTTATACCTAGCTACTTAATATAAATATTAATTTCCGATTCGAGACTATTGGGAGCGCTACTGGGTTGATTAAAAAAATTAAGGGCATAGGCGAGGGGTGGGATGAAAATTAGGGTTTAGAGTGAGAGCTTAGATGAAATGGGAAAGTGATTTGAGTATAGGGGAGGGGAGGGTGGGAAAGGTAGGAGGAGTGAAGTGGGGAGGGGAGGGTCTGCACACTTCCCTTCCTAAGGATTCTCTAGCTCATTAGCCCTTGGCCTAGAGTCCCCTTATTCCCCCTACTTACAGGAAATTTCATACAGAAATTCAAAATCCCTTAAGGAATCACCTTTACGGAAGGGAGGGGGGGTCTCAACTCAAAAATTAAACACCCCAATAACTGCCGATGTGAAGAACGTATCGGCATAACATTTTATATTTAAATTAAAAACCCTATAAAGATAGCATCTATTAAATCGGCAGAAGGGAAGGGGGAGATCAGAAAAGGGGGCTCGACTGAAAACTAACAACTGCCGATGTGAAGAATGTTTGTTTTTGTTTGTTTGTTGTTTTAAGGTGTTCGACTTCTTGGTCATTACACCTACATGTTCAATCTTCATTGGGATTGATACTACTGTTTACCAAACCTGTTTGTCTCGGGACTACATGCACTCAGTATTTTAATGTTTTTTTTTTTTTACATATATATATACATTACATGATATTGTTATTGTTTCTATATTCTTTATTTTTTTTTACTCTTTTTTGTTATTTTTTTTTTTATAACTTTTTTTATATATGAATATTTTTTTAATTTTTTTTCGACTAGATTTTATTAATCAGGCTCGCTTCCGTTAGAAATATTAGCGTCAGGTTGATATGCTGTTCATCATCGCCGATACATTGCGTGAGGGACCTAGGTATGCCAACCTGTGTAGATGTTCTGCGTAGATGTTGCAGTCTTCAAAGACATGTTTAATAGTGAGGGGGCTGTTGCAGGTATTGCACTGAGGTGGCCTGTCTTTGTTGATAAGGTGGCCATGTATGAGCCTGCTGTGGCCTATCCGTAGTCTTGTTATTACCACTTTCTCAATTCGTTTACTTCTGATTGAAGAGGACCAGAAGAGGACTGTTGGTAAACAATGTATCGATTCTTAGCACATACGATCGATTAATTTTGGAGGGAGGAAGAGTGAAAAGTGTTGGGGATTCCACTGATGACTTCTTTCAGATATAAAGTGGTACACTTCAAATTTTATCTCTGTAAATTCCTGGTGTTCCACCATTCCAAAATAGAACCATTCAGGTTTAATATCAAAATTCCTAATAGACCTTGCCGCGTCACTCCGTTTGGAAACTCCAAAGTTTTCCTACTCCAACTTTGTTGAGGCTAGTTTGAGTTTAGCTGTGAATAATAATGGTGCGTTTAGAGTAGATGAGATTACTTGATCATCTAGTCATTACAGTTAGTCATTGTGAATCATGCCCGAGCTTCAACTACGAGGTCATATCGCCTACTACCAGAGCGCTCTTTCGCGAATGTTTATTCACCTAGGGTAGGGATCTTCAACGAGTAGCAAGGTCATTTTCAGATTATTTTAATTCATTTTACACCCATGATCGAGTATATTTTAGTTTTTAACCAACCAACCAAAACAGTAAGATTGCAGTTTTCAGAACATGTCACTAACTGACAGTACTGTATAGTTGTTATGAACGAAGTTGTTAAAATTAGAAGCCCAGGAAGCATAGGATACATTTATAATAGGAAAAGGTATTGGAAAAAAAATACTGGTTAAAAATATATGCAACTGAATTTTGCCTACCCAGGTATAGTGAGTATACAAGAATAGTTAGAGGTCTTTAGCACAGGCTCGAGATCATTGCTTAACGTCCCATCTGAAGGACGGCGTTCTCAAGCTGGGTGCTGGGTTTCGAACCCGCGATCTTGATGTCAGTATGCGCCCGCACGCTATATCTGAGCTACAGGCAGCTACCCTCCCCCCACACAGACTTCAAAGAAGTAGCATTAGTAAACATTTTTGAATAACATTATGCTTATTTTTAAACATACCTGCATCACTGCCACGACCAGTGTTGCCATACTTGATGTACTCATAAACATGTATTAATTTAATTTTTAAAAATTTTTATATCCAGTAAATACTGTTCAGTTCGACTTAATTAATAAAGTGTTATAAAAAAAAAAAAACGAAAAAAAGTAAACAAATCATTAAGGATTTATTCAGATCGATTTCATGGTGGGGGATGGAAGGCTCTGCTTCGAGCCGGCGTATGCGCGCGCATTACTCTCTCTCTCTCTTGTCAGCGCGTCACATAATTTACCAGCTTATTCCTCAAAATGCCCAGTTCGCGTAAAGAAGTTTCACTTCAATAATTTTATATATATTATTTTATTAAAAGTTTGCGTCGAGTCTTTTGATGATCCGACACACTTGCGCGGATGGAGGCCGGAAGAAGCATTGTCGTTTCGCCAGAGTTAAGCTGCCGAGACATACGTCCGCCGCATAGAAGGGAAATAGGTTTTATTAGATATATTATGAGGTTTTAATGATGTGGCTAACGGCCGGTTGCAGGATCCCGTCACTCGCCTTAGCGCTCGGTTGGGTCCTCCAACCTACCTTTATTGTAGTTGCTCGAGAGAGCTCGGGACCGTGGCATCTATGTTTTTTATGGCTGCACCAGTTCAAGTCCATACATCCAATAATTCTTATCATTGTCTTGTATATGTATAGTCTTTATGTAGTTTATTCTAAACAGAAAGTCTAGATTTTCTGCAAACTGTGTGTGCAGAGCTGCCCAAACTGTCGGTTCAGTTGTATGTGTGGATTCCACGTCAGTCTTCGATCTAGCTAGAATCCAAGGTAGCAAACTTGATCAGAGACTGGAATTGTGATACAGTTGAAGAAAACTGGAGGGCAAGATTGGTGACTCAAGGTGAAAGTAATGTGGCTGCACTTCTGTTCGAAATGGGTTGATATAGAGAGCAAATCAGCTCTTATCAGATAGGATAGTTAGCCAATATAAAAACGGAAGACAGGGCAAATAGGGCTAGGAGCGGCAAATTTACTGATGTTATTATTGGGTTTGTGTCTGAGATAGGTTAGCTTCCCTTTCTCTCCTCCTTGCCCCGGACCTCTCTGGAAATGGATTTTCTCGATTTAGCCCTGAAAGAGAGCCAGGGGCCCAGACGGGGTCCAAGCAGAGAGAAGTAAAAACGTTCTAAAGGCCCCAAGATATAAATCCATCTCCTTCCGGTGGACACTTTTCCTTCCTTTCTCACAATTGAGATTAATCGGCAACCCACTTCTGAAAAATAATTGATCTTGTTCATTTGTTGCAGACCCTGCCTCGTGTAAACTCATTCTGACGGTTTATTTCATTGAGAAAAAGAAGAAGAATACAATTTATTGGTCCGTCATTTAAGTACATTTTACACCAAAACAACAAAATAAAATACAATGGAAAAAACTACAAAGAAAAGTTGTTTGTGAATCACCGGAAATGTACTACGTTTTCGCTCTCCCTCCAAAAACAAAGGACTTTTTCAGCTACAAATCAATAGTTGACTGTCAGAATACATTTCTGCCATCCGCGTAGATATAGTGGAGAGCTAATAAAATAAATAAAAACAAGCAGGTTCTCGGATGTGTGTGTTTCGCCTCTCTGCACCCTAAATCAGAGGAAATTACTGGGCCGTGTATTAAGACTCTACAAAGGTGGCATTTCTAAGTGCGGCCTTTGAGATCCACACGGCAAACATCCCAGCATGATATCAACATCATTAATAATAATATCACAAAACTAGGCATTTTATTCAGTACAGAATTATTTATTCATTTAATTGAATTTAATCTATACATAGATTTTTAATTTATATGCAAATGCACATAGGTCACATAGCCTATTTTTTTAATTTTGTTTTTAAAACTACAACATGTAAAATTTCATGACACTCAGATAATCCGTTAATGAGGTTGAACTATTTTTATGCTCAACCTCCACTCACAGTCCCCCTTCCAGATAAGATTTTTGAGACGTCACACACCTTTTTTTTTCAATTTGTCTTTTAAGAATACTAGATGTAAATTTCATTACAATCCGATTATCCGTTAATGGGTTAACACAATTTTTATGCTTAGCTCCCCCCCCCCCCCCCCCCCCCTAGCCCCTGTTAAGAATTTGGAGACACCATACACCCTATTTTCAAAATTGGCTTTTAAGAATATTACATGTTAAGTTTCATTAAAATCCGATCATCCATGATGAGCTAGACCTATTTTTATGTTTATCCCAATAGCACCAAAACGGAGTCGATATCATTTTTTGTTCGCGAGATATCATGCAAGAAAAATTGACCACGCACGTAGGTACACACATATTTCTTTCCAAAAATAGTATAAAAATACTGTAATGACCTTGAAACATAAGAATATGATGAAAATTTTAATTTTGATTTTCGGACCCATTACAATTACTTCCCTATATGCTGGGAAGTTAACAACGAACATATCTAACTTTTGTATTGTCTAATTACACAAAAATATTTACGTAAAGTGTAGCAGTTTCGGCTTACGCCATCGTCAGCACAAAATTCATTTAAGTTTGCTAGGTTGTACTTATACAAATCTCAGATTACCTAAGACTGTGACACCCTGACCCCTGTGGAATACACTAGTGGACAGGGGGGAGTTTTATTTATTTCAATAATTAACTTACGGGCTTCTAAATCCTCATACTAAATTTTGTGTCGATAGATTCATTACAACGGCAGTTAGTAAACGTTTTGTGATAAGCCTCCTCCCTAATCCCTCCGATCCTCTGGCGGATTTGGTTGCAAAACAAATGGTGTCTGTCTAATGGAATTATGGATTCGCATGTAAAATTTCTTGTCAGTTGGGAGTTGTAATATGTAAGTATGTGTGTCATATGTAAGTATAAAGAAAGAGGAGCAGAGAAGGAGGGTTTGACTCAAATACCCTATTATCTGCCAAAGTTATGAAGGAATGTATCGAAATCATATTTAGTATGAGGATTCAGAAGCAATATGTACGTCATATATTGATTTTTAGCCCGAACGGTTTATTGGCTTTGGACGGTGAGCGAAAACATAATTGATTAATTTGTTATGGAGTAGTACATAGTACATAGCCTCTCTCAATGAAAATGCTGAACCGGTTTTACTTATTTAGTGGACTTGTGCAAAAAATATTAAGATCTGAATGAACCTCATTTTTCCAATAGACAAATGATGATGATCCTTCTGGTATTACTAGATAGGTACTACAGGTATCTACAGGAAGGCAGATTTCTGACCTATAAAACGTTGTGTTACCTGCAAAGACCAGGACCTAAAACCAAAGAAAGGAACCTGAATGTCATTGCCATGTGAACCCATTTTATTCTCTAGAAAAGATTTACTAAATTATTCGAGAGGACTACGAACCAGAGCTAGAATTTGACTTTCAAAATACCGTCTGGGGCACTTGAGTCCAAGTTGGGGGCCATGAATCACTGGGGCTACCTGCTTCGGCAATCCCTCCTAATTTTGGATTTTGTATTTTCAATTTTGTTTTGTGAAATACTAAAAATGCTGTTGTTGTACCATATATATTATAAATAAATAAAATAAATAATATAAAATAAATGTTCATAAGAATAATAATACTAACCATAATTTAACCATAATAGGGGGCGCCGTTAGCTCAGTGGTATGCGTGCTTGACTTCTGAGCTCAAGGTCGTGGGTTCGTAACCCGACCGAGGCCCTTAGTTTATTTTATCTGGGAGGTAAAATAAACTTAAGCACGCCGTCCTTCGGATGGGACGTTAAGCGATGGTCCCGAGCCTGTACGATGTCAGGTACTCGTTAAAGACCCCTAACCTAGATGAATAAAAATTTAGGGTAGGCAAAATTTAGGACTCCCAAAGTAGAGTCGGGCTCATGTCCACCAGAGTGACGAAAGAGCGCTCTGGTAGTAGGCGATATGATCTCGTAGTTAAAGCCCGGGCATGAGTCATAAAACCTAACCTTAACCATAATATATTTACATATATTTTTGGAAAGAATATTTTTTTAAATAGAAATAAAAGACGTCTTCCCAATGTTTTATTTTACACCAGAACCGGTTTTCGACGCAACAGCGTCATCATCAGTGGTTCATCCCACCCACACAACACAGCGGCAAAATAAATAGTTGGATTGATACATCTGTGTTACTTATTAACAAGAAAGTTCACTACATTCGCCTACCACCAAGAAATACATATTACCATGTTGTGGTTTAAAAATAATATTACTATATTATATTTATCTGTACTAGTATCATAAAGAGTTTAAAAATAGTATCATGTCAATTAGTTCACACGTTACAATCAGTTTCATGGCTTATCTGGTAAGGTTGATGTTTCATACTTTCGGCATATCTTCCAGCAGTGCTCTTCTTTTTTTCAAAAATATTTCGGGTCGATTTCATGCCCCTTTTTCAGGCTACACGAAATGGGTCAATTGAAATCAAAAGGGGGAACATGAAATCGACTCGAAATATCGTTAAAAGAGAGTAGGAAATTCTGGAAGATATAACGAAAATATGGACAACTTTTCAATCAGTCAAAAACCATATCCACACAAACGTAAACAACAGTTATATATATATATATATATATATATATATATATATATTCCGTTGGAAAGCATGTGACCAATATTTGAATGGAATATAAAAATCGTTATTAATTTTTATAAATTAAAAAATGAATTCAACTTTTCCTGTTTCTAAAGCCTCTTCTAATAAGCTTTTTATGATGTGCTCCAACAAGTTTTCTGAAAGTAATCAAGTATGAGCACTTTCAAAAAACTTTGGGAAGCTATTTTTATGTCGTTTTCAGGAGGGGGGGGGGGCCTACAGAATTTCTGAAAGAGGTCATGGAATACATAATTTGAAAGCTTGCTTCAAAGTCTACCAAAAATTGTACGAGTTTATTTGATACTTATCCTGTTATCCGAATGCAATTTTCATTGCGCGTTTCTAGCGGTTACGTTCATCCATTACATGCGTCTAGGTATTCCTCTCATCAATATAAATTCAAGATTAACAGTTGGAAAACTAAAATGAGCACGAACAAATCTCAACATATAACATTCAACAACTTCTAAGTTGAGGAAGGCGGACATATTGTGGAATTACACAATGGCCACCATACGTAAGGAACAGAACAATTCACAATTAGTTCAATCACAAACACAATAGACGACACAATTCAGGATCTTTACGTGAATTTCCATAGCAAATTGCATTTTAACACAAAGCTCAAGATCGACTCGTTAACGACCCTAAACCTAGGTGCATAAAAATTTAAGGTAGGCAACATTTCAGATTCCCATGGTAGAGTCTGGCTCATGTCCACCAGAGTGACGAAAGAGCACACTAGTAGTAGGCGATATGACCTTGTAGTTAAAGCCCGGGCATGAGTCATAATAACTAATTAACTATATATCGAATTCAAACAGTCGGATATATATCTGAATAGTCGTTATATTATAATAGTAATAGTCTCCTAAATGTATTTATTTGTTTATGTATCAGTTAATATTTCACGCATTTTGGGTGCATTTGGAAAAATTATAAACAAGAATTTATTGAGTAATATATATAACTAGCCACAGTATATTTACACATATTGATGATAAGTATATTTTTTATAAGAAAATAAAGATATATATTATAAAAAACCGTCGAAATCCGATCGAGCCCTTAGGTTTTTTAACTGGGAGGTGAAAAACCTTTGAATGCGCCGTCTCTCGGATGGGACATTAAGCGATGGTCCCGAGCCCGTACGATCGACCAAACCAGAGCGACGAAAGGCAGCTCTGGTAGTAGGCAATATGACCTCATTGATAAAGACACAATAACTATCATATATACGCATTGTCTTCACCACACTTGCCACACAAACCTGAAAGGAGATGGAACCGTGACTTGTTATAGTCTTAAATTGCAACCCCCCACTTATTGAAACTTCATAATACCCCCAATTATTTATTAATTAGTTCTTAGTTATTCATATTTTTCTTTGTGGAAAGTATTGTAATGTAAACAAACCGTTGCCATGGCAACTAACGTCTATGCAATGTTATAATTTTTTTTTGAAACCAATTTTAAAAGATGAAATCAAAATAAAGAAGAAAGAAACCTAAGGAGGAAGAAAAGAAAATAGAAATTCAGCAGAATAAGAACAACTTTAAAAGAAATAAAACACAATAAAAGGAAGGAAAGGTAGTTTCAGGCCTAACCTTAAGGCTATCAACGAAAATTTTAAACATTAATCACGAAACCAACCGCCTTCAAAAGGAAACTAAATTTACAGGAAAGATTAATTAAGCACCCAGGAAGAAAATAAAAACAGTTGAAAGGAGAGAAAATGAAGAAGAACTGAAGAAATATAAACGTAAATAAGAAAAGATCCATAGTCAAAAAACTGGTCGGTAGAAGGTTTTGAAAATTTTTAGAAAAAAAAACAGTTAATTGTTAAGAAGAGATTGAAGAAGGAAAAGAAGAGGAAAACTGCCCACATCAGAGAGAAAAGCCAGTTGAGAATTTTGAAAAGGAAGTCTGTTCCAGAAAGCGTCGAATCATAGAGCACGGATCCAATCCAAGGCCGTATATTGATCCGAAAGTGTATATCACCAAGTTTGAATGCTATTTTAAGAAATGTAGGAGTCAAAATTAAAAAACAGAGCTACAGAAAATTAAAATAATAATTAAGAAGACAGAAGAGAAGGAAGAAAACGTCAAAAAATGTTTAAAGTTAAAAAAATATCAAGTTCCGAAGGACAAAACACCGGCGAAAAGACAATCTCAAGCCACCATTCGAAGGTGTTGTTCAGATGTCCTCCAGTCTTTGTATAGGGCAAACCTGTGTTCCGAGGTGTCTAATTTAAAAGTTATAACTCTTGTAAAAGTGGTGAAAAGTGGAGTATAATGTAAAGTAACATTGAAAAGAGGCGAACTGATGGAGGACGTAAATTTTTTTGTTTAAGGTTAGGTTAGGTTTTATGACTCATGCCCGGGCTTTAACAACGTTTAATATTTGTATGTAAATAATGTTAATTTTTAATTTAGTTCCATGGCGTCATGAGTGTGAGTAACCTTTATATATTTTTTAAATGGCTGATCAGCAAATTATAAATAAATTTTTCCAATTTTGTAAATTCATAACCATGTTTTAATTTCTTTTTAATTCCCCAAATCTCTCTCAGCGAAGTTCAAATTTCGAAACTCAAGGGGGCCCCACGGACTACGCCTTTGAGGTCGGTACCAATTTTTCCGGGACATAATGTTTAATAATCTTAAATTTCAGAATTAGTATATCGGGTGATATTTTTATTTTTTTTATTGGTACTGTTAAAGTAAATTGCAAGTTTTGTAGGGTTATTTATGACATATGTTTTTTTTTAGTTTGTTATATATTAAGAGCTTCACTCAACCATATAATGGATTATTTTATATTTTTTCGAAAATTTTAGAGTCCATTAAAATCCAAATTTTTTATTATTCCAATTTATTTTTATTTTTATAAAGTTCATTTAACTAATAATACCTTTCATTATGGCATATCCCTTTTGTGGAAAATTAAATTCATTTGATCTCTTATTATTCAATTTGATATAACTATAATAATAATAATACCTTTCATTATAGCATCCTCCTTGTGGGGATATTTCATTTTATATAAATAATATCACCAATAATAATAAATATAGCAGTATTGAATAAAGCACATTCGATGCTAATATACATTGAAGTACCAGAAAAAAAGTAAATAATTAAAGAAAGTAATTAATACGATATTTCTATTGAGAATTCAAACTTATTTGCACATATAATGAACGATATTTTAATTATTATTAATTCAAATTACTTAATGGATTTCCCTTTTTCATTTATTTGAATACGTATGAAGAGGAGCTACGTTGACGACGTCACAGATATTGTACATTATTTTATATGCTTTGTAAAAACCTTCACCAAGTAAATATATAATGATCGACAAAGTACATAAGGGCCTATACTTCTATATGATGGCACTGTAATTAGAAATGATTCAGTTTGCTCTGAAAGTATTTCTTTGAAGTCTCATACATTCTGTCCTTTTCTCTGAAGGTCCCTCCTTGTCCACTTTCTCAGTATGGACCCTAATTGATTCTGAAAAGTCCTCTACTGGATTTCCACCTCTCAGTTTCCAATAGATATCAACGAATTCTAATGGAAGTATGGGAAAGCTATCACTTTTTTTTATTCACCCTCCCCTCCCCCCCCCCCCCCCCCCCCTACCAACAACCTCCAGTTATATAGAGGAAGTTATGGCGGACAGAAATTTGATGTTGGATTCTCATCGGTATTTCAGTTTTTTTTTTTCCAAAAATTAAAAAAAAAGAAATTTCGCTGAATCACTGTAATTCTCTAGGTGGCTTAATTGCTCTCTATTCAAAGTCAAACTACCTTTTGGGCTAAAACTCAATACTTGACATATATATATATATATATATATATATATATATATATTATGAATCAGGGAATCAGAAAACATGAAATTTATTTGAAAACTCCACATCGAATTATTGACCGATTCCATAACTTCCCCTATTGTTCGTATATCTGGGGAAGACAAAAACAAGTCATAATGTAAATAATAATAGAAAACAGGTTAGTGAAAAATAAATATATATTTATTATTATTATGAAGTGACATAGTCGGTATCGGAAATATGTGGTAACGAGTGAAATTGAATTTTTAAGAAATAAAGAGTGAATTTTTAACCCAAAATTCATTTTTCCTCATCATGCTGGTGGTTAAAAAAAAAAGTGAAATTTGCCCTCTGAATTCAACAACCGTCTGGAAATACAATTTTTTTAACTGTCATTGGTCATGGCCAATGACCACAAAATCGGTCGATCACCTCAAAATACTTTCAATACGCAATATAACCGTCCCAATATTACTGCTGTTATTCGAACATTTACTTTGACTATATCAAGTGGTATATATGGATTTTTTGCCAAAGGGAAGAAGGAGATTAGTTAAGAGACTGAATTCAAGAAATAATATCTGCCGTCAGGGGCGTAGCCAGGATTTTGAACACAAGGGGGCAAAGTTAGGTGGGTAGGGGGGGGGGGGGGGGGGTATAGACTTCCGGGGGGAGACAGCCCGCAGTTTCCTTGGTTAGCGCTGCAGCTCCTCCTGAGGTAACCACTTAAGCTGACTTTACATGAGCAGCAAAAATGCAAAGCGCAGCAGCAGCTTTGCATTTTTGCTGCTGTGGGTTTCTGTGCTTTTAGAATTAATAACTCACATCCAGTAACGTGTATTGTTGCTGTTGCGCTTTGCATTTTTACTGCGCATGTAAAATCAGATTTAAGAGTATAAAGTATAACTGATGAAGATTTTGAGCAAGGAAATGAAATGATCGAATTCATGTATATTTAAATAAATGTAATATGACTTGTTTTGTACATGTACATTTATGTAAAGCACAATATTCGATTATCCTCCGAAAAACGTGAAAGAACTTCCTCTTTGAAGTGTTCTCGATCGTTTTCCAGCAACTTTCTGTGCACGCTTAGCATGCAGAGACCATTGAGACGGAGGTTTTTTGCTCTGGCCAAGGCCCCTGCCCATCCTGACTACTCCCTTGCCTGCCGATGTAATGAATATATCGACATGAAATTTTATGTTTATTCAAAACCCCATAAGGATGATACCTATACATTTTTTTGTGAAATCCACCAAATGTAAGGGGGAACAGAGGAGGCTCAATGCAAAAACCTAATTGCCTATAAAATGAATGTATCAACATGAAACTTCATATTTAAATTGAAAAACCCACAAGGAACCCACAGAACATTGCTAAATTGGCGCACCAGAGAAAGAGGCTTGACAAAAAGCCAATATAGCTACCTAATTTTCGACCGATTTCATAACTTTCCCTATTGTATAGCTGGGGAAGACAAAAACAAGTCATAATGTAAATAATAATAGTAAATAATAATAATAGAAAACATGTACTGAATGTATCGACAAACAATTTAGTATGCAGATTTAGAAGCTAGTGAAATATTGATTTTTAGCCAAAATGTTTTGAAGAGAGAGGGAAAATATAATTGATTAATTCATGTTCCAAGTACATTGCCGGTGACTCACTGACGACTTTTTAATTTTGTATTTTAGTTTGCCCTCTGTAGGTAAAAATGATATTGTGAAATGATAATTTTTGTATAAAATTGTTAAAAGACGGTTAAATTCAAATTTTTGTTAAAGTAAGAAGTATTTCTTTACAGGGAAATAAATGTTATCTCAATGCAGAAAAAAGAGATCTGCCTCCATCGATTCTGTGAGGTTCTTACCAAAGAGGCTCGACATTATATAAGTACATCTTAACTGATCTTTTACTACAGGATTTTATTTTCTAAGGAAAATATATTTACGAAATATGATATCTGAGAGGAGATTTTCCATCTACCAATCTTGCACGTTTGTTGATTTATGTAAATGGAAAATTATCGTTATTATATCATGCATACAAATGTACACGCACGCATGACTGAAACATACTTTCAGGTTATATATAACAAATAATTATACGGTACAAAGGATAAAATATAATTAAAAAATTGTCTATCTTCCCGTACTATCTTTCGGGAGATAAGGTGCATTTTTGAAGGAAATATATAGTTGAGAGAAAACAAAAGTTCTCTGTGAATCACCGGCAATGAACCTCCCCAGCACGAACCAATCAATTAAGTTATTTTTCTAACTCCGAAGTCAATAGACCGTTTGGAGTAAAACTCAATATGTGAATTACATAGCGGCTTCTGAATCCTCATACTAGAGGTGTCGATATATTCATTATATCGAGCCCCTCTTCCCTTCGAGCGAGTCGCGGAAAATTAATTGGTTTCATCTTTATGGGATTTTGAATTTAACCCTTTAGTACACTCGCCGCGGCATTCCGTGCCGCAAATTTACTAAATTTGTATTTTCTAGGTTCTTATGTTTAATAACAAGCTAATCCCCACTTCTATTCTTCAATGACATGTCTATGAATGAACACAACAAGTAGCGCATTGGTCAGATATTTTATCAGTCGGTAACAAGAGGTCAAAGTGGAAGGGACAACAATTGAGGCACTCTATACCGTGCCAGTGTTAAAATGTTAGTTTTTTAAAATATTTTATTTCGTATTGTTTTTTTTATAACTAAGTATATTTTTATGTCATAGTTAATTTTTTTTCATGAAATACTAATTTATAATTAAATAATAATAATTAGCTGTTAATTAATTAATTTAAAAAACTAAAAAATAATTAATTATTAATTTTTTAGATTTTTCTTTGTACCTACGACTAATTTATAATAAAAATAAAGTATTTATAATTAATTATATTGTTCTTCATTTGTACTATAACAAGATGTTTTTTTTTACTTCAATATATGTAATTCTTAAACATTGTTTAAAAGAAAGGTTCAATTTTTTGTTACGTTTTTTTAAACCAATTTGTATTTTTTTTTTTTCAATAAAGTTTTTAAAAACATTGTTATGCATTCAGTACGCCTAATAATAACTTTTTGGAGTTGTATGGGGTGCATAACTGCTGAAAAACTCAATAGTTAAGCATGCGGTACTGAGTACCGCGCGAGTGTACTAATGTAACAATGAAAGGCGAGTATACTAGAGGGTTAATATAAAATTTGATATCAATACATTTTTTTACCTACATCGGCAGTTATTGGAATTTTTGAGCTGATTCCGCTAAAATTTAATAGGTGTCGTTCTTACATAACTATGAATTTACATATTTAATTTCATGGCAATAGTTCATAAAAGAGTAAATACTTTGAAGAGGGCTGCAAACGCAGATGACACAGTCGACTGTTTCAGAGACATTTTTTAAGGACGAGCTAACTGAAACTGTGCTGAAACACACTAATAAAGAAATTACAGCAAAGAAAAGTAAGTCTCCAATTGAGCAAAAATGCATCTATGTTTGAAACATTGGAAAAGGGAGAACCAGAAGCATTTTTAGAGCTTCTGATTTTGTCAGGAATTACGAAGAGCAACACTTACCAATTCCAAAATTATTCTTCTATCTCTGGCTATAGATAACAAAAGACCAGTCAACATTACTTATGTGATACAAACAAAAGGCTGATATAAACTTTTAGTTACCTTCTACAAGTGAATATGTGGGTGGCCTAAAAAAAGTTTACTGTTGTCTTTTTCTAGTTTCTTAAATTAGTTTGTAATCTTTTTTATAAAACTTTTGTACAATAAAACAAATAAATTGATATTTAAATATATTTACTTATGGAAATAAGCAAATGTGCGATACCTTATGAAAAGAGATTATTCTTGTCATGTTCTAGTTTTTTCTAACATAATTTGTTTTCTTTTTTATTACTATTTTGTACACTAAAATAAATACTGAAGCAATCTGAATAATAAAAACATCAATAAATATAAAGTTTATTGCTGTTACTAATGGTTGCAGGCCTGAGAGGCTCACAATGTGCTGTAATAAAATAAAATGAAAAATATATATGAAATAATATATGAAACAATTTTGAGAAGAGGGAGGGGGAGAGAGAGTGATCTGTAAGCGTTGTTGGTATAAGAAAGTCCTGTAATGGCTACATCATATATATTTTCTTTTAATTTCTGAAATGAGGGGGTCAAAAAACCTCGAATGTTGAAAACTGCGCATCGACTTTTTCACCGATTACATAACATTCCCATTCATATAGTAGGGGAAATAAAATGGAAGAAGAGAATTTGTTTAGTATCCGGATAAGGAAAGGAAAAATTTTATTTCTCCTTCCATCATGGGACTAGCCATCCAAGAAGATTAGAGATTCGAATTTGAAGCCTATCTCCTTGGTTGAAGGGGCTCTGTCAGCGAAGACAAAGGATAATACATAAGTTTAACAACTCGATCTAAATGGAAACTAGATACTAGAGTCGGAGCAAGTGGAAGTGTCTCAAAACCGGATAACGGAACGCTTTTTTTTTTTTTAACAAAAATTAACGGTTAAATAATAATGAAGTATACTAAATTAATAATTTAACAAAATTATTAATAAACACATCTGCACAACAATGAACAACAACGTTTAATATTTCTAGTAGACAAAATTTAAAATAACTAAAAAAAACTCTCAGGGAAGAAAAAAGTAAAAAATGGTGATTATTGGCTAGACAGGAAAAAATAATTAGGTACAAAATTGTTTTTTAGTTGCAGCAACTTATATATCGAAGTCACCCGAAAATTGAAAATATTTTCTTTTAATGCAAGAAAAATAGAAAAGAACATGAAAGTAAATAAAAAAAAAAAAACATTCGTTCTTGTATCTTTAGAAACCAGTGATAATGAGTAGGAACTTTTTTGAAAAACCGTGAATACCTTTTTACAACTCATAAGAATTTACAATAGAATAACTACCATTATTATTTGCAAAACAATAAAATAAATAAACTTATATATATATACAATTTTTACTTTCTTTATACCTATAGAATAAGAAAGTTTCACATGTCATCGCAAAAATGGTCAAAACGTTTTTACGGGACTTTAAAACGTGAAAATCTGTTGAAAACTCGATCTCGGATTTTCACACGAACCCTTTCTTATACTAAAGGTATAAAGACAGTAAAAATTGTATATGGTTTGGTTTATTTATTTTATTGTTTTGTAGATAATAATGATAGTTATTCTATTGTAAATTTTTACGAATCGTAAAAAGGTATTTACGGTTTATCAAAAAAGTTCCTTTTTTTTACATTCTTTTTCTATTTTTTCTTGCATTCTAAGAAAATATTTTTCATTTTCGAGCGATTACGATACATAGGTTCTTAAAACTAAAATAAAATGTTGTACATAATTATATTTTTCTGTCCAGTCAAAAATGTTTTCCTCCCTAAGAGTTTTTCTTATTTATTTTAAATTTTGTCTTTCAGAAATGTTGATATTTGTTGTTCATTGTTGTGTAGATGTGTTTTATAATAATTTTATAAAATTATTAACGTAGTATACTCCATTATTATTTAACCGTCAATTTTTATTTAAAACAAAAAAAAAAGTGTTCCGTTAATGGCCACATTAAATATTTTTTATTATACAACAACAAAGTTCCGCCCAAACGTATATATATATATATATTTTGATCCGGCGTCTTTCACTATTTAATAAATGTATTTTAAAAATGTGGGTTTTCGGTGCGGTACGACTGTGTTTTATTCTGGTAAGTCAGATAATACCAAGAGTACGGTGATCACTGTTCTGGTATCCTTTTTAGCATGTCACTATTTTAACTGACAACCAGAACACCAGAAAGGACTCGTCAGCAAAAAAATTTTGATATACCTAGCATAAAATTTCCGCTGATACAAGACTTTCCCGCCTGGGTTGTCAGAAGGGATCCTGTATTCCTTGAGTGATTCAGGACGCAGAACACATCAAGATTGCTTTCCGGAGGCAACATTTTTTTTTACTTTACCAGTTGTACGAAGTATAGGGGAAGTTATGTAATCGGTCAGAAATTCTATGTTGAGTTTTCAACGGAATTTCATATTTTTCAACACTCTCATTCAGAAAAACAATAACATTTCCATCTGTATGTGTGTGAGCGGACTCTATATCCCATAGAACTTTTAATTTATTTAATGTTAGTTTAAAAGCCAAAAGTATTTATAATTGACAAAAAAAAATCGTCGATGAATCACCGGTTAAGTATTTCTACAGCACCAATTATTCAATTACTTATTCGCTCTCCTTCAAGAGCTAATCGACTTCGGGCTGAACCTCAATACTTGACTTACGTCGATACATTCATTACATCGGCAGTGATTCGGGTATTTGAGTGCCCTCTACTCAGGTCCCCTTATATTCGACTGGTTTTGCTAAAATTGATAGGTATCGTCCTTATAAGACTTTGAATATTCATAAAAAATTTTTTTTCAATACATTCATCACATCGGCAGTTATTCGGGTATTTGCTAAAATTGATAGGTATCGTCCTTATAGGACTTTGAATATACATAAGAAATTTCGTTTCAATACATTCATTTTGACGGCAGTTATATGATTTTTTTTGGTAAGCCTCACCCTAATTAACCTGTTTTTTTGGCCGATGAAATTCCATTGAAAATTCCGCAAAAAATATTTGACCTTCCCTACCCTTCGTTGAGCTGAGGAAATAATAACAAATTTTACAATGTTCTACAACTATTCAGAAGATCTAAAAATGGATCTAAGTTGATCTAAAACAAATTTTCAGGCGAATAACAACATTAGTATAATTTAATGATGATATGAGTGGTGGCAGCATACTTAAGATCGCGGGTTCGAAACAAAACAAAAACAAACAAAATAAATGTGAGTATGCTCAATAAATCGATCATCAATGTCGAATATTAATGTTAATATAATGATTAATGAGAGTGACATCTTACCCAGTAATGTCAATATGAAATGAAATTGAGATGGTTGGTATAAGAAAGTACTTTTTTGGTCACATCTCATATATTTTATTTTTTATCTTTTTAATAAAAAAACTGATAATTCGTTAATTTACATTTATATATGTTTTTTATATTATATAATATGTCAGATTCTTAAATTTTTAAATATATTTTACATTCTTGGCAGCGCTATAACTTTGTTCGTATTGATTCTATCTCAAATCTGATCTATTGCATATTGAGATTTGAAAGTTTGAACAAAGAACCTATTATTAAGGAACAATTTCTTGATAGGAGTAACCATTTTTGCGTATATCAGGCGAATGTTTAAAAAAAATGTGGTTCCAAATAGTTATTGGCATGAAGTTTGCAAAAAATTGGATGCATATAAATTGTGCCATTCGGTTTTCTAAACAACTTTTATTTGAAGAGATTTTTGATTAGATTATAAATGTATGTAGTCTCTTGTAAAACGAACTTAGGCCCCAAAAGTAAAGCGGTCTCTCCTTTGTCGTCCAGTTTCGGCCAAAATCTATTCAAATCTAAGTGAGATCTTAATTTAAAATTTCAAGTTGATTGCCACGATCAAGATAAGAACGCTTATAAAGTAATCATATAACACACACGCAAATACAGACATCAACGCGATAATAATCAAAATGTGGAAACTTTGAAAAGTGAAATTCCGTAAAAAACATGAACCGAATTTTCGCACGACTACAATATGTAGGTACTTCTAAATAAATGCACGATATAGGTACACGTTATACACGATTACAATATGTACTTCTATATAAATGCACGATATAGATACACGTTATACACGATTACAATATGTACTTCTATATATTCTGTGTATATACTAAAAGTATAAGAAAGTAAAAAATTATAATAAAGTATAGATTAATACTCCGTTTTCTAATGAAAAAATGTTTTCAAAATAAATCAAACCTCTGTAATTAATTTTCTCACGAACTAGAATCGATGAATTTTCAATTAATCGTAATGACATGAGCAAGTTTTTATCAATAAAAAAAAATGAATACATAATTTATCTCGCCAAAAGCCTTCAGAGTCCTGACTAAAAAAAAAAGGAATAAAACCCAGGGGCTTAAATAATTTAGACGTCAGCAGGGATCAGTCCATTAATTTTATTTTATTTATTTACTTTTTTTACAGTTTGAAAGGAATTTCATTTACCACTAATTACATTTTCATTTTACGTAAAACCGCTTTTGTATTTGAAAAAATTAATGTAGTATGTTATTAATAACGTTACAACTGAGCGACCAATGTGCGTTTTAATTGTTGTTATTATTTCGAGGGATTAACGTTGGGTATGGGGAATTATCAAACAAAGTGTATGTGTACACAATGAAGAATACATTGAGAAATAACATAATAATATTATCCGAAAGCTCATAAAGACGTTAGCTAGCTATTTTTGGCAAATCTGACAAAGGGAAGGAGCGTTTAGAGAGGGCTTAACCTCAAAACCCTCATAGCTCACGGAATGAATGTATCACGAAGGTTTGGGTTTATATGTGGCTTCTGAAGTACCTGACAAAGACCTATTGATGTGTAGCCTGATTGGACAAAAAAAAAGGGTTTAGAGAGAGACCGAAAACTTACGTTATTACAAAAAATTACAACTGGAGATGTGCCGATGATTCATTCATCTACTATTTCATTGAGTTAAGAAACGATTAGCACTGGTTTACAGTGCGAGGGATTCAAGAACGTAGTGTAATGGGACCAAGGATTGTAGGGCCCTTGCATAATTCTACTAATTTCATTGTGTTAAGAAATGATTAGCACTGGTTTACAGAGCGAGGGATTCAAGAACGTGGCGAATAGAACCAAGGATTGTAGGGCTCTTGCATAAATCTATTATTTTCATTGTGTTAAGAAACGATTAGTACTGATTTACAGAGCGAGGGATTCAAGAACGTGGCGAATAGGTCCACGGATTGTAGGGCTCTTGCATAATCCCATCATTATTATTTATGTTAAGAGAATATTTGCACTGATTTACAGATGCGAGGGTAGAAGAGATTCAAGGGAGTGATTTTATAAAATGTGTTCATATTATTGTAGATATATTTTTTTTTTACTATTTGTAGAGTTATTTTTATTCTTGTATCTATATCTTATTATATCTACGGTGATACCGATGAGAAGAATATTTTTATGCAGGAAGTAGCTGAAGCTGTGACTGGTCCTCACACGAGAAGGGAGGACATGGAGGACTACAGAAGGACACTATGAATTCAATGGAGCACACTATTGAAATTCAGGCTTCAACGTCAAGCCCAGCAAGGCATTGCGCACATCAAAAACAGTAAGAAAGCAGATACAATTATGCAGTTCTTGTGAAAAAAATATTCTATTCAGAGAAAATATTTCAAACACATTAGGGTTGTTGTCAAAGGTTTAGATCCTGCATTATTTCCCGGAAAACCAAATATATAGACCAATTAGTTCGTTCTTTTTTATGGGATTCTGAAATCGGTTCCGATCCGTTGGAATTTTAACACTGATTTACAATAGCAAAGGTAGAACAGATACAAAAGGTGGATGTAATGGGGTTCTGTGTGGACCAAGGACTAAGGACTATAGGACCAGCGCGACCATTATCCAATACAATAGGGCCTCCTCAATGGGACACTCTGAATACACACAGAGGTTTTATTTATCCCCCAGAGAACAGAAGATAAATACATTATGGGTGAGAGACAAGGGTTTGTAGGGTGAGCACCAAGGGACCCTGTTAATACCATCAGGTAAAATGTCCTCTTCCCTTTTCTAGTGAAATTCACTCATGAAGTTATTTCTAAATTTTAATCAATCAATTGGAACATTGTGACCGAGTGATCTCATGTCAAATTAACCAATTTCTGAATCTTGAGCTCTCGGATTTTCTATACCTATTTGTAATTACATCAATGACAATACAAGAAGTAAAGATTCAGATGTTATCTTTTCATAGATATTAGCCTCTAAATGCAGGAAATATACATATATATATACTGAAATGATTTTCACAGTCTTGAGATAACACTTTTCATTGCATTTCGAGATTACTTCAATATTTCCCGTTGCTTATTTGCTATAGTGTGTATCCCCAAAAATTTAGTAAGGCTTTACATTGCTGAAAATTACGAATGGAAGACTTTGGTGTGGGACCGAGGTAAATAGTGGATGACTAATTCTAGAAAAAATACATGGGTTGCACAACTTTTAATTCTGTTCTGTCTTGATTTATGGCTCGACATGCAAATCCTCTCTTTCTCTCTATTAAAACAGAACATAATTAAAAGTACATATATAGAGGGCGCCGATAGCTCAGTGTTATGCGTGCTTGCTCTCAAAATTTAGGACTCCCACAGTAGAGTCCACCAGAGTGACGAAAGAGCGCTCGGGTAGTAGGCGATATGACCTCAAAGTTGAAGCCATAGTAAGTATCTATCTATCTATCTCTCTCTATATATATATAGTATAAAGTCATATTTTTTGAATAATAGTTTTTTCAAAGCATTTCATATTTCTTACAATGGGGTAACAATTAACAACTAAAAAATAAGGTCAAAATACTATAAAATAACTGTAAAAAGTCTTATTCTCTTATAAACCTATATTTTATTGATATAACCTTCACTATTGAATAAAGTGTACCACATAAACTTTAGCCTGCTCTTAGTGATTGATTACAGGGGTGGGTTTAGTACCTATGTTATCCAAAGCCTGAAGGCCCATATAACAGCCCGTCGCCAATATTTAAGTATCTCATTAATGAAGCACAGGATCCTTTTGAAGCTCTCTTTCAGTTTCCTCAAGATTCTCTATCGGAGATATGAATAACAATAGACCCTGGACCAATAAAAATGTTATATATTTTTATTAAGCTTCAAATTTTTCGAAATTGGGGACTTGTGAAACCACTTTAAACTCCTGAGTTCAACAAACTGAAATCTGATATAGATCAGAACTACGCAAACACCATATTTGATTGAGCGTTAAATCGAGTTTGCTCAATTAAGAAGGTCCACGGAGTCAATCTGGTATAAACCATAAGTATAAACGGTTAAGGAAGCTCTTAGAAACAAACGGAAGGACGCAGAAAATAAAAATAAAACTTTATTTTCGGGCCCAGGGCATGAAGCACTCTACACAGGAAAAACAAAAAAACAGAGAGAGTCTTCAATTTCTTCCAGAGGTGACTCCAAGTTTGACAATACTTCGGGACACACTATGCCCCTTCTTTGAGTTCATTGTGACCTAAAGAAATATTGTCAAACTTGAAGAAATATGTGGGAGGAATGCCGGAAAAGAGTAACCAACAATCACCCCAGAGAAACCTAAGAAACAGAAAAATCTGTAAGTTCATTCTAAAATATCTTTAAGGAGAGTAGAGGGCAACTTAGGTTTGAGCATAGATTGGGCCAATTGAAAGAAGTCTGTAGCAGGGATAGCCTTTCTTGATGAGAAGGTGTCAGTGTAGGTAACCAAATGAACCGAGGAAGGATGGGGATGTTAGAGGTCAAACAGAATGGGACTAAGTATAGCAGCCTGGGGCACACCCGCTTGGATCGGCTTCATCTCAATGAAACTGGAGTTGATCTGGGTCTGAAATGTTCTACTCCTGAGGAAGTCCAATACTATTTGAATGGCTTCATAAAAAGGGCATCAGCGACAAAAAATTGAAAATGGAGATAATTGGATAATTTTGTAAAAATGTAGTAGTTTCACTTTGTATTTTTTGGTTTTCAACAATGAAAGACGGTGTTTGTTTATTGCCTTTGTATTGTACCTTCAATAATAAATAATTGTTATAGTAATCAGTGATATTAATATGAAAATGACCCAAATATTTGTAGACAATCATCGCTCTATAAAGAAAATACATCATTCCATGACTTTTAAAAACTAACGAAAAATATATTAATTTTTTTTTATTTCATGAAAACTAGTATGAAAAATTTCATAACGGTGCCCTACAACAATATTATGACTGTTTCAAGCCAATTCATTAAAAACAATGGTCATCATAAGGTTTTTTTTTGTTTTTCCAAAAATTTAACTTCAAGGAGGGATGCCTTTTCTTTATGAAGCCATTATTTTCATAAATGTATAATGGTACTCCAGTTCTGTTAGGCCAGAATATTTTTATGAGCGTCTGTCTCAGTGTACATCTCGTCTGTAAAAGCTGGAATCCATGGTGGCTAGAACGTAGAGATTTAGTTGCATGGACCCCACCACTGTCGCGGATTTTCTTTCATAGATAAAACTTTTCTCCCGGGCCTTGATGTTATGTAAATTGCCCGGGTAAAATAGCCCGCTCCTGTGGTGTCAATATAAAAACAGGACTACACTACACCCTAACAGCCCAAAGGACAAAAGCTCATAACAGTAGGCGTTTTTATAAAAACCAAAGAAAAGGATCTATTTTTGGTAATTGCCAAACTGGAGAGAGTCCAATTCCCATTTTACGTGTCGAGTGAGTCTGTTTCAGTGCGTTAACGTCTGGGTCACGAGTTCGCTGTCGTAAATGGGTTTATCCTCAGTATGAAGGTTTTGTGTAAGATGTTCATTCATTTAGGCTTTCTTGACCGACATATAAAAGGCTGTGGCAAAGTGAGTTACTGATGTTTCTATGTCTTCATTTGTTGTGTTTGTGGTATGTTTGTAGAGTTGTCTAGCTCAAAGCGAAACATGTCCCAAGAAATTTTGCCTGTGAACATTTTGGGAAAGGGGGTAAGTCATCATGGCGATGGCGGGTGACGGGTGAGAAGAGTTATTGTGCATCACACAGACACGGCCGCAGACAACAGGAGACCGAGCCTATCGCCTATATCAAGGAACCGTCGACCAACGCTCACCCGGCATTGCTTGTGCTTGAAGTTGAGATCACCGAGCTGGTAGGATGTAGTAAAGACCCTTTTTCAAATTGGACTGGAACAACTGAATCTGAATATGTTTATATGCCGCTAAATTGTTAAATTTAAAACAGGAAAGTGTAGTTATACAGATCCTAACTACTACTACATTTTTCAATATGGTCGGTCGAGTAGCAGAAAGCCGGGATGTCTCTAAATTATAATGCAATGGATGCTTCAACGTTATGATATTTTTTTTTCGTATTTATTATGTAAAAAATCCCAACTATGAACATTCATAACAAGGAAATATAAGCAGGGTAACAATAAACACGGCTTGAAGAAGCGACTGGTCAACACCACTGCGTCCTCAGGGGTCCTCCTCAGGCAGGAGGTCACGAGGCCAACGACGATTCAGTCGTCGAAATGAGCTGCCCGTCAAGGACCGGACTGACATAGCTTTCACCAGTGTGTTCGAATGTAATTTTATTCAATTTTTTTAAGAACATAAAATTTGTGTTTTAGAGACACCAAAGATGGACAAGAAAGTTTAAAAAGTCTGAATACTAAGGTAACAAAACGAGGTTTGTTTACTGAAAAAATTATACATAAATTCCCTCAATGATCCAATGTTATGTTTTCATTTTTCGCTCTGAACGGGAAACAAATAGCGTTACAACGGGTAATTGAAGCGTTATATCGAGGGAAAAAAAACACAGAAAATCACACAAAGAGGTCGATGATGATAATAAAGAGCGCTATAGCCGGGAAAGTCCTAGCGGGAGCGTTATCACGAAGTTTTACTGTATATAGGTATAGATAGTTATTATGACTCATGTCCGGGCTTCAACTACAATATCGATCATATCGCCTACTACCAGAGCGCTCTTTCATCACTCTAGTGAACCTTACTATTATGGGTGTTCTAAATTTTTATTCACCTAGGGTAAGGGCCTTTAACTAGTACCTGACATCATACACGCTCAAAGCTTAACGTTTCATCCGAAGGACGGCGTGCTCAAGTTTTTTTCATTTAAAACCCTCGGCCGAGTTTCATACCCTTATATCTTTAATGATAATGTCCCATTATTACTATTATTATTTTTTTAAAGATATTTAGCCTTATTAGCAATAAGTATAGAACATTTTAAACACATTTGGACATTCTTCCAGATATCCATTTTCGGAATCAGATAGGAAAAACATAAAATTCTGGTGGAAACTCAACATCGAATTTCTGACCAAATAGATACATAACTTCTCCTATTCTTCGTATAGCTGGGGTACTAAAGATGGAGGAATTCTCTGATTTCTGGAAAGTTTGAATGCAGGAATACTTAAGATGTGCTGATAATTCTATAAAATCAAATTATTTTTTACTTACCCAACAGTACAAAGTAAAGGAAAAGTTATATAATCGGTTAAAAATTCGATGTTGAATTTTCACCGGAATTTCAGGTTTTCCAATCCCTGGAAACAGAAGTAGCGTTCTGAGCCGACTGAACTCAGGGTCGCAGATTCGAAACCCAGCGGAAGCTCTTAGATTTTTATCTGGAAGGTGGAAAAACCTTGACCACGCCATATTTCGGAGGGGACGTTAAGCGATGGTCCCGAGCCTGTGCGCTGTCAGATCCCCCCCCTCACCGCCATATTAGACAATTTTATAAAACCAAAATCTTTTTTACTTACCCAACAGTACGTATATATACCCTTATATACATATAGTGGTTTTAGATATGATTGTTATTCCTCTATATAAGTTGCATCAAGTAGAACGTTGCGGTGAACTATAGTATAGAACCCTGTGCTAGTTTTAGTTTTCTTTATCTAAAATGTACCATTTCTTGTTATCCTTCGTACGATGAACCTACCCCGTTCTTCTCTCAAGAGTAGAGGGTGGACTCAGCCCTTGCCATTACCCAACACAATGGACCCCTCAGATCCACTTTGAATATCTTAATATATTATTTATCCCCCCAAGGAGCTCCTGGATAAATACATTATGTCAGAAAGTCAATAGGTTTCCAGGCGGGGTATCGTCTTATCAACCCTGCTTACCTCATTTCCCTCATCCTCCTCCCTCTAGATCCACTCTCCTTTCTTTATAATAAACGTAATTTGACAAAATTAATATATTACTTGACAAAGTAAATTTGATACTCCAATTTATACTGTATTTTTTTTTTTTTTTTTACATGAAGATCGAGGTTTCAATTTTATATTTTCCTAAATTCACATTACAACACCATGTTACTCAAATTGAGAACTGGTGCAACATTTGGAAAATTAAACTCAACAAGGACAAATCACAGCATATAACATTTACACTAAGACGAGATACATGTCCCGCCGTTTTTATCTACAACAAGCCCCTCCCTCAGACTAACACCGTAAGATATTTGGGACTTACTCTGGGCAGACGACTGACATGGAACCCTCATACAAGCCTCATACGCAACACACTAAACAAACGATACTTACTTACCGATAAATACTTTATTCTCTTCTGCACAGACATTCAAAATTACCCTTAACACAAAAGCGTAACTGCTACACATTTCTACTAAAACTACTCTGGATGTATGGCTCACAAATGTACGGTTCGGCTAAAATATCTAACCTGAAACGTATCCAGGTTTTCCAGTCAAAGACAGACACAATTCAGGACCTTTACAGACGTTTCCATAGCAAATTGCATTCACACCCAAATCCATACATCCACTCACTTTCTTCACCACACATGCCACACAATCCTCCCAGGAGATTGAAGAGGAGCTGGAACCGTGACTTACTATAATTCCAAATTGCGACCGCCCACTTCTTGATACAAAATCATAATATCCCCATAATATTCATTGATAATAATCATAAAATTCATTGTTTTTAAATTTCGCCCTGAGGAGCTAGCGCTGGGTAGCCTTCCTGTCTTACGCCTATCAGGACATCTACTATCTATCAAGTCCTCTCGGTAGCTGGTTGTTGCGTCATGGCAACAGTTGCGACCAAAATTATAAGAAAAAAAAAAATATATTTTCCTAAATAAATTAACTCTCATTATATGCCTTCTAACCTACAAATATAACAATGATATTTATCCCCCCCCCCCCGCAAAAAAAAAAATCAGCAATTTAATTCCACAGCTTGAATGAATTAACTACTTCTAAGTTGAGGAACGCGGAGATATTGTGGAATTTGTAATAAATAAATAAAACAAACTTATTTTTTGAAATATTGTCTATTCTACTAAAGATATTTATAAAACTACCGGTTTCGGCCTCAGCGGTAGTTTTATAAATATCTATAGTGGAATAGAGAATATTTCAAAAAATAAGTTTGTTTTATTTAAATTAACAACGTTTTTGTGCTTCCTCTCATTGACATATTTTAGAGTGTTTGAGTTAGGCTCCGTCCACTGATCCTCCTTCCCTATGTCCGAATTGATTGAAAATTGAGGTCTCGTCCTTATGGGGTTTTGAATTTACTTATGAAATTGTTTATTGACAAACAATTTCGTTTATTGTTCATCAGCAGTTAGACAATTTTTGTGTTAAAACCTTCCCCTTGACCCCTCCGTAGATGTCGTCCTTATGGGATTTTGATATAAATATTTTACGTTGAATTATAATGAAATAATTATAATGAAACAACTTATACATAAATTTAGATAGGTAGATAGATAAACTTTATTGCACAAAAGATTAAAACCTCTATGGCAATGAGTGTTTTTTTTTTTTTTTTTTTTTTTTTACAAAATAAATATTCTAATAGTTAAGTACGGTATGTAAAATAAAATAAAAGGAAATAATAATAAAATAATTGTAAATAATAAGCAATATAACAACTAAATAAAAAGGTACCAATAATAATGAAATAGTAAAAATGGACATGCTCTTTAAATATGAATGGTGAACCAGGATAAAAGAAACAATTCAAAAGTTATATAAAACCAAATATGACATGAACATGACTAAATAAAAAAAATAAAAAAATATATATATCCATCTTACATGCAACAAATTAAATCATGTTATTCTTTAATTTCAAGGCAACAGTAAAAAATAAAAATAAATTGTTAATTTTTGTCTATTCTAAATTATTTAAAATTTGCACAAATGTTTCTGAATAATATTCTGCTTTATTGGTGAGATAGTTGTGGAGAAATGCTTGCCTGGGGGTACATAAGGAGGGACAATAGAACAAAAAGGGTATGAGGTCGTCCTTTTCGTCTAAGGTACAGAGCCTGCAGACACTTTCAGGACAAAACTCATATCTAAACCCTCCAAGTAATGTTCTAAAGTTTCTATTGTTATTGTGGAGACGGATTTGAGCTAGAAGTGAAGGTCCGGTGCGTCCCTCTGTTATGATGACTTCTGATAAGGTAATGACACAATGTAGCCAACAATTAAAGTAACATCGTTATACAGAGAAATGAATTGAATATTGTACACATGCATTAATTACATAAATTTGCATTACTTTAAATTTAAAAAAAAATATTGAATCAAATGTAATAACTACAGATTTAGTTTACAATTTTTTCCATTTATTATAGTCTCTCTTTTCGGTATACTTTTCCGAACATGCAACATTTCCGGTTCAAAGCTCCGCTGTTTGTGCCAGGACTCTCGAACAGGCCCACAGACTATATCATCCAAGAGCTCCCCCTACCGTGAGATACCAGAAACATCTATGCTATACAGTGCTCAAATACTTCCTTGGCAGATAGTCGCAGGCCCTATGTAGGTTAATGTTTCACAGGAGAAGGGCAGGTTATCCTTAATGAGTCCTGGTCCAAGGTGTGAGACCCAACTTGAATTGGTACCGCCCTCTCTGCGCTGCGGTCTTGTGGCAAAAACTTGTTCCTCTCTCGGTTCTCTACTACGGCTTGATTGAAAATTCTCTCTATTTCTTGTTCTCATGGGAATCCCTCGTGAGAAACTGTTTTTCTGAGAAAGAGGTAAATTATATATCTGTTCATGATTGTATCTTTTTCTTGACGTATCTATAATCTTGCCTATATCTCCCTTCTGCCGATTTCGTTGAAAATTGATTAATAAGTGTCGTCCTTTTTTGAGTTTAAAATCCAATATGAAATTTTGTGGCGATACTTTCATAAGAACGATAGTTATTAAAGTGTTCGAGTTATGCCTCTTTTGTGGCGATACTTTCATTAGAACGATAGTTATTAAAGTGTTTGAGTTATGCCTCTTTTGTGGCGATACTTTCATTAGAACGATAGTTATTAAAGTGTTTGAGTTATGCCTCTTTTCTAATCACCTCTTTCCTTTGGCCGCTTTGGCTAAAAATTGATAGTTGTTGTCCTTATGGAGTTTGGGTCACACGGGTCATAACATTTATTATCGGTCCTAATTATTACTCTAAACCGTTCAATTAATAATTATTTAGTAATTAACTTGCGGTATTCTTGTTGCAATGGTAACAAGTACGCTTGTTGTAATGTTGTCAGTACGCTTGTTTTTGCCTCATTGTTACCTAAGTATACATCTCAAACAAAGTTACTCTCTACTGCCAGAAAATATTGTAATTAACAAGTGGGTATAAAAATAATTGTGAAAGTTTGATGTTGGAGGTATGCACTTCAAGTTTTTAATTTTAATATTTTTCAAGTTGCCCCACCCTTATACATTATTGAACAATATAATAATATTTAAGTCGAGTGGATTCAAATTTTCGTTTCATATATCCCTTTTTATTCTAAAAATTCTAATATTTAATGCCAGCGATAAGAAAAAAGAGATTGTTCGAACTTTTGAAATAATTTTGAACAGTAAATATTCTGTAATTGGTCAGATATTGGATGTTAATTTTTCACCAAAATTTCCGACCCCCGATAACAGAAAATGTAAAAATTAAAATTGTGAACACGATAACTGCCAATATAATGAATGTATTGACAAGAAATTTTATATTTAAACTCAAAACCCGATAGTTATTAAAGTAACTAGTAGTAATTAATTTTCGGCCGAAGAGAATGGGGATTAGAGGAGGAGGCTCGATTCAAAAACTCTAATAACTGTCGATCTAATGAATGTATTGACAAGAAATTTTATATTTAAAAATAAAACCCCATAAGGATGGAACCTACTAATTTTCGGCCAAAGGGATGGGGCGATGAAAGGAAGGGGCTATCCACCCCTGTAATGAACGTATCGACACAAAATTTACTGATTTAGTGTGAAAATTCGGAAGATACTGTGTAAGTCAACTATTAATTTTTAGCTCAAACAGTTGATTAAGTTTAAAGAGAGCGAAAACGTAATTGATTAATTGGTGATGGGGAAGAACATGGCTGGTGATTCACCAACTTGATTTGTGATAAGATGGTACTCAGTTAATTCCCTCAATGGTTCTCCTCCATGTCGCATTGAATGTAGGCTGTCCTGTAGGACATGACATTCTGTCAGTCACGATCAATACTATCTAGAGGTAGATCAGATACGTGTAACGTGTACACAATAGCATATAATGCTATTGTCCATCCGTCAATCTCTCCAATTCGAAACTTTTCTTTGTCTTTGCATTATTTTTATTTATATATAAATATATATATACGGGAGGGCGCCGGTAGCTCAGTGGTATGCGTGCTTGCCTTCTGGGCTCAAGAACGTGGGTTCGAAACCCGACCGAGGCCCTTAGTTTATTTTATCTGGGAGGTAAAATAAACTTAAGCACGCCGTCCTTCGGATGGGAAGTTAAGCGATGGTCCTGAGCCTGTACGATGTCAGGTACTCGTTAAAGACCATCTATTCAAGAAAATTTCGAACTTTTTTTTTTTTCAAATTTCTAATTCCACGTTTTTTCTTATCTACTATTATATACTGTATATACTATAATAATGTTGTATAATGGTATATACAGTATACAAAAAAAGTATAGGGAATACCTATTTTTATCTATTATTTACTTGAATTTAATTTTTTTCCTGAGCCAAGGGACAAACTACATAAGTTAGTCGGGTAGATGAATAAAACAAACTTATTTTTGAAATATTGTCTATTCCACTAAAGATATATATATATACAACTACCGGTTTCGGCTTTATACCATCGTCAGGTCTAGTTATGACCTGACGATGGTATAAAGCCGAAACCGGTAGTTGTATATATATATATCTTTAGTGGAATAGACAATATTTCAAAAATAAGTTTGTTTTATTCATTTATTACAACTTTCCACAATATGTCCGCGTTCCTCAACTTAGAAGTTGTTAGTCGGGTAGCTCAGGGGTACCATGCTTTCCTTCTGAGCTCAAGATCCTGGGCTTGAAATCAGGCCAAGGCCAGTGGTGCTCTTGTTGTTATGACCCTTACGCTTATTCTAAAAAATCTGTGCAGGCAAAATTTAGGATTCCCACAGTAAAGACAGCAACAAAAAACGCTCTGGTAGTAGGCAATATGCCATAATTAAAGCCCGGGTATGTCACAAATACAAACACAAGCATTATGAGTATTTAAAGACGAATATAAAGCACCCTTTTGCAGTATCGTCATAAAGAACAATATTGTTTTAACAATGGCTTCCATTGTTTTGTAATTAATATTTTGTTATTTTTATTGTATAATTGCTCGCAAAGAATAAACACATTTTTCAGGTATCGTATTTGTAAAATACTTCATACAGGTGTTTATTTTTATTTTTGTTTTTATTTATAAAGGCGTTTTTGACTTGAGCCCCTCTGATCCCCCCTTTGGCCGATTCTGTTAAAAATCAATGTGTCGTCCTAAAGGTGATCTGAGTACACAACTTCCCTATTGGTGTAGTATACAGACCTCTGTGTATGTTTTGGTGTTTGGAGCCAGCAATATAGCAAATGGCTCGCCAGTGTTTGTTTGAAATTGTTTGTAGTTGTTTAATATAGTAAACAATCGGTG
Organism: Aradus depressus; assembly: GCA_963662175.1. Taxonomy (NCBI): domain Eukaryota; kingdom Metazoa; phylum Arthropoda; class Insecta; order Hemiptera; family Aradidae; genus Aradus; species Aradus depressus. The sequence continues at coordinate 43,529,063 of OY759215.1, forward strand.
AGTTGATAACTTGGCCCTTTTGCCCACAAGGAAAACAGTCTCTTGTTTTCATTTTGATGGTGTAATTGATAAATTCAAGAGCAAAGGAGACCAGAAAACACAATATGATTTAGATGTAACTTTCCTTTTTAATATAGCCTACTACCAGAGCGCTCTTTCACATGAGCTCTACTCTAGCTTTGTTATCTATTGATAAGAGGGCACCGGTAGCTCAGTGGTATGCGTGCTTGCTTAGTAGCTCAAGATCTCGATGGTCCCGAGCCTGTACATGTCAGGTACTCGTTAAAGACCCCTAGGTGAATAAAAAATTAGGATAGGCAAAATTTAGAATTCCCACAATAGAGTCGAGCTCATGTCCACTAGAGTGACGAAAGAGTGCTCTGGTAGTAGGCGATATGACCTTGTAGTCAGAGCCCGGGCATGACTCATAATAACTAACTCTATAATAAAAAAGCTGGAACGGGATTTGTTTGATTGTTCCATCATCACGCCTAAACGGCTGGACGGATTTTCATCACTTACTACTTCACATGTAACAAACTTTTGAGCTGAGAAATAGGCTATGTGGCGTCTCAAATTCTGAGCAGGAGGGGGGGTTTGGGGCCCAACGTTTAGAAATAGTGCTAGCTCCATAACAGATGGTTGGATTGTCATGGAATTTCACATGTAGCATTCTTATAAGCCCGATTAAAAAAAAGGTTATGTGACGTTTAAAAATTCTAAAAAAGAGGGGGGGGTTGTGGGGGCCCAACGTTTAGAAATAGTGCCAGCTCAATAACAGATGGTCGGATTGACATGGAATTTCACATGTAGCATTCTTATAAGCCCAATTAAAAAATAGGTTATGTGACGTTTCAAAATTTTAAACGGAAGGGGGGGGGGGGCTCTAAGCATAAAGATGCATAACGTTGTATCTCATTAACGGCAAATCGGACTTTAATGGAATTTCATACATAGCATTGTTGTTATAAGCCCAATTGAAAAACCGGCTATGTGTGGTCTCGAATATCTGAATGGGAGAGAAATGAATTTCACATGTAGCATTCTTAGAAGTCAAGTTGAAACATGGGCTATATGGCGTCTTGAATTTCAACGGTAGGTTTCTAAGCACATACTAGCACGGTTAAAACTAGCTCGAGTGTCCACCATTGTTCGGCAAATACGAGCTATGGTTAAAACCGCTTCAGAACACTAACTCCCCGCAACTATATACTGAGTATAATCTTTACATTTTTAATTAATACCACATTTTCCTAACTTGTTGGCTCCATGGGGGAGTTAATTAAGTCTAGCTTTGAACGCTCATAAACGTTGAAAATATCTTATTCTAGTTGAACGAACGAGAGATAGCCGGGTTGAGAGAGGTGGAGGGCCCTCTAAGCTCCTATGATAACCAACAGATAGCTCTGTAGGATGAGGCACAGTTAATTAAGGCGGGGAAATAATCCTCAACTCGTATGTTCCTGACAGCCAACTTTCTTCACACTATCTACATATTCATATAAAACTGTCAACTGACAGCTCCGCGACAACGTAGTCCTCGAATGCCCGGGCATACGTAGTTCTCGAATGCCCGCTGTACGACGGGCCCAGGGTGGCGCTGATCCGCCGGACAGGTTCGTACCTGGGACTGGACCTGCCGGGACTGATGACGGAGGCTGGTTACCTGGCTTTTGGTCGGTTTGTCTCCTCCTAGCGGAGAATCAAGAAAGCCTTCTAACCCGGCGCCGGGGGCCCCGCCGACCGCCGACAGGCGCTGCGGCGGCTACCCCCGGCTTAGGGAAGCAAGCAGAAAAGAACCCCCGACAAGATCCCGAGCTCACTCGGTATAAAACGCCGAAAACCAAGGACGACCATGGACCTTAGCCATAGAGCCGGTCCACAGCATCATGTAAATATTGTATATTGTAAATAAACTGGAGAAGGTTACCCATTCCCGCATGAAGATGGGTGATGTGACCGACACAAAAAAAAAAAAATAAATAAATAAAAAAAAAAACCGCGACAACGGCCATCTGGACCAGTTGCTCAAGAACTTACCTCTACGGGTGGTCTGTCCTGATTCCTTCTCATATCAGTCATGATGACTCCTATAGAGCAGTGAATGGTGTTGAGTGGTTACCAAACTAAATGGTATACATCTTTGGACGTGCCTATAATTTTGTATTACAGCTTATAATAAATAAATTACAAAATAAACGTGGGCATTACAGGACATTCTTATACGATCCATACTACAAAAAACTCTCTCTCCCCCTCCTCCATCTCAAAATCATTTCATACTGGCATTACTGAGTATATGAAAGTAATGACCTCCCGGATAAAAAACCTATGAGCTGCGATTTGAGCTCAGTAAGGAAGCCCGCCATACCACTGAGCTACCGATGCCCTCCCTATGAATATGATAGCAAACATCATACCTCACAATTTCAATAAATGTTTCGTTAATAACAATTTTCGCATAATCGCATCGGCAGGGGAAAAACAGTGCAAGAAATCACATTATGCAGATCATACGCAATAACAGAGTTTATCCACTTTATAATTAAATCTTGTAATTTACATTGATCCCATTGGGAGCTTATTAAAAAATAATTAATGTAAAAAATGGATAATAGGATTTTTTTTAAATTAATTGTAATTAGGATATCATTTGTTAGTGAGATTACTACGTAAATTTGTTGTAGCTCGGTCCCATTTCCATTGCAAATTAAATTGGGTGATTCAGGAATAATTTACAGGATATACAGTGGTTCATGAAACTATTAAATATTAATAACTATATTAAACTGAGGTATCTTCATGAAACTATTGCTATTTGTAACAACCAAAGTCAATAAAAATCTTGTTTTACCTCCCCAGTTATATGATGTCTAAGGGAAGTTGTGTAATGTTTCAGAGTTTCTAACGGAATAACATGTTTTCCAGGTTATGTCCTCATTGGGTTTTGACTTTAAATATAAAATTTCATATCGATTCATTCATTACATCGGCTGTTATTGGAATTTTTGAAATGACACTCCCTCTGATCCCCCTTTTCACTTCTGCTAATTACCTAGATACCTCAGTTTAATTTTGAATTAAAATTAATAACTGTCGTCCGTACGGGGTTTTGAATACACATATGAAATTTTGTGTTGATACAAACAGTTATTGAGGTTTTTAGTTAAGACTCTCTCCTAACTACCCTTTCCTTTTGGCCGATTAGGCTGAAAATCAATAGGTTTCATCGTTGAAAGGTTCTAGATTATAATATATAATTTCGCTTTGATACATTGATTCTATTGTATTCACAGACACACATACAGACAGAATTTTTTTTTTTTTCATTTTTGGTACTAGAGGTTGAAAAACATGAAATTCCGTTGAAAACACAGCATCGAATTTTTGACCAATTACATTACTTCCTCTATACTTCGTATAGTTGGGAAGTAAAATCACTGTTGTTCAACTTATATATTTTTATTTTGGTTGAGAGGGACAGCCATTGAAATTGAATAAAAATGAGTGAAGGGAGAAGAGAAAAATAAAAAAAACATAACGACGAGCTGAGAGCCATTAGCATCATTTCAAATAATTGGAAATACTTTTTTATTTGTCCATCCAAAGATCTTTCAAGTTTAAACATTCAAGTCTTTACTCTAAATTAACTTCATTCAACACAATATTTACTGTTGAAAATTATTTCAAAAGTTGGAACAATCCCTTTTATCTTCTCTTTGCCATATAATATCAGAATTTATAGAATAAAAAAATATATATGAACTTATCGAAGGTAATGATACAGCTGATTAGGTGGCTAAGGAAGCAGCAACCTTGCCTGGAGAAGAAATGGTAGTGATGACAGTAATGCCTGCGTTGCAAAATAAAAGAGAGCTGGGCAGAGATGTGGACTAACATGAACCTAGCAAATAAACTTAGGTACATTAAAACAAATATTGATGAGTGGAGAAGCTCAGAAAGGCGGAATATGCAGGAGGAGGTGTGTCTGATGCGGCTCCGTCTAGGTCACAATCGGCTAACCCACGGCTACCTCATCAGGGTGACTGCCTCGGGCTGTGGCAAGTGTGGGGCCTGGTCTCTCACAGTAACTCACATCCTGGAAGAGTACCCTAGATATAAGGAAAGACCAATGACCATGGGTTTATGAACAAGAAACATACATGAAATTCTAGGAGATGACAACTCGTCTATAGACGCCGTTCTATCCGCAACTAGGACATTGAACGCCGATAAATAAAACTATTCTATTCTATATGAACTTAAATATAATTATATATATTGACGTGAAAACATCTATTCGCTCGTTAAGCACAATGATAGCCAGTCAAACTTTCTTGGGTTACAAAATACCGTCAAATTTCAATCGATAATAACTACGAGACTAATAATGCGATAACAACGGTTGAGGTCACAATGGATAGAGCATATCTGTAAGTGATTGTTGTGCAGTGTTTGTTTTGCCTGTGACGTTACCTGGCTAGTGTGGGCGCCGGCGGATGATTGTTGCGAATTAGCGTTGTGTAAAATTAGAAATTAGTGTAGCGTGATAACGCGTTTAGATAGGACGTTGATTCGGGTGTCATTGTGAAGAGCTTGAGGAGCACTACTGGGACTCAAAGTTAAAGAATAAAAATTATCGCCGAAATATATGTAAAAATCGGTATTAAATTGAAAATTGCAAAACAATTAAAGATGTCGTCTCATATGAATCGTAAATATGCGCGGAATTATAGAAAACGCAAATCAGAGGAAAGCTCGCATGAAAAGGAATTTAAAAAATCTAAAAAGTCTAGTGCTAAACGAATGCAAGAGCTACGGCAGCATCGAAAAGAAAATGAGAAATGATTTTATCCCGACGTTTTCACAAGAAATCTACGGCGTGGACCTCGACTACGCCTTAATGTTTTTTTTTTCCTGATGGGGCTTCACACCACCCATCCGCCGCGTAGAGGGGAAATAGGTCTGTTTTTTCTGATTTTTATTATCTGATTTCTGATTATGGCATTGTATGTTATATGGCTGCGTTGCACCGGGGAGGTCGCTGGTGGGCCGTGTTTGAGCACCCAACGGTCATCTCGGAACCACGTTATACTGCCTTATTTACCTTCCACCAGGAGGCGACGAACCGACTGAACTCTGGGTAATCAGTCTCACTCATCTACTTCCGAGGGTTCAGTCCCAGGTACGATCCTGTCCGGCATTTCAACTGAAGTATATTGTAAAACATTTACTTCATTTTTATGCCCACTTTGAAAATTACAATATTTTTTAGCAGTAGAATGTAACTTCAATTATTAATTAAACGGTGAAAGATATTAATTTGGCCCAAAAAATATAAAATAAAATAGTAATTAAAAACAAAATCTCTTTATTTATATTTTTTTATGACTGTATAAAGTCGTCGGTGATTTCTTATTCAACGTGAATTATACACTAAGACTTTGGATTTACATATAAAATTTCGAGTCAGTATATTAATTATATCAGTAGTTATCGATTTTTTTTTAAATTTGTCAAATTTCATTACAACGGCAGTTATTATAGTTTTTGAGTTAAGCCTATCCCCTATTCCTCCCCTTAGCCCTAATTGGCTGAAATTCGATAGGAATGATTTATTCTATAGGCAGTTATTGTAGCTTTTATGTTAAGTCTCCCTCTTAATCCCCCCCCCCCCCTCCCCCGTCACCGCTAGAAGTTTCTGAATTCCATATAAAATTTCGTGTCGATACATTCATTCTATCGGGAGTTATTGTGTTCACAGACACACAGACCTTAGAGAGACAGCATTTTTATTTTCATATTTGGAATCTAGAGGTCGGGAAACATGAAATTCCGTTGAAAACTCCGCAATTAATTTTTGACTGATTCCATAACTTCCTCTATGCTTCCTATAGCTGAACTAAGACACATATGGAGACTCTCTCCGTGGTAAACAAACAATGATTCAACTTATTCTCAATTGAACTATTGTTTAAATAAAGCCCGAGGAAACCCAGTTTCAATTTATGTGGGATTAAGGTCGGTATAATAGATATATGTATGTATGTAGCCCCTTTCAGGTGAATCCCCATATGGGTTAAAAGAAAAAAATTCAATTAAAAAACCTGTAGATTAAAAAAATTGTACAATTGAAAACAAAGCTCATAAAAAGAAAAATATTTCATGAATTTAGTATCATATTGTGAGATGAGAAGTATCAAATTAAACAACAACTTGTCAAGCGGATGGCAGTCACATTTATGGACGAGGGAAAAATGTTCGGTGTTACTAGCGGATGGTAGTCACATTTATGGACGAGTGAAAAATGTTTGGTGTTACTAGCGGATGGTTGGAACATTTATGGACGAGTGAAAAATATCCGGTGTTACTAGCGGATGGTAGTCACATTTATGGACGAGGGAAAAATGTTCGGTGTTACTAGAGGATGGTAGTCACATTTATGGACGAGTGAAAAATATCCGGTGTTACTAGCGGATGGTAGGAACATTTATGGACGAGGGAAAAATATCCGGTGTTACTAGCGGATGGTAGGAACATTTATGTACGAGTGAAAAATATCCGGTGTTACTAGCGGATGGTAGGAACATTCATGGACGAGTGAAAAATGTCCGGTGTTACTAGAGGATGGTAGTAACATTTATGGACGAGTGGAAAAAGATATAAGTTAAGGGTATGTCTATCTGCAGAAACCTGTGTTAGAGGGTAGTGCTACAATTCTATGTTGCCCTCTCTCAATATACCATCGTTGTGTGTTTTCCTTAAGTGTCTAATGAATCAAAAAAGGCTGGAGGATGTATCTGTAGATTCTTGAGGTCCTTAAGGAACTTGCTTGAGTGTTCTTAAGTGGGTTGGGTTGGGTCCCCTAGAAGGAAGGGGGGGGGAGTCCCTCGGGTGCTTGCCTCACCCTAGGGTTATCTATGGGTTCGATAGAGACCGTAATGGGCTCGGGCTATGGCTCCAATCTACACTTGGGTGTACTCAGCCACAAGACGGTCATTTTATCCTCACACCGACTAGGTCGTCTCATCGAAATTCCAATGGTTTTGAGTATATTACATTGGTCCGGGTACCTAAATGAACAGGAGAGAAAATGGAAGTTGCACTTAATAGAAATCTTAACATGCAATCCGATGACTCCATGTTAAATAAAACTTAACTCTGGCCTAATGGATGTGATGAGGTCTTCATGGGCGAAGAAGAATGACAGAATTATTCTATTTGTAAGTATGTACTTATTATTCGAAAATAAAATGTTTTTGTTTGTAAAATAGAGATTTTAATATTATGTATAGGTTAGGTAAGGTTTTATGACTCATGCCCGGGCTTTAACTACGAGATCATAACGCCTACTACCAGAGCGTTCTTTCGTCACTCTGGTGGACATGAGCCCGACTCTACTGTGGGAGTCCTAAATTTTGCCTACCCTAAATTTTTATTCATCTAGGGTAGGGGTCTTTAACGAGTACCTGACATCGTACAGGCTCGGGACATCGCTTAACGTCCCATCCGAAGGACGGCGTGCTTAAGTTTATTTTACCTCCCAAATAACATAAACTAAAAAGCCTCGGTCGGGTTTCGAACCCACGATCTTGAGCTCAGAAGGCAAGCATGCATACCATTGAGCTACCGGCGCCCTATTATGTATATAATTTTTTTTTAGGAAAAAATTTATTTTAATTAACAAAAAAATAAATAAACTATACTACTTCCTACTGCTTCGACTCCTGTTAGTTTTGTGGGCTGTTAGTTCTTTTTATTTTTCATTGCATCCAATAGAATTTTCAATTCTCTTTGCTCCGAAGTCGTTGCAAATTTCAAAAGCTGAGCTGCTGCTTTGTTCCCTTTAAAATTTTCAAGTATATCGCTGTGAAGAATTTGGAAATGTAAATGAATATATAAAAAATAATGTGTCGGCGCCGAATTGTCCATGCGCCAAAATGATCCAATGCTGATATGGTAGATCCTGAACATATCAACACGAAATTTTATATGTGTATCCAAAAGTGCATTAGGATGACGTAGTTTTTCAACTAAATTGTTCGAAAGGAAGTATTTGAAGGGATATTCTTTTTCTCACTATTATTCGGTATTAAGCTCCAATATTTTTTAAAACTCAATCACGTTATCTTCTTTTGAAAAGATTACCTCTTCAAATCAATGCCCATTTCACGGTAATTCCGGGAATAAGGTATAAAGGAGTCTTTAATGTCTAAACTTTGACAACCTCATCATTTTTCTTCATCACAGAATCTCCTGGGGAAAGAAAGAACTAAGAGTTACTTCAACAGATTATATCAAATATTTTGATGGAATATTCTAGCTATTTTATAATAATGTATAAAAAAAAGAAAGCTTATTTTTTTCCGGTGGACATCCTCACTAGGGTGGGTCGAAAAAATTGAAGTTTTTTTTTTCCGAACCGCTATAGTGCGGAAAAGTTGCCTCCTGTAATAGCAAGAAAAACGGCGTAAATTTTTTTAAAATCGGATGACATCTTTCGTTCCCCCATCGTACTTAAAATTTATGGAAATAGAGAAAATTGAATATTTTTCGTAATTTTTTTTAATGATTCGAGGTGAGTTCTGGGTCGTTTTGTTATGATAAATCGGGCGAAGAGCTGCACTGAAACTTGCAAAAATTTTGTGAATTCCCGTTTTTCGCACAGATTGTGCAACCGGAAAACCTTTAATTATTAATGATGTTTTAATTTATTTAACTTTATTGAATCGTAAAATAAGCATAAAAACTATAGCGAGTGTGCCGATCGTAGAATTTTAAGTAATATTGAAAAAGTGACGAAAAATGTTCAATTTTGTCAATTTCCATAAATTTTAAGTACGATACGCGAACGGAAGGTGTCAACTGATTTAAAAAAATTTTACGCCGTTTTTCTTCCTATTACAGGAGGCAACTTTTCCGCACTATAGCGGTTCGGAAAAAAAAAACATCGATTTTTTCGATCCACCCTAAAATCCTCACGCTGTATCAAAAGGGAGCTGAGCAGTGATGCGAAAGGTGAAGTAAGTCTGAGAAGGAACGGCCGTCCGGGCGCCATTTATTGCATTTCATTTGCAATTTTGAAGAAAGTGCACGTATATAAAAAAAATTCATTTTGCAATTACTTCATTTGGATTTCTTCTACAATATAATTCTGAGATGATAGCAAATGTTTCTAAATTTGCAAAAATATTTATTCATCTAATTCAAAGGTATTTTTATTTGATTGACAGGAAAAATGAATAGAATATAATCGAGAACAAAATATTGGGTTTATTAATACGACCTACATTAGAAAGATAAAAAATAAATTTGGAAAATAAAAAATACAATTTTTGACCGTTTACATAACCTCGCCTGTACTTCGTACAGGTGGGGAAGAAAAATAAATAAACAAATAAAATGGAAAATAAATATATATCTTTTATATAAAGAAAGAATGAGAAATTTAATGAAAACAAAGTAATATCAATTGAAATTGAAGAAAATATATATATATATATATATATAAAATATATATAATTTCCACATTATATATATTTTATTGTTATGTGACATTGCCTTAAAATAAAATAAAATATCAGTCTTGTTCCAGCTGTTGAACAGTAAGGAGCTCTCTTGAGGGTTAAGATAAGTTCTTTTTGTTTATTTCATCAAATAGTACTATTATTTCCACAATTATTCTTTATTTTTTATTTCTTCTTTTGCTTTACGATTATTACGTACACTATTTATAGTTTATGATAACTAGTAAATTTTTTAGTTAAATACTAGTAACCTAATTTTTTTTTTTTTTTTTTTTTATTATTATTATTTCTGTCATTTTCGTAATTATAGCAGTTCCATTTATTTAAATTAGTCTGACCGAAATATGTCAGGTTCAAGTGACGGTAGAAATCTTCCACCTGACAGGGGGAAAGATCATGTAGCTCAAGATGATATGATGGAATCTACTACAACTGTAAATAAAGATACGGATATTCAGTCTAACATACTAGTACTTAATAATCCTTTCAATGTAAATGCTAGTGATAAAAACAATACTTTCACAAAGGAGAATGAAACAAATATTAATAAACCATTTAAGCCTCTAACATATGAAATTTTTGACCTTGGCCCTTTCTATGTTTTTGTGGAGTCAATTGCCGAGGGTAAAAACTTGGGTAAACTTCATGCAATGACCCTAGGAAGTAAGATTTTCAATAGTTTCCCTCAATACAGAAACAGTGTTCTAAGTATTAGATCAATAGGTCGAAATCGAGTCAAAATTGAATTGAGTGACAGAAACAATGCGAATTCATTAATTGCTAAAATTAACGAGAATTCAACAGAAAATCTGAGAGCTTACGCACCCAGATTTATGTTAGAGAAAAGAGGTATAATGCGTGGTGTGTCTAAGGATATTAATGAAGAGGAGATTTTGCAGTATGCCAGGCCAATTGGCAATGAGAATAATTGTAAACTAATTGGTGCTAGACGATTGATGAGACGAGATGTGGATAAAGAGGGTAAAGTTAGCAGGGTAGCGACCGAGTCGGTGGTGGTGACGGTGAGAGGGCAGCAACTACCCTCCTTCATATGTCTCCACTTCGTCTGGTGTCGGGTGGACCCCTTCGTTCCCCGAACTATCCAATGTTACAACTGTCTCCGTTGGGGACATCAGAAGAACAACTGTAAGAACGACCTCCGGTGTGCCTCCTGTGGCGGGAAGCACACGTCCAAGGAGTGCCCACCGGGCACCCCTCTCAAGTGTGTTCATTGCAAACAGAACCATTCTGCTCTCGATAGCGAGCATTGTCCTGAGTTCATGAAGCAGCGCTCTATCAGAAATATGATGATGAACGAGAATATAACTTTCATTGAAGCCAAGGAAAAAATTTCGGGCAAGTCTTTCCGTTCTGTTGTGAGCGGTGCTCCTGACATTCAGAGTTCCTCTACATTCCCTGCTCTCCATCATACAAACAGGGTGCCTCCCAAGAGGCGCAGGGTTGTATCGCCTCGTAAGGCTGATCACCTCTCGGAGTACAGAGAGCTGATCTGCCAAAATGACAGGATCCCTTTTAATCCCATCACTTATAATCCGCATACTTCCAGACAGGTGGTAGCGGAGAACGAGGGACTCAGCTCTTCTACTTTTGTAGATAAGGTTTGTGAAGTTGTTCACGTTGTGCTAGGTTGTTTGAAACTACCGGAAAATATAAATATTAATAATGCGGATTTAGAGGCTTTGATTCATGATCGAGTCAAGTCTCTTATCCCTTAATATTTTCAATTTATATTTTATTTTCTTTAAACTTGATATTTATATATATTTAGATGTTTATATATATTTGTATATATTTTGACATTTATATGTGTTTGTATGTGTGTACAAGTATTATATTTAATTTTGATATTTGTATATATATATATATATATATATATATTATGCTATAATTTTCTTTAACCTACTCTCATTTATGTCTTATGTTTCATTATTATGTTCTCATGGTATTATTAAATTCAAATTATTATACTAACCTTAATCTATTTCATGTTTAAAATTTTACAGTGGAACGCCAGATCAGCAATTTCGAATAAAGGAGATCTAGAATTACTTTTATCCGAACATAATATTGATATCGCCATTATTAGTGAAACTTGGTTTCGCCCGAACCAATACGTTAATTTTTCAGGTTACAACAATGTTCACTTGGATCGGCCTGACGGCCGAACAGGGGTCGCTATCTTAGTAAAAAATAATATTCCTTATTCAAAATTGACAAACATTTACAAAACTAACGATAATCTTCAGGTTATTGGCCTTGAAGTTACTTATAGAAATAAACCACTATCAATAGTGTCTGTATATAACCACCCTACTAACAATATTGCAGTGAGTGAATGGGATAAATTTTTTGCTAGTGTGTCTTGGCCTTGCATAGTGGCAGGGGACTATAACTGTCATCACCAGTCCTGGGGCTGTTCAGTCTCAGATGGTAAAGGGCAGAAATTGAGTGAGTCTATTGGTAAGAATGGTTTAATTGTCCTGAATGACGGGTCTCCTACCTTAGTGAAGAGCATCTCTCAGACCAACGAGAGTGCGGTAGACATTAGTCTGGTATCTCCGGACCTATCCTTGCTGTACGATTGGCGTATATTGGAGGAGCCCATGGGCTCGGACCATCTTCCTATTCTTCTCTCACCTTTGGTCTCTCCCCCCTCTGACTGTACTCCGGGTCCCACCTCCCAGTGGCGGTGGAGGCTGCGGGATGCCGACTGGCACAAATATCGTCTTTTAATATCTAGGTACTCCCTAGAACAGCTAGATTCACATAACCCCTTGGATTATGACCTTTTCGTTAGTAACTTGAACAAGGCTGCTATGGAAAGTATCCCTCGATCACACTTAGCTCCGAACAATAAAATTGGAAATCCTTGGTGGAATACCGAGTGTCAAATTATTATTAATGAAAGGAAAAAAGCATACTCTGATTATATTTCTACGCCTAATTTTGAAACTTATTTGAATTACAAGAAGTCAGTTGCTAAGGTTAAAAGAATAATTAAAGAATCTAAGAGAAAATCCTGGATGGACTTCTGTAATTCGATCTCTAAAGATACCAACCCTTCACTTATTTGGACTTCCCTAAAAAAATTAAAAAATAGAAAAATTAGCAATCGTCCACCTATTACAAGAGGAGATTGGGCTGAGGATTTTTTTTGATGGTTTGTGTCCTCCATCTGTCGAACCAGAGGTAGCCCCAAATATTTCTCAATGTGACCATATGTTGCTGGGCTCCTTTTCAATGAGCGAGCTAGATATGGTGCTCAAGTCCGCTAACAACACTGCTCCAGGCAAAGATCAGATTCACTATCCCATGCTCTCTAATCTGCCGCTTTTGTCCAAAAAATTGCTTCTTGATATTTTCAATGATATGTGGGTAAAAGGTTCTTTTCCGCTGGCCTGGAAGGATTTCGTCGTTGTGCCTATATTAAAGCCTGGTAAAGATGCTTCATCGTATAGGCCGCTATCCTTGTCCTCATGTATTTCTAAGACATTTGAAAGATTGGTAAAACTCAGATTTGAGTGGTTTCTGGAGCACAACAGCCTGTTACCTGCTAACCAATACGGTTTTAGGAAAGGTAAATCTGTCCATATGTGTCAATCCCAATTTCTTATGGACGTCTACTCAGCTTTCACCAAAAAGGAGTCCGTTTTGGAGGTGTTCATGGACATATCACGAGCCTATGATTCTGTTGTCCTGTCCCATTTAGGAGTCATGATGGAAACCATGGGTCTTCCTGTAGCCTTTGTATCCAGAATTTTATCTTTATTTAGAGAAAGGCGTTTGTACTTGAGGATCAATGGAGAGTACGTTGGGTCACGGATCAGCCGCGTGGGTCTCCCACAGGGCGGCATCCTTAGTTGTCTCCTTTATGCTGTCTATGTCTCCGATATAAACACTCAATTGTTGTCAGGTTGCCATCTGGTCCAGTATGCTGATGATGTCTGTCTCTACTCTTCCGGTAGAACCATTGAAGCTTGTTCAGATCTGTTAACTCCTGTTGTAAACAATATCCTCGAATGGGCTGACAATAAGGGTCTCACGGTATCAAGGGATAAAACCATAGTTTGTCCCTTTTCACGACAAACATTCATTCCTAATTGTGAGGAAATATCTTTTGGAAACAATAATTTTGCTATGCGTAGAACTGTTCGATTCTTAGGTGTGTTTTTGGATTCGAAGTTAAATTGGAATATCCATCTCTCTACGGTGTCTGTGAAGTGTGAAAAGTACCTAAACATCTTAAGAGCAGTCTGCTTCACCAGATGGGGAGCCGATCCTAATGTCTGCCTCAACTTCTACAGAGCCACTATTAGAGCTGTTATCGATTTTGGATCTTTATTTTACGGTAACGCCTGTAAGAGCAGACTTCACTGTCTGGATGTCATACAGAACAAGTCTCTGAGGCTATGTCTTGGCCTACTTAACAGCACCCCAGTTAACAATATATTGGTTGAGGCTGGAGAGCCCCCGTTGCAGCTAAGACGAGAAATGTTAGCCTCCAAGTTCGCTGTAAAGATGATGTCCATGGAAAATGATCTTTATCGAAAGATGGCTCATCTCTCAATGGAGGTGCTCACACACCCCTATTGGAAGACTAAACCTACCCCCTTACTGGTTGAAGGGTTCACAAGAAGTGCTATGTTCCAAGGCAGTGTTTATTCTAGCACGATCCTTCCTGTATTTCAGTCCAGTTTCGAATCTGTCATTTTGAAACCATCAATTGTCTCTCTTCCTAATTTTGATTTGATCCATGAAAATCAACGCAACTCTTACTTTGATGAGTTGCTGCGAACCAAGTTTCCTCTTTTCTTTACCATATTTACAGACGGATCAAAGATGGACAGCGGAGTTGGGGCGGCTGTCTTTGATCCTTTCTCCAATGTAGATATATCAATCAGGCTTGCAGATTCTGCTTCAGTCTACACAGCTGAGCTAACTGCCTTGGCGGATGCCCTTCAATACTTACAATCAGTAAGTTATTCTAGGGTTTTGATTCTTACTGATAGCTTGAGCGCCATTCAGATGCTTGGAAATGTAAGTCTCAGTTCCCGTTTGAACAATATAGTTATCTCAATCTTGGAGAGTCTGGTTCGACTTAGATCGATAGGTAAAGTCATTAAATTTGCCTGGATCAGAGGTCACTCTGGAATAAAAAACAACGAAATTGTTGACCTTCTTGCCAAGGGTGCTACACGGTCTTATGATCAGGGTCGTTTCGTTCCATACAACGATGTACACTGTCATTTTAAGCAAAAATTGCGATTTGATTGGCAGAAAAATTATGAAAGTAGTAAGGTTGGCCTGTTTTATAGATGTCACAATCCTGGAGTTAGCCATATTCCCTGGTATAGAAACGTTTCTGCCCCCAGAAATTGGATACGAGTTATGTGCAGACTAAGGACGAACCATGCGGTGTCAGGGGCTTACCTACATAAGATCGGTAGACGGTTTGATGATGTGTGTGAGTTGTGTGAGCAGAGAGACGATCCGCAACACATCATCATGTCCTGTATGAAGTATGCAGCTGAAAGATGGCACTGTATGCGAACTATAAGCTCTCTTCTGGGAAAACCCTCTCCCACTTATTTAGATATCCTGACAAATCCCTCGGTCACATTTGAAGCTATTGGCACCTATATTAGCTGTATTGGAATTAGTGTTTGAGTAATATTGAATAAAGACTAATACTACTATTATAGAACGATGGCTAATGGCGTCAAGCTAAAGCCTTTAATACAAAAAAAAAAAAAAAAAAAAAAAAAAAAAAAAAAAAAAAAAAAAAATAAAATATATTATGAGAGGATGTTCGGGCTATATGTCAACTATAAGCCGACATAGGATCCCTAATCGGAGATAAGGCTGCCTCTGGTCAGTTGGTAGAACACAGAGTGGCTTCGACAGGATGCTCAACTGAGACGATCTCGACCACCTCATATTGCCCGTTTCTATTCCCTCAGGAACTGTCCACATTATCCTGGATAAGACTAGTCTTTTCAGAGGACAAAAATGAGGCGAAGCGTTTTTTGTAACATGGATTATTTATTCAATAAGTATGTTACGTTGAGACCGGGAGAGCGGATACTACGGGGGGGGGGGGGGGGGGGGGGGGCAATGAGTGCAATTGCGTCCCCCCCCCCTGGGCCTCGACCAACCTTCTTACTGTATTCAAGAATCGTTATAAACTAATCCCTAATTAAATCGTACGGAGAAAAATATATTCTTGCGGCAAGAATAATATTCTTGTGGCAAGAAAAAATGTTCTTGCGGCAAAGCAAATTTCTACTTGCGGGGCAAAAAAGTTTTATTCTGTATTTTTTGTCGGTGATAGGGAACAGTAGTAAACACCATTCGATGATAGGGTGTAGTAGACACCACTAGGTGATAGAGAATAGTAGACACCAGTAGGTGATGGGGAATAGTTGTAAACACCAGTCGGTGATAGGGTATAGTAGACACCACTAGGTGATTCTCTCGATGATTATATAACTCTACTGCCCAAGCTGTACAGAGTATATTTGAATTCGAACTTCAATCATTCACAAACTAAAATTGCATTGAGAGTTGTATACCAAAGTATATACACATGGTAAGTATGTATGTTGTACCTTCGATAACAAATAAAGAAAATATACCGGGACCTGTATTTTTTATAAGCTAGACAAACAGTGAGTTATTCAAATGCAAGTAGAATATGATGGATATTCAACTAAATTTTTACCCAATTTTTTGTTTCACACACACACAGGTCAGAACGAATTGCCTGCAAGATAGGTAACTCTCATAAAAATAGGCCCCCCTCAGCGAAAACGTAGATCCGCGCCTGACATATATACATTAGTGAGTTTATATATGCTAGATTTGAGTAAACATGTGACACTAAAACTAAATAACTAGACTAACAAAATAACAATTTAAATTATTTACATCAAAACAAACTAAAATATTATATCTAAACATAAACAATTATAAGATGGCGCCGGTAGCTCAGTGGTATGCGTGCTTGACTTCTGAGCTCAAGGTTGTGGGTTCGTAACCCGACCGAGGCCCTTAGTTTATTTTATCTGGGAGGTAAAATAAACTAAAGCACGCCGTCCTTCGGATGGGACGTTAAGCGATGGTCCCGAGCCTGTACGATGTCAGGTACTCGTTAAAGACCCCTACCCTAGGTGAATAAAAAATTTAGGGTAGGCAAAATTTAGGACTCCCACAGTAGAGTCGGGCCCATGTACACCAGAGTGACGAAAGAGCGCTATGGTAGTAGGCGATATGACCGCGTAGTTGAAGCCCGGGCATGAGTCAAAAACCTAACCTAACCTAAACAATTATAACTAAATAAAAACTTTTGGGGGCGTAGCGCTTTTATCGCATGGTCTCACCATGGTTTGCTGGTTTGAATCCCGTCCGAGAGAAAGTTTTGTTTCGTAGATAGAACTCCCTTCCGGGGCCATGGATGTTCTAAATAACAAAATTTAAAACTATCATAAAGACATGGCTAATATGCATCGTACATAAGGTCAATAAAAAAAAATAATAATAAAAATAAAAATTAGTGTCATATAGTTATTATGACTCATGGACGGGCTTTAACTACGTGATCATATCGCCTACTACCAGAGCGCTTTTTCGTCACTCTGGTAGACATGAGCTCGACTCTACTATGGGAGTCCTAAATTTTTCCTACCTTAAATTGTTACTCACCTTGGGTAGGGGTCCTTAACGAGTACCTGATATCGACACGCTCAGGAGCATCGCTTAACGTCCCATCCGAACGTCGGCGTGCTTAAATTTATTTTACCCCCAGATAAGCCCTCGACCCGGTTTCGAACCAGCAAATTTGAGCTCAGTAAGCAAACTCGCATACCACTGAGCATTTAAAAATTTAGGGGCACCTGAGTGAAAGTTTAAACATGATTAAACTAAAACAAAACAATTAATATAATATGATGTCTAAACAAAGGCAACATCCTGAGCGAACAGAAGTTTTAAAATATAATATTTAAAACCAGAGTGACGAAAGAGCGCTCTGGTAGTAGGCGATATGACCTCGTAGTTAAAGCCCGGGCATGAGTCATAAAACCTAACCTAACCTATAATATTTAAATAGAACAAAATATGTCACACATAAGGTAAATGTCCTGAACAAACTTACATCATCAACGTATGAAATTTTCCACTGTTAAAAATAAAACAAAATATATCATTAACATGGTTAAAGTTTAAAATGATACACTTAATGAGTTTGCACTGTTAATGCGTGTACCATAATTATACATTTCTGTTTTAATTTAAACTAGCAGTAATACCCGGCGAACTTCGACTTTTTGTCATAATACCTCTCATGCGAATCCTAGGCATTTCTTCGACGGTACATTCATGACGTTGCAATTGTCAATCACTCACATGGAAATTAGGCATATAGTTCTTCGAATCCAAAATATCGAAAAAGGCAATATTGTTTTTTTTTTTGGTTTGAACTTTACGGTTACGTAAAATTTCAATTTATTCGATTTTTGTTGAATTTAAGGTTATAGATATGCGTAGAAAAAATAATTAATTAAACACACACATTTCAGACTTGAAATTGGTTGACTAGATCAAACCGAATCAGAAATTTACGATTTCAAAGAATTAATTGCTGGTCGCTCATTGCAATCAAAACACCCCTCAATCGCACCCATCCCGCTGAATGGTGAGTCCTGGTGTCGTGTAACAGACATGCTAATGAAGTTGATACAAACACAACTACACTCCTATTATGCATTCATGAACAACCCTCACAACTTTTTGTTATAAATTGGCAACGTGTCGCCAAGTCGGAATTCGAAATTCAGCCCCTCAGTTGTTAGGTAGCTATTCCAACCATTAAACCCTCTTCGAGATTGTTCGAGAAACCAACTGTCAACAGGGCAATTAAGATTTAGTCCGTGTCGAGGCATGGTCTGAAAGTAAAATCAAGCTGAATTCTCCCCCATCTCAAGTTGAATCCGAATATTGTGACTCATACCTGGGTTTTAACTACGAGGTCATATCGCCTACTACCAGAATGCTCTTTCATCGCTCTGGTGGTCATGAGCCAGACACAACTATTGGATTCGTCTGTCCTCAGTTAGAGCGCTCACAAATGTGTAAACCGAGACCAAACAGGCTTCGCAAAAATGGTCAAAATGAATTCAGGGAGCAAATTTGGGATTTTTTTACGATTATAATACTTATAATAAAGTAAAAATAATATTTCGAAATTTACATAGGCAAACGGTTGCCCTCCAAGCAAACACCTCGTCATTAGGTTTGGCGTCGCTCCAATCCAAACATTCAACTTACAGCTTACAACATTTTGACCAATTGTATGACTATCACATTATAGCAACAAGTCTGTTGAACTTTATGAGGGCGCCGGTAGCTCAGTGGTCTGCGTGCTTGATTTCTGAGCTGAAGATCGTGGGTTCGTAACCCGACCGAGGCCCTTAGTTTATTTTATCTGGGAGGTAAAATAAACTTAAACACGCCGTCCTTCGGATGGGATGTTAAGCGATGGTCCCGAGCCTGTACGATGTCAGATACTCGTTAAAGACCCCTAACCTAGGTGAATAAAAATTTAGGGTAGGCAAAATTTAGGACTCCCATAGTAGAGTCGGGCTCATGTCCACCAGAGTGACGAAAGAGCGCTCTGGTAGTAGGCGATATGACCTCGTAGTTAAAACCCGGGCATGAGTCATAAAACTTAACCTAACTTTATGTCTGTTATTTTTGGGAATTTAAGTGGAGTTTTATGAAGATACATTAATTTCAACCAACCTCGGCCTCAATAATAGAATAATTTTTAATGATATTTACATTATCTGCTGAGATATTGTGAAACACTTGATAAAAAATTAAGAAAAACATATTTTGTTGTGTGTTCATAAAATATACATACAATATGGGAGTACTTTCGGCATTGCTACCATCTTCAGCCACGACTTAACAAATACGTATTTGTTTTTCTTTATTTTTTGAATAATCCTTATTCTACTTTCTACAGCAAGAAACCTTTCTTTATTTTTTCTATCAGTGGTCCATATCAGGGGCCCCATCAGTGGCCCACATCAATGACCCCATCAGTGGCCCACATCAGAGGCCCCATGGATGGCCCATCCCGTTACATTTCCCATCTACAGAACCGTGAGTGACATCTACGGTTCTTGGATAGACTAATAGACAGACTCTGGAACGGAACCACTTTGGTCTTTGACGTAGAGTCAAGAAAAAAAGAAAAAAAAATATATTCAAAGGAAAGTAAGCTTCCCTGAAATAAAGTGGTGTGAGGGGGGGTATAAAAAATGTGTGTGTCTCTCCCTTGGGGACCTAATTGAATCAGAGCTGGTGGGTGGCCCACGGGACCTAGTCACTTCACTCTATTTCCCGGGAGGAAGGTTGAAGCGTCTTGTCCGGACTCTTCTTGCTCCACCATTTTATATACCAGCCAGAGTCGAGGGTAATATGGCAGATATCTTAAAGTCTGTGCCATTGTATAATTCAGAACAACAACGTTCCTCAAGGGACTCTAATGAGGTTCTTCCAAAATATTTATTAATGTAGACATTTATGATACTTTTTACTTTCTTATACTTACCTATAGTATAAGGAAATATTGTAATCTTGAAAAAATCTGAGATCAAGGTTTCAACGGATTTTCTCGTACAAGATCCTCTGAATAGGTTTCGACCATTTTCGCGATGATGTCTGTGCGTGTGTGCATGTCATTGGAAAGCTGTGAGCACTCTACCGCATAAACGTTAGTAACTATGAACTTGAAGTATATATACTATATACGAGTATATAATCTTCGTTGAGTAGAATCAATTTTCACATTTCTTGTTCATTCTTTTTTGAATTTGTATTTAATAGTTTTCTTAGTTTTACATTTTTTTTCTCATTTTGAACTAGTTCAACGCATTTTGTAACGATGGCCGATATATTTATACAATAATCTATACATACAGTTACGAAAATAGGAGAAATGTATAAAGCGGAGTTTCAACAAATACTGTATATTATACGATAATGAATATAGTCACTAGAGCAGAGACTCTAAGGACCGCGCCTGGCGGAAGGTTCATCAGTGCACCACGGTGATTATTTCAATTCCTAAAAAAAAAAAAAAACCCGAACAGTTCACAGAAATAATATTGTGAAAAAACTCCCAAGGGACCAAACAGACAGATAATCAATTTATCCGATTAGGGACAGTTCTTTGTCTGTAAAATAAAAGGATCAAGAAAATAGTGTAAGGAAGGCTTAACGTGAACACATTGTGTATGGAGGCCCTGTTTGTGTAGGCTCCTCACGTTGTCCGCTTTACACATTCTGTCCTTCGGTAGTTGGCACAACAAGCACCTTTTTCCAGCTCTCTCATATCCTTGTTCTTTGCCAATATCCAGCTGGTCCGTCAAATTATGTTACAAATATTAAAGCATTATTTTACTCTTCCAGCTTATGAGATATGAATTCGGTCAAAAATTCGATGCGATTTTCAACGGAATTTTAAGTTTTTTGATCTCCTGATTCTCATATTCCTCAAATATGAGAAAAAAACGTTTAACTGCCGATATAATGAATGTATTGACAAACAATTTCATATGTGAATTCAAAACCTCATAAGTATGACATATTAATTTTCAGCGATATAGGCGGAAGGGAGGGGTTTATGTCAAAAACCTCAATAATTGCCGAAGTAATGACCATAATAAAAAAATGTTTTTTCGTCTTCAAAAACTAGTTATCATTTTAATTTTTTTGGCAGAGTTTCTTCACGAATATCCTCCTTTAACGTCTATCGAATCAACAATTGGTTTAATCATTATGCGGCGCAACCTCCAGTGAAATGATGAAGACGAATGGAAGAAAAGAAGTACACCACAACATATTGCGCAGCCAAATTTAGGGGGTGGGGATTAGGGATTAAGCTTAATACAATAACTCTAATAACTGCCGTTGTAGAAAATGTACTGACACGTTTAATATGTAAACTCAGAGCCCAATAAAGACGACACCTATTAATTTTCAGCAGAATCAGCCGAAGGAGAAAGGGTGTCTTTTATGGTTATTTTATTAATTAAAAAAAGAGTACTCACGTTGACGTGGATGCCCGGGTAAGGGAACACCTTGTGCGGGGGCTGCTCCGAGGGGGTGTAGCGGTAGAACTCAAAGTTGCCGCGGTACCATTTGACGTAGCAGAGAGGCGATCCGCTCAGATCATAGATACACACCATCCTCACGTCTCCACCACGATGCGCCACCTCGGGGTAGATGTCTAAACTTAGTCCTTGCAAGCAACATCCTGAAACAGGCAGCGAATGCATGATTGTTTATCCAGGGAGAGGCACAGAGTGCCGGAGGAGGAGTGGACCTTCTGGAGAGAGAACTAGAGAAAAAACGGCAGTTGACATACAGAGAAGTGTGTCCAGATCGCACAATGAAGGGTTCCATAGGTAAACAATGTCTTCATGATTAATAAATCAACATTTAATATATATATCGTCACCTCTGAGGTAAAAGGCTGTAACCCTCAAAATATTCAAATTCCACTTTTTGTGGAAATCAGTTAATTTAAGGTCCCAGTTTCATGTAGGTAAAACGCTGTAGCCCTCCAAATAATATTTAATGAAATAAAGGCAATTTATTATTTTTGTAACCCTCCACCTCTAGAAATGCAAGGAGGTAAAATGCAGTAAGCCTCATGGTGGAGGGTTACGACGTTTAACCTTCCTAAATGTCAATGACAGCGCCAGATGTATCCCTCGATTAGTGTGGGTTACAGCGTTTTACTTCCGTGTGTATTTTTTAAAGTTTTGTTGTAACCAACAAATTTGCAACCTAACACCTTTCAGTCTATAATTATTGTGTTGTGTTAATGTATTTTACATCAAAACTTGTTTTATTGATTTGTTTTGGTAAGTACCTATACTATTTAAGATGTTTCATGTATTTGTGTTCCAATTCCTTTACAATTAATTCAATTTATAGCTTTCATTATAAAATTAATGTATATATCTACAACATTTTAGGTATGCAACATTAACGCTGTGATGTGATTGTCTAAATTGAAGTTCCCCAGTTTTACTTCAAATTATAATTATTAATTGCATATTCGAGCTGCCATTATTGTGCCTACATTTTTAATAAACTTATAAGGTATGTACTTAGCACTTTCTTTCCTGCTGTAGTTTACTATTAGAATTACATTTTGTTACTGCTGTAACAAACTACAACAACTTTTTATCATATATATTTCAGAGATACCTTCAAAAGATGGATGATGATAGCTGCACTCTTATTACTATTTTCTTTATTCACTTCAAAAAAAATGTAAATAACCTAAGTGTAAATAACCGATGTCTATTGTAAATTGATAATGGAACCAATAAAAACTTTATTTATTTATTTATATATATTTATTTATTTATATAATAAATATATATAAATAAATAAATAAAGTTTTTATTGGTTCCATTATCAATTTACAATAGACATCGGTTATTTACACTTAGATTAGTTTACATTTTTTTTGAAGTGAATAAAAAAAATAGTAATAAAAAACAAAAAAAGAAACAGTTCTAGTGATACTAATAACTCATATTCCATTCCACAATGGGAAACAAAAAACAAAAGGTAAAATTTATATTTATATTTGTTTTTGGAACGAGCATAGGCCTCTGCTCATCTAGCCTGCTCCTGCTCCGGCCACCAGACACCAGACAGTCTGCCCATCTCTTCTTCTGCCGACCCACCTTCCTCTTCCTCCAGTTCGGCTCCCACCCAGTCACTCTCCTGCTCCATCTCCCGTCTTCCGTCCTCCCTAGATGGCCTCCCCACTTCCACACCATCAGTTGGACCCTCTTCCCCAGATCTCTCGTTCCTGTCTTCCTCCTTATCGTCTCACTTCTCAGCCTGTCTCTCCTCATCACGCCCATCAGACTCCGCTCCTTAGATCTTTAGGTTACCCTCAACTTTTCGACTATTTTTTCTTTTAGTGTCTACGGCTCCTGTTAAGACTGGGAATACGCAGGGCTCCAGCACCTCACCTTTTTTTCTGGGACTAATTTTTCATAACACACTATATATATGTATATATATATATATATATATATATATATATACATTTTTATAATTTGTGGAAGAAATCATATTGTGGAAATATCGTTATAATCTATATTTTTTTCCTTTATTAAAGTTAAAATTTTTCTTTTTAAAAAGATTTTTCTGTTTAAGCTAATTTTCAAGAGCCCTCGGTTTTGAATTCGGATTTACCAACGTGACAAGTGATTGTGTATGTTCACGTTTTTCGTTACTTGCCCTTCGTTAGAAGAAGGAGTTATCCTCAGCCTTTTGTTTTACAAAAACGTCGTCAGAGAGGAAATTGTAGAGCATTAAAGTTTCTTCAAAAAAATAAAGCAATTTGAAATTGTCGGCTGAATATCGTGATTTCTCAAGAAAACTGTACTTTGTATGATCGGTATCGTTGAATATAGTTTTCGACATGCTGAATTAAATGAAACCACTTTTAGAGCTCTATTTATCATCGCTTTGTAAATAATTATTACAAATGATATTGCTATTTCTATTTTCTGCCTATCTGTCTTTTTATTATTATTATTTTTCATTTTACTTTCTTTATTTTATTTTTTTATGTCTTATTGGTACAATTGTACATGAATTTTCTTTATTTAATATGAACTTTCATTATTTATTTTTGCTTTTTATGACCCTCTCTCCTGACAGACAGCCATGGCCATTGTCAGTGTTGTATACTCGATATTAGAATGTTTTATAAGTCCATGTGTAAATAAAGTATCTATATATTCATTCAAAGACCGACAGACTTTTTTTTTCATCAGATTTTATTTTTCATCAGGAGATAGGGAAATCTGAAATTTCGTTGAAAATTCAGCATCGAATTTCTGACAGTTTCTCCCTATAGGACTACATCCTAGGATGTAAAATATCTGATCTGGTTATATTAGTACTTTCCCACACCAACCGTGTATTTACAGAACAATCCCTCTCTCAAATTAATTTCAAACTGGCATTACTGGGTATACAAAATTACGCTCTACATTGAAAGAATGAACCAACATTTTTTTCTCCTTCCCAGTTTGAAATGAATTTTAGAGAAAGAGAAGGGTGGAAGAGTTACCTGTAAAAACATTGTTGGTAAAAGAAAGTCCACATCAGATATTTTGAATAAGCCATTGTTATACCTCGAAGTAAATGAACACTGGGAGAAGTATAAATAAAGTATACAAATCGATGAATAAAAAAAAAACATTGCTTATGATTGTATTATGATGAAAGTGTTGTGAGAGAATGTATCGGGGGGAAAAAAAACCTACCCTCCTATACCTAAGGTGCACAATACAGAAACACGACGGGTACAATACCCTTTTATTAATAAATCCCTGGTGTATTCATTGCCGCAGAGTGTAATTAAAAATAATTATGGTCCTAAACAAGAGATTATTTTAGCACTTTTAAAGCATCTACTGGAAAAAAAAAAAGTTTTTCCAAAGCCATAATGAAAAAATAAATAATTGACCATAATTTTAAATTACTTATATATTTTCTTGAAATTCTCCGCATTTTTCCTGTTTTTGAACTTCCTTTTTTAATGTTTATTAATTTTTTTATTTTTTAGAGAGATTAATCCGAAGGGACTTGGTACTTGACTTCTCTAACTGTTATGAGATCCCATTAAAAGGGGGAGCAGGCGAGATACCGTGGCGTAAATTTCTGATTAACTCCAGTCTAATGATGACTGGATATGAGTTATATAAATTGTATTACTTGTAAATAAAGACGTGATGATGTGAATTGGAAATATAAGATAGTTATTATGACTCATGCCCGGGCTTTAACTACGAGGTCATATCGCCCACTACCAGAGAGCTCTTTCGTCAGACAAGAGCTCGACTCTACTGTGGGAGTCCTACATTTTGTCTACATAGGTTTATTCACCTAGAGTAGGGGTCTTTAACGAGTACCGGACATCGCACAGGCTCGGGATCATCGCTTAACGTTCTATCCGAAGGACGGCGTGATCAAGGTTTTTTGGAAATATAGGACTTGATTAAGTTACCAAGATGCCCCACTCTAGAACTAATCTGGGTGAACAGCTTGGTTATAATAACTTGTAAGCGGAAACAGACGGTTGCTCCGAAACATGAAAAACACTGATGAGGCCAGCAGAGCAGATTTTCCGGAGAAGGGGAGCCGAATTCGGGCTCGTTAAAAGATGATGTAGCGCCAGCACCGACGTCAGTCCTGGACCCCATGTTGCGCTGCCGACCCGCTTTCTCTCTAAGTTATAACTTCACAGAGGTCCTTCACCAATATCGTTTTGATCGAATTCGTTTTGATCATTTACGCGATGATGTCTGTCTATGTGTGTGCAGGCATGTTGTGTGTGTATGTGATTGGATAGTTTTGAGCTCTCTACCGCAAAAACGACTGTAGCTATGAAAATGTGCCAACTTACAATTAGATATGGATTAGATTTTAGCAGATAAGCCAAAAATTGAGACCACATTATTCTGAGGGACCTAAGTACATTTTACAAAATGAAATTTACTTATTTTTTATGACCTAATCAAAAATCTTTTCATGTAGAAGTTGTGGGGAACATCTAAATACATATTTTATATAAAATACAATTTTTCGCAGGTCGTTCAGTTTTTGAGATACATGCCGAAACCCGTCTTGAAATGTAGGTTTGAACACATATTTTTGGACGTTTCCTTGAATTATCCAAAAACAGTTACTCCTATCGAAAAATTAATGCTTACAAAAATGTTTTTTATAAAATTTCCAATCGCTAATGTGTCATCAGAATTGAGATAGGATCAATACGACATTAGTTATAGCCCCACGAAGAATGTTAACTAAATGTCTATAAGGAATATATCTAATTGTAAGTAATATATTTAAATCGTAACTCATAACGATCAGTCTGTCTCTCCTTCCCCTTTTCAAAATTATTTCTTACTGGCATTACTGGGTAAAATAATCTCCAATCTCAGGATTACGCTGTATAAGAAACAAACTAAAATGATTTTGAGAAGGGGAGTGGGAGAATGTGATCTGTAAGCGTGGTTGGTATAAGAAAGTTCTGTAATTGCCACATCAAATATTGTAAGTTATCTATATAAAAGCATCATGTTTTGTTTTTCTCAGAAGAGTCAAGAAGCAGAGGACTAGAGTGGGGGAAAATATTTGAGGATGGGCGACTCTCAATTCTTACAACACCTTCAGAGCATGGGACATGAGACCCCTCCTTATACAAAAGTATACAATAAAGTAGAAAAGTGGACATTATTGAAAATGTAGAGATAAAATTGAAACGGAAAAAAGAGTCCCTTTCCTCAATTTTAGAGTCTCCGTGCTGCCAGCAGACTCAGATCGGGAAAAGGAATTATGCTGGTTAGAGCATCCAAAGGATACAAACTTATGACTGTATACGTATCCTGTACACTTGACAATGCTCTAACCAGCGAAATATATTGTGTATTTTATATAAATATAGTGAAATTTTTGACTCATTTTAAGTCTTTTACAATGAACTTCCAAAAGATCTCTGGCGAAAATATCTCTAATTTAAAATGTTTAACTCTTAATGTAAGAGAATTTTTTGAAACTACTTTTCTTTTAAGTGGAAAGTTTTCTTTTATTTATTATTTACTCAGACTCAAGAATAATCACTTCTGACTACATCAGTCATTTTCACATCGAATCATGTTTTGTTCAAGGCCTGAGACTATATAAGAATTTTCCCAGAAACCCGCCGAAAATAAACAGATATAAATAAGTAAATAGGAATTTACGAGGGTAAAATTTCCCGTTTAGGGGGAGGGGTTGGCGTTCTTTCCGTAAAGAAAAAAGGTTATCACGTGGAAGACATGTGTCTCTCTCTGGTCTTGTCGACAGCCACGTTCTCACAGTAATCGTTTCTGTCTTCTCTTGGGTGCTTCCAAAACTCACTATTTCTAATTACGTCAGTCCCTTTATATAGTCTAGATGTTCAACACATGAGTCGTAACGGTAAAAACCCCAAAAGGACGACACATTAATTTTCAACAGAATCGGCAAAAGGGAAGGAGAAATAAGAAGGAGGCTCAACTCAAAAACGCCAATAACTGCCGATGTAATGAATGCATCGACATGAAATTTCATATTCAAAATCAAAACTCAATAAGGACATAAGCTGTCAAATTTCAGCGATATCGGCAAAAGGGGGAGGGGCTCAATTCAAAAATCTTAATCACTGTCGATGTAATTATATTCCTGGTCAGCCAACCAATTTATCGACACAAAATTTAGTATAAGGATTTAGGAGCCAATATGGTAAGTCAACTGTTAAATATCAGCGCAAACTGTCGACCGGAATCGAAAAGTTAATTGATTAACTCGTTCTGGGGAAGTACATAGCCGGTGATTCAGGGACGACTTTTTTTTTCCATTTTTAGAATCAGGAGGCTGGAAAACATGAAATTCCTGTGAAAATTCGAATTTCAGACCGATTACATAACTTTCCCTATACTTCGTATAGCTGTAATAGGAGAGGTAAAAGGAGCGGGTTAGTAGTTAATATGAAAAATATTATTGTAAGTTTATTCAGTACTGGCTGCAGCTCCGGGCATTGCCCACAAACGTATGAACAAGATCAGGCGTTTACCAGGGCAAATGGGTATCCAAACACCATGACGACAGTCGCTAAACAGTCACCCAGCCGATAGATATACCTTCGAGGTTTATTTGGTAAAAGCGAATGGAGTAAGAGCCCCTCCCAAAGTGGGATCCCCTCAAAGTGTGAGCCCTCTCTCAGTGCGATACCCTTACCAAAGTTAGAGCTCCCTCCCAAAGTGAGAGCCCCACCCAAAGTGTGAGCCCTCTCAGTGTGATCCCCTTTCCAAAGTTAGAGCACCCTCCCAAAGTGAGAGCTCCACCCAAAGTGAAAACACCCTCTCTCAGTGTGATCCCCTTCCCAAAGTCAGAGCACCCTCCCAAAGTGAGAGCCCCACCCAACGTGGGCGCCCCCTCCCAAAGACACATGTGAAATACAATACCGGGCTCTCCACGATTTAGATTATACAATTCTGGAGGTATTTTGTAAATTTAACTTCCATAATATCAACACTCGGTATGTGTATTCTACTCAGTAAATAGAAATGTGTAATGTAAATACAGTGTTATTCACATTTTCACTTCCCCTAGCTATAAGAACTTTAAGGGAAGGTGTGTAATTGATCGGAAATTCAATGTTGAGTTTTCCAATTTTCACTGATTACAAAAATGAAAAAAAAAAAATAGTAAAAAATAGATTTTCTGTCTGTGTATATCCTAACTTCATATAGCATAAAGCTTAGTGTATCCAGGACTCCATAAAGACAACACTTTTTGATTTTTAGTCAATCGGCCCAAAGGAAGAGGGGGGGGGATTAGGAGGGGCTTAAATATACTGATACTCTAATAATTTCCGATGTGATTATATATACCAACAACGAATTTCATATTCAACTTCAGATCCTCATAAGGACGGAACCTATTAATTTTCTGCGAAATCGATCAAAGGAGGGGTTGTCCCCAAGATTCAGCAGCCCCTATATAAATCAACATTCATTTTCAGCGTAGAGTACTTAATTGAATAATTTGTGCTGGGGAAGAAGATTGCCAATGATTCACAGATGACTTTTTATTACTCATAAATGGTTATCTCTGAGCTGTAAATACGTTGATTAATCTTCAAATTACTTTTGCTCTATGTTATAAAAATAATAGCTGATAAGGTGGGGGGATGGAGAAGGGATGTATTCAAAAATAAATGATTGCTGCCTTATGTATCGTGTTCTTTGAAGACCTCTTCTTCTTACATTTTTTAAGACTTTTTCGGGTTCTTGTCAGTTTTGTAACTGTCTAAATAAATGAATACATACCATTCCTACTTACCATTCTGTGTGATTGTTTATTTAGTTGTCAAGTCTCAAGTATTTTTAAGAACAACTCTTCATAGTCCGGGTCTTGTTTTGGAACTATTCTGCAGAAGTGATAAAGGAAACCACGTTATACATTTTGGTTAATCCACATCTTCGATGAGACATATCTCAACTCATCTGGTAAATAAAATAAAATAAATAAAAATAAAATAAAATAGCTTTATTGACATTCTTTTAGAACAAAAGCCTCTCCTTTTGGAGGTTTTGAGTCCACTGCTCTTTCAACAGAAGAAATCAGAAAATAATTTAACGATTGTACCTAAATTAAATTAAATTATTTCTTAAGTAAAACTGTTACTTCCTGATTAAAAATAAAATAAGAATAAAACAAGATAAAACAAAACAAAAGTAAAAAGTAAAAATGAGGGTTATTTCTTAAATAGTACTGTAACACATTTGTTCCATCTTTCTCTGTTGCTCGCCACTGTGCACCATCCATCCCCTATTCTCTCCACTATCTCGTCCCTCCACCGCCGTCCAGGTCTTCCTTTACTCATTTGGTAGTCATTTATAAATAAGGATCTTCAGGCTGTGAATAACATCGCCACGAAACACCTGTGAAATAATTTTTTTTTTCTTATGAATGTTTTTTCACTCATCTCTTCCTATTCCTTTCAGGCCCGCGAACAACGAATATGGAATCAACTATTGGGTTCTCAAGCTGAAGAGTGCAGTCTAGTGAGAAAGTCCTGTAACTAAGTTATTGAATGCTTTTCATTTATTTCCTTAGGAAAGTGTACAAATATTGAAAAAGTAAGGTGTTTCTGAAGAAGTTGATTGAAGACTTGCTTGAATGTTGGCAAGTAAAAACGGCAAAAGGATTCCTGCTTCCACGAAAAAGACTTCCAGACATTTCGTTTCTTTGGATTATGTTTTCCCAGTAAAGTTATTATAAATAAAAATTAATAATCGTATTCAACAAAAGGAAAATAGGTTATGCTTTAGTTTGGCGCCTTTTTTTATAAGCACATTTTACAAGATACCGCTTATAACCCATAACCAAATCAAAAATGACTTGAAATAAACGTTGTAGAGAATATTAAGAGGCACATTTATTCTGGTTACGATTTTTCAGAGGAGGCCCGGTTTACATGGTACATGCCGAAAACCGTCCTAAAATGGCATTTTGAAACCCTTTTTTTTTTAGACATAAATGTTTATTCCCTTTTTCATACACCACATATCCATATCCATATTTAGGGGAGGTCCGTACCCCCCGGACCTCCTCCCTTGGCTACACCTCTGTATTGTAGATCTCCCTGTTTATGTTTTTTCTTAATTTTGTATGGTTATAACTGAAAAAATTGGGTTGGGAAAGTAAACCCTCAACAATATAATATACCTCTCTCCTGGCCCATACGGTGCTCCGATGATTTACGACCACTTCCACTCAATTTCATTGGCTCCTCCAGCTCTCAGTTATTCATACATTGACACTTTTGGATTTGCGTCTGAAAAGATGTCAATAAGGGCTGACATCTGTCAGTATATTTATTTAAACATTTTTTTTTTTTAATTTAGCGAACACGAGAGCCTAGGAAGATTGCCAACCACACGTTCTTTGATGAAGTTTCACACCAATCAATAACCGTCAATGTAACTCTGGGTAGGTTCTTAGAGGATTCTGGATACACAAATAAAATTTCGTGTCGATACATTCATTCCAACGGGAGTTATCATAATAATAATATCAATATTTTAATTTAATTAAAAACGTTCATATATTTTTTTGCCTACGTATTTAAAATTTAATATATACTAGCTGCAGTGCCCATATCATTCAGAATTTCAGATTCATAACCTAAACTACTTTTACGTTTTGGCATTTTGGAACCTTTGTATCAATCTCACAAAAATGGCTCAATGCTACATCTTTCAAAACAAAATCAAAACCTGAATTGAAGACCGAACGCCGCAAGTATTATATGTACCAAAAGCACAATAAATGTACGAAATAACAAAAGCCTCAGAATAGTAAAGCGTGATGATATGTAGCTTAAAGCCTTTCTTGAAATATATTCTAAATGTAGGTGAAAACCGCATCGAAATCTGTTCACGGGTTCCGAAGTTTATCGCAATTACACCAAGAAAGTCAGCTAGCTACACACAGAAATCATATTTTATAGAAGAGATTTAATTTAACTGTTTTGTTTTAAGTTTACTTTCGTATACATTATAAACGAAAGTAAATTAAAAATAACACAGGTAAATCAATAATTAAAAGTAAATTGATTTACAACCAAATCGGCAAAATAGTTTTGGAGGGATATCGAAAACACGATGAATTCGCGCGGGAAAGTTTTTTTTTTTTTAGCAAAGCGTTCCAACACATTTTTAGCTGAAATTGTATACAGCAGTGACAAATGAGAGAATTGTTCCTCAAGCAATGTGCTTCTAAGCCACATTTTTATCCGCTTCACGCATCTATAGCTGAAACATCAATTTTGAAGACGTTTTTATAATTATTTATGAACTCTTCTCGAGTCCAAACATTAAGAAAGCGTAATTGGAATGCGAATAATTTTTGACTGGGAACTGAAACTTCCTCTATCGTTCGAATGTCTTGTCTGTAATATTAGTGTGTGGTGGAATTGTCTTTATGAACTATAAGATTTTTTTAATTAAGTACATTAGATAGCACTTTTCTGGGGGGGGGGGGGGCGAGCCCACCCCTGCCCCTCCCTTCCTAGCTACGCCAACCGTTAGGAGAGACACGTCACTTTCTCATCTTTCTAGTTATTATACTTAATTAACGTTGCTATGCTACGCGCCCTAACCTAAACAAATAAGCAATTCTTTCTCCACAGTATTTTTAACAGCATCCCTCATACAGTTCCCACTGATCATTACATGAAACTGATGTGAATTATTGACTGGGCGATTTTTCACCCCGGGTGGCCTTTCAGTGTTAAATAAACCATATCGTGTGGAATTTCGGCACAGAAATCATTTATTCATGAGAGACAATGGCTCCAACCAGTGAATATTAAGAACATAGCCAGTTAATGTTTGGTTTATGTTCAATAAATAATGGAGTTTTTGCGTTTTCATCTTCCTTCAGAATTTATGCATCAAAATAAGTTTATTTTTTAATAATGTATGTATATGTATAGTCTCCGGCGTCGAACTAAAAGCATGCCTAAAAACTTGACGTAATTGTATTGCGTGTCTCTCAAAAACACTGGTTATTCGCCTTTCACAAAGACAAAGATGTTCATATGGTTAGTAATTATTATTACAAATATTACTTTTCCAGTTATACAAAGTATAGGGGAAGTTATATAATCAGTTAGAAATTAGATGCGGATTTTTCAACGGAATTTCATGTTTCCCGATCTCCTAATTCTAAAAATGAAAAAAAAAAAAATAATAAAATAAATAAAGTGCTGTTTATCTGTGTCTGTGAACACGATAACGCAAAATGTTACCTGCATGTTTTATTTTGGGTCCTTCTGAGTGGGTAGTGTCGTCAGAGAACGGTTGGTACTCCATATCGGTCCCAGGAAGTACAGGAAATTCGCCGGTAACCTCTTTGTTTGGTGAATGGCATGGTAAATCTAATGGTAAAATTTGACCTGTCTCGGTATCGTCTGCGTTGTCTGTGAAGTTAAGCCTGGTTCTTGAGGTATTCTTGAGCTCTTTCATCCAGATTTCTTGTCGATCTTGATGATGTGTTCTGCTTCCTCTTCACTTTCAGGAGAGATATCTTGTAATTTCACCAATTAGTTGTTTATTTAAATAACAATAAGATGATTAAAGTTTTTCAAGATAGAGCAAACTATATAACCTAGTTGTTCTTTTAGCTCAAAACAGCTGATCGTAATGTTTGTATTGACACAATTTTTTTTTTTTTTCTTTTGGCCTCATGTACGATGCATATTAGCCATGACTCTTATAATGGTGTTTTACCTAATTATTTATGAAATCCATGGCCATAGGGAGTTTTATCTACGAAATAAAACTCACTCCCGGACGGGATTCGAACCCGCAAACCAAGGTGACCATGCGACTAAAAGACATAAAATATCATATTCATATGTATATTCAAAGCATTAGAAGGACGACACCTATTAATTTTCCACGAAATTGTTCGAAGGAAAGAAAACGACCAAAGAAGGGTGGACTTGACTTCCCTAATAACTGCCGATCTAATGAACACGATGTATCTGCATAAAATTTAATATGAGGTTTCAGAAGTCACTAGTTTTAGCCCAACGGAGAGCGAAAACGTAATTGATTAATTCGTGCTGAGTGATTTACCCAGACGGTGTTTACCGACGACCTTTTTTTCTCAGTTTCCGTGAAAACTCAAGATTATATCACTTCCCCTCATGATTACATAACGTTGTAAATGTGTTTGTAAAAGGAAGTAAATAGAGTTGTAAAAAAGTTTCAGTTAAATCAAAGAAAAAAAAGAAGCGACTAATGTTATTTTCGATGTCAAATCTTTCCTTGATTACAACACTTTCTTTTACTAAAGCATGTACGACAGCAAAAAAATTCTATACTAAAAAAAGGTTTTGTAATTTAAAAATCAAAATCTAATTTTTGAACTTGGAATATTTAGGAGAGTTGTGATGTCTCGTTAAGGAAGTGTCTACGGAAAGTGTTCAGCAGGGGTTGAAATTTTCGGTTCGTTAGTCTGTCCCCAGCTGTTAGCATGTTACGGCCCCTTGTATCTCATGGAACGTTATGGCTTCGTAAAGGATTCAGAGTCATCTTTCATAATGACTCCCGGCTGTCAAAGTTGCTGGATATTGTCACTTGTCTATATGCATCAAACTATATTATAGATATATAATCTATAATATAGTTCAGCGAAGTATTGGGGAAGTTATGTAAACTGTCAGAAATTCGATGTTTTCAACGGAACTATAATGAATACATTTTTTATTTTATTACTACACTGAAGCCTATTGAGGCTTATTGTAGCGAGTTAGGGTACAATTTGAATATACATCCAATATAATAATAAAGTAACAATATTACAGCACAATTTGACAATTTATTAAATAAATTTCTAAATATCTAAATATTATAATAAATAATAATAATAAATGCGCACATATACTTGTATACATACAGCCACGAGACATGCAAAACACAAAGAATATATACTTTTATATACATACATACACATATACATATTATAATGACTTTAAATAAAACCAAAGTAATAAACATTAAGTCAAACCACTCTGTACTTAAACTGTAAATAACAAGTATTTAACAAATACTTAATATGAAAATCTCAACTTAAATTCAATTTCCATTACCTTTATTATTTTTTGTCCTCTATTATTAATTTTAATTTAATTTTTTTTTTTATGTTTGCTTTTTTAAATTAATAGCATTTAGAATATAGTAACAGACATCATTAATTGGCTCTATAGAAACAATCTCTAATATTCTAATATTATTACTTTCATCTTCATCAGAGTTTTTAATATATTTAGATAAATATCTTTCTCTAATATTATTATACAAAGGACAGTTTAATACAATATTAACAATATCTTCTTTGAGTTCTCTAGAACAACATCTACATTGATCCTTTCCAAAAATAATTTTTTCTTTATTTATATATAAACTGATATGGTGTTTAGAAGCCAAACGTAACTGACCTACTGCTCTAATTTTATTGATAAGACAATTAAACAACATATGGCAACTTACAGAACCAAACAATCAATGAATATATTGTGAATTTTTAATAATTGTTCCATGTCAATTGAGTTGCTCGACTCTTGTCATCCCATTCCCATCCAGATAATCCCCCCGAAGACTGAGAATGCCCCCCAAAAGACATGCTGCTATAATCTAGCAAATATATTTAAGGTGCCAGTAGTGACAAGTTTCTCCCCTCATGTACTCCTCTCACCTTCAGCTCTTCTTTCCTTCTTGGTCTGCCTTCACTGCTGGACAGTGACTGGCGGGGTGAGAGGTCGGGGGATCACTCGAGCCCCAGTGGCTCCACCTACTTCCATTAAGTTGGAGGGATGTGGATGACAAATATAGAACCGGGGGTGTTTCTAGGGGTCTCGAATTGAAGGGCTATGTTTATTTTATATAATTTTTATTATTATTGAAATTTAATATTTTCATTTTGTTTTGTATTTATTTTATTGTTTTGTACGTAGACCATTATTTTGTTATCGATGTTAATATTTTTTTTATATTTTTTCTTATTATTATTTATTCTTATATATATATTTTTTCAATTGTATCAACAAATTTACTTATGATGATAGTACCGATTGTAATTATTCAAAATGAATAAGAAAAAAGAAAATAATAATAATAATAATTGTCTATGTAATAAATGTATTGACAAGTTTAGTTTTAGAAATCAGAAATCCAAAACGGTCACTTGGCATTAGAGGGAGATGAGTCACTGACAACGATTGTTCATTTTAAATGCGCAAATATCGATTTAATTATGAAAACGCATGAGAATGTATGAAACGTATAAATAGTATAATATCTCTGAACAGTCTCGGTCATGTACCTACACACATTTCCGATAAAGAGTTTAGAACCCCGAGAGCAGAGAGAAAAGTCCAAAGAAACGCATTGTACAAGTTGTGGGTTGATACTCATTGAATAACCAAAGCCATTTTTTGACACAATTGTGTCATCCTCAGTGGTACATCACTCGTCCAGTGCAGTGCACAAACCAACACTATAGTTGTTCTCAACGCCGCGTTTCGACGCTAAAGCGTCATCTTCACCCATACAGAGCAGTGTGCAAACCAACATTTTTAGGTCTCTTCACTGTTCATTTTAAAAACCAAAGCCAGTTTTCAACACTGTTGGGTCCTCAGTGCTACATGTCTGGAATCTACCACTGTGGATGACACAGTAGTATCAAAAACCTGGTTGGCGTACTAATTAATAAGCAACTAACTCAAGTAATAATCAATGCAAGATATCATCCCCAGAGCGGCAAATAGTTGAAACCCCCGACGCTAATAGACCCTTTTCAACATCCCACGACAGTTGAAAATAATTGAATTGTACGGAAAGTTGGAATAAGGATCAGTCCATTGACTGCTACCGTAATGTGTTGAAGTTTCTGGGTGAAAGGTTGGTTTAACAGGCAGCCAAGAGGTTGGAATCAGGCCAATCCTCAGCCAAAGCTAATAGAGGCCATTCATGGCAACTTTGCCACTCACAAACAAGGTTTACAGCCCAACTTTGTACATACTGTGTATTTATTAGGCGCCCCCTCCATTCTATAGACACATCATTCTAAACAACTTCACACTCCCCTGCCCCCCAAAATTGCCATCTAAAAGTTAGCCCAACATTTCAACACAATTGGACCATCACCACAGTCATTTTTACTCTCTCTGGGACATATCTCTCTTACTCCTCTCTTCCACCCTCTCTCTTTCAATCCACTGTTTATCTCTCTTCTCTTTCTATCACTCACTTCTCTTCCTCTATCTCCTCTTTCTCTCTATTTTTGTCTCTCTTTCACTCACTCCTCTCTCATTCCCTTTCTCTCTTCTCTCTCTCCCTGTCTCTCTCTCCTCTCTCACTCCTCTTCCTCTCTCTAACTTCTCTTTCTCTATCTAGCATTCACTCCTCTTTCATTCCTTCTCTCTTTTCTCCCTCGCTGACTTCTCTTCTTCACTCCTCATTCTCTTTCACTCCTCTGTTTATCACTCTCTCTCTCTCTCTCTCACACATACTCCCTCTCTCCCTCGGACTTGTGTACTAGAGACGGGATACAGGTGTGATTAGTAATAACAATAATAGAAAAAAAATGAAAATAAATAAATAATAAACAATTAAATAGCATACAAATAATAATATTAATAAATTCAATAGATACATTTATTTTTTTATATATTACTTAATTATATTTTAAACTATAATACATATTTGTCATATTATACTACTCGAGATATAGAAAAAAATAAAAAAAAATAAAAAAATAAACCAGAAGAAGTGACAAGAATGAGTAAATAACTAATAAAATCAACGATAGAAACAAATAAACAATCAGTAAACAACATCAACACCAAAAACAACATCTGAACAAAGGCTAATGGCCATACTGGTAGTTGCATTAAGAAGAAAAAAAAAACATAAACAACAATAAACAGTAATCTACGGTTGTAAACGTTAACCTTTAACTTCTCTAAAAGGTGGTTAATAAAACAACCCTTAATTGGTCATACGGTCTCTTAAATATATTATGTTTGTCATATAATTATATGACAAACATAATATTCAATATACAAATCATATTTTCGTCTCAATGATAAACATTTTGATGGCTAAAGAGTAATCCATGAGAGCATTGAAAAAATATTTTTATTTATTATATTATACAGTAGAACCTCTATAAGACGAACATCAAGGGAGACGCCAAAAAAATTCGAGTTATAGAGTTTTCGACTTATGGAGGATTTCGACAGGCGGATTTTGATTCGACTTGTAGAGGTTAAGATTCATTCTAACTTATTTTGAGTTAGAGAGGTGAAATAAATAAAAATTCAAGTTACAGAGGTAACAAACATATTTATATTTATTATAAATCAACATTATTTCAAAACATCCTTAAAATAAAAAACACGTAGTATATGTAGGTATTAAAAAAAGTCAGTAATTTTTTTTGCTTTAGATAATTGGTAATCCTATTTATTGTATACTCCTAAATTGTATTCAAAGAAACAATGGTGTACATTGACGGCAAATTCTTAAAGTCGGTAACTTATTTTTCTTCGAGCTATAGAGGTAATAAGTTTGAAATAATCGAGTTGTAAAGGTTGTAAAATAAAACATTGCTATGTTTGAGATACAGAGGTCCAATTTATTTTTTCGAGTTATAGAGGGAAAAATGTACCAAAATGTCTTGTAGCGACTCATTGATTATTTCGACTAATAGAGGGTTGAGATTTCGAGTAATGGAGGTTTTGGGGCTTGAAGGGAAAGGAACAAAACTTTTTTTCAAGTTTTGGAGATTTTCGACTTATCGAGGTTCGACTTAAAGAGGTTCTACTGTATATTCTTTATTTTGAGGCTATTTTTATAGTATATACAGGAAAACAGAAAAAAGTTGTCGGTATTATAATATAAATCGTGATTGATTTGTGCTAGGAAATATTATTTCCTAGCACAAATCAATCACGATTTCGCTCTCCCTCCAATCCTTTTCAACCGTTGGAGCTAAAAATCAATATTTGACTTACATAGTGGCATCTGAATCTTCATAGTAAATGTTGTGTCCATACATTCGTTTCATGGACAGTTATTAAGGTATTTAAGTCTTGCCCCTTTCTGTCCTCCCCTTCCCTTTGACCGATTTCGTGGAATATTAATAAGTGTTTAGAATATATTTGGAATATAAAATTTCTTGTCGATACATTTGTTACATCCGCAGTTAATGGGATTTTTGAGTTCAGACTGTCTCATCGGCCCTCCCCTTCGGCTGATTCCTCTGAAAATAAATAGTTATTGTTCTTATAGGTTTTTGAATCTATATATACGATACATTCAATACGTCGGCAGTTATTGGAGTTTTTGTTTTAAGCCTCCCGCCTATTGAAAATTAATTGGTGTCGCCCTTATGGGGTTTTAAATTTACATAAGAAATTTTGTGTCGAATCATTCGTACTATCGGGAGTTATCGTGGTCACACACAGACAGGAGTTTTTTTTTCAATTTTTGGTATCAGAAAGACGGAAAGTACGAAATTCCTGTGAGACATAAAATTTCTGGCCGATTACATAACTTTCCCTATACTTAGTATAACTGGGAAAGTAAAAAGACTTCTTTGATGGAAGAGCATTTACGAAACAAAATTCTGAAGATAAAAAAACCTCACTCTGGAATCCACACAAATACTCACTTTCTCTTCACCACAATGAGAAGGAGTTGATGTCACGACTTGTTATAATCCTGGATTATAACCCCTCCCTTGAACATAAGCATACAAATATATTATACTTGGCGCTATAGGGCTGAGAAAGGAAACATCCAGTCACATTCACTCAGAACAAAACAAGGAGGGTTGTTGGATTGTGTCTGTTTCTGTTGGAGGTCTCGGCTCCACGTTCTTTTCAGTCTTCGCCTGGGGTTAGTAGGGATGTTTCGATATTACACATATTATATTATAGTATCGATATATTGGTTTAAATTAGGGCTTATTTAGTATTCGATATTTTGCTATCGATAGACTATATGTAATAGTGCCGGCTGTATGAAGTATAGGGGAAGTTATGAAATCGCGGGAAAAGATCGATGCGTATTTTTCAACGGAATTTCATGTTTTCCGATATCTAAATTCCAAATATGAAAAAAAAAATGTATTTGTGTTGTGAACACGATTAACTCCCGATAGAATAAATGTATCATCACGAAATTGTATAAATGAGTCCAGAACCTTCTATCGACGATAGATATAGATTTTCCGCCAAATAAGGGGACAGCCTTAACTCAAAAACTTTAATAACTGCCGTTGTAATGAATATCTCGACACAAAATTTCATTCAATCATCGTTAATTTTGGACTGTTAAATCTACGTTTAGTTTAACCATTATTTTTTATTTCTTTGATACTAATTTTATTTCTCCTGGTTTATTGTTTTATGTATTTTTCATTTTTCTATTTGTATTAGGTATATTTTTTAAAAACTTATTCATTATTATTATTTTTTATATTTGCTATCTTTATTTTATTCATTTTTTTATTTTATGATTTTCTGTTTTTCTCTTCTCTTGATTTCACACGTTGTGATCTGATGAAGGTCGTAGGAACGTCCCGAATTATCGTCGGTAAAAAGACACTTCCAGAAGAATTATAAAAATATTTATCATACTTTTAATTAAATTAAAAATTGTATCTACTGTATTTATTAGTATTATTATTTTCGTATTCATGCATTTCCTAGTATTCATTTAATTTTATTTTTTACTAATGTAGTTATTACTAATCACATGTGTATAATATTATAATATCTCTTAATGTTTACATTTTTACGACATATTATGTTTTGGTTTAATCTTTTGACTATGTCGAAGAGATCTTCAAAACTGCCTACAAAACAATTTTCAGGACACGACATGTTCATGAGCATTGTTCGGCCAGAAGAGAATAATTACTTACACTTTCTTACTCCGTTGGGAACGGACCCTGAAGATCTTTAGCCGCCCAAACCTCCTCCATCGCGAACTGTCCAGCCCTACCCATCGCCATTTCTCCACATGGTATTCACTGAATCCTTCTTCACCAGATCAATTCATCTCAGCTGTGGTCTTCCTCATGATCTGGCTCCTTGAACTTAAGTGTCGATGATGCGTCCTATTAGTGTCTATGATCCTCTTCTCTCCACACGCGTGTCTCACCACATGTCTGCTACTACTGTCGGGTATCTCAGCACTTTATTTTCGAAAGTCTGGAAATGCTTCTCCAGATGTGAGGTCAGGGCCCAGGTTTCACATCCATAGATCATGGCTTTATCATGGAGCTGTAGATTCTGTGCTTCAGGTTCCTTGAAAGGGCTCTGGACCGTAGTAGCTTGATAACAGAAAAGTACGCTCTTTGGGTCTGTAGAAGTCTTCTGTTCAACTACTCCAACATCCAGTTACTGTGGACCCGAGGTACCTGAACTCTTAGAAAAGAGAAACAACAATTCAACTCTAACTCCAGGGAGATATCCTGACTGACTATGAGGTCGTCACTCCTGTTGTCATTATCCTGCAGTCCTACTCTAAAGCTGTGCTTAAGTAATATGGCCGCCTTACTTCTGGGATAATTGCTAAGAATGCCACATCATTCGCATAGGCCAGGACTCCGTTTTCTCCGGCTACTTCAGTGCCCTCCTCTTCCTCATCACCCGCCTTATCACGTGTTCAAGGGCCAAGTTGAACAGAAGAGGGAAGAAGCAGACCTTGCTTCAGGCCAGGCCTGATAAAACTGAAATTCTTCCATGCATGCTTTTAAGAAAATAATAAATAGTAATAATAAAGAAATAAAGCGAAACCCTGGGATCTATTCAAAGTGGCAGCTCAATAAGTGAGTTCTAAGTACTGGGTGCTTAGGCCACTTCTCGAAAGCATTTCCTATATTTTACAAATAATTTTTTGTTTATGATGAAATGTTCGACTGTTGTTTGTTGTCACTGTCTGTGAGTAGTTTTAAGACAATCTCCACCCAGACTAGGAACCTATACTCCCGGTAATTTACCATTGAAGGGGAGTGTATTGGAGAGAGCAGTCGTAAAGCACCCTTAACGGAACAGATTCACCGGAACAGATGTCAGACCAAACCACAATCAGTCCTCCTTTCTTTCGGATTACCTTTTCGAAAATCCTATTCTCTCTCTCTCTCTCTCCTTTTGTATAGATTTACCAAACTCTCTCTTATAAGTCTCTGGGAATGGGATTTTTAGAGCATTTGAGTGCACTTGCATGGGATTATGTCAATAGTGTACGAGTATGGTTCTGCCTGTTTTCCTTTCTCACTGTTCTCTGTAATCTACCATTGAATTGTGAATTGAGGCAGGCAGCTTAACCCTTCATGGGACGACTCTACCAGACCTGGAGGACCCAGATCAACCCACAATTGAACTCCATATTTCCCAAGTGGTGTAAGTCCAATTTTTGTTGGGAAATTATAGAAAATAAAATAGAGTGGAATAACTTTGTTTTATTTTTATCTTAGAAAAACATGACAAAATTTTCAAGTTTCAAAAATTCTAATTTTCTTAAACATATGTTAGAAGGAAGTATTGTAATCGTGCAAAAATACGAATTCGAGCTTTCAACTGATTTTGACGTTTTAAGGTTTCGTGAATACGTTTTAACCTTTTTCGCGATGATATGTGTGTGATTGGAAAGTTGTGAGATTGTAGCTATGAACGTGGAATTTAAAATGAAAAAATTGCAAGTGCTAACATGATTAGATTTTGGCCGAAATCGGAAGAAAATTGAAAACACTTTATTTCGGGTCTTATGTACATTTTACAAGATGCCACTTACGTTTATAACCTAATCAAAAATATTTTCAAGTAATAGTTGAAGAGAAAATTAAGATACCTACATATTTTATGTGAAAAACAATTTTTTGCAGATCATCCCGTTTTCGAGATTCATGCCAAAATCCGTCCTGAAATGTAGTTTTGAAACACTTATTTTTATACGTTTTCTGGATTTACCCAAAAACGATTGGTCCAAACGAAAAATTGGTTCCCATCAAAACTGTCCCATACTAAATTTCCAAACGATAATGAGAAATATTATATAAAAAAATTTAAAAAATAAAATATATGTTTTCATTCTATCTTAACTCAACCACGCTTACAAATCACTCTCTCTCTCTCTCTCTCCCACTTCTCAAAAAAAATTGATACTGGCATTATTGGGTGCAAGGAAGTCACTCTCAGAATTACGCTGTACAATGAAACAAAAAAATGCCGCTGACGCCAACTAATTACTTTCATATGCCCAGTAATGCCAGTATGAAATGACTCTGAGAAGAGGGAGAGGTGAGAGTGTCATTCGTAAGGTAAGTGTGGTTGGTATAAGAAAGTCCTGTAATGACCACTTCATTTTTTTATGGGGAAACTGTTATATTTTATTTCATTTATTCTACTCCTCAGCGATACTAAGTATAGGGAAATTTATGTAATCGGTTGGAACTCCATGTTGAGTCTTCACCTTGTTTACCAACCCTCTGATTCTAATAACGAATAAAAAATGTCTTGATTATTTATGTGTGTTTCTGTTAACGCTCCCGATAGAATGAATGTATAGACATTAACTTTTAAATGTATATCTACAACCCCATAAAGACGACACCAATTGATTTTCAGCCAAATCGGTCAAATTTGGAGTTTGGATGTCTCCTCATAAAAACTCCATTAACTGCCGAT
This sequence comes from Aradus depressus, assembly GCA_963662175.1. Classification (NCBI taxonomy): domain Eukaryota; kingdom Metazoa; phylum Arthropoda; class Insecta; order Hemiptera; family Aradidae; genus Aradus; species Aradus depressus. The sequence continues at coordinate 43,572,524 of OY759215.1, forward strand.
GTAATGAATGTATCGATATGAAATTTCATATTTAAATTCTAATCCTAATAAAGACGACCCTTCATTGTGGGAAGGGGAGCACTCGACTGAAGACGCCTTATATCTTCCGGTATAATGAATGTATTGAACCAAAATTTAGGATGAGGATTTAGAAGTTCATATGTAAGCCAACTACTAATTTTTTTTAAATAAAGAAAAAGGGTATATACTTTAAAATATTGTCTATGTCACTATTTTTTAACGAATGTTTCACAATATCCCTGCAGATAATTTTAATTATATCTTGATTTTTAGCCTAAACAGTCGATTGGTTTAGGAGGTAAAGCAAATTTGTGCTGTGGAAGTGCATTGCCGGTGATTCACCGCAGTTTTTTTTTTATTGGAAAAGAATTTCTATTTATAGTTATATATTTTTTTTATCAGTAAATATTGAAAGGTAAATTTCTTTGTTCATATTCAAATGAACATTTTTTTTGGTGATTGATTGATAAAATCTGAGAACGTTTCAAGATACAAATGCATAACTACGTCAGAATGGAGGTAAACTAGAATGCGACTGTTGTGATAACTGTTTGATAACTTGAGAACTATCAAACAAAACTACTAAACGATAAAGGTGGAAACATTCAAAAGATATGGCGGAAAATGACCCATGGAGAAGTTTCTCATTGGGCCCTTTATTACCTCGACCTACTACTACTACTGACATAGTAAAACATGAGAAAACGTAAACATGAGCTATCGATCGTCGTCGAATGTTGATTTTAGAAGTCCAGTTCGTCGTTTGAGTGTCTCTTATATTCATTGTCCAACTACCGCATCTATATATATTTGAACTAATGGTTATTAGGAAGAATAAATATATTCCCTCTCAACAATGATTACTGTTATAATATTTCTTTTCGATTACTGTTATAAATATTTTCCAAAAAAATGTATTATTAAATACTTTTTTTATTTATTCATTCATATTTGTTCAATATATATATATATATATATTTTTTTTTTTATTTGTTATTTTCTATTATTTATTATTTATTTATATTTGTTATTGTTACATTGTTTCTTTTCTCTTTTCTATGTCTCGCACATTGGGATCAGATGATGGGACATAAGAACATCCCGAAATATCGTTGTAATACAGACACTTCTGGAAGAGTTTTAAAGAATCTACTTATTATAATTGTATCTATATATTAATATTATAACTAGGTACTCATTTTTTTTTTAATAAAGGAAAAGTTATGTTTTTAAAATACTTTTTATTTCAACATTTTTAAAAATAAATATACGTATATTGATTTTTAGCCTAAACAGTCGATTGATTTCGGAGGTAAAGCAAATTTGTGCTGTGGAAGTACATTGCCGGGGATTCACCGCCGACATTTTTTTATTGGAAAATTATTTTTGTGTAAATGTTGAAAGGTAAATTTTTTTGTGCATGGTTAGTTAATTTTTTTTGGTAATTGATTGATAAAATCAGAGGACATTTAAAGATACAAATGCACAACTACGTCAATATGGAGGTAAACTAGAATGCAACTGTTGTTTGATAACTTGAGAACTATCACACAAAACTACTAAATGATAAAAGTGGAAACATTCAAAAGATATGGCGGAAAATGACCCATGGAGAAGTTACCTCATTGGACCCTTTATTACCTCGACCTACTACTACTACTGACATAGTAAAACATGAGAAAACGTAAACATGAGCTATCGATCGTCGTCCAATGTTGATTTTAGAAGTCCAGTTCGTCGTTTGAGTGTCTCTTATATTCATTGTCCAACTGCCGCATCTATCTCTATATATTTGATCTAATGGTTATTAGGAAAAATAAATATTTTCCCTCTCAACAAAACTTAAGATGATTAGGTACTGTTATAATATTTCTTTTAAATATTTTCCAAAAAAATGTATTATTAAATACTTTTTATTTATTCATTTATATTTTTTTTATTCATTAATATTTGTTCAATATATGTATATATATTCGTTTTACTATTTATTAATATTTGTTATTGTTACATTGTTTCCTTTCTCCTTTCCTTATCTCGCACATTGGGATCAGATGATGGGACGTAAGAACATCCCGAAATATCGTTGTGATATAGACACTTCTGGAAGAGTTTTAAAGAATCTACTTATTATAATTGTATCTATGTATTAATATTATTATTTTTGTACTCATATATTTTTAGGTATTTATTTATTAATTTTTTATTCATTTCATTTTATTTATTTTTATAGTATCGTTATTACTAATCCTTACTTGTATTAGACTCAAATAGTTATAAATCTAATTTATAAGCTATCTTAATGTATTCATTATTATAACGTGTCCTATTACCATGTTTTGGTTTAACGGAAATAAAATTATTATTATCCTAATGAAGTTCGGTCACTGTTGAATGCACGGAAAGAGTTAAGGAAATAAATGTGATTTGCCCATAAGACTTTCTTATACCAAATACTTTTTACGGATCATTCTCCTCCCCCCCCCCCCCCCCCCCCTTTCCCCTCTCAAATTTATTTTATACTGGCATTGCTGGTTCTATGGAAGTAATGTGTTGACATCAGCAGTTTTCTTTGTTTTATTGTTCAACGTAGTTCTGACGGTGTCTTTCTTCCAAAAGACATTTAGGAATTGTGTTATGGACATACCAGATATATGTTATTTTTTTCTTTAACCTTATAAATTAAAAACTACCAATAATAAAAATTTACTACAAAATTCGTTACAATTTTAAAATTACTTCTTACAGAAATGTATTGTACGTTTTTCAAAGTGCTATAACTTTGTTCTTATTGAACCTAAGTCAAATCTGAAGACATAATAATAATTTGAAATTTATAAGAAAATTTTTTGGCGAAGTCCAATTTTTCATAAGAATCAATAGTTTTTACGTTTAATTGTTTCAAAAGGACGGTATGTGGTGTAACACGTATTTCGTAAAGTGTACCTTTCAGTGTACCCTAGAACTTTTATTTGAAGAGAATTTATATTAGGCCTTATAAAATGTACTTTAAAAAATCGGATCAGATCTAGGTTAGCATATGTGACATTTTTTTATTTATTTTAAAGTTCAATGCTATAATCTCTTTCGAGATCGAACTCTCACATAGTTTCAATCATATCACACAGACAGATATCATCGCAAAAATGGTCAAAACGTGTTCATGAAACGTAAAATTCCGCTGAAAACTCGACCTCGAATTTTCGCACGATGATTATACTGAAGGTATAAGAAAGTAAAAATATTTAATATCTATAGAAGTTTTCTTTTTCAAATGTTTACTATCTTGTTGTGTACAATTATGAAACTTTATCGTCAAGATTTATTCATAGTAAAAAAAAATAATACAAATACAGGATGTTCTTTAAGAAGACCTTAATTGTCAATTCAACAAACTTGTTTTACTAATGAACCGAAGAGAACTTTACTGGAGAGCAAACGTAAATATAACTTTTGTATCGACTCAAATCACTTTGAAAACTCGAAACGACAACAAAAGTTCCAAACGACCCAATTCGACCTTGTCGAGTCAGCACGGACTTAAGGTCAATTCACATGGTGAAAGTAAATAATAAGGTTCATTTGACATCTTAAAAATATTTTCTATTTCACATAATATATGGGAGTACTTTCGGTATTGCTACCAACTTCAGCCACGACTTAACAAATACTAAATAGAAGTTCAACAAGATTATAATCCTAACTGTCCCTTTTCCAATCCCCACAGGGTTTATCCCCGTCCTTTATGTAAAGTCTTAAAAACATTAAAAATACAATTTCGCTGAAATTGAAATATTTTAATTATAAAAGAAAAAAAAATGTTGAAATGTGCTGATTAAAATACAAATATATATGTATATATGAAATATATAAAAGATGACAATAATAAAAATATGAGAAAGTAAGTGCGTATACGCAAAGACTGGAGGATTATATTAAAATAAAATAGCTTTATTGACGTTCTTTTAGAACAAAAGCCTCTCCTTTTGGAGGTTTTGAGTCTACTGCTCATTCAGCAGAAGAAATCAGAAAAGAATTTAACGATTGTTCCTAAATTAAATTGAATTATTTCTTAAGTAAAACTGTTACTTACTTCTTGATTAAAAATAAAATTAAAATAAAACAAGATAAAACAAAACAAAAGCAAAAAATAAAAATGAGAGTTATTTTTTAAATGGTACTGTAACACATTTTTCCCATATTTCTCTGTTGCTCGCCACTGTGCACCATCCATCCCCTATTCTCTCCACTATCTCGTCCCTCCACCGCAGTCCAGGTCTTCCTTTTCCTCTTCTTCTGTCTCTAGGAATCCACTCCGTGCAGACTTTAGCCCATCGTCGAGGATCCATTCTTGTCACATGCCCGGCCCATCTCCACTTCAGGAAGTGTGATTCCTTCTGGAGGCTTCTTAGAACGGAAGATTATATTATTGATGAAAAAAGGGGTGAATATTTGAGATTGCTCTGATTGTTCATACAATTTCCTTTTTGTAGTGCTCTGTGCATTTCCAGTTGTTCCAGTGAGTTGAATAATGTAGGTTTGTTTGATGTGTTGTGCAAAAGTTGATTTTACTGATTTGTAAAAACGTAGCCTGACCTCTCATAGATGTATATAGTTTGTGCTATCCGGCTTTCGAGGTTGCCCTCATCATCAGTTCCTCTAAAAAAAACCATTATTTAAAAAAAAAAAGTTATGTATGAATGATTGAAACTTTGCATACGCTTCAATTCAAAAACCATTGTAGCTATGAATTTGTTTGAAGTGAATGTGCTAACTTAGATCTTAAGTGCATTTTATAAGATACCTTTATGTTTGTTATACTCAAAAATCTTTTGAAATAAAAGCATATTTTATATAAAATAATTTTTTTCAAAGGTCGCTGAAAACCGACTTAAAAGTCATTTAAAAGTTCACTTGATTTACGCGAAGACAGGTAATCCCATAGAAAAATTGGTTCGGAACAAAAATTTACCTTATTAAATTGTCAACCAATAAGAACAAAATTATTATAGTACCTGAATAATGTAAAATAAATTTTTGTAGAAACAATAATATATAATACAACCTAACTGTCACGGCCAGGGTTTTGAACCCGCGATCTTAAGCTGAGTAGACTAGCACGCTACCATAATATTGTTATAGTTATTTTTCTTTTCTATATCTCGCACAATGGGACCTGATGAAGGGACGTAAGAAAGTCCCGAAACATCGTTGGGATGAAGCAGAGATGGGTATAATCGTAATCAATGATTACATGATCACAGAGAAAATAAAACTTAATCATCATTGCTATTTTATACTTGATACTATCGCACTGTGAATCTAGCTAAAATGAAACATGATTACATGATTATAATCGTAATCAGAAATCGTGATTACGATTGCAATCATGTAATCATAAAATCATAATCAAGTAATCATGTAATCACAATTATTGTAATCCGGGGATTTCGTGGGTATCAAATTAAAAAAAAATGGTAATAGCACTTTGGTTACGTAATAAACTTAAAAAAAATTACCTATTAGTGTAAAAAATAAAACAATTTAAAATGAAAGGAAATCGAAGGCGATGGTTTGCGCTGTGTAATCATGTGTACATTGTGATTATGATTTCATGATTATGATTACATGATTAACATTACATGATTACTCGATTACAATCATAATCATGGCCGTGATTACGATTACAATCGTGTAATCAAGTAATCACCCAATTCTTTTGATTATAATCGTAATCTTAATCATTGATTATGATTATGCCCATCTCTGGGATAAAGACACTTCTGAAGAGTTTTTTTGAAAAATATTATCTTAATTTTTATTAAATTGAAAAATGTGTCTACTTATTATATACCTATGTATTTTTATTTTTATTTTGTCTTTTATTTATAAAGATACAACTGTTGCTAGGGTGCAACAACCAGCATCTATGATGGTACGTATTGATATGTAGGCGTGAATGGCATGTGAGAGGAAGGCCACCCAGTAGTAGGTCCTCGGGACGAAAATTTATCTTAATTATTAGGACAAGAACAGAAAAAAAAATAAAAAAATAAATAAATAAAATAAAATAAATAAATAAAAAGGAATTGAAAGACAATTTTGATGGACAGGTAAGAGAGATGATAAAAGAAAAGGAAAATAATGTACATATTATGCATATTATGTGAAGTGGTTTTCTTATGGCAACCACGTTTTTACAGATCAGTTTTAATTGGTAGCTGAAGTGGGAGAGGCGCCAGGTTTAAGTTGGTAGTGTAATTACGGACCTGTTGTATATCAGGTTGCCGAGCTGTCTCAAGCCAGGCGTCCTGACAAAGGAGCCCCACTCTAACGAGGTGTTGATGAACAGGCGACTTGAATCCGTCCTGACAGAATGGGGGCACTGCTGGTCAAGGGAAAATTAGAGTTAAGGCAAGTTCCAATATTCATCGCTAAGTCACCAGCATTAACCAAGTAGCAAGAGTAAGCATACAGACTTATTTATTATCTCATTAATTACTTCTTATCAAGTATAGAGAAATCTAATCGGTTAGATTTTCGATGTTAAGTGTTCAACGGAATTTTATGTTTTCCGACCTCTTGATTTCAAAAGTGAAAAACCATTTGCTGACTGTCTGTCTGTGAACTAGAAATGAGCATTGATGGTTGAAAAAGTTCGGTGGTCGAAGGTTTTATCATAGATGTTTCTCTAATGAGTGTTTTATTATGAGACGGATGTGCCACTGATAATAACGCAGTTGCGTTGAAAACTATTACTGGTTGGAAAAAAACAGTGGGTTAACAACGTAATTTATTTCTATGAGAAAACTCGTCTCACAACATCCATATTATCACAACTTACCACAACTCCTTCCTTATCCAGAACAACTCCCTCTGGAACTCTCTCCCTCTCCAGATTCGCCATGCTCCTACTCTTCTTTTCTTTAAATCCCTACTTTTCCAGTACCTCCTAACTCAGCAAAGCTCTGATTCCCAAGGATAGCTCCTATGAGATAGTTCTCGTCTTCCTATAAGTTATTCACTCCACTGGACAGATAGTAACTCTACTGTATCATCAGCCCAGTTGGGTAGGGATCTTGGAAGTAAAAAAAAAAAATAACCACGGAGTCCTTTGAATGGGCCGTTAAGCGATGATCCCGAGCCTGTACGATGTACCTTACGAAGTAAAAATTCAGGGTAGACAAAATTTAGGACTCCCACAATAGAGTCGGGCTCATGTCCACCAGAGTCTTAGTAATAACTATTTTTTTATATTGGTTTTTTCCTTCTCTCGACTTGTTATTATAACTCATCATTGTTATTACTTTTTGTATTATTATTCTCATTCTGTCTTTATCAATTTTCTTTTATTTTATCATTATTTTTCATTACTTATCTATTGTTTTAATCATTGCCTGTCATTAACATTCAATATTTATTCCTAGAGGTATCTTTTCTTTTCTTTTTATGTTGTCTCAATTGGTTGTTAATTGTATTATTTTGTTTATTTCTTGTTATTATTCTTACGGGACGTAGGTATGTCACAAAATAAAAATTATTTTTTCATGTAATTTTTTTATTTCATTTATTCAATTCATTTTTTCTTTTCATTTCATCACGTATGAGAAGAAATTTATGTTCCATGTATTTTTTTATATCTTTTATTGCTACAAAATGGCGACTCCTGCTTCCTAAAGCCCTTCAAAATAAGCGTTTAGAGCCACCTATATTGTCCCTTGTCCCTCGTTCAAAAGTTATATAAGATAGGTCAATATTTATGGGATGTACTATATATGGTATCCTGTAACCTGCTTTTTGAGCAACAATGAAGGTATCTGATCTAGGGGAGCTGGACCAGGGCGAAAGCCCAAAGAAGGCCGCACCATGAACCAAGCAATAGAAATACTTAACAAAAAAAAAAAAAATAAGTCGTCGGTGAATCACTGGCAATGTACTTCCCCCGAAGGAATTAATCAACTAACTTTTCGCCTTCTCTCCAAAACCAGTCGACCGTTTGCGCTAATATTCAACAGCTGACTGAAATAGAGGTTCTTAAATCCTCCTATAAAGCTTCGTGTCGGCAGTTATTTCTTCGCCTTCGTATAAATGGGGAAGTAAAAAAGACAATAATTGTCATCTATAGTTGGATGCACATAGACAAGTGACAATATCCAGCAACTTTGACAGCCGGGTGTCATTATGAAAGATGACTCTGAATCCTTTACGAAGCCATAACGTTCCATGAGATACAAGGGGCCGTAACATGCTAACAGCCGGGGACAGACTAACGAACCGAAAATTTCAACCCCTGCTAAACCCTTTCCGTAGACACTTCCTTAACGAGACATCACAACTCTCCTAAATATTCCAAGTTCAAAAATTAGGTTTTAACTTTTAAATTACAAAATCTTTTTTTAGTATAGAATGTTTTTGCTGTCCTATACGCTTTAGTACAAGAAAGTGTTGTAATCAAGGAAAGATTTGACATCGAAAATAACATTAGTCGCTTCTCTTTTATCTTTGATTTAACTGAAACTTTTTATAACTCTTTTTCCTTCTTATTTACTAACACATTTACTACGTTATGTAATCATGAGGGGAAGTGATATAGTCTTGACTCAATGCTCTTGAGTTAAGTTAATATTGTAAAAGTAATGTTCACTGACTCAATTGTATAGGGGTGATCCCTTTAAACAATAAAAATTATTATTATTATTATTTATTATAATCTTGAGTTTTCACGGGAACTGAGAAATAAAAGTCGACGGTAAACAACGTCTGGGTAAATCACCCAGCACGAATTAATCAATCGTTTCCGTTCTCCCTCAATCGACCTTTTGGACTAAAACTCAATATTTGACTAACATAGTGGCTTCTGAATCCTCATATTAAATTTGATGTCGATAGATCGGCATGAAAAACAATCGTCGATAGGGTGTCTGAGTCGAGTCCCCCTTCTTTGGTCGTTCTCTCCCTTTCAAAGGAATTCGTGGAAAATTAATAGTGGCGTCCTTTTGTATGATTTGAATATACATATGACATTTTGTGTCAATACAAATATTACAACTGAGGTTTTTAGAGTTTTTATGTTAATCCTTCCCTCTAATCCCCCGGTTTTCTTTAGTCGATTTGGCTGAAAACAATAGGTGTCGTCTTTAGAGGGTTCTGGATTCACATGTAGATGTCGTGTTGATACATTCATTCTATCGGCAGTTATCGTGTTCGCAGATACAAAGATAAATAGCATTTTTTTGTTTACCTCTTGTCAACTCCTCGACTACTCCCCCCCCCCCCCCCCTCCCCCCGTCGAAATACAGACCTGTATTTGATGCTTCGGTTTGGTCAAAAATTGCTGTCTAGGGCCGAACTGTCCAATATACAATTAATCTCAACTTATAAGTTGAATACTAATTTTGAAGAATGGACAGGTGGATAAAGCCATGCTAATGTTACCAACAGTTCGTGTTCTGTAGTAAACGAGACTTCTGAACTACATGTTCGACACTGCCAAGCCAACGTTGTAAACTGTGTTAAACAAGACCACTGGCAACTTTGATCTTTACTTAAACGCCAAACGTAATAATCAACATATTTAGAAAACTGTAGCTTTATGAACGTCAGGAATTTGTAATTATAGTCATTATGTTTAAATAAATCTTTAAATTATATACATATGCGCTTTTTCGTCGCTCTGGTGCACATGATGCCGACACTACTAAATGTCACCTATCCAGGTTTATTCAGGGAGGGTAAGGGGTCTTTAATCCTTCGAATACCATGGGGTCGTTAATGACCCCAGTCTCGCTGAATTTCGAAAAAAATATATTGAAAAACTTGAAGGAATTAATTGTGGCTCCGTGACTTTTTTTGCACAACTATATACTATCACCTCAGTCTGAATACTTCAATACCACTACTGTTATCACGTTATGTTTCCTGAAAAATGTGGCTGGGGTCCTCGCGATGTTATTCTGTGTACCCTTTTGCTGAAAACGAAATCGGTGCGTAGTTTTGTAATATTGCGTCACTTTGAGTCAGTTTATGAAGTAAAAACACAGCTCCTGTTCCAAGAAGTGATTCTCTCCTGTTTACTAACAAAATTGGCTGAAAAATCAATTCATTCACAGACGACTGAGATCTTGCAGCGTTATTCGAGTCTCATCATATGCTGATAGACAAGGTAACATTTTATATTCCTTCAATTATATATTCAAGTTATTAATTTCTCCTGAAATCGTAGATCTACGAATAATATCTATATAATTGTCAAATACACGAACCAGAGAGGTGCACGGAAAACAGAAAATCATAAAAAAAATACGAAGGGAAAGAAAAGAATATATGCTTTCATTGGATTATTTATCTGCAGTGGAGCCAAAAAAAGCAATCATGAACCAGTTTCTATGCTATGCAGTTCAGACAACCTTTTCCAGAGACAAATTTATGGAGCAACCATGTTAAGGACTCGCTTTTCCACCATAGCAGCTTATCTCACTTCATAATTGTCACTTTTCACAAATAAATATTTTTTGAGCAAGTATTATTAATTTTAATAGCAAAGCAAAACAAAACCCCCCAAAAAACACAAAGACACAAAAAAACAGGTTCTGTTGGTAACAATAATAAAACATAAAGACAACAACGATAAATATAAATTTTATTATATAAATATAAACCAGGGATTAACAAAGGAGAAAATTTGAAGTGTATCTGGTCGTTCAAACAATTGATGGCGTAAGCCGAAACCGGTACACATTTAATTTATGTTTGTGAAATTAGACAATATAAGTGTTCAAAAAAAGTGTTTTATCTATCATTTTATTTTATTGATGAGACCTATGATATTTCAGCATAATCAGGCGAAGGTGTGAGGCACTCAGAGGGGCTCAACTTAAAAATCCCAATAATTGCAGATCTAAAGAATTTATGGACATGAAAATTTATAATTCATTCAAAATGTCAAAAGGACCTATCTATTTTCCGCGAAATCGGTCGAAGGAAAGGAGGATCAGAGAAATTTTGACTTAATAACTGCTGATGATGATTCAGAAGCCATGTAAGTAAGATATTGAGTTCAAACGGTCGATTTGGAGGGAGAGATAACGTAATTGACTTACTCTTCCTGGGGAAGGATATTGCAGGTGATTTGCCTAAATTGATTTACTCTTCCTGGGGAAGGATATTGCAGGTGATTTGCCTAAATTGATTTACTCTTCCTGGGGAAGGATATTGCAGGTGATTTGCCTAAAACTGTAAGTATTTTATTTTTAATTAGTTTTACTCTTTTAAAAATTCGTAAATTCCCCCTCCTCCCGTGTTGCAGCGCCACTGACAATAAGTAGATCATCTGGCCTGAAATGTATTTACGAGGTCTGTTCAAAAAATACGCGGACTGACATAATTTTTTTTTTTTTTTGCTTTATGTACAGTGCACATTAGCCATGTCAATGTGTTATATATAGTTATTTACGACATTCATGGCTCCGGGAGGGAGTTCTATCTACGAAATAAAACTCACTCCCGGATGGGATTGGAACCCGCAAACCATGGTGAGACCATGCGACCAAAGCCCTACGCTCTAGCCCGCACGGCCACCATGGCCCCCCATACTGTCGTCATAAAACAAAATATACTTTATTTAGATTATATTATATTACATATCTGGGTCCCCTTCAAAATACTCTCCTCCCCAACGCTCACACTTATCCCAACGGTGTTTTAACTTGTTGAAACAGTCCTGGAACGCTTCTTTTGCAATGTCCTTCAGCTGCTTCTCGTCTCAAATCTTCTTCCTTTCAAAGGTCTTTTGACGTCTTGGGGAACAAGAAAATGTCACAAGGAGCAAGGTCAGGTGGGGGGTGGGGAAGAACAGTGATCGAGTGTTTGGCGAAAAACTTACGAGTTCTGTTGGCTGAATGGGCTGAATTTCGCAGCAACGCGATGCATCTTCAATTTTTCGGTCAAAATCTCGTGACAAGCCGTCCGCGTATACATAACAGATCTCGTATTCATAGAACTCCCCTTCAATTCTCCTGAGCCCAGTAAATTGGTCCATATGTTCGAGCTTCTCATATTTTTGCCACCCCCGACAATGTTATCCATTAGGGTAGCTTTACCAAACCTAATTAGAAAGCTGCGTGACATCTGCCACTTTCCTTTTAAAATTACCAACCCTTTATCTGAAATTAAAATCAGTTTTCTTGTCCCATTTGATTTACGTTTGAAACAGTTTCTACACACTTCCCCTCTGTTTGGAAACAGTTTTTTTATTGGCTTTACGAGGCGACGGAAGGCAAACCCGTAAATTCTGTTTAGCCCGACGGTAACCCAACCATACCGTGAAAATAGGTTTCCCTGAATTATTTCACGTTTCAGAGCGCAATTGAAATGTTGCTACTTATTTCTTTTATTTCCCCAGCTATACGTAGTATAGTGGAAATTATTTAATCGGTGAGAAATTCGATTTGAGTGTTTTCACCAGAATTTCTTGATGTCCGACTTCCTGATTCCGAAAATGAAAAAAAAATGTGTACTACATTTTGTACTAGATCTTAATCTTCGTACTAGATTTTGTGTCGATACATTCATTACATCGGCAGTTATTGGGATTATTGAGTTGAGCCCTCTGATTTCCCCCTCTCTACCTGCTGATTTCACTGAAAATTAATAGGCATCTTCCTTATAAAAGTTAGATTACTCATATAAAATTTCGTGTTGATACAGACATTCTATCGGGAACTATCGTGTTCACATAGACTTTTTTTTTTTTTAAATTTTGGAATCAAGAACTCGGAAAATATGAAATTCCGTTGTAAACTATTTTCTAAAAAATTTCTTACCGATTACATAACTTCCCCTATACGGATAGCTAGAGAATTTAAACATTTTTTCTGTCTGTATATGTGTCTATGAACACGATAACTCCCGATAAAATGAATGATTCGATACGAAATTTTACATGTGTGTTCAGAACCCCATAAGGTCGGCACCTATTGAATTATCGCCAAATCAACCGATGGAAATGCGAAAATGTGGGGGTGAGTTTAACACAAAACTGCCGAAGTAATTTATGTATCGACGTGATATAAGGATGATAGATACTAATTTTTAGCCAAGTCGTGAGGCTCAACTAAAAAACTCTAATTTAATGAGAGATTTTGTATGATGATCCAGAACTCTGTATTATGTCAACTGATAATTTTCAGTCAAAACGGTCAATTGGTTTTGGAGGGAGAGCGTAAACTTATACATAAATTGTAATTTTTTAAATAATTTTTCCCTTTGAGATCTTGCCAAGTACTTTCGATGTTGTTGGGAACTAAAACTTTTTGAACTAACAATACAATTATTCTTTCAGTAAAGCATAAAAAAACATCTTCAGAGTTACAACTTTTAAGTGACAAAATCACGTGAGAAAGGAGTTTTTTAAGTATTGAATTAAAAGGTTGGGGGGGTCACTATTGCTTTAAATTGTCTTTAAGAAGTAAAAGAACTTTTTTTTCCCTTTTTATTTCTTTTATTTTAAGTATAAGGAATTACTGCAATCGTACGAACCTCTGAGAACTTCATTTTTCAAGTTCCCCTGAACACATTTTCGCGATGATGTCTGAGTGCTTTAAATGAAAAACGATTGAAGGAATAGCCATGAACTTGAAATTTGGAGTGATGCCGTCACATGTGCGAACTTAGATAGGATCGAACTAGAACGGAAATTGAGACTTTTTTACTTTTGATCTTACGTGCACTTTACTAGATGCCACACATATATCATTTAGTTCTAGAAAAAACTATAAAGCGCATTTTATATAATAAATGATTTTTTGCTGGTCATCCGGTTTGCGAGATTCACGTCAAAAACCGTTATGATATTGCTTTTTCATACCCACGGTATCAGATGTTTCCTCAATTTACGCGAAAACGGTTCGTCTTATCGAAAAATTAAACCTTACCAAATTGTCTTTAAGAAGTAAAAAACTTTTTTTTTTCCTTTTTATTTCTTTTATTTTCAGTATAAGGAAGTACTGCAATCGTACGAAATTCTGAGAACTTCATCTTTCAAGTTCTCCTGAACACATTTTACATCTCTATTGGCCATGAGGAATCTGTATTCAGAAGATCTCCTTGTCCAAAATATACTGATGGCCCTATGGTCATTAAGAAGAAACTAGACTTCAGTTACCTTCCTCTGGATCCCAGGTCATTGCGACATTGTAGGTAATGAGTCAGCAGACTTAGAAGGACTACCCACATCCGAAGTTCCTGTAAGTGACTTCGTTGCCTACATCAAGAAAAGAGTTTGGATCAAATGGCAGATTCGGTGGCTCGGTATGACAGATAATAAGCTAAGGACCATTAAAAGCTCCACTCGAGTTTGGAAGACTTCAATAAGAGAAAAAAGGAAAGAAGAAGAAATTTTAACTCGGTTACGTATAGGGCAGACCAGGCTGACCCATGGATATCTGATGGCTCGGGAACCCCCTCCTCTGTGTCAGTGCTGCGGGGTGGGACTGTCTGTCAGACACATTCTCACTGAATGCATGGCATATAGTCCCCAGCGTGAAAATTGCAACCTTGAAGTTGATATTTCCGAAATTCTATCCAATAATAGCTTCAAAATTACCCAACTATTTCATTTCTTACAATTCACAAATCCCTTATCTAAATTATAAAACAAAATTATCTTCATCACATATCCTTTCTACACACATCTTCTTTATTATTATTAATCTGTACCTATCCAAATTAGCCCGCTAGGATCCCCACAGACCTGCATCCATCAGGCATCCATGACCCTCGTGGTCGAAATGCCTTAAAAAAGAGAGAAAAAAAAAAAAAAAAAAACCTTACCTTAAATGTTTCTTATTAAATTGTCAACATTAAACTGCCCCAAGATTTGAGATAATGCCAATAACATCAAAGTCATGGAGCCCCAAAAATATTCAATAACTTTCCGTAGAAAATTGTAGCGCATATCAACAAATGACAAAATATTTTTTTATTTGACATATTATGTTTCTCATTGAATAGGGTAACAAATAAAAATGAAATTATGTGGTTTGGCCATTACCCGACTTTTATGTACAGATCACTCTCCCTATACTTTGTCTAGCTAAGGGGATATACAAATAAGGAATTTTAACTCATGTGTTATAATTTAAAAAATGAGTAAAATAAATAAATAAATAAATAAATAAAAATAAAATAAACAAATAATAAATATAATTAAATAATAAGTATTACCACATTTTCAGTAGAAATTATAGCTGGTCTTCTACTAAATTTTGATTTCTACAGTAATTTCAGAAAAGGGCCCTAAAAAATATCGAAAGTTCAAGACGTGCAATTTTGAAAAAAATTCAATTAATAATTATTTCAATTGGATTTCTTCTAAAGATACTAAAGAGATGCCATATTGTTTTTCCAAATTTGCAAAAATGTTAAATCTAATCCAAAGGTATAAATTATCTTACTGGGTTAACAGAAAATGAATGGGATAGAAAAAGAGAGCAAATATTGGGTTTATTTACCTAAATCTACATTATAAATAAAGTCAAAAATCTTACGAACTAATTAATTAAAACTCCATCAGTATTTTTTCTGTTTTATAGTGGCCACTATTTATAATTCTTTTATATTTTGGGTATATATACATACAAAAAAAATGTATATATACATACAAAAAAGTACCTTTTCTCGTCTACATACTTCGAATGTTATAATTTTCACTCCTACATCTCCTCTACATCTTCTCTCAATCAGACTGGTTCACTATACCGTAACTCTAAAAACACTTCTCTCTCTCAACTGTCCACTTCCACAACGTAACTTAGACTGCTTCTCACTATTTAAAACAGCTGATCGTCTAAGTTACAAATGATTGATTTTTTAAAATATTAATAATTTTAATGTTTGAATTGTTTTACATCACACATGAAATGGTAGAATAATTCGAGAGGTGTCATGCTTTTCCGACGTTTAATTTCAGATTATTTACAGGTCATTTTCTCGATTTTTTGGAAGCTCAGAGCAACCTAAGAAACAATTAAAGACCTTCCCCTGACAAAAGTTTTCTCAGGAAATGAGCACTTAACGCTGACTGACTTTCCCAGCTAATTGATAAAGGAAGTATTTCAGATGCTAACAGAAAGCTCTGAGATTTTAATTTTGACATAACTGAGTGAGTTTCCTGGAACTTGTTTCAAGACTGATTCAGTTATAGTTGAGCTGAGAGATCTTTGTGTAATGTCGACAGATGTCGCTAATGGGCAACGTTAATCACCCATCCCAGAGATTAACTTTCAAATTTCCATTTGACAACCTTTTAAGAATGAGGACATCCTCTATGGAGTTTTGCTCTGTTAATTACCAGTGAATACTAATTTTAAAGAAGTAGGTGAATCATCGACATTCTACAGGATCAGATACATTAAGGATGAGGACATCCTCTATGGAGTTTTGCTCTGTTAATTACCAGTGAATACTAATTTTAAAGAAGTAGGTGAATCATCGACATTCTACAGGATCAGGTACATTAAGGATGAGGACACCCTCTATGGAGTTTTGCTCTGTTAATTACCAGTGAATACTAATTTTAAAGAAGTAGGTGAATCATCGACATTCTACAGGATCAGATACATTAAGGATGAGGACATCCTCTATGGAGTTTTGCTCTGTTAATTACCAGTGAATACTAATTTTAAAGAAGTAGGTGAATCATCGACATTCTACAGGATCAGGTACATTAAGGATGAGGACACCCTCTATGGAGTTTTGCTCTGTTAATTACCAGTGAATACTAATTTTAAAGAAGTAGGTGAATCATCGACATTCTACAGGATCAGATACATTAAGGATGAGGACACCCTCTATGGAGTTTTGCTCTGTTAATTACCAGTGAATACTAATTTTAAAGAAGTAGGTGAATCATCGACATTCTACAGGATCAGGTACATTAAGGATGAGGACATCCTCTATGGAGATTTGCTCTGTTAATTACCAGTGAATACTAATTTTAAAGAAGTAGGTGAATCATCAACATTCTACAGGATCAGGTACATTAAGGATGAGGACACCTTCTATGGAGTTTTGCTCTGTTAATTACCAGTGAATACTAATTTTAAAGAAGTAGGTGAATCATCGACATTCTACAGGATCAGATACATTAAGGATGAGGACATCCTCTATGGAGTTTTGCTCTGTTAATTACCAGTGAATACTAATTTTAAAGAAGTAGGTGAATCATCGACATTCTACAGGATCAGGTACATTAAGGATGAGGACATACTCTATGGAGTTTTGCTCTGTTAATTACCAGTGAATACTAATTTTAAAGAAGTAGGTGAATCATCGACATTCTACAGGATCAGGTACATTAAGGATGAGGACACCCTCTATGGAGTTTTGCTCTGTTAATTACCAGTGAATACTAATTTTAAAGAAGTAGGTGAATCATCGACATTCTACAGGATCAGGTACATTAAGGATGAGGACATCCTCTATGGAGTTTTGCTCTGTTAATTACCAGTGAATACTAATTTTAAAGAAGTAGGTGAATCATCGACATTCTACAGGATCAGATACATTAAGGATGAGGACATCCTCTATGGAGTTTTGCTCTGTTAATTACCAGTGAATACTAATTTTAAAGAAGTAGGTGAATCATCGACATTCTACAGGATCAGGTACATTAAGGATGAGGACATCCTCTATGGAGTTTTGCTCTGTTAATTACCAGTGAATACTAATTTTAAAGAAGTAGGTGAATCATCGACATTCTACAGGATCAGATACATTAAGGATGAGGACATCCTCTATGGAGTTTTGCTCTGTTAATTACCAGTGAATACTAATTTTAAAGAAGTAGGTGAATCATCGACATTCTACAGGATCAGGTACATTAAGGATGAGGACATCCTCTATGGAGTTTTGCTCTGTTAATTACCAGTGAATACTAATTTTGAAGAAGTAGGTGAATTATCGACATTCTACAGGATCAGATACATTAAGGATGAGGACATCCTCTATGGAGTTTTGCTCTGTTAATTACCAGTGAATACTAATTTTAAAGAAGTAGGTGAATCATCGACATTCTACAGGATCAGGTACATTAAGGATGAGGACATCCTCTATGGAGTTTTGCTCTGTTAATTACCAGTGAATACTAATTTTGAAGAAGTAGGTGAATTATCGACATTCTACAGGATCAGATACATTAAGGATGAGGACATCCTCTATGGAGTTTTGCTCTGTTAATTACCAGTGAATACTAATTTTAAAGAAGTAGGTGAATCATCGACATTCTACAGGATCAGGTACATTAAGGATGAGGACACCCTCTATGGAGTTTTGCTCTGTTAATTACCAGTGAATACTAATTTTGAAGAAGTAGGTGAATTATCGACATTCTACAGGATCAGATACATTAAGGATGAGGACACCCTCTATGGAGTTTTGCTCTGTTAATTACCAGTGAATACTAATTTTAAAGAAGTAGGTGAATCATCGACATTCTACAGGATCAGATACATTAAGGATGAGGACACCCTCTATGGAGTTTTGCTCTGTTAATTACCAGTGAATACTAATTTTGAAGAAGTAGGTGAATTATCGACATTCTACAGGATCAGATACATTAAGGATGAGGACACCCTCTATGGAGTTTTGCTCTGTTAATTACCAGTGAATACTAATTTTAAAGAAGTAGGTGAATCATCGACATTCTACAGGATCAGATACATTAAGGATGAGGACACCCTCTATGGAGTTTTGCTCTGTTAATTACCAGTGAATACTAATTTTAAAGAAGTAGGTGAATCATCGACATTCTACAGGATCAGGTACATTAAGGATGAGGACATCCTCTATGGAGATTTGCTCTGTTAATTACCAGTGAATACTAATTTTAAAGAAGTAGGTGAATCATCGACATTCTACAGGATCAGATACATTAAGGATGAGGACACCCTCTATGGAGTTTTGCTCTGTTAATTACCAGTGAATACTAATTTTAAAGAAGTAGGTGAATCATCGACATTCTACAGGATCAGATACATTAAGGATGAGGACACCCTCTATGAAGATTTGCTCTGTTAATTACCAGTGAATACTAATTTTAAAGAAGTAGGTGAATCATCGACATTCTACAGGATCAGGTACATTAAGGATGAGGACATCCTCTATGGAGATTTGCTCTGTTAATTACCAGTGAATACTAATTTAAAAGAAGTAGGTGAATCATCGACATTCTACAGGATCAGATACATTAAGGATGAGGACACCCTCTATGGAGTTTTGCTCTGTTAATTACCAGTGAATACTAATTTTAAAGAAGTAGGTGAATCATCGACATTCTACAGGATCAGGTACATTAAGGATGAGGACACACTCTATGAAGATTTGCTCTGTTAATTACCAGTGAATACTAATTTTAAAGAAGTAGGTGAATCATCGACATTCTACAGGATCAGGTACATTAAGGATGAGGACACCCTCTATGAAGATTTGCTCTGTTAATTACCAGTGAATACTAATTTTAAAGAAGTAGGTGAATCATCGACATTCTACAGGATCAGGTACATTAAGGATGAGGACACCCTCTATGGAGTTTTGCTCTGTTAATTACCAGTGAATACTAATTTTAAAGAAGTAGGTGAATCATCGACATTCTACAGGATCAGATACATTAAGGATGAGGACACCCTCTATGGAGTTTTGCTCTGTTAATTACCAGTGAATACTAATTTTAAAGAAGTAGGTGAATCATCGACATTCTACAGGATCAGGTACATTAAGGATGAGGACACCCTCTATGGAGTTTTGCTCTGTTAATTACCAGTGAATACTAATTCTAAAGAAGTAGGTGAATCATCGACATTCTACAGGATCAGATACATTAAGGATGAGGACACCCTCTATGGAGTTTTGCTCTGTTAATTACCAGTGAATACTAATTTTAAAGAAGTAGGTGAATCATCGACATTCTACAGGATCAGGTACATTAAGGATGAGGACATCCTCTATGGAGTTTTGCTCTGTTAATTACCAGTGAATACTAATTTTAAAGAAGTAGGTGAATCATCGACATTCTACAGGATCAGGTACATTAAGGATGAGGACATCCTCTATGGAGTTTTGCTCTGTTAATTACCAGTGAATACTAATTTTGAAGAAGTAGGTGAATCATCGACATTCTACAGGATCAGGTACATTAAGGATGAGGACACCCTCTATGGAGTTTTGCTCTGTTAATTACCAGTGAATACTAATTTTAAAGAAGTAGGTGAATCATCGACATTCTACAGGATCAGGTACATTAAGGATGAGGACACCCTCTATGGAGTTTTGCTCTGTTAATTACCAGTGAATACTAATTTTAAAGAAGTAGGTGAATCATCGACATTCTACAGGATCAGGTACATTAAGGATGAGGACATCCCCTATGGAGATTTGCTCTGTTAATTACCAGTGAATACTAATTTTAAAGAAGTAGGTGAATCATCGACATTCTACAGGATCAGGTACATTAAGGATGAGGACACCCTCTATGGAGTTTTGCTCTGTTAATTACCAGTGAATACTAATTTTAAAGAAGTAGGTGAATCATCGACATTCTACAGGATCAGGTACATTAAGGATGAGGACACCCTCTATGAAGATTTGCTCTGTTAATTACCAGTGAATACTAATTTTAAAGAAGTAGGTGAATCATCGACATTCTACAGGATCAGGTACATTAAGGATGAGGACACCCTCTATGGAGTTTTGCTTTGTTAATTACCAGTGAATACTAATTTTAAAGAAGTAGGTGAATCATCGACATTCTACAGGATCAGGTACATTAAGGATGAGGACACCCTCTATGAAGATTTGCTCTGTTAATTACCAGTGAATACTAATTTTAAAGAAGTAGGTGAATCATCGACATTCTACAGGATCAGGTACATTAAGGATGAGGACACCCTTTATGGAGTTTTGCTCTGTTAATTACCAGTGAATACTAATTTTAAAGAAGTAGGTGAATCATCGACATTCTACAGGATCAGGTACATTAAGGATGAGGACATCCTCTATGGAGATTTGCTCTGTTAATTACCAGTGAATACTAATTTTAAAGAAGTAGGTGAATCATCGACATTCTACAGGATCAGGTACATTAAGGATGAGGACACCCTCTATGAAGATTTGCTCTGTTAATTACCAGTGAATACTAATTTTAAAGAAGTAGGTGAATCATCGACATTCTACAGGATCAGGTACATTAAGGATGAGGACACCCTCTATGGAGTTTTGCTCTGTTAATTACCGGTGAATACTAATTTTAAAGAAGTAGGTGAATCATCGACATTCTACAGGATCAGGTACATTAAGGATGAGGACATCCTCTATGGAGTTTTGCTCTGTTAATTACCAGTGAATACTAATTTTAAAGAAGTAGGTGAATCATCGACATTCCACAGGATCAGGTACATTAAGGATGAGGACATCCTCTATGGAGTTTTGCTCTGTTAATTACCAGTGAATACTAATTTTAAAGAAGTAGGTGAATCATCGACATTCTACAGGATCAGGTACATTAAGGATGAGGACATCCTCTATGGAGATTTGCTCTGTTAATTACCAGTGAATACTAATTTTAAAGAAGTAGGTGAATCATCGACATTCTACAGGATCAGATACATTAAGGATGAGGACATCCTCTATGGAGTTTTGCTCTGTTAATTACCAGTGAATACTAATTTTAAAGAAGTAGGTGAATCATCGACATTCTACAGGATCAGGTACATTAAGGATGAGGACATCCTCTATGGAGATTTGCTCTGTTAATTACCAGTGAATACTAATTTTAAAGAAGTAGGTGAATCATCGACATTCTACAGGATCAGGTACATTAAGGATGAGGACACCCTCTATGAAGATTTGCTCTGTTAATTACCAGTGAATACTAATTTTAAAGAAGTAGGTGAATCATTGACATTCTACAGGATCAGGTACATTAAGGATGAGGACACCCTCTATGGAGTTTTGCTCTGTTAATTACCAGTGAATACTAATTTTAAAGAAGTAGGTGAATCATCGACATTCTACAGGATCAGATACATTAAGGATGAGGACATCCTCTATGGAGATTTGCTCTGTTAATTACCAGTGAATACTAATTTTAAAGAAGTAGGTGAATCATCGACATTCTACAGGATCAGGTACATTAAGGATGAGGACACCCTCTATGGAGATTTGCTCTGTTAATTACCAGTGAATACTAATTTTAAAGAAGTAGGTGAATCATCGACATTCTACAGGATCAGGTACATTAAGGATGAGGACACCCTCTATGGAGATTTGCTCTGTTAATTACCAGTGAATACTAATTTTAAAGAAGTAGGTGAATCATCGACATTCTACAGGATCAGGTACATTAAGGATGAGGACATCCTCTATGGAGTTTTGCTCTGTTAATTACCAGTGAATACTAATTTTAAAGAAGTAGGTGAATCATCAACATTCTACAGGATCAGGTACATTAAGGATGAGGACATCCTCTATGGAGATTTGCTCTGTTAATTACCAGTGAATACTAATTTTAAAGAAGTAGGTGAATCATCGACATTCTACAGGATCAGGTACATTAAGGATGAGGACACCTTCTATGGAGTTTTGCTCTGTTAATTACCAGTGAATACTAATTTTAAAGAAGTAGGTGAATCATCGACATTCTACAGGATCAGGTACATTAAGGATGAGGACATCCTCTATGGAGTTTTGCTCTGTTAATTACCAGTGAATACTAATTTTAAAGAAGTAGGTGAATCATCGACATTCTACAGGATCAGGTACATTAAGGATGAGGACACCTTCTATGGAGTTTTGCTCTGTTAATTACCAGTGAATACTAATTTTAAAGAAGTAGGTGAATCATCGACATTCTACAGGATCAGGTACATTAAGGATGAGGACATCCTCAATGGAGTTTTGCTCTGTTAATTACCAGTGAATACTAATTTTAAAGAAGTAGGTGAATCATCGACATTCTACAGGATCAGGTACATTAAGGATGAGGACATCCTCTATGGAGTTTTGCTCTGTTAATTACCAGTGAATACTAATTTTAAAGAAGTAGGTGAATCATCGACATTCTACAGGATCAGGTACATTAAGGATGAGGACATCCTCTATGGAGTTTTGCTCTGTTAATTACCAGTGAATACTAATTTTAAAGAAGTAGGTGAATCATCGACATTCTACAGGATCAGGTACATTAAGGATGAGGACATCCTCTATGGAGATTTGCTCTGTTAATTACCAGTGAATACTAATTTTAAAGAAGTAGGTGAATCATCGACATTCTACAGGATCAGGTACATTAAGGATGAGGACATCCTCTATGGAGATTTGCTCTGTTAATTACCAGTGAATACTAATTTTAAAGAAGTAGGTGAATCATCGACATTCTACAGGATCAGGTACATTAAGGATGAGGACATCCTCTATGGAGTTTTGCTCTGTTAATTACCAGTGAATACTAATTTTAAAGAAGTAGGTGAATCATCGACATTCTACAGGATCAGGTACATTAAGGATGAGGACATCCTCTATGGAGATTTGCTCTGTTAATTACCAGTGAATACTAATTTTAAAGAAGTAGGTGAATCATCGACATTCTACAGGATCAGGTACATTAAGGATGAGGACATCCTCTACGGAGTTTTGCTCTGTTAATTACCAGTGAATACTAATTTTAAAGAAGTAGGTGAATCATCAACATTCTACAGGATCAGATACATTAAGGATGAGGACATCCTCTATGGAGTTTTGCTCTGTTAATTACCAGTGAATACTAATTTTAAAGAAGTAGGTGAATCATCAACATTCTACAGGATCAGGTACATTAAGGATGAGGACACCCTCTATGGAGTTTTGCTCTGTTAATTACCAGTGAATACTAATTTTAAAGAAGTAGGTGAATCATCGACATTCTACAGGATCAGGTACATTAAGGATGAGGACATCCTCTATGGAGTTTTGCTCTGTTAATTACCAGTGAATACTAATTTTAAAGAAGTAGGTGAATCATCGACATTCTACAGGATCAGGTACATTAAGGATGAGGACATCCTCTATGGAGTTTTGCTCTGTTAATTACCAGTGAATACTAATTTTAAAGAAGTAGGTGAATCATCAACATTCTACAGGATCAGGTACATTACGGATGAGGACACCCTCTATGGAGTTTTGCTCTGTTAATTACCAGTGAATACTAATTTTAAAGAAGTAGGTGAATCATCGACATTCTACAGGATCAGGTACATTAAGGATGAGGACACCCTCTATGGAGTTTTGCTCTGTTAATTACCAGTGAATACTAATTTTAAAGAAGTAGGTGAATCATCAACATTCTACAGGATCAGGTACATTAAGGATGAGGACACCCTCTATGGAGTTTTGCTCTGTTAATTACCAGTGAATACTAATTTTAAAGAAGTAGGTGAATCATCGACATTCTACAGGATCAGGTACATTAAGGATGAGGACACCCTCTATGGAGTTTTGCTCTGTTAATTACCAGTGAATACTAATTTTAAAGAAGTAGGTGAATCATCGACATTCTACAGGATCAGGTACATTAAGGATGAGGACACCCTCTATGGAGTTTTGCTCTGTTAATTACCAGTGAATACTAATTTTAAAGAAGTAGGTGAATCATCAACATTCTACAGGATCAGGTACATTAAGGATGAGGACACCCTCTATGGAGTTTTGCTCTGTTAAATACCAGTGAATACTAATTTTAAAGAAGTAGGTGAATCATCGACATTCTACAGGATCAGATACATTAAGGATGAGGACATCCTCTATGGAGTTTTGCTCTGTTAATTACCAGTGAATACTAATTTTAAAGAAGTAGGTGAATCATCAACATTCTACAGGATCAGGTACATTAAGGATGAGGACACCCTCTATGGAGTTTTGCTCTGTTAATTACCAGTGAATACTAATTTTAAAGAAGTAGGTGAATCATCGACATTCTACAGGATCAGGTACATTAAGGATGAGGACATCCTCTATGGAGTTTTGCTCTGTTAATTACCAGTGAATACTAATTTTAAAGAAGTAGGTGAATCATCGACATTCTACAGGATCAGGTACATTAAGGATGAGGACATCCTCTATGGAGATTTGCTCTGTTAATTACCAGTGAATACTAATTTTAAAGATTTAGGTGAATCATCGACATTCTACAGGATCAGGTACATTAAGGATGAGGACATCCTCTATGGAGTTTTGCTCTGTTAATTACCAGTGAATACTAATTTTAAAGAAGTAGGTGAATCATCGACATTCTACAGGATCAGGTACATTAAGGATGAGGACATCCTCTATGGAGATTTGCTCTGTTAATTACCAGTGAATACTAATTTTAAAGAAGTAGGTGAATCATCGACATTCTACAGGATCAGGTACATTAAGGATGAGGACATCCTCTATGGAGTTTTGCTCTGTTAATTACCAGTGAATACTAATTTTAAAGAAGTAGGTGAATCATTGACATTCTACAGGATCAGGTACATTAAGGATGAGGACACCCTCTATGGAGTTTTGCTCTGTTAATTACCAGTGAATACTAATTTTAAAGAAGTAGGTGAATCATCGACATTCTACAGGATCAGGTACATTAAGGATGAGGACATCCTCTATGGAGATTTGCTCTGTTAATTACCAGTGAATACTAATTTTAAAGAAGTAGGTGAATCATCGACATTCTACAGGATCAGGTACATTAAGGATGAGGACATCCTCTATGGAGATTTGCTCTGTTAATTACCAGTGAATACTAATTTTAAAGAAGTAGGTGAATCATCGACATTCTACAGGATCAGGTACATTAAGGATGAGGACATCCTCTATGGAGATTTGCTCTGTTAATTACCAGTGAATACTAATTTTAAAGAAGTAGGTGAATCATTGACATTCTACAGGATCAGGTACATTAAGGATGAGGACATCCTCTATGGAGTTTTGCTCTGTTAATTACCAGTGAATACTAATTTTAAAGAAGTAGGTGAATCATCAACATTCTACAGGATCAGGTACATTAAGGATGAGGACATCCTCTATGGAGATTTGCTCTGTTAATTACCAGTGAATACTAATTTTAAAGAAGTAGGTGAATCATCGACATTCTACAGGATCAGGTACATTAAGGATGAGGACACCTTCTATGGAGTTTTGCTCTGTTAATTATCAGTGAATACTAATTTTAAAGAAGTAGGTGAATCATCGACATTCTACAGGATCAGGTACATTAAGGATGAGGACATCCTCTATGGAGTTTTGCTCTGTTAATTACCAGTGAATACTAATTTTAAAGAAGTAGGTGAATCATCGACATTCTACAGGATCAGGTACATTAAGGATGAGGACACCTTCTATGGAGTTTTGCTCTGTTAATTACCAGTGAATACTAATTTTAAAGAAGTAGGTGAATCATCGACATTCTACAGGATCAGGTACATTAAGGATGAGGACATCCTCTATGGAGTTTTGCTCTGTTAATTACCAGTGAATACTAATTTTAAAGAAGTAGGTGAATCATCGACATTCTACAGGATCAGGTACATTAAGGATGAGGACATCCTCTATGGAGTTTTGCTCTGTTAATTACCAGTGAATACTAATTTTAAAGAAGTAGGTGAATCATCGACATTCTACAGGATCAGGTACATTAAGGATGAGGACATCCTCTATGGAGTTTTGCTCTGTTAATTACCAGTGAATACTAATTTTAAAGAAGTAGGTGAATCATTGACATTCTACAGGATCAGGTACATTAAGGATGAGGACACCCTCTATGGAGTTTTGCTCTGTTAATTACCAGTGAATACTAATTTTAAAGAAGTAGGTGAATCATCGACATTCTACAGGATCAGATACATTAAGGATGAGGACATCCTCTATGGAGATTTGCTCTGTTAATTACCAGTGAATACTAATTTTAAAGAAGTAGGTGAATCATCGACATTCTACAGGATCAGATACATTAAGGATGAGGACACCCTCCATGGAGTTTTGCTCTGTTAATTACCAGTGAATACTAATTTTAAAGAAGTAGGTGAATCATCGACATTCTACAGGATCAGGTACATTAAGGATGAGGACACCTTCTATGGAGTTTTGCTCTGTTAATTACCAGTGGATACTAATTTTAAAGAAGTAGGTGAATCATCGACATTCTACAGGATCAGGTACATTAAGGATGAGGACACCTTCTATGGAGTTTTGCTCTGTTAATTACCAGTGAATACTAATTTTAAAGAAGTAGGTGAATCATCGACATTCTACATGATCAGGTACATTAAGGATGAGGACACCTTCTATGGAGTTTTGCTCTGTTAATTACCAGTGAATACTAATTTTAAAGAAGTAGGTGAATCATCGACATTCTACAGGATCAGGTACATTAAGGATGAGGACACCCTCTATGGAGTTTTGCTCTGTTAATTACCAGTGAATACTAATTTTAAAGAAGTAGGTGAATCATCGACATTCTACAGGATCAGGTACATTAAGGATGAGGACACCCTCTATGGAGTTTTGCTCTGTTAATTACCAGTGAATACTAATTTTAAAGAAGTAGGTGAATCATCGACATTCTACAGGATCAGATACATTAAGGATGAGGACACCCTCTATGGAGTTTTGCTCTGTTAATTACCAGTGAATACTAATTTTAAAGAAGTAGGTGAATCATTGACATTCTACAGGATCAGGTACATTAAGGATGAGGACATCCTCTATGGAGATTTGCTCTGTTAATTACCAGTGAATACTAATTTTAAAGAAGTAGGTGAATCATTGACATTCTACAGGATCAGATACATTAAGGATGAGGACACCCTCTATGGAGATTTGCTCTGTTAATTACCAGTGAATACTAATTTTAAAGAAGTAGGTGAATCATCGACATTCTACAGGATCAGATACATTAAGGATGAGGACATCCTCTATGGAGATTTGCTCTGTTAATTACCAGTGAATACTAATTTTAAAGAAGTAGGTGAATCATTGACATTCTACAGGATCAGATACATTAAGGATGAGGACATCCTCTATGGAGTTTTGCTCTGTTAATTACCAGTGAATACTAATTTTAAAGAAGTAGGTGAATCATTGACATTCTACAGGATCAGGTACATTAAGGATGAGGACATCCTCTATGGAGATTTGCTCTGTTAACTACCAGTGAATACTAATTTTAAAGAAGTAGGTGAATCATCGACATTCTACAGGATCAGGTACATTAAGGATGAGGACATCCTCTATGGAGATTTGCTCTGTTAATTACCAGTGAATACTAATTTTAAAGAAGTAGGTGAATCATTGACATTCTACAGGATCAGGTACATTAAGGATGAGGACATCCTCTATGGAGTTTTGCTCTGTTAATTACCAGTGAATACTAATTTTAAAGAAGTAGGTGAATCATCAACATTCTACAGGATCAGGTACATTAAGGATGAGGACATCCTCTATGGAGATTTGCTCTGTTAATTACCAGTGAATACTAATTTTAAAGAAGTAGGTGAATCATCGACATTCTACAGGATCAGGTACATTAAGGATGAGGACACCTTCTATGGAGTTTTGCTCTGTTAATTACCAGTGAATACTAATTTTAAAGAAGTAGGTGAATCATCGACATTCTACAGGATCAGGTACATTAAGGATGAGGACATCCTCTATGGAGTTTTGCTCTGTTAATTACCAGTGAATACTAATTTTAAAGAAGTAGGTGAATCATCGACATTCTACAGGATCAGGTACATTAAGGATGAGGACACCTTCTATGGAGTTTTGCTCTGTTAATTACCAGTGAATACTAATTTTAAAGAAGTAGGTGAATCATCGACATTCTACAGGATCAGGTACATTAAGGATGAGGACATCCTCTATGGAGTTTTGCTCTGTTAATTACCAGTGAATACTAATTTTAAAGAAGTAGGTGAATCATCGACATTCTACAGGATCAGGTACATTAAGGATGAGGACATCCTCTATGGAGTTTTGCTCTGTTAATTACCAGTGAATACTAATTTTAAAGAAGTAGGTGAATCATCGACATTCTACAGGATCAGGTACATTAAGGATGAGGACATCCTCTATGGAGTTTTGCTCTGTTAATTACCAGTGAATACTAATTTTAAAGAAGTAGGTGAATCATTGACATTCTACAGGATCAGGTACATTAAGGATGAGGACACCCTCTATGGAGTTTTGCTCTGTTAATTACCAGTGAATACTAATTTTAAAGAAGTAGGTGAATCATCGACATTCTACAGGATCAGATACATTAAGGATGAGGACATCCTCTATGGAGATTTGCTCTGTTAATTACCAGTGAATACTAATTTTAAAGAAGTAGGTGAATCATCGACATTCTACAGGATCAGATACATTAAGGATGAGGACACCCTCTATGGAGTTTTGCTCTGTTAATTACCAGTGAATACTAATTTTAAAGAAGTAGGTGAATCATCGACATTCTACAGGATCAGGTACATTAAGGATGAGGACACCTTCTATGGAGTTTTGCTCTGTTAATTACCAGTGGATACTAATTTTAAAGAAGTAGGTGAATCATCGACATTCTACAGGATCAGGTACATTAAGGATGAGGACATCTTCTATGGAGTTTTGCTCTGTTAATTACCAGTGAATACTAATTTTAAAGAAGTAGGTGAATCATCGACATTCTACATGATCAGGTACATTAAGGATGAGGACACCTTCTATGGAGTTTTGCTCTGTTAATTACCAGTGAATACTAATTTTAAAGAAGTAGGTGAATCATCGACATTCTACAGGATCAGGTACATTAAGGATGAGGACACCCTCTATGGAGTTTTGCTCTGTTAATTATCAGTGAATACTAATTTTAAAGAAGTAGGTGAATCATCGACATTCTACAGGATCAGGTACATTAAGGATGAGGACACCCTCTATGGAGTTTTGCTCTGTTAATTACCAGTGAATACTAATTTTAAAGAAGTAGGTGAATCAACGACATTCTACAGGATCAGATACATTAAGGATGAGGACACCCTCTATGGAGTTTTGCTCTGTTAATTACCAGTGAATACTAATTTTAAAGAAGTAGGTGAATCATTGACATTCTACAGGATCAGGTACATTAAGGATGAGGACATCCTCTATGGAGATTTGCTCTGTTAATTACCAGTGAATACTAATTTTAAAGAAGTAGGTGAATCATTGACATTCTACAGGATCAGATACATTAAGGATGAGGACACCCTCTATGGAGATTTGCTCTGTTAATTACCAGTGAATACTAATTTTAAAGAAGTAGGTGAATCATCGACATTCTACAGGATCAGATACATTAAGGATGAGGACATCCTCTATGGAGATTTGCTCTGTTAATTACCAGTGAATACTAATTTTAAAGAAGTAGGTGAATCATTGACATTCTACAGGATCAGATACATTAAGGATGAGGACATCCTCTATGGAGTTTTGCTCTGTTAATTACCAGTGAATACTAATTTTAAAGAAGTAGGTGAATCATTGACATTCTACAGGATCAGGTACATTAAGGATGAGGACATCCTCTATGGAGATTTGCTCTGTTAATTACCAGTGAATACTAATTTTAAAGAAGTAGGTGAATCATCGACATTCTACAGGATCAGGTACATTAAGGATGAGGACATCCTCTATGGAGTTTTGCTCTGTTAATTACCAGTGAATACTAATTTTAAAGAAGTAGGTGAATCATCGACATTCTACAGGATCAGATACATTAAGGATGAGGACACCCTCTATGGAGTTTTGCTCTGTTAATTACCAGTGAATACTAATTTTAAAGAAGTAGGTGAATCATTGACATTCTACAGGATCAGGTACATTAAGGATGAGGACACCCTCTATGGAGTTTTGCTCTGTTAATTACCAGTGAATACTAATTTTAAAGAAGTAGGTGAATCATCGACATTCTACAGGATCAGGTACATTAAGGATGAGGACACCCTCTATGGAGTTTTGCTCTGTTAATTACCAGTGAATACTAATTTTAAAGAAGTAGGTGAATCATCAACATTCTACAGGATCAGATACATTAAGGATGAGGACACCCTCTATGGAGTTTTGCTCTGTTAATTACCAGTGAATACTAATTTTAAAGAAGTAGGTGAATCATCGACATTCTACAGGATCAGATACATTAAGGATGAGGACATCCTCTATGGAGTTTTGCTCTGTTAATTACCAGTGAATACTAATTTTAAAGAAGTAGGTGAATCATCGACATTCTACAGGATCAGATACATTAAGGATGAGGACATCCTCTATGGAGTTTTGCTCTGTTAATTACCAGTGAATACTAATTTTAAAGAAGTAGGTGAATCATCGACATTCTACAGGATCAGATACATTAAGGATGAGGACACCCTCTATGGAGTTTTGCTCTGTTAATTACCAGTGAATACTAATTTTAAAGAAGTAGGTGAATCATCGACATTCTACAGGATCAGGTACATTAAGGATGAGGACACCTTCTATGGAGTTTTGCTCTGTTAATTACCAGTGAATACTAATTTTAAAGAAGTAGGTGAATCATCGACATTCTACAGGATCAGGTACATTAAGGATGAGGACATCCTCTATGGAGTTTTGCTCTGTTAATTACCAGTGAATACTAATTTTAAAGAAGTAGGTGAATCATCGACATTCTACAGGATCAGGTACATTAAGGATGAGGACACCTTCTATGGAGTTTTGCTCTGTTAATTACCAGTGAATACTAATTTTAAAGAAGTAGGTGAATCATCGACATTCTACAGGATCAGGTACATTAAGGATGAGGACATCCTCTATGGAGTTTTGCTCTGTTAATTACCAGTGAATACTAATTTTAAAGAAGTAGGTGAATCATCGACATTCTACAGGATCAGGTACATTAAGGATGAGGACATCCTCTATGGAGTTTTGCTCTGTTAATTACCAGTGAATACTAATTTTAAAGAAGTAGGTGAATCATCGACATTCTACAGGATCAGGTACATTAAGGATGAGGACACCTTCTATGGAGTTTTGCTCTGTTAATTACCAGTGAATACTAATTTTAAAGAAGTAGGTGAATCATCGACATTCTACAGGATCAGGTACATTAAGGATGACGACATCCTCTATGGAGATTTGCTCTGTTAATTACCAGTGAATACTAATTTTAAAGAAGTAGGTGAATCATCGACATTCTACAGGATCAGGTACATTAAGGATGAGGACATCCTCTATGGAGATTTGCTCTGTTAATTACCAGTGAATACTAATTTTAAAGAAGTAGGTGAATCATCGACATTCTACAGGATCAGGTACATTAAGGATGAGGACATCCTCTATGGAGATTTGCTCTGTTAATTACCAGTGAATACTAATTTTAAAGAAGTAGGTGAATCATCGACATTCTACAGGATCAGGTACATTAAGGATGAGGACATCCTCTATGGAGATTTGCTCTGTTAATTACCAGTGAATACTAATTTTAAAGAAGTAGGTGAATCATCGACATTCTACAGGATCAGGTAAATTAAGGATGAGGACATCCTCTATGGAGATTTGCTCTGTTAATTACAAGTGAATACTAATTTTAAAGAAGTAGGTGAATCATCGACATTCTACAGGATCAGGTACATTAAGGATGAGGACATCCTCTATGGAGATTTGCTCTGTTAATTACCAGTGAATACTAATTTTAAAGATGTAGGTGAATCATTGACATTCTACAGGATCAGGTACATTAAGGATGAGGACATCCTCTATGGAGTTTTGCTCTGTTAATTACCAGTGAATACTAATTTTAAAGAAGTAGGTGAATCATCAACATTCTACAGGATCAGGTACATTAAGGATGAGGACATCCTCTATGGAGATTTGCTCTGTTAATTACCAGTGAATACTAATTTTAAAGAAGTAGGTGAATCATCGACATTCTACAGGATCAGGTACATTAAGGATGAGGACACCTTCTATGGAGTTTTGCTCTGTTAATTACCAGTGAATACTAATTTTAAAGAAGTAGGTGAATCATCGACATTCTACAGGATCAGGTACATTAAGGATGAGGACATCCTCTATGGAGTTTTGCTCTGTTAATTACCAGTGAATACTAATTTTAAAGAAGTAGGTGAATCATCGACATTCTACAGGATCAGGTACATTAAGGATGAGGACACCTTCTATGGAGTTTTGCTCTGTTAATTACCAGTGAATACTAATTTTAAAGAAGTAGGTGAATCATCGACATTCTACAGGATCAGGTACATTAAGGATGAGGACATCCTCTATGGAGTTTTGCTCTGTTAATTACCAGTGAATACTAATTTTAAAGAAGTAGGTGAATCATCGACATTCTACAGGATCAGGTACATTAAGGATGAGGACATCCTCTATGGAGTTTTGCTCTGTTAATTACCAGTGAATACTAATTTTAAAGAAGTAGGTGAATCATCGACATTCTACAGGATCAGGTACATTAAGGATGAGGACATCCTCTATGGAGTTTTGCTCTGTTAATTACCAGTGAATACTAATTTTAAAGAAGTAGGTGAATCATTGACATTCTACAGGATCAGGTACATTAAGGATGAGGACACCCTCTATGGAGTTTTGCTCTGTTAATTACCAGTGAATACTAATTTTAAAGAAGTAGGTGAATCATCGACATTCTACAGGATCAGATACATTAAGGATGAGGACATCCTCTATGGAGATTTGCTCTGTTAATTACCAGTGAATACTAATTTTAAAGAAGTAGGTGAATCATCGACATTCTACAGGATCAGATACATTAAGGATGAGGACACCCTCTATGGAGTTTTGCTCTGTTAATTACCAGTGAATACTAATTTTAAAGAAGTAGGTGAATCATCGACATTCTACAGGATCAGGTACATTAAGGATGAGGACACCTTCTATGGAGTTTTGCTCTGTTAATTACCAGTGGATACTAATTTTAAAGAAGTAGGTGAATCATCGACATTCTACAGGATCAGGTACATTAAGGATGAGGACACCTTCTATGGAGTTTTGCTCTGTTAATTACCAGTGAATACTAATTTTAAAGAAGTAGGTGAATCATCGACATTCTACATGATCAGGTACATTAAGGATGAGGACACCTTCTATGGAGTTTTGCTCTGTTAATTACCAGTGAATACTAATTTTAAAGAAGTAGGTGAATCATCGACATTCTACAGGATCAGGTACATTAAGGATGAGGACACCCTCTATGGAGTTTTGCTCTGTTAATTACCAGTGAATACTAATTTTAAAGAAGTAGGTGAATCATCGACATTCTACAGGATCAGGTACATTAAGGATGAGGACACCCTCTATGGAGTTTTGCTCTGTTAATTACCAGTGAATACTAATTTTAAAGAAGTAGGTGAATCATCGACATTCTACAGGATCAGATACATTAAGGATGAGGACACCCTCTATGGAGTTTTGCTCTGTTAATTACCAGTGAATACTAATTTTAAAGAAGTAGGTGAATCATTGACATTCTACAGGATCAGGTACATTAAGGATGAGGACATCCTCTATGGATATTTGCTCTGTTAATTACCAGTGAATACTAATTTTAAAGAAGTAGGTGAATCATTGACATTCTACAGGATCAGGTACATTAAGGATGAGGACATCCTCTATGGAGTTTTGCTCTGTTAATTACCAGTGAATACTAATTTTAAAGAAGTAGGTGAATCATCAACATTCTACAGGATCAGGTACATTAAGGATGAGGACATCCTCTATGGAGATTTGCTCTGTTAATTACCAGTGAATACTAATTTTAAAGAAGTAGGTGAATCATCGACATTCTACAGGATCAGGTACATTAAGGATGAGGACACCTTCTATGGAGTTTTGCTCTGTTAATTACCAGTGAATACTAATTTTAAAGAAGTAGGTGAATCATCGACATTCTACAGGATCAGGTACATTAAGGATGAGGACATCCTCTATGGAGTTTTGCTCTGTTAATTACCAGTGAATACTAATTTTAAAGAAGTAGGTGAATCATCGACATTCTACAGGATCAGGTACATTAAGGATGAGGACACCTTCTATGGAGTTTTGCTCTGTTAATTACCAGTGAATACTAATTTTAAAGAAGTAGGTGAATCATCGACATTCTACAGGATCAGGTACATTAAGGATGAGGACATCCTCTATGGAGTTTTGCTCTGTTCATTACCAGTGAATACTAATTTTAAAGAAGTAGGTGAATCATCGACATTCTACAGGATCAGGTACATTAAGGATGAGGCCTTCTATGGAGTTTTGCTCTGTTAATTACCAGTGAATACTAATTTTAAAGAAGTAGGTGAATCATCGACATTCTACAGGATCAGGTACATTAAGGATGAGGACATCCTCTATGGAGTTTTGCTCTGTTAATTACCAGTGAATACTAATTTTAAAGAAGTAGGTGAATCATCGACATTCTACAGGATCAGGTACATTAAGGATGAGGACATCCTCTATGGAGTTTTGCTCTGTTAATTACCAGTGAATACTAATTTTAAAGAAGTAGGTGAATCATCGACATTCTACAGGATCAGGTACATTAAGGATGAGGACATCCTCTATGGAGTTTTGCTCTGTTAATTACCAGTGAATACTAATTTTAAAGAAGTAGGTGAATCATTGACATTCTACAGGATCAGGTACATTAAGGATGAGGACACCCTCTATGGAGTTTTGCTCTGTTAATTACCAGTGAATACTAATTTTAAAGAAGTAGGTGAATCATCGACATTCTACAGGATCAGATACATTAAGGATGAGGACATCCTCTATGGAGATTTGCTCTGTTAATTACCAGTGAATACTAATTTTAAAGAAGTAGGTGAATCATCGACATTCTACAGGATCAGGTACATTAAGGATGAGGACATCCTCTATGGAGTTTTGCTCTGTTAATTACCAGTGAATACTAATTTTAAAGAAGTAGGTGAATCATTGACATTCTACAGGATCAGGTACATTAAGGATGAGGACACCCTCTATGGAGTTTTGCTCTGTTAATTACCAGTGAATACTAATTTTAAAGAAGTAGGTGAATCATCGACATTCTACAGGATCAGATACATTAAGGATGAGGACATCCTCTATGGAGATTTGCTCTGTTAATTACCAGTGAATACTAATTTTAAAGAAGTAGGTGAATCATCGACATTCTACAGGATCAGGTACATTAAGGATGAGGACACCCTCTATGGAGTTTTGCTCTGTTAATTACCAGTGAATACTAATTTTAAAGAAGTAGGTGAATCATCGACATTCTACAGGATCAGGTACATTAAGGATGAGGACACCCTCTATGGAGTTTTGCTCTGTTAATTACCAGTGAATACTAATTTTAAAGAAGTAGGTGAATCATCGACATTCTACAGGATCAGATACATTAAGGATGAGGACATCCTCTATGGAGATTTGCTCTGTTAATTACCAGTGAATACTAATTTTAAAGAAGTAGGTGAATCATCGACATTCTACAGGATCAGATACATTAAGGATGAGGACACCCTCTATGGAGTTTTGCTCTGTTAATTACCAGTGAATACTAATTTTAAAGAAGTAGGTGAATCATCGACATTCTACAGGATCAGGTACATTAAGGATGAGGACACCTTCTATGGAGTTTTGCTCTGTTAATTACCAGTGGATACTAATTTTAAAGAAGTAGGTGAATCATCGACATTCTACAGGATCAGGTACATTAAGGATGAGGACACCTTCTATGGAGTTTTGCTCTGTTAATTACCAGTGAATACTAATTTTAAAGAAGTAGGTGAATCATCGACATTCTACATGATCAGGTACATTAAGGATGAGGACACCTTCTATGGAGTTTTGCTCTGTTAATTACCAGTGAATACTAATTTTAAAGAAGTAGGTGAATCATCGACATTCTACAGGATCAGGTACATTAAGGATGAGGACACCCTCTATGGAGTTTTGCTCTGTTAATTACCAGTGAATACTAATTTTAAAGAAGTAGGTGAATCATCGACATTCTACAGGATCAGGTACATTAAGGATGAGGACACCCTCTATGGAGTTTTGCTCTGTTAATTACCAGTGAATACTAATTTTAAAGAAGTAGGTGAATCATCGACATTCTACAGGATCAGATACATTAAGGATGAGGACACCCTCTATGGAGTTTTGCTCTGTTAATTACCAGTGAATACTAATTTTAAAGAAGTAGGTGAATCATTGACATTCTACAGGATCAGGTACATTAAGGATGAGGACATCCTCTATGGAGATTTGCTCTGTTAATTACCAGTGAATACTAATTTTAAAGAAGTAGGTGAATCATTGACATTCTACAGGATCAGATACATTAAGGATGAGGACACCCTCTATGGAGATTTGCTCTGTTAATTACCAGTGAATACTAATTTTAAAGAAGTAGGTGAATCATCGACATTCTACAGGATCAGATACATTAAGGATGAGGACATCCTCTATGGAGATTTGCTCTGTTAATTACCAGTGAATACTAATTTTAAAGAAGTAGGTGAATCATTGACATTCTACAGGATCAGATACATTAAGGATGAGGACATCCTCTATGGAGTTTTGCTCTGTTAATTACCAGTGAATACTAATTTTAAAGAAGTAGGTGAATCATTGACATTCTACAGGATCAGGTACATTAAGGATGAGGACATCCTCTATGGAGATTTGCTCTGTTAATTACCAGTGAATACTAATTTTAAAGAAGTAGGTGAATCATCGACATTCTACAGGATCAGGTACATTAAGGATGAGGACATCCTCTATGGAGTTTTGCTCTGTTAATTACCAGTGAATACTAATTTTAAAGAAGTAGGTGAATCATCGACATTCTACAGGATCAGATACATTAAGGATGAGGACACCCTCTATGGAGTTTTGCTCTGTTAATTACCAGTGAATACTAATTTTAAAGAAGTAGGTGAATCATTGACATTCTACAGGATCAGGTACATTAAGGATGAGGACACCCTCTATGGAGTTTTGCTCTGTTAATTACCAGTGAATACTAATTTTAAAGAAGTAGGTGAATCATCGACATTCTACAGGATCAGATACATTAAGGATGAGGACATCCTCTATGGAGTTTTGCTCTGTTAATTACCAGTGAATACTAATTTTAAAGAAGTAGGTGAATCATCGACATTCTACAGGATCAGGTACATTAAGGATGAGGACATCCTCTATGGAGTTTTGCTCTGTTAATTACCAGTGAATACTAATTTTAAAGAAGTAGGTGAATCATCGACATTCTACAGGATCAGATACATTAAGGATGAGGACATCCTCTATGGAGTTTTGCTCTGTTAATTACCAGTGAATACTAATTTTAAAGAAGTAGGTGAATCATCGACATTCTACAGGATCAGATACATTAAGGATGAGGACATCCTCTATGGAGTTTTGCTCTGTTAATTACCAGTGAATACTAATTTTAAAGAAGTAGGTGAATCATTGACATTCTACAGGATCAGATACATTAAGGATGAGGACACCCTCTATGGAGTTTTGCTCTGTTAATTACCAGTGAATACTAATTTTAAAGAAGTAGGTGAATCATCGACATTCTACAGGATCAGATACATTAAGGATGAGGACACCCTCTATGGAGTTTTGCTCTGTTAATTACCAGTGAATACTAATTTTAAAGAAGTAGGTGAATCATCGACATTCTACAGGATCAGATACATTAAGGATGAGGACATCCTCTATGGAGTTTTGCTCTGTTAATTACCAGTGAATACTAATTTTAAAGAAGTAGGTGAATCATTGACATTCTACAGGATCAGGTACATTAAGGATGAGGACATCCTCTATGGAGTTTTGCTCTGTTAATTACCAGTGAATACTAATTTTAAAGAAGTAGGTGAATCATTGACATTCTACAGGATCAGGTACATTAAGGATGAGGACACCCTCTATGGAGTTTTGCTCTGTTAATTACCAGTGAATACTAATTTTAAAGAAGTAGGTGAATCATTGACATTCTACAGGATCAGGTACATTAAGGATGAGGACATCCTCTATGGAGTTTTGCTCTGTTAATTACCAGTGAATACTAATTTTAAAGAAGTAGGTGAATCATTGACATTCTACAGGATCAGGTACATTAAGGATGAGGACATCCTCTATGGAGTTTTGCTCTGTTAATTACCAGTGAATACTAATTTTAAAGAAGTAGGTGAATCATTGACATTCTACAGGATCAGATACATTAAGGATGAGGACATCCTCTATGGAGTTTTGCTCTGTTAATTACCAGTGAATACTAATTTTAAAGAAGTAGGTGAATCATCGACATTCTACAGGATCAGATACATTAAGGATGAGGACATCCTCTATGGAGTTTTGCTCTGTTAATTACCAGTGAATACTAATTTTAAAGAAGTAGGTGAATCATCGACATTCTACAGGTTCAGGTACATTAAGGATGAGGACACCTTCTATGGAGTTTTGCTCTGTTAATTACCAGTGAATACTAATTTTAAAGAAGTAGGTGAATCATCGACATTCTACAGGATCAGGTACATTAAGGATGAGGACACCCTCTATGGAGTTTTGCTCTGTTAATTACCAGTGAATACTAATTTTAAAGAAGTAGGTGAATCATTGACATTCTACAGGATCAGGTACATTAAGGATGAGGACACCCTCTATGGAGATTTGCTCTGTTAATTACCAGTGAATACTAATTTTAAAGAAGTAGGTGAATCATCGACATTCTACAGGATCAGGTACATTAAGGATGAGGACATCCTCTATGGAGTTTTGCTCTGTTAATTACCAGTGAATACTAATTTTAAAGAAGTAGGTGAATCATTGACATTCTACAGGATCAGGTACATTAAGGATGAGGACATCCTCTATGGAGATTTGCTCTGTTAATTACCAGTGAATACTAATTTTAAAGAAGTAGGTGAATCATTGACATTCTACAGGATCAGGTACATTAAGGATGAGGACACCCTCTATGGAGTTTTGCTCTGTTAATTACCAGTGAATACTAATTTTAAAGAAGTAGGTGAATCATCGACATTCTACAGGATCAGGTACATTAAGGATGAGGACATCCTCTATGGAGTTTTGCTCTGTTAATAACCAGTGAATACTAATTTTAAAGAAGTAGGTGAATCATCGACAATCTACAGGATCAGGTACATTAAGGATGAGGACATCCTCTATGGAGTTTTGCTCTGTTAATTACCAGTGAATACTAATTTTAAAGAAGTAGGTGAATCATCGACATTCTACAGGATCAGGTACATTAAGGATGAGGACACCCTCTATGGAGTTTTGCTCTGTTAATTACCAGTGAATACTAATTTTAAAGAAGTAGGTGAATCATCGACATTCTACAGGATCAGGTACATTAAGGATGAGGACACCCTCTATGGAGTTTTGCTCTGTTAATTACCAGTGAATACTAATTTTAAAGAAGTAGGTGAATCATCGACATTCTACAGGATCAGGTACATTAAGGATGAGGACACCCTCTATGGAGTTTTGCTCTGTTAATTACCAGTGAATACTAATTTAAAAGAAGTAGGTGAATCATCGACATTCTACAGGATCAGGTACATTAAGGATGAGGACATCCTCTATGGAGTTTTGCTCTGTTAATAACCAGTGAATACTAATTTTAAAGAAGTAGGTGAATCATCGACATTCTACAGGATCAGGTACATTAAGGATGAGGACACCCTCTATGGAGTTTTGCTCTGTTAATTACCAGTGAATACTAATTTTAAAGAAGTAGGTGAATCATCGACATTCTACAGGATCAGGTACATTAAGGATGAGGACATCCTCTATGGAGTTTTGCTCTGTTAATTACCAGTGAATACTAATTTTAAAGAAGTAGGTGAATCATCGACATTCTACAGGATCAGGTACATTAAGGATGAGGACACCCTCTATGGAGTTTTGCTCTGTTAATTACCAGTGAATACTAATTTTAAAGAAGTAGGTGAATCATCGACATTCTACAGGATCAGGTACATTAAGGATGAGGACATCCTCTATGGAGATTTGCTCTGTTAATTACCAGTGAATACTAATTTTAAAGAAGTAGGTGAATCATCGACATTCTACAGGATCAGGTACATTAAGGATGAGGACACCCTCTATGGAGTTTTGCTCTGTTAATTACCAGTGAATACTAATTTTAAAGAAGTAGGTGAATCATCGACATTCTACAGGATCAGGTACATTAAGGATGAGGACACCCTCTATGGAGTTTTGCTCTGTTAATTACCAGTGAATACTAATTTTAAAGAAGTAGGTGAATCATCGACATTCTACAGGATCAGGTACATTAAGGATGAGGACACCCTCTATGGAGTTTTGCTCTGTTAATTACCAGTGAATACTAATTTTAAAGAAGTAGGTGAATCATCGACATTCTACAGGATCAGGTACATTAAGGATGAGGACACCCTCTATGGAGTTTTGCTCTGTTAATTACCAGTGAATACTAATTTTAAAGAAGTAGGTGAATCATCGACATTCTACAGGATCAGGTACATTAAGGATGAGGACATCCTCTATGGAGTTTTGCTCTGTTAATTACCAGTGAATACTAATTTTAAAGAAGTAGGTGAATCATCGACATTCTACAGGATCAGGTACATTAAGGATGAGGACATCCTCTATGGAGTTTTGCTCTGTTAATAACCAGTGAATACTAATTTTAAAGAAGTAGGTGAATCATTGACATTCTACAGGATCAGGTACATTAAGGATGAGGACATCCTCTATGGAGTTTTGCTCTGTTAATTACCAGTGAATACTAATTTTAAAGAAGTAGGTGAATCATCGACATTCTACAGGATCAGATACATTAAGGATGAGGACATCCTCTATGGAGTTTTGCTCTGTTAATTACCAGTGAATACTAATTTTAAAGAAGTAGGTGAATCATTGACATTCTACAGGATCAGATACATTAAGGATGAGGACATCCTCTATGGAGATTTGCTCTGTTAATTACCAGTGAATACTAATTTTAAAGAAGTAGGTGAATCATCGACATTCTACAGGATCAGATACATTAAGGATGAGGACATCCTCTATGGAGTTTTGCTCTGTTAATTACCAGTGAATACTAATTTTAAAGAAGTAGGTGAATCATTGACATTCTACAGGATCAGATACATTAAGGATGAGGACATCCTCTATGGAGATTTGCTCTGTTAATTACCAGTGAATACTAATTTTAAAGAAGTAGGTGAATCATCGACATTCTACAGGATCAGATACATTAAGGATGAGGACATCCTCTATGGAGATTTGCTCTGTTAATTACCAGTGAATACTAATTTTAAAGAAGTAGGTGAATCATCGACATTCTACA
This sequence comes from Aradus depressus, assembly GCA_963662175.1. NCBI lineage: Eukaryota > Metazoa > Arthropoda > Insecta > Hemiptera > Aradidae > Aradus > Aradus depressus. The sequence continues at coordinate 43,614,975 of OY759215.1, forward strand.
GGATCAGATACATTAAGGATGAGGACACCCTCTATGGAGATTTGCTCTGTTAATTACCAGTGAATACTAATTTTAAAGAAGTAGGTGAATCATTGACATTCTACAGGATCAGATACATTAAGGATGAGGACACCTTCTATGGAGTTTTGCTCTGTTAATTACCAGTGAATACTAATTTTAAAGAAGTAGGTGAATCATCGACATTCTACAGGATCAGGTACATTAAGGATGAGGACATCCTCTATGGAGTTTTGCTCTGTTAATTACCAGTGAATACTAATTTTAAAGAAGTAGGTGAATCATTGACATTCTACAGGATCAGGTACATTAAGGATGAGGACATCCTCTATGGAGTTTTGCTCTGTTAATTACCAGTGAATACTAATTTTAAAGAAGTAGGTGAATCATTGACATTCTACAGGATCAGGTACATTAAGGATGAGGACATCCTCTATGGAGTTTTGCTCTGTTAATTACCAGTGAATACTAATTTTAAAGAAGTAGGTGAATCATCAACATTCTACAGGATCAGGTACATTAAGGATGAGGACATCCTCTATGGAGTTTTGCTCTGTTAATTACCAGTGAATACTAATTTTAAAGAAGTAGGTGAATCATCGACATTCTACAGGATCAGATACATTAAGGATGAGGACACCCTCTATGGAGTTTTGCTCTGTTAATTACCAGTGAATACTAATTTTAAAGAAGTAGGTGAATCATCAACATTCTACAGGATCAGGTACATTAAGGATGAGGACATCCTCTATGGAGTTTTGCTCTGTTAATTACCAGTGAATACTAATTTTAAAGAAGTAGGTGAATCATCAACATTCTACAGGATCAGGTACATTAAGGATGAGGACATCCTCTATGGAGTTTTGCTCTGTTAATTACCAGTGAATACTAATTTTAAAGAAGTAGGTGAATCATCGACATTCTACAGGATCAGATACATTAAGGATGAGGACATCCTCTATGGAGTTTTGCTCTGTTAATTACCAGTGAATACTAATTTTAAAGAAGTAGGTGAATCATCAACATTCTACAGGATCAGGTACATTAAGGATGAGGACATCCTCTATGGAGTTTTGTTCTGTTAATTACCAGTGAATACTAATTTTAAAGAAGTAGGTGAATCATCGACATTCTACAGGATCAGATACATTAAGGATGAGGACATCCTCTATGGAGTTTTGCTCTGTTAATTACCAGTGAATACTAATTTTAAAGAAGTAGGTGAATCATCGACATTCTACAGGATCAGATGCATTAAGGATGAGGACATCCTCTATGGAGTTTTGCTCTGTTAATTACCAGTGAATACTAATTTTAAAGAAGTAGGTGAATCATCAACATTCTACAGGATCAGGTACATTAAGGATGAGGACATCCTCTATGGAGTTTTGCTCTGTTAATTACCAGTGAATACTAATTTTAAAGAAGTAGGTGAATCATCGACATTCTACAGGATCAGATACATTAAGGATGAGGACATCCTCTATGGAGTTTTGCTCTGTTAATTACCAGTGAATACTAATTTTAAAGAAGTAGGTGAATCATCGACATTCTACAGGATCAGATACATTAAGGATGAGGACACCCTCTATGGAGATTTGCTCTGTTAATTACCAGTGAATACTAATTTTAAAGAAGTAGGTGAATCATTGACATTCTACAGGATCAGATACATTAAGGATGAGGACATCCTCTATGGAGTTTTGCTCTGTTAATTACCAGTGAATACTAATTTTAAAGAAGTAGGTGAATCATCGACATTCTACAGGATCAGGTACATTAAGGATGAGGACACCCTCTATGGAGTTTTGCTCTGTTAATTACCAGTGAATACTAATTTTAAAGAAGTAGGTGAATCATCGACATTCTACAGGATCAGGTACATTAAGGATGAGGACATCCTCTATGGAGTTTTGCTCTGTTAATTACCAGTGAATACTAATTTTAAAGAAGTAGGTGAATCATCGACATTCTACAGGATCAGGTACATTAAGGATGAGGACACCCTCTATGGAGTTTTGCTCTGTTAATTACCAGTGAATACTAATTTTAAAGAAGTAGGTGAATCATCGACATTCTACAGGATCAGGTACATTAAGGATGAGGACATCCTCTATGGAGATTTGCTCTGTTAATTACCAGTGAATACTAATTTTAAAGAAGTAGGTGAATCATCGACATTCTACAGGATCAGGTACATTAAGGATGAGGACACCCTCTATGGAGTTTTGCTCTGTTAATTACCAGTGAATACTAATTTTAAAGAAGTAGGTGAATCATCGACATTCTACAGGATCAGGTACATTAAGGATGAGGACACCCTCTATGGAGTTTTGCTCTGTTAATTACCAGTGAATACTAATTTTAAAGAAGTAGGTGAATCATCGACATTCTACAGGATCAGGTACATTAAGGATGAGGACACCCTCTATGGAGTTTTGCTCTGTTAATTACCAGTGAATACTAATTTTAAAGAAGTAGGTGAATCATCGACATTCTACAGGATCAGGTACATTAAGGATGAGGACACCCTCTATGGAGTTTTGCTCTGTTAATTACCAGTGAATACTAATTTTAAAGAAGTAGGTGAATCATCGACATTCTACAGGATCAGGTACATTAAGGATGAGGACATCCTCTATGGAGTTTTGCTCTGTTAATTACCAGTGAATACTAATTTTAAAGAAGTAGGTGAATCATCGACATTCTACAGGATCAGGTACATTAAGGATGAGGACATCCTCTATGGAGTTTTGCTCTGTTAATAACCAGTGAATACTAATTTTAAAGAAGTAGGTGAATCATTGACATTCTACAGGATCAGGTACATTAAGGATGAGGACATCCTCTATGGAGTTTTGCTCTGTTAATTACCAGTGAATACTAATTTTAAAGAAGTAGGTGAATCATCGACATTCTACAGGATCAGATACATTAAGGATGAGGACATCCTCTATGGAGTTTTGCTCTGTTAATTACCAGTGAATACTAATTTTAAAGAAGTAGGTGAATCATTGACATTCTACAGGATCAGATACATTAAGGATGAGGACATCCTCTATGGAGATTTGCTCTGTTAATTACCAGTGAATACTAATTTTAAAGAAGTAGGTGAATCATCGACATTCTACAGGATCAGATACATTAAGGATGAGGACATCCTCTATGGAGTTTTGCTCTGTTAATTACCAGTGAATACTAATTTTAAAGAAGTAGGTGAATCATTGACATTCTACAGGATCAGATACATTAAGGATGAGGACATCCTCTATGGAGATTTGCTCTGTTAATTACCAGTGAATACTAATTTTAAAGAAGTAGGTGAATCATCGACATTCTACAGGATCAGATACATTAAGGATGAGGACATCCTCTATGGAGATTTGCTCTGTTAATTACCAGTGAATACTAATTTTAAAGAAGTAGGTGAATCATCGACATTCTACAGGATCAGATACATTAAGGATGAGGACACCCTCTATGGAGATTTGCTCTGTTAATTACCAGTGAATACTAATTTTAAAGAAGTAGGTGAATCATTGACATTCTACAGGATCAGATACATTAAGGATGAGGACACCTTCTATGGAGTTTTGCTCTGTTAATTACCAGTGAATACTAATTTTAAAGAAGTAGGTGAATCATCGACATTCTACAGGATCAGGTACATTAAGGATGAGGACATCCTCTATGGAGTTTTGCTCTGTTAATTACCAGTGAATACTAATTTTAAAGAAGTAGGTGAATCATTGACATTCTACAGGATCAGGTACATTAAGGATGAGGACATCCTCTATGGAGTTTTGCTCTGTTAATTACCAGTGAATACTAATTTTAAAGAAGTAGGTGAATCATTGACATTCTACAGGATCAGGTACATTAAGGATGAGGACATCCTCTATGGAGTTTTGCTCTGTTAATTACCAGTGAATACTAATTTTAAAGAAGTAGGTGAATCATCAACATTCTACAGGATCAGGTACATTAAGGATGAGGACATCCTCTATGGAGTTTTGCTCTGTTAATTACCAGTGAATACTAATTTTAAAGAAGTAGGTGAATCATCGACATTCTACAGGATCAGATACATTAAGGATGAGGACACCCTCTATGGAGTTTTGCTCTGTTAATTACCAGTGAATACTAATTTTAAAGAAGTAGGTGAATCATCAACATTCTACAGGATCAGGTACATTAAGGATGAGGACATCCTCTATGGAGTTTTGCTCTGTTAATTACCAGTGAATACTAATTTTAAAGAAGTAGGTGAATCATCAACATTCTACAGGATCAGGTACATTAAGGATGAGGACATCCTCTATGGAGTTTTGCTCTGTTAATTACCAGTGAATACTAATTTTAAAGAAGTAGGTGAATCATCGACATTCTACAGGATCAGATACATTAAGGATGAGGACATCCTCTATGGAGTTTTGCTCTGTTAATTACCAGTGAATACTAATTTTAAAGAAGTAGGTGAATCATCAACATTCTACAGGATCAGGTACATTAAGGATGAGGACATCCTCTATGGAGTTTTGTTCTGTTAATTACCAGTGAATACTAATTTTAAAGAAGTAGGTGAATCATCGACATTCTACAGGATCAGATACATTAAGGATGAGGACATCCTCTATGGAGTTTTGCTCTGTTAATTACCAGTGAATACTAATTTTAAAGAAGTAGGTGAATCATCGACATTCTACAGGATCAGATGCATTAAGGATGAGGACATCCTCTATGGAGTTTTGCTCTGTTAATTACCAGTGAATACTAATTTTAAAGAAGTAGGTGAATCATCAACATTCTACAGGATCAGGTACATTAAGGATGAGGACATCCTCTATGGAGTTTTGCTCTGTTAATTACCAGTGAATACTAATTTTAAAGAAGTAGGTGAATCATCGACATTCTACAGGATCAGATACATTAAGGATGAGGACATCCTCTATGGAGTTTTGCTCTGTTAATTACCAGTGAATACTAATTTTAAAGAAGTAGGTGAATCATCGACATTCTACAGGATCAGATACATTAAGGATGAGGACACCCTCTATGGAGATTTGCTCTGTTAATTACCAGTGAATACTAATTTTAAAGAAGTAGGTGAATCATTGACATTCTACAGGATCAGATACATTAAGGATGAGGACATCCTCTATGGAGTTTTGCTCTGTTAATTACCAGTGAATACTAATTTTAAAGAAGTAGGTGAATCATCGACATTCTACAGGATCAGGTACATTAAGGATGAGGACACCCTCTATGGAGTTTTGCTCTGTTAATTACCAGTGAATACTAATTTTAAAGAAGTAGGTGAATCATCGACATTCTACAGGATCAGGTACATTAAGGATGAGGACATCCTCTATGGAGATTTGCTCTGTTAATTACCAGTGAATACTAATTTTAAAGAAGTAGGTGAATCATCGACATTCTACAGGATCAGGTACATTAAGGATGAGGACACCCTCTATGGAGTTTTGCTCTGTTAATTACCAGTGAATACTAATTTTAAAGAAGTAGGTGAATCATCGACATTCTACAGGATCAGATACATTAAGGATGAGGACATCCTCTATGGAGATTTGCTCTGTTAATTACCAGTGAATACTAATTTTAAAGAAGTAGGTGAATCATCGACATTCTACAGGATCAGATACATTAAGGATGAGGACACCCTCTATGGAGTTTTGCTTTGTTAATAACCAGTGAATACTAATTTTAAAGAAGTAGGTGAATCATCGACATTCTACAGGATCAGATACATTAAAGATGAGGACATCCTCTATGGAGATTTGCTCTGTTAATTACCAGTGAATACTAATTTTAAAGAAGTAGGTGAATCATCGACATTCTACAGGATCAGATACATTAAGGATGAGGACACCCTCTATGGAATTTTGCTCTGTTAATAACCAGTGAATACTAATTTTAAAGAAGTAGGTGAATCATCGACATTCTACAGGATCAGATACATTAAGGATGAGGACACCCTCTATGGAGTTTTGCTCTGTTAATTACCAGTGAATACTAATTTTAAAGAAGTAGGTGAATCATCGACATTCTACAGGATCAGGTACATTAAGGATGAGGACACCCTCTATGGAGTTTTGCTCTGTTAATTACCAGTGAATACTAATTTTAAAGAAGTAGGTGAATCATCGACATTCTACAGGATCAGGTACATTAAGGATGAGGACACCCTCTATGGAGTTTTGCTCTGTTAATTACCAGTGAATACTAATTTTAAAGAAGTAGGTGAATCATCGACATTCTACAGGATCAGGTACATTAAGGATGAGGACATCCTCTATGGAGTTTTGCTCTGTTAATTACCAGTGAATACTAATTTTAAAGAAGTAGGTGAATCATCGACATTCTACAGGATCAGGTACATTAAGGATGAGGACACCCTCTATGGAGATTTGCTCTGTTAATTACCAGTGAATACTAATTTTAAAGAAGTAGGTGAATCATTGACATTCTACAGGATCAGGTACATTAAGGATGAGGACATCCTCTATGGAGTTTTGCTCTGTTAATTACCAGTGAATACTAATTTTAAAGAAGTAGGTGAATCATCGACATTCTACAGGATCAGGTACATTAAGGATGAGGACACCCTCTATGGAGTTTTGCTCTGTTAATTACCAGTGAATACTAATTTTAAAGAAGTAGGTGAATCATTGACATTCTACAGGATCAGGTACATTAAGGATGAGGACATCCTCTATGGAGTTTTGCTCTGTTAATTACCAGTGAATACTAATTTTAAAGAAGTAGGTGAATCATCGACATTCTACAGGATCAGGTACATTAAGGATGAGGACATCCTCTATGGAGTTTTGCTCTGTTAATTACCAGTGAATACTAATTTTAAAGAAGTAGGTGAATCATCGACATTCTACAGGATCAGGTACATTAAGGATGAGGACACCCTCTATGGAGTTTTGCTCTGTTAATTACCAGTGAATACTAATTTTAAAGAAGTAGGTGAATCATTGACATTCTACAGGATCAGGTACATTAAGGATGAGGACATCCTCTATGGAGTTTTGCTCTGTTAATTACCAGTGAATACTAATTTTAAAGAAGTAGGTGAATCATCGACATTCTACAGGATCAGGTACATTAAGGATGAGGACATCCTCTATGGAGTTTTGCTCTGTTAATTACCAGTGAATACTAATTTTAAAGAAGTAGGTGAATCATTGACATTCTACAGGATCAGGTACATTAAGGATGAGGACACCCTCTATGGAGTTTTGCTCTGTTAATTACCAGTGAATACTAATTTTAAAGAAGTAGGTGAATCATCGACATTCTACAGGATCAGATACATTAAGGATGAGGACACCCTCTATGGAGTTTTGCTCTGTTAATTACCAGTGAATACTAATTTTAAAGAAGTAGGTGAATCATCGACATTCTACAGGATCAGGTACATTAAGGATGAGGACACCCTCTATGGAGTTTTGCTCTGTTAATTACCAGTGAATACTAATTTTAAAGAAGTAGGTGAATCATCGACATTCTACAGGATCAGGTACATTAAGGATGAGGACATCCTCTATGGAGTTTTGCTCTGTTAATTACCAGTGAATACTAATTTTAAAGAAGTAGGTGAATCATCGACATTCTACAGGATCAGGTACATTAAGGATGAGGACACCCTCTATGGAGATTTGCTCTGTTAATTACCAGTGAATACTAATTTTAAAGAAGTAGGTGAATCATTGACATTCTACAGGATCAGGTACATTAAGGATGAGGACATCCTCTATGGAGTTTTGCTCTGTTAATTACCAGTGAATACTAATTTTAAAGAAGTAGGTGAATCATCGACATTCTACAGGATCAGGTACATTAAGGATGAGGACACCCTCTATGGAGATTTGCTCTGTTAATTACCAGTGAATACTAATTTTAAAGAAGTAGGTGAATCATCGACATTCTACAGGATCAGGTACATTAAGGATGAGGACACCCTCTATGGAGATTTGCTCTGTTAATTACCAGTGAATACTAATTTTAAAGAATAGGTGAATCATCGACATTCTACAGGATCAGGTACATTAAGGATGAGGACATCCTCTATGGAGATTTGCTCTGTTAATTACCAGTGAATACTAATTTTAAAGAAGTAGGTGAATCATCGACATTCTACAGGATCAGGTACATTAAGGATGAGGACACCCTCTATGGAGTTTTGCTCTGTTAATTACCAGTGAATACTAATTTTAAAGAAGTAGGTGAATCATCGACATTCTACAGGATCAGGTACATTAAGGATGAGGACATCCTCTATGGAGATTTGCTCTGTTAATTACCAGTGAATACTAATTTTAAAGAAGTAGGTGAATCATCGACATTCTACAGGATCAGATACATTAGGGATGAGGACATCCTCTATGGAGTTTTGCTCTGTTAATTACCAGTGAATACTAATTTTAAAGAAGTAGGTGAATCATTGACATTCTACAGGATCAGATACATTAAGGATGAGGACATCCTCTATGGAGTTTTGCTCTGTTAATTACCAGTGAATACTAATTTTAAAGAAGTAGGTGAATCATTGACATTCTACAGGATCAGATACATTAAGGATGAGGACATCCTCTATGGAGATTTGCTCTGTTAATTACCAGTGAATACTAATTTTAAAGAAGTAGGTGAATCATCGACATTCTACAGGATCAGATACATTAAGGATGAGGACATCCTCTATGGAGTTTTGCTCTGTTAATTACCAGTGAATACTAATTTTAAAGAAGTAGGTGAATCATTGACATTCTACAGGATCAGATACATTAAGGATGAGGACATCCTCTATGGAGATTTGCTCTGTTAATTACCAGTGAATACTAATTTTAAAGAAGTAGGTGAATCATCGACATTCTACAGGATCAGATACATTAAGGATGAGGACATCCTCTATGGAGATTTGCTCTGTTAATTACCAGTGAATACTAATTTTAAAGAAGTAGGTGAATCATCGACATTCTACAGGATCAGATACATTAAGGATGAGGACACCCTCTATGGAGATTTGCTCTGTTAATTACCAGTGAATACTAATTTTAAAGAAGTAGGTGAATCATTGACATTCTACAGGATCAGATACATTAAGGATGAGGACACCTTCTATGGAGTTTTGCTCTGTTAATTACCAGTGAATACTAATTTTAAAGAAGTAGGTGAATCATCGACATTCTACAGGATCAGGTACATTAAGGATGAGGACATCCTCTATGGAGTTTTGCTCTGTTAATTACCAGTGAATACTAATTTTAAAGAAGTAGGTGAATCATTGACATTCTACAGGATCAGGTACATTAAGGATGAGGACATCCTCTATGGAGTTTTGCTCTGTTAATTACCAGTGAATACTAATTTTAAAGAAGTAGGTGAATCATCGACATTCTACAGGATCAGGTACATTAAGGATGAGGACACCCTCTATGGAGTTTTGCTCTGTTAATTACCAGTGAATACTAATTTTAAAGAAGTAGGTGAATCATCAACATTCTACAGGATCAGGTACATTAAGGATGAGGACATCCTCTATGGAGTTTTGCTCTGTTAATTACCAGTGAATACTAATTTTAAAGAAGTAGGTGAATCATCGACATTCTACAGGATCAGATACATTAAGGATGAGGACACCCTCTATGGAGTTTTGCTCTGTTAATTACCAGTGAATACTAATTTTAAAGAAGTAGGTGAATCATCAACATTCTACAGGATCAGGTACATTAAGGATGAGGACATCCTCTATGGAGTTTTGCTCTGTTAATTACCAGTGAATACTAATTTTAAAGAAGTAGGTGAATCATCAACATTCTACAGGATCAGGTACATTAAGGATGAGGACATCCTCTATGGAGTTTTGCTCTGTTAATTACCAGTGAATACTAATTTTAAAGAAGTAGGTGAATCATCGACATTCTACAGGATCAGATACATTAAGGATGAGGACATCCTCTATGGAGTTTTGCTCTGTTAATTACCAGTGAATACTAATTTTAAAGAAGTAGGTGAATCATCAACATTCTACAGGATCAGGTACATTAAGGATGAGGACATCCTCTATGGAGTTTTGCTCTGTTAATTACCAGTGAATACTAATTTTAAAGAAGTAGGTGAATCATCGACATTCTACAGGATCAGATACATTAAGGATGAGGACATCCTCTATGGAGTTTTGCTCTGTTAATTACCAGTGAATACTAATTTTAAAGAAGTAGGTGAATCATCGACATTCTACAGGATCAGATGCATTAAGGATGAGGACATCCTCTATGGAGTTTTGCTCTGTTAATTACCAGTGAATACTAATTTTAAAGAAGTAGGTGAATCATCAACATTCTACAGGATCAGGTACATTAAGGATGAGGACATCCTCTATGGAGTTTTGCTCTGTTAATTACCAGTGAATACTAATTTTAAAGAAGTAGGTGAATCATCGACATTCTACAGGATCAGATACATTAAGGATGAGGACATCCTCTATGGAGTTTTGCTCTGTTAATTACCAGTGAATACTAATTTTAAAGAAGTAGGTGAATCATCGACATTCTACAGGATCAGATACATTAAGGATGAGGACACCCTCTATGGAGATTTGCTCTGTTAATTACCAGTGAATACTAATTTTAAAGAAGTAGGTGAATCATTGACATTCTACAGGATCAGATACATTAAGGATGAGGACATCCTCTATGGAGTTTTGCTCTGTTAATTACCAGTGAATACTAATTTTAAAGAAGTAGGTGAATCATCGACATTCTACAGGATCAGGTACATTAAGGATGAGGACACCCTCTATGGAGTTTTGCTCTGTTAATTACCAGTGAATACTAATTTTAAAGAAGTAGGTGAATCATCGACATTCTACAGGATCAGGTACATTAAGGATGAGGACATCCTCTATGGAGATTTGCTCTGTTAATTACCAGTGAATACTAATTTTAAAGAAGTAGGTGAATCATCGACATTCTACAGGATCAGGTACATTAAGGATGAGGACACCCTCTATGGAGTTTTGCTCTGTTAATTACCAGTGAATACTAATTTTAAAGAAGTAGGTGAATCATCGACATTCTACAGGATCAGATACATTAAGGATGAGGACATCCTCTATGGAGATTTGCTCTGTTAATTACCAGTGAATACTAATTTTAAAGAAGTAGGTGAATCATCGACATTCTACAGGATCAGATACATTAAGGATGAGGACACCCTCTATGGAGTTTTGCTTTGTTAATAACCAGTGAATACTAATTTTAAAGAAGTAGGTGAATCATCGACATTCTACAGGATCAGATACATTAAGGATGAGGACATCCTCTATGGAGATTTGCTCTGTTAATTACCAGTGAATACTAATTTTAAAGAAGTAGGTGAATCATCGACATTCTACAGGATCAGATACATTAAGGATGAGGACACCCTCTATGGAATTTTGCTCTGTTAATAACCAGTGAATACTAATTTTAAAGAAGTAGGTGAATCATCGACATTCTACAGGATCAGATACATTAAGGATGAGGACACCCTCTATGGAGTTTTGCTCTGTTAATTACCAGTGAATACTAATTTTAAAGAAGTAGGTGAATCATCGACATTCTACAGGATCAGGTACATTAAGGATGAGGACACCCTCTATGGAGTTTTGCTCTGTTAATTACCAGTGAATACTAATTTTAAAGAAGTAGGTGAATCATCGACATTCTACAGGATCAGATACATTAAGGATGAGGACACCCTCTATGGAGATTTGCTCTGTTAATTACCAGTGAATACTAATTTTAAAGAAGTAGGTGAATCATCGACATTCTACAGGATCAGATACATTAAGGATGAGGACACCCTCTATGGAGTTTTGCTCTGTTAATAACCAGTGAATACTAATTTTAAAGAAGTAGGTGAATCATCGACATTCTACAGGATCAGGTACATTAAGGATGAGGACACCCTCTATGGAGTTTTGCTCTGTTAATTACCAGTGAATACTAATTTTAAAGAAGTAGGTGAATCATCGACATTCTACAGGATCAGGTACATTAAGGATGAGGACATCCTCTATGGAGTTTTGCTCTGTTAATTACCAGTGAATACTAATTTTAAAGAAGTAGGTGAATCATCGACATTCTACAGGATCAGGTACATTAAGGATGAGGACACCCTCTATGGAGATTTGCTCTGTTAATTACCAGTGAATACTAATTTTAAAGAAGTAGGTGAATCATTGACATTCTACAGGATCAGGTACATTAAGGATGAGGACATCCTCTATGGAGTTTTGCTCTGTTAATTACCAGTGAATACTAATTTTAAAGAAGTAGGTGAATCATCGACATTCTACAGGATCAGGTACATTAAGGATGAGGACACCCTCTATGGAGTTTTGCTCTGTTAATTACCAGTGAATACTAATTTTAAAGAAGTAGGTGAATCATTGACATTCTACAGGATCAGGTACATTAAGGATGAGGACATCCTCTATGGAGTTTTGCTCTGTTAATTACCAGTGAATACTAATTTTAAAGAAGTAGGTGAATCATCGACATTCTACAGGATCAGGTACATTAAGGATGAGGACATCCTCTATGGAGTTTTGCTCTGTTAATTACCAGTGAATACTAATTTTAAAGAAGTAGGTGAATCATCGACATTCTACAGGATCAGGTACATTAAGGATGAGGACACCCTCTATGGAGTTTTGCTCTGTTAATTACCAGTGAATACTAATTTTAAAGAAGTAGGTGAATCATTGACATTCTACAGGATCAGGTACATTAAGGATGAGGACATCCTCTATGGAGTTTTGCTCTGTTAATTACCAGTGAATACTAATTTTAAAGAAGTAGGTGAATCATCGACATTCTACAGGATCAGGTACATTAAGGATGAGGACATCCTCTATGGAGTTTTGCTCTGTTAATTACCAGTGAATACTAATTTTAAAGAAGTAGGTGAATCATTGACATTCTACAGGATCAGGTACATTAAGGATGAGGACACCCTCTATGGAGTTTTGCTCTGTTAATTACCAGTGAATACTAATTTTAAAGAAGTAGGTGAATCATCGACATTCTACAGGATCAGATACATTAAGGATGAGGACACCCTCTATGGAGTTTTGCTCTGTTAATTACCAGTGAATACTAATTTTAAAGAAGTAGGTGAATCATCGACATTCTACAGGATCAGGTACATTAAGGATGAGGACACCCTCTATGGAGTTTTGCTCTGTTAATTACCAGTGAATACTAATTTTAAAGAAGTAGGTGAATCATCGACATTCTACAGGATCAGGTACATTAAGGATGAGGACATCCTCTATGGAGTTTTGCTCTGTTAATTACCAGTGAATACTAATTTTAAAGAAGTAGGTGAATCATCGACATTCTACAGGATCAGGTACATTAAGGATGAGGACACCCTCTATGGAGATTTGCTCTGTTAATTACCAGTGAATACTAATTTTAAAGAAGTAGGTGAATCATTGACATTCTACAGGATCAGGTACATTAAGGATGAGGACATCCTCTATGGAGTTTTGCTCTGTTAATTACCAGTGAATACTAATTTTAAAGAAGTAGGTGAATCATCGACATTCTACAGGATCAGGTACATTAAGGATGAGGACACCCTCTATGGAGATTTGCTCTGTTAATTACCAGTGAATACTAATTTTAAAGAAGTAGGTGAATCATCGACATTCTACAGGATCAGGTACATTAAGGATGAGGACACCCTCTATGGAGATTTGCTCTGTTAATTACCAGTGAATACTAATTTTAAAGAATAGGTGAATCATCGACATTCTACAGGATCAGGTACATTAAGGATGAGGACATCCTCTATGGAGATTTGCTCTGTTAATTACCAGTGAATACTAATTTTAAAGAAGTAGGTGAATCATCGACATTCTACAGGATCAGGTACATTAAGGATGAGGACATCCTCTATGGAGTTTTGCTCTGTTAATTACCAGTGAATACTAATTTTAAAGAAGTAGGTGAATCATTGACATTCTACAGGATCAGGTACATTAAGGATGAGGACACCCTCTATGGAGTTTTGCTCTGTTAATTACCAGTGAATACTAATTTTAAAGAAGTAGGTGAATCATCGACATTCTACAGGATCAGATACATTAAGGATGAGGACACCCTCTATGGAGTTTTGCTCTGTTAATTACCAGTGAATACTAATTTTAAAGAAGTAGGTGAATCATCGACATTCTACAGGATCAGGTACATTAAGGATGAGGACACCCTCTATGGAGTTTTGCTCTGTTAATTACCAGTGAATACTAATTTTAAAGAAGTAGGTGAATCATCGACATTCTACAGGATCAGGTACATTAAGGATGAGGACATCCTCTATGGAGTTTTGCTCTGTTAATTACCAGTGAATACTAATTTTAAAGAAGTAGGTGAATCATCGACATTCTACAGGATCAGGTACATTAAGGATGAGGACACCCTCTATGGAGATTTGCTCTGTTAATTACCAGTGAATACTAATTTTAAAGAAGTAGGTGAATCATTGACATTCTACAGGATCAGGTACATTAAGGATGAGGACATCCTCTATGGAGTTTTGCTCTGTTAATTACCAGTGAATACTAATTTTAAAGAAGTAGGTGAATCATCGACATTCTACAGGATCAGGTACATTAAGGATGAGGACACCCTCTATGGAGATTTGCTCTGTTAATTACCAGTGAATACTAATTTTAAAGAAGTAGGTGAATCATCGACATTCTACAGGATCAGGTACATTAAGGATGAGGACACCCTCTATGGAGATTTGCTCTGTTAATTACCAGTGAATACTAATTTTAAAGAATAGGTGAATCATCGACATTCTACAGGATCAGGTACATTAAGGATGAGGACATCCTCTATGGAGATTTGCTCTGTTAATTACCAGTGAATACTAATTTTAAAGAAGTAGGTGAATCATCGACATTCTACAGGATCAGGTACATTAAGGATGAGGACACCCTCTATGGAGTTTTGCTCTGTTAATTACCAGTGAATACTAATTTTAAAGAAGTAGGTGAATCATCGACATTCTACAGGATCAGGTACATTAAGGATGAGGACATCCTCTATGGAGATTTGCTCTGTTAATTACCAGTGAATACTAATTTTAAAGAAGTAGGTGAATCATCGACATTCTACAGGATCAGATACATTAAGGATGAGGACATCCTCTATGGAGTTTTGCTCTGTTAATTACCAGTGAATACTAATTTTAAAGAAGTAGGTGAATCATTGACATTCTACAGGATCAGGTACATTAAGGATGAGGACATCCTCTATGGAGTTTTGCTCTGTTAATTACCAGTGAATACTAATTTTAAAGAAGTAGGTGAATCATCGACATTCTACAGGATCAGGTACATTAAGGATGAGGACATCCTCTATGGAGATTTTCTCTGTTAATTACCAGTGAATACTAATTTTAAAGAAGTAGGTGAATCATCGACATTCTACAGGATCAGGTACATTAAGGATGAGGACACCCTCTATGGAGTTTTGCTCTGTTAATTACCAGTGAATACTAATTTTAAAGAAGTAGGTGAATCATTGACATTCTACAGGATCAGGTACATTAAGGATGAGGACATCCTCTATGGAGTTTTGCTCTGTTAATTACCAGTGAATACTAATTTTAAAGAAGTAGGTGAATCATCGACATTCTACAGGATCAGATACATTAAGGATGAGGACACCCTCTATGGAGTTTTGCTCTGTTAATTACCAGTGAATACTAATTTTAAAGAAGTAGGTGAATCATTGACATTCTACAGGATCAGATACATTAAGGATGAGGACATCCTCTATGGAGTTTTGCTCTGTTAATTACCAGTGAATACTAATTTTAAAGAAGTAGGTGAATCATTGACATTCTACAGGATCAGATACATTAAGGATGAGGACACCCTCTATGGAGTTTTGCTCTGTTAATTACCAGTGAATACTAATTTTAAAGAAGTAGGTGAATCATTGACATTCTACAGGATCAGATACATTAAGGATGAGGACACCCTCTATGGAGTTTTGCTCTGTTAATTACCAGTGAATACTAATTTTAAAGAAGTAGGTGAATCATTGACATTCTACAGGATCAGATACATTAAGGATGAGGACACCCTCTATGGAGTTTTGCTCTGTTAATTACCAGTGAATACTAATTTTAAAGAAGTAGGTGAATCATTGACATTCTACAGGATCAGGTACATTAAGGATGAGGACATCCTCTATGGAGTTTTGCTCTGTTAATTACCAGTGAATACTAATTTTAAAGAAGTAGGTGAATCATTGACATTCTACAGGATCAGGTACATTAAGGATGAGGACACCCTCTATGGAGTTTTGCTCTGTTAATTACCAGTGAATACTAATTTTAAAGAAGTAGGTGAATCATTGACATTCTACAGGATCAGGTACATTAAGGATGAGGACATCCTCTATGGAGTTTTGCTCTGTTAATTACCAGTGAATACTAATTTTAAAGAAGTAGGTGAATCATTGACATTCTACAGGATCAGATACATTAAGGATGAGGACACCCTCTATGGAGTTTTGCTCTGTTAATTACCAGTGAATACTAATTTTAAAGAAGTAGGTGAATCATCGACATTCTACAGGATCAGGTACATTAAGGATGAGGACACCCTCTATGGAGTTTTGCTCTGTTAATTACCAGTGAATACTAATTTTAAAGAAGTAGGTGAATCATCGACATTCTACAGGATCAGATACATTAAAAGACAGGAGATTTTTTTACTTCACCAGGCAAAAGTAATTTATAAAATTGGTCCGAAATTCAATGTGAATTTTTCACCGGAATTTTATGTTTTCTGACCACCTGATTTCAAAACTCTGTGTGCGTCTGTGAACATGATAACTCCCGGATACAATGAATGTATCGACAAGAAATTGTATATGTGTATCAAGAACCCTATAAAGACAACAACAAAGGGAGATTAGGGCGCGGCTTAATACAACAATTCCACTAACTGCCGTTGTAATGAATGTATTGACACGAAATTACATATGTTAATTTAAATCCCCATAAGGACAACATCTATTAATTTTCAGCGGAATAGGCAGAACGGAAGGTAAATAACATAATAATTAAAGTGTGAACTAGAGCTTTTATAAAAGGACTATAAAAGATTTATAAAACTTCTCTTATAAAAGCTCTATCATAATATGATGTTTTTTTTTCTTTGAACAATGAGAAAAAATCATGTCTCCGAGTTAAGAGTTTTCTCTAAAATAAACATTTTTAATTAAACTTTCAATTTCTTTATTCGAACTCGATTTTTTTAACAGTTACACTTTTACTTCAGTAGTCAATGATAGACTGTTTTGCCTGAGGGCGTCAGAGTCGGCCTTAAGGTTCACACCTGGATGAATTCGATAGATTTTTTTATGTGGCAAGTGAAAGACATTTCGGATGGAACGTTAAGCGATGGTCCTGCACCTGAATGATGTCAGGTACTCGTTAAAGACCTCTATCTTAGGCGAATAAAAATTTGGGGTAGGCAAAATTTAATACTCACCGTCGAGATGATGTCCACCAGAGCGACGAAAGAGCGCTCTGGTAGTCGGCGACATGACCTCATAGTTAAGCCCCAATGAGTTATAATAACTAACCAGCTACTGCGAGAAATTTATGTCCAGTTTAATATACAAATATATATCAAATAAAAACCTTTGTAAATATGTGTAACTAAATTTGGCAATTCTATTCCTCAAAACGGCTGAGTCCCACAGCTGAATTCCACAGCTATGTTCCAGAGCTGAGTTCCACAGCAGAGTCCTACAACTAAGTTCTACAGGTGAGTTTCACAGCTTAGTCCCACAGCTCAGTCCCACAACTGAGTACCACAGCTGAGTACCACTGCTGAGTCCCACAGCTGAGTTCCAAGCACCTTTGGTATATTTTAATGGAAACAGTAAGTAATTAGCGTATTTAGTATAATTAATTGGTTGATGAGCCTTCATCAAAAGCGGCATCGACCGGGCAACCCAAGACAATTAGATTTTGATAGTATCTGAGTAGAGTTGAGGGCGCTGAGAGATTGTGTGCTTGTCTACTGAGCTCAAGATCCCAGGTTCGAAACCCAGCACTGAGGCCCTTAGGGTTTTTAATCTTAAAAGTGAAAAAAAAAACTTCAGCCAATGTCCTTCGGATGGGACGTTTAGCGATTATTCCGAGTCTGTGTTGTCAGGCCTAAAGGCCGCCCGTGTGCCTCGCATGCCATCGCCATAGGATCTGTACTGGAGCGTTTCGTGAACTAGTACAATTTTCGTTGTACTCAGACATACGGGATGTGACCTCATACTCGTTATTAAAAAGCACTCTGTTTAATATCCTCCTGAAATTCCCTTAATGCACTCTTTTAGATAACTCTTCAACATGAAAAGTTTATTCAACGTGAAAACAACTACCAACTGTGTAATGCATAATTTTGAATATTTATGAGTAAATCATAAAATTATTAAATTTTTACTTTCCCAGATGTCCCTTGGATTGGAGGGACTGCAGTTTCAAGGTCCCCTGAATACGTTTTGAGCATTCTCGCGATAATGTGCGTGTGTTTGGAATGAAGTGAGCGTACAACCGCAAAAATGCTGTAGCTATGAATTTGAAATTTGATCACAATTTGATCTGATTAGATTTTGGTTGAAATCGGACGAAAATTGAATCCATTTTACTTCGGGGCCTAAACACATTTTACAATTTACCGCTTATGTTTATGACCTAATCAAACTTTGTTTCAAATAGTAGAGAAAACTCAAATACATAATGTGTCCGGTGTTCGAGAAACATGCAGAAAAACGTTCTGAAATGTAGTTTTGAAAAACTTATTTTTATACGTTTCCTCGATTCACCAGAAAACGGTTAGTCCTATCGGAAAATTGATCTCTACCAAAACTGTTCCTTATAACATTTCCAATCGCTTTAAGTCCTTAGATTGAAGATGTAATTTGTACAAGAAAAGTTATAGCTTTTCAAACAAGAAATAAACAATTCCCAGAAATACTTAATAATAATATTTAAATTGTCGCAACGAATTATAAAATATCTTTTATTATAGGTAGTTTTTGAAAAATTATAAAAATGAAAAAAAAAAAAAGAACACTTTCTTTCCCCCTCCCCTTTTCAAAATCATCTCATACTGGCATTACTAAAAAAGACACTCTCAGAAATTACGTTGTACAATGAAACAAAAAATACCGCAGCGGCCAACTCATTACATTCTACCCAGTAATGATAATGAGAAGAGGGAGGAGGGAGAGAGAGTGATCTGTATGTAAGAATGATTAGTATAAGAAAGTCCTCTAATGGCCACATCACATATAGGTTAGGTTTTATGACTCATGCCCGGGCTTTAACAACGAGGTCATATCGCCAAGTACCAAAGCGCTCTTTCGTCACTCTAGTGGACATGAGCCCGACTCTACTGTGGGAGTCCTAAATTTCGCCTACCCTAAATTTTTATTCACCTAGGGTAGGGGTCTTTAACGAGTACCTGACATCGTACAGGCTCGGGACCATTGCTTAACGTCCCATCCGAAGGACGGCGTGCTTAAGTTTATTTTACCTACCAGATAAAATAAACTAAGTAAGGGCCTCGGTCGGGTTACGAACCCACGACCTTCAGCTCAGAAGTCAAGCACGCATACCACTGAGCTACCGGCGCCCTCACACACACATCACATATATTTTCAATAACAATGGTTAAACTAAGATTAAAGATAAAATTATTACATTGCAATAAGATAAACTTATTCATAAATGATATGCGTGAAATAAGTTTATTTTATTGCAATGTAATTTTTTTTTTTTTTTTTTTTTTTTTTGCATTGGAGGGGGAAATGCTGTGACGCACATCCAGCCCTGGATAGTGTGGGACTCGAGCCGATTCACCATACCCACTAAAACCCCCTCCTTGCCGATCCTGATTCCCTTCCGCGGAACTGACGGTCTGTCATTACTTCGCGGAAGGGAGGAAGGGTGGCTGGTAACGCCCCTTCTTCTGTTTTATTGCCGCTACTGTTCCTTGTCAGCCCTCTCCTGGAGGGCCAACCCGCCCATGATGAGCGCTGCAAAATCGCAGCCTTCATCCCACGACTCCTGGGAGCGCAGCATAGCGTCCACGTAACTGGTAGCAGTCAGTGGGGCGCCCATGCTGCACTCCAGATTTTTCCTTCCCTCCTCAAATCTGGGGCATTTGAGGAGGACATGCTCCGCCGACTCCGTCTCACCAATGCACGCGGGGCAGTCTGGTGTTGTTGCTGCCCCGATTTTGTGGAGGTACCCCCGGAACCCACCGTGTCCCGTGAGTACCTGGGTGAGGTGGTAATTCACCTATTGCAATGTAATACTTTTATCTTTAATAATTATAATAATTATTATTAATTATTCAATAATTATTGGTGACATGAAAATATTAATAATGTAATATTATATATTTGTATTCTTGTTTACACCTTTAAGATACTCATGAGAGTCATTGCTGACTCGACATCCATGTCATCGATTCTTCCAATAAATTACTTTCCTCCTCCCTCTTCTCAATTTCCTGTTCCTTTTTTTCTCCTCCAAATGATCTTATCTCCATTTCTTATGATCTCCAATTTCCTCCATTTGAAAGAAAAACTCCATAGACTGGAGACACCTTTCTTTTTATCTCCCGACTTACATCAGGAAGCCCTATTTTCCGACGACAATACGGAGAGAACAGTTTTATCGTCAGTAACTGACGAAAAATCTCATGCCCATGAGCTAAATAAACACGCTTCACGCTCCACTACAGGTATCCCAAATCGTGTGCTCCTCAGAAGTCATTTACAAAGGTATGTAAAGACACTCTTAAAAACAAAGTGTTTTGTTGAAAACTGATATTATTGCAGAGATATTGTGAAATAATTCAAATGAACTTGAATAAAATAAAACTCGTTTATTTGTGGGATTGTCTAATTTCACAGAATAAATATATATGGGAGTGCTTTCGGTGTTTCTGCCATCCTCAGCCAAGAGTATAAGAGATAATAATACATTCTGTAATATTTTCGTTAGTCTTATCTCTTACACTTTTTGCTGAGGATGGTAGAAATACCGAAAGTACTCCCATATATATTTATTCTGTGAAATTAGACAATACCACAAATAAAAGTGTTTTGTACAATTATATTTTAAAAATATATACAAAATGCATAAATTTTACATTCACTTGAAAAATCTAGACAAACTACACACTTTAAAGAAAAATTCAACTTTCAATTAAGAAAAAACAGTATACAGGGCTAAACGATTAATAGTGAGGAAGGCCATCGTAAGATAACGCAGCTTCTAAATTGAGAAACGCTGACAAATTGTGAAAATAATTTTAAATAAATATAACAGAGGGTGCCGATAGCTCAGTGGTACGCGGCTTGCCTCTGAGCTCAAGATCGTGGGTTCGAAACCCGACCGAGGCCCTTAGTTTATTTTATCTGGGAGGTAGTATAAACGTAAACACGCCGTACTTCGGATGGGACATTAAACGATGGTCCCGAGCCTGTACGATGTCAAGTCTACTCGTTAAATACCCCTAACCTAGGTGAATAAAAATTTAGGGTAGGCAAAATTTAAGACTCCCACAGTAGAGACGGGCTCATGTTCACCAGAGATAAAAGAGCGCTCTGGTAGTAGGCAATATGACCTCTTAGTTAAAGCCCGGGCATGTGTCATAATAAGTAACTATTGTCTATTCCACAAAAATGTGTTTATGACAAACTAAATGTCGACTGAAATCAGAAATTTAATGAAGAAACTAGATTGTAACTTTGTTCATTGTAATTCTTCGTTGGATTATGAGGTTTACAAACTTCTTCTCAACAAAACTCAGTCCACACAAAAGTGGAGTATTTACACAAAGTCTTGTTTGAAGCCCCGATCCCAAATCCTCCTTCACAATCTACCCATAGCCAAACCTAAGCAGTGCTTCAGTATTATCTCATTTACTTCCCAAGCTACACAAAGTATAGGGGAAGTTATGTAATCAGTCAAAAATTCGATGCGGACTTTTCAACGGAATTTCATATTTATCGATCTCCAGATTCCAAATATGAAAATGAAAATGTCTGTCCGTGTGTATATATGTGAACATGATAACTCCAATAGATTCAGCCAACTCTGATAACCGCCGATAGAATGAATGTATCGACACGAAATTTCATATTTGAAGTGAAAACCCAATGAGGGCACACCTGTCAAATTTTAGCGATATCGGCTGAAGAAAAGACGGGGTTCAGGGGAGGGGCTCAATACAGAAATTCAGGATTTTGGAGCCCCTACGTAAGTGAATTGTTGAATATTAGCGTAAACGTTCTATTGGTTTTGGAGAAGGAGCGAACAGTTAATTGGTTAATTCGTTCTGGGGAAGTACATTGCCGGTGATTTACCGACGACTTTCTTATATCTATAGTATAAGGAAGTATTGTAATCATGCGAAATTCTGAGATCGAGGTTTCAAAGGATTTTCGCGTTTCAAGGACCTCTGAGTACGTTATGGCCATTTTCGCAATGATGAAGGTCTATGCGTGTTGTGTATGTGGTTGGAAAGTTGTGAGCGCTCTATCGCAAAAACCATTGTAGCTATGAACGAAAATTGAAACCACTTTTCTCCAGGGCCTAAGTTCATTTTATAAGACAGCGCTTATGTTTATGACCTAATCAAAAATCGTTCAAAAGTAAGAGATGTAAAGAAAACTGAAATCTAAAATTTTTTGCAGATCTTTCGGTTTTTGGGATACATGCCGAAAAACATCCTGAATAATTCAATTATTGTAGTTTTGAAACACATCTTTTAAGACGTTCCCTTGATTTAATCGAAAACGGTTAGCCCTATGGAAAAATTGACTCATACCAAAAATGTTCCTTATTAAATTTAAAATTACCAAATTGTTCTTAGATTTTATTGTTTAAATATTTTTTTATTATCGGCAGTTTTTTATTTAAAAAAAATTTATATGATGTTATAGTAATTTATAGATAGGTAACATTTAGGACTCCCTCAGTTGAATCGGGCTCATGTCCACCAGAGTGATGAAAGAGCGCTTTGGTAGTTGGCGATATGACTTTGTAGTTAAAGCCTTGGCATGAGTCATTATATCTAAAGAACTATTATTGGTAGCTTTATGAAAAATTATATAATAGATGAAAAATATAAAATGTATGTGTTGTGGCCATTACAGAACTTTCTTATATCAACCAAAGCTTACAAATCACACTCCCTCTTCTCAAAATCATTTCATACTGGCATTACTGGGTATAAGAATGTCACTCTCAGAATTATGCTGTGATACCAAAAAATCCTGCTGTTATAACCTATTTCTTATACCCAAATGCTCGTATGAAATGTTTTTGAGAGTGATCTATAAGCGTGGTTGGTATAAGAGTGTTCTGTGATAACCATATCACGTTTTTTTTTTGTTTTTTTTCTATTCTTTATGCACCTTTCTAATTTCATCAAACACTACAAATTCCACCTTTATTCTAATGATTTCCAAATTTATTTCCTCTTCAAAGCACCTGATGTTTATGACAGGTTGATGGAGCACCCTCACAACACCACTGATTGGCCTATTAAAAATAGACTGACATTGAACGCCCAAAAAATTTAATCTGCTGTAAGACTTCAGGCCTCCTTGCTTATTCGAAACAGATGCTCGCTCGAAATTGCAGAAGATTTTTGACTAAATCTACTATACTAATCATTCTTGATTTTATGCGATTTTCCTCAAGTATTACGTATATTCTTTCTATCAAAAAAATATCATATCATCTATATTTTATAGTTTTTTTAGATAATTTCGGGTCAACTAATTTTAATATTAATACATTTTTTTAATGCGTAAGCATTGTTTTGAAACCGCTGGCTATGATCCGTTCATAGCTGACACTATGGCACAAGTACATCCTGAATTTCAATGTTGTAGAGGAGCCAGAGACAGACACAAGACCCCAGTACTTCCCCAGAAGGAAATAACCCATTGACTTTTCGCTCCCTCTCCAAGACCGTTTGCGCTAATATTCAACAGTTAACTTACATAGAGGCTCCTACATCCTAATACTAAATATAGTGTCGATTAATTCATTACTTTGGCAGTTATTAGGGTTTTTGAGTTGAGTCTCCTCCCCTGAATCCCCTCTTCCCTTCTGCGGATATCACTGAAATTTGACAGGTTATGTCCTCATTGGATTTCGACTTCAAATATGAAATTTTATGTCGATACATTCATTACATCGGAAATTACTGGGGTTAATGTATTGATCCCTCTTTCATACCCCCTCCCTTTCTTCCGATTATGCTGAAAATTGATAAGGGTCATCCTTATGGTGTTTCGAATTCACATATGAAATTTCGTGTCGATAAATTCATTACAACGGCAGTTATCAGCGTTATTGACTCTCCTTTGAGAGATTTGTCTGTAAATCGATAGGTGTTGTTCTTATGGGGTTTTTGTCACATATATAAAATATAGTGTCGATGCAATTATTTTGTCGGCCATATTAGAACCTCTCCCCTAATCCTCCCCTCCACTTAGGTCGATTTGTCTGAAAAACAACAGTGTCGTTAAAGGGTTCTGGATTCACATATAAAATTTCGTGTCGATACATTTTTCCTATCGGGAGGTATCGTGTTCACAGGACACAGACAGATTTTTTTTTTCATATTTAAAATATCAAGGTCAGAAAACATGAAATTCCGTTGAAAACTCCGCATCGAATTTTTGACCGATTACATAATTTCACTTATATAGCTGGGGAATTAATACAGAAAAAAATAAATAAAAGAAAACTAAATTATCCTTAATTTTGCTTTGAGGAATTTTCAAGGCAAGCAATCTTTCTTAAGGTAGCTGTCACCAAAAATAGGGTTTGTTCGAACAAAGCCAGAGAGAATTTAACAAAGTCGATTCTAGAAGCTGGGGGTCTTTCGTGGGACAATTATGCTCCACCCACTCTGAACGTGGGAAGAATGCTGGATTTAATGTTCTTTCTTGTTAAAACTAGCTGTTGATACTAGCATTGCCCGGACGAATGTAGAGAGAGTTGTAGAAAAAAAAACAATAAAAGGCATTGGCATTGTACTTCCCCAGAACGAATTAATCAATTAAGTGTCTCTCTCCCTTTAAACCCTATCGACCATTTGGGTTTAATATCGTTAGTTGGCTTACATAGAGGCTTCTCCCTCTGCTCATTTAGTTAAAATACACAGAATTATTACTATTATTGTTATTATCTACCTCATATTCTGTCTATTTTAACAATATATATATATTGTGATCAAAGTACGACCAGTATCAGTTCGGATGGGACGTTAAGCGATGGTCCCGATCCTGTACGATGTCAGCTACTCGTTAAAGACCCTTACCAAAGGTGAATAAAAATTTAGGGTAGGCGAAATTTATGACTCCCACAGTAGAGTCGGGCTCATGCTCAAGAGTGACGAAAGAGCGCTCTGGCAGTAGGCGATATGACCTTGTAGTTAAAGCCCGGGCATGAGTCATAAAACCTAACCTATATTTGTGAATGTAAAGGGAGGTTATAATATATGTGGCCGTGATGTTTGTTGAGAAGTTTTAAAATATTCTATAAATAACAAAATGTCCAACAAACACTCATCACTACAAGTTTTTTATAACTTCTATAAAGAAATAATTGAAATAGAAATTAAATAGAAAGAAAATATCATCGCATGAGAATATTAATTTTAAAGCAGAAATTCCTACTGAAAAATTAATAGAGTCTGCCATGTTGGAAGAAGCTGTCAAGACGGACGGAATTGTGGAGAGAAGTTTAATGTTTGTCTTGCCTCTTGTTTGTCCTGCAATATGTTAAATAAGATCTAACAAGAACAAGAGAGGAAGTTGCAGAATAAGAACTAGAAAGAGTCAGTGGAACGTCCATACATCGTTTAGGCGCGTGGTGCACACGACGTTTATTTATTGTATGTATTTTTTAAATTTATTTTGTGTAAATATATTCCTGTTATTATGAGTTTCAAGATTTTAGAAGTTTGTTTCCCATGCTCAACCCTAGTCAATGTTGATTTAACAGTTTGGTTTTTCAAAACTTTCTTGGCTGATCGGTCTTTTGCTTTGGTTATAGAAATCAAATTATATACATTAAAATCAATAATTTAAGTATCGTTCTATGAGATAGGCGATCTAGCATTCCTTTAGTATTATATTCTAGAAACAATCAGTTACACAGCTTGAGAAAATTCCCGCGTTTTTGAAGTGAAGTAAGGAAAATAATTTTTAATAAAAGCGAGAAAATAAATATGTTTGAAAAACCGTACAATATGGTGAATTTAATTTATACCTCACCTTAAGGATTAGGATTAGGGTTATAGGTGCTCAACATCAAGGTCATAGGCATCTAAATACTTAGGGATGGAGACAGATGCATATCCATACATATGCACATACACACACATATATACATATATACACACATCTATACATATATATACACATATACAGACATACATCCATATACATATATACACTTTTTTTTTTTTTTTTACGTATTATTGTTTACTTTAACATTTTTGCTTGAATTATAGCTCGTCCATTAGTTTCGTGTCACTAAAAAAGTCTATAGTTCTCTGGAGTGCCTCTCGGTGGTTGCCCAGGGCTGCTGGCAGTGCTCTGGTGATGCCTCTCCTGGCCAGCTCCTCCTGATAGAGTGGACACTCCTCCAGGATGTGCCGCACCGACCGCTCCTCCACACTTCACTTCCTGGCTTGCTCTCTTCTTATCAGGAGGCCGTGGCTCAGCCGACTGTGACCCACTCGTAGCCTCATCACTTCTTCTCGTCGGTTATCCCTGATGGACGTTTTCCATGGTTCCACCCCTTTTTTGATGTTTTATAATTTGTTCCTTAAGTAAACATGTAAATACAAAGAAAATATCATTATTAATATTATATATTAGCAATTTCACTCCTAATTGGTCTTTAGTTTCAAATTTATTTAAAATTGTATATATATTTTAGTGAAGAAATTGAGTTTATAGTTCTCTCCCTTGTTCCATGTTCCAGCGCAACTGACGATGAGTAGATCATCGTCGTAACTTCTGAATCCTCATACTAAATTTTATGTCGATAAATGCCTTACATCGGTATTATTAGGGTTTTTGTATCCCCTTCTCTGATCCTCCTTTTGGAAAAATTCGATAGGGGTGTCCATTATAGGGTTTTGAATCTGATTAGAAAATTTTATGTTGATACTAAAAATTCATAGATGTCATCCTTATGGAGTTTAGAATTTACATATGAAATTTCATGCCGATGATACATTCATTACGACGGCAGTTATTAGAGTTTTCGTATTAAGCCTCTCTCCTAATACCCTCCTGCCCTTTGGCCGATTTGGCTGAAAATTAGTAGGTGTCGACTTTATTGTACGACAATTTATAATTTAATAACATTAAAAAATTATGAACATCACTCATTAAAAAATCAGAATAAGTTTACGTTGGAGGCAATGTGAGCATAGCCTTCATCTGAATTTGGAAAACTCTAATTTTTAAATCTAAATATCACTGCCAGTGTTCAAAGTTTAAAATGTCTTACGACAAGAATGAGGGGAAGTTTACAAAACTTGAGTGAAGTACCCTGCCGTAAAATGAACTTATCTCAAATGAAGCTTCATTTACAGTCAAAGTTACTTGAGAGTGTCAAACAACTTTTAATCATTTGTCAATGAAATTAAAAGCCAGAAAAACAACTGGTGTCTCACCCAATGAAAATATAGAAATCAAGGTAGTTAGTTGATTTGACTCATGTCCGGGCTTTAACTACGAGGTCATATCGGCTACTACCAGAGCGTTCTTTCGTCACTCTGGTGTACATGAGCCCGACTCTACTGTGAGTCCTAAATTTTGCCTACCCTAAATTTATTCACCTAGGTAAGGGGTATTTAACGAGTACCTGACATCGTACATGCTCGGGACCATCGCTTAACGTCCCATCCGAAGGACGGCGTGCTTAAGTTTATTTTAACTTCCAGATAAAAGGGTCTCGTTCGGGTTTCGAACCCACGATCTTCAGCTCAGAAGGCAAGCACGCATACCACTAAGCTACCGGCGTCCTAATAACTAAAGGGCAACAATTATTTTCTGGATAAGTACCTGATATGTTGTGACATGGACCCAAACCTTGTATCAGGACGATTTCAGCTGACCTTGGTTCCAACTTACGCCTTCGTGAATAATTTCACGATTCAAGTCAGTGCTAAGAGAACCGTTGTTTTCAGAGACGGGGGAAGACACCATCTATGAGACAAGATCTGCTACAAATGCTCTACTGTTTTTTTTTGTTTTTTTATAGTTAGTTGATACTTAATAGAGGTGTTTCTTATACTACGAATGTTCTTTATTAATTTATGACTATCAAAGTTCTTATTTAGTCAATTTCCTGAGGAATTCAATAGTAGCCCCAACGGATCTTTTATATTCCATTCATCCTCACGGTTATATGAGGAAGAATATTGATGGAGAAGGGTCAAGTTAAAGAGACAGACACTATCGGTAGGGTAAGTGGCGTGGATATTGGACGCTCCCACCCCGGGGTAAGTGAGGTAATAGACTCTCCAGTAAATGCTCCACCGGCAGTATGTGGCAGCATTCAGTAGCTCAGCTGGGGATTGCGGGATACTTGGCAAAACAGATGAGAGGATACAGAAGATATCTCCTTAGTCCAGTGCAATTAGTCATTATAAATGAAAAATGACGGAACCCAGGTATGATGAATGAATTTGAATGATTTTTTTTTTTTTTATTTCTAATGCCATAAACAAAAAAGTTTAGCCATTGAAAATTACCGCAATATAAAAAATCCGAAAATTAAAAAGAAAAAATTTTAATTTTTAGAAATCTCAACGAAAAATACAATTATTGGAATTTTTAAATATTTCTTTTGAGAAAATAATGATTGTTATAGTTTTCGAGGTTGTTTATAAAGAATTTGTAAAAAAATGAAACTTTTTAAAATTAATTTGAAAATGGCAGAAGCTCCAAAAAGCGAAATAAATAAGAGAAACGTTAAATAATACAGTTTTACATGAACAAAAAATCATTTTCAATTAATTTTCAGAAGCTGGTGGGTTGTTGGTTCATTGTAACTGGTATTAGTGAATTATGTCGTCTGATAATTTCACTGTAGCGACACGCGATGCATACGTTTCTGTCGGCGAATATAATCGCGAATTTCAATAAATACTGCAAAAAAGTATTCAAAATAACGTCCCATGAGGACACAGGCACGATACTAAACTGTTTTCGGATCAGAAAAAAAATTAATTAAATAAAATTTGAAATTTCGTTGAAAACTTAACTACGTATTTCTGATAGATTACATAACTTTCTCTATACTTCGTAGTAATATAAACGTCTTCGGAAGTGATATAAACGTATTCCTGTGCAGCACTAGAAAATCAGGAATTCAAATTGTTTTTCCATCGAACTAGCAGATATCATAACCTATTTTCTTTGAGAAGTCCTATTCTTCAGTTCGCAGAACGAAATGATGTGGGCTGTGATGTATAACAAATACACCCATTCAAATTATTAATATCATTAAATTAACAATATTTATTAGTATAAAATAAAATCCAAGAAGCAACTAAATTGGTGAATAATAATATGAATGCATTTTGTTTTAAAACAACCCATGAATAAAAAACAAAACGCGACCATCAGCTGTTTTTAATTAGTGTAGAAGAGTCGAGGTCTGGGTTGAGGTGAGACGGTCTGAGTGGAGATGGAGAGTTGTGTTTAGGCTTAAGATGTGATGAACGAAGTACCTAGGTGTAAATTAACTGTAAAATTGATGCGCAAAGAAGGTACCTACTGTTATTTATTCATATGTACAAAATATATATGCCCAAAAAGTATATAACGTTGATATAAAGAATTACCAAACTATATAACAGAAAAAAGATTGAAATAGTTTTAAGAATTTAGTTTGTACGATTTTTTTTTTTATTTTTGTTACTAATTTTATTATGTAGTTTAAGTAAATAAACCCAATTATTTGTTATCGTAAATTCTATGCTATTCATTTTCCCTGTTGGCCCAGTAAGATAATTTGAAAACCTTTGGATTAAATTTAATATTATTGAAAAAAATTTTTTTTTCAAACATATGGCGTCTCTTTAGAAATACAAATGAAAACTTTGTTAATTCAATTTTTTTTAAGTATACGTGTACTATAGAAATCAAAATTTAGTAAAAGACCAGAGTTACAACATTTCTACAAGAAATGTGGTAATTTATTGTTTATTTAATTATTATTAATTTTATTAATATTTTATATTTTTATATTTTTATTTATTTTATTTAACTTAAATTATTTTACCATAGGGCATTTTTTATATACATAAATTTTATATTTAATACAATATACTGAAGTACATAGCCGGTGATCCATACATTTTATATACACATACCACAGGCTTTCTTATACAAACCACGCTTACAGATCACTCTCTCTCCCCCTTCTTAAAATCATTTCATTTTGTCTCATTCTATGGCGTTATCTTGAGATACATACTTATACACAGTAATGCCAGTATGAAATATTTTTGAGAGGGGGAGAGAGTTCTGTATGCGTGGTTGGTATAAGAAGGTCCTGTAATGACCACATATTTTTTCTCATAATACCTATTTTTTTGAAGTAGACTTAGAAAAAAAAATAATAACTTTTGAAACTAATTTCGTGTTTGCAACTTTGTTGTAACTTTATTACAACACCTAACTGCATTATGAATGTTTTCAAACATCTTTATTAAAAGTCTTGATGTTACATGTTTCGGGACCTAACTAGAATCACGAACACTATATCTTTTGACATGAAAAGAAATTAAGTTTTCCAACCTTAGCTAGGTAAATAAGTAAAATAATTAAATATTCGCTTAACTTTCGAATGACAATATAAGACAAGAGAGAGAGAAAAATAAGTCCCGATTTCAATGTTAGCAGAGTCGATGGCTACCCTTGGGTAATCATTATTCTTTGCAAAGTTAGAACAGGGTTCTTAATTTGAGTCAAGAAATTTAAATTGATAATTTTTGTAGTTTGGTGGAAAGTAAACAGAAAGTCTTTACATATATATTTATATATTAAACTGGGAAGGCGCTGGTGGCTCAGAGGTAGCGTGCTTGTCTATTGAACTTAAGATCTCGGGTTCGAAACCCGGCCGAGGCACGGAGCACGCCGTTTTTTTCGGATGTTAAGCGTCCACTCAGTACGATGTTAGGTACACGTTAAAAGTACCCTACCCTAGGTGAATAGGCAAAATTTAGTACTCCCATAGTAGAGACGGGTTCATATCCACCAAAGCAAGGAAAGAGCGCTCTGGTAGTAGGCGACCTCATAGCTAAAACCTGGACATGAGTCACAATAACTAACTATATTAAATTGGCCCATTTTACCGGAATATGAAAGTTTAAAAAAGTAATACTAAATTTTTTTTCTAGTGGTCGCAAAGTCCTTTTTGAGCAAAAATCGATATTTCATGAGATTTGAATGTTTTTATGTATGTGCATTTTTTACTTTTTTGTATCTATAGTATAAGAAAGTATTGTAATCGTTCAAAAATCGAGATCGAGGTCTTAACGGATTTTCAGCGGTGATGTCTGGGACCTAAGTTCATTCTACAATATACCGCTTCTGTTTATGACCTAATCAAAACTCTTTTCAAGTAAGAGTTGTAGAGAATATTGAAATATCTAATTTATATAAAATACTATTTTTTATAGGTCGTCCGATTTTCGAGATACATGCAAAAAACCATCTTGAAATGTAATTTTGAAACACATACTTCAGTTCACTTTTCACTCCCCCTACCCTTCTCAAAATTTTTTTATACTGGCATTACTGGGTAAAAGAATGTCTAATCTCAAGACTAGAGAAAATGAAATGATTTTGAGAAGGGGAAGGGGCGAGAGATGATCTGTAAGCTGGTTTGTATAAGAAAGTCCTGTAATGGCCATAGCACACATATTTTTAATGTATTATCGTATGAAAAGGTTGTTCGTATTCTAACGAGTATCCGTGAATTTGTTTAGCTCCAAAATATCATTTTAAATGTGTATATTAAGTAGTTACATATTAAAGCGTGCTTCATTAAAATAATTACGTTTCGTGGAATTTTCGCCATCTACATATTTGTTTCTTAAACTTCTCTGGGATGTTGAAATATTGATTTTTTTCTTTTTTCCCTTTTTAGACAAATTTTCGGAACACTTACCCGTCCCTTCTTCTGAACTCGTTCATAGTGAGCAGAAGAAGGGACGTGTAAGTGTCCCGAAATATTGTCTAAAAAGGGAAAAAAGAAGACCCCTCTGGAAGAAATGCCGGAAAAAAAAAAAAAAAAAATCATCTACATATTTGTCAAACCAATTTTCAGATTTTGATTTCACCATGAGCTCGACTCTACTGTGGGAATCCTAAATTTTGCCAACCCAGGGTTTTCGCCTAGGTTAGGGGTATTTAACGAGTACCTGACATCGTACTGGCTCGGGACCATAACTTAAGTCCCATCGAAAGGACGGGGTGAACAAAGTTTTTACACCTCCCAGATAAAAAACCTAAGGGCCTTGGCCGGGTTACCAACCCGCGATATAAAATTAAGTTATGTGATAATTTTAAGAGACTGAGGCTTTCTCCATTCTTCGAACTTAGCCATAACTTTTTTGTAGTGAAAAGTTTTTGTTATGTTGTCAATGACAGAAGATGGCCTACTTTTTTGGTGTTGGTGAGCGAGAAACCAGAAAATCATGTTTACCAGGGCCATGGTGGTAATTTTCAGATTTCTCTTAAAGACAAATGAAATCTATCATGCGTTAACCGTTCGTTAATTTCGAAACCCGGCCGAGACTCTTCAGTTTTTTATCTGGGAGGTGAAAAATCCTTGAACACGCCCTCCTTCGGAAGGGACGTTAAGCGATGGTCCAGAGCCTGCACGACGTCAGGTTAAAGACCCCAACCCTTGGTGAATAAACCTAAGTAGGCAAAATTTAGGACTCCAACTGTAGAGTCAGACTCATGTTCACCAGAGCAACAAAAGAGCTCTCTGGTAGTAAGCGATATGGTTCGTAGTTAAAGCCCGGGCATGAGTCACAGTAACTAACTCATAAGTTAACTACTACCATTCAGGAACCACTCCACTTCTTTGCGGGATCGGAGATTTACTCTTGTTACGTATTAAACATGAAATTTTGTCTAGAATCAGTACGTAGATTATCCACGACTCGTTTATCCAGTGCTCGCACAGGTCAGAATGGCAGGAAGTAAGCACATAAGGCTGCTTGTTCAGGGGGAGCGACACGTGCTACAGCCTGAACAGATATGCCCCCTGTGTGCTGATGAGGCTGTGAGAGATGATCTGGCCCACTTGCTCCTCCACTGTCCTGCCTACTCTCCACTCAGGGATAGGCTCCTGGCTAGGTACTTGCCCCCTCCCCAGGAGGCCGCCCCTCATAGGATGGCCGCCCTCCTGGCTGTGGACCACTTGGACCACCTTGCCTCTCTCTATGTCTACCTAACTGAGGCTCTCCAACATAGAAAAGCAATACTGGGTAGCTCATAGATATTATTTCATTGTACTGTATATTTTATATTTTTTTATGTATATATTTTTTTTCTATTGATATATAAACTTTTATATATTATGATATCTGTCTCTATACATATATATAAGCGTGTATATGTATGTGTATGTATATACCGTTTATGTGTGGACCAGTAAGGTCAACCCTTGCTAAGAGATTGGTATCTATATAAGCAATAATGTTGCATTCTTTGTTTTTCAATTTTTTCTGTGACCGTGTTTTATTTTTTTTTTAGTTTTTTCTAATCTCAGGATTTATTGTAATATAGTTTTAAATATTATTATTGATTGCCTTATTTCCAAATTCAAGAGGAAGCAATTTTTTAATTTGTATTTCCATATTTATCCATTTTTTTAATATAATTATTTCATCACAATACTTAACCATGTCAATTTTCATTTCTTTTTTTTTTTTTTTTTTTTCACTGTAGCTTATTCTTAGCTTATTTTTTTTTTTTAATTTATTCTCACTTGTATATTCTTTTTTATATCTTTCAATTTTATTTAAGAAGGCTGGCTGAACTCCTTCCAATGAAATGTATTTTATTTCAAATGGAATAAAGATTATTATTATTATTATTATTATCCACGACTCAACCAGACTGAAGAAGTCTGCCCTAAAACTTCATTTCAGCTCTCTCAAGATTCTCATATGATCTAGTTCCAAGACTAAAACTTAGTTACATGCCCCTTTGAAAAAAAGTGCTTTCAGAAAATGAAAGCTAGAATTCCAAAGCCAATCCCAGAAAGTTTATGAGATTAGTCAAAATCATCCTCGATTGAATTTAAAGGTACACACTGCTTTCTCGCAGTCCCGATTTTTGTGAGGAATAAAAAAAATGCTTTAAAGCAAAAAGAGACCTTTAGGATACACAGGATGGAAGGATTTGAAGGCAACCTGCTTTGTTCCCAATCAGTCAGCATCCAGCTTGGCCAGAAGATCATTGTACAGCTCTTTTTTTAGCCCGTCTCTCCTTGTAGGTAACGTGTAATAGTTTTAATTTTAATAATTTTTATATATTCACAGATACTTAAATAATATTACTTAGCATTTTATATATTTTTATCTTAACTTATTTATTGTAAATTTTTGACTTGAACTTAGCAGTTCGTTAATTCTAGTGATCCTTCTTTAATTTTTTTTTCATTGATACCTTTGTATTACTTTATATTACATTTTGTAGTTAGTTATTGTGACTTATCCCTTAACTACGATGTCATATCACCTACTACCAGAGCGCTCTTTACTCAGACTGGTTGACATGAACCCGGCTCTACTGAAGGAGTCCTAAATTTTGCCTACCCATATTTAGTTAGTTACCTATGATAGGGGTCTTTAACGAGTACCTGACATCTTGTAAGCTTAACGTCCCATCGAAAAGGAAAGCGTGCTCGAGGTTGTTGCACTTCCCAAATAAAAAGCCTCGGCCGGGTTTGTAACCCGCCATCTTGAGCAAAGTAAACAATCACGCTATTTCTCAACTACCGGCGTCTCTATAAAATATATTTCTTGTATAACAAAAGAACATTGAATATATAAGAAACATTTTGTGAAGAATATTTTTACTAGGATAAATTTTCAGATGACCAGGTCTTTTTGTACAGTTTGCGTAAGACGGCTATCTCAAAGGTTACTACATCGCTCACTCCTGCTTCTGTTCAGTTAGGCAATTTTGATTAGTTGATGATCTGTCAGAAAAATGTGACGGAGAAGACAGGCGACCAACTAGAAAAATATATGGGACGAAAACATGACAGAAAATAAAATGATATAAACAAATAAATCGCCTACTTGACAGATTTGGTCAGATATAGATTCATTGCACAATATTTGTCCATTTCCACTGTTTTTTAATTCTCTAGCTGACTAAATATAAGGGAAGTTCTTTAATCGATTAAACATTCGATGTGCAGTTTTCAACGATTTTCAATGTTTTTCGACCTCCACATTTCAACCCTCCAGTTCATCACCGACAATGTCCAACCACCGGAGCCGAGGTCTACTGTGGGGTCTTCTTCTCTTCATTCTGGTGCCATTGTGGCTACATCGTGTCCTGCTCGCCTCTCTCTGGAGCCAAGGGTTCATTGGTCCTGCTCTTTTCAGTTTCTAATAGGATCTGATCCTCCACTTCTGACTTTCCTGGTCCCAAAAATAGCATTTCAACAAACTTGTTAATTAAATTAAAGCTTCTTATATCAAAACACTTAACAAAGTCTCAAAATTAGTTTTGTTCTTTCTGGAAGATTGAAAATTTGTTGAGGAGAGATAGATCATTTTTTATTTAATTTTTCTGTTAAAGTTTCTGTGTTTTTGTAATTAATGTGAAATATTAGAAAATAAAATAACCTGTGATCTTGAACTTTTTGTGTTTCTAAATTAAACTGTTCTTTTTATTTTCTTATAGCTTCAGTTAGTAAATATTGTAATATTGCGAAAATCCTAAATGCTAAACATGTAAACAAGTCTTCCCCTCAACCTCTAAATTGGATAACTGGAAGTAAAACTATACCGGACTTAGTCTGTAATCCACTTTTGGAATAAGTTAATGTGAAGAAATGAGATTGTTTCACTGGATGAACATTTCCTGTAATGTGGTTGTCCTGATATCCTCCGACATTATATAAAATGCCTGTGGGCGGAGGAACCATCTTGAGGTAAGCAGAGCTACTAGAATGATAAAGAGGACCAATTTAATATGGAACGGGACACAATTTCATTTTTTTTTTTTTTTTTTTTCAGGGGGAGGGATCATCAGAGTCCAGACCACAAGAGTCCTTTATACAAATGGGACCAAAATTGGCCTTTTTATATGCAGAATGGAAATAACTCCAACAAATGTAAACTAGAAAAATTTGCCTAATTATTCATGGAATATAACATTATTGTTAACTATTTGTTTGTTTGAAACTTTGGTGCCTCAGTCCATTCCGTCCAAAAGCTCCCGAAATGAACCTACTAGAAGATGGACAGTTAATTAAATATATTTTATCATAAAATGGACCATAATAATAATATTTATTTTCGTTAAACCATAACATGGTAATTAAATACATCATACAATTTTGTACACAAAAATAGCTATGTAAAATTCAGCTGATATAATCTTAGAACACAAACACATACGAGATGAATAATATATACTTTTTTAAATAAATAAATAATAGAACATAAATGAATATAAAATTCCTAATACAATAGATACTATTTATTACTTTAATTATAAATATTTTATATATATATTCCGTTATGATAAATCTTCTTTCAGGACGATATTTATGGGCAGAAAAAGGCTCCTTCCTCAGGTCACAAAAAAATAAAAAATAAAAATAACAAAATATATACTATTATACAATATATATCTATATGTATAAAAGATGGTGGATAAACAACACTTAATTGGCCTTAAGGTCCTCCAAATATATTTATTTTCTACACATCGGTTACCCAATTCGGGCATTTTCAAAATTTATATCAAACACAATATCCAAAATAAATGTTCTTTTTCGTCTTCATGATTAAGAAAAAAATTCACTGAATAAAAATTATCCACCATTTGACCATTGACAAAATATATTTACAGATACATATTCTATATATATAAGTTAACAAATATTAATAAAAGTAAGCAGTACACAACTAAAGGTAATAGTAAAAATATTGAATAAAAGTAATTATAGGATAATGTTGAAGGACCCAGAAAATAAAAATGAAAGCAAGAATTAAAGCTTTTATGCACGAAACAAGATTTTAAATTATGATTTTTTTTTCCTTTTTGAACAATGAGAAACAATTTCTTTTCCGAATTGGGTTTTCTCTAAAATAAACATTTTTAATTTAATTTAATTCTTTTTAATGTACCTACCTATTGCTTTTAAGAAATGGGGAAATGCATCAAAGAAGTTGATTCTTTTATGAGTTATACTATTTTCAAAAAGAAAGGAACAATATTTAGTTACTCGGAATTCTTCTTTATTCCTGGCATCACAATCATGACTAGTATTGTTGAGAAGGAATATATTTATATTTATTTTCTGACCATTAATGTTTCAAATATAAACAGGGCAGGTTATGGCAGGGTTTTCATTTTCGAAAATCTCTATTTACGAATGTATGTATCTCTTTGCCGACTGACTTGGGTAGCAGACATAACAACATCCCTCGCCAGAAAATTACAATAAGAACTCAGAAGACAACTTGACTTATATTCAAAACAAAACATAAAGTTGTAATCCTTACGGAGTTCTGGATCCAGTTATACAATTTAATGTCGATATATTCATTATATCAGGAGTCATGATCTTCAGGACCCACAGACAGCCATGACTTTTTTTTTTTCATCTGCAGCTATACGAAGTTTAGGGTAAAAATAAAAATGTCATCGGTGAAAAATTGTATGCGGATAAATCTTCAAGAATTTCATGTTTTCCGAAATCCAGATTCCAAATATGGAAAAATATAGTTCTGTATGTCTGTGAGTGTGAACACGATAACTGCCGATAAAATGAATGTAACTAAAAATGTAATAACTGCCATTGTAATGAATGTATTTACATGAAATTTCATATTTGAAGTCAAAACTCAATGAAGACATTACGTTTCAAATTTCAGAGATATCGACTTAAGAAAAAGGGGTTTAGGAAAAGAGGCTCAATTCAAAAACCCTAATAACTACCAATGTATTGAATTTATCGACACAAAATTTAAAATAAGGCTTAAAAAAAAAAAAAAAAAGAGAGAGAGGATTTAGGCGCTCCTATGTAAATAAAATATTGAATACTAGCAGTAATACCCGGCGTTACCCGGGGAACTTTGACTTTTCTCCTAATATCTCTCGTTCGAATCCTATTCAATTCTTCAATAGTACATTCATGATGTTATAATTTTCAATTATTCATATATAGTCCTTCTGACTATCTTATAGTCCTTCAACGGCAGACATCCCAGCTAGTAAGTTTTTGGGACCCTGGGCACCATAGCTAGTACGCGCCATTCAACGGCGGAAACCACAGCTAGTGAATACTTAGCATCACTGGACGTCCTAGCCAGTGCGTACTTAAGAACGCTTGTGACCACAGCTAGTATGTGCTTTGCAACGGCGATCCCACCGCTAGTACGTAGTTAGAAAAGCTGGGCACCACAGCTAGTGAAATTTGAAGAATGGAGTCTACCGAGCTCAGGATCGCCACTTAGAAATCTAGCTGAGGCACTTAGGTAAGATGTTTTAATCGGCAAGTTAAAAATAACTGCGAGCACGTCGTCCTTCGGATGGGACTTTAAGCAATGATCCAGGGCTTTTTCGAATGTGAGGTACTCGATAATGAGACGTATGTCATGTAAATAAACCTGGGTAGGTGAAATTTCACTTAGGTTGAAAATAGCCTTGAGCACGTCGCCCTTCGGATGGGACTTTCCGGATATATCTGAATCTGTCGTATCAGTTTAAACAATTATTAAGCCTATAAACCGTTAAATAGCGTGAATTTCTTGAAAAACATTTTTATTTTGATTTTTGTGTAGCATTCAGATAATCCGGTCTATCTCTATCAGTTTTAATAAATATTAAATCTATAAACCGTTAAAAAGCGAGAAATTTGAAGAATGGAGTCTACCGAGCTCAGGATCGCATCTTAGAAATCTAGCTGAGGCACTTAGGTCAGATGTTTTAATCGGGAAGTTAAAAATAACTTTGAGCACGTCGTCCTTCGAATGGGACATTAAGCGATGATCCAGGGCTTTTTCGAACGTGAGGTACTTGATAATGAGACGTATGTTATGTAAATAAACCTGGGTAGGTGAAATTTCACAGGTTGAAAATAGCCTTGAGCACGTCGTCCTTCGGATGGGACTTTCCGGATATATCAGAATCTGTCGTATCAGTTTTAACAATTATTAAGCCTATAAACCGTTAAATAGCAAGGGGGCAAATTAAAATTGATTTTTTATTTTTTTTCTCATCGAATAATGGGAGTAGGGAGCTGATATTTTCAGGAAAATGTTTTTTTTACATGTGCAAACTGTTGGCCAATCGCTCATTCGAAAATCGTTGGGGGCAGCTTTCGCACTCTTAACCGGCTAGAACCTTTCCTAGCATCCTTAAACGTTCTGCTCAACATAGGGTACGTGACATCACCCAACACTCCTGCCAACTTCCTACTACCATCTATCGACTTAACAAATATTAAATCTATAAACCGTGAAAAAGCGAGAAATTCTACCGAGCTCAGGACCGCCACTTAGAAATCTAGCTGAGGCACTTAGGTCAGATGTTTTAATCGGGAAGTTAAAAATAACCTTGAGCACGTCGTCCTTCGGATGGGACTTTAAGCGATGCTCCAGGGCTTTTTCGAATGTGAGGTACTCGATAATGAGACGTATGTTATGTAAATAAACCTGGGTAGGTGAAATTTCACTTAGGTTGAAAATAACCTTGAGCACGTCGTCCTTCGGATGGGACTTTAAGGTATGCTCCAGGGCCTTTTCGAATGTAAAGTACTCGATAATGAGACGTATGTTATGTAAATAAACCTGGGTAGGTGAAATTTCACAGGTTGAAAATAGCCTTGAGCACGTCGTCCTTCGGATGGGACTTTCCGGATATATCTGAATCTGTCGTATCAGTTTCAACAATTATTAAGCCTATAAACCGTTAAATAGCGCGAATTTTTGAAAAACATTTTTATTTCAATTTTAGTGTAGGATTCAGATATCCCGGTCGTTCTCTATCAGTTTTAACAAATATTAAATCTATAAACAGTTACAAAGCGATAAATTTGAAGAATGGAGTCTACCAAGCTCAGGATCGCCACTTAGAAATCTAGCTGAGGCACTTAATTCAGATATTTTAATCGGGAAGTTAAAAATAACTTTGAGCACGTCGTCCTTCGAATGGGACTTTAAGCGATGATCCAGGGCTTTTTCGAACGTGAAGTACTTGATAATGAGACGTATGTTATGTAAATAAACCTGGGTAGGTGAAATTTCACTTAGGTT
The DNA here is from genome assembly GCA_963662175.1 of Aradus depressus. Lineage (NCBI taxonomy): Eukaryota > Metazoa > Arthropoda > Insecta > Hemiptera > Aradidae > Aradus > Aradus depressus. The sequence goes on from OY759215.1 coordinate 43,655,695, forward strand.
GAAAATAACCTTGAGCACGTCGTCCTTCGGATGGGACTTTAAGGTATGCTCCAGGGCCTTTTCGAATGTAAAGTACTCGATAATGAGACGTATGTTATGTAAATAAACCTGGGTAGGTGAAATTTCACAGGTTGAAAATAGCCTTGAGCACGTCGTCCTTCGGATGGGACTTTAAGCGATGATCCAGGGCCTTTTCGAATGTGAAGTACTCGATAATGAGACGTATGTTATGTAAATAAACCTGGGTAGGTGAAATTTCACAGGTTGAAAATAGCCTTGAGCACGTCGTCCTTCGGATGGGACTTTCCGGATATATCTGAATCTGTCGTATCAGTTTCAACAATTATTAAGCCTATAAACCGTTAAATAGCAAGGGGGCAAATTAAAATTGCCTTTTTATTTTTTTTCTCATCGAATAATGGGAGTAGGGAGCTGCAATTTTCAGGAAAATGTTTTTTTACATGTGCAAACTGTTGTCCAATCGCTCATTCGAAAATCGTTGGGGGCAGTTTTCGCACTCTTATCCGGCTAGAACCTTTCCTAGCATCCTTAAACGTTCGGCTCAACATAGGGTACGTGACATCACCCAACACTCCTGCCAACTTCCTACTACCATCTATCGACTTAACAAATATTAAATCTATAAACCGTGAAAAAGCGACAAATTCTACCGAGCTCAGGACCGCCACTTAGAAATCTAGCTCAGGCACTTAAGTCAGATGTTTTAATCGGGAAGTTAAATATAACCTTGAGCACGTCGTCCTTCGGATGGGACTTTAAGCGGTGATCCAGGGCTTTTTCGAACGTGAGGTACTCGATAATGAGACGTATGTTATGTAAATAAACCTGGGTAGGTGAAATTTCACTTAGGTTGAAAATAACCTTGAGCACGTCGTCCTTCGGATGGGACTTTAAGCGATGATGCAGGTCTTTTTCGAATGTGAGGTACTCGATAATGAGACGTATGTTATGTAAATAAACCTGGGTAGGTGAAATTTCACAGGTTGAAAATAGCCTTGAGCACGTCGTCCTTCGGATGGGACTTTCCGGATACATCTGAATCTGTAGTATCAGTTTTAACAATTATTAAGCCTATAAACCGTTAAATAGCGCGAATTTTTTGAAAAACTATTTTATTTCAATTTTAGTGTAGGATTCAGATATCCCGGTCGTTCTCTATCAGTTTTAACAAATATTAAATCTATAAACCGTTAAAAAGCGAGAAATTTGAAGAATGGAGTCTACCAAGCTCAGGATCGGCACTAGAAATCTAGCTGAGGCACTTAATTCAGATACTTTAATCGGGAAGTTAAAAAAAACTTTGAGCACGTCGTCCTTCGAATGAGACTTTAAGCGATGATCCAGGGCTTTTTCGAACGTGAGGTACTTGATAATGAGACGTATGTTATGTAAATAAACCTGGGTAGGTGAAATTTCACAGGTTGAAAATAGCCTTGAGCACGTCGTCCTTCGGATGGGACTTTAAGCGATGATCCAGGGCTTTTTCGAACGTGAGGTACTTGATAATGAGACGTATGTTATGTAAATAAACCTGGGTAGGTGAAATTTCACTTAGGTTGAAAATAACCTTGAGCACGTCGTCCTTCGGATGGGACTTTAAGGTATGCTCCAGGGCCTTTTCGAATGTAAAGTACTCGATAATGAGACGTATGTTATGTAAATAAACCTGGGTAGGTGAAATTTCACAGGTTGAAAATAGCCTTGAGCACGTCGTCCTTCGGATGGGACTTTCCGGATATATCTGAATCTGTCGTATCAGTTTTAACAATTATTAAGCCTATAAACCGTTAAATAGCAAGGGGGCAAATTAAAATTGCCTTTTTATTTTTTTTCTCATCGAATAATGGGAGTAGGGAGCTGCAATTTTCAGGAAAATTTTTTTTTACATGTGCAAACTGTTGGCCAATCGCTCATTCGAAAATCGTTGGGGGCAGTTTTCGCACTCTTATCCGGCTAGAACCTTTCCTAGCATCCTTAAACGTTCTGCTCAACATATGGTACGTGACATCACCCAACACTCCTGCCAACTTCCTTCTACCATCTATCGACTTAACAAATATTAAATCTATAAACCGTGAAGAAGCGACAAATTCTACCGAGCTCAGGATCGCATCTTAGAAATCTAGCTGAGGCACTTAGGTCAGATGTTTTAATCGGGAAGTTAAAAATAACCTTGAGCACGTCGTCCTTCGGATAGGACTTTAAGCGATGATGCAGGTCTTTTTCGAATTTGAGGTACTCGATAATGAGACGTATGTTATGTTAATAAACCTGGGTAGGTGAAATTTCACAGGTTGAAAATAGCCTTGAGCACGTCGTCCTTCGGATGGGACTGTCCGGATATATCTGAATCTGTCGTATCAGTTTCAACAATTATTAAGCCTATAAACCGTTAAATAGCGCGAATTTTTTGAAAAACATTTTTATTTCAATTTTAGTGTAGGATTCAGATATCCCGGTCGTTCTCTATCAGTTTTAACAAATATTAAATCTATAAACAGTTAAAAAGCGAGAAATTTGAAGAATGGAGTCTACCGAGCTCAGGATCGCCACTTAGAAATCTAGCTGAGGCACTTAATTCAGATATTTTAATCGGGAAGTTAAAAATAACTTTGAGCACGTCGTCCTTCGAATGGGACTTTAAGCGATGATCCAGGGCTTTTTCGAACGTGAAGTACTTGATAATGAGACGTATGTTATGTAAATAAACCTGGGTAGGTGAAATTTCACTTAGGTTGAAAATAACCTTGAGCACGTCGTCCTTCGGATGGGACTTTAAGGTATGCTCCAGGGCCTTTTCGAATGTAAAGTACTCGATAATGAGACGTATGTTATGTAAATAAACCTGGGTAGGTGAAATTTCACAGGTTGAAAATAGCCTTGAGCACGTCGTCCTTCGGATGGGACTTTCCGGATATATCTGAATCTGTAGTATCAGTTTTAACAATTATTAAGCCTATAAACCGTTAAATAGCAAGGGGGCAAATTAAAATTGCCTTTTTATTTTTTTTCTCATCGAATAATGGGAGTAGGGAGCTGCAATTTTCAGGAAAATTTTTTTTTACATGTGCAAACTGTTGGCCAATCGCTCATTCGAAAATCGTTGGGGGCAGTTTTCGCACTCTTATCCGGCTAGAACCTTTCCTAGCATCCTTAAACGTTCTGCTCAACATAGGGTACGTGACATCACCCAACACTCCTGCCAACTTCCTACTACCATCTATCGACTTAACAAATATTAAATCTATAAACCGTGAAAAAGCGACAAATTCTACCGAGCTCAGGACCGCCACTTAGAAATCTAGCTCAGGCACTTAAGTCAGATGTTTTAATCGGGAAGTTAAATATAACCTTGAGCACGTCGTCCTTCGGATGGGACTTTAAGTGGTGATCCAGGGCTTTTTCGAACGTGAGGTACTCGATAATGAGACGTATGGTATGTAAATAAACCTGGGTAGGTGAAATTTCACTTAGGTTGAAAATAACCTTGAGCACGTCGTCCTTCGGATAGGACTTTAAGCGATGATGCAGGTCTTTTTCGAATTTGAGGTACTCGATAATGAGACGTATGTTATGTTAATAAACCTGGGTAGGTGAAATTTCACAGGTTGAAAATAGCCTTGAGCACGTCGTCCTTCGGATGGGACTGTCCGGATATATCTGAATCTGTCGTATCAGTTTCAACAATTATTAAGCCTATAAACCGTTAAATAGCGCGAATTTTTTGAAAAACATTTTTATTTCAATTTTAGTGTAGGATTCAGATATCCCGGTCGTTCTCTATCAGTTTTAACAAATATTAAATCTATAAACAGTTAAAAAGCGAGAAATTTGAAGAATGGAGTCTACCGAGCTCAGGATCGCCACTTAGAAATCTAGCTGAGGCACTTAATTCAGATATTTTAATCGGGAAGTTAAAAATAACTTTGAGCACGTCGTCCTTCGAATGGGACTTTAAGCGATGATCCAGGGCTTTTTCGAACGTGAAGTACTTGATAATGAGACGTATGTTATGTAAATAAACCTGGGTAGGTGAAATTTCACTTAGGTTGAAAATAACCTTGAGCACGTCGTCCTTCGGATGGGACTTTAAGGTATGCTCCAGGGCCTTTTCGAATGTAAAGTACTCGATAATGAGACGTATGTTATGTAAATAAACCTGGGTAGGTGAAATTTCACAGGTTGAAAATAGCCTTGAGCACGTCGTCCTTCGGATGGGACTTTCCGGATATATCTTTTTTTTTTTTTTTTTTTTTATTTAATGCCTTTAGATAATTACAAATAACAGATAAATATTACAGGATAAATAGGCTACCTCCTCCCAGAAGACGGAGTCTGAGTGTGGGAGGGGGAGCAGTCAGCTAGGACTGTACAAACACTGTTAACAATTATTTAACATAGTATAGAGAGAAGAAATACAAAAAAAAGAAAAATACAAAAATAAATAACAATAGTATCTTTAGTAAAAAATAAAAAAATACAATAATAATAATTTAAAAAAAAAAGAATGAGAAAAAGAAAAAGTGACTAAAATAAGAAATATTCTCGTAATATAGAAGAAAAGTAAAAATAAAAATAGATGAATAATGAAGTGCTGATGGAATGAACCTGACAACCCGGAGACCTGGCATTGAATTTTAATAGAGTGAGAGACAAGACAAGTGAACATGAAGTTGGCAGAGCACAACAGCATACATGGGAAGAGATCAGAACAGAGCGTCGTGCTAGTCAGAGTAGAGAGAACTTAACAAGGACTCAACCTGATCAGAGCTCAGTCCGGTGACCCACTCCATGACTCTCGTCATGTACCTGCCCAGAGAACCTCTCCGGTTTTCTATTTCTAGTTTTATATCTTTGGGCAAATTATTGAAAAGAGTTGCTATAATAAACGGTGTCTGTTTGGTCGTCCAAGTGGTGAGTGGTCTGTGTACGATAGTACTGGTGGAGTGAGGGGTTCGTGTCGGGTATCGGTGAGGAACAGAACAGAGAGTAGCTGAAGCATTGAGGAAAAGCTGTCTAAGGAGGTTTTTGAGGTATATATGCCGGATCGGGAGAACGGGGAAAACGGAAAAAACTTGCGTAGTAGGAAATGTAGCAGGGACTTTCAAAATGGTCTTTATAACTAGTTTTTGGGCGGTCACCAGCGGCTTTACAGCTGAAGCTGTTGAACCGCCCCAGGCCATGATCCCATAGTCTAACATTGAACCTATGTATGCGTGATATATATTTTTCAGATCCTTGACAGGTAAGACTTCCCGCAGGGTTCTAAATGCAAAAAGCATACTCCTTACTTTCCTTGTTACTTGCTGGATATGAAAGGCCCAATTTAATCTAGAGTCTACCCAGACTCCTAGATACTTATATTGTGGGACCCTTTCGAGGGGTAGGCAGGAACAGCAGAGGGTGGAGTCACAATTATGGATTTTTAAGGGATATTCAGGATTGATAGATGTCAGCGAAAATGTTATGTATTTGCATTTTGTTACGTTAAGCGTGAGAGAGTTAGAACAAATCCACCCAAGTATGTCCTTTAAGTGAAGCTCAGCGTATTCGAACACCTCACGCCAGGATCGTCCACGGTACAGCACCACAGTATCATCTGCAAATAACACTATCCTACTCTCCTTCGGTTCGTATACTGTTATCTCGTTTATGTAGATGAGAAATAGAACAGGACCCAAGGTACTGCCTTGGATGACCCCATAGTCTATCTGTTTCGTGTCACTCTCCACACCCTCAACTGAGACATATTGTGTTCTGTTAGTTAGATATGATTCGAACCATCTTAGTACAGTCCCCGTTATCCCTATTTGTTTCAGTTTCTGAATTAGAATGTCCCTGTCAATAGAGTCGAAGGCTTTAGCGAGGTCGAGAAAGACTCCGAGTACTTTATCTCCCTCGTTGAGTCCGGCTGTGACTGTGGAGATGACTTCCAGTAATGCGTCACTCGTTTTTTTACCCGGCTGAAAACCGAATTGTCTGCAGGAGAGCAACTGGTTATCAGAAACGTATTGCATTAATACATGTTTAACACATTTTTCTAGTATTTTAGAGATTGTATTTAGCATGGAAATAGGTCTGTAGTTAGATAAAATGTGGGTAGGACCGTTTTTATGGATGGGGATGACTTTAGCTTTTTTTAGTAAGTGGGGGAAGGAACCAGAATTTAGACTTAGATTTATTATATGAGTCAGTGGGGGGACTAGATGTGTGGAGTGTTTTTTTATAACTTCGGTAGAGAAATTGTCAGGGCCTGGAGCGGAACGGCCACAAAGTTCATTAAGGGTCTTCGCAACGTCAGACTCCGCTATCTCTAGGAAGTGTGAGAGTGAACATTTGGGAGAGGCGGAGGGTGGAGGTGGGAAGCAGTTAGCACTGATATGATCCGCTAGTTCTTGTCCAACTTTGCAGAAGTATTCATTTAACCTGTTCACAGTAGCTACAGGTTGGCCAGACTGATGGTCAGGGAGGAGGTTCTTTAATTGGGTCCGGTTCCTTGTGGGTTTGCCTGACAGATCATTGACAATGGACCAGAATTTCCGCGGGGACCCTCGACATGCATCTAGCTGGTCACGGTAGTAAGCCTCCTTAGCTAGCCTCAATGTTGAGTGGAGCTTGTTTCGATATTTTTTGTAGTATGACTTTAGTTTAAGGTTGTTCGGCTGTTTGATTGTCAGTTTGTATAATTTGTCACGTTTTCTGACAGAAATCACAAGTCCGACAGTAATCCACGGTTTGATTGGTCTGTGTTTTGAGGGTAGTTTGATAGTCTGTTTAGTTGAGATGTCAAGTTTGTATTGTAGCGTTTTGTAAAACTCGACTAAAGCGTTATTCGCATCCGTTTGTTTGAAGATTGAATCCCATTTTTCAACCGCCAGTAGGTCATTTAGTTTGTCATGATTAGTTTTATTTTTAGTCAGTAAGTCGTTGTTTCTATCTTTGTTTTTCGTCTGATGTCCCAGTACGATGAATGTGGAGAAGTGATCGGTGATAGACGTGCGGATAACGCCCGCCTCAGGGACAAGTGCCTTACATCTAACGAAAATATGGTCAATACAACTTCCTCCGAACGGTGAAGGCCGCGTAACCACATTAACCGCTGAGACAAACCCAGAGTGGTGGAGCTCGTTGAGGTATTTTTCTCTAACATGTAGGTAATTGCAGGGACCAGTGATTGGGATGTTCATGTCCCCTATGATAACAGAGTTTCTGGTCTCCTCTGTGCTGCCGACATGATGTAGTAGGCTGTCAACAAAGGTTTGAGGTGAGCCGGCTGGGCTGCGGTAGAGGGCAAGGAGTGTGACCGTAAGGCCGGGAGATGACAGGTCTTCCAGAGTCAGATGTACTGAGCTAGCCCCCGCTACCACTGTATCATGGTGAGTCACCGAGAACCTCCCGTCCCTAACGAATACCAACACTCCATCACATTTGTTAGCTTTATGCTTACTCTTTAGAACTGAGTAGCCAGCAAGAATAGGAATGTCTGTGGATTCGTCGATTCCCGTCTCCGTCAGGACTACAATTTCAAAACAGTAATCCAAGTCGTGCAATAAGACTTCTAGTGAATTAAAATTTTTCCCGTAACTTCGTATATTAAGGTGAATTATCCGTGTACCATTAGCCTGTGTAATATATTTTTTTAGGTGAGAATCGTGATTAAAATAGAGGCAGTTGATAGGATCGAACTCATACTTTAGGATCTCGGACATGTTGAACCTAACTGTGCATGCCTATATACGATGGAGTGAAATAGTAAACAGTTAAGGAAAGTGACAATTAAGAATACAATAGTATACTTACGTTTGTAAGTAAATGGGCGCAAAGGAATTTTACAGTTAATTGTAGAAAGGAAAATACACGAGTAAAATAGAATGAAATAGAGAGAAGAAATGATAATTTCATGTCTCATTTCAATACCAGGCACCAGCAAAACCAGGCGATTAATTTTAGTAATATTAATAAATAATAAGAAATAGTTTGAGTGACGAGAGCCAGAGCCAGGACTTGGGTGGGCTAAACTTGACCAGGAGATACCTGATCTCAGCATATAGAAATATTTATAATTTTTTACATAAAAAGAATAGGATGTGCAAACATTTATATTTATTTTTAAATAAGTCATATCTTACTGGACTTTCAGTAGAAAGGCTCTAATCAGGCTGGGAGTTACTTTTTTAGTGACACTTTTAGTTTTTCAATAATTTCACTGTTGACTTTTAGCACCTGGGAGGTGTCTTCCTTCTTCAACAATACATTATTACCGTTCCACCAAACATATTTGAAGCTAAATTCCTTCGCGAACTGCCGTGCTTCGTAGAGTAGTTTTTTGTTCGCCGGTGAAAGGTGATGCGATATGAAAATCTTTTGCTCTGAAGGGAATAATTCCGATGATAAGTCTAGAGACGAAAGTTTGAATTTGTGTGGTTTGAAGGCCTCTAACCACTTCACTTTTGATGAATAATGTTGGAAGCGGACCACTATTGGATTTATTTTATTTTTACTAAAAGAAGGAACTCGGTGCGCTCTCTCCACATCATCAGTCTTGAAGTCGATGTTTAGTTTGTTGGCCACTAGATTCATGATGTCGATAACATCTTCACTATCGGTTTGAGGGACTCCTGTTATTTCGATGTTATTCATCCTCATCCTTTGCTGTAAATCACAGATTTCGGTATTTTGGTTCTCTATTTGATTTTTTAATTCAGTGACTTTTTAAGCAGTGACAATTATTAAGCCTATAAACCGTTAAATAGCGCGAATTTTTTGAAAAACATTTTTATTTCAATTTTAGTGTAGGATTCAGATATCCCGGTCGTTCTCTATCAGTTTTAACAAATATTAAATCTATAAACCGTTAAAAAGCGAGAAATTTGAAGAATGGAGTCTACCGAGCTCAGGATCGCCAATTAGAAAGCTAGCTGAGACACTTAGGTCAGATGTTTTAATCGGTAAGTTAAAAACAACTTTGAGCACGTCGTCCTTCGGATGGGACTTTAAGCGATGATCCAGGGCTTTTTCGAATGTGAGGTACTCGATAATGAGACGTACGTTATGTAAATAAACCGGGGTAGGTGAAATTTCACTTAGGTTGAAAATAGCCTTGAGCACGTCGTCCTCCGGATGGGACTTTCCGGATATATCTGAATCTGTCGTATCAGTTTTAACAATTATTAAGCCTATAAACCGTTAAAAAGCGAGAAATTTGAAGAATGGAGTCTACCGAGCTCAGGATCGCCAATTAGAAATCGCCAATTAGAAAAATAGCTTTGAGCACGTCGTCCTTCGGATGGGATTTTCCGGATATATCTGAATCTGTCGTATAGGTTTTAACAATTATTAAGCCTTTAAACCGTTAAATAGCGTGAATTTGTTGAAAAACATTTTTATTTTGATTTTTGTGTAGCATTCAGATAATCCGGTCGTTCTCTATCAGTTTTAACAAATATTAAATCTATAAACCGTTAAAATACGAGAAATTTGAAGAATGGAGTCTACCGAGCTCAGGATCGCATCTTAGAAATCTAAATGAGGCACTTAGGTCAGATGTTTTAATCGGTAAGTTAAAAACAACTTTGAGCACGTCGTCCTGCGGATGTGACTTGAATCTATGCTCCAGGGCTTTTTCGAATGTAAGGTACTCGATAATGAGACGTATGTTATGTAAATAAACCTGGGTAGGTGAAATTTCACTTAGGTTGAAAATAGCCATGAGCACGTCGTCCTTCGGATGGGATTTTCCGGATATATCTGAATCTGTCGTATCAGTTTTAACAATTATTAAGCCTATAAACCGTTAAATAGCGTGAATTTGTTGAAAAACATTTTTATTTTGATTTTTGTGTAGCATTCAGATAATCCGGTCGTTCTCTATCAGTTTTAACAAATATTAAATCTATAAACCGTTAAAAAGTGAGAAATTTGAAGAATGGAGTCTACCGGGCGCAGGATCGCCACTTAGAAATCTAGCTGAGGCACTTAGGTCAGATGTTTAACCCGGCAAGTTAAAAATAACTGTGAGCACGTCGTCCTTCGGATGGGACTTGAAGCAATGATCCAGGGCTTTTTCGAATGTGAGGTACTCGATAATGAGACGTATGTTATGTAAATAAACCTGGGTAGGTGAAATTTCACTTAGGTTGAAAATAGCCATGAGCACGTCGTCCTTCGGATGGGATTTTCCGGATATATCTGAATCTGTCGTATAGGTTTTAACAATTATTAAGCCTTTAAACCGTTAAATAGCGTGAATTTGTTGAAAAACATTTTTATTTTGATTTTTGTGTAGCATTCAGATAATCCGGTCGTTCTCTATCAGTTTTAACAAATATTAAATCTATAAACCGTTAAAATACGAGAAATTTGAAGAATGGAGTCTACCGAGCTCAGGATCGCATCTTAGAAATCTAAATGAGGCACTTAGGTCAGATGTTTTAATCGGTAAGTTAAAAACAACTTTGAGCACGTCGTCCTGCGGATGTGACTTGAATCTATGCTCCAGGGCTTTTTCGAATGTAAGGTACTCGATAATGAGACGTATGTTATGTAAATAAACCTGGGTAGGTGAAATTTCACTAAGGTTGAAAATAGCCTTGAGCACGTCGTCCTTCGGATGGGATTTTCCGGATATATCTGAATCTGTCGTATCCGTTTTAACAATTATTAAGCCTATAAACCGTTAAAAAGCGTGAATTTGTAGAAAAACATTTTTATTTTGATTTTTGTGTAGCATTCAGATAATCCGGTCGTTCTCTATCAGTTTTAACAAATATTAAATCTATAAACCGTTAAAAAGCGAGAAATTTGAAGAATGGAGTCTACCGAGCTCAGGATCGCATCTTAGAAATCTAAATGAGGCACTTAGGTCAGATGTTTTAATCGGTAAGTTAAAAACAACTTTGAGCACGTCGTCCTGCGGATGTGACTTGAATCTATGCTCCAGGGCTTTTTCGAATGTAAGGTACTCGATAATGAGACGTATGTTATGTAAATAAACCTGGGTAGGTGAAATTTCACAGGTTGAAAATAGCCTTGAGCACGTCGTCCTTCGGATGGGACTTTCCGGATATATCTGAATCTGTAGTATCAGTTTTAACAATTATTAAGCCTATAAACCGTTAAATAGCAAGGGGGCAAAGTAAAATTGCCTTTTTATTTTTTTTCTCATCGAATAATGGGAGTAGGGAGCTGATATTTTCAGGAAAATTTTTTTTACATGTGCAAACTGTTGGCCAATCGCTCATTCGAAAATCGTTGGGGGCAGTTTTCTCACTCTTATCCGGCTAGAACCTTTCCTAGCATCCTTAAACGTTCTGCTCAACATAGGGTACGTGACATCACCCAACACTCCTGCCAACTTCCTTCTACCATCTATCGACTTAACAAATATTAAATCTATAAACCGTGAAAAAGCGAGAAATTCTACCGTACTCAGGACCGCCACTTAGAAATCTAGCTCAGGCACTTAAGTCAGATGTTTTATTCGGGAAGTTAAATATAATCTTGCGCACGTCGTCCATCGGATGGGACTTTAAGCGGTGATCTAGGGCTTTTTCGAACGTGAGGTACTCGATTATGAGACGTATGTTATGTAAATAAACCTGGGTAGGTGAAATTTCACTTAGGTTGAAAATAGCCATGAGCACGTCGTCCTTCGGATGGGATTTTCCGGATATATCTGAATCTGTCGTATCAGTTTTAACAATTATTAAGCCTATAAACCGATAAATAGCGTGAATTTGTTGAAAAACATTTTTATTTTGATTTTTGTGTAGCATTCAGATAATCCGGTCGTTCTCTATCAGTTTTAACAAATATTAAATCTATAAACCGTTAAAATACGAGAAATTTGAAGAATGGAGTCTACCGAGCTCAGGATCGCATCTTAGAAATCTAAATGAGGCACTTAGGTCAGATGTTTTAATCGGTAAGTTAAAAACAACTTTGAGCACGTCGTCCTGCGGATGTGACTTGAATCTATGCTCCAGGGCTTTTTCGAATGTAAGGTACTCGATAATGAGACGTATGTTATGTAAATAAACCTGGGTAGGTGAAATTTCACTTAGGTTGAAAATAGCCTTGAGCACGTCGTCCTTCGGATGGGATTTTCCGGATATATCTGAATCTGTCGTATCCGTTTTAACAATCATTAAGCCTATAAACCGTTAAAAAGCGTGAATTTGTAGAAAAACATTTTTATTTTGATTTTTGTGTAGCATTCAGATAATCCGGTCGTTCTCTATCAGTTTTAACAAATATTAAATCTATAAACCGTTAAAAAGCGAGAAATTTGAAGAATGGAGTCTACCGAGCTCAGGATCGCATCTCAGAAATCTAAATGAGGCACTTAGGTCAGATGTTTTAATCGATAAGTTAAAAACAACTTTGAGCACGTCGTCCTGCGGATGTGACTTGAATCTATGCTCCAGGGCTTTTTCGAATGTAAGGTACTCGATAATGAGACGTATGTTATGTAAATAAACCTGGGTAGGTGAAATTTCACAGGTTGAAAATAGCCTTGAGCACGTCGTCCTTCGGATGGGACTTTCCGGATATATCTGAATCTGTAGTATCAGTTTTAACAATTATTAAGCCTATAAACCGTTAAATAGCAAGGGGGCAAAGTAAAATTGCCTTTTTATTTTTTTCTCATCGAATAATAGGAGTAGGGAGCTGATATTTTCAGGAAAATTTTTTTTTACATGTGCAAACTGTTGGCCAATCGCTCATTCGAAAATCGTTGGGGGCAGTTTTCTCACTCTTATCCGGCTAGAACCTTTCCTAGCATCCTTAAACGTTCTGCTCAACATAGGGTACGTGACATCACCCAACACTCCTGCCAACTTCCTTCTACCATCTATCGACTTAACAAATATTAAATCTATAAACCGTGAAAAAGCGAGAAATTCTACCGTACTCAGGACCGCCACTTAGAAATCTAGCTCAGGCACTTAAGTCAGATGTTTTAATCGGGAAGTTAAATATAATCTTGCGCACGTCATCCATCGGATGGGACTTTAAGCGGTGATCTAGGGCTTTTTCGAACGTGAGGTACTCGATAATGAGACGTCTGTTATGTAAATAAACCTGCGTAGGTGAAATTTCACTTAGGTTGAAAATAACCTTGAGCACGTCGTCCTTCGGATGGGACTTTAAGCGATGATCCAGGTCTTTTTCGAATGTGAGGTACTCGATAATGAGACGTATGTTATGTAAATAAACCTGGGTAGGTGAAATTTCACAGGTTGAAAATAGCCTTGAGCACGTCGTCCTTCGGATGGGACTTTCCGGATATATCTGAATCTGTCGTATCAGTTTCAACAATTATTAAGCCTATAAACCGTTAAATAGCGCGAATTTTTTGAAAAACTATTTTATTTCAATTTTAGTGTAGGATTCAGATATCCCGGTCGTTCTCTATCAGTTTTAACAAATATTAAATCTATAAACCGTTAAAAAGCGAGAAATTTGAAGAATGGAGTCTACCAAGCTCAGGATCGGCACTAGAAATCTAGCTGAGGCACTTAATTCAGATACTTTAATCGGGAAGTTAAAAAAAACTTTGAGCACGTCGTCCTTCGAATGAGACTTTAAGCGATGATCCAGGGCTTTTTCGAACGTGAGGTACTTGATAATGAGACGTATGTTATGTAAATAAACCTGGGTAGGTGAAATTTCACAGGTTGAAAATAGCCTTGAGCACGTCGTCCTTCGGATGGGACTTTAAGCGATGATCCAGGGCTTTTTCGAACGTGAGGTACTTGATAATGAGACGTATGTTATGTAAATAAACCTGGGTAGGTGAAATTTCACTTAGGTTGAAAATAGCCATGAGCACGTCGTCCTTCGGATGGGATTTTCCGGATATATCTGAATCTGTCGTATCAGTTTTAACAATTATTAAGCCTATAAACCGTTAAATAGCGTGAATTTGTTGAAAAACATTTTTTTTTTTGATTTTTGTGTAGCATTCAGATAATCCGGTCGTTCTCTATCCGTTTTAACAAATATTAAATCTATAAACCGTTAAAAAGCGAGAAATTTGAAGAATGGAGTCTACCGAGCTCAGGATCGCATCTTAGAAATCTAAATGAGGCACTTAGGTCAGAGGTTTTAATCGGTAAGTTAAAAACAACTTTGAGCACGTCGTCCTTCGGATGGGACTTTAAGCAATGATCCAGGGCTTTTTCGAATGTGAGGTACTCGATAATGAGACGTATGTTATGTAAATAAACCTGGGTAGGTGAAATTTCACTTAGGTTGAAAAAAGCCATGAGCACGTCGTCCTTCGGATGGGATTTTCCGGATATATCTGAATCTGTCGTATCAGTTTTAACAATTATTAAGCCTATAAACCGTTAAATAGCGTGAATTTGTTGAAAAACATTTTTTTTTTGATTTTTGTGTAGCATTCAGATAATCCGGTCGTTCTCTATCAGTTTTAACAAATATTAAATCTATAAACCGTTAAAAAGCGAGAAATTTGAAGAATGGAGTCTACCGGGCGCAGGATCGCCACTTAGAAATCTAGCTGAGGCACTTAGGTCAGATGTTTAACCCGGCAAGTTAAAAATAACTGTGAGCACGTCGTCCTTCGGATGGGACTTGAAGCAATGATCCAGGGCTTTTTCGAATGTGAGGTACTCGATAATGAGACGTATGTTATGTAAATAAACTTGGGTAGGTGACATTTCATTTAGGTTGAATATAGCCATGAGCACGTCGTCCTTCGGATGGGATTTTCCGGATATATCTGAATCTGTCGTATCAGTTTTAACAATTATTAAGCCTATAAACCGATAAATAGCGTGAATTTGTTGAAAAACATTTTTATTTTGATTTTTGTGTAGCATTCAGATAATCCGGTCGTTCTCTATCAGTTTTAACAAATATTAAATCTATAAACCGTTAAAATACGAGAAATTTGAAGAATGGAGTCTACCGAGCTCAGGATCGCCAATTAGAAATCTAGCTGAGGCACTTAGGTCAGATGTTTTAATCGGGAAGTTAAAAACAACTTTGAGCACGTCGTCCTTCGGATGGGACTTGAAGCTATGCTCCAGGGCTTTTTCGAATGTAAGGTACTCGATAATGAGACGTTTGTTATGTAAATAAACCTGGGTAAGCGAAATTTCACTTAGGTTGAATAATAGCCTTGAGCACGTCGTCCTTCGGATGGGATTTTCCGGATATATCTGAATCTGTCGTATCACTTTTAACAATTATTAAGCCTATAAACCGTTAAATAGCGTGAATTTGTTGAAAAACATTTTTTTTTTGATTTTTGTGTAGCATTCAGATAATCCGGTCGTTCTCTATCAGTTTTAACAAATATTAAATCTATAAACCGTTAAAAAGCGAGAAATTTGAAGAATGGAGTCTACCGGGCGCAGGATCGCCACTTAGAAATCTAGCTGAGGCACTTAGGTCAGATGTTTAACCCGGCAAGTTAAAAATAACTGTGAGCACGTCGTCCTTCGGATGGGACTTGAAGCAATGATCCAGGGCTTTTTCGAATGTGAGGTACTCGATAATGAGACGTATGTTATGTAAATAAACCTGGGTAGGTGAAATTTCACTTAGGTTGAAAATAGCTTTGAGCACGTCGTCCTTCGGATGGGACTTTCCGGATATATCTGAATCTGTCGTATCAGTTTTTACAATTATTAAACCTATAAACCGTTAAAAAGCGAGAAATTTGAAGAATGGAGTCTACCGAGCTCAGGATCGCCAATTAGAAATCGCCAATTAGAAAAATAGCTTTGAGCACGTCGTCCTTCGGATGGGACTTTCCGAATATATCTGAATCTGTCGTATCAGTTTTAACAATTATTAAGCCTATAAACCGTTAAATACCGTGAATTTGTTGAAAAACATTTTTATTTTGATTTTTGTGTAGCATTCAGATAATCCGGTCGTTCTCTATCAGTTTTAAACAATATTAAATCTATAAACCGTTAAAAACGAGAAATTTGAAGAATGGAGTCTACCGAGCTCAGGATCGCATCTTAGAAATCTAAATGAGGCACTTAGGTCAGATGTTTTAATCGGTAAGTTAAAAACAACTTTGAGCACGTCGTCCTTCGGATGGGACTTTAAGCAATGATCCAGGGCTTTTTCGAATGTAAGGTACTCGATAATGAGACGTATGTTATGTAAATAAACCTGGGTAGGTGAAATTTCACTTAGGTTGAAAATAGCCATGAGCACGTCGTCCTTCGGATGGGATTTTCCGGATATATCTGAATCTGTCGTATCAGTTTTAACAATTATTAAGCCTATAAACCGTTAAATAGCGTGAATTTGTTGAAAAACATTTTTTTTTTTGATTTTTGTGTAGCATTCAGATAATCCGGTCGTTCTCTATCCGTTTTAACAAATATTAAATCTATAAACCGTTAAAAAGCGAGAAATTTGAAGAATGGAGTCTACCGAGCTCAGGATCGCATCTTAGAAATCTAAATGAGGCACTTAGGTCAGAGGTTTTAATCGGTAAGTTAAAAACAACTTTGAGCACGTCGTCCTTCGGATGGGACTTTAAGCAATGATCCAGGGCTTTTTCGAATGTGAGGTACTCGATAATGAGACGTATGTTATGTAAATAAACCTGGGTAGGTGAAATTTCACTTAGGTTGAAAAAAGCCATGAGCACGTCGTCCTTCGGATGGGATTTTCCGGATATATCTGAATCTGTCGTATCAGTTTTAACAATTATTAAGCCTATAAACCGTTAAATAGCGTGAATTTGTTGAAAAACATTTTTTTTTTGATTTTTGTGTAGCATTCAGATAATCCGGTCGTTCTCTATCAGTTTTAACAAATATTAAATCTATAAACCGTTAAAAAGCGAGAAATTTGAAGAATGGAGTCTACCGGGCGCAGGATCGCCACTTAGAAATCTAGCTGAGGCACTTAGGTCAGATGTTTAACCCGGCAAGTTAAAAATAACTGTGAGCACGTCGTCCTTCGGATGGGACTTGAAGCAATGATCCAGGGCTTTTTCGAATGTGAGGTACTCGATAATGAGACGTATGTTATGTAAATAAACTTGGGTAGGTGACATTTCATTTAGGTTGAATATAGCCATGAGCACGTCGTCCTTCGGATGGGATTTTCCGGATATATCTGAATCTGTCGTATCAGTTTTAACAATTATTAAGCCTATAAACCGATAAATAGCGTGAATTTGTTGAAAAACATTTTTATTTTGATTTTTGTGTAGCATTCAGATAATCCGGTCGTTCTCTATCAGTTTTAACAAATATTAAATCTATAAACCGTTAAAATACGAGAAATTTGAAGAATGGAGTCTACCGAGCTCAGGATCGCCAATTAGAAATCTAGCTGAGGCACTTAGGTCAGATTTTTTAATCGGGAAGTTAAAAACAACTTTGAGCACGTCGTCCTTCGGATGGGACTTGAAGCTATGCTCCAGGGCTTTTTCGAATGTAAGGTACTCGATAATGAGACGTTTGTTATGTAAATAAACCTGGGTAAGCGAAATTTCACTTAGGTTGAATAATAGCCTTGAGCACGTCGTCCTTCGGATGGGATTTTCCGGATATATCTGAATCTGTCGTATCACTTTTAACAATTATTAAGCCTATAAACCGTTAAATAGCGTGAATTTGTTGAAAAACATTTTTTTTTTGATTTTTGTGTAGCATTCAGATAATCCGGTCGTTCTCTATCAGTTTTAACAAATATTAAATCTATAAACCGTTAAAAAGCGAGAAATTTGAAGAATGGAGTCTACCGGGCGCAGGATCGCCACTTAGAAATCTAGCTGAGGCACTTAGGTCAGATGTTTAACCCGGCAAGTTAAAAATAACTGTGAGCACGTCGTCCTTCGGATGGGACTTGAAGCAATGATCCAGGGCTTTTTCGAATGTGAGGTACTCGATAATGAGACGTATGTTATGTAAATAAACCTGGGTAGGTGAAATTTCACTTAGGTTGAAAATAGCTTTGAGCACGTCGTCCTTCGGATGGGACTTTCCGGATATATCTGAATCTGTCGTATCAGTTTTTACAATTATTAAACCTATAAACCGTTAAAAAGCGAGAAATTTGAAGAATGGAGTCTACCGAGCTCAGGATCGCCAATTAGAAATCGCCAATTAGAAAAATAGCTTTGAGCACGTCGTCCTTCGGATGGGACTTTCCGAATATATCTGAATCTGTCGTATCAGTTTTAACAATTATTAAGCCTATAAACCGTTAAATACCGTGAATTTGTTGAAAAACATTTTTATTTTGATTTTTGTGTAGCATTCAGATAATCCGGTCGTTCTCTATCAGTTTTAAACAATATTAAATCTATAAACCGTTAAAAACGAGAAATTTGAAGAATGGAGTCTACCGAGCTCAGGATCGCATCTTAGAAATCTAAATGAGGCACTTAGGTCAGATGTTTTAATCAGGAAGTTAAAAATAACTTTGAGCACGTCGTCCTTCGGATGGGACTTGAATCTATGCTCCAGGGCTTATTCGAATGTAAGGTACTCGATAATGAGACGTATGTTTTGTAAATAAACCTGGGTAGGTGAAATTTCACTTAGGTTGAAAATTGCCATGAGCACGTCGTCCTTCGGATGGGATTTTCCGGATATATCTGAATCTGTCGTATCAGTTTAAACAATTATTAAGCCTATAAACCGTTAAATAGCGTGAATTTGTTGAAAAACATTTTTATTTTGATTTTTGTGTAGCATTCAGATAATCCGGTCGTTCTCTATCCGTTTTAACAAATATTAAATCTATAAACCGTTAAAAAGCGAGAAATTTGAAGAATGGAGTCTACCGAGCTCAGGATCGCATCTTAGAAATCTAAATGAGGCACTTAGGTCAGATGTTTTAATCGGTAAGTTAAAAACAACTTTGAGCACGTCGTCCTTCGGATGGGACTTTAAGCAATGATCCAGGGCTTTTTCGAATGTGAGGTACTCGATAATGAGACGTATGTTATGTAAATAAACCTGGGTAGGTGAAATTTCACTTAGGTTGAAAATAGCCATGAGCACGTCGTCCTTCGGATGGGATTTTCCGGATATATCTGAATCTGTCGTATCAGTTTTAACAATTATTAAGCCTATAAACCGTTAAATAGCGTGAATTTGTTGAAAAACATTTTTTTTTTTGATTTTTGTGTAGCATTCAGATAATCCGGTCGTTCTCTATCCGTTTTAACAAATATTAAATCTATAAACCGTTAAAAAGCGAGAAATTTGAAGAATGGAGTCTACCGAGCTCAGGATCGCATCTTAGAAATCTAAATGAGGCACTTAGGTCAGATGTTTTAATCGGTAAGTTAAAAACAACTTTGAGCACGTCGTCCTTCGGATGGGACTTTAAGCAATGATCCAGGGCTTTTTCGAATGTGAGGTACTCGATAATGAGACGTATGTTATGTAAATAAACCTGGGTAGGTGAAATTTCACTTAGGTTGAAAATAGCCATGAGCACGTCGTCCTTCGGATGGGATTTTCCGGATATATCTGAATCTGTCGTATCAGTTTTAACAATTATTAAGCCTATAAACCGTTAAATAGCGTGAATTTGTTGAAAAACATTTTTTTTTTTTATTTTTGTGTAGCATTCAGGTAATCCGGTCGTTCTCTATCCGTTTTAACAAATATTAAATCTATAAACCGTTAAAAAGCGAGAAATTTGAAGAATGGAGTCTACCGAGCTCAGGATCGCATCTTAGAAATCTAAATGAGGCACTTAGGTCAGAGGTTTTAATCGGTAAGTTAAAAACAACTTTGAGCACGTCGTCCTTCGGATGGGACTTTAAGCAATGATCCAGGGCTTTTTCGAATGTGAGGTACTCGATAATGAGACGTATGTTATGTAAATAAACCTGGGTAGGTGAAATTTCACTTAGGTTGAATATAGCCATGAGCACGTCGTCCTTCGGATGGGATTTTCCGGATATATCTGAATCTGTCGTATCAGTTTTAACAATTATTAAGCCTATAAACCGATAAATAGCGTGAATTTGTTGAAAAACATTTTTATTTTGATTTTTGTGTAGCATTCAGATAATCCGGTCGTTCTCTATCAGTTTTAACAAATATTAAATCTATAAACCGTTAAAATACGAGAAATTTGAAGAATGGAGTCTACCGAGCTCAGGATCGCCAATTAGAAATCTAGCTGAGGCACTTAGGTCAGATGTTTTAATCGGGAAGTTAAAAACAACTTTGAGCACGTCGTCCTTCGGATGGGACTTGAAGCTATGCTCCAGGGCTTTTTCGAATGTAAGGTACTCGATAATGAGACGTTTGTTATGTAAATAAACCTGGGTAAGCGAAATTTCACTTAGGTTGAATAATAGCCTTGAGCACGTCGTCCTTCGGATGGGATTTTCCGGATATATCTGAATCTGTCGTATCACTTTTAACAATTATTAAGCCTATAAACCGTTAAATAGCGTGAATTTGTTGAAAAACATTTTTTTTTTTATTTTTGTGTAGCATTCAGATAATCCGGTCGTTCTCTATCAGTTTTAACAAATATTAAATCTATAAACCGTTAAAAAGCGAGAAATTTGAAGAATGGAGTCTACCGGGCGCAGGATCGCCACTTAGAAATCTAGCTGAGGCACTTAGGTCAGATGTTTAACCCGGCAAGTTAAAAATAACTGTGAGCACGTCGTCCTTCGGATGGGACTTGAAGCAATGATCCAGGGCTTTTTCGAATGTGAGGTACTCGATAATGAGACGTATGTTATGTAAATAAACCTGGGTAGGTGAAATTTCACTTAGGTTGAAAATAGCCATGAGCACGTCGTCCTTCGGATGGGATTTTCCGGATATATCTGAATCTGTCGTATCAGTTTTAACAATTATTAAGCCTATAAACCGATAAATAGCGTGAATTTGTTGAAAAACATTTTTATTTTGATTTTTGTGTAGCATTCAGATAATCCGGTCGTTCTCTATCAGTTTTAACAAATATTAAATCTATAAACCGTTAAAATACGAGAAATTTGAAGAATGGAGTCTACCGAGCTCAGGATCGCCAATTAGAAATCTAGCTGAGGCACTTAGGTCAGATGTTTTAATCGGGAAGTTAAAAACAACTTTGAGCACGTCGTCCTTCGGATGGGACTTGAAGCTATGCTCCAGGGCTTTTTCGAATGTAAGGTACTCGATAATGAGACGTTTGTTATGTAAATAAACCTGGGTAAGCGAAATTTCACTTAGGTTGAATAATAGCCTTGAGCACGTCGTCCTTCGGATGGGACTTTCCGGATATATCTGAATCTGTCGTATCAGTTTAAACAATTATTAAGCCTATAAACCGTTAAATAGCGTGAATTTGTTGAAAAACATTTTTATTTTGATTTTTGTGTAGCATTCAGATAATCCGGTCGTTCTCTATCCGTTTTAACAAATATTAAATCTATAAACCGTTAAAAAGCGAGAAATTTGAAGAATGGAGTCTACCGAGCTCAGGATCGCATCTTAGAAATCTAAATGAGGCACTTAGGTCAGATGTTTTAATCGGTAAGTTAAAAACAACTTTGAGCACGTCGTCCTTCGGATGGGACTTTAAGCAATGATCCAGGGCTTTTTCGAATGTGAGGTACTCGATAATGAGACGTATGTTATGTAAATAAACCTGGGTAGGTGAAATTTCACTTAGGTTGAAAATAGCCATGAGCACGTCGTCCTTCGGATGGGATTTTCCGGATATATCTGAATCTGTCGTATCAGTTTTAACAATTATTAAGCCTATAAACCGTTAAATAGCGTGAATTTGTTGAAAAACATTTTTTTTTTTTGATTTTTGTGTAGCATTCAGATAATCCGGTCGTTCTCTATCCGTTTTAACAAATATTAAATCTATAAACCGTTAAAAAGCGAGAAATTTGAAGAATGGAGTCTACCGAGCTCAGGATCGCATCTTAGAAATCTAAATGAGGCACTTAGGTCAGAGGTTTTAATCGGTAAGTTAAAAACAACTTTGAGCACGTCGTCCTTCGGATGGGACTTTAAGCAATGATCCAGGGCTTTTTCGAATGTGAGGTACTCGATAATGAGACGTATGTTATGTAAATAAACCTGGGTAGGTGAAATTTCACTTAGGTTGAAAAAAGCCATGAGCACGTCGTCCTTCGGATGGGATTTTCCGGATATATCTGAATCTGTCGTATCAGTTTTAACAATTATTAAGCCTATAAACCGTTAAATAGCGTGAATTTGTTGAAAAACATTTTTTTTTTGATTTTTGTGTAGCATTCAGATCATCCGGTCGTTCTCTATCAGTTTTAACAAATATTAAATCTATAAACCGTTAAAAAGCGAGAAATTTGAAGAATGGAGTCTACCGGGCGCAGGATCGCCACTTAGAAATCTAGCTGAGGCACTTAGGTCAGATGTTTAACCCGGCAAGTTAAAAATAACTGTGAGCACGTCGTCCTTCGGATGGGACTTGAAGCAATGATCCAGGGCTTTTTCGAATGTGAGGTACTCGATAATGAGACGTATGTTATGTAAATAAACCTGGGTAGGTGACATTTCATTTAGGTTGAATATAGCCATGAGCACGTCGTCCTTCGGATGGGATTTTCCGGATATATCTGAATCTGTCGTATCAGTTTTAACAATTATTAAGCCTATAAACCGATAAATAGCGTGAATTTGTTGAAAAACATTTTTTTTTTGATTTTTGTGTAGCATTCAGATAATCCGGTCGTTCTCTATCAGTTTTAACAAATATTAAATCTATAAACCGTTAAAATACGAGAAATTTGAAGAATGGAGTCTACCGAGCTCAGGATCGCCAATTAGAAATCTAGCTGAGGCACTTAGGTCAGATGTTTTAATCGGGAAGTTAAAAACAACTTTGAGCACGTCGTCCTTCGGATGGGACTTGAAGCTATGCTCCAGGGCTTTTTCGAATGTAAGGTACTCGATAATGAGACGTTTGTTATGTAAATAAACCTGGGTAAGCGAAATTTCACTTAGGTTGAATAATAGCCTTGAGCACGTCGTCCTTCGGATGGGATTTTCCGGATATATCTGAATCTGTCGTATCACTTTTAACAATTATTAAGCCTATAAACCGTTAAATAGCGTGAATTTGTTGAAAAACATTTTTTTTTTGATTTTTGTGTAGCATTCAGATAATCCGGTCGTTCTCTATCAGTTTTAACAAATATTAAATCTATAAACCGTTAAAAAGCGAGAAATTTGAAGAATGGAGTCTACCGGGCGCAGGATCGCCACTTAGAAATCTAGCTGAGGCACTTAGGTCAGATGTTTAACCCGGCAAGTTAAAAATAACTGTGAGCACGTCGTCCTTCGGATGGGACTTGAAGCAATGATCCAGGGCTTTTTCGAATGTGAGGTACTCGATAATGAGACGTATGTTATGTAAATAAACCTGGGTAGGTGAAATTTCACTTAGGTTGAAAATAGCTTTGAGCACGTCGTCCTTCGGATGGGACTTTCCGGATATATCTGAATCTGTCGTATCAGTTTTTACAATTATTAAACCTATAAACCGTTAAAAAGCGAGAAATTTGAAGAATGGAGTCTACCGAGCTCAGGATCGCCAATTAGAAATCGCCAATTAGAAAAATAGCTTTGAGCACGTCGTCCTTCGGATGGGACTTTCCGAATATATCTGAATCTGTCGTATCAGTTTTAACAATTATTAAGCCTATAAACCGTTAAATACCGTGAATTTGTTGAAAAACATTTTTATTTTGATTTTTGTGTAGCATTCAGATAATCCGGTCGTTCTCTATCAGTTTTAAACAATATTAAATCTATAAACCGTTAAAAACGAGAAATTTGAAGAATGGAGTCTACCGAGCTCAGGATCGCATCTTAGAAATCTAAATGAGGCACTTAGGTCAGATGTTTTAATCAGGAAGTTAAAAATAACTTTGAGCACGTCGTCCTTCGGATGGGACTTGAATCTATGCTCCAGGGCTTATTCGAATGTAAGGTACTCGATAATGAGACGTATGTTTTGTAAATAAACCTGGGTAGGTGAAATTTCACTTAGGTTGAAAATTGCCATGAGCACGTCGTCCTTCGGATGGGATTTTCCGGATATATCTGAATCTGTCGTATCAGTTTAAACAATTATTAAGCCTATAAACCGTTAAATAGCGTGAATTTGTTGAAAAACATTTTTATTTTGATTTTTGTGTAGCATTCAGATAATCCGGTCGTTCTCTATCCGTTTTAACAAATATTAAATCTATAAACCGTTAAAAAGCGAGAAATTTGAAGAATGGAGTCTACCGAGCTCAGGATCGCATCTTAGAAATCTAAATGAGGCACTTAGGTCAGATGTTTTAATCGGTAAGTTAAAAACAACTTTGAGCACGTCGTCCTTCGGATGGGACTTTAAGCAATGATCCAGGGCTTTTTCGAATGTGAGGTACTCGATAATGAGACGTATGTTATGTAAATAAACCTGGGTAGGTGAAATTTCACTTAGGTTGAAAATAGCCATGAGCACGTCGTCCTTCGGATGGGATTTTCCGGATATATCTGAATCTGTCGTATCAGTTTTAACAATTATTAAGCCTATAAACCGTTAAATAGCGTGAATTTGTTGAAAAACATTTTTTTTTTTTGATTTTTGTGTAGCATTCAGATAATCCGGTCGTTCTCTATCCGTTTTAACAAATATTAAATCTATAAACCGTTAAAAAGCGAGAAATTTGAAGAATGGAGTCTACCGAGCTCAGGATCGCATCTTAGAAATCTAAATGAGGCACTTAGGTCAGAGGTTTTAATCGGTAAGTTAAAAACAACTTTGAGCACGTCGTCCTTCGGATGGGACTTTAAGCAATGATCCAGGGCTTTTTCGAATGTGAGGTACTCGATAATGAGACGTATGTTATGTAAATAAACCTGGGTAGGTGAAATTTCACTTAGGTTGAAAAAAGCCATGAGCACGTCGTCCTTCGGATGGGATTTTCCGGATATATCTGAATCTGTCGTATCAGTTTTAACAATTATTAAGCCTATAAACCGTTAAATAGCGTGAATTTGTTGAAAAACATTTTTTTTTTGATTTTTGTGTAGCATTCAGATAATCCGGTCGTTCTCTATCAGTTTTAACAAATATTAAATCTATAAACCGTTAAAAAGCGAGAAATTTGAAGAATGGAGTCTACCGGGCGCAGGATCGCCACTTAGAAATCTAGCTGAGGCACTTAGGTCAGATGTTTAACCCGGCAAGTTAAAAATAACTGTGAGCACGTCGTCCTTCGGATGGGACTTGAAGCAATGATCCAGGGCTTTTTCGAATGTGAGGTACTCGATAATGAGACGTATGTTATGTAAATAAACCTGGGTAGGTGACATTTCATTTAGGTTGAATATAGCCATGAGCACGTCGTCCTTCGGATGGGATTTTCCGGATATATCTGAATCTGTCGTATCAGTTTTAACAATTATTAAGCCTATAAACCGATAAATAGCGTGAATTTGTTGAAAAACATTTTTATTTTGATTTTTGTGTAGCATTCAGATAATCCGGTCGTTCTCTATCAGTTTTAACAAATATTAAATCTATAAACCGTTAAAATACGAGAAATTTGAAGAATGGAGTCTACCGAGCTCAGGATCGCCAATTAGAAATCTAGCTGAGGCACTTAGGTCAGATGTTTTAATCGGGAAGTTAAAAACAACTTTGAGCACGTCGTCCTTCGGATGGGACTTGAAGCTATGCTCCAGGGCTTTTTCGAATGTAAGGTACTCGATAATGAGACGTTTGTTATGTAAATAAACCTGGGTAAGCGAAATTTCACTTAGGTTGAATAATAGCCTTGAGCACGTCGTCCTTCGGATGGGATTTTCCGGATATATCTGAATCTGTCGTATCACTTTTAACAATTATTAAGCCTATAAACCGTTAAATAGCGTGAATTTGTTGAAAAACATTTTTTTTTTGATTTTTGTGTAGCATTCAGATAATCCGGTCGTTCTCTATCAGTTTTAACAAATATTAAATCTATAAACCGTTAAAAAGCGAGAAATTTGAAGAATGGAGTCTACCGGGCGCAGGATCGCCACTTAGAAATCTAGCTGAGGCACTTAGGTCAGATGTTTAACCCGGCAAGTTAAAAATAACTGTGAGCACGTCGTCCTTCAGATGGGACTTGAAGCAATGATCCAGGGCTTTTTCGAATGTGAGGTACTCGATAATGAGACGTATGTTATGTAAATAAACCTGGGTAGGTGAAATTTCACTTAGGTTGAAAATAGCTTTGAGCACGTCGTCCTTCGGATGGGACTTTCCGGATATATCTGAATCTGTCGTATCAGTTTTTACAATTATTAAACCTATAAACCGTTAAAAAGCGAGAAATTTGAAGAATGGAGTCTACCGAGCTCAGGATCGCCAATTAGAAATCGCCAATTAGAAAAATAGCTTTGAGCACGTCGTCCTTCGGATGGGACTTTCCGAATATATCTGAATCTGTCGTATCAGTTTTAACAATTATTAAGCCTATAAACCGTTAAATACCGTGAATTTGTTGAAAAACATTTTTATTTTGATTTTTGTGTAGCATTCAGATAATCCGGTCGTTCTCTATCAGTTTTAAACAATATTAAATCTATAAACCGTTAAAAACGAGAAATTTGAAGAATGGAGTCTACCGAGCTCAGGATCGCATCTTAGAAATCTAAATGAGGCACTTAGGTCAGATGTTTTAATCAGGAAGTTAAAAATAACTTTGAGCACGTCGTCCTTCGGATGGGACTTGAATCTATGCTCCAGGGCTTATTCGAATGTAAGGTACTCGATAATGAGACGTATGTTTTGTAAATAAACCTGGGTAGGTGAAATTTCACTTAGGTTGAAAATTGCCATGAGCACGTCGTCCTTCGGATGGGATTTTCCGGATATATCTGAATCTGTCGTATCAGTTTAAACAATTATTAAGCCTATAAACCGTTAAATAGCGTGAATTTGTTGAAAAACATTTTTATTTTGATTTTTGTGTAGCATTCAGATAATCCGGTCGTTCTCTATCCGTTTTAACAAATATTAAATCTATAAACCGTTAAAAAGCGAGAAATTTGAAGAATGGAGTCTACCGAGCTCAGGATCGCATCTTAGAAATCTAAATGAGGCACTTAGGTCAGATGTTTTAATCGGTAAGTTAAAAACAACTTTGAGCACGTCGTCCTTCGGATGGGACTTTAAGCAATGATCCAGGGCTTTTTCGAATGTGAGGTACTCGATAATGAGACGTATGTTATGTAAATAAACCTGGGTAGGTGAAATTTCACTTAGGTTGAAAATAGCCATGAGCACGTCGTCCTTCGGATGGGATTTTCCGGATATATCTGAATCTGTCGTATCAGTTTTAACAATTATTAAGCCTATAAACCGTTAAATAGCGTGAATTTGTTGAAAAACATTTTTTTTTTTGATTTTTGTGTAGCATTCAGATAATCCGGTCGTTCTCTATCCGTTTTAACAAATATTAAATCTATAAACCGTTAAAAAGCGAGAAATTTGAAGAATGGAGTCTACCGAGCTCAGGATCGCATCTTAGAAATCTAAATGAGGCACTTAGGTCAGATGTTTTAATCGGTAAGTTAAAAACAACTTTGAGCACGTCGTCCTTCGGATGGGACTTTAAGCAATGATCCAGGGCTTTTTCGAATGTGAGGTACTCGATAATGAGACGTATGTTATGTAAATAAACCTGGGTAGGTGAAATTTCACTTAGGTTGAAAATAGCCATGAGCACGTCGTCCTTCGGATGGGATTTTCCGGATATATCTGAATCTGTCGTATCAGTTTTAACAATTATTAAGCCTATAAACCGTTAAATAGCGTGAATTTGTTGAAAAACATTTTTTTTTTATTTTTGTGTAGCATTCAGATAATCCGGTCGTTCTCTATCCGTTTTAACAAATATTAAATCTATAAACCGTTAAAAAGCGAGAAATTTGAAGAATGGAGTCTACCGAGCTCAGGATCGCATCTTAGAAATCTAAATGAGGCACTTAGGTCAGAGGTTTTAATCGGTAAGTTAAAAACAACTTTGAGCACGTCGTCCTTCGGATGGGACTTTAAGCAATGATCCAGGGCTTTTTCGAATGTGAGGTACTCGATAATGAGACGTATGTTATGTAAATAAACCTGGGTAGGTGAAATTTCACTTAGGTTGAATATAGCCATGAGCACGTCGTCCTTCGGATGGGATTTTCCGGATATATCTGAATCTGTCGTATCAGTTTTAACAATTATTAAGCCTATAAACCGATAAATAGCGTGAATTTGTTGAAAAACATTTTTATTTTGATTTTTGTGTAGCATTCAGATAATCCGGTCGTTCTCTATCAGTTTTAACAAATATTAAATCTATAAACCGTTAAAATACGAGAAATTTGAAGAATGGAGTCTACCGAGCTCAGGATCGCCAATTAGAAATCTAGCTGAGGCACTTAGGTCAGATGTTTTAATCGGGAAGTTAAAAACAACTTTGAGCACGTCGTCCTTCGGATGGGACTTGAAGCTATGCTCCAGGGCTTTTTCGAATGTAAGGTACTCGATAATGAGACGTTTGTTATGTAAATAAACCTGGGTAAGCGAAATTTCACTTAGGTTGAATAATAGCCTTGAGCACGTCGTCCTTCGGATGGGATTTTCCGGATATATCTGAATCTGTCGTATCACTTTTAACAATTATTAAGCCTATAAACCGTTAAATAGCGTGAATTTGTTGAAAAACATTTTTTTTTTGATTTTTGTGTAGCATTCAGATAATCCGGTCGTTCTCTATCAGTTTTAACAAATATTAAATCTATAAACCGTTAAAAAGCGAGAAATTTGAAGAATGGAGTCTACCGGGCGCAGGATCGCCACTTAGAAATCTAGCTGAGGCACTTAGGTCAGATGTTTAACCCGGCAAGTTAAAAATAACTGTGAGCACGTCGTCCTTCGGATGGGACTTGAAGCAATGATCCAGGGCTTTTTCGAATGTGAGGTACTCGATAATGAGACGTATGTTATGTAAATAAACCTGGGTAGGTGAAATTTCACTTAGGTTGAAAATAGCCATGAGCACGTCGTCCTTCGGATGGGATTTTCCGGATATATCTGAATCTGTCGTATCAGTTTTAACAATTATTAAGCCTATA
Source organism: Aradus depressus (assembly GCA_963662175.1). Taxonomy (NCBI): domain Eukaryota; kingdom Metazoa; phylum Arthropoda; class Insecta; order Hemiptera; family Aradidae; genus Aradus; species Aradus depressus. Next base: position 43,684,851 of record OY759215.1, read on the forward strand.
AACCGATAAATAGCGTGAATTTGTTGAAAAACATTTTTATTTTGATTTTTGTGTAGCATTCAGATAATCCGGTCGTTCTCTATCAGTTTTAACAAATATTAAATCTATAAACCGTTAAAATACGAGAAATTTGAAGAATGGAGTCTACCGAGCTCAGGATCGCCAATTAGAAATCTAGCTGAGGCACTTAGGTCAGATGTTTTAATCGGGAAGTTAAAAACAACTTTGAGCACGTCGTCCTTCGGATGGGACTTGAAGCTATGCTCCAGGGCTTTTTCGAATGTAAGGTACTCGATAATGAGACGTTTGTTATGTAAATAAACCTGGGTAAGCGAAATTTCACTTAGGTTGAATAATAGCCTTGAGCACGTCGTCCTTCGGATGGGACTTTCCGGATATATCTGAATCTGTCGTATCAGTTTTAACAAATATTAAATCTACTTCTCCCCCCCCCCCCCCCCCCTCCCGTTCAAATTTTTGAGATGTCACATAGTGTATTTTTCTATTTCGCCTTTAAAAATACTACATATGAAATTCCATGACAATTGGATCATCTATTAATGACCGATCACTATCTTTACATTTAGGCCTACCCCCACTACCCCCACTGCCTTTCAAAATTTTGAGATGTCACATAGCATATTATTCAATTTGCCTTCTAAGAACATTACATATGAAATTCCATGACAATCCGATCATCCGTTAATGACAGCACTATCTTTATATTTAGGCCTACCGCCACAACCCCCCCTCACGTTCACTATTTTGTGACGTCACACACCCAATTTTTTTATTTGGCCTTTAAGAATGCTACATATGAAATTCCATGACAATCCGATCATTCGTTAATGACAGCACTATCTTTATATTTAGGCCTACCCCCACAACCCCCCCTCACGTTCACTATTTTGTGACGTCACACACCCTATTTTTTTATTTGGCCTTTAAAAAAACTACATATGAAATTCCATGACAATCCTCATCCGTTAATGACTTAGCACTATCTTTATATTTAGGCCCCCCTTACAACCCCCTCTACCGTTCAAAATTTATGGACGCCACATAGCCTATTTTTTAACTTGGCTTTTAAGAATACTACATGTGAAATTTCATGATAATCCGTCCATCCGTTAATGCGCTAGGGCAATTTTTGTGCTTAGCCCCCCCCCCCCCCTCCAGTTGACCGCTAGGAACTCTCTTCAAAAGAACCTTCCTCGGACTTCAACGAATATTTAAAAAAAAAAATTAACCGGATTGGTCCAGCCGTTCTCGAGTTTTGCGCTTAGCAAAATTAACCAGTCATTTTTATTATATAGATATATTAGCGCAAACGGTCGACTGGTTTTAGAGAGGGAGGGGATCATCATCATCAATGTAGCTCTACAACTCGCTGACGAGTCTTGACTTCCTCCAACATCAATCGCTATGTGTTCCTGTTTAGTGCTGCTGTCATCCAGTTACGGATCCCGATGCTCCTGGCGTCTTCCCACTCTTCGACGTCCATATAAGGGGCAGAAGTTTCTTCGGGATCATATCCTCATGCATTCTGGCGACATGGCCGGCCCACCTAAGTCTGCCTAGTTTTACCACAGTAGCAATGTCTGGCTCGTTGTACAGCCTCGTACACCTCCTGATTGCTTCTGCGCCTCCATTCTCCTCCGTCGCAAACGGGGCTAAAAACTCGACGGAGGACTTTTCTTTCAAATATCTGGACGTCACTCTCCTCTGCTTTAGTTGTGGTCCATGTTTCCGAGCCATAGGTGAGTAAAGGGCGGATTAGCGTTTTGTACAGGACCGTCTTTGTGCGCTGAGACACAAGGGGTATGCACAAAAGGGAGGAGATGCAAAGTTAATTTATTAATTCTGGGGAAGTACATTGTCGGTGATTCGACGATTTTTTTCATTTTTGGATACAGGGTTTTGGAAAACATTGTATTCCTGTGAAAACACACCATCAAATTTTTGTCCGATTACATACTTCCAGCATACATCGCATATCTGAGGAAATGAATTATTTCACACCCGTTATTCACAAACCATACGCTATTAGGAAAAAAAATTAGAAACTTGCCAATACTCAAAGAATACTTTGGATATTTGACTCCCCTCGAGACCTCCCCTGCTGGGAAGACATCATTCGGCATTGGTGGCTCTCCAAGTTCTAACTTCAACATTGTCGCAGATTGTAAATAATCTTGAAACCATTTAAAGATGTTATTGCTTCAGTATATCGATTAAATTCTCTAAAAATTGGTATGCCATTTGCTTATGCCAGATGCGCCACATGATTATTCAATCATCATCATGAGCCAAGGGTGTGGAGAAACTTGAATTAAAAAAGTTTAAAAAGACTATTAACAACTTGTTATTTGATGATAAGGTTTTCCAAACATTAATGAGTTTGGTGAAACCGAATTTAATTAAAGTTTATGTTCACTTTTGATCTTCTTTTAAAACTACTTGGCCTGGGTTGGGGGCGTGCGGGGTCTGCGGTCCTAGGAGCTCCGACGATGTGGACGGCCACCTCCACTTGCAGACCTTCCTTCAGTAGTCTCCCCAACACTCACTAGCATGGCTGACTAGTTTGTTTGTACTATATCTCTAAGCGAGATCCCCGGGCTGGCTGGGGCCGTTCGATTGGAGTCTCCACAACACACACTAGACAGCCATGAGGTTATATGTACTGAATCTATGAGTGAGGTGGTATTCCAAACTGGCTGAGGCTGACCATTCATACGAATGGTCAGCCTCAGCCAGTTTGGAGTATCACCTCACTCATAGATTCAGTATATATAACCTCATGGCTGTCTAGTGTGTGTTGTGGAGAGTCTCCCCAGCACTCGCTAATCAGCCATGAGCCTATATGTACTGCATGGCCGCTCGTTTGGAGTCTTCCCACCACTCATTAACACTATATATACTGTATCTATGCTTATATATACTGTATCTATGAGTGAGGTGGTACTCCAAGCTGGCTGGGGCTAGCCGTTTCTTTGGAGTCTTTCCACCACTCGCTAGTCAGCCATGAGCCTATATGTACTGCATGACCGCTCTTTCGTAGTCTCTCCACCACTAACTAATCACCATGAGCTTATATATACTGTATCTATGAGTGAGGTGGTCCCCCGGGCTCGATCGTTGGATGTCTCCGTGTCACGCCCATCGACTCTCCCTCGGCTTCCTGTTCTGATCAGTATTCTTATCTCAGACAGCAGTTAGCTTGTTATCTTGGATGGACACGTACACTGTGGTTCACAATCTTGAAGGAGCCTAACCGAGCTAAAGCGCTGCTGACCTAGATGTTCAGCGCCCGACCTCATCATAATCTTTATTCTATTATACCTAATTATATTTTAAGATATATTTCGTTTAAAGCATCCAACAAACTAAGCTAAGGTTGAGCGCCTTATTGCGCGAAATAAGGTAAAATATAAAAAATATTACCACTGAAACACTTCACTATCTTTTCTCGGCTATAATAAATTTTATTATTAAATATAAAGGTAATATGTATTATGTTTGGTGGGATCAACAGAAAATGTTATTATACTCAGTTTATTTCCTTAAATTTATATTACATCCCCAGCTATACGAAGTATAGGGTAAGTTATATAATCGGTGATAAATTCGATGTTGAGTTTTCAACAGAATTTCATGTTTTCCAATCTCCTGATCTCAGAAATAGAAAAAAGTGAAAAGTGCGCACAAGTATGCACAGTTTATTCAGTGGGCGTCAAGAAAATTACGATTTTTCGTTTGTGTTTTGGAGGAGAAAAACGCTGCATCTACCTCAGAACGTCCTGCTATAACTAAATAACGAAGTTACACTTCAAAAATTTGATCAAAACATGATCAGGGGACTTCGAAACATGAAATTTCATTGAAAACATGAACTTCAATTTTCTTCACAATTACAATACTTCTTTAAATTTATGATTTCTGAATAATTTGCTATAATATTAAGCAATGTCTAGTAATACTTAACTGAATACAATCTGAACTGGAAATATATAAATTTAAGTAATATTTTTTCTCTATTTTCGGTCTTCTCTGAATGTGCTTATTTTGTGTAGTTTGAAGGAAGAGTTGGTCAAGTCAAAAGTGTGTTTTTTTCAGAGACGGTCCGACAAATGTTTGTATTCTTTAAGAAAGTTTTGATTGTACAATCATAGTGAAAAAAAAAAAAAAAAAAAAAAAAATCAAGTTTTTATCCATCGCATCTATAGATTCAGTAACTTAGAACTCTTATCTTAAACCCACGATTCCACCCCTCTCTATAAGATAAGCCCAGGTAAAACTTGCAATCCTCTGTCCCCTGGTCGGGTCGGGCGGCTCGCTGGGGGCCCTCTGTTTCCGCCCCGGGTCTCTGTCCCTCCTGGGTTTCCCCAAAGAACTCAAACATCTTGTATCAGGCTATATACGGCAATTACGCCTTGGAGCCAAAAAAAAAAAATAATAATAATAAAAAAATACTTCTTTACACTAAATTTATAAAATAGTAATAACGTAATTCAATTTGAATTTAAATACCTTAATTCTTATAATTTATCAATTTAGTAAAAGGCAATCAATCAGGCATAATTTCAATATATAATTTATTTCATTTTTTTCTCAAGACGTTTCGACATATTGTTATTTTCAATTCTAAAAAACATTTTTCATTTAATAATAACAACATTTAAATTGATTAACAAATTATTTTTTACATCAATATTACATAAAAAAGACAAATAAGGACTCACCAACAACACAGATCAATCCCCATTTATTATTTCATTCCTATATTATACAAGGAATATCGTCATTTTTATACATTATTTTAATAAAAACCTTGCATCTTTCTAACCAAACAATATTAGGTTAGGTTAGGTTAGGTTTTATGACTCATGCCCGGGCTTTAACTACGAGGTCATATCGCCTACTACCAGAGCGCTCTTTCGTCACTCTGGTGGACATGAGCCCGACTCTACTGTGGGAGTCCTAAATTTTGCCTACCCTAAATTTTTATTCACCTAGGGCAGGGGTCTTTAACGAGTACCTGACATTGTACAGGCTCGGGACCATCGCTTAACGTCCCATCCGAAGGACGGCGTGCTTAAGTTTATTTTACCTCCCAGATAAAATAAACTAAGGGCTTCGGTCGGGTTACGAACCCACGTTCTTTAGCTCAGAAGTCAAGCACGCATACCACTGAGCTACCGGCGCCCTCAAACAATATTATAAATAGAACCTATAGCCTTGTTATATAATTTAAATATCGATTTTAAATGAAAATGGTTCTATTTATAATAATGTTTGGTTAGAAAGATGTATGGTTTTTATTAAAATAATGTGAAATAATGTATAAAAATGACGATATTCCTTGTATAATAGGAATGAAATAATAAATGGGGATTGATCTGTGTTGTTGGTGAGTCCTTATCTGTCTTTTTTATGTAATATTGATGTAAAAAAATAATTTGTTAATCAATTTAAATGTTGTTATTATTAAATGAAAAATGTTTTTTAGAATTGAAAATGACAATATAAGTCGAAACGTCTTGAGAAAAAAATGAAATAAATTATATATATTGAAATTATACCTGATTGCCTTTTACTAAATTGATAAATTAAAAAGTAATAACGTGTCGGTGGTAGACAATGAGGAGATAGGTGCTCTACAGCCATTGGGAAACAGTAGCATTGACTACTAAGTCAGTTCTCAGGAGGTTTCAACTTAGATATGTAGCCCTACCATAGCCCTACCAAAGGGTTCAATTAGGAGGTCTCACAGCTTCTGCAATAGTGATTATATGGAGGGCCGAGCTAATTACCTTCTCATCCTGTGTAGAAACTGGTTCAATACGTTAGTTAACACAACTCCAGTCTGTTACAAACATTTCCTAGAACTAGTTAAATAGCACTAATTTGATGGCCCTTTTAAATTAAATTTCTTTGTAATTTAATGGGGGGGCGTTTCCACTTCCACAGAATTACGAAGTATAGGGGAAGTTATGTAATAGGTCAGAAACTCGGTGTGTCAAGTACCCGCTAACAAAGACACCGATTGATTTTCAGCTAAATCGAGTGAAGAGAAGAGAAAGATTAGGGGGTGGCTTAACTCAAAAATTCTAGTAACTGCCGATAGAATGGATGTGTCAACACAAACTTCCATATGCGAATTTAAAACTCCCTGAGGACGACACCCTACTAATTTTTAGAAGAATCGGCAGAAGCAAAGGACGGATCAGATGGGCCCTACTCAAAAACCCCAATAACTGCCGATATAATGAATGTACAGACACAAAATTTAGTTTGAGGATTTAGAAGCCTCTAAAATTGTGTAAGTCAACTATTGAATATTTACGAAAACGACTGGTATTGAAGGGAGAGCAAAAAATTAATTGATTAATTTGACACCGATTGATTTTCAGTCAAATCGGCCGAAGGGAAGAGTTAGGGGGGAAGCTTTTAGACAAAAACCGTTGAAATGAATACATTGACACGGAAATTTATATATGTATTTAAAGTCCTATAAGGACGACACCTATCAATTGTCAGGGAAGCAGAGATCAGAGGGGGCTTATCGACAATAAATTTTAAAATTTACATTCAAAACCATTTAAGGATGTCAATAATTAATTTTCCGCTAATTCGGTCAAAGGGAAGGTGGGATCACAGAAGGGGACTCGCATATCGCCTACTACTTTCGTCGCTCTCGTGGACATTAGCCTAAGTGTAGGAGTTCTAAATTTTGCCTACTCAGCTTTGTTACCTAGGGTATGGGTCATTAAGGAGTACCTGACATCGTAAAGCCTTAGGAACATCGCTTAACGCCCCATCCAAAGGACGGCGTGCTCAAGATACTTTAATCTACCAGAAAAACAACCAGAGAGCCTAGCACGGTACCTCTGAGCTACCGGCTCTCCATTATATATTCATAAAATAAGAGGGCGCCGGTAGCTCAGTGGTATGCGTGCTTGCTTACTGAGCCTAAACTCGTGAGTTCGAAACCCGGCCGAGGCCCTTAGTTTATTTTATCTGGGAGGTAAAAAAAAAATTTAAGTACGTCATCTTTTGGATGGGACGTTAACCGATGTTCCCGAGCCTGTACGATGTCGGGTACCTACTTTTTTTTTTTTTTTTTTTGCATTGGAGGGGGAAATGCTGTGACGCACATCCAGGGAAGGTAGCCCTGGATAGTGTGGGACTCGAGACGATTCACCATCACCATACCCACTAAAACCCCCTCCTTGCCGATCCTGATTCCCTTCCGCGGAACTGACGGTCTGTCATTACTTCGCGGAAGGGAGGAAGGGTGGCTGGTAACGCCCCTTCTTCTGTTTTATTACCGCTACTGTTCCTTGTCAGCCCTCTCCTGAAGGGCCAACCCGCCCATGATGAGCGCTGCAAAATCGCAGCCTTCATCCCACGACTCCTGGGAGCGCAGCATAGCGTCCACGTAACTGGTAGCAGTCAGCGGGGCGCCCATGCTGCACTCCAGATTTTTCCTTCCCTCCTCAAATCTGGGGCATTTGAGGAGGACATGCTCCGCCGACTCCGTCTCACCAAGGCACGCGGGGCAGTCTGGTGTTGTTGTTGCCCCGATTTTGTGGAGGTACCCCCGGAACCCAACGTGTCCCGTGAGTACCTGGGTGAGGTGGTAATTCACCTCCCCATGCTTTCTGGTGAGCCAAGGCTCGACTCGAGGGATGAGCCGATGGGTCCACCGTCCCTTTGTGGACTTATCCCATTCTTCCTGCCACTCCCTAATTGTCCTGGCCCTCTCTGGCTCTGCTGGACCAGGGCTGGCCCCCGCGTCCTGATAGAAGACCCGGTTTCCCCTGTGGTCGAAGCGCTGCACCACCTCTTCCACCTGAACCGGGTCTTGTTTCCTTTTGAAGTGTCGCGTACGTCAGGTACCTACTAGTCAAAGACTACCCTAGGTGATTAAAAATTTAGGGCAAACAAAATTCTACAAAATAGAGTCGGGCTCATGTCCACCGTTCACTAACTATTCATAAAATAAATAAAACATTATTAGTATTTTTATAAATAAAAGTGGATTTAATACAGAACAAAATATGTAAATCTTTCATCGATAATATACATATATTAAAATGAATTAGAACTAATATATCGATACACGGAACTGCATTCCAATATTATATCGATATCTAGATCCCGTTTTTTAAATACCATATATCGATATGTTCTGTTCGATATACCCCTTCTGTACTCCTCATTAGACCCCACATCTGACCCCCCTTCATTAGCACTACGTCGATTCCATCTCCACTTTTCTTTTTACAATAAATAATCCCTGCACTCTATTTTAACTTCCGAGAATAAATAAATTTAAAAAGCAACTTTTTAAAAATTCTCTTCTCTGTCACATTATTCAAACATTTTATATATTTCCATTTTTTGCCCCCTCCCTAATTTTAAAGTAGGTATTATTTTTGTTTTATTTTTTCTCACTTTTACTTTTTTTTTCAATATTTTTTTATTCCTACAAACTAATTAAAAGTTATTTTCTCCTGGGACTTACCTAGAACAAAAATCCTTGTTTAAGTAGAAATAGGTATATTTTTAGAAAAAGACAATTAATAAAGGTGGACAATTTATTCCTTAAGGACGTAAAAAGAGAATAAAATGATTGTAAAAAGTAAAAGTAAATCAAAATTAATGAAAGGTACAAGGGATTAAAAAAATTGTTTAAGTTCGAGAATTTGATGAATCAGCGGTTCACAATGATAACAAAATTTTCTGTTTTTTTATATTTTACAAAAATATACTTACAACTGTATAAAAAATGAATACAACAAGCAAATATGCTAATAGAGAGATAATGGCAATGTCAAATTGTCAAGAGGGGAGAAATCAGCCAGTGATGACACTCCCTAGTCACTGAGTTACTCTCCATTTGTAACTAATCACTGTCACTGCTGCTGCTAAGAAGGTCTCTAGGCCATTGACTATGTGAACTGACTTCTTGTCTTCTTTGACCTTCACTCTCCACTTTTCGTACTAGGACTGGAGGGTATTAGATGTTCTTGGATGTGTCTGGATGACAGGACTGGGTCGGGATGTGGAGAAAGCATAGCAGTATCATCTGCAAAGGTGTGGAGTTGTATTGATGGATATCAGCTGTACATATTGTGTAGAGGATAGGATCCAGAATACTATTTTGTGGAACGCCAGCATTTTCTGGGGACACGAGGAAAGTTCAAAACCCTGGCTTACACAGAAGGTTCTTTCAAAAAAGTAAGATTTCAAGATTAGGAAGAATGTGAAAGGAAAGACTGTTTTGAACTTCCACAGTAAGCCTGGGTGTCAACCTCTGTCAAACGCTTGTTCGACGTCGAGAATGGGCATCGAGTAATACTGCTTTTGATCCAGGGTAGATGCAATGATGTCAACAACGCGATGGCACTGGTATAGAGTTGGGTGGTGTTTTCGGTAACGAATATGGTGATGAGGGATGATGTTTTGATCATCCAATATGGTGATGAGGGATGATGTTTTGATCATCCAGTATGGAAAGGATTCTTAGTAGTTTCTCAAGAACGTTTTCTAGGAGAGGAAGGAGGCTGATGGGTTTAGGAACTGGGATGATGGGAAGGCTTGTTTGATTTGGGGATCATTTTCATGTTTGAGTGCTTCCAGGGTTTGGGTAAATTTTAGACGTGTGTCCAGAACTCTCCAAGGACGACATCTATTGATTTTCAGCCAAATTGACAGAAGAGAAGAGGAAGATTGGGGGGAGGTTTAACTCAAAAACTCTAATAACTGCCGCTAGAATGGCTGTGTCGACACAAACTTTCATATGCGAATTCAAAACCCCATAAGGACAACACTAATTACTCAAAAACCCCAAATACTGCCAATATAATAAATGTATCGTCATGCAATTTTATATTTTTATTCAAAATTCCATTAGAACGGCACTTATTAATTTTCCACGCAATCGGCCGAAGGGAAGTAGTAGATCAGAGTAGGGGGGGCCTATTAACTTCCGATGTACCTAATACATATCTAATAGAAATAAAAGACGTTGTCTTCCCACTGTTTTATTTTACACCAGAACCGGTTTTCGACGCAACAGCGTCATCATCAGTGGTTCATCTATCATAGAATAACAAAATATACAAATAATAAAAAGTATAAATAATTCATAAAGCATCAGGGTACAGAGTAAGAAGATAAAATTGTAAAATTAACTTACCCCACCCACACAGCACAGTGGGAAGACAACGTCTTTTATTTCTATTAGAAGTCTCGTCCCACAACATCTTACTCTCACATATAATACATATATCATCACAAAATTTAGTATGATAATTCAAATGTCCTATTTAGGTCGACTAATTGATTAATTCGTGCTAAGGAATTACATTGCTTGGTTCGATTTTATTCTTTTTTTTTCTTCAATAGTTGACAGGAGTGAAGGTGAATGAATGAAGTTGTTTAGACTGTATAGAGTGGTGTTATTGTGTGTGAATGACCATGTTAAAGGATGGGATGGATTGAATGAATGGCTCTGCTCTGTCAATGGGTAGCTTTCAGGGTACCGACAGCTCCCATACACCTTACCTCCCCACGTTTAATGGAAGCCAGGCAAGTACGGCCTGGTCTGGAATAAGGCTGCGTAAACAATCTGCTCCAGATATACGATGTATAGGGGATATTATGTAAACGGTCACAACGTCGATTTTCAGTTTTCAAAGCAGTTATTAGAGATTTGTAATAAGCCCCCTCCCTTCCCTTTTGTTGATTTGGCTGAAAATCAATGATACACATATAAAATTTCGTGTTGATATATTCAATAAAGTATAGGAGAAGTTATGTAATCACTTAAAAATTCGATATCTAGTATTTATCTGTATTATTTCAATAAAAAATATTATTTTGAAATATTTTCTACGGTAATTTATTTTTCATTCACGTCCTCAAAAATTTCTGATTATTTTCACAAGAACATTTTTTTTGAGCTCCCTTCTCACTTCCAAGACTTAGATGATCCAAGAACATTTGGATGTTTTGTTAATAGGATGTTTAAATAATACAAATAATATAATAAAATAAACGTTCACTATAATGACTGTGAAAACAACATTTGTTTATTCAGAGAAGTACACTGGCATAATAACAGAGTACGGAAAATTATATTACTCAAGAAAAATAAATGATAGCTAAGGATACAGAAAATAAAAACCCGCAGTGTTGCCTGTAAACCGGAAAAATACTTAATATTTTGAAGAGAAGGTTACTGTTGACTGCTACAGATGCATTAACAGATTCCTAACTTGAAACTCTCTCGGCGGCTTGAGTAAAAATTAATGAACCCGTTTCTTGAATTTAATATTTAACATAACTCTCTGGAAGAGTGACTGTCGGAAGCAGAATGTCTAAAGCCTACTTTAGAGTGTCGTCGGATATTTTATGAAAGTGTTATTAGTTTGTTAATTCAACGCCAGAGCTGGATTATCTTTTCTCTGATCTATTCAGATCACTGCATTGTTTCGCTAAAATCCTCCCTTCCGTCATATCCTCCCTTCTCTCAGTAATCTACTCCCGCACATCTTTCAAAAGCACCCCTCGGCTTTCTGGCGTGTGAATTATAAAGCTGGATCTTCCGAAAAGTGATATAATAAGGCAACACACGATACCAACATCATTGGCTAAAGGTTGATAACACATTCTTATCATTGGCGTAGCTAGCATTATTCTCCGGGGGGGGGGGGGGGGGGGGGGGGGTGTTAACACGACCAAGATAATAAAGCAATAGTTTACATCTCACAATAATATTTTTAATTTAAGTTTAATTAAACTTAATAATTAACAACCAGCTATCATACACAATATATTAGTATGTTATAACAAAATAATCAACACAAATTTAAATCAACAGTTAAAATTGTCATCAATCTAGTCATCCAGTCTTATACAGTAAGTAGTAGTAAGTATCCTCAATTAAATAAGCCTTAATTTTCTGTTGTTTTTTTTTTCAGAAAATAGGTCCAACACTTTTTCAGCTAAAATTTATTTTTTACTGTTATTAAAATAAATTTAAATACTACTCGTTCAGCTGATAGCACTAAATGTTCTCTAAAAAACAATTATTTTCCCTTTTTACGGCTTTCATTGAATACATTCTAAAATATGCAGTTAGTCTTAATAGTATTTTTATTTTAGGTAAATATTGCACCGCCGTGCGGAGTTTCTGGGAGAGATTTTAAAATTGTCATGCGTTTTGTTGTGACACGCACGACGATGCGTTCGGTAAACTCTCATACTTCGCCGATTGGCAACATTCGTTCGAGTCCATACTTTAAGAAAGCGTAATTTGAATCCGAATAACGTTTGACTGGGAACTGAAGCTTTCAATATCCTTGTCTTGACTGTTATGTTTGTCTGTAGTGTATTTGTCGTCATGTATATATATTTTTTTAAATTAGGTACATTAGATCGCCAAAATATCGATTATTTATAATATACATATTTCGACGCTGAGGACAATGCTGGAAAAATGCTACGAAAATGACGTCGACCTGCTCCACCTCTTCATCGACTACAAGCAAGCCTACGACAGTGTAGGTAGAGAACAACTCCTACAAAACATGCATGGGTTTGGCTTCCCCCCAAAACTGATAAAGCTGGCAAGGATGACGTTGATGCACACTTGTGGAAAGGTCAAGGTCCAGAACGCGATCTCTGAAAGCTTTGAGGTCAGACAGGGTCTGAGACAGGGCGACCCATTATTCCCCTTACGCTTCAATATAACACTGGAGAAAGCTATTAAGTGCATCCATACGAATCCTAATGGCACTATATATAACAGGCTCAGTCAGCATCTTGCATATGCGGACGACGTGGTCATAACCGGACGAATGAAAGCTGCATTGGCGGGGGCGTTCCAGGAATGTGACGAGGAGTCCAGGAAGCTTGGTCTTCTTGTCAACGAGGGCAAAACCAAGTACATGAGAACCACGAGGAAAGAAGTAAAAGAGAAGGAACTCGTACTTGGAGGTTGCAGGTTTGACCCGGTGGATAGCTTCAAGTACCTGGGGACGGCCCCCAGGTACTTGAAGCTATCCACCGGGTCAAACCTGCAACCTCCAAGTACGAGTTATGATAACGGCTATCACGGAAAGGAACGACGTTAAAGAAGATATCAAAGCGAGGATAACGGCCGGGAATAGATGCTACCGGTAACTGCAGAATCGGATCGAGGACTCTGTCCCGAGACGCCAAAATAACTATCTATAAAACAGTCCTGAGTCCGGTCGTCACATATGCAAGTGAAACCTGTATCCTGACTAAGAGGGACGAAGTCTTACTCAATACGTAGGAGAGGAAGGTATTGAGAAAGATATACGGCCCTACTCCAGAGGGGGATAGATGGAGGATACGGACCAATAGGGACCTGTACAAGAGCCCGGACCTGGTGGCCTTAGTGAAGCAGGGACGGCTCCGATGGCTGGGGCATTTACAGAGGATGGAACCAGACAGATTGCCGAGGAAGATACTGGAGGGACACCCGGGAAGACAAAGAAGAAAAGGTAGATCCCGCTTACGTTGGCTGGAGGACGACCTCAGAACGATGGGTGTGAGAAAATGGAGACGGGAGGCCGAGGATAGAGTAGGATGGCGGAAGATTGTTGCGGAGGCCCAGGTTCTACAAGGACCATAGTGCCAGGAAAAGTAAGTAAGTAAAGTAAGTACATTAGATCTCAATTTTCTGTGGGGGGGAACCAGGCTACGCCAACGATTATTATTTCTCCAACTGGATGTTGGATATTTTTGTAGAAGAGAGATAGTAGATGACATCTGATTCTCGTCTTTTCTCATCTTCTTTTGTATGATCACTGGCCTCAGCATTGTTTTATAATAATATTTAACGTTTAGTAAACACAATAAACGCCCAGTAAAAAGGATATATTCACAGTAAATAAATTAAATATTAGTATACACTTTCTCAACGAATGGGGTTTCTCTATATTAGGAGAACCTGGACTGTTTCACTAAAAGGACCGACGGGAGGGTCAACATTTTATTTCTTCGGATACATCAACTGGATTTACTCGGTAAACTCCAATTTCGCACTGTGGATTTTAAATCTTAGCCTTTCATTTTTTTTACTGAGCATTCAAATTTTTTGCCGAGTGTTCTGAAATTTCCGACTGCGCCTTATTAACCGTGTTATTGAATTAACTTACTAGGCAATACATTTTTAGTTATTGGGTTAAAATTGTATTTACAGTGTTGCATTTATCATTGTGTACTCTGTAATTAACCTTTCTTACTCGATAAGCTGTTTTTTTTTTTACTGTTGTTCCTATCTTCGTGTAGCATATATTTCCAAATGTCGTCCCCTTTAGCCTTAAGGGCGCCAGAGGATCTGAACAGACATATCAACCAGCTCTTCTGGGGTTCAATTGAATCGAAACCCTTCAAAATACAGTCAAGGATCAGTTTACCTTCGTGACGAGAATAAGTGAAATCAACTGAATTATAGTTTTATAGGCTAAGTTTCTGAAGTACAATCAGTGAGAACTTTTCCCATACAATTACCCTCAGGTCGGCCATAAAAGACAAATTTACTTCTCGAACAAGGATAGCCAAACCTCTTTCCATAAAACCGTCTAATACTGGGTCATCATTCCAGAGAATATTGTTCAGTCTTGAAACAAGATAATTTCCATTTCGAGGGAAAATGAAATTATATTTACTAAATCAAATAGAGTCCAGTTAAAACTGAGGATAATTATAAAAAAATTCAATTTTGGGGCTCAGTAAATTTTACGCACTAATTTACTTAACATAACGAGAAAATTTGTTTTGTTCTGTGTACACAATTTTATACACATGAAGCCCTAGAGCAAATGAGAAAAAGGAAAATAGTAATTTAATTAACAGCCTAAATACAGGCAATTTTAACAAGATTTAATTACATTTCAAAATAACATAATTGCCTCCGCGAACTAATCAAACTGACACCCCCCTCATATTTCTAACTAGCAATTTCCCGGCGTTGCCTGGGAGTAACTTCGCGTTATATTACTTTATCATGAAGTAAATTTTGTTAGAATTACTCCACTGCGGAAGACGAAGGAAGGGTATTGTCTTTCACAATTTTGTTTGTTTCTACGTAATATTCATTGTTTCGGCTGGTCCCAGTTAACTTGGGGATCGTATAAGGGGACTCACTTAACTAAACTTCCACAAACTGGGACTCCTCTGAGGACAAGGGCACGTCAACAACTAACTCAAGCCACACTAAACATATCTAGACTCTCTGTGATACTTTTTTGCAGAGATATTGTGAAACACTTGATAAAAATAAAGAAAACGTATGTTTTTAAAAAAATATTGTCTATTTCACAAATAATATATAATATGGGAGTACTTTCGGTATTGCTACCATCTTCGGCTGAAGGTGACGACTTAACAAATACTAAATTGAAGTTCAACTAGGTAGTTTACAATCCAAGCGGTAGGTAGGTATCCTTTTTCAGCCCCTACGGGGTTTTCCTATCCTTTCTGTACAGTTAATATTTGAAAGTTCCAGAGAGTTGAGTAATGTACCTTTGTCACAAAAATGTAGGTATTGTATGCCTGTATTTATGTCGAAATGGTGTTTGTTTTCGTTGATGTGTTGTGCGAATGTTGATTTTACTGAGTTATATGATGCGTCGGTGTTTAGCCCTATTTGGACTAAGGTTTAGACTGGAACAACTAGAAATAAACAGAGCGCTACAAAAAGGAAATTGTATGAACGATCAGACCAATCTCAAATACTCACCCCTTTTATCGCCAATAATATAATCCTCCAGTCTCTGTGTATACGTACTTACTCTCTCAAAAAACTGTATATTTTATTTTATAAAACTTTTTATTTTATTTTTATTCATATATTAACAATTGTTGTCTTTAATTCACTTCATATATGCATTTAATCAACACATAGTATTTCAAATTTTTTATTTTTAAGATCCCAATTTGGGACGAAATGTCATTTTTTATGTTTTTCCATATTTCAAATATTAACTGTACAGAAAGGATAGGAAAACCCCGTAGGGGCAGAAAAAGGATAGCTACCTACCGTTTGGATTGGAAACTACCTAGTTGAACTTCAATTTCATAAGCCCATAACTGAGAAAAAAAAAAAAAAAAAAAAAAAAAAAAAAACTTCAATTTAGTATTTGTTAAGTCGTGGCTGAAGATGGTAGCAATACCGAAAGTACTCCCATATTATATATTATTTGTGAAATAGACAATATTTTTTTAAAAACATACGTTTTCTTTATTTTTAGACTCTCTGTGTTTGTGTCGTCCATCTCAAGGGATATGGCAGAGGGACCTGCTCCAGGACTAGCCTGGACATCTCTTCTCTCACGTACCTCGGCAGTACAGCCACACACTTGCCACTGCTCGACATCACAATAATTGTAGTAATTATTACTAATGACAAATACATTATAAGGAACATTTTTTACGAATACTAATTTTTCGGTAGGTCTGCCCATATTTGCGTAAATTAAGCAAATCTATAAAAAATGAGTATCCGGTAAGGCACTTTGAGACGTTCTTTGGCGTGTATCACGCAAATCGGCCGACTTCCAGAAAAATTTATTGAATATAATATGTATTTTTTATAGTTCTTTACGAATTTCATGTTCATGTAAACACATCATCGCGAAAATGGTCAAAACATACTCACGAGTACCATTAAACGTAAAATTCCGTTGAAAACTCGATCTGGGACTTTTGCACGACTACAATTTTTCTTTATAATAACGGTGTAAGAAAGAAAAAAAAATTACACACTAATAGTAATAAACAATAATTACTGTTTATAACTATAACTTACTACATGAACAGTAATAACTTACGAAACGTATGGCCTATAGTTCGATAGAAGTCTTACCTGTAACAAAGAAAAACTTCATCAAAACCTTGTTATCAAAAATACATATACATACAGTAATTTACATATACAAGTATAAAAGGGAAATAGGGAAAATATATAGTTGGAAGTATTACAGAGAACTGTGATCAGATCAAGCTGTGAAGGGTTCAGTATGTAAACATTGCTTTCATGTACATATGCAATAAGAGTATGTTTACCGTGGGGCATACAGAAAGTAATTCTTCTTCCTGCGCCGCTACGGAACCTCCGTCACAATCCTCTTCCATTCGTCCCGATTGAAAGTCTTTCCCCTCTATCCTCTGATGCCCAACACAACCAGCCATCTGAGTCTAGGCCTTCCTCTTCTCCTGGCACCTCCTGGCCTACAGGGCTTGTTTAGAGGGAGTCTTCCTTCTCCCATTCTCCCTACGTGACAATCTTACCTGCTTGATCCGGGTCGACTCCCCATAGAGTTCTGTTCCTCCAGATATGCCATCTGCCGTTCTAGAAAACAGATCCTAAAATCTTTTTAAATAGCAGAGTTTCTTCATTTTCTTTTGTCAACGCCCAATTTTCACCAGTGCAAGTCACAATTCGACAATCAATGGTTTTATATACAATTAATTTGGCCCTCCTCGTTAAGGTGCGGAACGTTAGGATTCTTTGGACAGCAAATAGTCATCTGTTCTCTGCAGCAATGCGTGCACTTCAGATTCTGATAAAAAATTAAATCCTATTTCAAGAAACAAAACCAGCGGTGAAAATGGTTTGAAAAGTACAACTAAAGGATGGAATGCCTAATCAGGAAATACAACATTTTAATACAGAAACTTTATTCCTAACTAGGAGGAGAAATGTCATTATTTCTGGTAAGGTTTAGAGCGTGTAATAGTCGCTAATTTCTCATTATTCATAATTTTCCGTCCTCATCCAATAATTTAGAGTCATTAATTTTCATTCATCCTTGTTGGTCTTTTTTTCCCCCCATTTGACGATGATCAAGAATAAAAAATTGGTGCCTCAGGGGGCTCTTACAACCCACGTTCAACAAAAAATTACATTCCACTCAAAAAATTGTATATATTTCTACGCTCTCATGATGGGAATAAGCATATTAAATTTATCTGGGTTATTGTCCACGTAGGGCTTACTGGTAATGAAAAAGAGAACTTCGTGGCGAAAAAACTGGAACTATTGAGGCAGAAATAACTGTATTTCACGAATAAGGAGTTCTGGCAATCCTGTGGCGGAGGGTGAAAGCATGAGAGAAGCCATGAAGGTACTGAGAGCAAGCTGATGAAGTGAGGCTATGGAACAGTTGGGGGGCAACATAAGAGGAGAGAGGTTATGTTATCCTGGGCACCCATGGGCATCAGATGTGGATTGAATCTGAAAAAGTGCCAAGGCATCTGACGGATATGTCTGAGAAGTGCCCAAGCATACCACAAGCTTTAGGGAACATCCATCAGCAGCATTAAAGCACCCTGGCTTTGGGAATACATTGTAAGAAAATAGAAGAGGATTCGAAGACAATAATAAAACATTTAAGCGCCCGCGGATTTATTGATGTCTTATTATAAACTTACTTTTTCTAAACATACAAATAAAATACGTTGTCTTCTCCTTTTCACTTTTTCGAACAGCACCGGTTTCGAACACAACTGCGTTATCATCAGTGCCACTACTATGAATACATTTTATTTTATATTATATACAAATAATTTGAAAATAAAAAATCTTATACCAAAGACGACCTCTTGGTCAGAGTGTAGTCGTCATAATTTACAAATAAATAAGAAATTATGTTAAGAAATGAAATTATGAAATAATTAAGTACAACTATTAATATATATATTTTACCTTTAAAATTTTAATCCAAATAATCATTATCTTCTGGGTCGGCATACTAATATTAATTTCACTTATAATTGTGAATCTTAGAATTTGAGCATCGTTATAATACATGTTATAAAATGATAATAAGATTAATAAATAGTGAGTAATAATATGATTTAACAGTAATAAGTAATATTTATAATATTAGGAAAAATTGAATAGCATTAAATCACAATAATGATTTAAATTGTATTTTGGTTAATGTATGATATTTTTGGCTCGTCTTATTATGAATACATTTATAATATAAATATGGAGAAGTAACAAAACATAAAAAAAATAAAGAAAAACGTTCGTTCTTTTTTTTAAGTTATTGTCTAATTCACAAAATATATATATATATATAATATGGGAGTACTTTCCGTATTGCTACCATCTTTAGCCACAACAAATACTGTAGAATAATAGAAGAATGGGAATAGACTTAACAAATACTGAGTATTGTGGCTGAAGATTGTGGCAATACCGAATGTACTCCCATATTTTATATATCTTTTGTGAAATGGAGAATATTTATAAAAACTTTTTCTTTATTCTTTATTAAGTTTTTAGTGTAGTGTCTAATAATACACTGACTAATAGCTGAAATGGGAGAGAATAGAAGGTTCATTAACACACTCTATATATATGTAAATCTATAGTTATCATGTTATTTTCTAATATATGGAGTGTGCCATTTTGAAACAAGGTGAGATATAAAAATCGGGCAAGAGTTTATTTAAAGGTATAATCAGAAATATCATGAAAACTCTTCCCAGATTTTTTATATCCTGCCCATTTTCAAAATGGCGGCCTATCAAACTGAGATTGGGTTGTGTCACAAACCTCTTCACACGCACCTTATTGGGCAGGAATAAATAAAACTTCCAACTCCTTGAAAGAATCTTCGAAGTGATGCGTAAAAATCAATAGTTGACTGACATACAGTGTTGAATTCAAACATTTTTTCCAGGGGGGGCGGGGCATTTTAATGGGGGATAATAACAATATAAAGTAGCCAGTTGTTTAAAGAAGTACACCATAATATTCCATGTCTGTACGTGTTTGTTGTGCAGTGTTTGTTTTGCCTGTGACGTTATCGGGCTAGTGTGGGCGGTGGCGGATGATTGTTGCGAATTAGCGTTGTGTAAAATTAGAAATTAGGGTAGCGTGATAACGCGTTTAGATAGGACGTTGATTCGGGTGTCATTGTAAAGAGCTTGAGGAGCACTACTAGGATTCAAAGTGAAACAAAAAAAATATTTGCCGAAATATATGTAAAAATCTGTATTAAATTGAAAATTGCAAAAAAATTAAACATGTCGTCTCATATGATTCGTAAATATGCGCAGAATTATAGAAAACACAAATCAGAGGAAAGCTCGCATCAAAAGGAATTTAAAAACCTAAAAAGTCTAGTGCCGAGCAAATGCAAGAGCTACGGCAGCATCGAAAAGAAAATGAAAAATGATTTTATTCCGACGTTTTCACGGAAAATCTACGGCGTGGACCTTGACTAGGCCTTAATGTTTTTTTTTTGTTTTTTCTCATATTTGGAATGTGGAAATCGGGAAATATGAAATTTCGTTGAACATTCCGCTTCGAATTTTCGGACGATTACATATCTCTCTATGGAGCCATGGTGGCCGTGCGGGCTAGAGCGTAGGGCTTTGGTCGCATGGTCTCACCATGGTTTGCGGGTTCGAATCCCGTCCGGGAGTGAGTTTTATTTCGTAGATAGAACTCCCTCCCGGGGCCATGGATGTCTTAAATAATTATATATAACACATTGACATGGCTAATATGCACCGTACATAAAGCAAAAAAAAAAAAAATCTCTCTATGCTTCGTATAGCTGGGGAAATAAAATATGTTATTTTTCAGAAACTGTTATTAAAATGTTTTACAATGGCTGCGACATACGTTCGAATATGTACTTAGACTTGATAATATTTATCATAATTACCTACTAAAGTGAAGAGGCGTTGGTATTAGTAATAGAGAACCCTTCTTATCTCATAGATTTAGTAGGTTTGCTAATCGCTACAGCTAATGAGGTGTTAGGGCCATCTCTAGGACCCACCGCCACCTATATACTAAGATATCCCCCGCTTACTATAGTCTTATCTAGCATTATGGGGATCGATTTAATTACTGTCAACTATTCAAAAACTCATTCAGCTACAAAATTCAATGATTTTCATGTACATAATTTTTTTGGAATTTTGGAAAGAATTGGGCCCGAGTACGAATTTCTGAATGTTTACTGTATTGAATTGAATGAAACAAGCTTGGGTAATATGGCGTCCTCGTAATATAACATATTCGAATTTGAAATTTTGCAATTTAAAGTAAGTTATTGTGACTCATGCCCGGGCTTTAACTATGAGGTCATATCGAGCAACGAAAGAGCACTCTGGTAGACATGAGCCCAACATTACTATCGGAGTCCTTAATTTTGTCTACCCTTAAATATTTATTCACTTAGGGTATGTGTCTTTAACGAGTACCTAACGGGACCATTGCATAATGTCCCATCCGAAGGGCGGAGTTCTCAAGGTTTTCTTAACATCCCAGATAAAAATCTAAAAACCTCGGCAGGATTTCGAACACGCGATCTTGAGCTTAGAAGGCAAGTATGCTTCCTCTGAGCTATCGGCATCCTCTCGCAATTTAAATATATATATCTTTTACTGTTTTATTGTAGATGTCTACTCCCACTGTTTGTTTTATAGACCAAAACACATTTTCAAACACTTCAGCCATCTAGTACAGTGCACACTTGGTGTGAACACAACACTTGGGAGATGTACAGCTGAGGATGACACAGTAGTGTTCGCAAATTAGTTATAATTCGTGAAAGACAACTTCTTCTTTAATTTGGTACACATCCTACAGTTTAAGGTTAATAATATTGGAGGACTATAGTTTTTTATCTTATAACATCTTCACTGCTGAAAGTGACGGAACTATAGGTGTGTAACATGTGATCAGACTAGTAAGTTTAGTGTGGTGTATTCTTCTGAAAAATATATCAAATTTATCTGAAATTCAACCAAAAATAGATCCATCCTCAGTAACTTGCATCAACTCCATGTTGGAGGAGACGGATAGAAGACTTCTGCAGGCATTAAGAGCGTACTTCTCTGTTGTCTACGGTCCAGGAACCTGAAGCACAATCCTTGATAAGGGTCGTTAAAATTTCATTTTACTTGTTATTTTTCTTCATTTTCTCATCTTGTTTATGTTGACATCTGAATCATACTAAATTTTGTCTTTTCATTTATTACTTCGGAAGTTATTACGATTTTTAAGTTAAACTTTTCTACTCTGTTCCCTCCTTTCCCCTTTGGCCAATTCGGGTGAATATTAATAACTTCCCAGAAACACATAAAGACAATTCATGTTTGGAATCAGGAATGTCGGAAAACATGAAACTACTGTGAAAACTCAACATTAAATTTTATGTCCTATTACATAACTTCTTTTATACTTCGTATAAGAAAGAAGTAAAGTAAAGTGAAAATTGAAACGTGCTCTTTGTTACATTTTGTGGGCTTAAGTTACCAATTAAGTTTCCACTTTTCTTCTTTCCGACCTACATCGAAATGACGCGGAAAAAAGAAAAAAGAGAGTATTATTATTTAAAAAATCAGGGAGCTGGAAGGAGTGTAAAAAAGTGTTCGGTTTAAATTGTTAATTTTTAATTAGTTGTAGCTTTCTCTCTTCCCTTAGAGGATTGGAAGCTTTCAAAGAGGTTAGATGGCGGGCCAAGGTCGGCCAGAGCTTTGAGCTTTGTTCTTAGGCTGAGTCCTGGGGTAACTTTCTCATTTTGGGATATTCAACTGCAAAGAATCTCTTCTTTCTTCAATTATGTTAGTTTCAGAATTATATATATTTTTCATTTATATTATTAGTTTTGATTCATTGTACACCTATTTGATTTATAGAAATTATTTTTCATATACCTATATATTTTTTAAGTATATTTTTAATGTATATAATTTTGAATAGATATAATTAATTTCAATTATTGTTAGAGTTAGTTAGATATAATACGAATAAGAGATGTTTTCGCCAGAGATCTTGTGGAAGTTCATTGTAAATACTACTGAATAAAAACTTAGAACGAGTCAAAAATTCTACTATATTTATATAAAATACACAATATATTTCGCTGGTTAGAGCATTGTCAAGTGTACAGGATACAGACTTTGGAGGTAATATTTTGAAAAAAGTCAAGATAGAGGTTGGGAGGGGCGGCGGGGAGGAGGAGAATAGTGAGGGAGAGGGAAAGAACAGGAGGGGGTGAGGGGGGGGGGGGGGGGGGGGGAACTACCATACTATATCACAATTTAATCAGAAAAATAATTAAATAATATATCTCAATATTAACCTATTAAGTAATAGGTATAATATGATATAAGTATATCACAATATTAACCTATTACCTATATCACAATATTAACTATATCACAATATTAACCTATTCCTATATCACAATATTAACTATATCTCAATATTAACCTATTAACTAAGACTCAATAATAACCTATTACCTATATCACAATTAAAAACTAAAAAACGGACAACTACTAGATCACCGTAAATTGAAATAAAAACATATTGCACCCTTGTAACATTAGATTATTAATTGTGAACAGAGCATAATAATAGTTAATCAAGTTTTGGAAGTTTCAAATTGAGAAGGGGGGAATGATTTAAATCAGTTTGTTCGTGGGGATCGATTTAATTACTGTCAACTATTCAAAAACTCATTCAGCTACAAAATTCAATGATTTTCATGTACATAATTTTTTTGGAATTTTGGAAAGAATTGGGCCCGAGTACGAATTTCTGAATGTTTACTGTATTGAATTGAATGAAACAAGCTTGGGTAATATGGCGTCCTCGTAATATAACATATTCGAATTTGAAATTTTGCAATTTAAAGTAAGTTATTGTGACTCATGCCCGGGCTTTAACTATGAGGTCATATCGAGCAACGAAAGAGCACTCTGGTAGACATGAGCCCAACAAAATATTACCTCCAGTCATAAGTCTGTATCCTGTACACTTGACTATGCTCTAACAAGCGAAATATATTGTGTATTTATATAAATATAGTGGAATTTTTGACTCGTTATAAGTTTTTATTCAGTAGTATAATACAAATATTTTTATTTTTTTTAATTTAGTTTGATAGTTTGAGTAATATTTTGTTTTTAAGAAAGATGGCCGACCAAGCATGTTTTGTTGCTTTGATGTTTGGTATTTGTATGAGGGTGACATAATTAAACGTTAAATTAGTTAGTCTATTCAAATTAACAGTATTATTTAGTTAGAACTAGTTGCTATTGGAAATAGCGTATCAGATGTTATGGTTGTGTGGCTCTGTGCTGCCCCAAGTTGACACAATAGGTAAACTCTCCCTTTTGTCTAGTCTCCTGTAAAATGATATTCATAGAACCTTCCAACTAGCATGGTCAGAATAGAATCTTGGGCTTGGGGGATGCAGCGCTCCTTAGAAGAATGCTGTTTAGAGGCATTCATACTCATGGTAAAAGACACTGTAATGCAAGGATGATATGAAATATTTTTCAATAAGATGTAATAGTAAAAAAACATATTTATAATAAAAATTAATAATTTAAATAAACAAATAATATATAAATAAAATTATCACACTTCCTGTAGAAATTGTTGTCTGGTCTTCTACTAAATTTTGATTTCTACAGTAGTTTCCGAAAAAGGCCCGAATAAAAATATATAGAAAGTTTATGACGTGCAATTTTGAAGAAAGTCTAATCCAAAGGTACTTTTATTTGATTGACAGGGAAAATGAATAGCAAAGAATCGAGAACAAAATATTGAATTTATTTATACTTAACCACCTACATTATAAAACAACTTTTAGAGGAAGGGAATTTTTTTTTTTATTACAAACAGATATTTACAACACTCTATAAAAATATATACAAGCAAATATGCTAATAGAGAGACAATGGCAATGTCAAAATGTCAAGAGGGAAGAAATCACCCAGTGGTGACACTCCCTAGTCACTGATTTCCTCTCATTTTTAACTAATCACTGTCACTGCTGCTGCTAAGAAGGTCTCTAGGCCATTGACGATGTGAACTGACTTTTTGTCTTCTTTGACCTACACTCTCCACTTTTCGTACCAGGACTGGAGGATATCAGGTGTTCTTGGATGTGTCTGGATGATAGGACTGGGTCGGGATGTGGAGAGACCATAGCAGTATCATCTGCAAAGATGTGGAGTTGTATTGATGGATGGGAGGGATATCAGCTATGTATATTGTGTAGAGGATAGGACCCAGGATACTACCTTGTGAAACGCCAGCATGTTCTGGGGACACGGGTAAAGAGTAAAACCCTGGCTTACTCAAAAGGGTCTTTCAGAAAAGTGATATTTTAGGATTAGGAAGAATGTGAAAAGAAAGACTGCTTTGAGCTTCCACAGCAAGCCCGGGTGTCAAACTTTGTCAACGGCAGAGTTCGACGTCGAAAAAGGCCACCGAGTAATACTGCATGGGAAGTAGGAAAAAATTAAGTTGAACAATTAGTTCTGGGGAAGTAAGTAGTAACATAGCCGATGATTCACTGACAACTTTTTTATCGAAATTATGATAATCAGATATTATCTGAAGAACATGCAGACTTTTACTTTATGGTCCGCTAAGTAGAATGATATGGTCATAACAAGACTTCCTTATACCAACCACTTTTATACAGATCACTCTCCCTCTCCGCCCTCCTCGGTTAACCGAGCTTCTAAGCGGAAGGAACTGTCTGGAGCTTGCGAGCAAAGCTGAATACAAGAAGCGCTAGTGTTATTTCTAAGTTCGGCTCAAGAGTTATATATAAGTGTTCATTCCCTTCTGTCGTCGACACAACACCATCCATTATAAAGTTTTTCACTTCTCTAGCCAGAATTTTCATTCAAACTTCTCCAACTTTCCTTACTTCCATGGCATCAGTAACGATCCAGGCAAAACACCTTGCCAAAAAATTTGTCTACATTTTGGAATTGGTTCTTTTTTGGGACAACAGTGAAAAATCTGCATTAACTTATCCCAACTTCCCAAAAAAGTCCACCAAAATCGGCCGAAGATAAAGAAGGATCAGAGACGGGCACTCGACTCAAAAATCCCAATAACTGACGAAGCAATGAAAGTATCAAAATAATTGTTTTATTTAAATTTAAATTCTCATAAGGACAAAACCTATTTTCCCTAGGAAGTGAAGAGGGGGTTGAGGGGAGGGGGCCTAACTGAAAAACCCTAATAACTGAAGATGTAATAAATTTATCGACATAAAATTGAGTACCTATGTAAATTGAAGTTCCTTAGTCAACTATTGATTTTTAGCCAAAGAGTCGACTGTTTTTGTATGGAGAAAGTAGAAAAGTTAAGTGATTAATTTTGATAATATAATTGTCTATGTTTAACCAACTTCATCCAGTAAAAATAAATAAATTTCCTCCTGTTTCCGCCATGAGTTGACAGGATGTATGATGGGATGTGGGAGAGAACTGGTGGACTACCTGGTAATTAGCAGGACCCTTGAAAGGGACTATATTTGCATAAAGGACTAAAGCTGGGAACAACCCCCACACCCTCCACCCCGCAGGATACTTTCCTACCGAGATTCCATTCTCGCCTGCTTTCTCATTGGTTCTCATTAAGGGAAATTTTTTTTACCCATGGATTATGCAATAATGAAAATCGTTCATTCCTTGCGAGTGGAATTAATTAATGCATTAGAAAAAAATCATCGGTGAATCACCGGCAGTGTACTTCCCCAGAAAGAATTATTCAATTATTTTTTCACTCACCCTCCAAGACCCGTCCACCGTTTGCGCTTATATTCAACAGTTGATTTACATAGGGGCTCCTTAATCTTCATACTAAATTTTGTGTCGATAAATTCATTACATTGGCAGTTATTACGGTTATTAAAGTTTTTGGGTTAAGCCTTTCCCCTAATCCCTTTTTTTCTTAAGTCGATTTGGCTGAAAATCAATAGATGTAGTCTTTAGAGGTTTCTGGATTCACGTATAAAATTTCATGTCGATACATATCTATACCCCGGAGGTAAAGGACACTATATGAAATGTAGTTGGCACCAGGTTTGGGATGTAGATTTTTCGCTCTATATAGTGGTATAAAGCACTGTGTCCTATTACTATAAATAGCAAAAATTGCATAGAATAATTCTTATTATTGGCGAAGAAACCTAAAAATGAAGTTGAAAAAAATCAAAAACTTGTTTTCCTGAAAAATTACATTTTTGTGACCTGGTGTCCTTTACCTCCGGGGTACAGATATATTCTATCGGAAATTGTCGCGTTCATAGAAATACAGACAGACTGACATTTTTTTTCATATTTGGAATCTAGACTGTCGAATTTGTTACATATAATAAACAATGAGAATATACAAAAAAAAAAGTATAATGTGTGAGTTACTCGTTATTCATGAGAATTGATGTGTTAGTTTCAAAACATTTGCTATCGTGCACTGATTTTGATTCAATTTTGTTTTATCATGTTACAATAAGAAAAGTAGTATGAGGAATTAAACTTTCAAATTTATTATTCTTAAATTTCTTTTATACATGAAATTATAGGTTTGCGATCGCTAAAATAAGATATATACGACTGTGATTGTAGTGTCTCTAATTACCGCGAGAGTACAGCGTCGATGATTTGTTGTTGAAATGCTTCGATTCGTATTCATTTGTAGATAAGTTTGTGATATAAAAATGAAATAAGCTGTTCGGTATCTCCTGAAATGGGTGACAACATTATATTATTTGTTGTGACCATAAGACAACAAATATATTATTTATTGATCGATATTTTCAGGCGTTATTATTTAGTTTTACACTGCTATATTATTTTCTTTTATTACAAATTTTATTTATTGTGACAAATTTAAACTATCGAAGCATCTTAACCTAAATGTTTCTTACCGAAAGATCATTTTATAGTTCGTAATATTGATAACAAAATAAAAAGTCTCTTTCCCCCTCCCTCTTTTCAAAATTATTTCATACTGACATTACTGTATATACGTAACATCCCCTATATTTTGTATAGCTCTAGGGAAGCAAAAATAAAGGCTCTTATTAAATGAGCCTGAATTAGAAAGATGCGGAGGAGGGTAGAATGGATACTAAGTGATAAAAGTGTGTAATTAGAGTGTGGATAAGTGGGGGTGGGGGTCTCCTTTTCCAAGCTAAATATTTGTCCTTCACTCGGGGTATGTTCCATGAAAGAGCTTCTGGATCCATTACATGGGGGCTGGAACATGTTTTACAGAGTGACCTGCAACCCTAGCCAAGGTCCAAGGTTCACAGGAACAGACAATCTCAAAAAGGATAGAATGACATAATAAAATCGACTATAGCTAGTTATAGTGACTCATGCCCGGGCTTTAATTATGAGATCTCTTTCGCCTACAACCAGAGCTATTTTTCGTCGCTCTAGTGGTCATGAGCTCTAATGGGAGTTCTAAATGTTGCCTTCCTAGGTTGGAGGGTTTTTAAAGAGTCAAAAGTCAGAACTTTCCTACTACTGGCAGATCAAAGATTAGGAAAAGAAAAATATAGTCCTTCCCCAGACAAAAACTCTTTGAAAGAGACCCTTTAAAAGAAGACACAAACAAAAAACATGGAAATAAAATTGGGAGGAAAAATTATAAACAAAATGGAGGGGATGGACAAATCTACCTCCTCTCCGACTATGTACTTTAGGGGACAAGGTTCTGTCGGCGAAGAAACATTTTCATCTCCACAAAAACACGTTTTTAATTTGACTGGCTAATGAGTTAATTAGTAACATTTTTATATACTTAATAATTTTATCACTTTTTAAAAATGGTAAGCTTTTTTCATTGTGTAAAAAAAAGAAATGTTTTATTTGATAATTTTTGACACTAGACTGACATAGAAGACACGCATACATAGAAAACTAAAAGCACACACTCGACTATCACAACTATACCCACTACTGAACAGACGTACATCTGAAACACACATGCTCCACACTACTCTACACAGCCTTGTTACGACCACTCACCCATTTGGTAAGGTACTAGTGAAACTCACCAAAACAAACTTAGAAGGTTTGAAAACAAGGTCCTTCGTTTGGTAGTGGGCGCACCTTGGTTCGCACAGAATTAGTAGATCCGAAGAGTAGTGAACATCCCGGACATCGAGGCATTCATTGCCAAGCAGACGGGAGACTACCACAACCTCGTCCTGGTGCCCGGAGCCCAGTACTGCAAGCTGAGCGAACCATCAGCAGGACGGAGGCTCAAAACTCGTCTCTACCAAGAGTGTGTACAATCAACAATGAACTTTTGTATTTTGTAACTTTCTATTCAGAATGTTTTCAACTTTTGTGTATAGCACTGTAATGTGCTAAACCAGTATAGTGATTTTTTAATATATATTTTTGAAAATATTTCTTAAAAAATTAAAATTTTATAAAACACATAGTAATCAATAAAGTTAATACATAAATTGGTTGCATTGTTGATGTATATTGTGTGTACTTTTTAAAGGTTCTGACAATGGTGTAACGACCGAAAGCCCTCACCCTAAATATATATTGTGTGTGGGAAAGGACAATAATTTTCTTTTCCTAATAGTACCTGACATCGTACAGGCTCTGGACCACCGCTTAACATTCCATCCGCAGGACAGCGTGCTCAAGGTTTTTCACTTCTCTGATAAAAAGATTTAAGGACCCTTTTGTGTCCAATACATTCACTCTATCGGGAATTATCATGTTCACGGATGGTACATTTTTTTTTCATTGTTGAGTATTGAAATTCTTCAGCGCTATTTAGCATTTTACTTGCCTTTTCAACTTGCCCATCATCGCTGTCCTCTTGAGGGTCTTCTAAGTTTTGTGAGATGGCTGTCACATAAGTACTTTAATAAATGTTAATATTTTTATTTTTATTTTACTGTACGCGTTTGCTAAGAAGAGATATATAAAAAATTTAAATTCCTATTTAAATGTCGGTGCAACAAAGACTGTTCGTTATTTGGAGGAGTTCGGTAAATAGAGGTGTTCGTTAGGAGAGGTTTCGCTGTATAAGGTGAATCATTACTCCTGAGACATACTGTAAATAGATCCTCACAAGCCGCCTATGCCTACCAATCGCAGGCAATGTAGAAAATCGAACAATGTTGTCCTCTGTTTTATTTATGTAGACTGGTCTCGATCTAAGAGGTGCCCCAGGCCCCATAGATTCCAAGTCTCCTGCCCCCAAGGTACCAAGTCCACTAACCACCCCCCATCTCCCACCCCCACTACTATGAACTATTGCCAAGAATCAAAGTTATCCAACTCCGGCCTCCAACTCCTTGTTCCTATCCCACAAAGACTCATGAAAAATGGACAACATGGTCTCCCGCCTCCACACAATCCCATCCATCCCAGACAGGACAACGAGACCAACAAAGCCCTCATTTCTCCAATCTACTGAATCAAACACAGAAAGAATAACAAAACAAATAAATAAATACATAAAATAGAAGGACTGGGATAGCTTAACATCACTCTCTTACTTCCCCAGCAATACCAAGTATAGGGGAAGTTACGTAATCAGTCAGAAATTCGATGCGGAGTTTTTAACTGAATTTCATGTTTTCCGACCTCGGAATCCAAAAATAAAAAAAAATACTGTCTGCGTCAGTGAACACGATAACGTCCGATAGAACAAATGACGACACCTATTGATTTTCAGTTAAATCGACCAAAGAAGGTATATGGGAGGGAGGCATAACACAAAAAAAC
Source organism: Aradus depressus (assembly GCA_963662175.1). Taxonomy (NCBI): domain Eukaryota; kingdom Metazoa; phylum Arthropoda; class Insecta; order Hemiptera; family Aradidae; genus Aradus; species Aradus depressus. The sequence goes on from OY759215.1 coordinate 43,715,457, forward strand.
TCTAATATCTGCCATTGTAATGAATGTATTGATACGAAATTTCATATGTTAATTCAAAGCTCAATAAGAACAACACCTATTGATATTCAGTCAAATCGACCAAAGGGAAGGAATCGACTAAAATGTCGTTTTCAAACCAATTTTTTATAATAGATAGTCCTTGAGAAAAATTCAGTTCCATTTTCAACTAACGTAGTGAGCGTAGGGCTTTGGTCGCATGGTCCGGGAGAGAGTTTTATTTCGTAGATAGAACTCCCTCCCGAAATCATGGATGTTGTAACTCTGACTAAATATAAAACCATCATAGAGTCATGGCTGCTATCGTACATAAGGCCAATAAAAAAAATATATATAAATAGATAGGACCAATACGAACAAAGTTATAGCGCCCCCAAAAAATGTAAAATGAAATTATTAAACTATAATGCACATGAACAAAACTTGAAATATTTTTTTTTTATTAAATAGAATTGAGTAGGTGATTTCCAAAACCAGCCATTTGTCCGTAAACAACTTTTGGGATAATCACCAAAAACTGATAAAAATTAACCGTTTTAAGTTGAAGTTCCGATTTTTTTTTTCATGGATGAGTAATAACTTTATCTCTCATCTTGTAAACGTTGCCAAATATATTGTGGCTAGAAAATTTGCTATTTTTTATTTAAGTTTTCTAATAGCTACTTTTGGCACTCAACATGAGAAATGGCTGGTTTTGGAAATCACCTACTCAATTAAAAAATAATAAAAAATAAAATTTTGTGATGTGGCCATAACAGGATTTTCTTATATCAATCAATTTTGTATAAATCACTCTCCCTCCCCAGTTTAAAATCTGGGTATAAGAATGTCACTCTCAGAATTATGCATTTAGGGGCCTATAATCCTTCGGTTATGTATATATATATATAATGTTTTTTTTTTTATAAGCTTTTATTTTGCTTGTTTCGTTGTCTGTCTGCAACAAATCTTCCGAATTGATTTTAACCCCTTTCCAAATAATCGATTGACTTCAAATTAGTACAGCCATATAACTTTAGTGAGAATATATGCTTCCGGTGTTGAATGCGAAAAATTAAAGATGACGACTGCAATATATATATATATATATATATATATAACCGAAGGATTATATGCTCCTATGTGAGTCACTTATTGGTTTTTTTAGGTTTGGGGAAGTACAATTCCTGAAGATTCACTGTCAACTTGTTTTATCTGTAACTATATACTCGTACCTTAGAATACACTATTCTCTGCTACTAACGTTTCTAACTTTCCAAGTGTTTCATCAAAGGTAAGAGTCGTTAAGTCTTCTTTCGTCCATCCTTTATTTTTATTTTATCTTCATTTCTTTTTTTTTCGTTACTTCTTTTTTCTCGGTAGTTAAGTCCCTTCTCGGTGCGGTCTGTTCTAATCAAAAGACCTCGTTAGACCCGTCCTCAAATGATGTTCTCGGTTTCAATGAATCTCTTTTTTTATACTTTTCTTTTTAGCGAACTTTTTCCTACCTCTCTTTTTTTTTTTTTTTTACAGACAAGATACTACTTGTAAAGGACAAAAATGAAAAGAAAGGATTTTTAAAAAAATTTGTGCCTACATGTGAAGCGCTTAGATGCACAAATTGAAAGATTTCAATAGTTCAAAAAACATTTTTTTTACTCTTTGAAATTTCATAGTTGTTTTATTTATGAGGAATACTAGTATATCCCTGAAATTACCAGAATCTGACTTATCTCGGATACGTTTTTTCGACCCTATTACCATACTTCCAAAGTGGTCGAAGTAATGGATCCTTTATAGGATACGCTCCTAAAAGGTTCAACGGAACCCAATTGTTAATCGGTGCTTTTTTTAACAAGTTATCGCAAATGATATAAAATTGTCTGTACATATGCACAGCCGCCATGCGGAAAACCACTTTTCCTAAATTGTGTGTGTAGTACAATGAGAATCTGACCTTATCTCAGACCTGACTTTTTTCCTTTTCCTAAATCTCGAAAACTTCCCCTAAGCTGTGTTCAGGATCGAACTCCCCGAACTCCATTATTTTATGTTATCTATTTTTTCTGGCAACAATGATACACCAATGTTGTTATCTACAAGTGTGGGACTCTGGCAATCTCTCACCCTCACCGCCATTCTCATCCCGAAAGTTGACCCTACTCAATCGGCTCTATAGCCCACGGTTTTCTCCTTTTTCCGTAATTTTCTCTCTTTCTCTTATGGGCTTTCCCCTTTTTAATATTTCAAGCCTTTCGCTATCCAAAGCCATTTTTATTCATATTTACATAACCTCTGACAAGAAGCTTAATATAGTGCAGCCCAAATATTTGTCCACGTGGTTATTGCTCCTATCGAGCCGAGATCTATGGAAGGCGGTACTATGCACCGCTACCAGATCTGGCCAGAGACACAACTCAATACCAGATCTCAACTCTTCTCCCTTGGCCGGGAAACCCAACTCCATACCAGATCTCAACTCTTCTACCTTGGCCGGGCTCAACTCATCTCTCTTGGAAGGGTACCCAACTCAATACCAGATCTCAATTCTTCCCCTTGGCCAAGGGACACAACAAAACCAGATCTCAACTTTTCCCGCCTGGCCAAGAGACACAACTCTATAACAGATCTCAACTCTTCTCTCTTGGCCGGGAAACCCAACCAGATCTCAATCCTTCCCATTGGCCAAGGGACATAACTCTTCCAAGACCCAGAATACTACTTTCCCATCATTATGCTATTTCGAATGTTGTAATCCCATTGTCTGACCCATTACACTCATACGCATATTATATTATAGCTATAACATATTATAGCTTAGAAAATAAAAATAATCACCTTCTGAGACCATTTTTTTCTTGAGAAAAATGCACACTATTCATCTCTCACCCTGTATTTAGTGTAGTAGAAGTTTGACCAAAGTGGAGTGGTTATAGTAGTGATATACTAAGATGAAGTTAAAGTTTGCAGCTAACTTAGCGAATGGAGGAGGAAAGCGAACTTATTTGAAAGTAAAACAAATCGAAGTCACTTCTCCAAGTGTCACTGATCAACTGTTACACCCTAATTGAGAACACTTTTTACTGGGCCAACACGAATTAACTGAACTCACTCCTCCCAGCCAACTTGATGTTCCTCTATTACTAACAGTGACTTTTATTTAAACATAAATTCCTTCAGAGACTCAACTCGGTGGATTTTCTCTGGTATATACAGAATGATAATTGTACCATAATGTCGTTTTATAAGGAGATTTGTCTGTTGGCATTGTCAGGGGCGTAACCAGAATTTATTTTCAGAGGAGGGGGTCCAAATTTGTGAACATGATATATATATATATATATATAGGGTGTCCTTTTCAGATGGCCCGGCTGAATTTCTCTTTAACAGATAACGTTATAGAAAAAATAAAAAATATGTATTTAATATTTTCCAGTCTAGTTTTAAATTATTACCTGTTTTTCGAAATCAATTTATACAAAGTACTTCATATTCGGATCAAATTTCAAATAGGACCCTATACTTTTTTACAAACCATTTTAAAGGCTTTTTCACGCTGAAATCAATGCCTTAATTCGATTAAAAAAGGCCGCGTAATTTCGATGTCGAACCGAACATTTAGTATGTTCGCGAAAATCCAAATTCCTCCCTTCGAAATACCGGAAGGGTTTTGGGTTTTTCAAAGAACAAGTTTAGAGATGTACTTCGAACATACAGCTTTAAGCCATATTGCTCTCATCTCGTCCAGGGGCTTCGGGATCATTGTGTGATGAACATGGGCAGGCAGTTCGAACATGAACTGTTGATAACACAGGTTGGTACCCACTCTATTAGTTTGTTTTGTTATTTTATGTTAGTCAAATGACATTATTGTTAACAATGACTTATCTAAAAACAAAGTAAAGAAATTTTACTATAATTAAGAAGCAAATTATTGGAAATAATAAACCAAAAGAAATTAGGTATTTTTTCCAAATTTTGTACCCTAAGTTTTTTATTTCTTGATCAATTTCAAAACAAATAGCGGCATCGATTTCAGCGTGAAAAAGCCTTTAAAATGGTATCGGAAACTATTGAGTCCTATTTGAAATCTGTGCACGTTGGTTCTATTTCAAATTTGACAAACATTGTTAGTCAGAAATTTCATAAGGAACATTTCTTGTAATAGACAATTTTTTCATAAAACAACCTAAGCTCGGACTTTAATTACAAGGTCATATCGCCTACTACCAATACGCTCTTTCCTCATTCTGGTGGACATGAGCCCGACTCTACTGTGGGAGTTCTAAATTTTGCTGACCCAAGTTTATTCATTCAACTAGGATAGGGGTCATTATCTGACATTCTACAGGCTCGTCATTATCGCTTAACGTCCCATCTAGAGGACCTTACCTCCCAGATAGAAACCCTAAGGACCATGGCTGGGTTTCGAACCCGCGATCTTGAGCATAGTAAGCAAGCACGCTACGAATGTGCCTCTGAACCACCCGTCGCCCTCGTTAGATAGTATACATATATTTACTTACTTTATTATTAGTATATTATAAGTTACTAACTCGTCAGACATTATATCTATTAGTTAAAATAAAATGAAAATTAAATTAAATAATTAACAATTATCATTTTCTCGCCTTCAAATTGATTGAAGTTTGGCGCATATATCCCGATTTACCTATCGGGATATTTCTGTGAAAAATAATATGGAACAACCGGGATGGCAAAGGACAAACATGGAAAATTGTGGTGGGTATCGGAATCTTTAATGCAATTCTCTAATGGTAGTAGAAGGAATGGAAATACTTTATAACAGTGGCAGACACAAGGGAGGGGGCTTCATAAATGTTGCAACACTCTACCGCTTTGTAACTTCTCACCATCCAATACTCACTTGGGAGCAAGAAAAAGTGGACAGCACCCAGGAGGTAATTCAAAATGGACCTACTCAACTGATTTACCATTGTTACTTTATTACACTTTTAGTATAAGGAAATATTATAATCCATCGAATATCCGGCAGATACAAGCTGTTGTTACCAGCGTTGCAAAGCACTAACTGACCGCCGATGCAACATATATACTAGCTATGGTGTCCAGCGCTCCTAAGCACTTACTAGCTCGGGTGTCTGCCGTTACAAGGCACTTACTAGCTTTAATGTTTCTAAGTACATACTAGCTGGGTTTCCCACCGTTGTACAGCATACACTTGCAAGGTTGCCAAGCTTTGCTCAGCACATACTAAACGGGGTCCGCTGTTGCTTGGCAATTACTAGCTATGATGACCACCGTTGATCGGCCTAAAATTTCCTTTCATGTGAATAGGTATAAATGGAGAGCTATACTCCCGCCTCCCTAAGATGGAGGTGAGACATGAAGTGCGGGGACCCCCCTCGCCCATTGCCTCAGGAATGTGTCTCCAGCCTTATACACTTCATCTCAAACAAACCAATCCATAAGCAGAGAAGTACCCCTTCTCCCTAGCCACCTCACTCCTCCCAGACGTATCCAGAGTCCATCCCACCTCTACTCCCGCCTCCCTAAGATGGAGGTGAGATGGAGGTGAGACATGAAGTGCGGGGACCCCCCTCGCCCATTGCCTCAGGAATGTGTCTCCAGCCTTATACAATTCATCTCAAACAAACCAATCCATAAGCAGAGACGTAACCCTTCCCACTAGCCACCTCACTCCTCCCAGACGTACCCAGAGTCCCCACCTCCCAAAAAATTCCTTGATTAACGGCTTCTGCCAACAACTTCCGCTTTCTGTAATCGAGTGTACAACATATTTCATAATTAACTATTATTACTACTTAAGTGGCTAATTATTATATCACTGTATTGTTTATTAACGCTTCTACAAAGACCGCTGGTTCGAGTCTCAGTGTAAGGTATAATTTTTTTTTTTAAGCCCTAAAAAGAAGGACTGTTTTAGAGTTCAACATCTAAGTCCTCAGTAATTAAGTTCATTTCCTCATACTTCCTACTTTCAGGACACTCTTACAAGAATGCTACTTGTGAATTTCCATGAATATCCAATCAGCCGTTAGTGAGCCAGTATTTTTATGCTGCGCCCCCCCCCCCCCCCCCCCCTCTTTCAGAACTTTGAGACGTCATATATCCCATTTTTTATATGGGCTATATTTCAATTGGCTTTTAAGAATACTACATGTGAACTTTCATCATGATCCGACCATTCATTAATGAGACCGCTAATGAATGAAGCACAGGAAACCAGTAGTGCAACATTAATCACAATGTATAATACGTCATTATGTTTGATCAATTAATAGTGACTGAATCATTTATGTTTGTGAATTGGTCATATCATTTATTCATTGTTCATCTAGAATGGCCCGGGACAAGTTTACATATGTAACCTTCATATTTGAATTTACCGAATTTATATAGAGATATACCGGGTTAGGTGCTGTTGACACCTAGGGACCTATGTATCCAATCCTATTATCCTGTAGCAGACCTAAATTTAAATGTTAAATTAAATAAAACTAAAGCTAGCAATAGCTAGTTTGTTCCGTACCATGACGTGGCGGACAAAGAGTGTACTACCCCCGAATGGGTGGCTCAGCGCTCAAATGCTCACGTGAGCTTTAGAGTGTTCTGGATACACGTAATTAAATTGAATTAAAACTGCCCTATCGGGAGTGATCGTGTTCACAACACACAGACAGACTAGTCTTCTCCATAACACAGGCCTGCAAAATTCAAGTCATCAAAAACTTTTTTCAAAATTTCTTCTGTCCGTACATATTTTCGGGGTGCTGAATCTTAAACAAATCTCAGTTTATCTTTATCACATCAGATTTTTTCACAATCCTCTCCTGTACTCTAAACCTGTTTTTTGATTCTGCTAAGTGATTAAGTTCCATAAAATTGAATAAAAATCTTTTGAAAACCAGAAGTTTTATTAAATTTTTCTCATTTTTACTTTTACTTATAAATGTTTACTAAATAGCCTTGAAGTCCCTTTTTCTCTTTGTCGTGAAGGACCGAGTGTAGCTTTTTCGCTTGTGTGTAACATTTCGGTTCTCTCGGTGTAGAGTCGCCCATCATGTTAACGTTCCAGCGGCCCTGGTAACATTTTTCCATTTCTTTTGTCTTGATGGAATCTTTCTCCCTGCTCTTCACTCATATCACCAAGGTTTTCTGGAAAAAAATTCAAATGTGCTTTCAAAAAATGGAGCTTGAGGCTCATACATAGTACACAGTTTCCACGATTGTTACGTAGTCAGGGTACTTTGTGTTACCCACATTTTTGAAAGCAGCCTAAACCTCTTTTTCAACCGTTTTCATTGTCAGCATGAAGTTTTTGTCCATCATAACCAACAATTATAATAGTTGGATGTGAACGTGTTGTGGTAGACCTGAAACAGATTTGGGGAGCCACCCAACCATTAGACCTTGAGCACACCTATAAAGTTTCTGAAAGAAAAGTTCCACATCTTGTCCCCCCCCCCCCCCCCCCCCTTCCTGTTAGGTCTCCTGGCGCTTGGCGGAACCACAACCATTTCATAACATCTTGGAGCACTTAAAACTTTGGTCCAAATCGAACCTCCGTTCCACAACATATCAACACGTCTTAGCAAACCACAGTTTCATTTCTCTCAAGGGAATCTACTCGTGTCTTTACACAAATAAACCAGGTTTCTCACGTTTCGCCTTCTCATGTTTGTAGTATAAGAAGATATTAAAATCTTCTGTGAACCAGAGATAGAGTTCTCAACTAATAAGGAAGGCTACACGGCATTGGCATAGCTAGCATTATTCTCTCGGGGAGGGCCTTGGGGGGAGTTTACATTTCACAATCATATTTTTAGTTTAAGTTTAATTAAACTTAATAATTAACAATCAGGTACCATACACAAAATATTAGTATGTTATAACAAAATAACACAAATTTAAATCAACAATTAAAATCGTCATCAGTCTAGTCATCCAGTCTTATACAGTAAGTAGTAGTAAGTATCCTCAATTAAATAAACCTTAATTTTCTGTTTTTTTTCAGAAAATAGGTCCAACACTTTTTCAGCTAAAATTTATTTTTTACTATTATTAAAATAAATGTTACGGCTTTCATTTATTTCATTTAATTGTCTTTTTATTTTAGGTAAACATTGCACTGACATGCAAAACGATGCGTTCGGATTGGCAGCATTCGTTGGAATTCAAACATTAAGAAAGTTTAATTTGAATCCGAATAAGGTTTGACTGGGAACTGAACCTTTCAATATCCTTGTCTTGACTGTTATGTTTGTCTTGGTTAAATATTGTATTTTTTTTTTAATTAGATACATTAGATCGCTATTTTCTGGGAGGGCACCGGGCATTCTGGGGGAGGCGTGCCCCACCTCTGCCCCCTCTCCTAGCTACGCCAACGCTACAAGGCAAACTAAAGTAGGTGGCAGCACCGATAACGTAACCTAGTGAACGTATGTATACAATAGCTTTTTTTTTATATTGAAATATAAAATTTCACGTCTATAGATTCTTTAGTTATTGTGTTAAGTCCACTCTTCCCTTTGGTCGATTCGGCTGAAAATTAATAACCCTATGGGGTCCTGGATACACATGCAGAATTATGACACTGCATTTTTATTTTTATTTTTGGAACACATGAAATTCCGGGGAAATCTCAATATGAAATGCTGTCCATTTATATAACTTCCTCTATACTTCGTGGAAGTCTTCCTTGAGCTCACCAGATGGAAAGAGGCTGGTTGTATATAGCTGTTGTAGATCATGACCAAAGCCTGTCAATGCTGGCCTACCTACGTGGCTGGAGTAGCCTTCCAGGCAGGCATTCTCGTGTTCTCATAAGGCGGGAGTGAGAGATGGTCCACATTTCTCCATTTCTCCAGACAGACAAACGACACAAGATACAAATAGGAGGGCCAAACGAGTCAGCAACTCAATATCTGGGGGAAATCTTCAACGGGGGGAGGAGGGGGGAATTGCGGAAGAACCACAAATCCAGAGGAGTGGTGATCTGCCCAGACATTTGAAGGGGCTATCCAACCGTCTTTATGAACAATCCAGGTAGGACTCCAGTGAAGCAGAATGAATGGGGAGCACGGATCATAGGAGTATCTCAGATTAGAGAGCGTCAAATCATGAAAGGAGGCCTCTCTCAGTCTCTTTGATCGTCTCCCCTTCTTAACTTTAACCATTGTTATACTTTGTTAAAAATTTGTCAAATAAATCTTTGAGAATTTTCAAGGTAAGCGCTCTTTTTATCCTTACAGTGTAATTTGGGAAGTTAGGTTATGGCTAATTCTCTTTTATTAAACTTTAAAAATTGTTATTATTAAGAACGTAGTGGGAGCTCAGTGATATGCGTGCTTGCCTTCTGAGCTCAAGATCGTGGGGTATCTAATCACATGCCGTCCTTCGGATGGGACGTTAAGCAATGTTACCGAGCCTGTACGATGTCAGGTACACTCGTTAAAGACATCTGCCCTACGTGAATAAAAATTTAGGGTAAGCAAAATTTAGGACTTTCACAGTAGAGTCGGGTTCATGTCCACCATAGTGACGAATGAGCGCTCTGGTAGTAGGCGATATGATCTCGTAGTTAAAGCCCGGGCATGAGTCATAATAACTAACTAAGAACGTATTATTTTTACTTTTCTATACCTTTTAGTATAAAGGAGTATTGTAATCGTGCAGAAATCTGGGATCGAGTTTTCAAAGGATTTTGACGTTTTAAGATTCCCTCTCTTCAAATAAATGTTATATATAAAACTAAATAGTCCCTTTTATATACAATAATTTTTTCGTCGGTCGGTTCGTTTTCGAGATACGAGTACATATGCATATAACAGTCCTTCAAACGTGCAAATCCATTGAAAACTTTATCTGCGAGTTTTACATAATTACAATACTTTTCTATAAACTTTCAAGGTGGAAAGTAGAGATTCGTAGTGGCTTTGGTTACTGGCACCAGCACCAGAAGCCTGTACCAACTAAAAAAACTAAAAAAACTTTCCTATAAACCAAAGTTAATTTTTGTATAAAGTTTGTGAAAAGATAAAAAACAAAGTCTTCAGTGACTCTCCGGCAATGTACTTCCCCAGGACAGACTAATTAATCACTTAAGTAATCCTCTCATTCTAAAACAATCGATTCCTTGGACTAAAAATCATTGTTGACTTACATGTAGGGTTCTGAATCTGCATACGAATTTTTTTGATGTGTGATTAGGTTTCGGAAACATGAAACTCCTTATCGAATTTCTGACCGATTACATAACTTTCCCTATACTAAGTATAGCTGGGAAAATAAAAAGATGTACAGTAAAATCCTTTTATAACGATTCCTGATATAACGATTTTCCGGTTATAAAGATGTAAAACCCGTATCTAGTTTGGTTTGCTATTTAAAAGTAAAGAAATAAATCCGCAAATAACGATAATAGGTATAACGATATTCCGTATAAAACGATCTAAAACATAAGAAAAAGTTGTTTTTTTAATTCCGGTTATAACGATATAATATGTATGTACATAATACATAATTGGGTAAAACGAGTTTTGAACGGATGAAAAATACGAACATTATAGAAACGCGGTTCTTGTTTACTCTTTCCGAGCGCAATGAGTCATTCCATTTCCCCCTTGTCGAATTTTCTTCGAACTTCCTTCTTCCCTTCTAGTGCGTATATTTCTAGTTTCAGATTAGTCTTTCCTCTGCCTCCGTAGGGATTGTGACTTCGTAACTTCATAACCATGTAAGCAAAAATTTATGCTTAAAAAAAAAGCAAGAAGACTAAAATAACTGATTTTTTTGTGGAAAAGTAATACATATGTAATCCATGTGTATACATAATTTATGTATACAGTTACAAATGTATGTAAGTAAATTTTAAAAAGTGAATGAAAATATGTAAACTTTCTCGTTATTATCATTGTAAAACACCTTTTTTTTTCACTAACAAGCCCATACATTTGTATGTAGGTTTAACAGTTTGGTTCCGGATGTAACGATGTATTTTTCTTAGTCCCTTGAATATCGTTATAACCGGATTTTACTGTATTTAACATCGACCCATAACTAACTATTCTACTTAAAAAAAGAAAATTTCATGTAAATAATCATCCTCACTGAAATTATGTACATAGCAATTTCAAACTTATTCTTCCTAACTCTAAGATTAAATATTGAACTCAGGAATAAACTGAGAGAAAGGAACTTTTTTTTTAACTTTTCATATTGAGTTGAGGCACCTTCCTGATCAATAAGGGATTGTTTCAGAAGGCCTCAGGGAACTTCTGAAAACTTAATTGCCTTCCTGGCCAAGACTGATCCGGCCAATTTCGAAACCTTAATTGGTATAGGAGTCGGATCTAAGAGATACTCGCTTCTGTTATTGGTCTATATCAGGGGTCAGCAGCCCGCGGCCGCTCACTGGGTCTCAGGGTCCTATGGTGCGGTGCGGCACGCCAGGGAGGGGGAACATTTCACTACCCCAGTTTTTGGAAGTTGTGTAATCGGTCAGAATTGCGTTTCCAACTCCTTGATTCCAAAAGTGAAAAAAAAAAAAGTCTGTGTGTGTATCAAATAAAATGAATTTATCGACAAAGGATTTCATAAGGATATCCAGAACCCCATAAAGACGGAACCTATTGATTTTTAGGTAAATCTGCCAAAGAAAAAAGTGTATTAGCGAGGAGGATAAACACAAAAATTATAATAATTGCCTTTGTAATGAATGTATAGGCATTAAATTTCATATTTTAATTTAACACCTCATTACAAAGACACCTATCAATTTTCAGCAGAGGCAGGCGAAGGGAAGGGGGGATCAGAGGAAGCTCAATTAAAAAATTGTCAATGTAATAAACGTATCGACACAAAATTTTATATTGTTATCCAGAATCTCATAAAGACAGAACATATTGATTTTCAGCAAAATCGGCCAACTGCCGTTGTAATGAATGTATCGACATAAAATTTCATATTTAAATTCAAATTTCCATTCTGAAGACACCTATTAATTTTCAGAAAAATCGGCCGAAAGGAAAGGAGATCAGAGGGGCCTCAAAACAAAAACCTCAATAACTGCCGATATAATGAATGTATCGACACAAAATTTAGTATTAGGTTTCAGAAGCCTCCATGTGAGTTAACTATTGATTTAGGCCTTACGGTCAATTAGTTTTGGAGGGAGATCATTAATTGATTAATTTTTAGTTTGATTGGTTTAATCCCAGCTCGGGCAGAAAACTCTCAACAAGTGGTTGCCTTTCTAGCTACACTTGCTTGTTTCATAACAATATAATGAGAAGAGAATTGGTAACCGGTTTACCAGATTGAAGAAAACCCTATTAACCAAGAGCTCCGTTACAATTAGTATTGTTTAATCATGTCTATAAACTATTCAGGTGTATAATTGACAGAAACAATGTTTGCATTCAGTTACCTTCGTCTGTGGTGGATGGAGATATAATTTGATTAAAAGCGTTATTCGTGCTTCACTGTTATTGCTACCTAGTATTCTACTCAGTAGAGTTATCACTGTCAGAGAGGGTGGAGCACGTAGCCTTTATGAGCGCTACAACCTTGAGCTAGTCTTCGTTGGAGATGAGAGGAGTTCTGTCATCCTGGGGGCACGTTTCTTTGGAGAACAAAGCACATGTACCATGTCTTCTACAGTTCACAAACTGTCTAGTGGACACTGTTAATTATATGAATGGAGGATTAAATATTGCTATGTATTGTTGAGAATAGATATTATTAATATGAAGATGGCTGATGTAGTGAGAAGTGAAATCACAGATTTTTTAATTACAAGTAGCTAGCCGGCTTTCGAGGTTTCCCTCATCATCAGTCAGTCTACAAAAGAAACCATCCTTAATATATTATCAAGGTAACATAGATAAATATATTAAATTGAAAAAATTTAATATTTAATTTAAAAAAAAATAATAATAATTTTTTTAATTTAATATATTCATGTTGCCTTTATATTATATTAAGGATGGTTTCTTTCGTAGACTGCCTGATGATGAGGGAAACCTCCGGCTAGCTACTTGTAATAAAAAATATGTGAGAGGTCATACTATATTTTATTTGACAACCTATGAAATAGATATTATTGTTTTGCGTATGTTTGGAAAATTATGGTTAGCGTTTCACTTCCAACTATGTTGTGTTCCTTATTCCTTATGTTAAGGATAACATCTTTATAAGAATGGCGATGCAGGATAAAACAGGCAATGGGTGAAAGTTCCTATCTGGATCAGCTGTTTTAAGCTAAAAGTATCACTAGGTTAATTTTTTCGCTTTACTTTATTTATCAAATTTAATTATAGTTATTTAGTTATTATGACTCATGCCCTGCCTTTAACTATGAGGTCATATCGCCTACTACCAGAGCGTCACTCTGGTGGATATGAGCCCGACTCTACTGTGGGAGTCCTAAATTTTGCCTACCCTAAGTCCCATCCGAAGGACGGCGTGCTTAAGTTTATTTTACCTCCCAGATAAAATAACCTAAGCCCGGGTAAAAGGCATAATAACAAACACACAAAAGTCCGCTATTTAATAAACATATTTTCAAATTGTCACAACCACAAACCATTTTTGTTGAAAAAATCCCGAAATTGCTTACTTTTTAGTAGAAAAAAAAACAAAACATGTCAATTATTAGCGATAATAAGTGTCGTTCTTATAGGGTCTTGAATTTACATGTGAAAATGTGTCTCGAATAAAATGCGTGAATAAACTGAAATTCAATTATTATGCAATAGTAGCTTGCTTGTGGTAACTAAGCACATCGCCAGTTTAGAGAGTTTCAACTAAGTATACAAATGCATGTTTATACATGTTTTCTATCTAGATTAAAGTCTAAGTTTATTTTCAATTTAAGCTAAAAGGAAACATAATTAAAATGAAAGCTAAACGTTAATTTCGTCCATTTGATTTTAACATTATACAAAGTAAACTTTAGTGAGGAAACAAACGTGAGGTTGAAGATTTAAATAAACATCTCCGGTTAAATCAAACAGAGTGTCATCTTGTTTTTCAGATTTGTCTTCAAACGGACCATTTCCTATCAGCCATTCAAAACATATACCTATATATTTACATTAATAAATGGGGTAACTTTGTAATATTTTACAGATTGGTACAAATTAAAAGAGGATTAATCAAAGTATAAATAAAGGAGAATGCTTCCCCAGCACAGTATTCAGAATTCTTCCTGAATAGCAATCCTTTTCGTAAAATGTACGCGAGAGCAAAAGTATAAGAAAAAATATTTTGTTTTAGCTCCCTGTTCCAAAACTAGTCAACCCTTTGCGCTAATATTCAATAGTGTACTTACGTAGGGGCTCCTAGATCCTCTTATTAAATTAACATACCCTGTCAGGGGCGTAGCCAGGGGGGGAGGGGGCACTTGCCCCCCTGGTCAGAGCAAAAAAACAAGATAAAAATTAAATAAACTAAAAAAATAGTTTTTATTAAAAATGGATTGCTTGCGATTTACCAATAGGATCTTCAAATTTCCCGTGCGTCTGATTCCTAAATCAGCAATCAGCTGTTACATAAATGTACATGTACAAAACAAGACATATTACATTTTTTTTTAAATGTACATGAATTCGATCATTTCCTTGCTCAAAATCTTCATTTAAATCAATTTAATCTTAATTAAAGCTGATTTTGCATGCGCAGTAAAAATGCAAAGCGCAGCAGCAGCAGCAAATGCACGCTATTGGCTGTGAGTCATTTATTTCTAAAGGCACAGAAACAACAGCCAGCATTTGCTGCTTCAGTGCTTTGCATTTTTGCTGCTCATGTAAAGTCAGCTTAACTATTACAGTCAGTGGTTACCTCAGGGTTCTAGGGGTCCGAGTCTCCGAAATTAATAACAAAAAGTCTACAATGCTAATCACGGAAACTGCGGGCTGTGCCCCCGGGAGTCTATACCCCACCAACGTAGCCTAACTTTGCCCCCCCCCCCCCCCCCCCCTGCTCAAAATCCTAGCTACGACCCTGTACCCTGTACTCCCTTTCCCTTGGCCGATATCGCTGAAATTGGACAGATTATGTCATCATTGGACTTTGACTTCAAATACGAAATTTCATGACAATATGTCCATAAATTGGTAGTTATTGGGGGGTTCTGAGTTGAGCCCCTTCTCTGATCCCGCCCTTCCCTTGTGTCGATTCCGCTGAACATTTATGCCATTCACATTGAGTTTTAAAAGTTAAAAAAGTTTTAAAAAGTATATATTTAATTGTATGTTAATAAATACTCAAACATTATACCGGTGGCTATCACCTAAGTTGAGTTGCTGAGATGGAACCAGGGTATCGGGAGAGCCCGCCTATATTACTAAGCAACCTATCTACACTATCCAGCTGACTATAGACAACTATAAAGCCTCCACTATCCGTAAGAGGGCACGGAATATCGATTATCCTGTATTAGCAAGTCGATTCTTTCTGAACATTGATAGCTCCCATTTATGTAGTTGGTTATCAATCACTTTTGAAAATCCAGGTGCAGACAACGAGTTTATATATTATATAATAAACTAACTGGTAATTTAGGAACAATCGTTAAAATTCAATATCAACCAGTTATCATTTCCCTTTTTTTTTCAATTATTTTAAAATGTATTTTCTGATTTTCTTTCAGATTGTTTTTCCTAGTTTCTTCTGATGAAAGAGCAGTCGACTCAAAACCTCCAAAAGAAGAGGCTTCTGTTCTAAAAGAATGTCAATAAAGCTATTTATTTTTATTTTTTATTTTTAAAATAGCTGGTTACATGGCTTCGCCCGGTTAGTAACCTTAAGCAGGTTATCCCCCTTATATGATTTTAGAGTAAGTTGACATTTTCAATGATTTTGAGGCCGTACAAATGGTTTGTCACTTACCCCAAACTTTAAAACGTAATAAAAACTACTTTTAAACACAAAACGAACGAAAAAGGTTATTTGAATGAAAATAAACATATAAATCAATGAACAATGGTAAGTTCGAACATATCTTGATCATGAACATGGAATGACCTTCCGACAAACATAAGTGAATCAGTTCGTTATAGTATATAATTGGTTAGTTTTAAATAATATTTATATTAATTGATAAGTTTAAAATCATATAAGAAATTTTGTGTCGATACTTTCATTACAACAATTGTTTAGTTAATCCTCTCCCCTAGTGTGTAGTTCCTGTGAGATTCTGGTCACACATATAACATTCACTCTATCGGGAGTTATCATGTTCATAGACTCTCAACAACAGGCAGATGGAAAATTGGAAAAAAAATTTAAGTGAACTGCCTCTTACAATTAAAGTTAGAGAGTTGGTAGTTTTTTAGAGCATGCTCAAAAACCAACAGAAAAACAATTTCATTCAAATCAAAACATTTAAAAGAAAAGTGGATATGTATGTTGGACCTTTTGAGAGGCATAACTTTTATACCAATTTTTAAATGCTAATCTAATACTGTGAAAAAGGAGCCTGGGATATCTTAAGCCTTATTGAGAATGTTTTCAAAAAGGTTTATGGTTTTTTTGGTATTACTGAAATTCATGATCTCCCCAGTGACAGATAGGCAAGCCATGTCTATGTTCGTCCCTCTTCAGGCCCTACTTATATTCAGGGCAGGCACGAAGAACAAAGAAACGACGCCCCAGGCGAGCGACCAGTGGCCGCCCTCTCTTCCACCAACATGACAACCGACATTTGAAATATAATATAGTAGAATTCTTATATACCGGTGCATGAGACTCAATGTTATTATACAAAATTTTATTAAAAAATTTTTTTTAAATGATTGATTTTTAGTGTTCCGTGCCTAAATTAGCAAAATGGAACACTTATGGAATCACTTCGATGTCCGTCCGTCCGTCTGTCACAGGCGATTTTCTCTGAAACTATTCGACGTAACAATTTGAAATTTAGCACAGAGATAGAGTGTGGTGAAGTATAAAAAGTTGAATTTTGATTCTGGGGGTTAATTTCAGGAGCATTTTGTAGGGTGTCAAATGCGAGCTTATTGAAGCACAAATACAACAATTTATATGTTGTATTTTTTATGAATTTTTTAAAACATTTTTCAGGAAAAATGCTTAAAAATTTCTGTCCCTCACCCTTATTACCAAAAGGATCGCTCTGTCTTTTTGTGAACACAATAACTCTCGATAGAATAAATATATCGACACGAAATTCTATATGAGTATCCAAAACCTTCACATATCCAATGACAACACATATTAATTTTCCGCCAAATCAGTCAAAGGAAAAGGAGGAATTAGGGGGAAAATTAATACAAAAGCTCTAATTAGTACTGTTGTAATGAATGTAATGACACGAAAACTTATATGTATATATTCAAAGCCTTATAAGGCCGACATAGGATCAATTGTAAGAGAAATCAGAAGGAGAGAGAGAAGGATCAGAGGGGGCTTAACTCAGAAATCACAATAACTGCCGTTCTAACGAATGACATGACATTTCAAATTTAAATTCAAAGCCTTATAAGGCCGACAACTAATTACTTAAGGGAAGTGAGGGATCAGCAAGCACTCAACTCAAATAACCTAATAACTGCCGAAGTAATGAATGTATCGACATAAACGTTAATATGAGTATTCAGAAGCCACAATGTAAGTCAAATATTGAGTTTTAGCTCAAACGGTCGATTGGTTTTGGAGGGAGAGAGAAAACATTAATAATTATTTCTAGTTGGGAAAGTCCATAGCCGGAGATTCACCGACAACTTTTTATGAAGGCTCTGTGCAATCAAGTGTTTTTGTTTCTTAACTTTGCCCTTTAATTTAATCGTTTCCATATTAAGTTCATGACACTTAATAATCAAAAACATGTAAAGTGCAAAAGTTAATCACAAAGTTAGGATGCACAGATGGAGCTGGCACAAGGTTAAATTTAGTGAAGAACCACGGGTGGTGTCAACAGTTTTAGCACGGGGCGTCCCCCAACCAACTTATACAAAAGAGGCAATTTTAGTCACTTAAAAAAGTTTTTCTCTCAACATCTTCCCATTCTGAGGAAGGTCGGCTATTTCATTTCACTCTCGGTTTTTTCTCGTTTAAAAAACCCTGAAAGTAGAAAATTCGGAAAATAAAAATATATAAATGGTTTTGATTAATGACAGATCTTATGCTCTTTAATAATTTGAGTAATTTTGAAATATCATACGCAAACATTCTAAAAGAGTAAAATATGGCATTGTCAAAATGTCAAGAGAGGAGAAATCACAGTCACTAAGGAGGTTTCTAGGCCATTGGCGCTTAAGGCGACGTTGGGGAGGTGTGGCAGAATGAAGGGCACGGACTAGAGAATTACTCAGAGAGGGAAATACATTTTTTACCTGGATTTAGCTACTTCGCTGACTTAAAGAAAGCTGAGGTCAGAATGAAGGATCTTGTTGGAGACATAGTAAGGAGCATTGGCTATTGTATGAAGGGTTTTGGTTTGAAGGGATTGGATGCGCTTCAGATTGGGGAACCATGGCAGAACCCCAGAGTTCTGATACCCAACCCTGTTGTACATAAGTCGTTTATTTTAGTTAATTTATACCTACTTATTTTAATAAAAATAATAAATATTTTTAATTTTTATTTTGTTAAATTCATCAAAACATTAATAAACTACATATTTATAATTTAAATGACTGCTGTAGGAAGGTACACCTGACTGGACCACTGCAGTATCTTCACAATCATGTCATCCTTTTTGAGGGATCTCTCCCTCACAAGAATATACAATAATAACATCCAAGATATATCTTCTCATTGTTATATTTGCGACCGTCAGTGGTACATCCATTGCGTTGAAACCCGATTCTGGTCGCAAATAAAGCAGTGGGAAGACAACGTATTTGATTTATATGAAAATAACATATATTTTTGTATATTTTTTTATTTTATTGACAATACAAATATTTGTAAATGTTATGGTAAGGCGGGACTTCTAAATCTGCTCGTAGAGTTTTCCAGGGAACAGGGCGTTTTTAAGTTGAACAAGTTCCATGATTTTATTTAAGTTAAACAAACATAAGAATAAAAATGGACTTGAAAAACAAAATAAAACTTGTTTATTTAAGATATTGTCTAATTTCACTAACTATATATACATGGGAGTACTTTCGGTATTTCTACCATCCTCAGCCAAAAGCATAAGAATACATTTCTTCAATAAGAATAAAAAGCATTTCGGCATTACCAATTGGCAACCAGATCTTTATGTCTTCTGTGTGAGGAAGAAGGAAAGAACCCTCGATTTTCGGGTCTCCAGCTACCCTTAATGATATACGGATACGAGTGTCCTGCTCTGCTGAAATGTGCAATCTTATGAGAGAGTTAAAAAAACTACTTCAAACCAGCATCTTCATGGCATAGAGATTTCACGATCAGTGTTTCATGAGAACTCCCTGGAGGCAATATATTCAGGAAAGATAACACATAAGTGTTATTGGTTTTGCGGCTCTAGAACCCTCAAACTATTAATCCTGGATGTGATCTCTACTGTATCGATGCCTCCAGTCGAATAAAGCGCTTGTTTTGTTATTATTGGCGGAGTTCTACATGAAATCTGCTTTGCGCAAACACGATTTGAAGAGGTTGCTAAAATTATTATGTATTATGTCTATGTATCCATAAGCAGTATAACTTCCGATTTCATATTCCACTTGTAACTTTGCGCTACGTTCTCGAATTTGTGATTTTCGGTCAGAAAATGGATTGCGGTGGGATGGACATTTGAAAAGAAGCGGATCGCAAACGGCTATAGAGCACTCAGATCCAAAGAACCAGATAACGAAGAAGATCTAGACACTGTTGAACTCAACAGAAGGGGACTGGCCGGCTTATAGAGGTGATGTGTTCGTTGCTATTGAATGTTGATGTCCAGTTATCCAGAATCAACAGACCAGGACACTGTTGAACACAACAGAAGGGGACTGCCCGACTTATGGAGGTGATGTGTTTGTTGCTATTGAATGTTGATGTCCAGTTATCCAGAATCAAGAGACCAGGACACTGTTGAACACAACAGAAGGGGACTGGCCGACTTATGGAGGTGATGTGTTTGTTGCTATTGAATGTTGATGTCCAGTTATCCAGAATCAAGAGACCAGGACACTGTTGAACACAACAGAAGGGGACTGGCCGGCTTATGGAGGTGATGTGTTTGTTGCTATTGAATGTTGATGTCCAGTTATCCAGAATCAAGAGACCAGGACACTGTTGAACACAACAGAAGGGGACTGGCCGACTTATGGAGGTGATGTGTTCGTTGCTATTGAATGATGATGTCCAGTTATCCAGAATCAAGACTAACACGATACTGCATATCGTTACATACTAATTGTCATAGATCTATAACAAATCATACATTATTCAACACATTTCATTGTGATTGTTATCACATCATTGTTATGGATGCTGATTATGAACATACCAAGTATGTGAACTCGAAAATAATTTTTCTCTGGTTTTAGTAGATAAGCACGAAAAATTTAAAAAAAAATCGTCGGTAGGTCACCGGCAATGTACTTCCCCAGAACGCATTAATCAATTAACTTTTCGTTCCCCCTCCAAAACCAGTTGACCGTTTGCGCTAATATTCAACAGTAGACTTACATCGGGGCTCCTAAATCCTCATACTAAATTTTGTGTCCATAAATATATATAAATTCTTTACATTGTAGTTATTAGGGTTTTTAAATTTCCTTCTCTTGAGTTCTCCTCTGATCCGCCCTTCCCTTCTGCCGATTCCGCTAAAAATTAAGAAGTGTCGTCCTAAGGGGTTAGCACATAAAACATTCAAAGTTGATTGAAATATGATGTATCTTAAAAATTATTACTTTTGGTGGGGTTACTATATAGTTAACAATTTTTTTCTAATACAATAAATAAATGTCCTTGTTTCCAACTATGTTGCAACAATTTATTTATTATATAATCTTGTTACATTGGGTTAGAGTAATAGTAAATGTTAAAAACGGAAAACAGGTTAACAAGTTGTCATTATAAATGTTGAAATATGATTCATCTGGGAAATCACCGTTTTTCGGAGGGATTACATGATATCATTGTGGATTGGTGTTTAAACCTAGGGACCTAAGCATCCCATGTACTCATCCCTTGCCTACTGGTTAATTGTCGGAGTCACACATTGGGTTTAATTAGGGTAGGAATCCATTACTCGTATTTGACATCGCCCAAGCCTGAGCTTTAATTTATGAAAGAAAGGAGTGCTCTTGGTTTTACTATTTTCACAGGAAAATGTGTATTGAATGCAGTGTTTTACCATAAGCAAATAAATAAGTTGGTATATTATGAAAACAAGAATTGATGAAGAAATTTATATTTCAGATCTGAATTTAGCGCAAAGAATCCTGGCAAAAAACAAGAATCATCTACTATTGTTTCTGTTTTAAAATGATATAGACATAACAAGATATGTTCAAAGATTAGTCTTCCTACCCCTCTGCCCTCAAAATTCTGTCATATTGGCATTAATTGAAAATAATGTGTTTGGCATCAGTGGTTTTGTTTGTTTCAGTTAATTATTATAACTTATGCCCGAGCATTTAACTACGAGGTCATATCGCCTATTACCAGAGCACTCTTTCGTCACTCTGGTGCATATGAGCCCGACTCTACTGTGGGAGTCCTAAATTTTCTCTAGACTAAATTTTTATTCACATAGAACAGGTGTCTTTAACGAGTGTCTGACATCGTATAGGCTCAGGACCATCGCTTAACGCCCCATCCGAAGGACCGCGTGCTTAAGTTTATTTTACTTCCCAAATAGAATAAACTAAGGGCCTCGGCCGCGTTTCGAACCCACGATCTTGAGCTCAGAAGGCAAGCACGATAACACAGAGCTACCGGCGCGCTCTTCTTTGTTTCATTGTGCAGCGTAACTCTTAGAGTGATTTTCTTATACCAAGTAACGTGTCTAGGAAATGATTTTCTGAAGGAGAAGAAGGAGAGTAAGACGTGGTCGGTATAAGAAAGTCCTGTTATGGCCAGATCACATATATTACACTTTTATTTATTATTAATCGTTCTTATTGGTCCTATCCCCTACATTGAGGGTCAGAAATTTAATAAGAACATTTTTGAAAGGGCAAATTTTTCGATAGGACTAGTTGTAGCTGCATAAATCGAACTAACTTCTAAAAAAATGGTTGTTAGTATGATGTAATTTTAGAACGGTTTTCAGAATGTATCTCGGAAACCGGACGAGCTTGGGAAAAATGTATTGGATATAAACTGTGCCTTTCCGTTTTTTCTGCAACTTTTATTTTGAGAGATTTTCGATTAAGTCATAAATATAAGCGGTATCTTAAAGTGTACATAGGCGTGATGTGGTCTGTAGGAAGCACATGTGACATAGATGTCTATGAACATCTTCATTTCAAATTTCAAGTTCAGGGCTACAATTATTTCTGAGTAAGAGTGCTCATGAATTCCAATCACATGCACATTTGCAGACAGAAAATGGTCAATACGTGTTCAAGGGACCTAAAAATATGAAATTCCGTTGAAAAATTTATCTCAGATTTTTACACGATTATAATATTTCCTTATATTAAAAATATAAAAATTATTTATTTCAAGAATGTTATTGGTATTCTGTGCTAATAACATACACCCAACCCAAAGAACATTTGGAAAACTATCTAGGAAATTTAATAAGACAAGAAAAAACTAAGGTTTTAGTCAGCAAAATGTATTTCCAGTTTTTACTCGTCTCGTGTTCCGACTATTTCAGACTGAATGGCCCTGACTCCACGTTCCTAATTTACTTTAACAACTGGCAGTAAAGTCTTTTTACAACATTTTATACAATAGTGTAAAAAATGTTTTATGAAATATTTATATAGATGATATAATTTGTTAAAAAAAAAAAATTATTTATGAGAAGATAGAGCTGCAAAGAACTGTCTCATAGGCCTGTGAAGAGGTTTTGGAAGCCAGTTTTGTCCACACATTTTATTTATTTTTTTTTCGAATCCAAAAACCAAATATTGGTCAATTTTCTTTTTTTTTTTTGTCAGTTGTTCTAATAAGTATTCGGTGTATCCTAGTGCATACTGTCAAAAAGATAAAGTTGTCAGGCAGTACTTTTTTTATATTTATTTGTGAATTTTCCTCTAAAAAAACGTTTAAAACATTAATAATTTAATTTTAAGGGTTGGCTTACTTAAAAAATTGTTTCTTCAGAGAAGATATAGTGATGGGGGGTCCGCACCGCCAAGTTTCAGGAATTCAACCATTCCCTTTGTTCAATTTTTGGCAAAAGATGCTGATGAGTCTACAGAACATACGTGAATGGTACAGGTACTGTAGATCTCATTCTCTGCAGAGCGAAGCTATTTACAAAAAATGACTACCAGCGTTTTTTCATCTAAGGTTTTTCTCTACGATTTTTGCCATTTGACTACTAAGAAAGATTCTTGATCCAATATATTTTTCAGAATTAAAAACAACAAATCTGAGTAGCCGGGGAATGGATTTTACGATTATGAGCCTTTTATGACTGCCATCCCCTTCCGCCTTAAGAGTTACGTGGTAGTACAAAACAAAAAATCCCCCCCCATCTTTCTTTTTATTTCCCCAGTTAAATGAAATACTGAGGAAGTTATCTAATCAGTCAGAAAATCTATGCAGCTTTCAACGGAATTTAAGGTTTTCCAACTTCCAAAAATAAACAAAACTACATTTTGTCTATGTGTATAATAATAATAATAATAATAATAATAATAATAATAATAATACATTTATTTCCGTTAAACCAATACATGGTAATAGGATACGTCAAAAGAATTTATAAATTAAGATAGCTTATAAATTAGATTTATAACTACTTGAGTCTAGCACATCTATGATTAGTAGTAGTAGTATAGAAATGTATGTCCTGGGACACCGATAACGATCAAGGGACTTAGCGACGTCACAGAATGAAGTTTGGGGGTGTGTCCGCCCCATCCTGGCACGCTGATTGGCTGACAGGCGAGATAACATGCTTAGCTACGTCACAGGACTTGATATTTCAAGCCCAATGTCCCAGGACATACATCCGGGTTTTGAGGAATTTGTGTCCTAGAAAAGTAAGGAATGCGTCCCAGAACATACACCTATGTATTTTCAATGGGGATAGATAAGATGTTTGTAAACAAGTCAATAAAAACAGATTAGAAAAAATGCAATTCATTATTTTTAATTGGATAGATAACGGAGTCTAGTTGGTAAACAATAGTAAAAACACTATTTGCTTCCTTATTATGAATGGGATGTTTGTAAAATAGTTTTTTAAAGGCAGTAGTAAAAGATAATAGTTCTCATTCATTGATAACTATCTTGTGTACACATTAGAATGAATCTTCTTGCGTAGGAGTATCTTGAGGGGGGGCGAGTATTGATAAAAATTGCCTATGATGACATTACAATACGTCACTGAGGGCATACTATAATAGTGTTAACAACGTCACAGCCCATAACGTAAGAGGGTTAACAAGCTTGTAAAGGTGGGCTTTAGCAAAATCAAGCTTTTTCAAATTACTTAGGAAATAAGGGGATTTTTTTTATTTGATATCCTGGCATGTAAATTTTCTCCTTTGTGGAGAGTGAAAAAATTGTTTAGAGAGTAACACCGTACAAGAAAGGATCTGAAAATCGTATTCAGGCTATAGCGAATCAGACAAAAGATGAGTTGTCTTGAAATCAATTTGGGTGCGGAAGACTTAACAGGCGAAAATGATATACGAATCCCAAGATAATATCAATTGGGAATTAGAGAAGATAGACTGGCATAAAGCATGTAGGCATCTAGTATTTTCTGAAGATTTCATAATTAATCATCAGGACTATATGAGTACTTATTCATTTCAAGAATGTATCGCATATTTGCGTTAAAATAAATAACATATTAAATTTTTATGTTTTCTTTTTCCATCCTGTACTACTATTAAATTTCGCGGAGGTTATGAGTAATTTAAGCATTTTGTGATAAAGTATTTATTGAATTATATTTACATATACATTATGTTTCAAAAAAACGCTTTAACAATTTTTATTGAAATATTATCAATTATACATATACATATAATTTATACAAAAATTAATTACACAGAGTTAATAATATATACTTAATGTTATGAGATTATTTGATGCTCTGAGAATACAAATAACATTCATAGCGCTGTGGTTAGCCTATTACATTGAATATTATGTAGCTATGATGCTCAATGTAATAAGTTCGCTAACAGCGCTGTGAATGTTATTTTTTTTTTTATAATACACTGTATTTGGAGAAAATTTAAAATAATATACTTTTAACATTTATCATAATAAAAAAACGTTGATTAATTGCCAGATGAACCAAAACCAAGAACACCTCTTGGTGTTTCTGGCATATTTTCAATGGAAGGCAATTCAATAATAGCAGGAATTGTAATTTGTTCACAAATTAGCTGCGCTATTTTCATTTTGCATGTAACCATAAAGTCCATATCATTATTGTTTATTACTATTATCCCGATATTGCCGGTGTAGTCATAATCGATTACACCTGCCCCAATATCAATGTTTTGTAAAGACAATCCACTCCGAGGTGCGATTCTACCATAATGTCCTTTTGGCAAAATAATTCGAAGATCGGTTGGAATTAATCTTCTTTGCCTGGGGGGAATGGTCACCGTGTAGGCACTATATAAATCCATACCTGCAGAGAGTGGAGTGTTTCGAGTAGGTGAAGTGGCGAGGGGGGATAATTTCTGAAATAATAATTGACTCATATTTTAACTAACAAACTTGACAATATTATACGGGCTAAAATATTAAAGTCAATAGGGGATAGTATAAGTTTTTATATACAGTATATATACGCTTAGATAACGCATTTTAAAAATATTATTGTTGATAACATATCAAATGATTGAGAAGGATGTTGAAATATGCATAAAATAGAAAATGCATTCTTATAATTGTAAAGATAAAAAGTTGGAAAACAAGGAGGAATTTGATGATATTAAAGTGCATAGGTTAAGGGGAAAATATCAGTAAACAAGGCCGAATAACACACATTTCGTAAACAAATTAAGAAACATGCTGAGGCTGATTGCAACGAGTTCAAAGGTTATTGTCAGTATTAATTTGGTAAAAAAGATTAGAAAATGCTTCCTATTATTTTATAATCATTTAGATAAACATTGAAAAACAGTTGAAGGAATTTGAAGATATCTATTAAAAAGTGCATAGTCCAAAGAAAAATAACAATAACAAGGTTAAGAGATATCCGAAAGTAGTATATAAACTCGTTGAAAATGAACTAATATCATCAGTTTGTTTTGTGTTCCCAAGTTTTCTTTCACTGTGCCAATTATTCTCCTTCAACGTGAGTATTCTTTGAATTGACTTAGAAATTTTATTTTAATAATATACAATATTACAATAAGAATTTTTTGTTCATAGTATGGCTGCTGTACCAATTTTATCCCTGATAATACGGATTTTAGAATTGGGGCTCACTACAATCCGTGAATGGGATTCTGTTTTATTAATATTAAAAAAAGACCCGAAAATATTAGTGGATAGTGGGAAAACAAGTATCATTGATAATTTATTCAATGTACTAATTAAATATAAATGTAAAATTGAAGACAGCCAACAGGCGCAATATTTTGACTTGGGTGCTGAAGAGGTCTGCTTAGACGTAATCAAGGAACTTGTCGCCGGGTCCATCGAAGTATATGATTCTAAAAATGCCGACGAAATTATTAAAATGATTAGTCGGCTATTGGTTAAGCAGCAAAAATCTATTAAGCGTAAAGTTATTTCTAAAATTTCTGCCACTAGCTCTATACCTTGTATGAGTAGAACTAGTTCAGAAACAATCACTATTGACGAGAACTCTGATTTATCCGATTCAGAGGATATTTTAGATTTTTTATTCGAAAGTAAGAAAAGGAAATTGGAGGAAGTTTCGATCCGGCAAAGTTTAACAATTAATTCGAATGGAAATTCCCATAAAATTAGTACACCCGGAGAAGCAAATGGGACACATTTGGTTAAAATCGAAATAAGTGATTTAAAAGATTTGAGTGATATTCCATCAAACGACTGGTGGAAGCATGTTAATAAAAAATTATATTTTTTAACAGACTCGAAAAAAGATACTTTATATAAAGATTTGAATGGGATGATTAAACTGGCCGGATCAAAACTTCTGAAAATTCCAGGAGTTACAAAAGAAACCAAAAGCTTGTATGGATTTAGGCGTTTTAAATAAGTTATAATTTTTGTTGTTTATTCCATATAGAATCATATATTCGTATATAAAACATAATAGAATCATATTTTTACTTTTATAGATTTTTGATACTTATACATTATTAAAACTAGTGTTGGTTTTTTTTAATATAGGGAATTATATGGAGGATATTGTTTTATCTGAAATGGAAGACGAGATGGAAAATGTAAAAATTTATAATGAATTCGTTAAGTTAAAAAACGAAAACATTTTTTATTTGAAAAATAGTATAAATATAAGTAGTATAAGTTTAGTTATTAACACGTATTATTACAAGTTTTTGCATATTTTATCTAATTTAATAGGTATTTATAAAAAAATTAATATATCTTTAAAAGTAAATTGTGAATATAAAAATATTAATGATAATATTATGTATAATATTACATATCCTATTAAGAAATCTATTCAAAAAATAGAAGATATAGATGTTACATTACAAAATATCAAGTCTACCTTACATTTTTTTGATTTAAAAAATCGTATGCAGGATTATGTATTTCAAAAAGTTAACAATATTTTATTAATTGTTTCACCTAATGTTGATATTAATACATTGGATTTAACTGATGACAGTGATTATAGTGATGTTGATGATGAGAGTGATAATGACGAATCTATTATTGTACAAAATGCTAATTTTAAAAAAAAGAAGGATAGGCTTCAATTTTGTAATATAAATAATAAATTTATAGAAATTGAAAATGCATTTAAATGCAATTTACAAACTTTTTATGTGAAAAATACCGATTCAAGTTTTAAAGATATTCAACTTTTATTATTATATTATAAAAATGAAATGAAGCATATATTAGAAAATGCTTTGAGAAAACATGGGTCAATTAAGTTCAATTTATTACTTGAGGCAACATATTTTAAACCTGTAATAAATGAATATCAAAATAGATCATTTAAAACAAATAATTCTATATTATATAAAGAAACAAATATAAATAATTTATTATTAAAATGTTTTGAAAAATTGAAAAATGAGGAGGCTAATTATGAAGGGCAAAAAAGTGGGTGGTCATTATTCCATATCGATGGTATAATGATACGAATTAATAAATTTACCCCATTAAGAGGTTCATCTTATTTAAAACTTCCAAAAAAATTAGCTAGCAAAAAAGCTATTATAAATCCTAAAAATAATGATATATATTGCTTCAAATGGGCAATATTAAGTCGGTATGTAAACGGCCCTCATAGGGAAAGGGTAAATCACAGATATTTTGCACTAGAATCAAAATTCAATTTTAGCGGTATTAATTTCCCAGCTCCGATACAACAAATATCGAAATTTGAAAAAAATAATAAGGTATCCATAAATATTTATGCCTATAATGACAATATGAATATTTATCCTTTAAAAGTTACAACAAAAGAGATGAAGAATCATTTTGACTTACTTCTTATCACCAATAATGAAATATTTCATTATGCATACATCACATCTTTATCAAAAATAGTAAGATCTCAAATTACATGTAATACTAGGAAAATACATATTTGTAAAAGATGTTTAATATTTTTCCATTCGAAACAACGGTTAAACAGCCATAAAAAAGAATGCTGCGAACATAAGCCTGTTCGGGTGATAATGCCTGATTCGTTTAATAACGAAATTAATAAAGAATATTTACCTATATTGAAATTTAAAAATTATCATTACCAATATAGATTACCAATAGTAATATATGCCGATTTTGAGAGCATCTTAAAACCTTATAGTACATGTTTACCTTCTGAAACAATATCATTTACAGAATCTAAACAATTACATGAACCAATGAGTTTTTGCATATATTTTGTTATTGATGAAAGCGTGCCAGAACTTATTCGATCTAAATTACCTAATGAACCATATTTGTATCGAGGGCTTGACGCATCCAAGCATTTCATAAGATATATTGTTAAAATGTGTAACTATATAGGCCAATTATGTAGTATAAATGTTAAATTAATTATGTCCAATGAAGATACGCATAGGTTTGAAAACAGTTTGAAATGCGAAATGTGCCAAAGAAATTTTAGTGATATTTGGTCGCCGGTTAAAGACCATGACAATTTAACAGGCCAATACCGTTCTGCATTATGTTCATCTTGCAATCTTAAACGAAAAAAACAGACTTATATTCCAGTAATTATTCACGGCTTTTCTAATTATGACAGTCATTTCATTGTCAGAGAATTAGGATATGATATAGAAAATATTCGTGTAATTCCTAATACTAGAGAAAAATATATAACAATTTCAAAATCACTTAACGATGAAATGCAAATACGGTTTATTGATAGTTATCGTTTTATGCCTAGAAGTTTAAATGAATTAGCACAAAATTGCACTAAAGACCAATTCTATCATTTACAAAAAGTATTTTCGCATAATGATTTTCCTATTATTACACGTAAAGGTATCTATCCTTATGAGTATACAGATAATTGGGATAAATTAAAGGAAACACAATTACCTCCTAAAGAATGTTTTTATAGTTCTCTTACAGATGATCATATATCTGATGAAGATTATGATTATGCTAAAACCATTTGGAGCCATTTTAATATACAAAATCTTGGAGAATATTCTGATTTATATTTAAAAATTGACGTCATGCTTTTATGCGATATATACGAGAATTTTAGGCAATTGTGTATAGATAATTATGGCTTAGATTGTGCCCATTATTTTAGTATTCCGGGATATACATTCGATGCAATGTTAAAATTTACAGGTGTTGAATTGGAACTTTTAACAGATTATTCAATGTATCTATTCTTAGAACGTGGTATAAGAGGGGGGATATCAATTTGTAATAAAAGATATAGTGTTGCGAATAATCCATACCTTGGCCACTTATATGACTCTAATAAACCAACATCTTATTTGATGTATTTAGATGCAAATAATTTATATGGATGGGCATTGTCACAGTATATGCCAATATCCAATTTTAAATGGAGAACCAATTTAAATCTTAATATTTTGGAACTCCCTGATGATTCTGATATTGGGTATATCTTAGAAGTGGATATAAAATACCCTGAGAAATTACATGATGAACACAATGATTTTCCTTTTTTACCTATAAATGAATGTCCCCAAGGTTCTAAATTAAAGAAATTATTGTTAACATTAAAAGATAAAAAAAAATATGTCGTTCATTATCGAAATTTAAAACAAGCAATGCAAAATGGGCTTATTTTAACTAAAATTCATAGGATTTTACAATTTAATCAATCACCTTTTCTAAAGCCATATATAGACTTTAATACTCAGAAACGAAAAGAAGCAGAAAATGATTTTGAAAAAGAACTATATAAAAATGTTATTAATTCCATGTTTGGAAAAACCATGGAAAATATACGCAAGCGAATTAACTATGAATTAAGTAGTAATCCAAAGCGAGTGCAAAAACTAATTAATAAACCCACATTTCTTGATAGGGTAATATACAATGAATTTTTATGTGCTATAGAACTGCAGCAGGAATCTATATTTTTTAATAAACCTATTTATATCGGGTTCAGTGTACTTGAGCTAAGTAAAACATTAATGTATGATTTCCACTATAATATTATTAAAAAAATGTATAAAAATAATGTCACCATAATGTATATGGATACAGATGCATTATTTTATGAAATTATATATCCCGAAAAAAGCGGTGATTTTTATAAAGATTTAGTGAGCGATCCTGTGTTTATGAATCATTTTGACACTTCAGATTATCCTCCTTCTCACCCATGTTATTCTATAGTTAATAAAAAAATATATGGAAAATTTAAAGATGAATGCGCAAGTATTCCAATTTTAAAATATGTTGGCCTTAGATCAAAATTGTATACTTTTATTAAATTTATAAATGAATGTGTATCTAGTGATAAGCTTCCAACTATTATGAAAGTTAAAGGCATTAAGAAATCTGTTGTTAAAAAATCAATTACTTTTGATGATTTTCTAAAATGTTTGAATAATCAACATTTAAAATTAAGAAGAGTTATGAATGTAATACGTTCCCAAAAACATATACTTCAAACACTCTCTGTAAATAAAATAGCTCTAGATTTTAATGATGATAAGCATTATATATGTGAAAACGGAATTGACACCTTAGCCTATGGGCATTATAAAATTCCAAAATAAAATTATTATATACTATCTGCCGCTTTTTCCACAAGTTGAATAAACAATGTAAACATTTTGTTAATCTGTGTTTTTCTATTCCTTATTCCTTTTATTTTTTAATGAAAATATATATATTTGAAGAGTGTGTGTTGTTTATTACCTATTTTTCTTTATTTTTATAATTAAATAGTATGAAGCAGTACAGGTGGTGCAAATGAAATAAAAACAAAAGTTGCTTTTTAGGTTTTTATTGGTAATAAAAGTTACAGAAAGCAAAAGAGAAATAATACAAAAAATATTTTATTCATATAAGATTACACAAGAGTTACAAAAAATAGTAAAAAAGTATTAATGTATATATTTTGTAAATTTTTAAAAACATAAATATAAACGCATTAAAAAGCCAATTCATTTATATAATTTTTTTTATCATGCCGGATAAAGCTGTATACTCTACAATAGCATCATGAATTATCAGGCAGTAAACTACTGTGTTTGTTGGAATGTTAGATTTTAATTCGAAATCTATGCGGCAGTCTACACTTCCCGTCTTTAACGTTTCATCCTGTTTACTACAATCAATTACAATTAGCGGTGCCTTAGTTTTAAAAATATCCAAATTCAGAATAGGTTCACTCTCAGTTCCGTTAAACATTTCTTGCATATCCGAATACATTTTATACATTATTGTACTATTCCCATTTAAATTATCATAGGGGTAATATTTTGAATTCAAATATAATTTGGCATTTCTGAGAGCACAAAAATCAAACTGGCTCATATTTTTATGCTTTGAATTTTTTCGTTCGGTCTGAAATCCTATTATTGCATAGCGAGGCTTCTCCAGCCTCTGGCTTGTTCTTAGTGTCCATTGGTAAGTATCAGTATCCTTCCAGGTATGTAATTCATACAACTGCCATTTTCGAAAAGGAATTTGTATAGATTCATCACGGTTAACAGTTTTCAGCAAATTTATTCGAACAATATCAGTGACATCAATGTGTTGCATCTTCCAATTCAATACATTTATAGCGAGATCATAGTCTTGTATTAATTGAGGTACTTCTACAGTATTATCATTAGTAGACGAACGTAACAAAATAAGTTCCTGCTTCATATTCAATAATATACGATTATAATCCTCAAAAAAACCCATGAGCATTTTTAGAGGTATAATAAAAGAAAAGGAACCATCATTAGAGAGAAATATCGTTGTCAAGTCTTCATGCCAGCCCATCATGGGTAATTTCATCATTTGACTCTTCTTGTATGTAACTAAATTTTTTAATAAAGATGTAATGCCAGGGTTTTTTACATTGTCCACGGTTTCTCCATTTATTTCATAACGTATTTCTTCAAACAAGAATGCTATTGCATTTGTTATTAGTTTTAATGTAGCATCATATTTCTTATCTTTTCCCAGTAGCCTACCTTCGATGAATATATAACTCGTATGCGGTAGCGTATACTTATCCTGTTGTTGAATTGGTATTCTTATTTCATCGTTATTTTTGAATGTACTTGATGCTAATGCAGGATATGTGTGATATTCCGCTCCTGTGATAACTTCTTCAAATGTTGCTTTGTCCTTTACTTGCAATACATTGGGAAAGACGCTCATGATTGTGCCGTGGATACAATGTATCCTAAAGAGTGTAGAAACTGCCGATTCTTAGGGGTTAAATATTTCTGCTGATGATTCCTTTGATCAGGATGCAGTAATCTTGATTCCGCAAAGTTTTGAGTATTAATGACCGTTTGTCCTAATGCTTTTTGGCTTTTAAAAACTAACCCCATCCCTTCTTTTCTGCCCTAAATGCGCTTCAATTGTAAATAAATCAGCGAGTATTCGTTCTGGAAATCGATTAATTTCCCGTTTTGATTTTCAATTCTTAATTCTATTTTTTCAATTTTTGTTGTATTCAGTGGATAAAAAACAATATTCTTAGGTATTTCTATTATTTTGTAACCACTGCCAACGTTCGGAGTGAACTGATGAATAATATGATCTTCAATACCGTTTTTATAGGAACCTCGAGCAATGTTACATACGAACCGTATAACGTTCACAGAAGTAATATTTATATTGTTTTCAGAGACGTGCCATTTATTAGGTTTCAATAGGACATTTTTGAAGCCTAATAGGGGGGCAATAGTATTCAATTTCTTAAAATCTATCCATTTATTAGATAAAATTTCGCATTTTGCTGTTGTCTTATCAACACGAATACGTAGCTGAACATCATCTACTAAATTACTACTTGTTAAATATCTTTCAATTTCATTGTTTAGCCTTGATTCGATGTCACTAATTTCATACGCCCCTGTAGGAAGTTTAACTGCATGCGCCCGAATTTTACCAACATTTTCTTCAGGATTTTCATCATAAAAGTATAATTTATTATTTTTCCCTTCCACCACATTGGGAATTGTATTGTACCCGAAGAAATTGACAAATCCTACATACCAACCTCCTTCACTTAAATCTATTGGTTCATCAAAATAACTAGTGAGGAAAGAGGTACGCCCATCTAGAAAAAATCCAAAGGACATTGTTACTCTAACACTTAACTTCAGCTAATGACTGAATGACCAAAGAAATTGCAAACATAAATGCCCGCAATTTGACGTATTTGGTTTTTGATAACGCTTATGATTGTAATAGATTTCAGCATGAGGCCCTAAAAACTTTATTAACTCCAAAGGAGGCCTAAGATTTCCAAAACTATCAAAATATTGTATTTTGTTCTCAAGTTTAAAATAACACACCCAATGTGTGCCAGGACCATTTGTGCCATCTAAATTAATTATAGCAGACTCTAATTTTTTAGCAGTTTTTGGTAACGCGTCCCTCATAAACACCC
This sequence comes from Aradus depressus, assembly GCA_963662175.1. NCBI lineage: Eukaryota > Metazoa > Arthropoda > Insecta > Hemiptera > Aradidae > Aradus > Aradus depressus. The sequence continues at coordinate 43,749,757 of OY759215.1, forward strand.
ACCTAAAATGTTTAATACCCAATTTTTTGGCGTATAGCATTAAATCAAAATTACTTAAAGCTCGTTGTGGAATACTCTCCATTATTCGGTGTTTTTTTTTACCACAACATCATAAACACCGCGTTTTTTCTTTTTTGCAATGCCGCAAATAAGAGAACCGACCGCAGATTGAATACCATTTAAATTACTCCTTATAATTTTTTTCGGCTTCCCCCCCCTTTTTTTACCCCTTTTGGTTTTTAAACCAGATCCAATTTTACTTTTTGCTTTCATAATGTTGGTAACCACCCAAGCAGCAGATTTTTCGCCTATACTAGAATCAGGTGCTTTAACGCGCTCCCAAGCAGTTTCAGCCAATGTTTTATCTGCAGCAGCTCTTCTTGCTGATTCTTTAAATTTAGAATAAGCTATGTCATGTTGTTTACAAGCAGCATCTAATTTATTAATTCCGGTGTCCCCCCGCTTCAATCTTTTTTCAAGTTTAGTTCCCGGCCCACAAAATTGATATCCTCCAGGAATATGTAATTCTACAGGTAATTTGTCAATAACCCGATTCACAATATCTCCGAAAATACCACTTCCTCTTCTTTGCATTTTTTTACTCGACTATTAACTGTAATTAGTAAAAATAATTTGCTATGTTTAAATCTACTTAGTGAATGATTAGTTTTTCTTTTGTCTCCCTATTATTATACCTGCTTCTTCCAATTCTTCAATAATCGATTGAATTTCATTTCCATGGCCTGTATGTCCAGCTTTCTGCGAGGCTACCAATACTTGTAAACGTTCACACAATTCATTAACATCATCATAATAAATATAATTCGGCTTTTTATCGGTAACAGTCATCATTCCACTTCCTAACGACATTTCCATATCATTATCACTGCTATAATCATGAATGGACCGACGATATCGAGACTTAGGTTTTTCTCTTGGTGTTAACTTTTTGTTTGGGAAAAGTTTTGCTATAATATTAATATATTTATAACCCCTGTTCGTTTTAATTCTTTTCGTAGCTGAATTACCTTGTCTGTGGGCGTTTGTATTTTTTAAAATATCTGCATAGACCTCAAGGTCGTTATCTGTATATAGGTACTCATTAGGCCGAGATTTAAACAGAAGTTCATATAAGCCAGGAGATCCTTCATATTTAACATTGTTAATAATGAAATCGTCCTCTTCTAATTCGATTTGTGAATCTCCAATTATAAATTTATCACCATCGATACGGACCCCATACACTTTATCTACATTGTCCTCCTTAATGAGTTCGATGAAATATTTCTTTGATATTTTCCCCTTGAAGTTTTCTTTTATCCATTTAACAGCTTTATTTTTACCTTCGTCCGATTCTAGCTCTAACATAGGATAAGACGATTCAAAAACTTCTTCATCTTCGTTATTATCATTGGTACTATCTTCATTTATTGACTCGGCTTCCATGTTATTATCACTCTCTGATTCTGTGTCCATAGGACTTTCAGGTATGAATGGGGCACGCTTGGATAATATCTCTTCTTCATCAGTAATTTTTCTTTTGTTTGCAGAACGCCGTTGAGCTTTATTTGTAAATGTAGGCTGCTTTTTTAACGATTCATTTTCTCTCTTAACTCCTCGACTCAATAGTACTTTACTAGGTTTAGGGTATTCATCATTAAGAATATTTTCTATTTCCTCTTTACCAGCGGTTCTTTTCTTGGCACTTTCATTCGGTTTTTTCACATAAGAAATAATATTAGTATCTACATCTCTTTTCCTTTTCAGAGGATTAGACGATGCTTCAATAATTGCAGTTGTAATTGGTTTAAATTTTTTCTCGTACAGCTCCTCCGTTTCCATAACATCGTGTTGGAGGGCACGATGCTTTTTTTTAATATCTTCACTGATTTTTTTAATTTCCTGAGTGATCTTCTCTTGGTTATTCATGACTAGCAAATAAAGAACGCCTGTAATACCTCACTTTATTTATTACTTTTTATTATGCTTCCTCCTTCTCCTCTTCTTTGTATTTACATTTATATTTATACCTTTACCACCAAATTGGGTTTCACCATAAGGCCACGGATTTAAATAAACACCCTTTCCGTTTTTTTTATTTTTTCTAAAAGCATTGATTAAACTTGAGGTGCCTCCCATAAGGCTCCCTAAAGCAGAAATACCTGCTATAATAGGCACTAAAGGTAGAGCACCACCTTTTTTCTTTATTTTTTTAGGATGTTTCAAATTATTTATTTTTCTTTTTGATAAAGTGCATTTTTTAGATTTTTTTCGCTTTGCCATTATTGTTTATTTGCACGCTAACAACTGTCTTTACCTCTCTTTTTGGCTGACCAAATTATACTGATTGATTTTATGCAAAGGTTTTTCCTTTATTTATAATTTCTTATTCAATGGAGGTATAATTAAAAAAGTATCAAAACTAGATCTATAACGTCCATTGTTTATACAACGTTCTTTATCTATTACTAGGAAACCATTACCGGCACAGTTCCATGCCTTTAAACATATGTCTCTAAATTTATTAAATGTCATGTCACTGTTCACATGATCATCATAAATGTGCCGTAAATTCCGATCGTCCTGTTTGAACGCTACCAGCAGATTAACATTATCACGAATCAGTTGTTTAGGAATACTACTATATGTTTGGCCCAATAAAAAAACATCTATATCCTTATGGCGAGCCGTAGTAAAATAATTCCGTATATTATTCTGTCGTTCACATGCAATGTCATCAAAAATGAAAATAGACCTGGTTTTAGCTTCATTCATTGAAAATACTTCATCATTTTCTGAGAACTCATAATACCCTATACATTTCACTTTATCTGTTAAAATATGTTTCAATAATTTATATTTAGGCTGGTATAGAGACTTGGAAAAAATATAGACATTTTCAAAACGTAGCCCATTTTCATTAAACAGTAAATTCAACATCAAATTAGTTTTTCCTGAATTAGATGGTCCACAAATTATACACCTAATATTTGAAGGTAATAAATTACCATGCCGTTTAAATTTCGTGGTCATATTTGTTTTTTCACAACTTAATTTATCAAAATTTACAATGTTCAATTTTTGCTTTTGTTTAATAGTCTTTATACAGGGCGTATAAATGGCGCTTCTAGGAATCCAAGAATCAAATTTAGGGTTCATACCAAGCCATCTGACATATACTTTATCCTTTTTTGATTTTAATACTTTTTCTACTAAATATAAATCACCGTATTTCACTTTACTCAATTCTTGCTCGTAAAACCCCCCTTTTAAAATATCGCTATTCCAATCTGACAATGTGTATGTAATAGGGTAGGTTTGGTTAATTTTATATATGTTGAATATCTCATTAGTCCAATTAGGTTTATAACCTTTTGTAAATATCCTTTTTTCTCGGCTTATCCTAACCTTATCATTAACTTTAAACTTTGGCTTATTTTTACTAAATTGTCTAATTTTTACTTTTAAGTTATTGCTAATTCGCTTTAAAACTTCTTTCTCGTTTTCACTATTTACTTCATTCGGCCTCATTCCAATAGTTCTATGCAATGTATTATTGTATTGCTTTACCAAATCAAATAGACTATTAATCCACTTAAAATTTCCTTGTTCAGTAAATTTACACCACATATTTGACTTTAAAGTCCGATTAAACCGTTCAACAATGGACGCCTTTTTACCAGAAAAAGTAGAATAATGATTTACATTGAAAGATGTTAATAACTTTTTCACGAATCGGTTATACCACTCCTTACCTTCATCAGTCTGAAAGTGCTTCATAGAATGCTTTTTGAGTATAGGTTTTAGAGCTTTTACAATTTCAGAACTACTTTTATTTTTCAAAGGAACTGCATAAGCAAATTTACTGAAACAATTTATTATAGTCATTATATACTTATAACCCTGATTATATTTCGAATATGGAATCATTTCCACAAGATCTCCTTGATACAAATCATTTATTCCTTTTATCTCTACGGTTCGAGTTGGAAAATATTTCCTTTTTTGCTTATGCAATTCTTTAGCTAATTCTGCTCTCACACCCATCTCTTAACTAATACTGGATTCTTCATACAAAACATATTATCTTATAAATGATAATAGGATGAATAAAAAACAAAAATAGTGTAACAAATAATTTATTACAAATTCATATACAAAAACTCGCAATCTGGGTTTGAATTATAATGTTCAATAATTGGATCGTCATCAGAGTCCCAATTGTTTAATATAAGGCCGCAAACAATACATTCTGTATCATCACCATCTCCAGTATAGAAAAATCCTGCTTTCACTAAATTTTCTCGTGTAGGCAAGCTCTTGGGGAAACATTTGAATGATTCATGCATCATTTTCAGCATCTTTTCCTTACAATTTTTGGCTTTCAAATAGAGGCGGCAGGTTAAACGCAGGCTCATGATGATACTACCAATGATGAATATTGAACAATAAAAAATATATTCCATCATTCGGAAATTTGTTCTTCTTTATAAAACGAATGGGCAACTACTTATAACTATCTGGCGTTTTTATCTTTTATAGACAACATTTGCATTTTTTTCATAATCATATTATTTTCATACAATGTGATTTGTTTCTTCAACAAGTGTAATTCATTTAAATATTTATCGATTCTATACTTTTTATTTTCATAAATTGTCAACGACATCCTCGCCCTCAAAAAGGATAATCCATTCACGAAGAGGCTGTAGTCGATTTTCCACTTCTCGCAAGCCGATTAGCTGATTATTAACTATCTCTAAAAGCACTGAATTATTGTTTAATATTGCCACACGATCTTCAGGAAAAAAATCTTTTATAAGAAATAACAATTGCGCCACAGGATATGCATAACTTGTTATAACAAATGTGCATTTAAACATTTGCTCTTCTTTTACTCCATTTACACATACCATGTTTCACTAACTCGCTGAACAATATAATTACAACTGATTGCTTCAATGAGGGTAGCATCTACTTATTATCAGCAACTATGACGTAAAAGGTTCTAAGATAAGAATAATTATGCAATTAATAGGAAATACTCATAAACCTCATCGGCACAGCCCCCCCCTATCGTTAGCATAAGACGCCGTAAAAACGGCAATTTAACGAGTACCTCAACAAGGACATTAACGTAAATTAACGTAATCGTTAACTTAAATTAACGTAATCGTTAAGTTAAATTAACGTGGCGTTAACCTAAATTAACGTGACGTTAACCTAAATTATCATAACTTTAACCTAAATTAACGTAACGTTAACTTAAATTAACATAGCGGTAACCTAAATTGGCGTAGTCTTAACCTAAAGTAACGTAAATTTAACCAACATAACGTTAATGTATTGTAGGTAACGAAATGATATAGTTTTAAAAATTTAAAGATGTTTTAATTATTTTTTGAAAATTTACATGGATTACCATTCCATTATTTTCTTATTATCTTTTTTACACTGTTTAAGAAGTATTTGCAATCGCTGATTTTTCCTTTTTTCACGTTTTTCTATTATATATTTATCTTTTTCTAGCGAAAGTAAAGTATTATTCATACGTGTAATAAAATTATAGAGCTCAGTAATTTTATTATTATATTGGCGGATATTTTCCTTCAAGTCTTCTTGCATTTTCGCATAGCCATCTAAACGCTCATAACATTTATCATCATCCATTTCGCTACTAGTATCGGGATTTTTACCATCAAGTTTCTCCTCTTCAGAGGTCTCCTCTCTCAAAATACCATCTTCTACGTCAGCTATTATGTCATCCTCATCCTTCGTACTTGAAACATTTTCATGAAGCAATTTATTAACCATACCATAACTGATATTAAAAAGAGGATGATTCTCCAAATATGGCGTGTACTGAATTTTCACTTTCGTATCTGCCACCCCATGAGTTATATGAGTAGACCCATTAGGCCAATGCTGAGAAGTAAAATTCGAATATCCTATCATTGGTATAGATAAGGCAATTATTAAAAATAGCATACTTCTCATATCTGCTGTGATAGACAAGAGAACTGGAAATGATTGAAGTTATCAGAGAAACAATCCTTTTTATATCATGAAGTCACGTGTATATAAGCTGCTTCAAACATAATTCATTTGCTACATTGATCCCCCGCGCCATGCATGTCACGTTCACATTCATCTTTCCATTTATACAAAATCTATTACTATCATCATCTATTTAAAAAAAATATCATTTTATCATCATTTAAATAATATACAAAGGCTTTAATATATTTAAAAAATTAATCTTCAGAAAATTGTTCATAGCAATATATTTTATTTTGGATGTAATACTCTTCTAAATCTTTTTTTATTGTGCCAGGAATATTTATTTTATCAATATCTGCCAATTCTGAAATAATCTTATTTTTAATAACATATATTGTTGCTATCTCTTTCAAACTTTTAACATTATTATTTTTTTCATTCCTTTCCTCCATCTTAGAAAGCATATTTTTTATTTTATCTGACTTACAATAACTAATATTTCGAAAAAAAAATGTTCAATCTTTATGCACTTGATTTTATTGAAAAAAAGCTTGGCTTTGCTAAAGCTCACCTCAACAAATATTATGTTTTTCTTTCCTGTATATCATTCCTTTTTTTTGAACGTGTATACATGGGTTATTTAGAGTATGTCATCTCTCTAATGCATGTACATACACACTATTCCTTACCTCTTATTGGTGGGGGGGGCTAGGAATTACTACTATTGACTCATAATCTAATTTCATGAATGGGGAATTAAATACGTGACACACCCCTCATGATACGTCACAAAGACTTGTCTACTATCCACTGACTGATAATATTTAGCCAATTAAAAATAATGAATTGCATTTTTTCTAATCTGTTTTTATTGACTTGTTTACAAACATCTTATCTATCCCCATTGAAAATACATAGGTGTATGTTCTGGGACGCATTCCTTACTTTTCTAGGACACAAATTCCTCAAAACCCGGATGTATGTCCTGGGACATTGGGCTTGAAATATCAAGTCCTGTGACGTAGCTAAGCATGTTATCTCGCCTGTCAGCCAATCAGCGTGCCAGGATGGGGCGGACACACCCCCAAACTTCATTCTGTGACGTCGCTAAGTCCCTTGATCGTTATCGGTGTCCCAGGACATACATTTCTATACTACTAGTAGTAATAACAAAACTATTAAAAAAAAGTAAAAAGGAAATTAAACAAATAAATACTTAAAAATATATGAGTACATAAACACAATTAATACAAGATACGTTTATAAAAAGCAGACACATTTTTCAATTTAATAAAAAATAAAATAACTATTTAAAAAAAAAAAACTCTTCAGAAATGTTTTTATCCCAACGATGTTTCGAGACGTTCTTATGTCCCATCATGTGCCTGTGACGCGATAACTCCCGATAGAATATCAACACGAAATTTAAGTTGTTTCTTCAGAACCCTCTAAGGACGACACCTATTGATTTTTAGCCAAATCGGGCAGAGAGAAGGGGGTTGGGGGAGACTTAACACAAAAACTCCAGGTGTAATGAATATATAGACATAACATTTCATATGTCAATTCAAAGCCTTATAAGGTCGACACCTATTAAATTTAAATTTAAATAAAATTGGCTGAAGGGAAGAGAGAGTCAGAGGAGAGGGCTCATCTCAAAACTCCCGAAACATGCCGATGTAATGAATGTATCAACGAAGTATGAAGATTCAGAAGCCACTATGTAAGTCAAATATTGAGTTTTAGCCCAAACGGTCGATTGGCTTTAGTGGGAAAACAAATACGTAATTCATTAATTCGTGTTGGGGAAGCACACAGCCGGTGATTCACCAACGACTGTACACTCATTGTATTTACAGAAGAGCAGCCGATCAGTACTTTTAGTCATATATGTATCAAACAGAGCCTTTTGATACATTTGGTTGTGTTTCCCACTGAAATTACGTTGTTGACGTTAGTATTCAGAGAGAAGATCTAACTAAAATGTGGACTCGGTATTAGGGCTAACTCTGTTTACTGTGGAGTTGAATGAGCGGCAATTCTATGGTTTTCTGTACAGCCCTTCCGACTCTGGGGCTCATTTCAACAAAAACCTTCTTTACGGCCCGCCCCTATGGAAAAACATCAAAATAAACTTTGGACTTTCTTTTAATAGGTATTTTGTTCCCGACGGTTTCATCACTGGCCTTGTAATATGCATAAAGGGGTGAAATATCCACGAAGCACATTACTACTTCTACTAAAAAGTAAAAAAACAGAACATGTATAATGAAATGGAAAGGGTGCCGAGTGGGCATGACCTGACTGTCATCGTTCAACCAACAACTTAAACACACTTTTCCAAAGTCCTATAATGCACTTATAAACATATTTCAAAGCCAAAATAAATAATAAAAATACAGGTGAATCACAGGCTATGTATTTTCCCAACACAATTTTTTCAATTATGTTTTTGCTCTCGCTTCAAAGCCATGACCGTTTAGGCTAAAACGCAATATTTGACTTAGTGGCTTCTGAATCCTCATACTAATTTTGTGTCAATATAATTATTAAATAAACAAACTTATTTTTTGAAATATCGTCTATTCCACTAAAGTTATTTATAAAAATAAAACTACCGGTTTAAGCCTTACACCATCGTCAGGTCTAGTTATGAACTTCAGTTAACCGGTAGTTTTATTTTTGTTTGTTGTAAATTCTTTATTTCACCAGATCAACAAATTCATGTTATACATGGTGTTTTTAACATGAAGCTTAATCACTACTATACATGGGTAATTTTACTCTTACTTAATACATGTTGAGTCAGAGCGTTTGTAAAATAATATAGATGAATGTACAATCAATTGTAGAAGGAAAAATGAAATTAAATGTCCTCTATCAATCAATGGTAATGCCCTAGTAAATCCATAATAACTAAGTAAAATATCAATTTATAAGGTATCTTCTTGGAAGAGGTCCTGAAGAAGTCTGGACTTAAGTCGTGGGTGCTCGGTAGGTCTTCCCAGGTTGAAAGCAACTGCTCCTTTCGTGTCTGCTAGGCGGGCTTTATAGTTTAGAAATTTGGATTTTATAAATTCAGCAATGGTGGGAAACTTGAGGTCACGGTGGAGCTGCAAACCATGGAGCGTTCGTTGCAATCCTCGATACTTTATTCTGAAACGCTTGGATCCGCTTCCCATTCGTCTTTGAGAGTCCACCCCAGACTTCGCTGCCGTACGTCAGTAATGGTCTTAGAATAGCCGTATAAAGAAGGAGGGAACATTTTTGATGTACATGAGATTTCCTGTTGAGGATAGGATACAGCATAGCCAATCTGGCATGTGCTTCCGTCAGCTTTGTCTTCACATGGAAGTTCCAAGACAGCCTTTTTTATAAATAACTTTAGTGGAATAGACAATATTTCAAAAAATAATTTTGTTTTATTTATTACAAATTCCACAATATCTCCGCGTTTCTCAACTTAGAAGTTATATAATTATTATACAGACATTAGTGTTTTTGAGTCTAGCCCCCCCCCCCCCCCCCCCCCCTTCAACCAATGTTGGTGCCATCCTTAGGGGATGAATTTCATAAAATATAATATAATACAACTTCATGTCGATAGTCATTACAATTGTCAGTTATTTGTTATAATTATCTCCCTATTTCCCCCTTTCCGATGGACAGTTTTTGCGTAAATTAAGCAACCACGAAAACTTTAATAACTGCTGTTTTTACCACCAATTAGTTACTGAAATCAGCAGAAGGGAAGGGGAACATCAGAAGGGAGCTCAACTCGAAAACCTTAATAACCACCGATATAACGAATGTATCCAAACAAAATTTTGAATAGAAATTCAGAAGAGCCTCATGTAAGTTATACATATATTTTTAGGCCACAAGGTTGATTAATTTTGGGAGAAAGAGCAAAAATAGAATTGATAAATTCGTGTTGGGGAAGTACATTGCTGGTGAATTACCGATGACTTTTTTTTTTGGTAATTTATATGTACAAATCCTGGGAGGAATGGTGAGATATTTGCTGAAAAAAAAAGAGTGTACCGCTTGAGAGCTACTACGCCATTTTGACGTGAAAACGTCTATTCGCTCGTTAAGCACAGTGATAGCCGGTCAAACTTTCTTGTGTTACAAAATACTGACAGATTTCAATCGCTAATAACTACGATTACAACGGTTGAGGTCACAATGGATAGAGCATGTCTGTACGTGTTTGTTTTGCCTGTGACGTTATCGGGCTAGCCTGGGCGCCGGCGGATGGTTATTGCGAATTAGCGTTGTGTAAAATTAGAAATTAGTGTAGCGTGATAACGAGTTTAGATAGGACGTTGATTCGGATGTCATTGAGCTTGAGGAGCAGTACTAGGACTGAAAGTGAAACAATAAAAATATTCGCATGTAAAAATCGGTATTAAATTGAAAATTGCAAACAAATTAAAGATTTCGTCTCATATGAATCGTAAATATGCGCGGAATTATAGAAAACACAAATCAGAGGAAAGCTCGCATCAAAAGGAATTTTAAAAACCTAAAAAGTCTAGTGCCGAGCAAATGCAAGAGCTACGGCAGCATCGAAAAGAAAATGAAAAACATTAAGGCGTAGTCAATACAGTGTGAGGCGTACGTGTGTTACTTTAGCTACCACAGACCCTTGCTATATGCAATAAACTTGTGATTTATCTATTATGTAACCATGCTACTCTGTATAACCATCGTATTAAAGAGATTGATAATTAAATTACATATTAATAAGAAACACTTGTTATGATTTTATCCCGACGTTTTCACGGAAAATCTACGGCGTGGAGCTTGACTACGTTTTTTTTTTTTTGATAAGAAGACCCTGTCTCATGTCTCCAACCTCCTTAAAAAATCTAATATAGCTTTGCTTACATCTTGTCTCACTAACAGCGCTAGGAGACAATACCTTGAAGGAAAGGTAATCTGTAATCACATTAAAAGGACATTGGAGTATGCAATTAAGTTAGCATTAGAGCCGATGTAAGAGGAGCCCATGCAAGTCTACCTGGGCTTAGGCAAGTGGCGGTTAAGCCAGGCTTTCACATACAGGCCCACTTACTAAACTATCTCATTACATACTGTACCTAACACCTATAGTATGTACCTTTACAACCTAGTAAATACAGGCTGTTCTGAGGGGTGATGTTGCTACTCTGAGGGGTGATGTTGCTACTCTGAGGGGTGATTGTACACCTCAATCGATTTGGTATGATATAGGCGGATTTTGAATACTATGACATTAAATGAATAAGATGAAAAATAAAATTTAAGTTGTCGGTGAATCACCGGCTATGTACTTCACTAGAACGAATTAATTAATAAGCTTTTCGCTCCCCCTCCAAAACGCTATACGTCTATTTATTGTGTTAATAGGGTTTTTGAGTTGGGGGGCGTTCAAGTATTACGTAACGCAATTTTTGAAGATTTTTGACCCTCCCTCCCATGTAACGCTCCGTAACGTTTTTCTGTACCCCCCCCCCCCCCTCCCCCTCCCTAAACATTTTTACCTAAAAGTCACAATTATGTTGCGCAAAGTACCGGAAAGTCGCTAAAATACCTTTGTTATTGTTTTAATTGTGTTTGCGGTAATAATAAATAAAACAAGATTCTATCTCGCGATACATGCGTATGTTTTTATTTTATTTATTCATATTGTTATTTAATAAAGAATCACAAAAAAAAAAAAGGTTTCCAACTTGGGAGAACACCGTAAAATATAAACAAAAAGGGTTGCCAACTTGAGAGATTTTAATTCCCTAGTTTCCCCCCTCCCACCCCTGTAACGCATCGTAACGTTTTACTAGACCCCCCCTCCCCCCAAATTGCGTTACGTAATACTTGAAGGCCCCCTTGGGCCTCCCCACTGTCCACCCTTATCTCGTGACGATTCCTCTGAAAATTAATGAGTATCCTCCTTATGGAGTTTTGAATTCACATATTAAATTTGTGTTGATACATTCATTCTTAGACAGTTATTAAGGTTTTTGTGTTGAGCCTTGCCCCTAATTCTGCCGTTACCTTTTGTTGATTTGCTTGAAAATCAATAGTTATCGTCGTTAGATGGTTCTGGATATATATATATTTATACCTATATAAAATTTCGTGTCGATAATTCATTCTATCGGGAGTTATCATGTTCACATAAACAAATACAGAGAGCAGTTTTTTTTCATTTTTGGAATCTGGAGATCGGAAAACTTGAAATTCCGTTGAAAACTTCACATCGAATTTTTGACCGATTACATAACTTCCCAAATACTTCGTAAAACTGGCGAAGTAAGAAAGAACTTGTTAACCTTTTATTTGTCTAATTCCACAAAAATATAATATAATAAAATAAAATGAATCAGGTTTGTACCATCGTCAGCACAAAGTTCAAAAGTTTCTCCACAATTGAACTTTGTGATGACGATGGCGTAGTCGGAATCCGGTAGAGTTGATGTATATATTTTTATGTAAAAAGACAATATAAAAGTTAAACAAGTTCTTTGTTTTTATTTATTTTATTACATTTCCAGTAAATCGACACAAGGGCGGATCCAGAATGTTCATTAGGAAAGGGAGGGGGGGGGAGATAAAATTTCGTTTTTTTCAAGATTTGTATGTTATACCCTTATTCAGAAGATTTGGAAGGATGAAGGACTAGGGGACTAACATTTTGGATGCTTTGACGAAGCGCATAAAATTAATAATCAAGACTGGAATATTATTATAATAGTAACAGGCTGATTAACAGTCTGTAAACGAATAAATAAAACCTCTCCTTGGTGGGTAGCTATAGACCGATCAGTCTACTCCCAGTCTCCGGCAAGGTGTTGGAGACTCTGATTCTCTCAGGAATTCGAGCCCGGGTACAGGCCTTCGTATCGCACAGACAATTCGGATGCATGAGGGGCAGATCCGCTGAGGATGCGTTGAGGATGCTGAGGGCGGATGTCGGGGAGGGCAGAGGGAAATACTCTCTCTGTATCTTCTTCGACATAGCCGCGGCCTTCGACTGCGCCTGGTGGCCTGCCATTCTCTTGCGACTACGGTCTGTGGGAATTCCCAGGAACCTATTCGGGCTCATCTCCAGCTTCCTCAGCGAGCGCTCTGCGACGGTGAGGCAGCAATTCACCAGCACTACAGCGAACGTCACCAGGGGGTGTCCCCAGGGCTCGGTCCTCGGACCAACACTCTGGAACATCCTCTTTGACGGACTGCTTCGTGACCTCGAGACTCGTGGACTCAAGGCAATAGCCTATGTCGACGACCTAGTGGTCACGGTGCACGCTGACAGTCGAGCTACTTTGACTGCCCGAGCCCAAGCCGCGATTGACGCTACGGACACATGGTGCCGACTGAACAAGTTAACCCTCTCTCCCAGCAAGACAGCGGCCATGCTGATGAGAGGAAAAACTGACGCCCGCCACCCCCTTGTTCTTGCAGTGTACGGCCGACGCGTTGAGTTTCCGGCAGTGGTCACGTACCTAGGTGTGGGGATTGGGCCGGGATTCAACGTCACGCCCCACGCAGTTGCCATCAAGGATAAGACAACAGCTACCTTTAGCGCTCTGAGCTACCTAGCCCGAGCGACATGGGGCCTCGGGTACTCCGCGTGTAAAACTATTTACGCCGGGGTCTTCGAGGCCGTAGCAAGATACGCCGCTGCCGGATGGTGGCATCACCCCACCAAACGGCAGCGTACGTTGCTACTACAAGCTCAAAGAGCGGCCCTCCTCAGGGTTACCAAGGCCTACCGTACAGTTTCCACGGCTGCGCTGCAGGTGCTGGCGGGGGCTCCTCCCATAGACCTAGTCTTGGATGGAGCCGTCGCCTCTTACTTCTGTAGACGCGGCTTACCACTGGAAGCAGACACGGACGTGGCCTTGCGTCAAGCCTTAGAGGAGGGGATGCAAGGACAGGCGGGACCGGAGCGCTTGAGGGGCATTGTCCAGGCATGGATTGTGGAAAGATGGCAACGGCGTTGGGCGCAATCGACAGATGGCCGAACCACCTTCGCCTATTTCTCGAGCGTCCGGACGCGTCTTGACTCTCCATGGATACAACCAGACCACTGGATGTCACAGGTGCTATCAGGTCACGGTGACTTCAGCGCCAAGCTCTTCTTCTTTAAGAGGAAGAACAGCCCTGCCTGCTCGTGTGGCGGCGTCGAGACTGCGGAACACGTAGTCCTCGAATGCCCGCTATACGACGGGCCAAGGGCGGCGCTGATTCGCCCGACAGGATCGTACCTGGGACTGAATCTGCCGGGACTGATGACGGAGACTGGCTACCCGGCTTTTGGTCGGTTCGTCTCCTCCTGGCGAAAAATTAAGAAAGCCTTCTAACCCGGTGCCGGGGGCCCCGCCGACCGCCGACAGGCGCTGCGGTGGCAGCCCCCGGCTCCGGGAGATAGGCAGACCAGAAGCCACCGAAGAGTCTCGAGCTCATTCGGCGCAATGAGGCGGCGAGGAACCAAGGACGACTGCCGACCGTAGCCATCGAGCCGGTCCACAGCCGTCCATAGCACCAAAAGTAAATTGTGAATAAAAACGGAGAAAGGTTACCCATTTCCCCGCCGAACAAATAGGGTGATGTGACCGACCGAGTCTGTAAACGAATGATGTCATTAAGACTGTGTGCAAGACGGCAACAGGTCCTTCGCGCATCACTAGGACGCTTTTCACAATTTAACGTGCATATTTATTTATCCTTAACGAAACAGACTTGTGAGCCTCTGCGTTAGGAGGGGGGGGGGGGGGGGGGGGGATTCTACTTTTCCTAAAACAAACCTAATTTCACCGTTGAAAATAGAATACAATTTCCTAAATATTACGTCAATTTATTGATAAATAAGTAGATAGAAAATGTAATAATTTTAGTCTTGAAAATGAAAAATATCCCATTTTAGAATAATTTGAACACATCACTACTTCACGAAAAGTTCTTCATTTCATAAGATCCAAATCCATGTACATCAACGTGAGGAGGTGTTGCAAGAAAAGGAGGGCTTTCAAGTGATACTTTTTTGTCCGATTTATTATTATAAGCTTTTGTAAAAATTATATTAGTATTCAAATAATTAAATTCTGGTAAAACAAAAATAGCAAAATTTCTTCTTAAAATTTTTTGATGAAATGAGGATTACAATAGCTGCTCGAAATGTTTTTCTTTCTCTCTTGAATGCAATGACATGCAATGTCTACATTTTTTTGAATGCAATGTCTACGTCGCCGGCCTACTGAAGGAACTTATGTATAGCCCGTGCAACCACTCGCTGGTTATCTCACGAGCTGACACGCATGTTCGATCCGAACAACCAACTCTTCTCTTGTTGATGTGCTGGGAATTTACCAGACTTTTCAGGAACCTCTAAACATAAAAGAACAGAGGAGTAAGATCTGGGTTTCTTGATGGCCGCCTCACTGAACCATAGCGTCCATCTTCCAGTGTAGTTAACCCGGCAGGGGGAACGTGAAAAATCCTGACGATAGTGGGAATGTTGGGTCGAATTGACCCGTTGTCATTAGGAGCAATTTAAAGCACTCTTTAATTATAAAATCATTTCTATTAAGTAAAATCATTAGTTTAAAAGCAATAAAAAATATGAAAATGTAACATTAGCTTAATCATTGCGATATTGACAAACTATGTTAGCATGATTTAAACAAACGTAACAGAAGCATTTCTTGCAATAATGCTTTGACTTATCGTTTTTTGGGTCCGGTTCAACTTTCTTTGGAGGCTCATTCTTGGCAAATTTAATTTAGTTTTTTTTTTTTTAGAGAACTTAACCTTAAGAAAGTCAACTTTATTTAGAAAACTAAGTTGCAAATAAATATCTATGTTCTGTATTGTATTACTTACTAAATGTTTCGGTTCTGTTTCTTGATACTCTATATCAGCTTCGTCAATTTCTTGTCCGAAATCTGAATTGTGTTAACTTTCTTTATCTCCAACTTCATCATCACTTGACAAACAATCATAGTTTCTAATAGCTCGTGTATTATATCTATAGGATCTGATAAATTAAAATAATTTTTAGATGAGCTGCACAGGTTGTAAAAAAGTCACGATAACGGGAACGTTGGGTCAGAGAGACACATCAACAACTTTGAGAATAAAACACCACTTTTCTGTGATAAACTCAAACTAATGAAAGTCAGCTGTTCAACATGATTTGAAGGTAGAATGGTGGATAAGAAGGCAGCTAATTTGGTTTTTTTGTAGAGCTCTCCATAGATGTCGCTGGGTTAACGTTCCCACTGCCGGGTTAACTGTCAACCACTCAGCTGCAATCCTATCATTATGGACATCCATCCACTTGGAACCAGGCTTGTGTGGATAGGGACATCTAGTCGAGGATCAAGTTCATCTTGCAAGAAGCGCACGAATGAGTTGCAATTCAGAGTTCTTGACAAAAAGAAAGACTCCCGGAGACGATCTCCTGTCAGCCCCAACCATACATTAACAGTGAACTGATGCTGGAAGGGGACTCTTGGAATAGCTAATGGATTCTCGAGGGCCCATTGATGTGCGTTACATGAATTGAAAATTCCGCCACGAGAAAATGTTGTCTCATTTGTTTGTATTATTTGCTCAGGGAAATGGATATCCGGTTGCACGTGCTGCAAGTTCCTTCCGTAGGTCGGAGATGTAGACAGTGCATTTGAGAGAGAGCAGGACAATTCGAACAGCTCTTGTAATCTTCTTTTCTTCAATCATTTTAAATAAGAAATGTTGTTATTTATCTTTTAACCAGATATATATATATATTTTATTGTTAATTTATACTTTATGCATTAGTTAGTTATATATTAACTATTTGATATATTTATTTTTTATATTACTTGTTTTCTTTCTCTTTTCTATATTCAGACCTGATGAAAGGACGTAAAAACGTCCCGAAATATCGTTGTGAAGAAGACACTTTCGGAAAAGTTATAAAAAAATATGGATCTTTTCGGTTATGTGTCAGGGATTCTAAAAACTTTTCCATTTGAACTATATGTTTCTGTTATATCAGGAGAATCTGGACTGTTTCAGTAAAAGGACCGACGGGAGGGTCAAAATTTTATTTCTTCGGATACATCAAGTGGATTTACAAAGAGTAAGAAATTTTTCAGAATCCCTGACACATAACCGAAAAGATCCAACAATATTTATCTTGGTTTCAATTAAATTAAAAACTGTTTTTGTGCTCAAATATTTTCAAGTTTTTATGCATTCATTTATTTTTACTTTTTATTAGTATTGTTATTATTAAGCACAATTGTGTCAGACTAAGAGTTAATAGCTGTTTATGTATCTAATTTATAAGCTATCTTAATGTACATATTCTTATGACCTATCCTATTACCATGTTATGGTTTAACAGAAAAAAATATTATTACTATTATAATTATCAGTGGCACCTGCGTGCAGTCTTAGGCCAGTCGTCCACTGGGACCGGAAAGTAGCGAAAAGTAGCGAAATCAGTTCGTCAGAATTCGGCCGAAAATGCACGAACG
This sequence comes from Aradus depressus, assembly GCA_963662175.1. Lineage (NCBI taxonomy): Eukaryota > Metazoa > Arthropoda > Insecta > Hemiptera > Aradidae > Aradus > Aradus depressus. Next base: position 43,767,270 of record OY759215.1, read on the forward strand.
ATCCAAACATGTGACAAAGTGGGGGGGCCGCGTCCACTAGACCCATATCGTTCGTCAGTTTTCGGCCGAACAGGTGCGAAGTGCGAAGCGATCCCATTCTGCTGGGATTTTACGGACGAACAGGTGCGAAATAGCTTAAAAAAACATGGACTGTGAAAAGTTAATTTTAAGTTTGATGAAAAATTACTAGAAATTGAAAATAAAAAAGTTCAATACTTAGAAGAAAAAAGAACTCGTAGAAGAAGATGAAGACTATCAGTTGCTCATGAGTTCATTGCCTCATCTCCATGATGTCCTTAAATCAAGAAAACTGTTCCTGCGCAAAAAGATGATGGACGTTGTGATGGATGAATTGCAACAAACTCCGAATACATCCTCACATTGTACACCAAATAATTCTTCTGATGATTCCTCTGGGGGTCAGTACAACGCATCGTCCTATTTTCAAGAATTAGATCCTAGTGGAACCTTCTTTGTAAATCAATAAAAAATTACTTACATTTTTTGTACTACGTTTGTCTAGTTATTCGTTTGTATCGTTATTATGTACCTTAGTTTAGTTTGAAAGTATAAAAAAATACAGTTTGTGTAAAAAAAAAAGTACAGTGATTTTTTCTTTCTTTCCACTTACCTTAATGTAACAGCCAGCCGTTCTTGTGGGGAAATCGCCACACGAAAATTACTGAATTTTTCGAGAATCATCGGAAAAACCGTTCCGAAGAGCCATCCCGTCTACGCATTCGGACGTACTGAGTGGATCAATGGACGATCAGCATTCGCACGAACGGCTTCGCCCGATTTCGTTGCTTCGCAGTTCGCAACTTTCCGGTCCCAGTGGACGACTAGGCTAAAGAAAAACTACTGGAAAACAGTGGGACAACGAGTTCTTCTATTTCTATAACCAGTGGGTTATTTTTCTCCTCTTGATATTTTGACACTATCATTTTCTTTCTCATATTTAGCACCTTTTATTGTTGTATATATTATGAGGGCGCCGGTAGCTCAGTGGTATGCGTGCTTGCTTACTGAGCTCAAGGTCGCGGGTTCGAAACCTCGCCGAAGCCCTTAGTTTATTTTATTTGGGAGATAAATTTAAGAACGCAGTCCTTCGGATGGGACGTTAAGCAATGGTCCTGACATCCTACCCTAGCTGAATAAAAATTTAGGCTAGGCAAAATTTAGGACTCTCATAGTAGATGGGTTTTTATTCTCATAACGTCTATAAGTATAGGGATTCCACTATCAACCGATATCGGAACGTAGGGAGGCTGGTAACGATTCGAAAGTTGTTCAGAACATGAATTGTTTTAATCGTTCCTGGTGAAAATATTGAATCAATTTAGCGAACCGTTCTACTGGAACTTTGTTCGTTCCTCCCGGAACGGTCTACCCCTAGAGATGATATCTGCAGGTCTTATCAACCGAATGAGCAATTTCTATAGAAATCCTCTAAAATACATAATGAAAAATAAAAAAAAAAAACGGGAAAATTGAACACAAGAGAACATTGTTTATTATACAAAATTTTGGAATAATGAAAACTGGTCCGTGAGAAGAGTGACATTGAGGGTGTATTTAGGGTGACAGGAGCATGAGAGTTTGCGGGGCAGCACATGATGTAGGGTGCCTATTATAGGACGTGTACCTCCTATGTACTGGTATATGGGAGGCAGTTACTGGTGAATGAACAAAGCAAATAACCATTTCGGGAGATCTGGTGAATGAACGTCATTATATCACTGTCAGCCTCTCCTCCCTCCAGCCTCCAGCACTGGCGACAGACTCATCCTTAAAAAGGATTCATATCAACACATCTCTCACCACTATTAGCAGCGAGTATTTATTGAATTCAGTAGGAAAATATAATATTTAAAAAAAAAAATCGTGGTTTAATCACTGGCTGGGTACTTCCCCAGCACGAATTAATCAATTATATTTGGACTAAAATATTTGACTTACATAGTGGCTTCTGACTCCTCATACTAAATAAATACAACCATTACATCGGCAGTTATTGCCTTCGATGTTTATATTTGAAACATTAATGGTTATTATAAAAAATAAAATATTTTGTGTGTATTAATTTTCTCTGTGAACCCAGTAAGATAATTTATACCTTTGGATTAGATTTAACATTTTTGAAAAGAAACACTATGGCATCTCAATATTGTATTTAGAAGAATCCAAAAGAAATAATTAATTAAATTTTTTTTTAAATACTTGCACTTTCTTCAAAATTGCTCGTCTTGAACTTTTGATATTTTTAAAGCCCTTTTCGGAAATTACTGTAAAAATCAAAATTTAGTAGAAGACCAGCTAAATTTTCTACAGGAAATGTGGTAATATTTATTATTTATTTGTTATTATTAATTTTATTTATTTATTTATTTTTATGTAACACACATGAATACGACACCAGGAAAAAAGATTATTTTCCAATATCTATACATGCTCCTCTCTTTTTGAAAAAAAGTGTAACTCAAAAAGGAATTAATTTCTTTAATGCTCTTCCCCACTTTTTGAAGACAGTAGAAACAATAAGAAAATTTAAACTTCAACCAAAAATGTTTATGTAAAGGAAATGAAAACTCGGAAACGGAATTGAAAAAACACTTCAGGAAAAGTTATCAAAAATTATTATCTTAATTTTAATTAAATGAAAACATTTATTTACTTACTTATTAATATTATTATTTTTTGGACTCAATATTTATTCAGTTCATTTTATTTTTTAGTAGTATTGTTAATGTATTTAATTTATAAGCTATCCTAATGTATACATTTTTATGACGTATCCTACTACCATGTTATAGTTTAACGGAAATAAATATTACTATTATTATTATTAGAGTACTTGAGTCCAGCCTCCTTTTTTGATCCCCACCCCTTCCCTTCGAACGACTTCGCGGAAAAATAATAGGTGCCATCCTCAGAAGGGGGTCGCAAAATATCCGCTTCCGTTGATAACAACCTCTAATTTCTGACCGATTACAGTAGAACATCGATTATCCGGTCTAATGGGAGGAGAGGTCGCACGGATAAATGAAAACCACGGTTAACCGAGATACTTTTTATTTATCGAATTACATATGTGTGTATATTGTCATGTTATAACGTTATCAAGGCTTGAAATATGAAGTAATCCTTCTTTGTTTTTTGCGGTTTGAAATTATTTTCCTTATTTCAGTTCTACTTTTTTCTCAAATTCATGATGTAATGGAAGTCAAAATTTTCCTGTTCGCAGAATTTCAAGAGGACATGAACTGCTTCCATTGCTTGACTTGTCTGAATGTTTTCTTCTTTGGCGACAAAACTGTCATCATTGTCACTCTACTCTGTCTCTAAGTTTCTAGGAACCTATACTTAACCTATACTTACTGCTTACATATCACGGTTAATCGCAAAAACTGATAATCGAGACACGATTAATTGAGGTTCTACTGTTCGTAACTTCTCTTTAACTTCGTATAATTGCGGAAGTAAAAATAAATTCCCACATAATATAGGGTGTCGCATTTTATGTTGCAAAGACAGTAGCAGAATACCACAAACCTTGAGCAGGATGTCCTAAGGATGGGACGTTAAGCAATGGTCCCGAGCCTGTATCAGGTGTCAGATACTCGTTTTTAAGACCCCTATCATAACCTGGGTAGGCAAAATTTAGGCATCCAGGTGTAGGAGTTGTACTCATATCCAGAAGAGCGACGAAAGAACGCTCTAATAGTACTCCTACTATGACCCCGTAGTTGAGTCGTAATAACTAACTAACGAAAATGCAACATCTTATTTTATTGTCAGTATTTATTTTTTAATTTCTATAATCCATCAGACTACCTAAACAATTTTTCACAATATTACCGCCTTTTCACACTCCCAAAATCGATTCTTCACCCAATGCATTTTTTAGAATTAAAATTAAAACAAAAAAAATGGGTAGCCAGGAAAAGAATTCGACGGTTTAGGGACTTTTCTAACTGTCTACCCTTTTCGCCTTAATGCCCTGGCATGAGTGACAATAACTAACTAATCACATGTGTTCTGACCCTAAGAGTTCATAACTGTTTACATTTATGACGTTACGATGTTTATATACAATCTTATAAACAAATAAATGTTATTATTATTATACACATTTAAGCCGGCCTGGTTGTGACAAGGGGAAGGAGGTGCCGGGTATAACCAAGCATCGTCTTGTACTTTTAATTAAGGATTAAAACTTTTAATATTCTGTGTTAATTAGCTCATAACTTAATTAAAATTAAAAATCTTATAAGTTTATGAAATTTTCCCTAGAGGTCTTTAAGAAATGTTTCCGATATTAATATACATTTTTCATGAAAAATTAATTAATTATCCACTAACGTTGGCTCAGTTAAGCGCATAGAAGTATGTTACTTTTTTTTTTGTTTAAACGTAGTAACTACGTCTTCCAAACCGCGTAAGTGTAACGTCGGGGGCACGGATGCAACGAAAGATGTCACACTTTGAACGATAATATCTTGGAAACTAATCATCGTAAAGTAATAAATAATACATCATTAAATAGGTTATAAAGTCCCATTTATAACATAACAAGTTTCTCTTCATCCCTTAACCTTTGACATAGTAGCGTTAGAGACCTAAGCTAAATTGAGCGTGTAGCTGACGTCAGAGCTAACGAACATATATGATGAACAGACATAAAGAAGATTTTAAGATAAAAAAAATTTGGTTACAAAAAGTTAAAACCTTTTGTGGTCTACGTCTACTGTCTATTGCTGTATACTTTAATGACGTAGAACGGGTGAGATAATGTCATGAAAGAGTGATATTTGACGTAGTTCTTTGTTGCTGTCAGCAGTGTGGGTGTAAAGTCCCTTTATAGTTTCTTATACATTTTTATTAACTTATTGTAATCGTGTGAAAATCCGAGATCGAATTTTTGTCGGAATTACATGTTTGAAGAACCACTGAATGTCTGTGCATCTGTATGTGATTGGAACTTTATGAGCACTCGAATTCAATAACTTGAAACTTGAAATGAAGATTTATTTATTCATTATAATTTATGTCTTAGATCTGGTTAGACTTCGGCCGAAGTCTATAAATATTATTTATGACTTAGTCAAGAGTCTGTTCAAATAAAGTTGTAGATAAAACTGAAAGGCACATATTATATATTATATGATTTTTCGTATTTACTCTTTCGTCACTCTGGTGGACGTGAGCTTGACTCTACTATGGAACTCCTAAATTTTGCCTACCCTATATTTTTATTCACCAAGGTTAGGGGTCTTTAACGAGTACCTGACATCGTACACACCGTCGTGGCATGTTCGAACCCGCTATCTTTTTCTCGGTAGGCTAGCACGCTACCTCTGAGCCACCGGCGATACTCGATAACATAATAAGATTACTCCAGCTGCTTATTGATCAATCAGCTGGAGGCTCCAGATCCTCAACATTTTGTTTGAAAAGACTTGAAGAAATAACCAGAACAACGAACAAACTGGAAAACTACTACTGGGCACGCTATAACAGAAGTGTGTTAAGTATTTATGTCGCTGGTGCGGGTTATATTCCTGTAAAAAATGTGTATATCAAATTGGCAAGATTTTGATAGTTTAACAGTAGGGAAAATATATGTACGGAGGGAGAGAGTGCTATTGAGGGCGGGTTGGTCTGATGGGCGAGTCTCTGAAGCCTGATGTCCGTTTTACCGGGGTGATGGATGTGCGTTCTTTTCATAGCCGACAGCCTTTTGGGGACTTCAAGTCTTCATTTTCTCAACCTACTTGGAGCCTTATTCTTAAATATATCAGAGCTAAAGTTCCGTTTAGAAGCAATTTTTGAGCTGTCCAAGTCATTAGTTGATTAGATAGCAAACTAGATGATAATTACGTTCAAAAATAGGACAAACAGTGGATCATCACTTGATCACATTTCCTTTCAAAATGCAACCCATAAATAAATGCATTTCAAGAGACCTCTGACCTCTGGAAAAGTACATTTCCATTCAAAAATCTCTAAAAACCGCTGAAAAATATGAATTTTTTTGAAGACTGTTGTGAATGTGCTGTTTTTTTTATAAAAGGACACAAAATTATAACTAATGAAAATAACTACTTGCATACAAAACTAATCATATATTAATTAACAAATCCTGGTACTCCAGAAAACCCATGCAAGCATAAAAAGGATCTGCTACCTTGGATTATTTATTTATAGATGCCTGACATAGAATCCTCATAGTTGACTTGAAAGGCAAGAAAATTGATAATGTTTATCAGTTATTTTTTTATTAAGTAATCGACGATAGAAGCTCTTACTATAACTTATGAACAACGGATCCAAACTAACATGATATGAAAAGAAGAAATCATATAAAGTATACAAATTATACAATTTATCCACAAGAAGGAAATTTTGACCCTCTCATCGATCCTTTTAGTTAATATTATAGTTTCTTCCAAAAAAAAAAATCAATGGCGGTTAAATTGAAGAATAGTTCTACGAAATCTACGAATCTAATATAATTCTTAGAAAAATCCCAAATACTCATTTCTATGCCTCCAATGCTATCCATCTCAATGATCTTCAGATTCCCTTTGTAAGGGATGTAATCGAATCCCTCTATAGGAAATTCCATTCCTGGGTTTCCTCTCAACCTAATCCTTTAGTCCCCAGAATTGCCATTGTAATAAGACGAATTTAATTTTATTAAATAATTATTACTGATGATTATTTTATTGTAATTATTTATTTATTTACAGAATAATGTGTAATGATGGCTTTTAGCCAGGCTACATCCCGAGCAAGTCATGGCGCCATGTTCCCTTGAGTCGGCGAGGAGGCTATGTGGGCGTGGTGTTGTTAGTGTTTGAATGGGAGGATAGACGTATAATTGGCGAATAATTGTTAATATGAAGATGGCTGATGTAGTCAGAAGTGATTATTTCACAGGTTGTAAAATAAAATATAGTCTGACCTCCCACAGAATTATTTATATTTGCTAGCCGGCTTTCGACAAAAAAATACATAATTAAGCAACAATGAAAGAGGTTCTGTTGGTTACAATCCATACAATATAGTGGGCACTAAAGATATAAATAAATAGACGTACAATAAATGAATAAAAAGTAACAAAATGTAATGTATATAAAAATTTAAAAAAATAAACATACCTGATAAAATAATTTTGAATTTAACAATTAACAACAACAACAACATTTATTTGAACCAGCAAAATACAAGATGCTATACACAAACATAATTAAAATGTTTTAATTAATAAAATATAAATCTACAAAAACTAACAACCTTAACAATTTAAAATTTCATGGGTGGGACAGATATGTTATTCCTGTCCCTCATCTGAGTCACAACTGGGAGAATGGAGTAGTTGAGACTAGACAAACCCTCTATCCCTTCTCTAGAGTTGAGGAGGGGGGACTCTCCCCAGGCTGAGCCGGCCTCATGTCCTGTGTTTTGGACGTGTTGTAAGAATTCAGAGTAGCCCCTCCACAAAAGCCGGCTAGCAAATATAAATAAAATCTGTGAGAGGTCAGACTCTATTTTATTTTACAACCTGTGAAAGAAATAATTGTCTCTTTGTTGAGTTCCAGAGGTTGGATTGTATTTGTGAAGAAAATTTTAGTGGGCAAAGGAGAGACAATTTTGTGTGAAGTGGCTAAAAGACAATGCCCCCGGGGATAACTAAACAGAGCAGAGAAAAACAAAACAATGTATAAAAAGAACGTTCTTTGTTCTTCCCTTCGCTTGTTTGGTGTGTAGTTCTTCCTACTGATCTTCAGAGTACAAGGTGGGGCAGGAAAATCAGGATTTTCTAAAAGAAACACAGTAGAGAATCAAATGTAGTAGTAATTACCGGGAAGTTTTCAGAAATAAATACAACAAAAATTTTAAAAAAATATAGTAACGTTCCAAAATAGGGGATCAACAAAATTTCAATTATTTTAAATAAACGACAAGTATTGTATTCTACTTTTCTCGAAGTAAGTAAATATATATATATATATATATATATATATATATATATATATATATATATTTATATTTATATATATATATATATTTATATTTATATATTGTAGCATGTCCACCCTATGGACAATTATTGTCATTATTATACAGCAAGAACCAGTGACACTACGAGCGAATCGAGGCCACTTGGAGCTGATTTAAAGAGGATTTTATTAAGAAGATTAATGCTCGGAACTAGCGATGCCTGCGAGAGAATCGCGATCGCTAGGAGGGAAAGGTTTGGAGTTGAATTGAAGATCATTTCATTTAGAAGAACATGCTCGGAACTAGCGATGCCTGCGAGAGAATCGCGATCGCTAGGAGCGAAAACAAGGAACAAAGGATCTAGAGGAAAGGAAGGAAACAGATAATTGTTTACATCCGGTGTTGCATGAACAGCAAGGAGGGCTAAGATACCCTTATTCATAGAAGAGCCTTACGTAACCGGTGATCGGTGATTGGCTGGAAGTAAATTAGGCAGGAAAGAACAGCCATCCCCACCCCACGAAAATCAGGAGTTGTACCCGGGAGGACTCGCTTTCAACGTTCAGAGTTGGGGCAGCTCAGATCACGTCAGTTATATCTTTCTTTTAGATTTTACAGTTGAGTTTTAAATATGTGAGTAAATCAACTCCTTCTTCATGCTTGGGCCGTTCAGGCCACATCGAACTAGTCAGTGAGATATAGTGTATTTCGGACGATGTAAAGCCAGTGAAAAATGTAACATCTAATGTAGCCTCGAAACCAGACAGATCTTCAAGGACTATGTGATTGGATGATTTCTGCGGGATGTCCAGATAAAGCTGATCGCACCGTCATCGCCAGGGATATCATAATTAAGGTACCTGTAATATCGATTCTAGGATAGATGTTTTTAAAAACCATTCAGTCTTTCCGACATAGGCCCATTTTGTTTGTGACAACTACACATTAGGAACTTGTAACCGTTCTTCCCGTGAGGAGTGTATCCAGCTATCCAGGCATTTTTCATTTAAAGTCGCGATTTAATAATTTTCGATTTTAATAATTTTCCGATATTAATTTTATTTTTATTAATTAAATAACACACTCTCTCAAAAAGGGGATAGGTGGTAACAATATATATATATATTGTGATATATCGCATATCACAGAACGATTGTTAATTATAGTTATGAGAGCGACCACGAGAAGCGCACTAGTGGAAGATACATAAAGTGGAGGGGATGGAAATTCAAGGGTTCCTCGCTGAAGTGCGGTATGAGTAGTGGGTCCTAGTTGAGCTATCAGAGGAGGTAGTCGGTCCTAGTTGAGCTGTCGGGGCAGACAGACAGGGTCGTCCTCGTTCAGTTACGAGAGGAGACAGTCGGTCTTGAGTTACAGAGGAAGTAGTCGGTCTTCAGTTACAGAGGAGACAGTCGGTCCTCGTTCAGCTACGAGAAAGGAGTCCTAGTTGAGCTACTAGAGGAGGTAGTCATTCCGAGTTCAGCTGTTGAGCTGAACAGTTATTCAGAGTTGAGCTATTGAGGGAGAAGACATTCCTGGCTGAGCTGTGGGAAGAAGGAGACTCCTGTTTGACCGGACGTAGGAGACCGAAGACTCTCATTTTTGCTGCTAGAGGGAGATCATCCCTGCTGCCTACTTCAAAGGGACTGGAAGTTCCTCAATCTTCGTGGATCCTGGAGGAGAGACCACCGGCTTGAGTGTGGTTAGAAAAAGAAGACTTACAAGGTAACGGAATCATTTATTGTACATTTTTCTCCGACATCGAGACGAATGGCTGGCTGATCATCAATAGACACCTTCATGTTGCGGGAGTTACCAGAACATTTAAGTATATATAAATTGTTTCCTGTTTTATAGATATTTTATTCCAGATGTGCGATTATGGAGGGACGCCTCACTAATATATGTCAATAATTTTGTTAATAAATGTATGTTGTCTTATAAATTGTTCTCTAAATTCTCTACAGCCTAGTTCACCTTCTGAGTACGCATGTTAACCCCAAAAGTAAAATCATTTTCATAGTAATTAATAAAAGTTTAAAAGACCCTAAGAGAGATCATCTCAATTTATGGTGGAGTTGCGCCGGGTATATCACAATTTATGGTGGAGGCGCCGGGCATATCACAATTTATGGTGGATTGTGCCGGGTACGAAAGAAATCCGGTGAGATAAGAGAACAATTTATAATTTATATTGATTTATATCTATTATATTATTTTTTATTTTAAAAATGGCTGAAGGGACAAGGTCAAAAATACGTGAGTCAATGACAAAGGGTGACCAAAGGGATGACGAAGAGACGAATGGGGAATTAATACTGGAGACAAACGAAACAACAGAAAAGACGACAGACAGAAACATAAGTAGTATAGACATAGAAACAGTAATGAAAATTATAAAAGAAAATAATAAATCGTTTATGACAGAGATAAAAGAAAGTAATGCATTGTTAATGACAAAGATGACAGAAAGTAATGAAAGATTAGAAAGAATGGAATCAAATATGACATCAATTAGGACAGAGATGACAGAGAACTTACAATCATTAAGGACATATATAAAAAATGGTTTCCGAGAATTGAGCATAAAAATTGAGGACGTGACCGGTCATAATAAACAATTACAGACTGACATGGACATTCAGGGACAAGAATTAACTACGGAAACTGTACAACAAGGGGACATAATAGAAAAAGAAATAGTAGATACGAAAACAGAACTGACAGACTAGTGCGTACAAATGAGTGAGGATACAGAAAGCCAATACATGTCTCCACTGGTATGCATACATAAGACAGACGATAGACAACATAGAATTCAGAAATTAATCATGGGGGGATTAGTATTAGTTGAACCCTTAAGGATACCGAAAAACAACAAAGAAGTTTCTAAACTATTGCCATACTGGGAAGGACCTTATGTAGTAATAATTAAACATAGCCCCTCGACATATACATTAGCTAACCAAGATACAGGACAAAAAAGGGGACGTTTTCATATTTCTCTTTTGAAAAGATATAAGAACAAAGGGTCGAAATTGACGCGGGAAATTGACAAGGGAAGAGCCCGGAACTAACTCAACGCCGCAGACGGAATTTACCAGGATTCTTGGGGTCCCACGAACCCCCGGCGAGTTGAGTGCAATTGGGTATTTTTCGGAATTCAGGAAAATATCCATACTGGGCATGTTTGTAAATAAAAATTGTAAATAATGTATTATATAGTTTAGCGTTCATATATTTTTCGTTTCGTTTTGTGTTAATATTTTTGTTAGTTATTTTATTTGGCGGGCTTCAGGTCTAAACTTGACAGGACAGGATTGTTCAAGATAGTGTAGATAACAGATTAATTTTAAAACAGTATTGTTATAACGGCGGGCTTCAGATCTAAACACAACAATACTAGACAGGACAGAACATTTGGAGGTATTAAGATAGCGGCTTGCAGGTTTCAACATGACGATACAGGACAGGACATTTCGAGATAGTATAAAAATTAAATTAAGTTAGGGACATTGTTAGAATAGCGGCTTCCACTTTGGGAAGATATCTCAACAGAGTATTTTGATTCTTTTGACTGTCGGCTGATTAAATTTTGATAGATAAATAAGGAAAACTTTATTAACATTGTTACTCTTGGTTGCCTTGATGATTAAATATGGTGCGATGTAAAGAAAGAAATGGTATTGGTAATTATTAAACAGAGAAGGATATTAGACGATAAATAATGATATGAAAGTTTATGGAGAATTTTGTGAGCCGAAATAGGGCTAATCTACGATGTCAGGAAAGACATTCTTCGTCGATAATTGTGATAGTAATTGTGGATATAGATGCGTTGAGAGCATATTTCGTCGTTATTAGTATTTTAATGCTGTGGAAGCATTCTTCGTCGATCTTCGTTAATAATTGATACCTAAGTGGGGTATTTGGAATGAGATATGATAGCAGGAAAATGAAGATTGATAGTTAAAGAAAAAAAAGGAATTTTATTACCAAGGCACATGTATCGATGAATAATAAAGAATTTAAGGAGAATATGAGGAGTAAATAATAAAGAATAAATAATTTAAAGTAATAATTAATTAAAGAAGCCGACAGTACAAAGCTGATAAAATATGAGACAGACAGACAGGACGAAGTTGATAAAGTACGAAACAGACTTTCAAGCCATTTTTAAATCCATCGTTATATATTGTAAAAAATTGTAATATAGTATAAGATTGTACAGTGTAATATAAGAAGTGTTCAGAAGTGAGTGAAGTTACAGCCAAGTGAAGAAAAAAAAAAAAATTACGTCGCTACCTTAACTAATGTATCTCCGCAATTTTTTTAATCAAAGGGAGGCAATTGTGATATATCGCATATCACAGAACGATTGTTAATTATAGTTATGAGAGCGACCACGAGAAGCGCACTAGTGGAAGATACATAAAGTGGAGGGGATGGAAATTCAAGGGTTCCTCGCTGAAGTGCGGTATGAGTAGTGAGTGGGTCCTAGTTGAGCTATCAGAGGAGGTAGTCGGTCCTAGTTGAGCTGTCGGGGCAGACAGACAGGGTCGTCCTCGTTCAGTTACGAGAGGAGACAGTCGGTCTTGAGTTACAGAGGAAGTAGTCGGTCTTCAGTTACAGAGGAGACAGTCGGTCCTCGTTCAGCTACGAGAAAGGAGTCCTAGTTGAGCTACTAGAGGAGGTAGTCATTCCGAGTTCAGCTGTTGAGCTGAACAGTTATTCAGAGTTGAGCTATTGAGGGAGAAGACATTCCTGGCTGAGCTGTGGGAAGAAGGAGACTCCTGTTTGACCGGACGTAGGAGACCGAAGACTCTCATTTTTGCTGCTAGAGGGAGATCATCCCTGCTGCCTACTTCAAAGGGACTGGAAGTTCCTCAATCTTCGTGGATCCTGGAGGAGAGACCACCGGCTTGAGTGTGGTTAGAAAAAGAAGACTTACAAGGCAACGGAATCATTTATTGTACATTTTTCTCCGACATCGAGACGAATGGCTGGCTGATCATCAATAGACACCTTCATGTTGCGGGAGTTACCAGAACATTTAAGTATATATAAATTGTTTCCTGTTTTATAGATATTTTATTCCAGATGTGCGATTATGGAGGGACGCCTCACTAATATATGTCAATAATTTTGTTAATAAATGTATGTTGTCTTATAAATTGTTCTCTAAATTCTCTACAGCCTAGTTCACCTTCTGAGTACGCATGTTAACCCCAAAAGTAAAATCATTTTCATAGTAATTAATAAAAGTTTAAAAGACCCTAAGAGAGATCATCTCAATTTATGGTGGAGTTGCGCCGGGTATATCACAATATATACTCTACTATAAGTATACTTTGCTGATATTTGTTCATTTATACATATTCATGTTGGTATATAGTAGAGTATATATATATAATGTATTACATATACCTATATGTATAATATACATTGTATATATGAATTAAATATCAGCGAAGTAAATAGTAGATAACTAAAACAGTTAATGATAATATTAAAAATATCAAACAAATGTAACAAAAGAAATAGAAATAAAAGACGTTGTCTTCCTACTGTTTTATTTTAGACCAGAACCGGTTTTCGACGCAACAGCGTCATCATCAATGGTTCATCACACCCAAACAGCACAACGGTTAAAGGACAACTGACCAACCACTGTGCTGTGTGGGTAGAATGAACCACTGATGATGACGCTGTTGCATCGAAAACCGGTTCTGGTCTAAAATAAAACAGTGGCAAGACAACGTCTTTTATTTCTAAGAGAAATCTCGTCCCACAACATCTTACTATCACATATGTACAAAAGAAATCGTCTGCCAAGAAAATATGAATGAAAAATTGAAGCTTCATTATAAAAAATGACTTTTATATGATGGTTATTTTTTTCTTTTTTGAACAATGAGAAAAAATTCCATTTTCGAATAGAGAGTTTCCACTAACATTTTTCTTTCTGTTTTCGTCCAATTTCATTCAAGACGTGGAGGAGAGCATTGATGAATTTGATTCCTTTATGAGTTAACTTTTTTTTTTAAAGAGGAACAATATTCAGTTATTTGAAATTCATCTTTCTTCCATCATAATCATGACTAGTACTGTTGAGAGGGAAAATATTTATTTTTATTAAATATCTCTCTGCAGCTTGTTCTTTGATTAATATAATTTAATATTCTTAGTGATTTGTTTTGAAGTCTGAAAATATTAGCACTAGAACTAAAAGTTCCCCAATGTATTAAACCGTAATTAATTTGTAGTATGGACTCAGTTTTTCTCTTACGAATAACGTATATTCAGAGTGAGTTTCATATCAATATGGAGACTTTTATCTTTAAATGGTATGGAAAGTGTATTAGAAGCTAATGGCGAGCTTTAATTTGATAAATTAAGCTCTTGAGCTTCAGAAATGGATTCTATCAACGAGGTTGGATTTGTAGCCATCATAAGAATATTAGTACCATCCGCAAAAGAAAGTAATGTTAAAAAAAAAAAAAAATTCAGCGAAATCTATACTAAATGTCAATTTCGTCTGTTTACCCGGTTGTGGCCTTTGGATCTAACATGAATCCTACATTGTGTCCAGTCGTGCACCACTAAGGCACAAAGCCTATTGAGCGGAATGAGATATCCTCAAACTATAGAGGACGTAGTCAGTTGACCAAGGTTGATGTTAGCTTTCAGTGTAGCAAGCTCCTTGCTGCTTAGTTGTGCTATGTTGATACATGACAAACGCTCTATTGATCCCAACACTCAATAGACATCATTTCAATATCAATGCCTGATAATTCCAGGCCAACATTGACAATGGCCTCACAGCCCAGCTCAACTCTCTCTCCTTATGGACCTGTCTCTTCTTTTGTTTGCCTTACTATACTTGCATGTTCTTTTGATCTTGTGAACTTTTCTCGAGAGCACTTGAGGAGAATTTCAAAGAACAAAACCTCGATGTAACGAACAAGAGTTACCACAATAATACACTGTGCGACATATCCTTTGAAAATTATCTTCTTCGGCAGCTAAGCAGACCAAGCCCTGGCGCTGAAATCAGATCAAAGATACTTAGTGAGGTAGTCCGTAAATCAGTTAGGACCATGGCCTCCACAAGGGTGGGGCTGGTGCAACTTTGGTTGCAGGGTCCGGGCCCAAGGGGGTCCGGGTCCAGTCCTTTTTATTTTAGTAGATTTTGCAAGGGATCATAGCTTAAAAAGGCAAAATATATAATTATAAGAAAATTTATTATAATAGATACATATTCTAGTTGTGCGAGTTATTAAGTTATTATTTAATTAGTTGTGTGCATGGATAGTTACCCTTGTTTGCAAATTACTAATATAAAACAGTCCGCACGAGACAGGTATAGACGGGCCCCACGCACTCCCTCAACCCTCCCCCACTCCTATTTCCCAGCCTTTTTCTACGGCTGAAAGGTCTTTTAGTAGGCTTGCGAATTCATTAAAAACATGGCAAAGAAGCACAACTGACCAAACTCGTCTCAACCATCTGGCAATATTGGCAATTGAAAATGAATTGGCCAGAACTATTGACTTTTCAGATGTTATTGATAAATTTAGTCAAAAGAAAGCTAGGAAAGCTGTGATAATTTAGGGCAGTTAGGCTATAAGTAAGCTTTTGTTGTAGCCAGTGTATTAAACAGACACAAACATCGTAATTTTTAGAGCTCTTAATGTTTTTTTTTTTTTTTTTCGTAATACTAGTTTTTGTCAATTTTTATTTAAATGTTAGTGAGTCAAAGAACTCCAAAAATTTAAACGTTAATTTCAGTAAAATAAAAGTAAATGATATAATCACGGTAGCAATTGATGTGTGAAATAATTTAATCAATAAAGTTTGGTTTTAAAATCTAACTGATACTGTAACATTAATTATACCTTACAATCTATTTTTAGTTTAAATAAAATTGTAAAAGGGTTAAAAAATAACCATGTAATTATAATATAGCACATGACTATGAGATGGGGGGCCCGACCTGATCCTGGTTACAGGGCCCGCAATCCAATGTGGGGGCCATGGTTAGGACACTATAAAAAATAACTCCTGAGTCCCCGGTCATTCAGGATTCAGGGAAACGAGCAAGCAGATCAAGGAAAATAAGGCCTTCATATGGCCAAACTCCAGGCCTACTCGGAAAATCCAAGGAAGCATATCGAACCTGAATAAAAAGGGCTATAATCATTTATCAAAGATTTTCCTGGGTGAAGATTCCAAGGTGTTGGGAAATGGGATCCTGAACTTCAAAAGGAGCGAGTTTCGGCAACTAACAAGAATCGTCACAGCTCATAAGACTACACCTTATAAGACTACACATAGCTCCAATCGTTTCTGATGTAGAGCGCTCACCAAGTTCCAATCACAAACACTCAGACAGACATCGTGAGAGATAGTAACAGAAAATTACAAATCATTTTCAAGATGTGGAAGTACGTTCCTCGACGACTTCTTATTGTTTGCTGAATGAAATTCTGAGTAAAGAAAAACAGGAGTGGGGGCCCCCAGCCCTTGGAGAGCCCCAAGTAAACAAACAGGATATCCTCCCTCGACTCCTCTTTGACTATTTTCTTGGCCTCAGTATTTTTTTTTTTCTCTTTTTCCACTACTATAAAAAAGACGGTTTTCCACAAAAGAGGCCGCATAAATTCCTTTTGAATTTTCTTCTTCCCTCCGGTATTCTTCCAGTAACTTTCCATCTCCATTATTTTTAGTCTGACGTTCTTTGTAATACACCCCGTTGGACTTTCACTTTTGGGAAATTTCCTAAATCGGCAAATTTGCCTACAGCAACACCGTTTGAGTGAGGTAGACTTGGCAATATTTGTGTGGGAACCATAACAGCAAACCTTCAGGGATATGGCTTTATTTTTATTTTCTATCTGGGTCAGTTACTGCCTTTCTCACTAAATACATTCACAACACGAACCAAGCTTCACTTTATTGTCAAGGCATGTTGTCTAACATCCCATTATACAGTCGGATTTCGAATAATATTTTGTCTAAAATATCTCAAATACTTTAGAGGGAGTACGGGATAAAAATGATAAATACAAAGTTGCTTGGGTACAGCGGTTGATATGAAACAGCATACCTTTACTCCAGCATGAAGTGTGTGACTTCGATTAACAAGAAACCGGCACGAATTAATCAATTCAATTTTTGCAGGTGGTTGCAGTCCATCATGCTTCCCATTATCGTACTCAATTTCATTGATAACTTTTTTGATGTGTAAACATGTTAGCTCTAGATAGGGGCTACGTCAGACAGTCAGAGCGTAAGTCTCGTTGATGTGCATGCGTAAGTGTGTGTGTGTCGGATGGTTGCGCGCGCAGCGCACACAGATAAACTACACACTTCTTTATCTGGGATGTCAGCTGTTTTTCGGTTTTTTCCGGCATTTCTTCCAGAGGTGTCTTCTTTTTTCTGACAATATTTCGGGACACTTATTACGGGTGGTTCACAGTGACCAGATGAAGGGATGTGCAAGTGTCCAGAAATATTGTCAGAAAAAAGAAAAAAGAAGACACCTCTGGATAAAATTCCGGAAAAACCAACATTTTTACGTTCATGGATTAAATAAGTGTGTAATATATACCTTTTTCGACTGCATTTGACTTTTTATGATGTACTTTTATGTGGCACATTAATTGTTGTGATTTTCGAAGAAAGTGTATGCAGTGCCGGATTAAAGACTATTCGATGCCCTAAGCATCTTGAGCTTATGGTGCCCCCACCTCACTATTGATATGACTAACGTCTTATGTTGACAAGTTCAACAATACTAAAGCTTGAGTTATCAAAACTCTAAATTTCTCTTTCGTCCAAATACGCCATTCGTTCATCATATACGTGCACTTCTTCGTCAGTAACATCATAATCAGGATTTGATATTTGGACTTCCATCCGAAGGTTATGAAAAAAATTGTGCGACCTATAAATGTTTTTATATTTAACATATTAGTTCCATTTTTAATTAAGATTTACGGAAAAATAAAAATTGAGAAATAATTAACCGCCTCTGGCCCCCTGCCGTCACTCTCCTGCTGGAAGGTGACGACAGCCCTGTAACTGGCGGCCGGGCGGACACCTCCTTCTATCACTCTAAAATTCCAACAATACATATCTTCACAACGAAAAGTATGTCAGCCGTCCATTTCGCAACTTTTCTAATAGGTTGTCCCCATTAGCGAGATACATGCCTAAAATAGTCCTAAAATTACGTTTTGAAAATCTTTTTTAGATGGTTGATTTACGGCGATACGGTTGATGGCGATTCCTAGCCGAAATTCTTATCACCATGGATCCCTGCAAAAAAGGAGGGCGCGGGAGTTCAACCATTCCAAAAAAAAAAATTGCATCCAGCCAGCATCTGGCGTCCAATGGTGGTCCCAGCAACCACCGCCAATACGAATTCAACCATAATTGGTGATGTCGCTTGGAAAGCATCCACCTCCCGTAGTACCATTTTGATCAAAATCTAATCAGACAACATAATATGACATCTCAAACTTTTGGAAGGGAGTATGATGTAATCTAAAGTTTCTAATATACGCGAAGTTGATAATCGGGCAACACCGGGAGAATGTTCCAAATGAAAGTTCCAACTGTAAATGTTTTTTTGTAAAGGGTTCAGAGCTATCGGCTTCCCAAATATGGCTCTTAGTTTTAATGTTATACTGGGGTGCTTGTTAAAACGCACCTAAAATTCAAATTGTGACTCATGCCCGGGCTTTAACTATGAGGTCATATAGCCTACTACTAGAGCGCTCTTTCGTCGCTCTGGTGGTCATGAGCCCGACTCTACAGTGGGAGTCCTGAATTTTGCCTAACTAGATTTATTCACCCAGGATAGGGATCATTAACGAGAACCTGACATCGCACAGGCTCGGGACCATTGCTTAATATCCCATCCGAAGGACGGCGTGCTCAATGTTTTACCACCTCCCAGGTAAAAAACCTGAGGGTCTCGGCCGGTTTTTGAACCAGCGATCTTAAGCTCAGAAGGAAAGCACGCTTAGTGAGCTCAAGATAATGCCCATAGTAGAGTCGGGCTCCTGTATCTGTGAACACGAAACGTCTATTTGCTAGGTTGTAAAGAACAAAAATAAATTGGGAGAGTAGGTAATATTAAATAATATAAACCATATTATTACTCGATTATTATTACTCGCAGTCCTCTTCATTTCATGAAATTGTTTTTCTTTTATTTCAAAGATTTATCCCACAGACACTAGTAGTCCTACATTACACGTTCTTGAAAATAACTTCTTTCTCCACCAAATTACAGTTGATTTACTCCTGTGTGTTTGTTTCTGAGAGGATGAACATATTGAAAAACATAACCAATCTGAAGTTATTGCAACTTCCCTCTCCAACTTACCGACCATTTCAACTTTATCTTCAGTCTCAAACTTTTCTCCAACCATCCCATTTTCTATCTCTCTTATATTTTCCTTGGAACACAAATAATAAAAGTCATAACTTTTAGAAATAATAATTAAAAAAAGATATAAAAATCCCTTTACAAATATAACAACAAAAGAGATTTCTTATATATATATATTTTTTATTTAATTTGGCAATGAACATAAAAATATATTTTATTTACTCCAGTCGGGATGATCTATAAAGAAAATAGAATTGAGTGATAAAAATTGATATAGAAACGTTTCCCATAAATATAAGTGGGAGGCCATTGAGGATGTTCAGAGATACGGATATTGGTGGAGTGTTGTAGAAAGACTATATGGAGAAAATATCACACTGTTCTCAGATAAATCACTTTTTATTAGATAATACAGACGGGTTCTGTGCCACACTTCAACACAACTCTTTTCGACAACAGAAGCGGCGCAAGGCGTGGGTGGAGAGGCCTCGCGCATCGAAGGTTTATGTAGTTTTGATTCATAAAAAATATTTAGCTGGGACCATTAAAAGCCGAGACCGCGAGTAAAGATGTTTACAGGTAGGGCTGCCATCTGTCCGGATTTGAAGGAAATTTCTGTTTCTTTAATTTTTTACTTTTAGGTTTTACTTGATGTAATTAACAATGGAGATATTTGTAATTTTTTATTAATAAAAATAAACATCTAAGCAAAATTAAACAGTTTTTATATTACAAATAACGTAAATAAATTAACACAATTTATATGTCTTCTTTTCTTCAATCAAAAATATTTTTTCTTCTATATAAAATCCGTTCTCTCGAGTCGCCAGGGGGCTTCGCAAACTTCATCTTGCCCACATCAAATTTAAGTCTTGCCCCTCTCTGATTGACTAATATACCAACAGGACAGACTGGTCAAGGAGTGTGCAGACTTATTCTATGGAAGGGCGCATGAAAAGGAAATCTGACTCCTCTGGGTCCCAGGATGTAAGGGAGTGGAAGGAAATGAACCTAGCTTACAAACTGGCTCGTATAGCAACGGAAGAGGACCTTATTGGATCCGGTTGCTGAATAGGGATCACGAAGGCGCATTGAAAAATAATCCTGAACGAAAGGATACTGGGGAAGGGAAACACTTTGCCGCGAATCACCGAGTTATCAATAGGCAAAAGAGTTATTGGAGAGAACCGTGTGATAAAAGAAGAACAACTCTTCTTGACCAACCCCGGAGGACATCGAGAATATCTAACTAACGCGGGCGCCGGTAGCTCAGTGGAATACGTGCGTGCTTACTGAGCTCAAATCCTGGCCGAGGCCCTTAGTTTATTTTATCTGGGAGATAAAATCATTTTGAGCATGGCATCTTTCGGATTGGACGTTAAACGATGGTCCCGAGCTTGTACGATGTTAGGTACTCGCTAAAGACCCCTACCCTAGGTGAATAAATATTTAGGATAGGCAACATTTAGTACTCCCATACTAGAGTCGAGCTCATGTCCACCAGAGTGACAAAAGAGCTCTCTTGTAGTAGGCGATATGACCTTGTAGTTAAAGGCCGGGCATGAGTCATAATAACTGATGATAAGTAAGAAAACACCTCTTTATAATGGGACTTTTTCTTATTCTGCAGAAGATGTGAAGTGATGGACTCGCCATTCATCCCGGGCGAATGTGAAGGTTATTCACAACTCCGATTACGAGAATCTTCAATGAGGCGTTCCTCAACCCAGATGAGTTGAGTAAGCAGAGCTTCGAAAGGATCCTGAGGTAGGAGAGTAGGTAGTTAAATACTAGTTAGGGGCTATTATATGAGCCTTTAGATAACACGGGTACAAAACCCACCCCTGCAACCAATCAATAGGACAGCCTTAATATAATTCGATCAAACGATTAACATGGCAGAGCACAAAGAACGAAGACCTGCCCGATTTACAAGATATATGCCGAAAACTATTCTAAAATTATTCATGAAACCCATTTTTCTTCACATTCGCTTGATTTTCGCGAAAACGGATAGTTCAATCGCAATATTGGTTCTTTCCAAAAATGTGTCTTATTAAATTTCGAGGGATTTTCGTACCGACAATTCTTCATACCCATTGAATAGGATATAGGGGCATTAATGAAAATGCTTTCTGGACAACTCTGGTAGCGTTTGGTAGTTACGTTTTGAAAGAAAATGCCGATAACAGAATTTTGAATGGTTTTCGTTGATTATATAGAAAACCATGCATCTGAAGGGTAAATTTTACCAGACCTGAATTAAGTTCTTGCACAATAAAATCTTGCACATATTTAGTGTTTTCTGAGATAGTCGCTGTGGCAAATCAGGACTCAGAATGTGGACCACTCCCCGACCTTGAATAGAAATGAGGTTTTTCGACTATTATCTCAGGAAAGATCCTATATTCGAAAAAAAAAAAAAATCATATTACCAGAACTATAGAACATTAAATTTCCTGTCGAAAGAGTATTCTTGCAAAGTTCTATGAGTTACGCTATTTCAATAATTTAAATACATTTTTTCTCATTATAATTATTATAAGTGGCGTCGAACCATTACCCGACCATGAACGGAACTTTTCGCTATTTGCTTCTTAACAGTTAAGAATATATAGCGCCATTTATAATTCGCATAGTATAATTTATAAAAAAAACTGAAGATACTCATTCGAATGGAAATTGTAGTGTTTTGTATTTAACATATGGCATTTAATGTATTGTATTAAACATATGTTTTATGAATAAACGACAGTTGGTTGCTAACTCTACATGGTGTCAGGTGTAATTTAATATGTAGTTCGTTTTAATTGTACATGTTTTTTTAAGTATACAAAAATATATTACGAAAATGATTGGAGGGAACAAAGATGACTTGGTACAGACTTCGGCACCTCCGTATCAGGTAACACCACCCGAATTATTTAACTTTCAATCTCCTTCTGAATGGCCTCGTTGGATTAGAAGATTTGAACGATTTAGAGTCGCTTCCGAATTAGACAAGAAAAATGAGAAGAGTCAAGTGAGTATGTTACTTTATTGTCTGGGGGATGAAGGAGAGGATCTGTTGGATTCTTTTGGATTGGGAGAGGAGGAGATGGCTTCTTATGAGATCGTTAAAGAAAGGTTTGAGATGTATTTGGGTTTCAAAAGAAATATTGTGTATGAGAGGTCAAAGTTCTTGAAAAGACGTCAGCTAGCAGGAGAACCAGTTGACGCTTTCATCAATGATCTGCACAAATTAGCGCAGTCCTGTGAGTTGGGGAGCTTGAAGGAGGAACTAATCCGGGATCTTATAGTGATCGGGGTGGCGGATGACGCCCTTTCTGAGCGGCTCCAGATGGACGAGTCGCTCACATTGCATTCGGCTATCCTAAAGGTCCGCCAGGCTGAGAACGTGAAGCAACAGCAGTCCGTTGTCAGAGAACATCGGTCTGGAATTGAAATTGATTTTTTGAAATATAAGCAAATGCGCGGGTCAGGTCCCGTTGTTAAGTGCGGCAAATGTGGGTTTTCGGATGGGCACAAGGTGACCGAATGTCCAGCTAACAGAGCTGAATGTTTCAAATGTGGTCTGATGGGGCACTATAGTAGATGTTGCCACAAGAAAGGCTCTCCTAGGAAAAAGGGCTTAGTTAATCAGCTGGAGACTCAGAAAGGTCCCAAAAGTGGAGTTACCGGATACTTAGGACAAGTTAACATTTCGGAAGTCGAATCTGTTACTGCTTGGAAAGTAAAGGTTAATGTTGCGGATAGAGAAGTCTTGTTCAAGATGGACTCAGGCGCAGATGCGACAGTGATCGGAAGCCAGCTGTGCAAAGATTTGGGACTTAAGGTCAAGAGTACCAATAAGATTTTCTTTGGACCAGGAAAAACAAAATTGAACATGTTAGGCGTAGTGAGAATTCCGATTTCTTTCAAGAATGTTACAATTCTCGAAGATGTCTATATTTTGAAAGAACAACCAATGCCTCTCCTGAGTAGGCAAGCTATAGAGAAACTAGGACTTGTTAATTTGAACATTACCTCTATTATGACTGATAAGCCCAGGTACAACAGATCGGAACCTCTGCTGCCTTCAAGCCTACCTGACCAGCCTTGGAAGGTGGTTGGCGTGGACCGGTGCAAGTGTAATGAAAAGTGGTTACGAAATAAGAATAATTTCGAAAAAAGAAAAGGAGCTCGAGTTTTGCCAACTCTGCTGTCAAAGACCCCTGTTTGGATTCCCGATTTAGAAAGACCAGAGGAGATTCGTGTGAGAACAATGCACCCTCGGTCATATGTGGTCACGTCAGCTGGAAGAGACCTGAGGAGAAACAGAAGACACTTAATTCCTAAGGGAGATGGAGCGAAAAGAACAGGGTATGTAAGGTGAAGGAGTTAAGAGGACAGAACCAGGGGAGGAAGAGGCCAGTGAAGTGCTGTGAATGCTAAGACGTTTGTGAAAGAGAAGAGAGGATGTAGTGTTTTGTATTTAACATATGGCATTTAATGTATTGTATTAAACATATGTTTTATGAATAAACGACAGTTGGTTGCTAACTCTACAGAAATCTAATGATAGTAACTATCACACATACTAAAGTGTTAAAAAGTAAAATTTTAAGTCATTAGATTTCCCTTCGAATGAGTAACTTCAGTTGTTTTTTTTAAAATAAATTATACTATGCTAATTGCGCGTCGAGCCATTATCTGAATTTGAACGATTTTTTTTTGTACTTACACTATTAAAAAGTTTAAGAAGGTTAAGTAGGTTAAAAGTGTTTAGAGAGTGAAGTTTAGAAGGTTAAGTAAGTTTAGAAGGTTAAGAAAGTTTAGAAAGTTAAGGTGGTGGTGTAGTTGTGAGGAGATTTGAGCCAAAACAATAAACTAAATTTAAAAAGTACCGACGGGAGCAGTGGTGTGGGTGAGATCTTGGCAAAGAAGGTATGGCAGGAAGGGAGTTGGGAGGACAAGAGAGGGGATGAGGTAGGTAGGGTGGGAGGTGTATAGTGGTGGCGTAGGCAGATGAAACATTTAAAAGAAATTGTGGTTGGGAGGGGAGATAAGTTACGTAGCTGAGGAGGAAAGGACTGAAAATGAATTCTTAACCATCCGTCGTTCTTCCACAGATCCTACTACTGAGTCCACCATTTTAGGAAGGCCGCCATCTTGCTCTTTGTCAAAGTTCACTTTTCCCCTCTACTAGTTTCCAACTATTTTCTTCCCCATTTCTCTTTCCTTCCCTCTTTGAAATTTACTAGAAAATGAAAACTTTCCCTTCAAATTAAAATACTTCTCTTGGTAAATACATCTGGGGAAATGAGTAAGGGTATTTTTCATGTTGCATTTCCCTGAAGCTCTAAATTAAAGTATAGCTCAACTTGGTAAAGTTTTCCGGAGCTCCGACTGTGTCTGTTCTCATTAGGAGCAGCCATGCTCCAGGCTGTATCTTCACCGTAATGTTTGTACCTGTCATGTAACGTAGCTAAGCCGGACACACTTTTGAGAGGAAACCGACTTGACTCATCTTTTGAAAAGATTCCTTTTTTATCTCTTTATTACTCCTGTTAATATTTAAAATCCCAAAAGTAGACAGACTTCGTTTACCAACTTCGTTTACCATTTGCACTAACGTTACCCCCCCCCCCCCCCCCCCCAAAAAAAAATAGTGCGTGCTCGTTTTTTGATCCATAAATATTATTTTTATGTTTTATTGGATTTCTCAAACAGTTTTATTTATTGGCTTATTTTGCTTTTTTCATTTGTTAAATCAACATTATTTTCGTTGTTAAGAACATCCGAAATCACTACATTTGCTTCCAAAGTAGAGACAATAGGCCTAAGGTAAGGAAAATAAGAAATGTAGGTTTCCACGATAATGCAGTCGAAATATATTACATACAATATTATATAATAATACATTGAAATATTATGTATATTTTTTTAGATTTACACTGATATATTATTTTCTTTTACCACAAATTTTATTTACTGTGACAAATTTAAACTATCTAAGCATCTTAACCGAAAAGTTCTTTACCGAAAGGTCATTTTATAGTTTGTAATATTGATTTTTTAATAAATTCACTACAACGATAAATATGATCAATAATATTGTAAAAATACAATGTTATATCTAATCATGTTTATTAAAGCTGTTTTATTGTTTTCACTTTTTTATTCCATGAACTTAGAATTGCTCAAAAACAGCTGACATCACAGATAAAGAAGTGTGTAGTTGTGTGTGTGCGCCCTCCGACACACACACATTTATACATGCAGATCAACGAGACACATTCTGACATTGCCCCTACCGAGAGCTAAGATGTTTACACTTCAATAAAAAAATTGTATATAAATGATCTGTTGAATCTTGTTGACATTACATCATCTCACTCTAATTCAGAAATCAGTATTATATCAAGGCTTTTGAGACCATCATCAAAGGTTTGTTTGACCTTCACGAGAAACGGCTGAACTTAAGAATCGTATTTCCGACCGATTACGTAACTTCTCCTATACGTTGCATAGCTGGGAAAGTAGAAGTACTTCGAAAAAATTCTTACATATCTATTATATGATTAGAAAAATTTCCTGCACTAAAATATTTCCTAGCGTGTTAATAAATATAGTCTATTAGCATGAGAGAATGAAACTAGAAGAGTTTTATTAAATATTTTTAGTTTTTATAAAATTCTTTTTATTTTTTAAAAATATCCAACTCCATAAATATAATGAAGTAAAGAGTTGGTTGATTGGAGTAGAAGAGAGAAGGGAGCTCCCAAGACAGAGTTGTGATGTAATGACGCGATCGGAGCTGTGCTCATTGTGAAGGGACAACCAGACAAGTTTTAATTGAACCAATATCATCTAAAGTCTTTGCAGAAAACAATCAGCGTAAATCCAAAGTTGAAACTTAAACTCTATTGGAGACAATAAAAATGGTTTTGTAGTTCAAAGACCAAAGCAATCCCTAATGTTTGTCGTGTTTGTCTGTGTGCAGCCCCTAAGTCCCTTACAGACATTTGTAGCAACTTAAAATGATTTTGTAGTTCAAAGACCAAAGCAATGGCTAATGTTTGTTGTGTTTGTGTGTGTGCAGCCCCTAAGTCCCTTACAGACATTTGTAGCAACTTAAAATGATTTT
This sequence comes from Aradus depressus, assembly GCA_963662175.1. Taxonomy (NCBI): domain Eukaryota; kingdom Metazoa; phylum Arthropoda; class Insecta; order Hemiptera; family Aradidae; genus Aradus; species Aradus depressus. The sequence continues at coordinate 43,793,810 of OY759215.1, forward strand.
GTAGTTCAAAGACCAAAGCAATTACTAATGTTTGTCGTGTTCGTCTGTGGGAAGCCCCTAACGCCCATACAGACATTTGTAGCAACTTAAAATGATTTTGTAGTTCAACATTTGTAGCAACTTAAAATGGTTTTGTATTTCAAAGACCAAAGCAATCCCTAATGTTTGTTGTGTTTGTGTGTGTGCAGCCCCTAAGTCCCTTACAGACATTTGTAGCAACTTAAAATGATTTTGTAGTTCAAAGACAAAAACAATGTTTTTCGTGTTTGTCTGTTGGGGATAAAAGGTCCTCCAAATCTGAGGATATTTGGAAATTTAACAAGAAACAATTTTCCGATAGGTCTAACCGTGTTTGCGTAAATCAAAGAAACAGCAAAAAAAATCAGAACCATAAATGAGGAGTTTGGAACCAGAGCGGACCAACTGGTTTAAACTGAACAGGAAGAAAATGGCAATTGAAAATTGAGTACATTTTGTTTATCTCCATAAATGGGCCCCAAATATTTATTTATATTTGAAATTTTAGAATAGTATTGGATGAGTGATCCCTTTTTGTGTTCTATAAAGTTTTTGAAGGCCGTATGATCCATTGTGACTTTGAAAATATATGCACAAAATACTTGTGGACTAAACTTAAAGTGCTGCTATCTATCACTGAAGTGAAGAAACTAAGTGATGGTTTTGAAAACAGGGAACCTATGCCAACATCAGGATGGTAATAACTCATTTTCCGAAAAATTGTGGGTTGGTCCGCTCTGGCTCCAAACTCCTCATATGTAAGACGGTTTTCGGTGAAAACAAAACAAGAGCGACCTTCGAAAAAAAAGGATTGCGAATAAAATGTTTCATCAATCTCAGTTTTTTCTATGACTTTTATTTAAAGCAATTTTTGTCTAGCTAATAAATATAAGCGGTATCTTGTAAATTGAACGCCTGAAGTAAAGTATATATATTTGTGCCAAAATCTAAACAGATCGTAGCACATTTGAGATCATCATTTAAATTTCAAGTTCAAAACTACAATCGTTTTTGCCATAGTGCGCTAACAAAGTTTCTATCACATACACATGACTATGTGACTACACACAGAAGACGGATAGACGTCTTCACAAAAATGATCAAAAACTTATAAGTGAAAACTCGATCTCGGATATTCGATCGATTATAATATTCTTTTATACTACAGGTATAAATAAGAAGGTAAAAATAAATAATTTATGAAAGAAAAACTTTTTAGTAAAGTTGTAGAAGGCAACTGTCTTCATTATATTTGCTTAAAATACCAAAAGGGAAGAGCAAAAGGTTTTCAAAGAAGTAATGTTAAAATTAAAATAAAATATATAATTTATTTTATTTTGCAAAAGGGGGAACCACGAGTAATTACAGCAAAGCAAACGACTAATTCAACTTTTTCTTGAGAAAGTATTTTTACCTTCATTTCAGACTAAGGAAAAGTCAGACGTAAGAAGAACCATTCAACATCATTAAAATGGAAAAAAAAAATGAATTAACCCAATTACAAGTCATAATTGAGACTTCATTATAACTTTTTTTTAAATGATTTATTCTCTTAATAAAAAGAGATGAATTATATAAAAATTTGAAATTTCTATGTTCCGGAATAAAAAAATTTGTGTTGAGGTCAGATTATAAGTGGTTTTTAGAAATGTCTTACGTTTGTTAAGAAGGTCACCCGCTTTGCGAAATATTTGCAGAAAACCGTCCCAAAAAGTTATTTGAAACCCATTGTTTTAGACATTTGCTTGATTTACACGAAAACTCGTTCATTTACACATGAAATTTCGTTTAACAATAGATTCATTAAAACGGCAGTATAACTTATCAGTATATATATATATATATATATATATATATATATATATATATATATATATATATATATATATATATATATATATATACATACATATATATATATATATATATATAAAGTATTATGTAATTAATGCGCAATTAAATATTGCAGGTACTTGCCCTTGAACAGTTTTATGCATTAGGCTCCTTGAACCACCACGGTGAATTGACCAAGACAGGAAGAAGAATGGCCGAGTTCCCAGTTGATCCCATGATGGGGAAAATGTTGTTAGCTTCAGAAAAGTAAATTGACTTTATTTTATTCAATTATTTGGAAATACTTTAATTTATCAAAATAAGATAATGCACTAAACGTCTTCTGTCTTCTTTCTATTTAAGATACAAATGTAGCGAGGAAATTGTGACGATAGCTGCAATGTTGTCGGTAAATGGAGCTATTTTCTACCGACCAAAGGAGAAGATTGTTCACGCTGACAGACACTGCTCGGAAAAATTTCTTTCTTCCTGGAGGAGATCATTTAAGATTGTGGAACGTCTATAAACAGTGGGCAGACACATACTTCAGTACCCAGTGGTGTTACGAAAATTATATACAATACAGGTTGCTTGTTTATTTATTGGTATTATTATTAAAATTATTATTAAGTTTTTGTGTTGTCTCCTCTCCTAATACGCCCCCATCCCTTCGGCTAGTTTTGGCTGAAGATCAACAGGTGTCGTCCTTATGGGATTCTGGATACGCATATAAAATTTCGAATCGATACATTCATTCTAATGGGAATTACAGTGTTTATAGACATGCCCATAGACAGACATTTTTACTTACTCATATATACAAAGTATAAGGGAAGTTATGTAATCGGTTAAAAAACTCGAAACAGCATTTTCAACAAAATTTCCTATTTTTCAAATTACAGATTTCAAATATGCAAAAAAAATTGTGTATGTCTGGAAATTTTCTTAAGTTGGTAATAACTTACGCCAAAAATGCTCAGATTTAAAAAAAATATTCGTTTTGATGTGTATCCAGGATCTATATATTGATTATGATGCCAATTGGACCAGTTTTTGTGAAAATTTATGCAATTGTTTTTTTTCATGATAACATGTAAAAATGCATTTGAATGTTTATTTGCGCAAAATATTTAGTTTTAGTGAGGACTCAATTCCTTTCAATTTTAGGTAAATGTACATTTTACAAAATATCGCTTATGTTAATGACCTAATCAAAAATCTTTCAAAGTAAAAGTAGTGTCAAAAATTAAACTACATATTTTATAAGCAATAAAATTTTTGCAGAATATCGGGATATGTGCTGAAAACCGTCCTGAAATGAAGATTTGAACCACATCTTTTTAATCATTTCTTTTATTAACTCGAAAACTTTTAGTCCTATCAAAAAATTGGGTTTACCACAATATTCGTTATTAAATTTGCAATCGCGTAAAGTGCATAAAGTCTTAGATAAAATCAATATTTCCCTAGGAAATATTTCGAAATATAGTTTTTTTATTATTGGAATTTCTTATGAAATGATAAAAATTAAAAAAATATATATATGTGATGTGGTTATTACAGGACTTTCTTATACCAACCACGCTTACAGATCACTCTTTCTCCCCCTCCCCCTTCTCAAAATAATTTTTACTGGCATTACTGGATATAAGAAAGTCACTCTCAAAACTACGATATACAATGAAAGAAAATTATCGCTGACGCCAACTCATTACACTCTTATGTCCAATAATTCCAGTATGAAATGATTTTGCGAAGGAGGAAGGGGAAAGAGAGTGATCTGTACTAAAGTGGTTGGTATAAGAAAGTCCTCTAATGGCCACATCACATATATTTTTGTGTACATACTAATCCCAAAAACTACGGTAATTTTACATCGACATCTATAATGAAATTAAACGAATAAGGATAGGAGGCATCTTCGCGTTTACCAATGGACTCAAAACGTAAAAAAACATAGAGGCTATGTGTCTATTTGTAAAATTGCCTTTTGATTGTGGAAACTTCTGCGAAAATAGATCTATTTATTTATTTTTTTAATATTCGCCTCGATGAGTCCTTGCTAAGGATTTTGATGTTCAATCAGTGGTTGTGGAAATATTTAATCGCCTCCGAAGGGGCTTAAGACGAGTTTTGAACCCGCGATCTTGAGCTCTGTAGGTTTTTTTTTTTTTTTTTCTAACGCATCGGCTACTATGGCCATTAGCGTTAGAGGTAGAGCTCAGTAGGTAACCACCTTCCTATATAAGTATCGTGTAAGAGGTTCCTCGCAAATTTCGGTTAGTTTATTCATATTAAAAAATACATTGAAAATTGATCTTGAAACTTGAAAATCATGTATGGTTTTAATCATATGATTAATATCAAAAAATCGCGTGTTCGAAACCCGGCCGGGGAGCTTAGATTTGTTATCTGGCAGGTGGAAAAACCTGGAGCCGCCGTTCTTCGGATGGTCTCGAGCCTATATAGTTAGGTACACTCTAAAAACCTAAAAAGGTTAATATGTAGGTTAGGCAAAATTTAGGACTCCCGTAGTAGAGTCAGACTAATGTTCAAGAGAGCGAGGAAAATGCGCTCTGGTAGTAGGTGATATACCCTCGTAGTTAAAGCCAAGAGTCACAATAACTAACTACTAGCTGAACATGCGAGTTCGACATGCGATCTAAACTTGAAATATGTTACTTTACGAAAAATCATATATGACCATAAAATAATCCCAACCCCTACCTTAAAAGCGTACAGAATTAGCTTTTAAAGCTCTCCCGTTAATAATATATTATTTATATTCTTAGATGGTGAATCCGGTGAAAAAAAAGGGATCTGGGGAAAAAACAGTTTTGTGGAGGGGGTAAGGGGCTTCTGATGCGCTTTACATAACAAAACAGGCAGGCGGGCGGCTGTACCGTGTTTTTGTGACGAAAGTAAGGCTCCGCCTTATTACCTTCCTTGGCACCCTCAGATGTTTTCAATAATTTAACCTCTGAGGCAAGATTATTTATCGTTCACCAGGTGTCTGCCGGCTTTCCTAAAAAAATTCTGCGGGTTTCATTAATAATGGAGGTTGTCAGTATTTTTTTTTTTTTAATCTGTGAGTCTCTGTGAGCTATGGTCTCCAAGTTAGGCAACGAGTGACCGAATAAAAAGTTAATTAATCAGAGACCGAATTAAACACGATTTTAATTTTTTTTTAAAGTTCCTAACCGCCTTTTTACATTCTTATATTTGAAGTATTGGAAATGTGCGAAAATCCGAGATCGAGTTTTTAACAGATTTTTACGTTTCAAGGTCCACTGAAGGTTCATTGTCTGTGTGTGTGTGATTGGAACATTATGAGCGCTCTAACTCAAAAACGATTGTAGCAATCAACTTGAAATTTGATGTGAAGATGTTACATGTGCTCACTTATATCTGATTAGATTTTGGCCGAAATCGGACGAAAATGAAGACCATTTTACTAGGAGGCCTAACTACAGTTTACAAAACATCGCCTATATTCTTGACCTAATAAAAATTATCTTAAAATAAAAGGTGTAGAAAAAACGGAAAGGCAAATTGTTTAATATATAATGGCGCCCTTCCGTTTTTATTAGTGGGTCCATTTCACCTTAACAGAAAAACTCTAATAACTGCCATAATGTAATAGACGTATCGACACAAAATTTAGAATGAGGACTCAGAAGCCCTTAAGTCAACTATTGATTTTTAGCCGAAACGGTCCATTGGGGAAGGAGAGAGAAAACTGAATTGTTCCGTCGTTATTAGTGGGTGAGGTTTAACACAAAAACTCTATAATTGCCGTTGTAATGAATATATCGCCAAAAAATTTCATATGTGAATTCAAAACCGACACATCAATTTTCATCCAAATCGACAGAAGGGAAGGGAGCGATCAGAGAGACGCTCAACTCAAAAACCTCAATAATTGCCGATGTAATGAATTTATCGACACAAAATTTAGGAGCCCCTATGTAAGTGTAAAATGGTCAAGAACGTAGGCGATGTCTTGTAAACTGTAGTTAGGCCTTCTAGTAAAATGGTCTTACTTTTCGGGCGATTTCGCCAAAAATGTAATCAGATATAAGTGAACACATGTGACACATCTTCACTTCAAATTTCAAGTTAATGAACTTGAGTAATGACTTGAGTTTTTGTCGTTCGTTTTTGAGTTTGAGCGCTCACAATGTTCCAATCACACACACACACACACACACACACACACACACACACACAGAGACAATCATATTATTATATACGATTTTTCGAAGACCACCCGGTTTGTGAGATGCATTCTGAAAATTGTTCCAAAGTGACTTTTTGAAACACGTTTTTTTTAGACGTTTGCTTTGCAATTTACACATGAGATTTCCTTTGAATACATTCATTAAAACGGCAGTTATTACAGCTTCGTCCCCCTAATACCCTCTTTCCTTTCGGCACATTTGGTTGAAAATCAATAGGTGTCGGATATTCGTATAAAACTTCTTGTCGATACATTTTTCCTTTTTCCGGGAGTAATCCAACTCCCATCTCTACTTATATATATATATATTAATGGAAATAAAAAAAAGAAGCAAGAAATGAAGTAATTTGGTAAAGGTCAGAAGACTAATTAACTTTAACGATGTAATTTATTTGATGTCTCCGAGGTTTTATAAGTGAAGGGTCTGCATTAAACAGTTATAAATTGAGTCGTCTCTATGAATTCCTAAAACACTAATTTCGGATTTTCATGGCGGACCAGAGAGATGAGTAAGAACTTTTAATTAAAATAATTATAAATGAACTAATTTCAACTTATAATAGAATTATAGAAATCAAAATTAGGTTAGGTTAGGTTACGTTTTATGACTCATGCCCGGGCTTTAACTACGAGGTTATATCGCCTACTACCAGAGAGCTCTTTCGTCACTCTGGTGAACATGAGCCCGACTCTACTATGGGAGTCCTAAATGTTGCCTACTCTAAATTTTTTATTCACCTAGGGCAGGGGTCTTTAACGAGTACCTGACATCGTACAGGCTCGGGACCATCGCTTAACGTCCCATCCGAAGGACGGCGTGCTTAAGTTTATTTTACCTCCTAGATAAAATAATCTAAGGGCCTCGGCCGGGTTTCGAACCCACGACCTTGACCTTTATTTTTAGGCATAATTAGGTTGGTTGGTGTTCGACTTCTTAGTTATTACACCTAAATATTCTCTATTATAGTTACTGATTTGTTTGTTTACCGTTTACCAAACCTGTTTGTCTCCTATATTATAGCACTCGGTCTCTTAATGTTTTTTTTTTGTTTTTTTTTGACAATAGTTAGGATATATAGAACAGATAGGAGGTATAATTACAAAATCAAAAAGTCGGATAAACTAGATGCGGCGAATAAGGCGCCGATAGCTCAGTGGTATGCGTGCTTGCTTACTGAGCTCATAACCGCGGGTTCAAAACCCGGCCTTAGCACATGTGACCTCTTCATTCTAAAATTCAAATTCATGGCTACAATCGTTTTTGCGGTAGAGAGCTCACAACTTTCCAATCTCATACACACACAAACACACAGACAGACATCATCGCGAAAATGGCCAAAACGTATTCAGGGGACCTTGAAACGTGAAAATCAGTTGAAACCTCGATCTCGGATTTTCGCACGATTACAATACTTCCTTATATTATAGATATAATAAAGTAATAATTTGGTTGTTTTGAATTTATATTAATTGTTTATTATTAAATAGATATTGTTTTTGAGAGCGTCAGTAAATCAGAGGTAGCGTGCTTACCTGAGCTCAAAATCCTTGTGGATAACCTGGAAAACCTTGAGCACTCCGTCCTTCGGATGGGATGTTAAGAGATGGAACCCGAGCCTGTATGATGTCAGGTACTCGTTCAAGACATACATAGGTGAATAAACTAGGGAAAGACTCGCACAGTACAGTATAGCACAAGATCACCAGAACTGCTCTGGTAGTAGGCGATATGACCTGGTAGTTAAAGCCCGGGCATGAGTCACAATAACTAACTAACTATACAAGTGTTGTGAAGGTAGGTCTGGCTGACAATGATAAGAACTGAGGGGGATTAGATGGGTGTTAATGTTGGCAGCTAATAACTTGTCGGGGTCTTGAGATCAAGATTAGATTCCTGAACTTTCAAATTGCATCTTCGGTTCGTTAGGTCGAAATCCGTACATAAGACGTGGCCCTCATGATGAAGAAGGATCTTAAACATTTAACGTGAATACCAGTGTTTTGACATGTGATGTTCAAAAAATTTGATCATACAGAATTAATTTATAGTGCTTTCTGAATCCACATTCTAAATGTTTTGTCGATATATCGGCTTGTTAGGATATTTGAGTTGAGTCCCCCCCTTGATCCCACCCAACCCTTCGAAGTAAAAGGGGGAGAATATAATAGAGCAATTATTAAGAAAATTATGGAAGGAAACTACGGTAACATTGTCTCATCACCAAACTAAAACGTCGTAGAATTAATCAATTAGGTTTTTCTTCTGCCTCTAACAATAATCGACAGTTTTAGCAAAAAAATCAATAGTTAAGTACTTCTAAATCCTGAAGATGAATTTAGTATAATTTCTGAGTACATACACTAAATATTGTGTTCATATCTATTGGAGTTTACTTGTTGACCCCCCACCCCCTCTTAATCGCCCCTTTGGCTTCAAGTCGATTAGGCTGAAAATCAATAGATTTCTGATGCGTTGCAAAAACATTGCCCAGGAATGGATAGTGGAAAAATGGCAACAACGTTGGTAACGAAGTCTATGCATATTTTCCGGATGTCCGGGTACTCCTCGACGGGTACAGCCTGACTACTGGATATCCCAGATATTATCAGGTCACGGAGACTTTAACTCGAAACACTTCTTCTTTAGGAGGAAGTACAACCCAAACTGTTCATGTGAGACATTCGAGACTGCAGAACATGTAGTCCTCGATTGGCCGCTGTATGACGAGGCCAGGGTGGAGTTGATTCGTGGGACCGGATCATACCTGGGACTGGATCTGCGGCAGCTGGTGACGGAGACCGGCTGCCCAGTGTTCAGCCGATTTGTCGGCTTCTGGCAGGAGCAGAAAGTGTGCGCCATTAAAGATTTTCTTTCCTCAAGTTACTTTGACGGGAAAGTTCAAAAAAAAAATGTGAAGATGGCGTAGTGAGAAGTGATTATTTAACAGGTTACAAAATAAAAATGAAGTCTGACCTCTCACAGATTTTATTATTATCTAACCAACTTTCGAGGTTGCCCTCATCATTAGGCAGTCTAAAAAAAAACTCATCATTTAGTAAAAAAGTTATAATAATATTCTAACTGGTAAAATAAATGTATTTCAACGTCCCTCTCTCACCAGAGTTTTTTTTACATTCCGAGTTTAATGAAAATAAAAAATTAAATTTGGAAAGCGTTCAAAAAGAATGATGTAAAGACAGAGGAACGTCCTTTCAAAAAATTGTTATCAAAAGTGTGTCTTATTAAATTTTCAATCGCACATGTGTCCTCAGATTTGGGATAGGATCATTACAAAAAATGTTCTAGAGCCCCAATGAAGATAATATAAGAAAACTTGAGCACGCCGTCCATTGGATGGGACGTTAAGGTCCTGAGCCTGTACGATGTCAGATGCTCTTTAAAGACCCCTACCCTAGATTAATAAACATGGGGGTGGACAAAAGTTAGGAATCTCACAGCTGGGCTCATGTACACAGAAAGATGGCTCCGATAGTAGGCCTCTATGTTAAAGCCCGGGCATGAATTGCAATAACTACAATAAATTTCTGTAGAAAATAGTTGTATGTAATGTTTAAATTGTTATTTTATTATTGAAAAGGATAACAATTAAGAAAAAATGAATTATATGTGATTTGGCCAGAACAGGACTTCCTTACACCAACCATGTTTTTGATTAAGATCCATAATGTACTTTGGCTCATTATTTTATGGCGACGCAGCGAAAACCAATCTCCAGAAGGTACAATTAGTTCAGAATCGCTGATATCTAGGGAGCACCCCGATAGATGTTATTCATGCCGAAGCAAATGAACCGCCGCTAGAAGTTCGGCGACAAAGCTTAACCCAAAGGTTTTCGCTGCACCTCATTTCTGTAGAATCTCCTACAGTTAATAAAATATCCCAAATAGTAAAATTAGATCTAACAAGTAGCTTCTGGCAGAAAAAGAGGATCTTAGTGGACAAATTAAAAGGAACTGTCGGTCCATTTGGCAAGAGATGTATACCAGTAGTGAAAAAGGAAGTTGGTATAAGAGGATGTACCCGAGAGTGGGCTCAGAACCCTGGTACAGGAAGGCCTGTCTCCCCAAGTCTGTATGTTCTCTGATCAATAGATTGAGGGTGAACCACGGGATCTGTGGGACGTATCTCTTTAGGATAGGCAAGACAGACAGCCCACTGTGCCGGGTGGAGGAGAACCTGAAGCACATTGTACTTACATGTACCAAATATCATACCCAGAGAGAACTTATGTTCACTGAACTGTATAAGCTAACCCAAGCCTCCTTTAACTATCCCCAGCTTTTAATAACCCGCAATATTTTTATTTACCAATCCATTTACAGATTTATAATGCAAATTCAAAATCAGCCCCAGATTCCTTAGCTATAAATTGAACCAATGTAAGATCTGACTGGGGGGCGGGTTCCGTTGGGGGGCACTGGTCTATAGAACCAGGAGCTCCGAAGGTCTGGACGGCCGGCACTACATGCAGACCTTCCTTCAGGAGCCTCCACTCCAGTCACTGGTCGGCGCTATGAGTATTGTTTTGGGTGATGTGGTCCGGCGGTGCCTCCGGCTGTCCCCCGGCTTGGCTGGGGCCGCTTGCTTGGGCCCTCTGTCTGGGCTCCTCCCTCCAGTATCCCGTCTTTGGCAGAATTATATTTTATAGTGTAATCCTCCCTCTCCTCTCAAAATCATTTCATACTGGCATTACTGGGAATGTCACTATCGTATACCCAGTAAAGTCAGTAAGAAATAAATTTGAGAGAAGGGAGGGAGAGAAAGAGGGATTTGTACAAAACTGATTCATATAAGAAAGTCCTCTGGTGGCCAAAAAAAAAATATATATATATTTTCCAGGGGTGTGATTTCAAAACTTTCTGCATCTTAGTACAGTTCTCTTATTACCTTAATTGCGATCTACTGATAAAAACAATACGGACATACTCAAGTTCAACTTTTGTTCAGCTGAGAATCTTGACCTTTTCCAGCCTCAATAAAAGTGTTTATTTCTAAGTGTATATAAATTGTTAATTTAAAGCTCAATGACAAATTGTAAGTGACTCCTGGATAAAAAAGTGGTCCCTATAACAATGTTATCTCTAAAAGGCCTCCAGCCCTGAATACAAAATGCTGCCCCTTTGTTCAGAGGCGGCTATTCACCGACTCACTGTCACTCTCTTCACCCCCATTTTTAGTTCACCGCCTATTAGGTCACCCTTAAAAAAAATGATCTCACCGAAATCATTCTACCTTATTCGTGAAACTAAAAAATTGAATTTATTTGGATGTATATGTTGTTTCTGTTCGTGAACCTTTCGAAAATTAAACAGTACTTGTTACGGATGTTTGTGTTTAACATTATTTGACATTATTCTTCACCCCTTCCCAATTACCAATTTTTGGGTTGTCGATGAATCGTTCAAAAAAACTTCGTCTAATGAAAAATTAATTAATTTAAAAGACTTTCAATTTCCAAATACGATATAGTGGTAAGGTAATAAAATAAATAAAAAACAAAGAACTTGTGTGTACAGGATTTGACTTACGCCATCGTCTGCACAAAGTTCAAAAGTAAAGTGATATATAAGTTTGCTAGATTGTTATATTTATACAATCCTCTGGTTACCTGAGATTATCTAAAGCTGTGACATCCTGTCCCCAGGAAAATCCAGGGGGTAGTCTTACCTTATCAAAATATTTGAGTATGCAATAATATAGTAACAATTCCCATTTTTTCTACCTCTACGAATTTCCAACATTTCCAGAAAATCGAGCTGTCTGCACCAATTTTTTTTTATCATACTATTGACAACTCAAATATTTTTAAATATGTATATGCAGGATTTCCCACCTTAGGGGATATGGTATCACAGCCTTAGGTAATCTCAGGTTGTATATATGTTACTGTTAATTTGATAAATTTGGTTATTATACATAATAACTGATTATTATGTATAATAACTACCGTTCTTGGTTAATATGACAAATTATTCACAGTTTCTTAATATTTATCATATTAACCAGTTATTATACATAATATAAAACTCACCTTGTTAATATGATAAATTTTGCTTTCACAAAAACCTGATTGCCTCCGAGTTTTGAACGACGGGAGGGGCAGATATATCGTTCCACCGGCCGTAGGCCGGCACACTTTCCCCCTGAATTTGGTACCATCTATTGTGATTTATTTGTTTCAGATTTTTGATGTCTTACAATTTTGATAAATTGACAAGAGCGCATCAAAGGGTTATTGCAACTGAACTCATCCAGGAATTTAAGCTATATTATTTGGAGACAAATAAATCACAATAGATGGTACCAAATTCAGGGGGAAGGTGTGCCGGCCTACGGCCGGCGGAACGATATATCCGCCCCTCCCGTCGTTCAAAACTCGGAGGCAATCAGGTTTTTGTGAAAGCAAAATTTATCATATTAACAAGGTGAGTTTTATATTATGTATAATAACTGGTTAATATGATAAATATTAAGAAACTGTGAATAATTTGTCATATTAACCAAGAACGGTGGTTATTATACATAATAACCAGTTATTATGTATAATAACCAAATTTATTATATTAACAGTAACATATATATCACAAACTAGCAAACTTAAATGTCACTTTTGAACTTTGTGCTGACAAAATCCCCAAAGCCAAAATCTGTAGGTATACTTCATGTATATATTTTTGTGGAATTAGACAATGTAAAAGTTAAACAAGTTCTTTGTTTTTATTTATTTTAAAAAACATTCGACTAACCAGAAAAAAAATAAATAAATAAATTATAATATGATGGGAGTCTACTGTATTTCGATTTAAACAAATCGTGTTTATTTTTAAATATTGTTGAATTGTTTCACGCAAGTTCACTTATGACAAAATACGTTTCAAGCTAAAAAACAATTAATTTTATTATACGAATTTATCGTTAAACGAATTGGAAAAAAAAGCCCCCTCCTACCATCCATCCCGTTTTCTCACCTCACAGCTACCTCCACACATAGACATTACTACCAGCGTATATATCCATCAGGTTTCTCTGAGAAGAAGCTGCATTGTTCTAGGGGAAAAACGAGCAGGCTTTAAAAAAACATGAGCATTATTCAGGTGAAAGAAAGGTACGTGTATGCATACAGTTTTTTTTTTGTCTGGTATATAATACTGACAGCATGAATGTACCGGATTTTACATTCCAAGAACTAATTGTGTTTTTTGTAACTATAAAACTGGCTGATGAAAAACAAAATAACGAGGAGTATCATAAAAGGGGAAAAATGTGATGTGGCCATAACAGGTCGTTCTTATACCAACCATCTTTTCGTGTTTTCACCAGACCAGGGTGGTGTTGCTTTATCGCAAGGTGCACCCTACGTTAAACAAAACTAAATAATAGTTATAAGAAAGCCCAGTTATGCCCATATTTCATATTTTTCGCTTTCATTAATTCTAGGACAATGAAAATAAATAATCTTGGCTTCCTAAATAAATAAATTCAATGGAATGAAAATAGAGAAAAAGCAATTTATTCGTTAGTCATGATCATTGTCATCATGATATCATCATGATAAGTTTTTTCTCAAATTTAATATATTTATTAAGTTCCAAAACCGGCCGAGGTTTATTTTATCTGAAAGGTAAAATAAACTTAGCATGCCGTCTTTCGGATGGGACGTTAAGCGATGGTCCCGAGTCAGTACGATGTCAGGTACTCGTTAAAGATCCCTGCCGTAGGTGAATACAAATTTAGAGTAGGCAAAATTTAGAACTCCCACAGGAGAGTCGGGCTCATGTCCACCAGAGTGACGAAAGAGCGCTCTGGTAGTAGGCGATATGACCTCGTAGTTAAAGCCCGGGCATAAGTCATAATAACTAACTATTAATTAAGCCAAAAAAAGTAATTAAAAGTAAAAATATATCCAGAAAATATGTTATTCATAGATTTATTCACGCCTATCACTGACCCTCCCCTTAACACCTTTTAAGGGTCTTCAAGAATAAATGTTGTCTATGTAATATGAGTCCTACTGGGCCCTGATTTCCAGTCTACGTTTTATGTTGTTGCAATCGTAGGGCTGGACCAGGAATGTAGTACATACAAGACATTGACACGGGCACAAAAAATTAGAGTATTAAAGAGTGTACGAATACTTTTTTTGGTGACTGTACATATACTTCGGTAAGGTTATATAAGGTTATACAATTACTTAAAAATATATGATAAGACATAGGTATAGAGATAACACTAAAATGAATGTGACTAAATAACAACCTACATCATGAGCAAAATTCAAACTATTTACACTAAAACGAAATAAACACAAACAATAATACCCAATTAAAATGTCTATGAGAGATGAACAATAATTCTATTAATATTTTTTTGCTAAATATACAAACATTATTGTTTATTATTATAGTGAAGTCCTTATATGTTTGGTTTGCAAGGTTATTTGCCTAATCCAGAATGCGAAAGAGTTTAGTTAGTTTTAAATTATTAATTTACTTGAAGGTGTACTAAACGAAACGGAAATTACTCTCATGATGAATGAAAATTATTCTCAGAAAGTATATCTTAGTATATTTTAAAACTAAACGACGATGGTGTAATACCAAAAACTGTAGTTTTTGTATTAATTTTTTTATGGAATAGCCAATATTGTAGAAAAAAAGAAGTTTGCATTATTTATTCTATACAAGTTTTCACAATATGTCCGCGAATCTCAACATAAAAGTTATAACGATTGTTATTCAAGATCGTTATTCAGAATTTAAATTATACTCAAAAAAACTATCTGTTGTGAAAAGAAAAGAATTATGCAGAAACATGTTTTTTGAGTTCCATAACTGGGCATCATTTCAGATGGGTAGTTAAATAGGGTTTGTTCAGTTTTGACATGACCATCACATGTTTTACAGATTCCGGGAGAATTGTAATTCCGAGTGTACAATTGACCATTCATTATTCTCCAGTAGCAGTGGGTCTACCAATCAATCAATCGAGGGAAGGACCCCTCACTGATATCCATGCCTGGAATCTACATCAGAGGATGATCCTATCTGATCCAGTTCACAGATCCACAACATTTCAATACATTCAACTGGATTCGTCTGTCTTCACCTTTATGTACGTTTTACGTGGAAAACTCATCAGTTCAAATTTTGTTGGTGTAATTCTCTCAAATCAAAACAAAAAATAAATGAACAAACGTATATTTTTAAAAATAATGTGTATTTCACAAAATACATACCATATATGGTAGCAATACCCCTATACTCCGTACAGTATAAATTTATATATGTATATATATATATGTATAAAGATTTATACATCGTATAGGGTATGTATTTTGTGAAATGTACATTATTTAAAAAAATATGTTTTTACATTTTGTTTTTTTTGTATAAATATATACCTACATATATACAGTCTTATTGGAACGCTTGACAAAACATAACAAACAAATACAACATTAACCAATTCATTTATTATTGTAGTATTCATTATATGTATATAATTTATTGTGTTATCAATTTACAACCGGTGAACATTGATAAGTACCAATTAGGGGCGATAATAACCGAAGTAGTTGTTCGCCCAAAATAACCAACCAACCAATTGAAACTTCATATGAGGCTTTTTTGAGACTACATAAATATGTGAGATCAAAATATGATTTAGGATCATTTATATCCATTTGAAGCATCCAAGCTATTTCCGCCTTTTTATAATCTTATATCTTCAATTGTTCAAAAAATAAATCTGAAATGTTTATTTCTTGTATTGTTACTATAGGAGAACCGAATTTAAGTTACATAATAATCTCCAACTTGTACAGAGATCAGAAAAATCTGACAAGTCCAAACATTGGTTGATTTGACGCGTTGAAGAAGCTGACTCATGTAAAAAGCTTTGTTTCATCAAAAATAATAAGCAAGTTGGAATTCTTTGAACAAATGTTTGGTCAAAAGACACTAGCGCATCTGAATGTTGACTTGTTTTAGCTTATGTACTTATTTTTACAAAGTTAATAAGCCCTTGACCAGCCGTCCATTGTTGCTTTTTTAGCCAGTAGCCCTCCCGATGGAGACCCTATCTAAGAGGTTGTCATGGGCTATTGGAGACGTAACTTAATTTTTCAGACATCATGATTGTTGACAGTGTAGCGTTCCTTAGGAAAGAACTTACCTTCTCTCAGTAGAGAGACCACAAGCTTTACAAGGTTCATAAGAAAGATCTGTATGTTAATACATTATAATGTATGTATACTATAACTAAACTAAAACAGTGTTTAAATAATTATAGTCTGTGGTTTATACAATAAATAAAATCAAAGAACCTTTATATTGTCTCATGAGTCTCAACAACTAACTGACTAACATTAAAAATTCCGAACTTTATCAAGATGCACTTGCAATGCAGCATCACTTTGCACATACCGCATTACGGCAAATCGTTCATCTTCATCCCGAAACTTATTTATTATATATTCATTCCTTCCTTGACAGATAGATTTAATAGTTTCATACTTTCAAAGCATAACTCAAAAACAATCTACTTAGATAGATAGTAGATACCGTCAGTTCGAATTTAATTTCAAGGAGTCATATGGTGATTATGTACCCACTATAAAGATTTATCAGCCAATAATTTTGAAATTGTACTCGTCTTAACTAGAAGAAAAGTTTAAATTCAACTGGCTTTCAGTTTGGATAGTTTCGCAACATATCACTTTTCAAAAACTAGGACCACACACACGAAAAGAAAATAACAATTTTAAATTAATGCACATAAATTCACTACACACAAGTACCGATGAAAAAATAACTTTAACAGGAGAATTAATGGTGCTAGATTCGATGGCGTCCTCATCGCATTGCGATTAGATATGTGAGTGAAAAAGTTTTATGCCCGTTTTTCTTATTTTTAATACAAAAAATGAAAATAATATTATCATATTTTCTTCATATTAAAGTTCATCAGTTTTCACAACAGAGTATAACATATAATACATTCATTAACTCATTTTTTAACTTTCCCAGCAATACGAAGTAAACATGAAGTTACGTAATCGGTCAAAAATTACACAAAAAAATGCTGCTGCATGTGTGTACCTGTGAACACGATAACTCCCGATAAAATGAATAAATGTTTATGTGTGTATCCAGAATTCAATTGGGGAAGTTGTAACACAAAAACTGTAATAACTGACGTATGAATGTATCGACATGAAATTTCAAAAGGAAATTCAAAACCCCATAAGGACGACACTTATTAATTTTCAGTGCAATCGGCAGAACGGAAGGGGAGATCAGAAAAAGGCTCAGCTTAAAAAATCCAATAACTGCAAATATAATGAATGTATCACAATAAAATTACATATTCAAGTTTAAACCCCCAAAAGGACGGCACCTATTATTTTTCAAGGAAATCGGCCGAAGGCAAGAAGAGTTCAGACACGGGGGCTCAACTCAAAAACTTCAATAACTGCAGATATATTGAATGTATAAACAGGAAATGCCACATTTAAATTGAAACCCCCATAAGGACGACACCTATTATTTTTCAAGGAAATCGGCCGAAGGGAAGAAGAGTTCAGAGCAGGGGGCACAACTTAAAAACACTAATAACAATCGATGTAATGAATTTATCGATACAACATGTAATATGAGCATTCGAAAGCTCCTATGTAAGTCTAACGTTGACTTTAGCCCAAACGGTCAAATGGTATTGGGTAGGTAGCAAAAAGTTAATTGATTAATTCTTCCTGGGCATTGCCGGTAATGCACCAACGACTTTACTTTTTAAACTAAAATATAATTTGTAAATATTTACGAACATCATACGATAATATTTTTGTTGATTGTAGATTCTGATGATTGGAATGCTTCCCGAAACGTCTGTAATAGATATTTTTAGCAAAAAAATAAATGGGAAAAGTGATGCTGTGATAAATACATAATATAAATATAATATATATAAAAAATATATATTTATCATCCAACAGTACCATTTGTTTATTTACTTTTCTTCGAAAGCTATAAAACCTTAACAATACGAAAATCCAATAGGAAACCTTCTTTAAAATGAGTTCAGAATCCAAAGTTGGTCCAGTAAAAGTGAGACTGAAAGGGACAAAGGACTGAGGGTATAAAGTAGAAAAAATAAAAATAAATAAAAGAATAATAAATGAGGGTTGTTTCCTTGAAATAAATTCTAGAGTAGAATTAGGGAAGAGGCATTTTTTGTCATTTGAGTAATAATGAGGGCATTTGGATGCTCCAAAAGTTTAATCAAAATAAAAATAAGAAAAGGAATTTTCTTTTTTTTTTTTTTTTTTTTTTTTATTCTTTATTTTTCATGTTTGAATAAATCTATTTTGAGTAAAAAATACAAAATGAATCCAAGATTATCATCATAGATGATTTCTGCATACAATGTTTCCGAATTCCATTTTACTTGACTTGTATCAAAATGTGGTGATGGATCGTCTCGAATTCAGTGCTTTAGGGGCAGCCAAGTCTTCTGTTTTTCATGTGTCTGTCTGTGTGTGTGTGTGTGTGTAAACGGGACTTTGACAGCGCTCCAACTCAAAAATGATTGTAGCAAAACAAATGGAAAATTTAAATGAAGATGTCACATATGCTAACTTAGATCTGAAGAGAAGAAAGGACTTTACTTCGAGGCCTATGTGCACTTCACGAGAAAAAGCCTATATTTCTTTCTTAAACAAAAAACTTTATTAATAAAAATTGTGAAGATAACTTAAAGGCATAATTTGTAAGAAATATTATTTTTTGACTGTCGCTCGGATCAAAAAACCCTTTTTGTTAGACGTTGGATTAATTTATTCGAAAACGGTTAGACCTATCGAAAAATTAATTCTTATTAAATTTCCGTATTAAATGTATATGTCTTCCGATAGGACTAAGACGAACAAAGTTCTAGAGCCCCAAAGAATGTACAATAAATTTCCATCGTACCTACATGTTTTATAATTAGTAGTCAGAAAGAAAAAAGGAAAAAGGAAATATACGTGATGTAGCCATAACAAGGGCACCAGAAGCTCAGAAGTAACGAGAGAATCTTTTTGTAACTTTTTTTTTGGCAGCTCTTATGATCGATATTCATAAAAGTCAGATTATAAAAAGATCATCGGAAGAGGGAAGTAGAAATATGACATTTACCCAAAAGCCGATTCTCCAAAATTTGTGCGAGCTTTAAGCTAATCCAGGATCATCTCTCTTTAGGGGTTTAACGTCGCATCAACTACCGAGCTTATCAAAGAAAGTCTATCCACAGGTTCGCCCATCTATTTCAAACATCCAAGCAGTCAGCAGGATTATAAACTATAAGTTTATATAAATGCCGAACTTGCAATTAGACCATTAACTTTTGCCCCCCCCCCCCCCCCCCCCTCCAAAACTCTGTTTGCCCTAATATTAAATAGTTAACAACCTAAATCCTCATACTAAATTTTGTGTCATTCGGCAGTTATTAGAGTTTTTGAGTTAAGCCTCTAATCCCCCCTTCCCTTTGGCCGATTTAGCAGAAAATCATTAGGTGCTGTCCTTATAGGGTTTATGTCATACATATAAAATTTTGTGTTGATGCATTTAATCTATCGGGAGTTATCGTGTTGACACACACAGACAGATTTTTTTTTTTTTTTTGGAATCCGGAGGTTAGAAAATATAAAATTACGTTGAAACTCTGTATCGAATTTTTGACCAGATTACATAACTTCCCTTATACTTTTTATAGCTAGGGAAGTCAAAAAAATATATAACAAAAACTACTGGTTTCTGCATTACACCTTTGTCAGGTATAGTTATAAACTAAGGTAACAAAAAGTTTTTTTTGTCTTTTTCATTTATTTATTTATTTACATATTCACAACGACATAATTTGTCACTAGTGATTGTGATGTTGAGCGGTGGCAAGTGTGTGGCTGAACTGCTGAGGTACGTGACCGAAGAGGAGTCCAGGCTAATCCTGGAGATGGTCCCTCTGCCATGCCCGCTTGTGACGTCGTGGCGGATACAAAAAAAAAAGTTAAAGATAAAAATTACTAGATGAGATAAGCGTGAAATGTTGATATATTTTCCAAAAATATTAGTGAAGAGCTAAGAATATTAACACAATTAGAAGTTGTGTTCTTGTGAACTGTGTATATTAGCCATACTTCTGTAACAGTGTTATTGGTTCTTTACACAACATTCTTGTGCCTCGGGAGGGAGTTCTATATATGGAATAAAACACTCGCAAGTCTGGTATCAAAACCGCAACCGTGGTAGGACCAAGCGACCAAAACCCTACGCTATAGCCCACAACACCCCTGAATTTACCATGTACTATGTTATTTATAATATATATGTATATTTTTTTCTTTGTAGAAAAGACGATATTTAAAATAAAAAGTTTATTTTACTCGTTTATTAAAATTTTCTATAGTGTGTGTGTTATAATGCGTGTATCAACTAGGAACAACATTAAAGCATCAGAATACAGAGTAAGAAAATGAAATAAAACTTCTCACTATCCGTAAAGTGTGGTGTCTAAACTAACACTGGCTAGGGAAGAGGGATACGAATTTTATTCGTTATTCGTCTGGAAGGACGACGTGCTCAAGGTTTTTTCGCCTCCTAGATAAAAAACCTGAATGCCTCGGCCGGGTTTCGAACTCACGAATTTTACTCAGTAAGTAAGCGCGTTGCCTCTGAGCTACCGACGACCTCTCATGGAAGTTGTTATTCTCTCCTTAGCTATTTATCTTGTAGATAACTACGTCCGATTTGAATGTAACTCTGTAAGTTTCCAGTTCCGCTTTTGACCAAATAAGATTTGTATAAATATTTGTTCTGACTGTTTACAGTAAGTAGAGTTCACTGAGGCATGGCTAATGAAGTAAGTTTCCAAGAGTGGCTTTAAGTTGTTTTCATTTGTTCCGGCAAAGTCCAAGTTGAGCGGTGACATTCCTTTAAGTTTCTCAGCCACTCATTATCATAGATCTCTTCCATAATAGCCATTGTTTTATTGTACTAGCTAACTTTTCTCTTGTCTTATGCACGCTCAATCAAACTGGTACATGCGGATGATTTCATATTTATCATTTCTTATCCCTGAGGCGCCAAATTAGTGTAATCGAAACTCTAATAACGTTGACTTCCCACTGTTTTATTTCTGAACAACTGCGTCAACGATGAATACACATAAAATATAAATATGGATGAGTAATTAGCAAAAACATTAAAGCATCAGGATAAAGAGTGACGACGCCTCAGTTATTCACTTGGTAATCAGGTTCCTACGCCAATCTCGACTCATCACAGAAATATAACAAATACCCACTCCAACTTTACTACATCCCCCGGTTTCTTTGCATAATGTTCCACTAATCTATAGCACCCAGTAATTCATAGTTTCTCTCCAAATTGCTTGTCCCACTCTATAGATCAATGGCCGAAGAATAGCTGATAACGCAGATCCCTTACGTCTGGGATCCCTCTGGCTGGGGGGCTTGGTCGGCTCCACTGGGATCTCTGGACTGATATAGTCCCGGGCTTGGAGGGTGTGGTCGGTGCCACATACAAGCACACCCTCTCCAACAGGCCTAGCTACACCGGGGTCTAAGCCCAATGCCTAAAGAGAGACGCCCAGTTGTGCCGTTGCGCTTGTCCCCTGGCCTGGTTGGGACGCTCACTGGGTGCCCCGGGGTCCTGTGCGGGGTCCCCCCTCCGTTCGCCCCCCGGTTTCTCTGATGGATCTCGTACCTATTATTTGAACAGTCAGGCATCAATGACCCTCGTGGTTGAAATGCCATAAAAAAAAAAAAAAAAAAAAAAAAAAAAAAAAAAAAAAAAAAAAAAACTAGTAACGAAATTAAATAAAACTACTCACCATCCGTAAAGTGTAGTGTCTAAACTAACACTGACTAATGGAGGGGGATACAAGTTTTATTCAAAGCCTTTGAACTATTAGCCAGTGTACCTTTAGACACTACACTATACGGGGGGTAAGTAATTTCATTTTATTTGTTACTCTGTACACTGATGCTTTAATGTTTTGCTAGTCACTTCTCCATATACTGATGATGACACACTTGAGTTGAAAACCAGACCAGTGAAATAAAACAGTGATAAGACAACGTATTTTATTTCTATGTGATATCTCTTCCCACATTCCCACAACATGTTACCATGGCATATAATTATAATAGTTTAAATTTTCCATAACTATATGCTTTAACTACGAGGTCATATCGCCTACTACCAGAGCGCTCTTTCCTCGCTCTGGCGGTCATTAGCCCGACTCTTGTGTGGGAGTCCTAAATTTTGCCTACCCAGGTTTAGTAAGTGACATCATTGCTGCACGTCCAATCCAAAGGACGAGGGTTTCGAACACGCGATCTTAGATAAAGATAACTCCATAGACGCCCAGGGATCTCTCCTACTCAGTCTTGATGAGCCACTGGTTGTTCGAGCAGCAGTCACCCATCTCCGTACCAGATCGTCTTGTCATCTTCTGCGCTGTCTTCCTCTTCTTCTTCCGCTGTCTCTATGGATCCATTCGGTGGTCTTCTTGGCCCACCGCTTGAAGCCTTTTAGAGCAAAATGTCCTGCCCAGTTCCATTTAACCTTTCTGCTGCGGTGTTAACTTCCTTCATTCTTAGTTTTTTTTTTTTTTTATAGTGGCATTTTTAATTTTGTTCATCTGATGTTGAGGACGCTCCACACCAATTCAAACAAAATGCACTTTAGCTTTCTTGCTCCCATCTCTGGCAGAGCCCAAATCTGACTACCGTACCTACAGTACTACTGGAAAAACACACATTTCCAGGACACTATTTTTAATCTGGAGGGACGTTACCTTCCGAGGCTCGCTCCAGCCAACTTTAATGGTCCAGCTTATCTCCTTTTCAAGCCTTTCCTTAAATGAGACGAGCGACCCCATATTCTACCACATGTTCCAGTGTTCTTTCATTAATCCTGACCGGAGTCTTCTGGCTGTTGGTCATTACAAGAGCCTGGATTCTCGTGCAATTGCTTTTTTTTTCGTTTGCTTGAAATCATTAAATAACAATTTATTTTTACGAATTAAGGCATCCTGATTAATATACACAAATATCAAAAAACTTTTTTGGCAAAATTGCACGTTTAAGGGTTTTACTACACAAAATTGTATATTTTATCGTAATTAAAAAATTTATTTATAAGTTATTCTGAAAATGTATACATTTTTTATTCGACAAATTTATAACAGTTTTGAGAAAAAATCCCGGATATGACCAACTCAAAAAGTACAATGCGGCCATAAATGGTGAAGATATTGAATTGGATCTACAACCTGACATTATAAGCAGCTACAAAAATGCACCCATCACAAGCGTCCGCGTCGAGAATACGTTTTCCCACCTAAAACAAATACTTAGCGTCAGGCGGCACAGTTTTTCAGACAAGAATTTAGAAATGTATTTAGTAGTAAATTTTAACGCAACAAATGCTTAAGTAAAAAAAAAATATATAAATTTAATTGAAGTCAAATTCTCGGCCTCGAATAATGTGGTTCTTTAGTTTTCTTTTAATCAAAAATTTATACATATATGCTTTTGTAATTAAAACATGGAGGTAAAAAAAAAACTTTATTTTCAGGAATAATATATTTTATAAATTGTATAAATAAGTTCCTTTAGGATTTTTATTTTATTAATTTATTTTTAAACTCTACCCAATTTTATGTTGAAAAAAGAGTTATTTCAGTTAAAAATTAGATACATTTTTTTTATTTTCTGTTGCACATTTTTTAATTTTTTTACTGCACGTAATCCGGGTTCTAGTCATTACTTTGGTTTACTCGAAGTTAATCTTCAGACCAGTTTCTAAACAACACCCCAATAAATCAAAGTTTTGTATAGTTTTTCCACTGAACACTTCTGTCGCTTCCTATTTACCATTATCACTGAAGATTGAGAAAAGTATGGTGAGAGGTGTAAGGAAAACATTATAACTGTAGCGTCAAGCCCTCGAGCAGAAGTTTTAAAGTAGTTCTAAGCGTGTTATCACTCAAAACTTTCTTGAAATAAGTTCAGTACTTAAGCAGAAGTTTCAGAACATTTTTCCGACAATAAGAGTGCTACATTAAGAGATAGATCAAAACAAATATTTGTCTATGAATTATTAATCTCTCAGATGGAACATCATTTGTATTGTTTATCATCAAGTTAAAACAGTTTGTTTTTAACAGTTGTTCAGCCTTTTTGACAATGTTTTTATCATTTGTCAATAAGCTATTAGAATAAAGTAGCGTACAAGCTTAAGATGCAAGCTAGAACACATTTCTGCAAACTGTGTCGATATAATAGAAAGCTAATGAAATAAATAAAAAACAGAGAACTTTATAAACTTTTATTTTTTCTAAATCCACAGAAATATATGCATAAAGTAAAACAGTTTCGGCTTTGAACTTTGTACTGAAAATGGCGTAAGCTGAAACCGGTACTCTTTATGTATATATTTTAGTGGAATTGGACTATATAAAAATTAAATACGATGTAACGATTGTACCCGAACAACGACGATATCACTTCGGGTCATCAAATAATTCGATAATTATAAATACTACGATTTTTGTATAAAATTATTAATAAATTTGCTCATTGTGAAAATGATGATCAAAAAAAAAAAAAAAAAAAAAACAGCCAGAAGAGAGTCATAATGTTGCTTTTTCAAGCAAAAAATGCTTGCTGATATTACTATATTTCAATTTTTACGCTCCTCTCCAGAAAAAATTTGGCCATTTTAATCACTAAATTGTTGTTTGTTTTGTTTTGGCCTTATGTACGATGCATATTAGCCATGGCTCTTATAATTGTGTTACCTAGTTATATACAGGATAAAGGAATATACACACACTAAGGAATATAAACTCCACACACTACTTGTCAATACTTTCACTATATTGGTCAAAATTACACGACTATAGTTTCTCCTGTTACGGCATCATCAAGTGAACTGAAGTTCACTATAGTCGTGTAATTTTGACCAATATAGTGAAAATATTGACAAGTAGTGTGTGGAGTTTATATTCCTTAGTGTGTGTATATTCCTTTATCCTGTTCATTATGAATTTTCACAAAGTAGACCTGGAATCAGTTCATTACTAGTTATATAGGACATCCATGGCCCCGGGAGGGAGTTCTATCTACAAAATAAAACTCACTCCCGGACGGGATTCGAACCCGCAAACCAAGGTGAAAGCATGGGACCAAAGTCTTACGCTCTAGCCTATACGGCCAATATAGCTCCCAGCACGAAGTAATCAGTCGAGTTTCTGCTCTCCCATCAAAACCAATCGACTGTATGGGCTAAAAATCAATAGTTGAATTCTCATAGTAAATTTTGTTTCGAAACTTTCATCACATCGTCATTTAATAGGGTTTTTGAGTTGAGTCTCTTCTCTTGGCCTCATTTCGCTGAAAATCAATAGGTGTCGTCCTTATGGGTTTCTGCATACTCATTTAAGATTCCCTTACGATATATTGAGTATGTCGAGAGTTATTCGTGTTCATAGTCACACAAGCACACATAGACAAGAAATTTATTTCTTCTATTTTGTACCAGAGGGTTGGAAACAATTCCTGAAAGAATTTCTAATCTATTACATAATATCTCCTCCATTTTGTATAGCTGGGGAAGTGAAAATACATTAAAACCATGAAGAAAAAAAGAACATGAAATGGTGAATAGTTTTAGAGAAAAAAATATAACTGAAAAATAGTCTTTAAAGTTTTCATTCTTTTTTCTTACACGAAATTACTAAGTCTGACATTAAAAGTGTTCAGACCGAAAATAGAAAAAGTTTTGTTGTTAGCGGAAAGTAATAAAAGGGAAAAAAGAAGAATGGATTGAACTAATCGTCGGATCTTCAGTAATCCCAGTAATAAAACCCTCTTAGGGAAGAGAGTTAAGTTTAGGAGGGGACTTTACTATAGGACTTTCTTGGATAGATCAGAAGGGAAAAGGCAAGTTGCTACGATCCGCAAATAATTAAAGTCAACTTATTGTTACATTTATATTTTCTTTTGAATAATACATAATAATGATCTGACCACGAAGAAAATATTGAATTTGAGTCGAAATTGAGATTTTTTTATGTTCGTAAGACTGAGCATGAGTACATTGACAAATACAATAATATATAGTTTTTCGAATTTTATACTTTCATAATTTGAATCAAATTAGAATTGAAAAGTATTGTAATCGCCCGAAAATCCGAGATCTAGTTTTCAACGAATTTAACGTTTCAAGGTCCCCTGAACACGTTTTGTCCATTTTCACTTTATAAGATAGGAATTTTGTGAGCTATCTAACTCACAAACAATTGTAGCTGTGGACTTGAAAATTGAAATGAATATGTCATATGCATTTATCTACAGTTGACAAGATTTTGATCGAAATTCGAAAAGAAATAAGGCCACTTTACATCGGATCAAAGTACATATTACAAGATACCGTTTACTTATATATTTTCAAGTATTTATTTATTCATTTCATTTTTTTATAGTATAATCACATTGTGTCAGACTCTAAGAGTTAATAGCTGTTAATGTATCTAATTTATAAGCTATCTAGTTTCTCAGGGAGCTATTCTCAGCCCACTTCTATTTAATTTATACTGCAACGATCTGCCAGTGCCGTCTTCCTTGAGGATGAGTACATTGTCGCGATGACGCGTTGATGCTTGCAACATACGCATACGATACAATGATTTGCTACCCAGGAGAGCTTGAACGAAGCCATCGAATCCCTTCAGACCTCACTTAAATATCTTGGCTGAATGGTTCAACAAGTGGAACCTTTCTCTGAACCCTGAAAAAATGGAAGGCAAGATATTCACCTTGCGTAGGTTCTCGCTTGTAGGACTGAGAACACTATCTCTTGGTGACATCTCTATCCCATGGAATCTAAGGACCAGAGAGTAAAGTATCTAAGTAAAGTATCCTTGGATACGAAGGCCACCCGAAAACTACACATTAACACCAAACTACAACAAGCACACAGTAGACTCAACCAACTCTACCCTCTCATCAACAGAAAAACACCACTTAAACACGAAGCCACCATACTTCTGTACAAATCACTCATTAGACCCATATTAACATACGCCTCCCCCGTTTGGATGACAGCTAGCAAAACACTTATAAGAAAAATACAGACATTTCAGAACAAAGTGGCCCTCAATGCTCCCTGGTTCGTTAGGAACTCTCAAATTCATGAAGAGCTGGGTCTACCCCCATCAGGGAGTATCTCCAGCAACTGGAGGACCTCCACCACTCCAGACTCCAGTTCACGCTACTGTCTACGGTCTTGGACAAAGAACTCAAGGGAGAAAACTCAAAGCTCGCCTATGATAAGACATAATTATTTATTTATTTTAATTTTTTGTTCAATATTTCATGTTGTTTAATCACTTTATAAGGCACTTGGAGTGCCGGCCTAAATAAATTGATTGATTGTTAAGCTATCATATTGTGTACATTCTTATGAAGTATCCTATTACCATGTTATGGTATAACGGAAATAAATATTATAATAAAACACCATTTGGCCAGATGGTGCATCCATTTTCGTTATTTTTGCAAAAAATAAAACAGAAAAGAAATGTGTAATAAATGATAATTATAAATGGAGGAAAAGCGACTATATTTCATTAAAAAATTGTGTATTTGCATGCAGAAGTCCACAGGTAGTAACCAATTAACAGACAAATGAGGCTATTGGGAAGTGTTTAGTTCGTAGAAGATAACACTTGTGTAGCCCAACCAAGAAGTATCCTACATTGGCGGTACTCAACCCGCCACTTGTGAAGACACAGATTTTACTTAGGGTTGAGGGGGCTCTTTGTGGAGATAACACTTTACCATGTAAAGCGAGGAACAACACTTACTCAAGTGGTACTTAGGAGCTTCATTCGCCTACTGGGATATTTATTTCTCTATTTAATTATGTGCTTGACATAGTTTCGAGGAATAAATATAATAAACACTTAACTTATTTAAACAATAGAAATATCGATGGGGCTAATACCACTCGCTTGGCTACAAGAGGAATAATAATATTTAATAATAATACTACTTATTTACTCTAAACCAAAACATGGAAATAGGAAACATAATAAAAATGTATACATTCAGATAGCTTATGAAATATAGTCGTTTTTCCTTCACTTATAATTATCATTTATGTTCTGTATTATTTTCGCCACAAAATATCGCAAGTGGATGCACCAGGGGCCAAATGGTGTTTTTAAATCTCCTTCTTAGGATTTTATAATGATAATATTATTTTAGCGTTAAATTATAGAATACGTCATAAAAATGTAGACATTAAGATAGCTTATAAATTAGAAGTTATATTCGTATATTGTAATGGGTTGTAAAAAACTTTCCGAATTTCGATAAAATTAAAAAAAAATATATTTAAATGATTAAAGATATTTAATCTACAATGTATTTTCCATCAAGTTCCACTACCTTCCTCAAACGTTCGGGCATCTTATCAATCCCGGATACAAAAAAGCATGGATTTTTTTTTTGATCGAAGAAAGCTTGTAATGCTGATTTCACCTCTTCAGTTGTTTTGAAATTCTTCCCCCTTACAAAATGATCAAGCGACCGAAAAAGGTGGTAATCTGATGGGGCTAAGTCAGGTGAATAAGGGGGCTGAGGGGGAACTTCCCAACCTAGACTCATGATTTTTTGCTGAGTGAGTTTAGATGTGTGAGGTCTGGCGTTGTCATGATGCAGAATAACACCTTTTCTGGAGGGTTTTTAATCCTTAAAGCCTCACTCAATCTGTCTAATTGTTGACAATAGACTTCTCCAGTAACCATTTGGTTAGGTTTTAACAGGTCAAAGTGGACCATTACCTTGCCTACTCTACCAGATGCAACGCAGCACCTTTTTTGGGTGCAACCCATCTTTTGGGGTAGGAACTGGTTTTCCTCCCACACTCAGCCATTGTTTCCTCTTTTCTGGATTTTCGTAGAAACCCCATTTTTCGTCCCCACGTAACAGAGAAACTTTTCGAAGAACAAAAATATTTTTCATTCAAAACTGAATTTTAAAAACTTCAGTATTTAGCGTCAATTATCTCAGTTAAGATTGCACTTCATTTGTTAGTGCTACTTAGTCTCTTTAATACTCTGGAAACGAGTTTTTTTTAATAATTCCCAAATACTGGGATTTTTGTGTTTCTTATCCCAGGATTTTCAGCAGTGAAAACACTAGTAGTCAACTCACCCCTTAAAATATTAATATATAAACTTGGGGAACTAATATACCAATGTTTTATATATTTTTTTATTAATATATATATAATTTTTCCTGATATCTCTGACATGATCCCGAGGTTATCTGCCAGTCTGGGCAAAAGGAAGTCATACGTCTATCCAAAACCCCATAGGAACGACCACCTATTAATTTTTTAGCCAAATCGGCCAATGGGAAAAAGTTATTAGAAGGAGAGACATAAAAAAACAAAAACTAATAACTGCCGTCATGATGAGTGTATTGATACGAAATTTCATAACTATGTGTGTTTATATTTTATATGAAAGTTTTATTTTTTGGCCAATATCCACGGAACATCAATCAGGCCAAGAGCAAAAAGATTTTAAAAAATGATACATAAACAGATGAGAGGGCGCAGGTAGCTCAGTGGTATGCTTGTTTTCTGAACTCAAGAACGTGGGTTCGAAACCCGACCGAGGCCCTTTGTTTATTTTATCTGGGAGGTAAAATCAATTTAAGCTCGCCCTCCTTCGGATGGGACGTTAAGCGATGGTCCCGAGCCTGTACGATGTCAGGTACTCGTTAAAGATCCCTGCCCTAGGTGAATAAAAATTGATGGTAGGCAAAATTTAGGACTCCCACAGTAGAGTCGGGCTCATGTCCACCAGAGTGACGAAAGAGCGCTCTGATAGTAGGCGATATGATAAAGCCTGGGCATGAGTCATAAATCCTAAACCTATAAACAGATGATAACTTTTAGTGTCTGACACGTGTGATTAGTAATAACAATACTATTAAAGCATAAAATGTTTTGAATAAATTGAAGATATGAAAACAAAAATAATAATATTAATAAATGGGCTTGAGAACATAAAACTATAAGCAATCATTTGCTTGTATTCTTAAATATTTCTATAATTTCAGTTCCTAAATTTCTTTGGCATTACATACAATTCAAATAAACATATTTACATTATTATTACATTACTAGCAGTAATACCCGGCATTGCCCGGGGAACTTTGACTTTTCTACTATTATCTCCTATAAGTCTTTTAAATTCTTCAACAGTACATTCATGATGTTATAATTTTCAATTATTCATACGGAATAAGGCTTATAGTCCTTCAACGTCAAACACCCCAGCTAGTAAGTTTTTAGGACCCCTGGGCATCACAGCTAGTATGCGTCTTTCAACAGCGGAAACCACAGATAGTGAATACTTAGCATCGCTGGACATCCTAGCCAGTGCGTACTTAAGAACGCTATTGACCGCAGCTAGTAAATGCCTTGCAACAGCGGACCCCACAGCGAATACATAGTTACTACTACTACATGTGAAATTCATGCCAATCCGCTTACCCTTTAACAGTACATTCATGATGTTATAATTTTCAATTATTCATACGGAATAAGGCTTATAGTCCTTCAACTATAGCAACGCTAGTAAGTTTTTAGGACCCCTGGGCACCACAGCTAGTATGCGCCTTTCAACGGCGGAAACCACAGCTAGTGAATACTTAGCTTCGCTGGACGTCCTAGCCAGTGCGAACTTAAGAACGTTAGTGACCACAGTTAATATATGCCTTGCAACGGCGGATCCCACAGCTAGTATGTAGTTAGAACGCTGGTCACCGCAGCTAGTATGTGCCTCGCAAGAGCGGACCCCACAGCGAATACATAGTTACTACTACTACATGTGAAATTCATGCCAATCCGCTTACCCTTTAACAGTACATTCATGATGTTATAATTTTCAATTATTCATACGGAATAAGGCTTATAGTCCTTCAACTATAGCAACGCTAGTAAGTTTTTAGGACCCCTGGGCACCACAGCTAGTATGCGCCTTTCAACGGCGGAAACCACAGCTAGTGAATACTTAGCTTCGCTGGACGTCCTAGCCAGTGCGAACTTAAGAACGTTAGTGACCACAGTTAATATATGCCTTGCAACGGCGGATCCCACAGCTAGTATGTAGTTAGAACGCTGGTCACCGCAGCTAGTATGTGCCTCGCAAGAGCGGACCCCACAGCTAGTACGAAGTTAGGAACGCTGGGCATCACAGCTAGTAAGTGCCTTGCAACAGCGGCCCCCCACAGCTAGTACGTAGTTAGAACCACTGGGCATCACAGCTAGTATGTGTTTTGCAACGGCGGACCCCACAGCTAGTACGTAGTTAGGAACGCTGGTCACCACAGCTAGTATGTGCCTCGCAACAGCGGACCCCACAGCTAGTACGAAGTTAGGAACGCTGGGCCCTACAGGTAGTAGGTGCCTTGCAACTGCGGACCCCACAGATAGTATGTAGTTAGAACCACAGGGCATCATAGCTAGTATGAGTTTTGCAACGGCGGACCCCACAGCTAATACCTACGTAGTTAAATACGCTGGGCCACACTGCTAGCGCCTTGCAACAGCAGACCCCACAGCTAGTACGTAATTAGGAACGCTGGGCATCACAGCTAGTAAATGTCTTGTAGGTGCCTTGCAACAGCAAACCCCACAGCCAGTACATAGTTAGGAACGCTGGGGCTGAGCACTACAGCTAGTAAGTGCCTTGCAACAGCGGACCCCACAGCTAGTACGATATTAGGAACGCTGGGCATCACAGCTAGTAAATGTCTTGCAACAGTGAACCCCACAGCGAATACATAGTTACTACTACTACATGTGAAATTCATGACAATCCGATTACCCTTCAATGATTCAGCATTATTTTTATGCTTAGCCCCCCTCCCAAATTTTTAAAATGTCACTTAGTGTATTTTTTTATTTGACCATCAAGAATACTACATGTGAAATTTCGTGACAATCCAATCATCCGTTAATGACCTATCACTATCTTCAAATTTAGGCCTACCCCCATAACCCCCCTCCCGTTCACAATTTTTTGACGTCACACACCCTATTTTTCTATTTGGCCTTTATGAATACTTCATGTGAAATTTCGTGACAATCCGATCATCCGTTAATGACTTATCACTATACTTATACTTAGGCCCCCATCAACCCACCCTCCCGTTCAAAATTTTGTGACATATACACCCTATATTTCTATTTGGCTTTTAAGAATACTACATGTGAAATTCCATGACAATACGACAAACCGTTATTGAGCTAGCACCATATTTATACTTAGGCCCCCCCGCCACCACCCCCCCCCCCCTCCCGTACAAAATTTTGAGCCGTTACACCGCCTATTTTTTTATTTGGTCTTCAGGAAAACTACATGTGAAACTTTGTGACAATTCGACCAACCGTTAATGAGCTAGCTCTATATTTATTCTTAGGCCCCCCCACACCCCCCCTCCCGTTCAAAACTTTGGGACGCCACACACCTTATTTCTTTATTTGGCCTTCAGGAATACTCCATGTGAAATTTCGTGACAATCCGACCAACCGTTAAAGAATTAGCTCTATATTTATACTTAGGCCCCCCCACAACCCCCCCTCCCGTTCAAAACTTTGGGACGCCACACACCTTTTTTTCCTATTTGGCTTTTAAAAATACTACGTGAAATTTCATGACGATTCGCCCATTAGTTAATGAGTTAGCTCTATATTTATACTTAGGCCCCCCCACAACCCCCCCTCCCGTTCAAAACTTTGGGACGCCACACACCTTTTTTTCCTGTTTGGCTTTTAAAAAGACTACGTGTGAAATTTCATGACAATTCGACCATTAGTTAATGTGTTAGCACTATTTATATACTTAGGCCCCCCTTACAACCCCCCCTCCCGATCAAAACTTTGGGACGCCACACACCTTATTTTTCTATTTCGCCTTCAGGAATACTCCATGTGAAATTTCGTGACAATCCGACCAACCGTTAAAGAATTAGCTCTATATTTATACTTAGGCCCCCCCACAACCCCCCCCCTCCCGTTCAAAACGTTGGGACGCCACACACCTTTTTTTCCTATTTGGCTTTTAAAAATACTACATGTGAAATTTCATGACGATTCGCCCATTAGTTAATGAGTTAGCTCTATATTTATACTTAGGCCCCCCCACTACCCCCCCTCCCGTTCAGAACGTTGGGACGCCACACACCTTTTTTTCCTATTTGGCTTTTAAAAATACTACATGTGAAATTTCATGACGATTCGCCCATTAGTTAATGAGTTAGCTCTATATTTATACTTAGGCCCCCCCACAACCCCCCCCCCCCTCCCGTTCAAAACGTTGGGACGCCACACACCTTTTTTTCCTATTTGGCTTTTAAAAATACTACATGTGAAATTTCATGACGATTCGCCCATTAGTTAATGAGTTAGCTCTATATTTATACTTAGGCCCCCCCACTACCCCCCCTCCCGTTCAAAACGTTGGGACGCCACACACCTTTTTTTCCTATTTGGCTTTTAAAAATACTACATGTGAAATTTCATGACGATTCGCCCATTAGTTAATGAGTTAGCTCTATATTTATACTTAGGCCCCCCCACAACCCCCCCCCCCCTCCCGTTCAAAACTTTGGGACGCCACACACCTTTTTTCCCTGTTTGGATATTAAAAATACTACCTGAGAAATTTCATGACAATTCGACCATTAGTTAATGTGTTAGCACTATTTATATACTTAGGCCCCCCTTACAACCCCCCCTCCCGATCAAAACTTTGGGACGCCACACACCTTTTTTTCCTGTTTGGATATTAAAAAGACTACCTGTGAAATTTCATGACAATTCGCCCATTAGTTAATGAGTTAGCACTATTTTTATACTTAGGCCCCCCCACAACCCCCCCTCCCGATCAAAATTTTGGGACGCCACATAGCCTATTATTCAATCGGGCTCAAAAGAATGCTACATGGGCAGTTTCATAAAAATCCGTCCAGCGGTTTGGGCGTGATGCTGGAACAAACATACATACAAACAAACAAACAAACAAACAAACCCCGTTTCAGCTTTATTAATATAGATTATATCACAATGTACACAAGTTTTAATTTGTGTTCATATCTATACATACATCTTATTTTTTTTGGCATTTTTCTTCCATAGTGGATCGGTGTCACCATATTTAAAGTCAGTCTGAACGTTGTGCTGACGTTGGCATAATCCGAAACCAGCACACTCTATGGCTCTGTCAGTTAACAAATATTAAATCTACTAGCAGTAATACCCAGCGTTGCCCGGGGAACTTTGATTTTTCTCCTAATCTCTCATTGGAATTCTATTCAATTCTTCGAAAGTACATTTATGATGTCATAATTTTTAATTATTCAAATGGAACAAGGCTTATAGTCCTTCAACGGAAGACACCACAGCTAGTATGTGCCTTTCAACGGCGGAAACCACAGCTAGTAAATACTTAGCATCGCTGGACATACTGGACGTACTTAAGAACGCTCGTGGCCACAGCTAGTATCGGTCTTGCAACGGCCTACCATCCCAGCTAGTAAGTACTCGGAACAGCTGGGCACCACAGTTATTGTGTGCTTAAAACCGCTGGGCACAACAGCTATTACGTTCTTAGGAATGCTTCGCACCACAGCTAGTTTGTGTTCAGGAACGCTGGGCCACACAGCTACTCGTAGTATATGCCTTGCAACAGCGGGCAGCCCAGCTAGTAAGTTCTTAGGACCACTTGGAACCACAGCTAGTTCCTACTTAAGAACGCCGGTCACCTTAGATAGTATGCGCCTTGCAACACCGAATTTCGTATTTAAAATTAACATTCACGGAGGACATAACCAGTCAAATTTCAGCGATATCGGCCGAGGGGAGGGGGGAGTTCCGGGGTAGGGGCTCAATTCAAAAATCCCAATAACTGCCGATGTAATGAATGTATCGACAACAAATTTCGTATTTAAAACTAAAATCCACTTAGGACATAACCAGTCAAATTTCAGCGATATCAGCCGAGGGGAGGGGGGAGTTCCGGGATGAGGGCTCAATTCAAAAATCCCAATAACCCGTACAAAATTTTGAGCCGTTACACCGCCTATTTTTTTATTTGGTCTTCAGGAAAACTACATGTGAAACTTTGTGACAATTCGACCAACCGTTAATGAGCTAGCTCTATATTTATACTTAGGCCCCCCCACAACCCCCCCTCCCGTTCAAAACTTTGGGACGCCACACACCTTATTTCTTTATTTGGCCTTCAGGAATACTCCATGTGAAATTTCGTGACAATCCGACCAACCGTTAAAGAATTAGCTCTATATTTATACTTAGGCCCCCCCACAACCCCCCCTCCCGTTCAAAACTTTGGGACGCCACACACCTTTTTTTCCTATTTGGCTTTTAAAAATACTACGTGAAATTTCATGACGATTCGCCCATTAGTTAATGAGTTAGCTCTATATTTATACTTAGGCCCACCCACAACCCCCCCTCCCGTTCAAAACTTTGGGACGCCACACACCTTTTTTTCCTGTTTGGCTTTTAAAAAGACTACGTGTGAAATTTCATGACAATTCGACCATTAGTTAATGTGTTAGCACTATTTATATACTTAGGCCCCCCTTACAACCCCCCCTCCCGATCAAAACTTTGGGACGCCACACACCTTATTTTTCTATTTCGCCTTCAGGAATACTCCATGTGAAATTTCGTGACAATCCGACCAACCGTTAAAGAATTAGCTCTATATTTATACTTAGGCCCCCCCACAACCCCCCCCTCCCGTTCAAAACGTTGGGACGCCACACACCTTTTTTTCCTATTTGGCTTTTAAAAATACTACATGTGAAATTTCATGACGATTCGCCCATTAGTTAATGAGTTAGCTCTATATTTATACTTAGGCCCCCCCACTACCCCCCCTCCCGTTCAGAACGTTGGGACGCCACACACCTTTTTTTCCTATTTGGCTTTTAAAAATACTACATGTGAAATTTCATGACGATTCGCCCATTAGTTAATGAGTTAGCTCTATATTTATACTTAGGCCCCCCCACAACCCCCCCCCCCCTCCCGTTCAAAACGTTGGGACGCCACACACCTTTTTTTCCTATTTGGCTTTTAAAAATACTACATGTGAAATTTCATGACGATTCGCCCATTAGTTAATGAGTTAGCTCTATATTTATACTTAGGCCCCCCCACTACCCCCCCTCCCGTTCAAAACGTTGGGACGCCACACACCTTTTTTTCCTATTTGGCTTTTAAAAATACTACATGTGAAATTTCATGACGATTCGCCCATTAGTTAATGAGTTAGCTCTATATTTATACTTAGGCCCCCCCACAACCCCCCCCCCCCTCCCGTTCAAAACTTTGGGACGCCACACACCTTTTTTCCCTGTTTGGATATTAAAAATACTACCTGAGAAATTTCATGACAATTCGACCATTAGTTAATGTGTTAGCACTATTTATATACTTAGGCCCCCCTTACAACCCCCCCTCCCGATCAAAACTTTGGGACGCCACACACCTTTTTTTCCTGTTTGGATATTAAAAAGACTACCTGTGAAATTTCATGACAATTCGCCCATTAGTTAATGAGTTAGCACTATTTTTATACTTAGGCCCCCCCACAACCCCCCCTCCCGATCAAAATTTTGGGACGCCACATAGCCTATTATTCAATCGGGCTCAAAAGAATGCTACATGGGCAGTTTCATAAAAATCCGTCCAGCGGTTTGGGCGTGATGCTGGAACAAACATACATACAAACAAACAAACAAACAAACAAACCCCGTTTCAGCTTTATTAATATAGATTATATCACAATGTACACAAGTTTTAATTTGTGTTCATATCTATACATACATCTTATTTTTTTTGGCATTTTTCTTCCATAGTGGATCGGTGTCACCATATTTAAAGTCAGTCTGAACGTTGTGCTGACGTTGGCATAATCCGAAACCAGCACACTCTATGGCTCTGTCAGTTAACAAATATTAAATCTACTAGCAGTAATACCCAGCGTTGCCCGGGGAACTTTGATTTTTCTCCTAATCTCTCATTGGAATTCTATTCAATTCTTCGAAAGTACATTTATGATGTCATAATTTTTAATTATTCAAATGGAACAAGGCTTATAGTCCTTCAACGGAAGACACCACAGCTAGTATGTGCCTTTCAACGGCGGAAACCACAGCTAGTAAATACTTAGCATCGCTGGACATACTGGACGTACTTAAGAACGCTCGTGGCCACAGCTAGTATCGGTCTTGCAACGGCCTACCATCCCAGCTAGTAAGTACTCGGAACAGCTGGGCACCACAGTTATTGTGTGCTTAAAACCGCTGGGCACAACAGCTATTACGTTCTTAGGAATGCTTCGCACCACAGCTAGTTTGTGTTCAGGAACGCTGGGCCACACAGCTACTCGTAGTATATGCCTTGCAACAGCGGGCAGCCCAGCTAGTAAGTTCTTAGGACCACTTGGAACCACAGCTAGTTCCTACTTAAGAACGCCGGTCACCTTAGATAGTATGCGCCTTGCAACACCGAATTTCGTATTTAAAATTAACATTCACGGAGGACATAACCAGTCAAATTTCAGCGATATCGGCCGAGGGGAGGGGGGAGTTCCGGGGTAGGGGCTCAATTCAAAAATCCCAATAACTGCCGATGTAATGAATGTATCGACAACAAATTTCGTATTTAAAACTAAAATCCACTTAGGACATAACCAGTCAAATTTCAGCGATATCAGCCGAGGGGAGGGGGGAGTTCCGGGATGAGGGCTCAATTCAAAAATCCCAATAACTGCCGATGTAATGAATGTATCGACATCCAATTTCGTATTTAAAACTAAAGTCCACTTAGGACATAACCAGTCAAATTTCAGCGATCTCGGCTGAGAGGAGGGGGGAGTTCCGGGGAGGGGGCTCAGTTCAAAAATCCACAACCTCCCTTCCGTTCGCAATTTTGTGACGTCGCACACTTTTTTCATCTATTTGGCCTTCAAGAATACTACATATGCAATTTCATGACAATCCGACCATTAATCAATGAGTTAGCACTATTTTTATGCTTAGCCCCCCCTTACAACACCCCCTCCCGTTCGGAATTTTGGGACGCCATAAAGCCTATTATTCAATCGGTCTTGGAAGGATGCTACAAATGAAGTTTCATTAATATCCGTTCAGCCGTTTGGGCGTGATGCTGGAACGAAAATACAAACAAACCCCGTTTCACTATAGAAGTATAGAAGCCGGTGGAAGAGAATGGGTAGATAAGCGAAACTGAATTCAAAAATCCCAATAACTGCCGATGTAATGAATGTATCGACATCAAATTTCGTATTTAAAAATAAAAAACCACTTAGGACATAACCAGTCAAATTTCAGCGATCTCGGCTGAGGGGAGGGGGGAGTTCCGGGGAGGGGGCTCAGTTCAAAAATCCACAACCTCCCTCCCGTTCGCAATTTTGTGACGTCGTACACTTTTTTTTTCTATTTGGCCTTCAAGAATACTACATATGAAATTTCATGACAATCCAACCATTAATCAATGAGTTAGCACTATTTTTATGCTTAGCCCCCCCTTACAACCCCCCCTCCCGTTCGAAATTTTGGGGCGCCACATAGCCTATTATTCAATCGGTCTTGAAAGGATGCTACATGTGAAGTTTTATGAATATCCGTCCAGCCGTTTGGGCGTGATGCTGGTATAAACATACAAACAAACCCCGTTTCAGTATAGAAGTATAGAAGCCGGTGGAAGAGAATGGGTAGATAAGCGAAACTGAATTTAAAAATCCAAATAACTGCCGATGTAATGAATGTATCAACTTCAAATTTCGTATTTAAAATTATCATCCGCGGAGTACTTAACCAGTCAAATTTCAGCGATCTCGGCTGAGGGGAGGGGGGAGTTCCGGGGAGGGGGCTCAGTTCAAAAATCCACAACCTCCCTCCCGTTCGCAATTTTGTGACGTCGTACACTTTTTTTTTCTATTTGGCCTTCAAGAATACTACATATGAAATTTCATGACAATCCAACCATTAATCAATGAGTTAGCACTATTTTTATGCTTAG
Organism: Aradus depressus; assembly: GCA_963662175.1. Lineage (NCBI taxonomy): Eukaryota > Metazoa > Arthropoda > Insecta > Hemiptera > Aradidae > Aradus > Aradus depressus. The sequence continues at coordinate 43,833,147 of OY759215.1, forward strand.
CCCCGCCTTACAACCCCCCCTCCCGTTCGAAATTTTGGGGCGCCACATAGCCTATTATTCAATCGGTCTTGAAAGGATGCTACATGTGAAGTTTTATGAATATCCGTCCTGCCGTTTGGGCGTGATGCTGGTATAGACATACAAACAAACCCCGTACCAGTATAGAAGTATAGAAGCCGGTGGAAGAGAATGGGTAGATAAATGAATCTGAATTTGAAAATCCCAATAACTGCCGATGTAATGAATGTATCGACATCAAATTTCGTATTTAAAACTAAAATCCACTTAGGACATAACCAGTCAAATTTCAGCGATCTCGGTTGAGGGGAGGGGGGAGTTCCGGGAAGGGGGCTCAGTTCAAAAATTCACAACCCCCCTCCCGTTCACATTTGTGTGACGTCACATACTTTTTTTTCTATTTGGCCTTCAGGAATACTACCAGTGAAATCTCGTGACAATACGACCAACCGTTAATGAGCTAGCTTTATATTTATACGTAGGCCTACCCTCACTACCCTCCTCCCGTTCAAAACTTTGGGACGCCACATAGCCTATTATTCAATCGGACTCAAAAGGATGCTACATTTGGCTTTGAAAAATACTACATGTGAAATTTCATGATAATCCGACCAACCGTTAATGAGTTAGCACTATTTATATACTTAGGTCCCCCTATAACCCCCCTCCCGTTTAAAACTATGGGACACCACACGCTTTATTTTTCTATTTGGCCTTCAGGAATACTACATGTGAAATTTCGTGACAATATAATCAACCGTTAATGAGCTAGGACTATATTTATACTTAGGTCCCCCTTACAACCCCTCCTCCCGTTCAAAATTTTGGGACGCCACATAGCCTATTATTCAATCGGACTCAAAAGGATGCTACATCGGAAGTTTCATAAAAATCCGTCCAGCCGTTTGGGCGTGATGCTGGAACAAACATACAAACAAACAAACCCCGTTTCAGCTTTATTAATATAGATTAGTTATGAGAAGGCAGGCAAAGAAATATAACATAGGGGTTCACTCGGCAGTACATCCTAGGGTTCAGAACTGACAACAGTACTCATCTTTTAAAGGGCCCGAACTTTGTTCTCCTTCTCCAGAAAATCTGCTCTGCAGCCCTGGGTCAGTATTCTTCATGTTTTGGGTCAACCGTCTGTTCCCCAATGACTTCCACTAACTAGTTATGATAACCGAGCCGTTGAAGCAGACTAGCTCCAATGTTGCGGCAAACTGGTAACTCAATCAGGCCCTGTCTTTCCAATTCACATCAACACACCAACGAATTTGTTAATCAATGAGAAGTGTTGTGTAAATGTATGAGCTTCTAGTTGAACTAACTAATGCACACAAACATACAATGGCCATTAGACCAAGTAGAGTATGCTTTTGCAACATTTGGGTATCGTAAACATGCTATAATGTGTTTTTGAGAAATTACAATTCAGAACACGTCTAAAAAAATTAGTTTCGAAAAGACATTTCAAGTCGGGTTACGCACATATCACACGAACCAGGCGACCTAACGAAAAACTGTATTTTATATAAAGTATGTCTTGCAGTTGACTTTTTTTTTCAAAAGAGTTTTGGTTAACTCGTAAATATAAGTTTTATTTTGTAAAATTTACTTAGGCCACCAAGTCAAGTGGTCTCACATCTTCAGTTACCAAAACGGTCGAAAAATATTCTAGGGACCTTGAAACGTAGAAATCCGTTGAAAAATTGATCTCGGATTATTGCACTACAATATTTCCTTATAATATTTTTAGAACCTTGTAGGTTTTCAATATTACTAGAAGGTTACCCCGACTTCGCCCGGATTAACTTTAAACACGTTGGTAACTCTAAGTTACATCATTTAGGAATTAAGTTGAAATTTTCAATGATTTTGGAGCCGGTGGTTTTTTATTGGAAATTTCTGATGCCTCATGGCCTATGTAAGACCTTTAAAACAGTGCTCTACGATCGATACGAATTATTTGATTGAAGGATTATTCTATATTTACTAGTGGAGACGAGGCACAAGTTTCCATTGTTCGAAGAAGCTAGAAAGATCGATGATTGAAGGCTCACGTCGGAATATACTTCCGACGAAGAAGCTACACTGGAGCAGGGCCGAGCTTATCTACCGCTCTAAGCAAACCTTATAAATGGCTTTCCTCTCCTCGTTCCTAATGTCACATACATATCTTACTCATATATACATATATATATATATATTTCTACATTTATAAGTTTTCATAAAAAATACGAATAATAAAAAAATAATTAATAATTCGTCACTATTCTTTACAATAAAACATTATTTTGGGATATTTCATACGGAAATACTATATTTTTTATTATTTGAGGCGTTATAACTTTGGTCGTATTGATCCTATCTCAAATCTGAGGTTTTATTAGCGATCGGATGTTTAATAAGAAATATGTTTGGTAGTACTAATTTTTCGATAGGACTAACCGTTATTGGGTGAATCAAGAAAACGTCTGAAAATATATGTTCCAAAATTACATTTCAGGAATGATTTCGGCATGTATCTCAAAAACCCGACGATCTGCGAAAAATTGTATTTCATATAAAATATGTATTCTAGGCTTTTCTACAACATTTAATTCAAAAGATTTTTGATCAGGTCATAAACATAAGCGGTGTTTTGTAAAATGTTCTTAGGGCCCGGGGTAAAGTGGTCTCAATTTTCATCCAATTTCGCCCAAAATCTAATCAGATCTAAGTTAGCACATATGACTTCTTCGTTCCAAATTTCAAGTTTATAGCTTCAATCATTTTGCTGACAAACACCATTGCGAAAATGGTCAAAACCTATTCAGGGGACCATGGAACGTAAAAATCCGTTGAAACCTGGAACTCAGTATTTTCGCACGATTACAATATTTCCTTATAATATAGGTATAGATGCGCCTACACTGCCCCAATATCTGCTAGAGCCGGCCTTGCATTTCAGATCTTAGAAACACCATTTCTAAATTTCGGTTTAAAAAACAATTAGGAATTACCTTGAATGAAGTAAAAAGTGCATTATAATATCTGCAAGAAACAACAAATTAAATTAGTATTTCTGATGTCTACGTTCTGAGTTTCAGACAGCTCTGGAAAATTTCAACCCAATTACACAAAAACAGAGCCGTTCATCATCTAATCTGTCAGTCAGTGAACTTCGGCTTGTTAAGTTTCAATTTTCCAATAAACAGCTCCAGAAATCATTCTCTTTTTATCTATTATTTTCTTACTCTTAAAAGTTCCGATCGATGCAAACTGCATCACATCGACAATATACTTCCCCAGAATCAACATTATTATAATAATTAATATAATTTCGTATCGATACATTCATTACATCGGTGGTTATTAGAGATATTGAGTCGAGCCCTCTGATCTCTTCTTCCCCTTCGGCTGATTCCGCTAAATATTAATGTGTGTTGACCTTCTGAAGTTTTGAATTTACATATGACATTTTGTATCAGCACTACAACATCAGTTATTAGTTCTTGTTTTAAGCTCCCCTCTGAACTCTCCTTCCCTTCGGCCAATTTAGCTGAAAATCAATGTGTTGTTCTTTGGGGTTCTGAGTAGACACATAAAATTTCGTTTCGATACATTCATTCTATCCGAAAGTTATCGTGTTCATATACGATATATATTTATGTTCTCAAATACACTCAGATACAATTTGTTCTTTTATTTTTTGAATCAAGGGAACTTTTCCAATAGTTCTGTATCTTTTATTTTCTTTTATAGGCAAATACTTAACTTCTAATTAGAGATGTTACACCTAATGTAGAGGTGTTACACCTAATTAGAGATGTTACACCTAATGTAGAGGTGTTACACCTAATTAGAGATGTTAAACCTAATGTAGAGGTGTTACACCTAAAGTAGAGATGTTACACCTAATGTAGAGGTGTTACACCTAAAGTTGAGATGTTACACCTAATGTAGAGATATATGTGTATGAGTATATATGTATATTCTGTTGAATGCATGTTTTTGTAAATATGCTTATGTATTCCCGCGTGTCTATATTTTTACTGTTACTGCTGTTTGTTTATTCTTATATTTATTGTTATTGTTTCTTTTATTTTTGTTTTTTCACTATTTATTTATTTCCACTGACTAGTATGAATGCATTCATTTTTTGATGATTTGCCACACATTTTTTTTTTTTTTTCCTCTTCTAATCATCAAGCTTGAATCGCCAAATATATTGGACGCTGATGACCTTTGCTGTTTTGCGTCCTTAAACTCCAAATCCTATCCTATCCTTATACCTCTTTATAAATTATTTATATTATTATTAATTAATTATTTACTTTGCTTGCTCCTTACTCCACCACTCACTGGTATTTGTTGTATATGTCAGTCACCAGACTCACTTGTAATAAGTTGTTATTGTCTGTCAACTCCTGATAGAATGAATGCTTCGACACCAACTTGTACATGTGTACCCAGAATCCCATACTATTTTTCAGCCAAATTGGGTAAAGGGAAGGGGGGGGGGGGGGGGGGGGGTCGAGAGAAATAAAATGTACTTTGAGAGGCACCTAATTTAGTTATGAAAAAGGCTTTGAGATGCAACAATAAAATATGTGACGTGACCATAACAGGATTTTCTCATACCGACCACGTTTTTACAGACCTTTCCTCCACCCTCCCCCTCTCAAATGTATTCCAAAAAGGCATTGCTAGATATAAGAAAGTATAGTATTGACATGAGCAGTTTACTTTGTTTTATTGTCCAGCGTAATTCTGATATTGACTTTTTTATACCCAGTAATGTCAGTGTAAAAAGAAGGAGAAATGAATTTCAGAGCAGGGGGAGGGGAGATCTGTAAAAACATGGCCTGTATAAGTAAGTCCTCTTTTGACCACGTCACATATATCATTTTTTTCCTTTCATAGGGAATGAATTTTTAATGTAAAAAGTACGAATTATCAAATATAAAATTTGTTAATTTTTTTTTTCATTAAAATTTTAACATTATTTTCAACTGCTTCCTTTGGACATCTATTGTCCATTTTTTGAAGCGCTTTAACTTTTGTCGTGTTGATCCTATCTCAAATCTAAGGGCATTTTCGTAATCGGAAATTTAATAAGGAACATATCTGAAAATCCACTGAAAGCTATATATATATATATATATATATATATTATAACATCTTATAGTCTAACGTGATCTAACAGATTGTCTAATATGATCGCGGGTTTTCGCTTGATTGCAATAGTACTTTATGCTATACAGGTGAAAGAAAGTATAAAATGATATTAAAATGAAACAATTTCTTTACTTTTATTATTTTGTTTGTGTTGCTCAGTTCGTGTATACATGAAATTATTTAGAAGGGTCTGCACTGCCATTAGACTGGGAGACAGTGGTTCTGGGAGAGACAGAAACTTGGGGAGGAGATCTCGTTGTGGAGTCTGCGGTTATCAACCCCAACTTGAGATCTGTGGAAGCTGGTCCATGGACCACCGGTTCATGGAACGGAACCCAATCCCCCCCTTCTCTTCACCCTCTCAAAGGGCATCAGATATTCTAGCTGACCAAAATATACTGGACCAAAGAGACATCTAATTTAAAATTTTAATTAAAACTTGTTTTTCGAACAGCTTGGAGCAAGTTGGACAACTCTAACTCCATCTCAGACCGTCCGATAGACAAACTCATTGAGTCGTGTTCCAGGCTGTGGTGTATCAACTCAAGTGTTCAGGAGGTCGTTCACTTTACACTTGAACAAAAGGACCTTACACTTCATTTGAATGCCAGGACCGTGCATGCCGGAAACCATCCTGGAATGTCGTTTTGAAACTGAAACCCATATTTTTAGACGTTTCCTTGATTTACATGAAAACGATTAATCTTATCGAAACATTGGTAAAAATTAATAAAAAAAAAATCTGTGAGAGGTCAGACTGTATTTTATTTTGCAGCATGTGAAGCTCGGGATCATCGCTTAATGTCCCATCCGCAGTACGGCGTGTTCAAGGTTTTTCCACCTCCCAGATAAAAAGTTTAAAGGCTTCAACCGGGTTTCGAACCCGCCATCTAACTAGGTTAAATTGATGTGAAATTAATAATTGGTCAATGATAATTAATGGCTTTTTTCAGTGGGCTCAATAGAGCATTCTCCTAACCCCTGAAAATATAGGCCAGGATTTAATTTGAGATATTAAGGCGACAGCTAACAGTGTTTACTTACAGTATCTGTACCGGTACAGGGTACCTTAAGGAGGTAGAGTCAACAGAAAACCTTAACGACCTGAAATGACATGAAATCGAAGCCCATACTGTCTGTCCTATCTCAAGTATGGAGTTTATCGAAAAAGAGTTGAAAACATGGGAGAACTCTGGAAAAAAATGGCTACCGATAATAAAAGATCACCAGTAATGTATTTCCCCATTCAAATTAATCAAGTTTTTGCTCTCCCTATGAACCAGTCTACTTATCTGGTTCAAAATTAATAAGTGACTTACTCAAGCACTTCTCAATCCTAAACCTCATAAATTTCGCGTTGATACATTCATAAATACAAGCGGGCCACAAGTGAAATAACCCCTTAACCCTAAAAATTACCCTTTTAATGGCTCAAAGAGCCCTTCGAAGGGCGGGGTTCCCTTTTGACCCTTAAGTTTCATTACATTTTATTAAAATACTAAAGAAACAAGGAAGAACTGTGCAAACAGATTTTTGATACGTCAAGTAGTTCTCGGAACAAAAACGTATAAAGTTGCACGTTTTTCTTATTCTGAAGTTAGTTGGAATTTAATAACTTCAGAATAAGAAAAATGTGCAACTTTAAACGTTTTTTTTCCGAGAACTACTTGACGTATCAAAAATCTGTTTGCACAGTTATTCCTTGTTTCTTTAGTACTATAATAAAATGTAATGAAACTTAAGGGTCAAAAGGTAACCCCGCCCTTCGAAGGGCTATTTGAGTCAATAAAAGGGTCATTTTTGTCTTCTCAAGGACGCCATACTATAGCTCTCGGTAAGTGCTACAACTTTAGTCCTATGCACAATTTTGATATCTCTAACCGTTTAGGAGTTATATCACTTGTGGCCCGCTTATCTGGGCCACCCTGTATATACCCCTACACTAGGTGAATAAAAATTTAGGGTAGGTAAAATTTAGAACTCCCAAAGTAGAATAGGGCTCATGTTCACCAGTGTGAAAAAAGAGTGTTCTAGTAGTAGGCAATATGACCTTGTAGTTAAAGCCCGGGCATGAGTCATAATGACTAATTTCTAAGGTCAAAAACATTCCATGGATCCTCATTGTTCATATTAACAATGTTCTGAAGAAGGTCTCAAAGTGATAAATTCATCTAAAAACAGCGTTTAGATAAATAACAACATTACAATAAATTAAAAACTTTAGAATCACTACTTTTAACACAAAATGACCGAAACAGCTTATTTGAATGAATGTAGATATGAGTCATATGAGTAAAGTCAGAAAATCGATGAGCAATAACAATTAAGGTTACAATATGGTACTTTCTAGATCAACAATAAATGGAAGTAATCACCCAGTGGTAAACATTCATAAAAATTCAGTTAATAATAATATATTGTCGCATAAATTATTAATAATAATAATAATGACGAGGGGGAGTAGTAATAACAAAACATTACACAAAACATGGAAAAAGAAGATTTGGTTTCATAAAGAAAATGGACTTTTGGCAGAAGTAAAGCGGCATCAATATCGGGCGACGATTTATCTTGGGTCCGGATAACTGGAAGGCGGAGACGAAAGAAATGGAAGACAGAGACATGGTGCCCTATTATATGTGGTCATTAGTGGGCCGCCCATGTGTGGAGTTAATCCCTTGTGACTAATCCTTTGGGCACCAACTGAAAAGAAAGAACTCCACAAATAGGCACTAGGCGGGGCGAGGTCTGTACATAAAACTAACAATATACTTTTGTATGTTATGATGGCTGATGAAGTGACAAGTGATTATTTCACAGGTTGAAAAATAAAATAATAAAAGGTAGCCGGCTGTCGAGGTTGCCCTCATCATCAGGCAGTCTGATGAAACATTCATAAAAACATAAAAATAAAATGAATAAATATAATGCGTCTATCGTACAACTGAATTGTGTCTCAAATTGTGAAACCTGGTTAAGTGGGCCCTGGATATGTGAAAAAACCTCTGTTACTGATAATTCCAATGAAGTCCCGACACTTTTGCATTGAAATACCTCTGTTACTGGGAATTTTCAAACCTTTTTAATTGAGATTTGATTTCTTAGATTTTTTCGATGTTTACCTCTATATTTGAGACTTTGTAGCTCAATAACCTGTATAGATAAAATATTTCAACAGGTTGCGACACGTTTGTTTACAAACATTCTAATTTCTTCCACACGTGCTTTGTTATCCAGTACTATCTAAGGTTTTGGACGATAAACAAGTGAATAGAAGTGCACAAAATGTCGAAACGAAAGTGTAATTCATTAACAGCCACTGATAAATTTTTCTTTAACATTTTCACCTCTATAAACGAGAAACGATACATTTCGACCTCTCTTAGCGGGACCCTCTATAAATAAAACAACTGTCATTTCAAACCTGCCTATTTGGGAAACTGGATAAATGAAAAGCCTCTATAAGTGATAAAAAATCCTAGGTCCCTTGAGATCCCAGTTAAACTGGTTTCACTAACCATCCCTACTTCTCCTGCTATGAAAAATAAAATGTCAAAAAATTTAAAAAAAAGTAATTGCTGTCGGTGAACACGATAACTCCCGATAGAATGAATATATCACGGAATATTATATATGTTACCAGAACCTGATAAGGACAACACCTATTCATTTTCAGCCAAATGGGCCAAAGGGAGGGGGGGATAAGTGGGGTGTCTTAAAACAACAACTCTAATAACTGCCAATGTAATGAATATATCGACACAAAATTGCATTGAGAATTTGGAAGCCCCTAAAGTATTGATTTTTAGCCCAAATTGGTCAATTGGTTTTGGATGGAGAAGAATTTAATTGGTTATTTCGTGCTGCGGAAGTACATAGCCAATGAAATTTATTCATCGCATCGCTATTCCCAACAAATCAGAGCTGCCCTACCCTAGCCAGTTTTTTGACTAAAAAAATAGTACATATTGCAGGATGAAAAATTACACGAATATGGAACTAAAAGACTGATGAATTCGTCGAAGTGACATGAAATGACCCATTCAACTAAAAATGAACCATAGAAACGCAAACACAATGCCACCTCTAAATAGAAAGGCAAAATATTCAAATCCTCCCTTATAAAATATAAACCTGTTGGAGAAACCACAACTTCCGTCTCTAACGCCCCCAGGGAGGCAATAAAATATTTACAGGTCTGCGGTCGTGACCTTTGATACATTGTGGGCTATAAGGTTCTCTGCCGTCGCAAGATTCGTTTCTAACCACAATTTTATTGTTCACCTTACTTGATGAAGAGATACACTGCCGATGAAGAGGTATACTGCCGATGAAGAGGCATACTGCCAATGAAGAGAGATACTGCCGATATAATGAATGAATCAATGTTAACTATTGGTTTTTAGCCCAAACGGTCATTTGGTTTTTGAGGGAGAGCGAAAACGTTACTTCTTGCTGGGGAAGTACGAAGCCGGTGATTCACCGACGATCTTTTAATTCCCCAGCTATACGAAGTATAGGGGAAGTTATGTAATCGGTCAACAATTTGATGAGAAATTTTCAATGTAATTTCATGTTTTCCGACCTCCAGATTCCAAATATAAAAAACAAAATGTATTTTCTGTGTGTCTGTGAACATGATACCTCCCGATAAAATGAATGTATCAACACTAGACTTTATAGGTTAGGTTAGGTTTTATGACTCATGCCCGGGCTTTAACTACGAAGTCATATCGCCTACTACCAGAGCGCTCTTTCGTCACTCTGGTGGACATGAGCCCGACTCTACTATGGGAGTCCTAAATTTAGCCTACCCTAAATTTTTATTCACCTAGGGCAGGAGTCTTTAACGAGTACCTGACATCGTATAGGCTCGGGACCATCGCTTAACTCCCCATCCTAAGGACGGCGTGCTTAAGTTTATTTTACCTCCCAGATAAAATAAACTAAGGGCCTCGGTCGGGTTTCGAACCCACGTTCTTCAGCTCAGAAGGCAAGTACGCATACCACTGAGCTACCGGCGCCCTCGCTGAACTTTATATGTGAATCCAGAACCCTTTACGGGCGACATGTATTGATTTTCATCCAAATCGACTGAAAGGAAAGGGGGGGGGGGGATTAGGGGCAAGGCTTAACTCAAAACCCCTAAAAACTACTTTTGTAATGAATAAATCCTCACAAATTTCATATGTAAATTCAAAATCCCATAAGGAAAAAAAATATTAATATTCAGGGAAATCGGTAGAAGTGAAGAGGGGGATCATGGAGGAGCACAACCTAAAAACCCCAATAACTGCCGATGTAACGAATATATCGAGATGAAATTTCATATTTTAAGTCAAAACCCAGTGAGGACATAACCTGTCAAATTTCAACAATATCGATCAAAGGAAAGGGGGGTTCAAGGGAGGAGGCACAATTCAAGAACCCTAATAACTGACAATATGAAGTTATTGACACACAATTTAGTATGAGGATTTAGGACCTCCTATGTAAGTATATTAACTTTTGAGTATTAGGTGCAGGTAGACTGATTTTGGAGGGGGACAGAAAAGTTAATTGATTAATTCGTTCTGGGTAAGTACATTGCCGGTGATTTACCGAGCACTTTTTCATTTTCTTTAAGTTTCATATTCGTGTAAAAATGTATAAATCATGTAAAAATGCAGATCTCAATTTTTGGTCCGTTACCCCTGTTATCTAACATAGATGTCACATTTATGTTAGAGGTAAAAAAAAATTGAGCAGGCCGTCCTTCGGATGGGACGTTAAGCGAAACTAAACCTGCTTGGGCAAAATGTAGGACTCCCACAGAAGAGGATTCTCACCCGATATCGTACAGGAATTTTATCACTTAACGTCCTGTCCGAAAGCCGGTGCGTGCTAAATTTTTTTTTATTTCCCAGATAAAAATCTTAAGGGCCTTGGCCGGGTTAATTTATAACAGAAAACAGTTTGTCAACACAAGTTGTCAATTACTAAATATAATTTTCGTATTCGATATAATTTATTATTTCTATACTGGTGAAAAAAATAAGAAAAAACAACTAAATAAGTAGATAAATAAGTTACTTGTTACTGAGCTCAAGATCGCAAGTTCGAAACCCGGCCAAGGCCCTTAGGTTTTTATCTGGGAGGTGAAAAACCTTGAGCAGACCGTCCTTCGGATGGGACGTTTAGCGATGGACCCGAGTCTGTGCGTTGTCAGGGATTCGTTAAAGACCCCTACCCTAGGTGAATAATCATAGGTAGGCAAAATGTAGGACTCCCACAGTAGATTTGTGCTCATGTCCATCAGAGTGACAGAAGAACGCTCTGGTAGTAGGCGATATGTAGTTACAGTCTGGCCATGAGTCACAATAACTAACATTTATATTAAAAGCGAAAGGCTGAAGAAAATGAAGAAGGAATCATATAAGGGAGCCAGAAACCTCTGGCAAGGTAAGTCCTCTTGGAGACGTCTTTGTCAAACTTCTGCATCACAACGTTGAAGAAGTTCGTTCTAAGTAACTAACTTAGAATATAATTCGCTCGCGGAGGAGTCACTACTTCGTAAGAGGTAAATAAAAGTTTTATTTAGTTAACGTGAGTCTTGCAAAAGTATACCAACATCTACAGCTGTTAATTTTATTGACTGTTTATTATAAACTTTGTGTGAAGTTGTCAAGTAACTTCTTACTTCCCCGCAAGTATAGCGAAAGTTATAAAATCCGTCAGAAATTCGATGTTGTGTTTTCGCCGGAATCCCATGTTATCCTACCCCTAATTCCAAAAATGAACAAAAATAAATGCTGTATGTCTGTGTGCGTGTATGTCTGCGAAAAATAAAATTGCATGAATAGACAATATTTTAAAAATAAATTTGTTATAGTTAATTATTGTGACTCATGCACAGACTGTGACTACATATCGCCTACTACCAGAGCGCTCTTTTGTCACTCTGGTGTACATGAGCCTGACTCTACAATGGGAGTCCTAAATTTTGCCTACCTAGGATTATTCACCTAGGGTAGGGGTCTTTAACGAATCCCTGACATCGCACTGACTCGGGTCCATCGATAAACGTCTCATCCGAAGGACGGTCTTCTCAAGGTTTTTCACCTCCCAGTTAAAAAACTTAAGGGCCTCGGCCAGTTTTCGAACTTGCGATCTTGAGCTCAATAACGAGAACTTATTTATGTACTTATTTAGTTGTTTTTTCCTATTTTTTTTTCACCAGTATAGAAATAATAAATTATATCGAATACAAAAACTATATTTGGTAATTGACAATTTGTGTTGACAAACTGTTTTCTATTATAAATTAACCCGGCCGAGGCCCTTAAGATTTTTATTTGGGAAATGAAAAGAACTTGAGCACGCGCCGGCTTTCGGACAGGACTTTAAGTGATAAAATTCCAGGACGATGTCGGGTACTCGTTAAAGACCCCCTACCTTAAGGTGAATAAACCTAGATAAACAAAATTTATGACTCCCATAGTAGAGTCGGGCTCATGTCCACCAAGCACCGAAAGAGCGCTCTGATAGTAGGCGATATGACTTCGTAGTTAAAGCATGAGTCACAATTACCAACTAGAAGCAATTTTAGTTACTCTTTATTTATTATTATTATTTGTCTATTTTTATTTATTTCACATTGTTTACCTATATATTTATATTTTTTTGTATCTCTAAAAAAATGTGTCATCCATTTCTTTCTTATTGTATTATGTTGTATTAACTTTTATATTTGTTGTTTAGCATTAAAGCTTTTATTTTTCGTTAAATTTAATATAGTATTATTATTTCTTATTGTAAATATGTTCAAACTCAATGGTATAAAAATAAATAATGGCTGTTCTTCTTTCTCCACAGAGATAATGTAAATATACTTATCTGTACTCATTTAAATAAGTATACTATTTGTGTACTTATTTATATAAGTATACTATATCAGTACTTATTCAATTAAGTATACTATTTATGTACTTATTAAAATATGTATACATTATTGTTACGTATTATTATGATCCCTTCAGTTCAGATCAGTGACGGACCTAAGTAATCTTAAAAAAAGGAAAACAGATTTTGATTTTGATGTGGTGATGAATGACATTCCAACTAGATAATAGAATGTTGATCCTGGAATAGATTGAGGGAGGGTTCGATGCTAGACGAAGGAAACGATGGAGATATTTGACAAATGGAACTTTGAGAACGGCAAGTTTCCATTATGGCTGTCATTTGTCAAAAACAGAGCGCCGCCCTGTCTCAAATCCACTAACTCCCTGCTCTTTTCAACAAGTTACCATTTTTATAACGTTTTTTTTTAGGTTGCTGACCTCAAAATGCAAGCAGTGAATGACATCTGATTATCCGTTCATTATTGAATTGTTTCCATTTCAAGTAATGTTCCATGCACAGGTACGTCAAAAAAAAAACATAACTTAGCGTTACCGAAGAATGAGAGTTAAATTGAGGTACTAAAACTGCCAAGATCAGAAATTGCGGAGCTGCCTACCCACCAGTTTTATTCCGACCTCAATAAGCGGTTAGGGAAAAAAAACTGTTCGAGAAGAGAGAAGAAGAATTTTGAAGGAATTCGAGCTTCTGTCGTGTAAAGAAAAAACTCAGTATTTGGAATCATGTTCCTGAAGATTCAGGGCCTTATTGGTGGTCCTGAAGATGGAAATGTATAGTTTCCGAAACTTCGGGCAAATATTGTGGTTTTTTTTCTGTACAGGACAAAATCTCAACACTCTGAAGGACATGGAGTTATTCTCCCCTTCCCTTTGGCAGATTCCACTGAAAATCAATAGATGTTCTTTTTTAGAGGTTGTAGACACATATAAAATTTTGTGTCAATACATTCATTCTATATGGAGTTATCGTGTTCAGAATTTCACACAGACAAACAGATGAAATGAATATATCATCACAAAATTTAGTTTGAAAATTCAGAAGTCAACAACTGAGTTTTAATCTACACGGTCGATTGGTTTTAGAGGGAGAGAGAAAACTTAATATATTAATTCGATAAAATGGCCGGCGATTCACCAACGACTTAATAATAGTAATATTGTATCTATAATAAAGTTGAATTTCCAAGGTGGTTGTATTCAATTGCCCCATTGCTGTTCTCTTATACTATCTGATACAGATAAGTGGCGTTCGTGATCCAAACCCTCTAAATCTAGGAAGGTGATTTTCAAAAACCTTTTATTCTCCCATTAGGTTTCAAAAGCTTCTCATTGCAAGCTAATTTATAATAGTTACAATTACACTGATCAAAAAAATTAGTGAAAATATTAATAACTTTTTATTTTGCAGTGATTTGGAAGGAATCCTTCTTAGAAACATTAAAAATTCGTATGGAATGCTTAAAAAATTGTAATAATTTCAAATCACGATCATTCTTAGTGCTGCTTATGCTGGTGGTATAAATTTAATTAAAAATTGCATACCGGATCTTTGTGCACCTCTCATTTTCGCAAAGGGATGTTATTTTATAATTACTATTATTAATCATTATTATTTTATAATATTGGAAGGGACCTACTAACGCTGTAAATTCTACTATAATTTTATATATGTTACGGTCAGTCTGATTAATTGGTATGTACGAGCATTAACAATTATCGTTTATCATTAATACAATTACGAGGAGAAAGTGATTGATTTAGGAGAATTAATAACATGAACTAGTTATTATTAATAATTCCCACCTACTGACTGTAAATATCACCTTATTCTTACTGTATCTAATTTAACAAAAAATATAAGCTTTAATGTAAGGAACATATATTTATAAATTTGATACAATAAGAAAACATGATATAAATTGTAGTATATGAGGATATCGATTGTTATCACTTATTTGTATCGATTGTTTTGGGAGATTGATCAGAAAAGGGTAACCATGGTGTAACCTGTCAGAGGAGCATGGGATCTTGTAGCTCATGGTTAATCAAGTTATGTACACAGTTTAGACAAAAGTATGGATTTATTATTTTTCGTTTGTAAGTGTTTTTATATAAGTGTACCTAACAAATTGTAAATTGTGTAAGTTGAGCTTTTATATATGATATACTTATTTATATTAAAAATTTTCATATAATTGGATTATATATTCACCCTGACGTCGGTCCTTTTAGTTATCAGTACAGGTTTTTCTGAAAAAAGTAAAAGTATGTAACTGGTGGCTTCACTAAAAAGACCGACGTGTGTGTCCATTTTATTATTTGGTTTGTTTGTTTGATGTATTAAGGTGTTCGACTTCTTGGTCATTACATATTTTTATTATTTAGGATATCATTTGTAACAAATTGTTTCTATTATATTAACCAAGACCGATAGGGAATAATTACCAGTTAATGTAATTAGTAGAGAACACATTGATCAAATTACGCGGTCAATGTTAATAGATGTCGGTAGTTATTAATATTAACAGATTTATTAGACTAATTGTATACATGGGACGAAATCAATGTGACGTAATCTTTAGAATATTCTGTGTTCACATCAATCTTGCTCGCCTTCAAAATTGCCTACTTCCCAATCAAAAACATTCTCATTGCTTCTACCAATCAAGTTCGATAACTTGGGTTTTATTTAGACAATGGGCTTCCCGCAGAACAGAACTTAGGAAGTAAGTCTCCCACAAGACAGATACTTGGATTCTAGTCAAAATTATCAATAGAAAACGAACTATCACAGTTACAACACAATTAGATTAGTCAATCTCTCCTGTTAGGCGGACTTGAAATCTGGAGCTGAGCCAAATAAATCCTCTGTCAACAGAAATCCCTTCAAAATTAAAATACTTACATGAATTGTCAACACACTCTTCCTTTTAAAGACCCAAATATTCATTGCACATAACTAATTCATTCCAGTTTCTTAATTCCAACTTCTAATTCTGTAGCGCAAGTTACACTGCAGCCAGCTGATGGCATCGCCTTCGGAAAGCGGCGGCGCATGATTTGGTGCAAGCCCAGAGAGCAGCCCTTTGAAGGTGTACATCGGCTGCGCTACAGCACCCCCATTCCCATAAAATTAGATGGTCCTGTCACCTCGAACTTTTATAGACTCAGTTATAGATGAGCCCTAGTCCTGGAAGAGGAAATGCGCCGACAATCCAGACCAGAGCGTTGCAAGGACATTGTCCAGGAATGGATAGTGGGAAAATGGCAACAACGTTGATCATGAAGTTCGGATGACGTATGCGTACTTTCCGGGAGTCCGGGTACGCCTCGACTTTACGTTGATACAGCCTGACCACTAGATTGCCCCGATGTTATCAGGTCACAGATATTTTAACTCACAACTCTTCTTCTTTGAGAAGGAGAACAATCTCGAATGTCCGCTGCATGACCAGGCCAGGCTGGAGTTAATTCGCTGGACCGAATTATACCTGGAACTGGACCTGCGGCAGATGGTGACGGAGACCGGCTACCCAGTGTTACGCCGGTTTGTCCGCTCCTGGTGGAACCGAAAGAAAGTAGTCTGAATGCCTGCGGACGACCTCACCATTGACTCATTTAAGCTCCACTTTGATTGACCCCAAGCTCGTGACTAACATTCATGGAATCTAGGGGTGTGGCCATAAAATTGGGGCGGCGAAATCGAATTGCGCCAATGGGATACCTGTTATTCTAAGTTACCCTTGTTTATGATATTTAAAACTATTAAACTGCGACAACATCCTTTCTAACTCATATTGAATTCCACCAACTAAGTACCGAAATTCAGTTTTCTCGTTCTGACTGTGTTTATATTCTCTATTAGTCCGAGAGTCCAAGTCCTATGATATATTATAAAAAATTGCGATATCGAGCTGAAGCAAATGGAAATATAAATGACATATTTAATCGTTTACATTGAGAAATAAATTTTTCTATTTTTTGTTTTTCAATGTATCCTATTTTCAAACGAGCGCAGTTCAATATAAGGATTATGTGGAGGATGTCAGCAATTCAACACCGGCCATATTGGGTCCCGGCGTTGAGGGCGAGGCCGCTGGACCTGTCTTCCAGGCAGCATTGTGTGTCCTACGCCCCTTAATCCCAGCCGCTGAGAACCTGTAATCTCCTTTTACCATAACATGCAAATGACGTGAAAATAATGAAAGAGCAGGAAATCCATTAAAAAAACAAAAAAAAACACTCACTTAAGTCTTCCAACCGCTCAATTAAAAGCAATATAAAATCCTCTTTTGTTATTTAATTTTTTTTTTTGTTTCAACTTGTTTTAATCCGTTTTTCCCCTCTACACAAAAAGTACGTCTTGAAGTGTTTCAAAAAGACATTACAGTCGAATCTCTATATAGTGAAAAACTAGATATTACAAAATGATGCCCTAATCCCTTGACAAAAACTCGAAATCGAAAACAACGAATATTGTGAAGAAGTGCCACCTACATCGAAAGATGCCTCCGAGTCACTTCACCAGTATCTGCTTACATAAGAAGTTGATGACATCATTTTTTCCGCCATCATTATAATTAAAAACGCAGTGGATTGAGGACACTTAACATCGTTAAAGCAGCGAAAAATTACAGAATTCTACTATACATTTAATTATGTATGCAAGTACATATTATGTTATACTTGCGTACATAATTAAATGTATAATAGAATTCTTATAACCCCTCTCGATATTACGAAATTTTATTATACCAAAAACTCGATACTACGAATTTTTTCTCATGCTCCTTGAGTTTCGTTATATGGAGAGTTGACTGTACATGAAATTCAAAAATACGTTGAGTTAAATTCGACAGCCAAAAGTGGTAAATCGAAAAATTAATCGGACCGAATAAAGTTTTAACATATTAGTGACCCATTTCTATATTATACTATAGCTAACTATAACTTATAACTAAACTATAGTTTTGTTGGACATACGTCTGTCTGGATTTCACGCACTTTGACAAAAATTTTTAACCACTTTCCATTTGATCGATTTGATGAAATTCAGAACGTAAATAGCATTTGGAGAGAGAAATATATCTATGGATACATGTTCCCCTTTTGTGTACCCGACCTCTTGACAAACGATGAATTTTCATGACGCTGATATGAATTTTCATCCACTGATTCAACACAAAATTGAATATTTGTGAAGAAGCCTGAGGTATGCTCAATCAAAGAAGTACTCATCTTTCTATTTTCTTACTCAAAATTGTATTGCAATTTTAGCTCCCAGCAACCAGCTACTAGAAGGTTAATAAATAAAAACGTTTTGGAAGTTAATGATTTTTTGGAAAAGTGCACTTAATACTTTCTGAATTTTTATGAATCATATTCACAGACAAATGTTCGAGTTCGATTAGCATTGCAATATCGATATGGAAATTTTGGTCTCTGAAGGTAATACACACCCATAAACTTTTTTACTAAAATACATAAATTAGGGAATTAAGAGGAAATTTTAGTTATTATCGTAGTATTGTCTCACGCCCGGACTATAACTGTGAGTTAAGTGCTCTTTTGTCGTTCTAATGATATGAGCACGACTCTACAATGCCCTAAATTTTGCCTGCCCATGCTTATTTACCTAGGGTAGAGAAGTCGAGTACCTGACATCGTACGGGCTCAGGACCATTGCTTAGCGTCCCATCCGAAGGACGGCGTGCTCAAGGTTTTTTTAACTGATAAAAAACCTAAGGGTCTCGACTGGGTATCAAACCCGCGACCTTGAGCTGAGTAGGCAAGCACGCTACCTCTGAACTACCGACGCCCTCAAGAGAAAATTGTAATTACTCTCCTTGATAATTTTGACCTACCGAACGGGGTCAATTTAAGTCAAATGGTCAAATGTGTGAACTTTGACCTCTCAGAACTTTGATGATTTACTGAACATAAATTGTACTTTCAAAAAGTACACATTTTCTGATTTTATTTATTCTTAGTTTTAGCGGTTGCCTCAAAAATACGAACATACAAAATGGCGGGAAAAGAGTTGAGTTAAGTACCATGTTTCAAATGGCTATAACTAAGAATCTATTCCAACAATGACGGCTCATTATGGGCTCAGCTATTTAGTAGCACTTTAATGGTTCGAATTCCGTCAGGGAGAGTTGTATTTCATATATAGAACTCCCTCGCGGAGCCATGGAAGTTGTGTAAATTATCAAAATAACACCGTTATAGATACATGACTAATATCCATCGTGATATGAAGCCCAAAAAAATTAAATTGTATCGCATAGCAACAAATTTAAAATATGTTTTTTTGCAGGGCGCTGGTAGCTCAATGGTATGCGTGTTAGCTTACTGAGCTCAAGATTATTGGAGGTAAAATAAACTTAAGCACGTCGTCCTTCGGATGGGACGTTAAGCGATGGTCCCGAGCCTGTACGATGTCAGGTACTCGTTAAAGACCCCTGCCCTAGGTGAATAAAAATTTAGGGTAGACAAAATTTCGGACTCCCACAGTAGAGTCGGGCTCATGTCCACCAGAGTGGCGAAGAGCGCTCTGGTAGAAGGCGATAAAAACTAACCTATAGTAATTTGTTGTGTCACCGTTTTCATTGTTATTGTTAATGCGTTATTCTGAGAGTGCTTTTCTTATACCCAGTAATGCCAGTATGAATTGAATTTGAGAGGGGGAGTGAAAGTAATCGGAATGTGGTTGATATAAGAAAGTCCTCGCTACGTCACATATTTAAAACTTGAATACGTGTATTATCCTGCCTACTTTCCTTCCAGAAAGCCTTCTGCACCATTGAAGCAGCGACAAAATGGCTAACGCTACTTTCAATCTGTAGTCTGAATTCGAGGAAATATTCTGTCTCATACAAACTAACTATTCTACAAAATTTACATTTCATCGATAGCCGTCATGTTGACTCAAACTGATTTTTCAAACTCTCTTTTCCCCTTTTTTTTTTTTTACATTTAAAAAATTCCAATTACCATTTTTACGAACCATTTGTTGTGAAAATAAAATGTAAATTTGCATCCCCCTCTCGAAGTCACAGCCATTTCGAACAATGCTCGAGATGGGGGTGTATATCTAAAAATACAGGTACTCAATGCCAAGTGTGTACCTCCTGAATGGGGCCGTACGGACCGTGGACCACTCCACCTTCCTTATTATAAGGACCCTTCTAATGTAATTTGATTTCAATTTATTTTATATGTTATTTATAATTTTTACTTTGTTCTAGATATCATAAAGATGTATTTCACTCATGCAACAAATCAAAATAAGGTTCTTACTGAAGGCTACTGAAAAAAAAAAAAGTGCTTCCCCACAACGAATTAATCAATTAACTTTTCGCCCCCTCCTTCAAAAATAGTCGACCGTTTGCGCTATATTCAATAGTTGCCTTACTTAGGGGCTCCTATCCTATCCTCATACTGAATTTTGTGCAGATATATTCATTACATTGGCAGTTATTAGAGTTTTTAAAGGAGCCTCCTCCCCTGAACCCCCCTTCCCTTTGACCAATATTGCAGAAATTTGACAGGTTAAGGGGGTCATACACGGTCAGTTTGGCTTGAACACATCGAACTGACGTGTATGGGGTAGAAATGGCATGATATCATGCCAAAAAAATGAACTGATGGTTTCATGAAATTTCCTCTAATGGTGTGACACATCGAACTGACGACAAGCCTATTTGACTGTGTGTGAGGTTTGAATCAGTTGTTCTTCAAACTAGCCATTCTGCGCATGCTCCGGTGTTATCAATTATCAAAAGTTAAAATAATTCATTCTTTGTTTTCAATAAATAAAATTAAGTTTTAAAAGTTTATTAATAATTATTGTTTAGTGTGTGTTGTTTTTTATTAACTTCTAAGTTGAGGAACGCGGACATATTGAGGAATTTGTAATAAATAAATAAAACAAACATATTTTTTGAAATATTGTCTATTCCACTAAAGATATTTATAAAAATAAAACTACGGGTTTCGGCCTCACACCATAGGTAGTTTTAACTGATCAAATCGAACTGACCGTGTATAGGGGGCCTTATATCCTCGTTGGGTTTTGACTTCAAATTTGAAGTTTCATGTCGATATATGCATTACACGGAGTAATGTCGAAGCGCCGTAAAGCACTACAGGGAAAGCAAAAGAAGAATTTCTTGGTGGTAGGCAGATGTAGTGGACTTGTTAAATAATTAATAAGATGTATCAGTCCAACAGAATTTATTTTAACCACAACTAGTTTCGTAAGTCAAGCTGACATCATCAGGTGGTGAATCTTATTGCGTGTCTCCATCTGACTGAGTGTCCATCTGGTCCCTGATAGGTGTCCATTCCTTTGACCTCTTCTCCAATAAGATTCACCACCTGATGATGTCGGCTTGACTGACGAAACTAGTTGTGGTTAAAATAAATTCTGTTGGACTGATACATCTTATTAATTATTTATTTGCAAAAGAAGAAAAAATAAATAAAATTTTGTATCGATAAGTCCATTACATAGGTAGTTATTAGGGTTTTTGAGGACAACCCCCCTAAAGCTGCCCTTTCCTTTCGAAAATTTGGCTGAAAATCAATAGGTGTAGTCCTTGAGTGTTTCTGGACTCACATATAAAATTCCATGTCGATGTATTCATTCCACCTGGAGTTATCATGTTTACAGTCAGGATATTTTTACTGCCCCAACTTTTTGAAGTATAGGGGAGGTTATGTAATCGGCCAGAAATTCGATGTTGAGTGTATTTGTGACCGTTTGTGTTAGTGAACACACCGGTAGAATGAATATATCGACAAGAAACTTAGTATGAGGATACGCAAAATTACCTTCTCTAATAACGTAATTTTGCATATTATTTAAAAATATTTTTATGTAATTGCATTGTTGTTTTTAACTTTTAATATTAATGATTGACATGAGCTGTGAATACTCGTAAATTCTAGACTAATTTGGTTTATGTAAGTTTCAGATTCACCACCTGAAGATATCAGTTTGACTGATGAAACTAGTTGTGGTAAAAAATAAATCTATGTTGGACTGATACTACTTACATATTTTGCTAGTAAGTCCACTACATCCGCCTACCCCAAGAAATATATTAGTATGAGGATTCGGAAGTCCATTTCAAACTAATGATTATTGACCAAGACGGTCTTTTGGCTTTAGAGGGAGAGAAAAAACCTAATTGGAGATACACATTGCCGGTGGTACATCGACGACTATTCTTATTATTATTTTTTTTTTTTTTTGGAATCAGGGGGCAGGAAGATTAAAGAAATTTGTGATATTTACTTGCAAAAATAATCGAAAAAAGACTATAAAATCTTGGTCGACCTTGTGGCCCGAATTCCCGTATATTTTCTGAAAATCACTAAAATACCGCATTGTTGCTACTTCGGATCCAACCAAATGTGCAAATCTATAAACCGTTAAAAAGCGAGAAATTTTGAGAATGAGATATATGAAGTTAGCTCCACTTTTTTTGAAAAAAAAAACATTTTTATTTAGATTTTTGTATAGGATTCAGATAATCCTGTCGTTCTCTCATCAGTTTTAGATACCTTTTTCATCGCAACTTCTTGTGTCCTGCCCCCTGATTCCAAAAATTTAAAAAAATAAGTATAGTCGTCGGTACCACCGGCAAGGTATGTTTCCAATTAAGTTTTCTCTCTCCCTCTAAAGCCAAAAGATCGTCTTGGCCAATAATCACCAATTTTCTGACCGATTACACTCCGTATAGCTAAGAATGTAAAATTACGAGGTCACATCAGAACCAGTTTTTTTACATCTTTGCCATCCATAAAATGGGATAAGGGACCCACAGAAAAATAATACGACAGGGGCTTTACATACCTTTCGGAAGCATATTGCGTTCACACACGAATCCACTGACACATTCACATTGTACTCAACACAAGCTTCACAGACTCAAGGCGGAACCCCCACTTATTTCTGAATTTCTTAACCCCCATAGATACATAGTTTTTTTAAAATTAAATTTCGCCCTGAGGAACTGCCGCTGAGTGGACTTCCTCTCCTGCGACATTTTACCTCACCTTTCCCTCATGGCAACTGCTTGATGCACGAGTCATTTGCGAACGAGTTTTGACACGCAAAAAATAAAAAATATATCGCCGAGACTGAAAAATGCCACATTTTGTTGTCATCCCTTTGAAACATCGTAGGATATCATCATACATTTTTTTTAGCCAAGCTGACACCTCTCAAACTTTGTAAATCACCGGAAATGTGCTTCCCCAGCACGAATTATTCAAGTAGTGTTTTGCTTCACCTCTAAAGCCAATCGACTATCTGGACTAAAATTCAATTTTTGATTTATAGTGACTTCTGAATCCTCATAATAAATTTTGCGTCGATACATTTTGTGATGTATAAAAAAAATACACACATTAAAATGATTAAATTATTAATATTAATATTATTAATTATATTAATATTAAATTTAAGTTATATAATAATAACTTAAATTTAAAGAATGGCCAAAAATATAAAACAAAAAAAAATTGAAATAGTTTTTAAGAATTAAGTTTTTAAGATTTTTCTTTTGATTTTTGTTTTGTTTGTTTTAATGTTAAGTTTTTTTATTTAATAATGTTGATGATTTAAAAAAATAAACCCAAAATTATTTGTTCTCATAAATTCTATTCTATTCATTTTCCCTGTTGGCCCAGTAAGATATTTTGAAAACCTTTGGATTAGATTTAATATTATTGAAAAAGAATAAAAATGGCATCTCTTTAGAAATCCAAATGAAAAGTTTAATTGGAATGTTTTAAAAAATTACGTGACTTTCTTCAAAATTACACGTCTTGAACTTTTGATATTTTTTAGGGCTCTTTTCGGAAATTACTTTAGAAATCGGAATTAAATAGAAATAGTTATAAAATTTCTACAGGAAATGTGGTAATTCATTGTTTATTTAATTATTATTAGTTTTATTATTTATTTTTATTTAACAATAATTTTAATTACCACAATTTATTACCTCGATTATTAGATCGAGTCTCCTTTCTATAATCCCACTTTCTCCTTCAATCAATTTCGAAAAAAATAATAGGTACCATTATTGTGGGGTTTTGAAATTAAATATAAAATATTATGTCGATACATTCATTACTTCGAAAACTCAGCATCAAATTTCTGACCGATTACATACCTTTCCCTATACTTAGATGTAAAATAAACACAAACCCCTCCTTCTTCACCCTTATCCTTGGCTCACTGTACATCACATTTTCTAGTATAAAGAGCAAGGAAATAGAACCATATATAAATTTCGCCAAGCTACCACCACCCTGATTAATTGCTTCTGTGGCCGAAAAACAGCTTTCGAGTACAGAACCTCTCAGAAAATTTAGAAAATTACAATTATTTTTTTCAATCTGGATAAGGGATGTTAAATGGTAGAACTAACGATCAAATAGACATTGAATAGTATTTAGAGATATAGCATAAGATTAATAAATCACTACCTTTCTATTTATTCATGAAAAAAAAATTCCAGGTCAGTAGCTTTTTGCTTTTTCAACTTATTTTTTCAAGTTAAAAAAAAAAGTCAGTATGTGATATTTCCTACTTTCTCTCAATCTTCAATTTTCTATGAAAAATACAAAAGAATTATGCTAATGACTATTTCAAAAAGCCCTAGGACCTATAACAACTTCTAAGGGCAGAAACGCACATAATGTGTAATGTCGGTGAATCACCGGCTATGTACTTCCCCAACAAAAAATAATCAACTACGTTTTTGCTCTCCCTCCAAACCCAGTCGACCGTTTGGACTAAAACTCAATGTTTGACTTACATAGTGGATTCCAAATCCTCATACTCAATACATTCATTCCATCTGCAGTTATTACCATATTTAAGTCGATCCCCGATTCTCTGGCCTCACTTCCTTTCGACCGATTTCGCGGAAAATTAGTAGGTGCCATCCTTATGAGGTTTTAATTTCATGTGGATACATTCATTACATCGGCAGTTATTGGGAATCACACATAGCCACATGCAGGACAATCAAAATATACCCGAAGCATAGTCACCCTTAATTTTACCTGGGAATATAGTCTGAGTGCTCTCCTTAGGGGAATCATAATTCGGACAATACGAAAAATGATCAGCCAAATTACCAAAGTCAGCACCATTAAACACTGAACCAGTTAAAAAAAAATAAAAAAATAGTTTATATTATAAACTAAAACAAAGTTACTGAGTGGGAACCGTTCTTATAGGTATATCAGGTAGGTAAGAAAGGGGTTGAAATAGTTGCAATACTAACTAGATAGTGAGCCATGGTGGCCGTGCGGGCTAGAGCGTAGGGCTTTGGTCGCATGGTCTCACCATGGTTTGCGGGTTCGAATCCCGTTATTTCATAGAACTTCCATTTAGAACACACTTTCATTTAGAACTTCCTCCCGGGGCCATGGATGTTGTAAATAACTAAGTAACACCGTTATTAAGAGTCATGGCTAATATGCATCTAAGCCCACAAAAAAAAAATAAATAAATAAAAAATAAAAAAACTACTAATTTATAATATAAATTAGTAGTTTATTTATTTTAATTTTTTTATATCACATATTATGTGATATGCTTTCTTTTTTTCATTCAAAGTTTGGTTGAACACTCCACATCGAATTTTCCCTAAACATCGTAAAACATAAAAAGTATACATTAACTACCGATTTCGGTATTACACCATTTTCAGGGTTAGTTTTAAACTAGGACAAGAAAGCATATCACATAATATGTGATATAAAAAAATTAAAATAAATAAACTACTAATTTATATTATAAATTAGTAGTTTATTTATTTTATTTTTTATTTATTTATTTTTTTTTTTTTGTGGGCTTAGATGCATATTAGCCATGACTCTTAATAACGGTGTTACTTAGTTATTTACAACATCCATGGCCCCGGGTGGAAGTTCTAAATGAAAGTGTGTTCTAAATGGAAGTTCTATGAAATAACGGGATTCGAACCCGCAAACCATGGTGAGACCATGCGACCAAAGCCCTACGCTCTAGCCCGCACGGCCACCATGGCTCACTATCTAGTTAGTATTGCAACTATTTCAACCCCTTTCTTACCTACCTGATATACCTATAAGAACGGTTCCCACTCAGTAACTTTGTTTTAGTTTATAATATAAACTATTTTTTTATTTTTTTTTAACTGGTTCAGTGTTTAATGGTGCTGACTTTGGTAATTTGGCTGATCATTTTTCGTATTGTCCGAATTATGATTCCCCTAAGGAGAGCACTCAGACTATATTCCCAGGTAAAATTAAGGGTGACTATGCTTCGGGTATATTTTGATTCGAGTTTGGAATTAACATTATTTTTGAAACAATATGCGAAGTATAAGCTGCGTCATGTATTATTCACTTTATACAATTTTCGATTTATAACTATATAACATCTTTCAACACTTCTAGCTGCACTTAATGTAAATAAAGAAAACGTATGTTTTTAAGAAAATATTGTCTATTTCACAAATAATAAATGCACTTAATCGATTTTTGCAGACAGTAAACATTCCACATAGGACTTGATATGAAACCGTACTGTCATTTCCAGCTGTTCAGTGAATCTTTTGGACCTGAAAGGTTTTTAAAATGAAGAAGAAAGCAGTTTTGGACTTGGTGATGGTAAAATATGCATTTTAACAAAAATGGAGAGCTGATTTTGCTTGTAGGCCGACGATATCTGAACCTGACGATAGTGTAATGTGGAAACGGTAGTTGATGTATACATATTTACAAATAAAATATTTCATATGCTATAAAGTTATTATATAATATTATAAGCCTGTCCAAGATCAATGCCGGCTACATCCTTACAGAAAATTTAAAAAAATTTAATAATGAACAAATATTGCAGAAATGTATGTGAAAGGGTCAAAGTCACTAAAAGCCACTGCGAGAAGGGCCTTTCATGAAAAATGGAAATTTTTAAAAATAAATAGAAAAAAATTGTATTTAAAATTCTGTTAGTATAAATATACTGGGGGAATGTCGATAATTTTCGAGGTCATATTGTACCTGTCTTTCATATTAAATAATTTATTATTCATGCATAATTTTCGAACATAATTTAAACAAAAAAAAAAGATTCGTTTTCGCAGAAGCTGCATAAAAATTATGCATAAAATATTCACAACTTTTTCTCCCTTCCCCCCCCCCCCCCCCCCCCCCCCCAATTGAAAATGCAAGCAAATTATCAAAATATGGTTTGTATTATTGTTTAAAATGGCCTAAAATAATCTCCTCGATTAACCTTAATCCCGGTTTGATTATATTATTAAGAGACTCTCCGGATGAGAAGGCTAACTGAGTCAACTTAATAATCCGTTTAATGTTATCGCCATCGACACTACCTCGAGGAAAATTAACATCCAAACTGGCCTAAATTTTCAATTAGGTTGATATTCTCTTGAAATGTGATAGTATTTTTGAGATCCTTCGTTATTTGGGCTTAACAACGTGCAGATATCACATTAAAAAAAAAAAAAATCGGCAAATCACCGGTAACGTACTTCCCCAGGACGAATTAATCCGTCTAAAACCATTCTACCGTTTTCGCTAGAAATTAGTAGTAGACTTACATAAGGACTCTGAATCGTCATATTAAATTTCGTGTCAATACATTCATTCTATCCGGAGATATCGTGCCCACACACACACACTAGACATGATTTTTTTCAAATTAGAGTTGTTTTCGCCAGAGATCTTGTTGAAGGTCATTGTAAATACTACTGAATAAAACACTTAGAACGAGTCAAAAAAAAAAAGGGGGGGGGGAAGAACAGTGATCTAGTGTTTGGCGAAAAACTCGCGAGTTCTGAGGGCTGAATGGGCTGAATTACTCAGCAATGCGATGCATCTTTAATTTTTCTGTCAAAATCTCGTGACAAGATCCAACTGACATCACACACACTTCAGCAAGCTCCCTGACGATCAGACCTCGATATGCCCATACCAGGGTGTTGATTTTGTCGAAGTGTTGACGTGGAAGGATGTCCAGGACGCTCCTGTCTCGTACCTTCACTGTGATGTCACTTGGTTCATTTCTCTCTTAACTCAGCTCGATGACTAGATGTCCCCCATATGGCACGGCCGGCTTTTGTTACGTCGACCCGACCGTCTTTTGTCACTTTTAACTTTTAATAAAAGCGAATCTAATTATTCTTTTTTTTGGGGGCCATGGTGGCCGTGCGGGCTAGAGCGTAGGGCTTTGGTCGCATGGTCTCACCATGGTTTGCGGGTTCGAATCCCGTCCGGGAGTGAGTTTTATTTCGTAGATAGAACTCCCTCCCGGGGCCATGGATGTCTTAAATAATTATACATAACACATTGACATGGCTAATATGCACCGTTCATAAAGCCAAAAGAAAAAAAAAAAAAAAAAAATTATTATTTTTATATTTATAATTACAAAATTAATATCTTAAACAGCTGTTTTTATTTTAAAAAATTCAACATTTTGGTGCTTCTCTTCTTTAAAAAAAATAATTATTTATTTTTACAGTATTTTAATATTTTGTAAATTAAGGAAATTATAATTTATATTTCTGCCGGCAACCCTAGATATATTGAACACCATGACAACCTGAATATCGCTAATTAATCACTGACACAATATTCATGGAGGTTCAGACTTTGAAATTTTAAGTAGATAGCGGTGGAGATTCGGAAGCAAAAGTCTCTATTCTCCAAAAGCTCAAGATCTTTACCATTTCCCGTTCCGGATAAGTGATGCTTTTATGCCATCTTAACCCTTCCAGCTATTTGTCTTCCGTACATCTAATATCCAGCCTTGGAAGTGAGGAAGTGAAGAACGAAATATGTAGCAGGGAGCTCTACTAACTACATGTTTGGAGGGCAGGTATTAATTATGGATGGTAAATATTAGGACAGGAACGGCTCCTTAATAACACCTTATTCAGCGTTAGTGGCTAATCCTGTAAACAGTAGCCTCCTTCCTCACACTTCACAGAAATAACAGAATTAGTGTACAAACCCAATAGAACAGGGTTTCCAAATTTTATTTTTACGTCTCCTACTACTCGAAGTAGAGGGGAAGTGTGTTATCGGTCAGAAATTCGACGCGATTTCATGTTTTCCGACTCCTTGATTCCTAAAAACAAAAAAAAATGTCTCACAGCATTATCATCTGTTAAAATGAATATATAGAAACGATTTTATTTATTTTATATAGTTGGTTGGTTATTGTGACTCATGACCGGGCTTTGACTACGAGTTCATATCGCCTACTACCAGAGCGCTCTTTTATCACTCTCGTGGTAAATTTTCCTTACCCTAAATTTTTATTTATCTAGAGTAGGGGTCTTTAACGAGTAACTGACTGTTGGTTGTTTCCGGCATTTCTTCCAGAGGTGTCTTCATATTTTTTGAATTGAGGTTCATGGTGACCGGAAGAAGGGACGTGTAAAAGTCCCGAAATATTGTTCGAAAAAATAAGAAGACACCTCTGGAAGAAATGCCGGAATTAAACAACAGTGGAACATCCCAGAGAAGCTTAAGAAACACGAGTAACTGACGTCGAATCATCGCTTAACATCCAGTCCGCAGGATGTATTAAAACCAAGGAACACAGCTATCAATGTTCAGCCCGAATGATTCATATACAGGATGAATCTCAGACACTCTCAATCTTCCAATGTAATTACAAATCGACACAAAATTATATAATATATAATTTCGTATCGATTTGTAATTATAGAAGAATCGGGGAAGTGAATGGGGAATCGGAGGAGGACTCAACTCAAAATCAAATAATTCTCGTCATATTGAATGTATGGACATGAAATTTTATATGTCGAACCAGGACCCAATAAGGAAAGCTGTCGGTTTTCTGTGCATTCGGGAGATGGGATAAGGGGGGGGGGGGGGGGGGGGGGGGGGGCTCAACTCAAAAACTCGAACAACTGTCGATATATTAGTATGAGGATTCAAAAGTCCTTGAAGTATCTATTTATTTTAAACCAAAATTTTAGAGTGATTTCAGAGGTAATAATTTTGCACTGTGAATGGAAATTGAAGACATTTTTAGTCATAAGTGAGGTTCGGTTCCTAGGTTATCCAGGTTTGGAAATATAGAACATAAATCTGTACTTTCGGAGGTACAATATGTTTAATTTTTATTTTTATTATTATTTTTTTTTTTTTTTGGGCACTTTTGGGGGTATACTCAGATAAGTCGAATCTAATTCCAGAAATATTTTAGGAGAATAATATTATTTCCGATATGTTCAAAAGTTAAATAATTATTTATATGGATTTTACTTCCCCAGTTATGTAATCGGTGAAAAATTCGATGTGGAGTTTTCAACAGAATTTCTACCAAAAATTTAGAAAAGGTAAAAGATAAGGTTGTGTGTGTGTGTCTGTGAACACGAAAACTCCCGATAATTCGCCAAGGAATTTTTTTAGTAATATGTGAGGTTCCAGGTTTGGAAATCTAGAATATCAATGTGTTGAATTTTTACAGAAAATGAGATATTTACATTCGCTTATCTCATTTTTTGAGCATTTAAAAAATGTCTCACTGTGAGCATGACAACTCGGGGAATTTTAAATTGGGGAGGGGGGGGGGGGGGGGGGGGGATCAATCCAGAAACCCTAATATCTCCCGAATATATCGACACGAAATTTAGTATGAGGATTCAGAAATTCTTGTGTAAGTCAACTATTGATTTTTAGCTTAAATGGTCGATTGGTATGAGGGAGAAAGAGAGAGAGCGGAAACGTGGTTGAAAATTCGTGCTGTGGAAGTACGTTGCCGATGATTCACCGACGATTTTTTAATTAGAACGTACGTAGCCCAATACGCCTAATACATTCTAAGAAATAAATACATTTACATGTTTATACAGGACCAGAGAAATGCACCAAATAACAGAATTCACCAATAACAGTTTACAAAAAAAATTTTAAAATAAAAATTTCTGTAAGAATCTGAGCCACGACGTCTAAAAAAATAAAAGTTTTTTTTGTTTTTTGACCTTATGTACGATGCATATTAGCCATGTCTCTTATCTAGTTAGTGTTATCTAGTTATTTACAACAGCCATGACCCCGAGAGGGGGTTCTATCTACGAAATAAAACTCACTTCCGGACGGGATTCGAACCAGCAACCATAGTGAGACCATGCGACCAAAGTCCTACGCTCTAGCCAGCACGGCCGCCATGAAAAAAAAAAGTTTAATTGGTTAATTTGCATGTAAAAAAATGTATAATAGTGTGGAGTACAACCTAATTTTATGCTGATGTTATGCTGAAATTTATGGTGGAAAATTGTGTTATTTTAGTACATAATAAATATATACTATATAATATATTACCTGTTTTGATTAGCTGACATAAGACTCCAAATATGAAGATGTATGGCAGCATTTTCATATTTTTTCCTCGACAAAAATCTTATTTTTTTGCATTTTCTCTTTTTTTTTTTTTTTTTTTCTTTTGTTAATTTTACATATGCACTCCGAATCGTAACATATTTGTATATTTACATATTTAAATAATTATACATATTAAAATGATAATTAATGGATACATCGTAAATAAATTAATAGTGATAGATGGGAGGGTAGATATACGCTCGCGACAGAGGTGAGTTAGAGAGAGCGATGTTCTAAGATAAACCCTACTCGGCCCACTGCCAATGGCAGACTGGAGAGGGTTCGTGGGGTGAGTAGACCTGCTCACAGCACCTCGCCGCCCGCGCCGCCTTCATGCATATCACACTTTCTATTTACTATTTTCAAAATTATTTTTAAAATTTCCAATAAAATTCCATAGGTTTTTTATATTTTTTTTTTATTTACCAGATCAACATCAATTTGTGTTGCATAGTATAATTATATAAAATTAAAATTAAATAAAACAGCTATATTGACATTATTTTAGAACAAAAGCGTCTCCTTTTGGAGGTTTTGAGTCCACTGTTCTTTCAACAGAAGAAGAAATCAGAAAATAATTAAACGATTGTTCCTAAATTAAATTAAATTATTTCTTAAGTAAAACTGTTACTTTTTGATTAAAAATAAAACAAGATAAAACAAAACAAAAGCAAAAATTAAAAATAAAAAAAAGTAAAAATGAGGATTATTTCTTAAATAGTGCTGTAACACATTTGTTCCATTTTTCTCTGTTCCTGGCCACTGTGCACCACCCATCCCCTATTCTCTCCACTATCTCGTCCCTCCACCGCAGTCCAGGTCTTCCTTTTCCTCTTCTTCTGTCTCTAGGAATCCACTCCGTGCAGACTTCAGCCCATCGTCGAGGATCCATCCTTGTCACATGCCCGGCCCATCTCTACTTCAGCAAGTGAGATTTATTCCGTATTTAGAACATACAGATGGCTGGAGTAGCAGTAACATAATCAAAAATTTAAGGGGGGAAAAGTGATAATAAAAGTTCATAATATAATGTCATGAATGAGACGTGGTTTTAAACAAGTGTTTGGAACGCACCCCTAACTTTAACCTTCTGGCACCTTAAACTGATGGTAAGTTATCGTGATATTTTCTGAATTGCCTCCTGATGAAGTCGTCTATGGTCTCAAGTTGTAGCTCCCTGTGTAACTGGGAGTTTCGAACGAACCAGAGAGCGTCCACCGCCATCCTCGTCACCCTATTTTGGAAGGTTTGTATTCTCTTCATTTTTGAGTTGGGAGCTGCACCCCACACCTCACATCCGTACAGGAGCAGCGGTCTAAGAATAGTCCTGTACAGGAGGAGGATACATTCAGGCTATAGTTTAGATGAGAGGAAACAGGATGGTCAATCTAGCATGCGCCTTCGTCAGTATGCAGGTTCCAGGTTAGTTGCTGCTCACCTCAAAAATACTAATAACTTCCGATATAATGAATGTATCTGTGATAATTAAATAAAAAAGTTAAATAATAATTAAAATAAATATAATTAATGGAAGTAATAAATAATAAACAAAAGTATAAATAATAAATATTACCATATTCCTTGTAGAAATTATAGCTGGTCTTCTACTAAATTTTGATTTCTACAGTAATTTTCGAAAAGTGCCCTATAAAATATCGAAAGTTCAAGACGTGCAATTTTGAAGAGAGTACACTCTCTCAATTCAATTAAATTTTTCATTTGGATTTCTTTTAATTTTACTAAAGAGATGCCATCTTGTGTATTACACATACACAGACAGACAGGAATTTTACTTCCATATCTATACGAAGTATCTATATGGAAATTTATGTATTCGGTCCGGAATTTGATGTTGAAATTTAACGGAATATCATGATTTCGGAACCCTTTAAAGCGAATAAAAAAAGTTTGTCTGTGCATTTAATTGTGTACACGGCGTGTGTGTGTGTGAACATGATAACTTCCGATAGAATTAATGTATTGACTCTAAATTTTATATGTGTATCCATAACACCTATTGAATTTTATAGGGATTGATTTTCAGAAAAATCGGTCAAAAAAAACGGGAGATAGGTGGAGCCTAACATAAAAACTCTAATAATTGCCGACGTAACGAATACATCGATACGAAATTTTATATGTAAATTCAAAATCTAATAACAACATCTATTAATTTTCCATGAAATCAGCTAAAAAGAAGAAGGGCGAGATTAGGGGGGTTCAACACAAATGGTGTAATGAATGTATCGTGACAAAATTATGGGGATTTAAGACAAATGGTGTAATGAATTTATCGTGACAAAATTATGGGAATTTAACACAAATGGTGTAATGAATGTATCGTGACAAAATTATGGGGATTTAACACAAATGGTGTAATGAATGTATCGTGACAAAATTAATGGAATTTAACATAAATGGTGCAAAGAATGTATCGTTACAAAATTAGGGGGGTTTAACATAAATGTCGTATTGAATTTATCGTCACAAAATTTAGTATGTGGATACAGAGTTTTAGCTAAAACGGTCAATTGGTTTTAGAGGGAGAGTGTAAACTTTAATTCATGCTGAGAAAGTTTATTGCCGGTGATTCACCGATTTCTTTTTTTTTTTTTTCATTTTTGGAATCAGGATTTTGGAATTAATACATTTCGGTGAAACCGAATTTCTGACAGATTTCATAACTTCCCTTATACTTCGTATAGCTGATGATGTAACACATAAATGGACCAAGTCTTGTTGAGGGATCCATTAGTCAACATAATGCCGCCAGCTGCATGATTAAGGTTATAGGACGAATGCCGCCTATTGGCATCTCCAAATTATAGGACCCCACATGGCGGCCACAATTGTACAAGTAAAAGAAATAATATGAATGATAGGCTAGCATGCATTCTAAAATTTCTGAATGAAATAAGAGGTTGTCTTTAGCTAGAATTAATAGGATCAAGAATTTTTTTAGATTTTTATACGTATAAAACCAATTAGAATATTTAGGAGCGAGAATCATTAATCATGTCCCATATGACGCTATTCAACTTCATAAATAAACTTTTCAATATCAAGTTAAGCCCCATCCATTTTGAAGTGGCTCGACATCCGAGTATCATGACTTATTTATGAATAAACCTGAGAGGTGTAATGCCAAAAGCGCTAGGCTGCTTATATGACATTTATTTTATATTTATTTATGTATTTTTAGTATCCAGGTTTAATTTACTAAACTGTAAATTAAACCGTTTTATTTTGACTGAAACCATCAAAAAAACTTGAAGAATTTTATATCAGAATTCTTCTCATGCCTTAGAGATACTTTTAATGTAATAAGAATGTAGTCTTAAGATGGCAAGTTTTGGAAAAATATTTTTATTTGATTTATGAATATTTATTTAAACTTTTTTTTTTTTTTTTTTTTTTTTATGCCCTTATGTTCGATGCATATTAGCCATGTTAGTGTGTTATCTAATTATTTACGATATCCATGGCCCCGGGAGGGAGTTCTATCTACGAAATAAAACTCACTCCCGGACGGGTTGTGAACCACGTGACCTGTGAAACGAAAAATACCACGTGGGGTCCTTTTGAGACCCCACTTCATTTTTCGATTTTCATGTACCAACTAGCTTTTCATTCTAACTTTTTCAATCAAGTTCATTCAAAAATGAGGGAAAAATAACAAAGAGTTTAAAAAGTTGAGAAAAAATGGTATAAAAAATGTTTATTCAAAAAAAAGTAAATCATGAAACTTATAAAAGTATATTCACACTATGGGTGCTATTATTATTTACATTTAGCGCAAAGAAATTTTTTTGTGACATGGTTTTTACATACGTGCTTCTAGCTCATCAAGTTCTTCATCGTCCGCTTCCAAAACGTCTTCAACATCGGAGATCACTTCGAGCTGTTCCGTTTCCACAAGGGCCTCCTCAGATTCAAACCCTGCAATCTCCCTGGCACGTTCTACTAACATCAACGTTCGCGAGGACACAATGTGTTCCATGATTTATCCTTACGGTCCGAACCGTCAACGCATACTGAAATTAGATCTAAATAAAATTCAAGATGTGAACGAGAAGTGGAAACCAAGAAATGTTGATTAGAAAGAGCTCCAGGAATGTCTTCTTCGAATTGCAGGTCAATTGAAGAGCAAAAGTAATTTTTCGGAATTATTTACTGAGTGGAACTTCTTGAAAATACTTCTCATCAGACGAACGAAAATGTGATACGGATAATACCACGTGGGGTCCCGCGTGACCCCAACTACGTTTTTGTGAAAATATTATTTTATATCAATTTTTAAAATACAAACTGAATACATTTTCTTAATGAAATCGAATGGAGATAGTCTACGGATAAATGTCCTGAAGCCTCATCGAAATAGAAATTATATTGAGCAGTTCATACACATTTTAAAACGCATGGGGTCTTTTTTGACCCTACGTGGTATTAGGAGGGTTAAGTGACACATCGAAGGCACAATTCGCTTTTTTTCCTCCTTTGAGTGAATATTCATAAACCTCGTCTAGTTTTGGTTTATTATAACCCCCTTTAGTCAATATAGTCAATTAAAATATTGAAATAAAATATCAAAATTCTGTAAAACTAATCTTAGTGATGGTTCTCAAGTTGGTGGTAATGGAGGATTCAGTGTCGGTAGATTGGAAGTGCCCAACCCAACAGAAGTTTAATAGTGATCAATTGACTTTGGCTCAACTTAGTTGAACTTGGCTCACAGAATCCAGAGCTGTTTCAGCTAGTTGCCATCAAGTACCGCTTTGGTCCCGGTTAACAGGCTCAGCAGCTCACCAAGATCCCAGGGCCGGGCCATCTCAGACAAGTGGATATTGAGATGGCCTGGTCAATGTGAGAACAACCTCAAGGAAGTGGTCAATAGTGATAAGACATTGAGAGCAGCTCAGAATACGTAGATGGTTAAATCCTCTGGCGCAATTGTACCGAAGATAAGAGATTTAGGAATTCCCTTCGTCAGGGCCGTGCCCCCCCCCCTCCACAATTATAGTACCCGAATGTTTTTATGTTTTTCCCCTTTACATTTTGAATAAGTTAATGATTTTTATTTTCTAAATAAATACATGACCAAGGAAATTAATAATATGTGTAACGACAACAATATTTTATTTTCGAACATTATATTATGAACTATTAAACATAATTATTACCTACCTATGTACATAATAATGATAAATAAAAAAATTTATTTATTTACCTACATATAAAATTTACTTTATATAATAAACTTCGATATAGGTAATATTAAAAAACATAATAATAGATTGTTTTTATGAACACAACTTTTAGTTTAGTAAAGTAGTTTTTAAGGAACAGAAGTCAATTTGTTTTCAAATAAAACTACAAACATTTATCACAAATAGTCATTTATTAAGTAAAATTGAATTGTAATCAAAGCAACTCATTTTCTACAGCACGTTTTGTGTCAATAGAATTCAAGAGATCACTTTCGATGGATAGTAACGAAAGGCCCGTCAGTCTCTCTACAAAAGCAGGCTGCCTTTTGATTACCCATATTTCCCTTTTTTTCCCCATCCCTTCAAATGAATTTATCTTGCTTTTCCCCTTGGTTTCGGTTTCTTTTTGTTCTCTTGTCTATATTTGGCTTTGTTAACGATAGATTTAAACTAAGGAAAAGAAAATATAGGGAGGTCTAGCGGCGGCCCCTATTATGGGCTTACATTTGGCCTCGCATGCCTTCGCCGTAGGGTCTCCATGGCTCTGCCCTTCTTCTCCTCTCGTGAAACACGTTTCAAGTTTAGACATAATAATAATAATAATTATTATTATTATTACTTTTTTTAAACCATAACATGCGAATAGGATACGTCATAAAAATGAATAATCAAAAATACAAGAATTACATGTATAAACAGTTAAGTTATTATGACTGAAGCTCGGGCTTTAACTACAAGGTCATATCTTTCAAATTTATTTATTATCATTCCAGGTTTATCGTACTATTATTATATTTACCGAACCTGTAAATGAACGAGTGGCCTATTGGTGGCAGAATTTGCAATAAATAAATTCATCCAATGCTCGCGAGAACAATGCTAACCACATTTTTACAGATCACTCCATCAATTTTTTATAGGAATAAACATTTTTTTGTAAATCAAATGAACGTCTAAAGAAATAATTTTCTAGATATCATTTTAGGACGGTTTTCGGTATCAAAAAATCATATTGTATATAAAATGTGCCTTTTAGTTCTCTCTACAACTTTTATTTGAAGAGATTTATAATTAGTTAGTTAGTTATTGCGACTCATGCCCGGGCTTTAGGTACAAGGGCATATCGCCTACTACTGGTGGACATGAGCCAGACTCTACTGTGGGAGTTCTAAATGTTGTCTACCCTAAATTTTTATTCACTTCGTATAGGGGTGATGCGTATTATGAGTACCGTACAGGTTTGGGACCATCGCCTAACGTCCTTATTAAATGTGAGAAGTGTTGCTATAATAA
Organism: Aradus depressus; assembly: GCA_963662175.1. NCBI lineage: Eukaryota > Metazoa > Arthropoda > Insecta > Hemiptera > Aradidae > Aradus > Aradus depressus. The sequence continues at coordinate 43,871,188 of OY759215.1, forward strand.
TACATCATAATAATAATAGAAAGTAAATTAGTATAAAAATAATAATACTAATAAATACATTAAGTACGAGTTTTTAATTATATTTTAAATTATTATTTTATTTATTTTTTTTTTAATTCTTCCAAAAAGTGTCTAAATTACGTTCTCATCTACCATTTAGGAAATATAGAAAGAAATGTTAAAAAATACATAAAAAAGTGTATACTAATAACTAAAAAAAAAAAAGAAGTAAAATAATTGTGTAAATAACTAAAACCCAGAAATACGTACTTTATCTTCACAACAATTACCACATAACCCCCCAAGAAGGTTGAAGAGAAGATGGAACCGCGACATACTGCCACCTTGAATCATTTTTTTTCATCAATTTTTTTTTTGTACCTTTACTTTTATCATCTCTCTTACCCATCAAAATTGTCTTTCAATTTTTTTTTTTCTTTATTTTATTTTATTCCTTTATTTTTTTAAATTTCTTTATTTACTTATTTATTTTGCTTTATTATTTTTTTTTTTTTCTCTGTTCTTGTTCTAATAATTAAGATAAATTTTCGCCCCGAGGACCTACCACTGGGCGGCCTTCCTCTCATATGCCCTTCACGCCAACATATTAATACCATCATAGATGCTGGTTGTTGCATCCTAGCAACAGTTGTATCATTATAAATAAAATACAAAAAAAAAAAAATTATGATTTAGCATTGAAAATAATAAAAGATAATTTCGACAGATCTTATAGTTCTACCATGTTAGTTTCGTATCATTATTATGACCTGGTAATTTTATATTATCCTCCAAATACACGGAATATACCTACTAACGGTGGATTCTATTTGATAATTTAGACGTCGTTTTGAAGTTTAAAAAACTATATCCTTGCTCTATAATAGACTAAACATTATTAATTATTTGAAAATTATGTAAACAATTTAATTAAGTAGGATTTGGCGCTCCACCAAATTATCCGATTTTTGACATGCTCATAACCTCAAGGATCCTTTCATATTTATCCAGGGACAACATCAACTTCTACCACTCCCCAGGGTATCCACCTCTCCCCTTCCAAGCTGGAAAAGGCGAAGTTCCAGATTGGTCCCTTTAGAGAACTCCAATAAATACATTAAGTCAACAGCCTCTTCTGTGTATCAAGGAAGATATTCATCGAATCCCAGTATGTAAATTTTATCGGGAAAATATATATAGGTCCAATATATTTCATATTAAATCTGTCAAAAATATTTTTTACCCACTAAAATCGGTTCAGTGCGATTTTTTTTTTTTTGATACCCATCTACCAAGTCGAGCAATCTATAGGTGCAATTCGAAACTTCTCAAAATGACCCAGCCTCTGTACAATTTCTGGCCAAAAATCTGCGAACATTCTATGCGTTCCAAATCGAATAGAACTATTCCGAAGCCGATAGGCATAACCGTTTTGAAAATATATACGATTTTTATTCTGAAATTTCTTTAAAAAATCCTATTATTTTTTTTTTTTTTGTGTTTGTTGACTATTGATTTAGTCAGTTTCGAGCCATAATCAATAGAAAAATCCTATTTTTTCATAAATAACTAATGTCGAGTAGTATTCTTCAGAAATTAAATGTATTTAAATTAAACCGTTTTAAAAGAATTTTTCAAGCTGTAATTATGAAATTTTCGAAGAAAATTGAGCTAAATCGAGCATTAGTTTGTTACACCTCAGGGTCCGATTTAGCTCAATTTTCTTCGAAAATGTCATAATTACAGCTTGAAAAATTCGCATAAAAAATAAATGATGCAAACTGGCAGCTAATTTTTACAGGAAGTACCGAGGTATTTTTCTTAGATTTTTCTTCAATTTCCACTAAAGATAACGACCACGTCTCTCCCAGCGCTTTGATTCATTGAAAACTGACATCATTGCAGAGATATTGTAAAATAATTCAAATGAACTTGAATGAAATAAAACTCGTTTATTTGTGGTATTGTCTAATTTCACAGAATATATATATACATGGGAGTACTTTCGGTATTTCTACCATCCTCAGCCAAAAGCATCTTATCTCTTATACTTTTGGCTGAGGATGGTAGAAATACTGAAAGTACTCCCATGTAAATATAGTTGGTGAAATTAGACAATACCACAAATAAACGAGTTTTATTTCAGTCAAGTGCTTTGACTCATGTTTGAACAAGTGTTATATTACAATATAATATGAGTTATACTTATATTATTGGGGGGGAGGGGGGGGGGGGGGGGGGGGGGGGGGGGTACTCTCTTTACCCTCCCCATGCCTACGCCCTTGGCTAGAGGTACATACAACATATCTCTGAAACAATTGTTAGTTGTTATTATTCTGTAACATTTCCCTTTCTATTTTTTTTTTTTTTTGTGTACCTTTTTTAAAAAAGTCTAGAATCAATAGTTTTGTAATCAAAAACTGTTTTTTCATGAGAAGTGTACGTCATAAATTTGTACATTTATCAGTAAAATGAAAAATGAATAAATAATATCTTGATGCTCCCTCCTCTCTCTGCAAGTTCATGGTCTGCCGTCCTAACTAACGGCTCTTTTGGGAAATTCACTTGAACCCAATATATGTAAATTCAAATGATATATGTTGAAATTTAATTCAAGTGTTTGTTTGGGAAGCTACCGTAACCGTGAAGACAAGGAAATTGATGAAAAACAAATTAATAAATTTCTCTAAGTCCCCCTCCGGGGGGCGGTCGGAGACAAGAATGTGTTTTCGTTAAAGATTAGGAAGGGGCGGAACAAGGACTGAATTTTAAGTGGATGGTGGAAAGTTGGGGCCTCCGTCGTGTCAGGCATCCGAAACTAGGCACGCTGTGATTCATGCCTGCCCAACATCAAGCGACCGCATAGACAATTTTTTTTTTTAAGATGGTGATGGCCGCATTACGTCAAGCGGGGGATCGCATGCTTGCAAAGAATAGAAAAAAATGCGTCGGTGAATCACCGGCGATGTAATTCCACAATTCCATTGTAATCAACGATGTTATCGTTTTCCTTCTAAACTCTCTTCATCTTTGACTAATACATGTCTTGCTCAGTGACTTCTGTTTAAAATGTTCATATCGATACATTCATTACATCGATAATTTTTAAAAACCATAAAGTTTTTAGGCAGTTATTATAGTTTAGCCCCCCCCCCCCCCCCCCCCCCCACCAATCTCTTTGGCAGATTTAGCTAAAATGTGTCGTCATTATGGGGTTCTCGATACACATATTAAACCTTTTGTCGATATAATCAGTCGGGAATTATCGTGTTCATTGACACCCACAGCCAGGATATTATTTCCCCAACTAATCGATCAGAAACTCGAAGTTTAGTTATCACCGAAACTTCATGTTTTCCGATCCTCTGAATTCAAACATTTTTTTAAAAATCCTCTCTGTACGGTTTGTCTGTAAACATGATAAGAATGAATTCAAATTGACACGATATTTTAAAAATGTATTCAGAACCCCTTGACGACGACATGTAATAATTTTCAGTCAAATTAGTCGAAGGGAATGAGGGGGAGGGGGCTTAATACAAAACCCCCAGTAATGAATGTCTTAACATTTTATATGTTGATCCACAACTCAATAAGGCGACACCCGATTTTCAACGAAATTGACCGAAGGGTATTCGGGATCATAGGATTTTGTTTTGAAATCAGGGGGTCCAAAAATATGAAGTACCAGTAAAACACAACATCAAATTTTTGGCCGATTATATATCTTCCCCTGTACTAAGTACAGATGGGGTAGTTTCTTATTGTAATTAATCCGTAATATATCGAAGTAGATAATAAATCCTCACTGAATTCCAAGCACATATACAATTTTTCCGATAAACCAAACCAGGAATTTTGATTAAATTTATTAAGGGCTCAAATTCCGTACTCGGCACTAACTGAGTAAACGAAAAAATATTTTTAATTTCCTGAATTCCGGTGGTTCTTCAGTAAACCTGGAGTCCGTTCAGGTGAAAATACGTTCATTTTTTTTTTTTTCCACTTTATTAGTATTGTCTAAGCTAGATAGATACCTAGTACAACATAACATTAAACCATGATCTGAGGAACAGAAAACGGAACAGTTTAGTCACTTGATGGAGCGGCTGGTCAGCACCACCGCTTCCTCAGGACAGTGGTCCAGATATCCCAAATTCCTGGACATAATATGTATAACATAACGGCGTGGTCGTTATCTTTAGTGGGCAGATCGAGAAAACTGATTTTCAAGTACGAGTGTTTACAAGACGCTTTTGTTCCTTATTTGTGTTTTGAGGTGGCTAGAGCGTGTCATTTCTTATTTCAAGCACTCAAAACACCATTATGGGAGGTAAGTCAATTTTTCTGAATTTTTTTTAAGCGAGTAGATTGATCATATTTTTTACAATTTAAAAAACTGTTGTACATTGACTTCAGTTCGGTTCATCGCATTTGATCGTTCTTTAATTGAAAAAAATATATATATATTTAAAAAATTGCCTGTACAAATTAGCTGCCAGTTTGCAACATTTCTTACGCGAATTTTTCAAACTGTAATAATGGAATTTTCGAAGACAGTTGTCCGACATTCTTTTAAAACTTTTTAATTTAAATACATTTAATTTCGGAATAATACTACTCGACATTAGTCATACCTAACTTCGTATATATTTTCAAAACGGTTAAGCGGTTAGGCTTCGGAGTAATTAATTTGACTCCTTGGAGATTGCTGCGTTCAAGTATGCACCTGTAACATCAGTAGACCTTGAACGCTCATTTAGTCGCTACAAATCGATTCTTAGACCAAACAGACAACGATTTTTGTTCGAAAACTAACAAATTAGCAACAATTTTAAAGAAAATTAATTATTTAAAAAATATTACTATTTTTGGTGATTATTTTAATAGGTACTTAATTTTTTACTGCATAAAATCCTAAACCTAGTTATGTTCACAGGTAGATCAGACAGACAGAATTTTTTTTTTTTCCATTTTGGAATCCAGGGGTCAGAAAACATAAATTTCCTATGGAAACTCATCATTAAAAATTTGGAAGATCATAACTTCCCCTATACTTCGTAAAGCTGGAGGTGTAAAAAGGTCAGGAGGGTAAATGACAAAAACATTTTAAAAATTGCAAGTGGACCCTTGGAAGTCTATTTCGACTCTCCTGAGGTAGATATAATATCCACACCGTTGCCTTCGTGTATGTTAACTAACATGTTCTAAATGTTATTTTCAGGAAGGTACATAATTAAAGTACTTATTAGAGAGCAGACAACATGAGATGGTAGTGAAGAGAGCAGGTGTTGCATTCTCTGTGGGCCAATTAGGGCTGTGTATATGTGTAGTCCCCGTGTAATTCGGGAGTTAAGTCATCTTAATAATTACATAGAGCAGGGTTAGTTGAATTAATGGGAAGCAGGATAGCGGTGTGAGTGTATCCACTGATGACGGCTATAGGGAAGGAACCTTTGGCTGGGCGCCATGTCAGATCATCTAACCAACTAACAAGCATTCATATCATCATGACCTCACTACAATAATAATAATAATATTTATTTTCAGTAATATGATACCTTCAGGCGTTATAAAACAGTCCTGAGACCGGTCTTAGTCAATACGTGGGAGAGGTAGGTATTGAAGAAGAGGGTGATAGGGTCCAATAGAGAGCTGAGGGACCTGTACAAGAGCTAGGACCAGGTGGCCTTCATGAAGCAAGGGTGCTGCGATGGCTGGAACAGTTACAGAGGATGGAGCCAGACTGAGTACCGCCGAGGATAGAGAAGAATGGCGGAAGATCGTTGCGGAGGCCCAGGTTCTACAAGGACCATAGCGCCAGCGAAAGTAAAAGTAAGTAATAAGAAACGTCATAACAATGTATACATCAAGGTACCTAATAAATTAGATATATAAATATATATATGTATTGTTAAAAAATAATCACTGAAAGTAATATAATAAAAAATATAGTCGACCATGGAATACCTACCATGAAAGTATTTCCATAATAAATAATGTTTGAATACACAATATGTAATTAGAACTGAAAATATTAACTTGAGCTCAAAATGAAAATAGAAATAAAATGATAAATCTATTTGATGGCAACCACAGTGTGATGAAAATACGAAGAAAATGATGATCTTCGAAGGATGATGGAACCCGAAGAACGCTGAGATTCGAAGAACGAAGCTCGTCGGACGAACAAAGACAAGGCTGAACGGGGAAGCTGGCAGATCGTAAATCCAAAAAAGAAGTTCCAGAAGTTCAAAATAAGAAGGAGGGCCGTAATAAAATACGGCAATAAAAAATAAAAACTTATAACACGTCCTCTCTTGGGCAACTATTGCAGGGGACTGAGAGACGGATTACCCATGTGTTTACATTATGAACGTTGTTGCCTAAAAACCTAATAAGGCATTAAACTAACATTTAAATGTAAACAACATTATTCTTGACAACACAAATATTTGTAAATGTTTTGTTAAGGCTTCTCACCCCCATGGACTTCCCTAGGTGACAGGGTGTCACAGTCTTAGATAATCTCAGGTAACAATCTGAGGATTGTATAGATATAACAACCCAGCAAACTTAAATATCACTTTTGAACTTTGTGCTGCTTAGAAGAACGTCCCGAAATGTCGTGAAAAAGACACTTCCGGAAATATTATAGAAACTTATCTAAACTTTAATTAAATTATAAAATTTATCTACTAAATGTATTAATATTATTATTTGTGTACTCATATTTGAAGGATTTATTAATTTATTTTTATTTTTTAGTAGTATTGTTAATTCTAATCACATGTGTCAGACTCTACGAGTTAATAGCAATTTATGTATCTAATATATGAGCTGCTATCTTAATGTATACATATCGATCATGTCGATACATTCATTACATTGGGGTTTTTCAGTTGAGCCCCCCTTCTGTTCCCCCCTCCCCTTTGACCGATTTGGCTGTAAACCGACAGGTGTCCTTATGACGTTTCTAGCATTAAGTATAACACTTGGCAAGAATTTTAACACATTAATTAAAGTTCAAAAACACTTATTGTAGATAATCAAAAAACATTGAAGTAGGTACAATGGCATTAGATTCAACAATTGTTATTTCAATCAACAACTTTTATAAAACAATATCAAAAAATTAATTACCAATTGACGAAAAATACTCTTGTAAAACTTTATGGAACAGTAGACAGTGATCCAGCTTGTGCAGTGGGTTGTTTGGTCCTGGGTGCCGGTTTATAAGTTTCTTGGTGGCTTCTCAAGAGGTGATCTCTTAAATTGGATGTGTTTAGCCCTCTGTACTAGGAATTGGATTGGTTTTGTGTTCACAAGTGGCAAGCTTTCATTTGAAATATTCAAATATTTCTAGGAAAACAATCTGTTTCTGATCAAAGTTCATTAACATTTTATTTTTTTTTTTTTATTCATTTATTTTTTATTCAAAACATATACCTTGTAATAAAGGAAAAATTAATATCGATAGCCATATAAATAGGCATGATTTATCGATATATCGATAGTGCTATCGCCTATCCCTAGTTAGAACCCTTCAAATTCCAGTTCACAATTGGTGATTCCTGAAATATCCTACTTCATATGTTGTTAATTAGATGTGCTTTGGCTTAACAAGACTTACAGATTACTTTGAATAAGGAATGGGACTTAACAACATTGTTTTGAATCAATCAATAATTGAATCTCTTAAGTTCTATCCGAAGCACTTTTGCTTGAATTTTCGAAAGACAAATATACACACAGATTTGTTATGAATGTTGTGAGAAGGCCAAAAAACGAAATAGGGACTTTGTCTTACTTGACGGAGCGAAGATGATCCCTACACGGCAGCGTTAACGGAGCTCACTGCCTATTCTGCTTCCATTTTGAAAGAGATTGATTGCTTCTCCCCTCTTTCCGGTGAGAATAACATGTCAATATGTATATTTTTTAAAATAATTTTAGACAGCTATATACGTCTTTGAGCAGGGCTCCAATTCGGTATGTTTTGAGTGTATACAAACACTTGAAGGTGCTATTGAATTTATGTATACAACATACATACAAACTCTGGTACCAATGGTAAGTTAATTAACTTACCTGTAGTGGGAGCAAACTTTCTATTATACTGCTTTACAGATCAGGGGGGTCTTCTCCGGCTAAAAATAAACATTGGCCAATGGTCATAGCTGGACAAACACATTTACCTGGATCTGTAATAGTTGTACATCTGGAGAGATAGGTCTGGGAGCAGCAGGAGGCAGAAATCATAGATCTATATATGGGAGCTGAAGGCATGAAACAGGAAACTGGGGGGTGGGAAACTACTTCCCTGGAAGCTAGTTCATGAAGAGATGGATACTAATCTGGATAGGTGTAGTGCACCCTCTAGACGTGAAATGAGTGAACTAATTTATTTAGTATAGCCAAAAATCAACAGATAGCGCTCAATAATAAATGAACTAAAAGGCCGCAACAACAACAATGTATAATACTTGTAATAAATAAATAATTATACAGTGTTACCCTTAAAGTTTAAATCTAACTTAATCTAGAAGGTAAAATGTCTTGCCTTCTCTTACAAATAATAATTAAATCCCGCTCAAACTTCCCAAGAACGAGGTGTATCGTACATTTTGAGCTGTGTATCTAGCCACTTCGGCGAGTCTAGAATATATAATTTTTTTTTTTTTCGCTTCTATTTCTAGATGGTTAGTTCACGTTTTATTATTTTTTTATTGTTTTATCGCAAAATGTTTATTTATATAATATAGAACATTTTTCCAGCTACATATTTTCATATATCAAAAATTTTCATTCAAATACATACAATATAGGAAAAATTACAATGACAATCGGAACGAAAGGAAATATAAGAAAATTCAGAAAGAATATGAAAGAAAAAAAAGAAAAACATCCCTCTGGGCTATAAGCATCTTTCTATATTGGGAATATCTTAGGAAGAATCATAACTTTGGAGCAGCCATTTTAGGGGAACGAAATACCATATCTCCTACCATTCAGACGATAAATCTTCAGATATGAATTATTTTTCAACATTCAACGCTAGAGAAATAAAACATGGTTTGGTCTGACCCAAAGGTTGAGGGTTTTTTAGCTCTATACAATATTGAGGGGGAGGAAGAAAAGTTCTAAGAGTTAGCTAGCGATGAAACTAACTGAAAACTATCGTTCATCTAACTTGATAGCAGAGGGCAAAATCGGTGGTTCACAAAGTGAATATACATAACCGATACAAAAGAAAATATAAGAGAGTCTCGCATCTTCTCTCCAAGTTCCAGTCATGTACACACACACGAACTGACATCATCGCAAAAATTCAGATCTTGAAACGTTAAAAATCCGTTGAAAACTCGATCTTGGACTTTTGCACGATTACAATACTTTTTTTTTTTATTTTACACTTCTGTACATATTACTTACAATAATTACATGCATATATTAATTTATAAAATAAAATATATATATATAATTTTTAATGATTGCAATAAAAAGACAGAATGACCCATGAAGATGTTTTTTGTGTGGGCATTCTCTGTTCATAAGTACATAGATTTAAAATTAAGCGGTCAAAGTGACTAAAAGAAACATCCTAATCAAATCAAAAATGTAATTAAAAAATAATTTAGAGATATGGAATAAGAACAAATAAAAGTATAAGAAAACCAAATGATGTTTTTCTTTTAAATACATTTTGTCTCATAAAAATTAGATAAAATAAAATAATTAATTTTAATAAAAATGAAAAATATATAATGTTTACAAACGAAGACGAGAATAATGGATATCATTTGATTTATTAAAGCCAACATTTTATATTACTATGCAGAGGGCGCCGGTAGCTCAGTGGTATGCATGCTTGTCTTCTGAGCTCAAGAACGTGGGTTCGAAACCCCCGACCGAGGCCCTTTTTTTATTTTATCTGGGAGGTAAAATAAACTTAAGCTCGCCGTCCTTCGGATGGGACTTTAACCGATGGTCCCGAGCCTGAACGATGTCAGGTACTCGTTAAAGACCCCTGTCCTAGGTGAATAAAAATTTAGGGTAGGTAAAATTTAGGATTCTCATAGTAGAGTCGGGCTCATGTCCACCAAGTGACGAAAGAGCGCTCTGGTAGTAGGCGATATGACCTGGTAGTTAAAGCCTGGGCATGAGTCATAAAACCTAACCTAACCTATTATTATGCAATATTTATGTGTTTAATTTTTTTATAATTAATTGTTAATTAGGTATGGTATATCCAAAACGTTCCCATTTTTTAAAAGAAGTATATATATTACTATATATACTACTTGAATTTGAAGTATATATATATATATATATATATATAATACTATAGTATAAGAAAGTTGAAAAAAATATACATTTATTTTTTTTCTTCACACTCCCCATTAGTTTACAGTAAGGCTATTGAGGACGTGGAGGATCCGACTGAAGACAAAGAAGAGAGCATTGACAATTCGTCGAGGGATTTAGGATTGGAATGCTTGGAATTCGGTAGTATTATGGTCTTGTAATCATCCAGTCCCACTAATTCACCCGCTCATCCCCCCTCACTAATGCACCCGCCCTCTGCTACAATGTTGTCTTAGCTGGAGGCCTGCATTACAGCAAGCCGCTCCCTCATTCATGAAGCTGTAGAGAAGTAACCGAAGCGTAGGCTCATGGATAAAATATTAAAGTGCACGTTGCTCCTATATTTCATGATGAGGGCCAAAGTCAACCTCAATTTGGCTTCAAAAATTTACATAATTTGTCTTTGTGAATTTGTTTTACTCTACTCAGACACACAAAAAAAAAATTAAGTCGAACATTTTTATTAAAAATAAGAGAATCATTATAATAATTTTTTATCACAATATATGAAAATGAAGCATAAAATTATTATACTTTTTATTATTGTGGGTTCAAATGTTACTGTCTTATATGTTTAATAAAGGAATTTTGTAATCGTGTGAAAATCCTAGATAGAGTTTTCGATTGAATTTCACATCTCAAGGTGTCTTGATCTCTTTCTGACCATTTTCGGAGTGATATCTCTCTTTGAGTCCGTGTATACGATTGTGATTGATACTTTCTGAGCTTTCTGACTTGAAAATGAATGTAGCAATGAACTTGAATTTGAATGTCCAATGTGCTAATTTAAATCTAATTGAAATTTTGACCAAAATCAGATGAAAATGGAGACCAACTTAATTAAATGGAAAGGCTACTCGGTTTGCTAAATACACGCCAAAAACCGTCTTAAAGTGATATCTCATGCTTGATTAATTAACCCAAAAACGGCTAGTCCTATCGAAAAAAATGGCCCCCAAAAAAAAGTTTTTCTTTATGAAATTCCCAATATGGTGGACAACAGCCCATTCCGACCCTAACGTGGAAGTCCTAAATTTTGCCTTCCCAGATTTAATTACCTAGAGTAGAAATCTATCTGATTTATTGTTGACAGTATCTTCAGTTGAGGACAAAAACTGAAAATGTAATATTATTTCACTGAAAATAAAAGTGTTAGTTCATTGAGTGTAATGCCAAAACTGGTTATTTTTATATAGGTACCTACATTTTTTGTGGAATAGATAGTATTTAAAAAAAAAAAATTGTGATGTGGCCATTACAGGACTTTGTTATACCAACCACGCTTACAGATCGCTCTCTTTCCCCCTTCTCAAAATTATTTCATACTGCCATTACTGGGTATAAGAATGTCTTCCCTTAAGATAACGCTGTACAAAGAAACAAAATGAAATGACTTTGAGAAGAGGAGAGGGAGACAGAGTGATCTGTAAGCGTGGTTGGTATAAGAATATATAATTTTTCAAAAATACTACCAATACACAGGGGACCTTGAAACGTGAAAATCAGTTGAAATTTCTATCTCGAATTTTCGCACGATTACAATACTTCGTTATACTATAAGTATAAGAAAGTAAAAAGATCTATTTCGATCTGTAAGCGTTTTTGGTATCAGATTTTTTTTTTTTTTTTTTTTTTTTTTTTTTTTGGCCTTATGTACGATGCATATTAGTTATGACTCTTATTAATGGTGTTTTACCTAATTATTTACTACATCCATGGCCCCGGGAGGAAGTTTTATCTACGAAATAAAACTCACTCCCGGACGGGATTCGAACCCGCAAACCAAGAAGCAGAAAATCTTGTAATTTATTTATTCATTGGCTTTATATACATATTAGCCATGTCTCTATAATGGTTTTATTTAGTTGTTTACAACATCCATGGCTCCGGGAGGAAGTTCTATCTACGAAATAAAACTCACTCCCGAACGGGATTTGAATCCGCAACCATGGTGATACCAAGCCCTAAGCTCTAGCCCACACGGTCCCCCAAAATCCTGTAATGGCCATCTCACTTATATCTTTCTTGATTTTTATAGTTTAAAAAAAAAAAAACTACCAACACATAAACCATATTTTAAAGTTCGTTGCTATGAGTTACGATTTAAAAATACCTTCCTTAGACATGTTGTTAATTGAGAATTCAATTTTTTTTTTTTGAGACCTTCTCCTTTAATCTTGTTATGTATAGGTGTTATATATTATAAATACACACTTTTTGGCCATATGGTCTCCCTTTCTACATTTATTTCTATTTTTCCATCAGAATGCCAACCCTATTTCGTCCCTTGGCACATTCTCAAGTATTCTTCTTTAACATTTATATTATTATTTGTTTATTTCCAGTTATAAAAACTTCCTCATATATTATCACACCTCACTCGTCCCTCCATTCTATTCCCCTATAATCAAACATGATAAGTAAGTACTTTCAGCATTTCTCACAAAAATATATATTTCCAATATGTTAAATCTTAATATAATTACCTTTTATTTGAGGTCACATTAAAACTAACACCAAAATCTTAGGGTAACCTGAGGTTAAGGTTTCATTACTATCGATCTAATCTATATTTATCAATATTTTTTATGTCCTACATATTCTATTTTTGCTTTTCAAAATCCCACCTATCAAATTGATTATTATATTCCCCTTGTAATTTGATTTCTTATGCTTTCTTCAATATGTATATCCCTGATTGTAAATAGAAAATTCTACTTTCGTTATTTCTCCCCCCTACCTTAATATAATTAATTTTTATAGATTTTTTAAATTTGCTAGCGTTTCAGAGTAAAAATTGTTTAGATTCCTAGAGTCTGTTTTAAAGTTGATTGTTCTGTCAATGTTGTCTGCTATGTATAATGCTTCAATGCATTTACGTTTTACTCCTTAGACATTTATTTTACATTAGTTCGGGGCGCCATGACTTTTGTCGTATTGCTTCTATCTTAAATCTGAGGACTTATCGGCGATTGGAAATTTTTGTAAGGAACAATTTTAACAAAGGAATCACTTTTTCGATAGGGCTCACCGTTTTCGGGTAAATTAAGGAAACATCTAAAAATATGTGATTCAAAACTACATTCCAAGGTGGTTTGCGGCCTGTATCTCGAAAACCAGACGACCTATGGAAAATTGTATTCTGTATAAAATATGTCTTTTAGTTTTCTCTCCTTTTCCTTCGGCGGATTATTAGCTGGAAATTAATAGGTGTTGTCGTTATGGGGTTATCGGGAGTTATCGTTTTCACAGACACACACATTTTTGGAATCATTGGGTCGAAAAACATAAAATTCCAGTGAAACCTCAACATCGAATTTCTCTTACCGAAGTAAAACCTCATTCATAAACTGTATTCAATACAATGAAAACTAGAAGCAAAAATAAGTATAAGACAAAGTTTTAATGAGTCAAAAACTAAGTACAAAAACTCATAACAATAAATTTAAAAAAAACAAAAGAGGGAGAACTTTTGAGACAAACAAAGTTTGGTTCGGAGGGAACCTCATGACTGAATAAACTAAAAATAAATAAATAGATTATTTATTATTATACATTTTTTATTATTTCATCTTATGTTAATTGGGTTTGTTGATCTTAAATCTGCCGATCGCATTTCAGTCATCTAGTAAAGAGAAAAAGCTGAAACTTGGTACATATATCTCATTTCGGTAACAATGCATTATATCGGAATATCAGCCAGATGAGTCAGAGTGATTTTTAAGAGCATGGTTGGTATAAGTAAGTCTATATATATTTTATATTTTTTCTTTATTTTTATAATTTTTAATGAAAAACAACCAATAATAAAAAAAACTATGGAAGTGTATTGTATATTGTATGAGGTCCTATAAGGTGAGGTCCTTCGGATGGGACGTTAAGCGATGGTCCATATCTGGGAGGTAAAATAAACTTAAGCATGCCGTCCTTCGAATGGGACGTTAAGCGATGATCCAATATTATGCCAATCATTGGCCAATAATAAGAAAATTCCTTAAAAAATTCACTATGTAATTGTTCATATAATCGTCTAAAAATTACATAATTGTTGAAACTAAGAATAAGGGTCTGATCTTGAGCAGGATATGGGGTCGATACATTACAAGAGACAAGAGGTAGAGATCTGGTCCATTAGGATCCACTCAACCCACTAAACTTAATGGGATCACAACAGGTATTCTCCTTTGGTTCATTTTCAACATCTCAGTCTTCTTTCTTATCCTTAGATATCATTATGGAAAATGGTGTTAAAAGGACGCGAATAAACCTCAGTTTTACTTCCCCAGCTCCACGAAGTATAGGGAAAATTATGTAATCAGCCAGAAATTCGACGGGGAGTCTTCCGGCCCCCTGATTCTAAAATTGATGATTGTTACGAATTAGCGTTGTGTAAAATTAGAAATTAGTGTAGCGTGATAGCACGTCTAAACGTCTAAATATCTAAATAGGACGTTGATTCGGGTGTCATTGTAAAGAGCTTGAGGAGCACTCTACTAGGTCTCAAAGTGAAACAATAAAAATATTCGCTGAAATATATGTAAAAATCGGTATTAAATTGAAAATTGCAAAAAGATGTCTCATATGAATCGTAAATATGCGCAGAATTATAGAAAACGCAAATCATAGGAAAGCTCGCATCAAAAGGAATTTAAGAAACCTAAAAAGTCTAGTGCCGAGCAAATGTAAGAGCTACGGCAGCATTGAAAAGAAAATGAAAAACGATTTTATCCCGACGTTTTCATGGAAAATCTACGGCGTGGACCTTGACTATGCCTTAATGTTTTTTTAAAATCCAAAACTCCATAAGGCTGGCACAAGAAGGGAACAGAGAAGGGGGGCTCCACTTAAATACTCTAATAACTGCCGAAGTAAAAAATGTATCGACACAAAATTTAGTTTGAGGATTTAGAAGACCCTGTGTAACTCAAATATTGAGTTAGCTCAAACATCAATTGAGGGAGTTAGAAGCAAAGGGATGTAAGTGACAAAAATGTCATTTCGAGATAATTATCTTCAAAGTTATAGTAACATCGTAAATTCAGGTATTACCCAGGTATTTTCCACTAGTAACAGCATTACTGGTACTAACAATCGTTCTGATCTTTAGCCAGTAGTCAGGGTAGGTGTCAAGGAAGATGTTAACACACGTATCTCAATTTCAGCTGATTTGTCACTTACATCCCTTTGCTTCTAACGCCCTCAATTGACTTTGTAAGGAGAGCTGAAACATAATTGTAATTTGAACCGTGTGCACTAATATTCTATAGTTGAGTTACATGCTCCGAAGGGGCTCCTAAATCCTCATATTTAATTATGTGTCGATTAATTCATTACATCGGCAGTTATTGGGGTTTTTGCATTGAGCCTCCTCCCCTGAATCACCCTTCCCTTTGGTCGATATCGCTGAAACTTGACACGACATGTCCTCATTGGATTTTGAGTTTATATATGAAATTTCATGTCGATACATTCATTACATCGACTGTTATTGGGGTTTTTGAGTTGACCCCCCTTTCCTTCTGCCAATTCCGCTGAAAATTAGTGTCCTTACATGGTTTGGAATTTACATTTGAAATTTTGTGTCGATATATTACAACGGCAGTTATTAAAGTTTTTGAGTTAAGCCTCCCCCTAATCCACCCTTCCTTTGGTTGATTTGATTGGGAATCAATAGGTGCAGTCTTTGGAGGGTTCGTGATGATACATTATTTTAATCATATTTGGGTTCTAGACGTCGGAAAACATAAATTCTGTTAAAAACTCCGCATCGAATTTTTGACCGATTACATAACTTCCCCTATATTTCGTATAATGATGACACCTATTGATTTTCAACCAAATCGTTCAAAAGGAAGAAGGGGGGTTAGGGGGAGGCTTAACACAAAACTTCAGCGCAGGTACCAAAATATTATACCTACCTCAGACAAGCCAAAGTGCATAGTCGGCACTATATCACAAGGGTTTTTCCCATCCTTCAACATGCTTTAATAATCCTTATTTATGCATTTAAGGGGCTTCAAATAAAAACGGTTATAAATGCCAATGTAATGAAATTTTATATTTAAATTCAAAACACCATAAGGACGCCACCTATTAATTTTCACTAAAATCGGCTGAAGAGAAGAGGATGAGGGGAGGGGGACTCAGTTCAAAAACTCTAAAAACTGTCAATGTAATGAATGTAACGACTCAAAATTTAGTATGAAGATTCAGAACTCTACATGTAAGTCTGCAAATTTTTAACCTAAAAAAAATCGATTAACTTAGGAGGAAGAACTAAAAAATATTTCATTAATTTGCATTGAGGAAGTACATTGTCGATGATAGACTAATTAACGGAAGTAAACTCCTATTTATAGTTATACGTATAATATAAGTAGAAGGCGCCGGTAGCTCAGTGGTATGCGTGCTTGCCTTCTGAGCTCAAGATTGTGGGTTCGAAACCCGACCGAGGCCCTTAGTTTATTTTATCTGGGAGGTAAAATAAACGCCGTCCTTCGGATGGGACGTTAAGCGATGGTCCCGAGTCTGTACGATGTCAGGTACTCGTTAAAGATCCCTGCTCTAGGTGAATAAAAATTTAGAGTAGGTAAAATTTAGGACTCCCACAGTAGAGTCGAACTCATGTCCACCAGAGTGACGAAAGAGCGCTCTGGTAGTAGGCGATATGACCTCATAGTTAAGCCCGGGCATGCGTCGTAAAACCTAACCTCCTAACCTATAATATTAGTATAATAAGTTTTAATTTCTTCGTTAGATTGTTAAAAAGTTCCACACAACAGTGTTACCAGGTGTAATTTGCCAAAGATCGGGACTTACGATTAACCTTCCATCAGTCTCAAATCTGTGCACAATTATCTAGATACTTGTTTCGAGTCACCTAACTAATATCATAATTTTCCATATTTCTTGGTGATAGGCGGATGTAGTGGACTTACTTGTTAAATAAGTAATACAGATGTATCAAGTCCAACATAGTTTATTTATGACAACTAGTTTCATCAAACTGACATCTTCAGATGGTGAATCTAAACATACATAAACCAAATTAGTCTAGAATTTAAGAGCATTCACAGCTCATGTCAATCATTAATTAAATGTTAAAAACAACAATGCAATTACATAAAAATATGTTTAAATAACGCAAAGATTATCTCATTAGAGAAGGGGTCAAAGAACTGGACACATATGAGGGACCAGCTGGACACTCTCTGTCTGGCAGAAGAACAAATTGCCTCCCACTCCCCAAAACAAAGTTCAAAAAGGGGAGTATCGAATTGGGTTACCCTATTTAAACAGAGATTCACAACCTGAACATGTCAGTTTGATGAAACTAGTTGTGGGAAAAAATAAACTGATACATCTGTATTACTTATTCATTATTTTCCTGAAAAACTTTTATTTATTTATTTACATATTCACAACGACAACATTTGTCACTAGGGATTCTGATGATGTGCGGTGGCAAGTGTGTCGCAGTACTGCCGAGGTACGTGACCGAAGAGGAGTCCAGGCTAATCCTGGAGCAGGTCCCTCTGCCATGCCCGCTTGAGACGTCGTGGCGGATTTGTGGGGAGAGTGTTCGTGAATAATTGTAGAATAAGTGGATTGGCGTGATGATGGAGTTTGTCGGGAAAATTTTGATATCTTGTCTTGATAACAGAAGGTACAAATGGGATGTTGAGGTCATTATGTAATTTGAGGTTGGAAACGTAAAATAGGGCATTGGCAATGTGGCGTAGTATAATGGATTGTATTGACTGAAGACGTTGTATGTTTGATTTTTTGGCTGATTGTAAAATTTAAAATTGATAATATGAGCCCTTATGTAAGCAAGTATGCAAACGGTCAACCCCCATCATCAGTTGGCTGAAGGGTGGAAAAGTGGTGGATGTCGTCAGGACAGTCTTCATTAAAGACTCTACCCATTAAATATTTATATAAGGAAAGTTATATTTCAAAATTACAGAAGTACTCAATAAATAATATATTCATTATAAATAACTTAAATAATGAAGCTAAAATTACATAAATAAATTCAGAATAAATAGTATAAAAGAGTTTTTTTATTATTATTATTATTTTTTTTTTAATAATGTTGGTCGCAACTGTTGCCATGACGCAACAACCAGCTACCAAGAGGACTTGATTGATAGTTGATGTCCTGATTGGCGTGAGAGGAAGGCTACCCAGCGGTAGCTCCTCAGGGCGAAATTTAAAAACAATGAATATTATGGGGATATTATGATTTTGTATCAAGAAGTGGGCGGTTGCAATTTGGGATTATAGTAAGTCACGGTTCCACCTCCTCTTCAATCTCCTTGGATTGGGACTTCAATCTCGTGTACTGTGTTTATCATGAGGTCATTGGAAAGTGTTCTGTTACTATTGTGTAATGAGTCTGAGTGTCTTTGACTGGAAATCCTGGATACGTTTCAGGTTAGATATTTTAGCCGAACCATAGATTTGTGAGCCATACATCCAGAGTGGTTTTAGTAGAAATGTGTAGCAGTTACGCTTTTTGTGTTAAGGGTAATTTTGAATGTCTGTGCAGAAGAAAATAAAGCATTTTAAATAAAAGTGTAACTCAAAAATATGAAAATGTTTTAAGTAAAAATTAACCATTTTTGGGTGACTTTCGAGATATTCAGAAGAACTGATATCGTGTTTTAAGAGAAAATTAAGCAGAAGAGAACTGGAAATGTAACCGGTGATGGGAGTAGCTCATATTATGGGCCTCATAAACAGACTCAATCATAATAAACACGTATTTATGTCAGTCCTCATATCTGGATACGTCATTATTACATTTGGAGGCCCAAAAAAATCTAACTGTAGGGAAAAGTTTACTTCACCAGCTAAATGAAGTACAGGGAAGATAATATCGATTACATATTATGTAATATATCAGAAATTCGATAATGAGTTTTCACTGGAATTTTAAGTTTTCGCTGATTCTAAATCCAACACATAGTTTTTATGGAGAAAAAACACATTTCCAGAAAAGTTATCAAAAATTATCTTAATTTTAACTAAATTAAAAAATGTATCTACTGTATGTATTAGGAAGGATAAATTATTATTTCTAAGGGCAAATCAGTCATATTCATGTGGGTTCCATCACATGTAGACTTAGAAGGAAGTGAACAAGCAGACCTTGAGCCAAAAGAAGCCTCAACTTCAGCTGCTGAATGTAATGGAATTTTTACAAAATCGGATCTCAAACAGATACTTCATAGTAAGATATAACTGGGTTGGACCAACACGTGGAACTCCTCTCCTTGACCCCCCCCCCCCCCCCCTTCCTTTGGCCGATTTAGCTGAAAATTAACAGAAATTGTCATGGAGTTTTGCCTTTAAATATGAAATTTCATGTTGATACATTCATTATATCGGGAGTTATTAGGGTATTTGTGTTAACCCCCCTCCCCTAATCCCCCTCTTATCAATGGCTGAAAATCAATAGGTCGTCCTTAGGATAAATATACAAACTGTTGTATCGATACATTCATTCTATCGGGAGTTATCGTGTTCAAAAACATACACAGACAGATTTTTTTTTTTCATTTTTTGAATCAGGGTGTCAGAAATTAGAAAATTCCGGTGAAAACTCAATTTCTAATTTCCAAACGTACTACGTATAGCTGGGGAAGTAAAACTATATTGACATTCTGCGTAAGATCTAAGATTAAATAAAATCAAGATTCGAGTAAAAAATAAAGAAAAGATATCTTTTTAAAAATATTGTCTATTTCATAAAATATATAGGTACTTTCGGTATTGCTACCATCTTCAGTCACGACTTAACAAATACAGATTTCATCCGATCATATGAAAACCTCTCTAAAACAATTTTTTCCCAAAATGTTTTACATTGGGTTAGGCTTAAATGAATGAAAATGAAAAATCTCGGATGACACTTAATTTACCTTCTAAACAAAGAAAGGTATTTCTTGTTCCAGCGGTAAGTTCGAGTAATGAAATTCTTTCATGATATTAGGTGTTGAAAAAGTTCTATTCCAGTTGGAAATCTGTTGAAAAAAGAGAATTCATTATTCACATAGAATGGTGGTGCGAAAGATCAGATTTACAATATCTCGGCAACAGGTGGTCTAAATTTAAACTTTTTTATACCGTTGATTAGGTCATAAACGTAAGCAACTTCTAAGTTGAGGAACGCGGACATATTGTGGAAACTTGTAATAAATGAATAAAACAAACTTATTTTTTGAAATATTGTCTATTCCACTAAAGATATATATACATATAACTACCGGTTTCGGCTTTATACCCAGACCTGACGATGGTATAAAGCCGAAACCGGTAGTTATATGTATATATATCTTTAGTGGAATAGACAATATTTCAAAAAATAATTTTGTTTTATTCATTTATAAACGTAAGAGTTATGTTGTAAAATGTACTAGGCCCTGGAGTACAGTGTTCTCAATTTTCAATTGTAAACACAATCTGTACATTCTTTCAGGAGGTGAAAAAGACCTATTCCACTTGGAAATTTGTATAATGCTGCTTCTGTGTAAAAAAGAAAATAATTTTCTTTTTCGGATGAACCAAATTTAAAGTTTTTTATATCGTTAGTTTCGATATGATCAATAGATTTGAAATATAAATAAAAAATAGGGGCTTCCATTAACTAAAAAAAAATATTTGTATACGATTCACGTTACAATTAATCCCAACCCCTACAACATGAATGAGAAAATATTGAAAACGGTCGTCGGTGAATCAAGAAATAATTTATTAATTTTTCGCTCCCCCTCTAAAATCAGTCGACCATTTGCGCTAGTATTCAATAGTTGAACTACATAGGAGCTTCCAAATCCTCATACTAATCTTTGTGTCAATAAATTCATTACATCGTCAGAGGTTTTTCAGTTGACCCCCCCTTCTCTTCTTCCGATTCGAATTTTGAATTCACATATGAAATTTTGTGTCTCTCCCTAATCCCCCCTAGCCGATTTGGTTGAAAATCGATAGATGCTGTCCTTATGGGGTTATTTACTCCCGCTACAAAACCAATCGACCTCTTGCGCTAATATTTAATAGTTTAGAGGGCGCCGGTAGCTCAAGATCAGACCCTTATTGTTAGTTTCAATATTTTTTTTTTTTTGTTTTTTTGTCTTTTATCCATAAATATGCAACTGTTGCTAGGGTGCAACAACCAGCATCTATGTTGGTAGGTATGGATACGTTGGCGTGAATGGCATGTGAGAGGAAGGCCACCCAGTGGTAGGTCCTCGGGACGAAAATTTATATTAATTATAAGGACAAGGGAAAAAAAAAAAAAATGAAATAAAAAAAAAATAATTAAAAAAAATAAATAAATAAAAAGGAATTGAAAGACAACTTTGATGGAATGGGTAAGAGAGATGATAAAAGTAAAGGAAAATAATGTAAAAAAAATAAAATATTAAGAACGAATAGGAATTAAGGTGGCAGTAAGTCGCGGTTCCACCTCCTCTTCAACCTTCGTGGGGGGTTTTGTGGTAAGTGTTGTAAAGATAAAGTACTGTATACTGATAAAGTATTTCTGGATTTGTATGTGTGTAAAGTTTTCTAAAAAAAGTATGTAAGTAGTTTGTATTGTGTCGGGTACTGTGTGTATGATAAGATCGTTATGAAGTGTTCTGTTGTTTACGTATGGGGGGCACTGTGTTATCAGTCTGAGGGTTTCAATAATAACGTAATTTTTAGAACGATTATATGAACTATTACATAGTGAGTTTGTAAAGGAATATTCTTATTATTGGCCCATGATTGCCGTAATATTGGATCATCGCTTAACGTCCCATCCGAAGGACGGCATGCTTAAGTTTATTTTACCTTCCAGATAATAAATCCTGTAGGCCTCGGCCGGGTTTCGAACCCTCGATCTTGAGTTCAGTAAGCAAGCACGCATACCACTGAACTACCGGCGCCATCAGTATTTATTAGCATTATTATTTTTGTGTTAATTTTTTTTTATTGTTTATTTATTCATTTGTTATTGATTTCATTTATTTTTTTTCACTAGTATTATTGTAACTAATCACAGGTATGTCCAACCCTAAGTGTTAATAGATAATTATTTATCTAATTTAGAGGATGCCGGTAGTGCAGTGGTATGCGTGCTTGCTTATGGAAGAAACCTAAGTGAAAAAAAATTTCGGGTTGGCAAAATTTAGGACTTCCACGTAGAGTCGGACTCATGTCAAAGAGCGCTCTGGTAGTAGGCGATATGACCTCGTAGTTAAAGCCCGGGCATGAGTCATAAAACCTAAACCTTTAAGAGTTTATTTACATAGGGTGATTAAATCCTTATATTAAATTTTGTGTTGATAAATTCATTACATCGGCCGTTATTAGGGTTTTTGAGTCGAGCCATCCCTCTCTTTCCGCCAATTCGGGTGAAAATTAACAAGTGACTTCCTTGTGAATTTTTGAATTCTCATATAAAATTTCGTGTCGATATAATCATTCTATCGGGAGTTATCTTGTTCACAGACACACTTTTTTTCTTCGTATTTGGAATCTGGGGGTCGGGAAAAATAAAATTCCGTTCCAAATTCCGTATTGAATTTTTGACCGATTACATAACTTATTCTATATTTCGTATAGCTAGGATTATAAAAAAAGGTACATTTTGCATTTACACATAAAAATTTTCTAAAAAGGAAGTTGTTTATCTGGTGTAGCCTCTGTTTTTCGACTGGGAATTCCCCGGTCTTCTCAATTGGCTCCTATACCTTTAGCTTGGACCTGTCTTACCTGCGCTCCAGAAGGACTGTTTACAGCCTCCATAAACTGTTCACAGGAGCCGACGACACCCACCGAGTTAAGCCAAAACATTATTAGTCCTACTTTTTGGAAATGTATTTTACTTCAGCAGTAATCAGTCAGAAATTCGATATTTGAGTTCATCAAAATTTCATTTTTTCCGAACCCCCCAACACCAAAAATAAATATTCTAATTCCTGTCTGTATGTCTGTGAAAAATATAATGAATATATCGAAACTACGTTTTATATGTTTAAGGAATTCCGAGGTTCTGTCGGAAACCGAATAAGGACGATAACTATATTTTCAGCAAGCAGGGAAGGAACGATATGTGGTGGAAGGCTCAACACAGACAAATCGATGTGTCTAAATAATGATATATCGACACGAAATTTTGATTAGTGATTTTTGTTAAATTATTATAACAGCATCACTTTTCCCATCTATTTTTTACCTTCTCAAAAAATAGCAAGTGCAAACGTTTTAGAAACACTCCCATGATCAGTATCTATAATACATGTGTCCTTTAGGTTAACTATTCCTTCTGTCCATCAGAATCTTCCTTTTAAAGGACACATTTATTGTATCGACTTATATATTTAAACAACTAAAAAGAATTGACTAGATATTCAAATATAGAAGTTGACAAATATGTTGTTTGCCATCCGATGTTTTTTTTTTAAATAGATGGCAAACTACAGGTAGCCTGTCGCTTATAACCAATGCAATCAATACGACAAGAAGAACGAATAGAATAAAACGGAAGTTTTACAGTTAGTTATTGTGACTCATGCCCGGGCTTTGTCTACGAGATCATGTCGCCTACTACTAATGTGCTCTTTCCACTCTGGTGGATGTGAGCCGAACTCTAACTGTGCAAACCCTCACAAAATTGTATATATGAATCCAGAACCCAATGAGGAATCTTTCAACCAAATCGAAGGGGAAGTGGGGGCCAGTGAGAACCAACTCAAAAAGTAATAACAGTTGATGTAACTAAAGAATGTCCACGACTAACACTCCTATTGATTTTCAACAAAATATGTTAAATTGGGCTCAGAGGTGGAGCGAAAATTTAGTTGATTAATTCGCGCTGGGATCACCACCGGGGAGGCTTTAGCCCCACTATTTTTTTTTTTCATCAATAATGTAGAGAACTCATTTGGCAATATTTAAATTTTGAAATTTCAAAGAGAGCGCAGAGTCTAGCAAGGACGAGGAAAACCTCACTTGTGGGAGCCGCGCCGCGTCGCGACCTAAGCGTTATGGGCTTGTAGGATCCACAGGTGTGAACATCACTAACAAAGCCATGATTTATTGCCTTCCTACATAATTTTCTACCACAATAGATTTTCTTCTGTACGTTTTTCTCCTTAATTTTTTCTTCTTTCTTATAAAAGAAAATACATTAGGTTTGAGGAAGAAAAATTATATTAAACCTTTCAAACATTACATCAAGCGCAGTCTACAATATAAACTGTTATACAATTATTGTAAAAGAATTATAGTCCCTTCTAAACCACCCTCGAAAAAAAAATAAATAAATAAATAAAAAAACAATGGCTGAACCTTCCCCGAAAAATATTTCTAGCTACGCTATAATAGCGACAATTAATGTCTTCTCAAAATCTCTTATTATTATTTTTTATATGTAATTTATTATTACAGCCTCACGTTTCCCATCTTTTTTTTTAAAGTAGCAATTACAAACGTTTCGGGAAGCACTCCCATCATCAGTATCTACAATACATGAGGGCGCCGGTAGCTCAGTGGTATGCGTGAAATTGAAGCACGCCGTCTTTCGGCTGGGACGTTAACCGACGGTCCCGAGCCTGTACGATGTGAGGTACTAGTTAAAAGGAAAAATTTAGGACTCCCATTTTACCGTGGAGCTCATGTCCACCAGAATGACGTAAGAGCGCTCTGGTAGTAGGCGATATGACCACGTAGTTAAAGCCCGGGCATGAGTCATAATAACTAACTAAAATCTACAATACATTCTTCTATCTATCAGAATCTTCCTTTTATAAGACATTTTTATTGTATCAACTTCTATACTTAGTTTAAGTATACTATACTTACTCAACACCTAGTTAAAGTTTTTGACTAGGTGTTTGAATATAGAAGTTCACAAATACGTTCTAAATTTTATATTCCTTCCAACATCCTATGTTTTTTTTTTTTTTAATAAGATGGCAACCTGTAAGTAGCCAATCGCTAATAACCAATGCAATTAATACGACAAGAAAAACAAATAGAATAAAACGGAACCGAAATAACCTAAAAAAGTACCTTATTTTTAAAAATATCTTCAACGAATTGAAGCCATTTAGGAACTGGTTATTTTATGCACCTCTCAGATCAATAATAATATTTATTATTATTGTTAAACCAAAAGATGGTAATAGGATAGCTATATAGATAGCTTATAAATTAGATACATAAACAGATATTAACTATTTGAGTTTGACACCCATGATTAGTAATAACAATACTATAAAAAAAAAAAAATGAAATGAATACAAAATTAATTAATAAATACTTGAAATATATAAGTAAAAAAATAATAACACTTGTAGCGGGTTTAACTCACAGATTAAAGATAATAAAGACTTTATTAACAAATTCACAACTTATGTTCACCTCACCGTTAACACTACGGTAACTTCCTTCCACCATTACCTATATCAATCACTACAACACTAATAAATATTTTTTATAACTCTTCCAGAAGTATCTTTATCACGACAATATTTCGGGACGTTCTTACATTTTAACACATTAAAATATAAACAAGAAAATCCCGGTCTTAAAAGATTCTAGGGATACACCCCTTCAAAAGTGTTTGATATCATCTTTAATTGTTTCTCTGTACCGGCATCGCTGAGATGTTAAACTAATAATTTAGATGAAAAAAATAAATAAAGTCGTCATTGGGCGAATCCCCGACAATGTACATTCACCAACACTAATTAATCCTCAAAAACCAAGAGCTAAAAATCAATAGTTGACTTACATGAGAACTCTGAATACCGATATTAAATTTCGTATCGAGAACCTTGATCGCTTCTTCTATTCCAACGATTTTGCTGAAACATAACAGATAACGTCTTTATTGGGATATGAACTTAAATATAAAATGTTATGTCAATACATTTATTACATTGTCAGTTATCTGAGTTTTTGTATTAAGCACCCACTTTATTTTGAACGATTCAGCTGGAAATCAGTCGTTGTCGTTCTTAAGGGGTTGTGGATATACAAATAAAATTTCGTGTCGATACATTCATTGTATAGGGAGTTATATTCACAGATGGACAAACAAGAAACTTTTCTCCAGTCTGTAGACTGGTAATCTTTAGGTAATATAGTCTAACTGTAGTAGGGCCGTCCTAGTTTATCTAACAGAGCCAAATTTGTATCTAAAGATTACCTAAGCGGAGTTCCAATTCTCACTAAAACCTTAAAAAGCTAGCTCCTGGCTTCCAGAGGGGGGGGCCCGGGCCTCATATACATTTCAAACACGGTGTAGTCTAACAATGAGCCAACCGAGAAAGTCACAATGAAATTCTGCATAAATTTACATCTCTCTTACACTAGAATATATTTTGTTCAATAAGCCCTTTAATACTCCATTTTGTATCGTAAATACTCTATGGTATAGTTTTGCATTTTGTATCTTACTCATAATTTTTCTTATCTACTAAAAAAAAACTTGGAAAAGTTGTCAAATAAGTGATGTGGCCATTACAGGTCTTTCTTATACCAACATCACAGATTACTCTCTCTCTCTCTCTCTCTCTACATTCCCTTTCTCAAAATCCATTATTACTGGGTTCCTATATTAAAGTAGTGAGTTGGAGTCAGCGGTATTTCATTGTACAGAGTAATTTTGAGAATGTCTTTCTTATACGCGGTAATGCCAGTATGAAATGATTTTGAGAAGGGGGAGGTGGAGATAAGAAAGTCCGTTAATAATCACATATATTTTATTTATTTCTTAATTTTTATTATTTTTCATAAAAGTTACTAATAATAAAAACATGGGGCCATGGTGGCCGTGTGGGCTAGAGCGTAGGGCTATTGTCGCATGGTCTCAACACATGGTTTGCGGGTTCGAATCCCATCCGGGAGAGAGTTTTATTTCATAGATAGAACTCTCTCCTGGGGCGCCATGGATGTTGTAAATAACTAAAGAATGCCGTTAGAGAGACATGGCTAATATGCATCGTACATAGTACACAGACTAATAAAAACAAAAAAAAGTAATAAAATATATTTTATAATTCGTTGCTACGCGATACAATTTGAGCATTTTTTTTTAAATGTCAATTCGATGATCAATTTTTTTTTTTTTTTTACTTATATCTTTAGTATGAGGATTATTGTGATCGTGCGAAAATTCGAGATCCAGTTGTCAATAGAATTTCACGTCGGTAGGTGATTCGAACAGGTTTTGACTATTTTCAGGATGGTCTCTGTGTGCATGTGATAGTAACTTTGTGACCGCTCAAACTCAAAAACGATTGTACCTATGAACTTGAAATTTGAAATGAAGATTTTAAATGGGCTAACTTAGATCTGATGATTAGATTTTGACGTCAGACGAATGCTAAGACCACTTTACTTCGTGTCCTAAATACATTTTACAAGATACATCTTATATTTATGACTATCAAAAATCTCTTCAAATAAACGTTGTAGAGAATACTAGGAGGCTTTATATATAATACATTTTTTAAGGCCGCCCCCCGGTTTACGAAATACAAGCCGAAAACCGTCCTAAAATGCAGTTTTGAAACCCATTTTTTTAGAAGTTTACTTTATTTATGCAAAAATGGTTAATCCTATGCAAACATTATCTCTTATCAAAATCATACATAAATTTCAAGCTTCAAATATGGCCTGAATTTGATATAGGACCAATATGATTGAAGTTATGTTCTGAGTATCTCAGTGGTATGAGTGTTTGCCTTTCTGAACTAAAGGTCGTGGGTTCGAAACCCGGCTGAGGCCCTTAGTTTATTTAATCTGGAAGGTAAAATGAACTTAAGCAAGCCGTCCTTCGGATGGGACGTTAAGCGATGGTCCCGAGGCTGTACGATGTCAGCTACTCGTTAAAGACTCCTACCCTACGTGAATAAAAATTTAGGGTTGGCAAAATTTAGAACTCCCACAGTAGAGTCGGGCTCATGTGCACAAGAGTAAGAAAGAGAGCTCTGGTAGTAGGCGATATGACCTCGTAGTTAAAGCCCGGGCATGAGTCATAATAACTAACTTGGAATATTTCCGATAGTAATTTATTTTTCATTTTTACATTTTATGAGACACAATAGCTTCGTATTATTTCTATCTCAAATTATGAGAACGTATTAGCGATTGGAAATTTAATAAGGAAGATTGATTAGATGCTAAACTAAAGCGGTATCTTCTAAAATGTACTTAGGCTCCCAAGTAAGATGGGCTCAATTATTTTCCACTTCCAGCCAAAATCTAAACAGATCTAACGTAGCACATGTCTCAATTTTAAGTTTATTGCTACAATCGTTCCTCAGAGCGCTCACAAAGTTTTAATCACAGACACACATGTTTGCAAAAATCGTCAAAACGTGTTCAAGGGATTTTGAAAAGTGAAGTTCCGTTGATAACTCGATCTCGGATTTTCGCACGATTACAACTTTCCTATTCTAAAGGTATAAAATGTAGTAATAATGCTATATGTTCATTTGCAATAATAACTTATAAAAATCCTTCAATAATTACCTTAGTTCAAACTTAAACTTAGAAAAAACCCCTTCTGTTCTACTACCGACATGAAAAACCCTTTTGGTGTGAGACCGAAGCAGAAATCAGCCTACCTGGGACAAGAACTTGAAGTCAGGTACGTGGAGGTGGTATGGTACAATATATTGACGGAAATACCTAATTTGTTCGTTCTTTGAGACGCTCAAGACTATCTAAAATCTGAGCGCATTTTGATAATTGAAAAATTATTACAGAACATTTTTGGTACGGATTCGAGATTCTGTCGTGTAAAATAAAATTCAAAATTTGGCCAACGGTTCAAAAACTATTTTGTTCTTCTTCAGGGCCAACAGAATGTAAACAAACAAATTAGACATTATGGACCATGATATAAACAGATACTTTATAATAATTTGAAAAAGAGATGTTTCCATCTCTCTTTTCCTTTATTATAAAGTCTCTGTTTATATCATTGTCCATAATGTCTAATTTGTTTGTTTATATTCTGTAGGCCCTGAAGAAGAAAATAAATAGTTTTCGAAACGTTGGCCAAATTTTGAATTTTCTTTCACATGACAGAACCTCGAATCCCTTTGACATTGAAAAGATACTGTCGTCTCTATTAATCATTTTTTCATGTGGAGTCTAAAAAATGAGTTTCAAAACGACATTTTAGAAGGGTTTTCGGCAGGTATCTCTCAATCCGAGCAACCTTCAAAAATCGTATTTATTGAAGAATGTCTCTTTTGGTTTTCTCTACAACTTTTATTTGAATGAGTTTTGATTAGGTCATAAATATAGGAGGTATCTTGTAAAATGTACATAGGCACTGAAGTAAAGTGGTCTGAAATTTCGTTTCTTTATCGGCTAAAATCAGATCTAAATTAGCCATGTATCTTCTTCATTTCAAATTGCAAGTTCATAGCTACAATCGTTTCTGAATTGGAGTGCTCACAAAGTCGCATATCACATATAGACTTCATTGCGAAAATAGATGTAACGTGTTCAGGGGACCTTGAAATGTGAAAATCAGTTAAAACTCGATCTCAGAATTTCGCAAGATTATAATACTATTATACTATAAGGTATAAATGAAAGTAAAAAAGAACGAAACCATAATCCTAGATCATCATAGATGAACGCATGAACAGATATCATGAAAAAGGTCAAAATATGTCAGGAGATATTGAAACGAGTATTTTAAAACTGTAATTCTGATTTTTCACTATTATATGATAATAGGCTTTGTCTGTAGAAATAAATAAATAAAACTATTACAAAACTTTCTTATACTTAAGATATAAGAAAGTTAAAAATATTAATATTTAAAAATTAATAATTGATAGGAGTCAGCTCAAATAAATATATATTAGACATGAAATATTAATTTCTTTTGAATTATTTAGAGACCCAATATGAATAAATAATTTGTTAACAAATATTTTGTATTTGCATAAATATAATAACAAAACTGATTATCCGAATTATTCCATTCATTATTCATGAATATAAAACATTCTTAATACATATATTGATTTCATGTCAGATATCAATTCAAAATACTAAATAATTCATTTTCAAAAATAGGTATATATCCACATCTCCCTAGGAGTATAGAGGACATACGTATATGCAGGTAAGATATACGTAAATTGTCTACTATGTAATCTCGGAATTTCGCACGATTACAATACTATTATATAATCGAGGATAAGGGACTTTGCGAGGATATGGGACTTTGCGAGCAGTTCAATTCAGAAACGATTGTAGCTATGAACTCGAAAATTTGAAATTAAGAAGATACATGTGCTAAATTATATCTGATTAGATTTTAGTCGATAAAGAAACAAAATTTCAGACCACTTTACTTCAGTGCCTATGTACATTTTACAAGATACCGCCTATATTTGTGACCTACGAAATTCCGAGATCGAGTTTTAACTGATTTTCACATTTCAAGTTACGTCTATTGTCGTATACAGTAGACTATAGAAACAATTTAGTACTAACTTTCCGACTTCCTGATTCTAAAAATGAAAACATTTTCTTTCTGTCAATGTGACTGTGAATGTGTGTGCCTGAGAACACGATAACTCCAGATAGAATTTCAGCTCTGTTAACTGCCAATGTAATAAATTTATTGTCATTGTTTTATATTTAAATTCAAATCCTCATTAGGACACCTGTTAATTTTTCGCGAAATCGGACTTATGGAAGGGAGGATCAGAGGAGTGAGAGAATTCACAAGTTCAAAATGTTGATTGTTTCTGGAGGGAGGGCGGAAACTTAGTTGATTAATTCATGCTGGGGAAGTACATTGCCGGTGATTCACCCTCGACTTTTTACCTTCTTATCCACCCTATATATTACATAGGGTGAGGCGGGTCGGTATCTCCTTCGGTGCTCACCTGGAGTAAATGACTTTTGTGACCCAGTTTCTTCTCCAATATGGTATCCTCTTCTGGTCATCTGTACCCTACATAAAACTTGTACTTATCTCCCTCATTATTTTACCATTTGACTGTTATTGCTGAGTTCTACTTTCAGATCTCAGCTCATTTTTATATTGTCTGACATGGGTAAGGCCATTTGAAAGATATCATTTGGATTTCTATACAGACCATTGAGAGTTAAGGATTATAGAATAATAATAGAGATGAATGGGCAATTTTACTTTAACTCAACAATTGATTTCAATTTTCCAAAAAAAAAAAAATCAATTAACTTTAGTGATAGGAACCATTACATGATGAGTCCAGTAGAAAAAATCGTCAGAGAACCACTGGCTTTGAGTGCTCCAGCACAAAGTAATCAATTACGTTTTGTGCTAAAAATTAATAGTTGATTTACGTAGTGTATATCTAGGTTAAAAAAGACAGCGGTATGCGTGCTTGTCTTCTGAGCTCAAGAACGTGGGTTCGAAACTCGACCAAGGCCCTTAGTTTATTTAATCTGGGAGGTAAAATAAACTTATGCACGCCGTCTTCGGATGGGACGTTAAGCGATGGTCCCGAGCCTGTACGATGTCAGGTACTCGTTAAAAACCCCTGCCCTAGGTGAATAAAAATTCAGGGTAGGCAAAATTCAGGACTCTCGCAGTTGAGTCGGGCTCATGTCCACCAGAGAGACGAAAGAGCGCTCTGGTAGTAGGCGATATGACCTCGTTGTTAAAGCCCAGGCATGAGTCATAAAACCTAACCTAAAGACAGTGTTGCAACGTAGCGAGTTAAACCTTCATCGATATTATAGTTCGCAATAATCATTCTTCTCTTTTACATGTATGTATTTCCCCAAAACGACATAATCAATGACATTTCACATAATCCGCTCCTCCTAAACCAGTTGACCGTTTGAGCTAAAACTCAATATTTGATTTACATAGTTGCTTCTGAATTCTCACACTAAATTTTGTGTCGGTACATTCATTGCATCGGTAGTTATTATGGTATTAGAGTCGAGCCCCATTCCCTTCGTCCGATTTCACGGAAAAATAATAGGTGCCTTCCTTATAGAATCTTGATTTTAAATATAAAACTTCATGCAGTTATGGGATTTTTGAGTTGAGCTTCCTTCTGATCACTCCCACCTGCCCTTCATCCGATTCGGCTGAAAATCAATAGGTGTCGTACTTAAAGGGTTCTGGATACATATATAAAATATCGTGTGGATACATTCATTTTACGGAGAGATCGTGTTCACAGACAGACATTTTTTTTTTAAATTTTGGTAAGTATCGTGAACCGGAAAACATGAAATTCCATTGAAATCCCCGCATCGAATTTCTGACCGATTAAATAACTTCCCCTATACTTTGTATACCTGGGGAAGTAAAAACAGTGGAAAATAAGGTTTTGGCAACTATAACTAATTTTCTCAATTTGCAAACAATTTCTCCATTGAATTTGCAATGCAATTCCCAATCAGAAGAATGGATCGTTATTTCGCCACATAAACTCCTACTCCTTAGAAAAAAAAATCATTGACTCCCCTCCTTGAACATTGTCTGTCCCAATTTTTTTGCTCATATATAGGCATTGTAAAGAAGATACAAGAGGCACATCGACAAGTACCACTGAAGAAGAAAAAAAATGTAGGGTTTCAGGAAATTATAAAAGAAAATCTTGAGGTAGATGTATACTCGTATTTGTGGATTCATTATGAATATACGAATAGGTAAGTGAGTATGTATATACCATAGAGAGAGATGTATAGAGAGGCCTGATTAAACTGTTCTATCAGAGCTTTCTGTTCTTTTGTACATTGGTAACTATATATCCAGATATATACCGTCACTATAAAAAAATATATCAACAAATTCAATATATTGAATATATATATATGTTACTGTTAATTTGATAAATTTGGTTATTATACATAATAACTGGTTATTATGTATAATAACCACCGTTCTTGGTTAATATGACAAATTATTCACAGTTTCTTAATATTTATCATATTAACCAGTTATTATACATAATATAAAACTCACCTTGTTAATATGATAAATTTTGCTTTCACAAAAACCTGATTGCCTCCGAGTCTTGAACGACGGGGGGGGGGGGGGGGGGGGGGGGGGGGGGGGGCAGATATATCGTTCCGCCGGCCGTAGGCCGGCACACCTTCCCCCTGAATTTGGTACCATCTATTGTGATTTATTTGTCTCTAAATAATATAGCTTAAATTCCTGGATGAGTTCAGTTGCAATAACCCTTTGATGCGCTCTTTTCAATTTATCAAAATTGTAAGAAATCAAAAATCTGAAACAAATTAATCACAATAGATGGTACCAAATTCAGGGGGAAGGTGTGCCGGCCTACGGCCGGCGGAACGATATATCTGCCCCTCCTGTCGTTCAAAACTCGGAGGCAATCAGGTTTTTGTGAAAGCAAAATTTATCATATTAACAAGGTGAGTTTTATATTATGTATAATAACTGGTTAATATGATTAATATTAAGAAACTGTGAATAATTTGTCATATTAACCAAGAACGGTGGTTATTATACATAATAACTGTTTATTATGTATAATAACCAAATTTATCAAATTAACAGTAACATATATATATATATATATACTTATATCTTTAGGTTACTTTTTTATAACTCATGCTCCGGCTTTAACTACATATCTCCTACTACAAGGAGTGCGCTCTTTCGTCACTCTGGTGGACATGAGCCCGACTCTACTGTGTGAGTTCTAAATTTTGTCTACCCTAAATTTTTATTCACCTAGGGTAGGGGTCTTTAACGAGTACCTGACATATTATAGGCTCGGGACCATCGCTTAACGTCCCATCCGAAGGACGGCATGCTCTCAGATAATATGAACATAGGGCCTCGGTCGGATTTCGAACCCACGTTCTTGAGCTCAAAAGACATGCACGCATACCACTGAGCTACCGGCGCCCTCAATTATATCTTTAGTATAAGTATTGCAATAGTGTAAAAATCCCGAGATCGTGTTTTCAGCAAAATTTCACATTTTATTGTCCCCTGAATATATTTTGACCATTTTCCCGATGACGTCTGCCTATACGTATGTGCGTATATATTTTGACCGGATTATACAAAAATTGAGTTAATTTCACTTCAAGACTAATGTGCATTTTACAAGATTTCTCTTGGATAGTCAGAAAAAACTTCTGATAAAAATTCTTGAGTCTTAAAATAATATCTCGAAATCCATCTTTACTTCCCCAGCTATACAAAGTATAGGAGAAGTTATGTGATAAAACAAAAATTTTATGCGAAATTTCAACGGATTTTCATGCGTACCAACCTTCTGATTCCAAAAAAAGAAAAAGAAATTATGTTTGTCAGTCTGTCTGTGAATACGATAACTCCCGATAGATTGAATGTATCGATACGATATGTTACATGCGTATCCTCTAAGGACACTACATATAGATTTTCAGCAATATAAACCGAAAGAAAAGGGGGGATCAGAGGGGGCTCAACTTCACCGATTAATGTATCGACAATAAATTTTATATTTAAATTCAAAACCCCATAAGGTTAGCACCTATTAATTTTCCACGATATTGGTAGAAGGAAAGAGGGGGCCAGAGAAGAGGGGCTCGATTTAAATACTCTAATAACTGTCGAATATAGTATGAAGCATCAGCCCCTATGAATTTCACGTATTGAGGTTTTTAGTTCAAAATTGGCTTTGGAGGAAGAACAAAAATGCAATCGATTCGTGGAAAGTTGTATGTGCTCTAACATAAAAATTATTGTAGCAATGAACTTCAAATTTGAAATTAAAATATCAAAAATGCTAACTTCGATCTATTTAGATTTTAGTCGAAATCACACGAATATTAAAACCATTTTAAGTATATTTTACCACTTATTTTTATTACCTTATCAAAAATCTTTTCAAAGAAAAGTTGTAGAGAAACTTGAAAGGCATAAATATGCCTTATATACAATATTGTATATACAATACAATTTTTCGAAGGTCGCCCGATTTGCGAGATACATGCCCGAAAATCATCCTACAATGACGTTTTAAAACCCACTTTTCTAGACGTTTGCTTGATTTTTGCGATAAAAATTAATCTTATCAAGAACTTAATTTTTACTACAAATGTTGCTCATTAAATTTCTAATCGCCTGTATATGCTTAAGTTTAAGATAGCTCTACAAAGTGTAGAACGGTCTGGAGAGGGAGAGATTTGAGAGGATTAATACAAAAACCTCAATAACTGCCGGAATATTGAATATATCGACACAACAATTTTTTATGTAAATACACAACTCCGTAGGACGACACATCAATTTTCAGCCGAATCTTGCCGAAGGGAAGAGGACTAATTATAAGACTTGGCCCAGCTATATATATATAAATCTCTCTCTCTAAATATATATATATATATATATATATAGAGAGAGAGAGAGAGAGAAAGAGAGAGATTTTAAACCAAACTGGTTTCAGTGGAAAAGATAATCTAAACTTAGTTGATTAATTCGCACTGGGGAAGTACATTACCGATGATTAATTATATTTTTTTGGGATTGGACAACATGAAATTCCGGTAAAAAATCAACATCGAATTTCTAACTTCCTCTATACTTCCTACAGGTGGATAAGTAATAGGGGTGGGAGTGAAAAACAGGGAATACCCGAGCTAACTCTTAACTCTCCAGTTTTGAGAGGACCAAAGAAGCCGACCAGGTAAGTGCAATCCCTCTTCGTTCTAGGACAAGTCAAAAATATATGTATAAATAGGGTATTGGTACATCTGTGGGCATTTAGTTAGAGACTAGACTAGCAGACAGTTCGATCAGCTCTGTAAGAACTCGAGAAGTATGACTCCCATCGGCATTGTTCTTCTGTACATTGTCATCAGCACCGCTGCGTAAGTTAGCCTCTATTTACACATATATTTATAAAATATATCTCATTTTGTGTTAAAAAAAAGTTTTTTTTTAAAACTAAAACTTAACTACAAAAGTTCAAATACCAAAAAAAAAGTTCCTATAAAATCTTGAAATAAGTTTATCTGCCTCAGATTGATATTTTTTATTTATATAGTTTCAATATTATCATAATTTTGTATCATAACTTCATGAAAAACGATAAAAGTCGTCGGTGAATCGCCGACTATATACTTCCCCAGCACGAATTAATCAATTACGTTTTCGCTCTCCCTCCGAAGCCAATCAACTGTTTAGTCTTATATAAAATGTTGTGTCGATACATTCATTCCATCGGAAGTTATCGTGTTCACAGACACCATTTTGTTTTTACCAATTTGTGAATTAGGAGGTCGAAAAACATAAAATTCCGAGAATTTCGTACCTATCGAATTTGTGACCTATTACATAACTTCTCCTATATTTCGTATAGCTGGGTAAAATAGTTTCAAATTATAGACCTAGTCGACCTATTGATTCTCAATCTAATCGGCCAGGGGGAAGGGTGTATTACCCAAAATCATAGTGTGATGAATATCTCGACGCGACATTCAATTTGTGTTATTTTTCGTAGTTGGGTTATTTGTTTTGAGAGTTTTTTTTTTAGTTTTCCGCCTCTTAAAGAGTTTTAAGTTATCCATATGGGTACGAAACACTGGCGTGTAAGTTTTTAATTATTATACTATACATATATATATAAAGTATAAGCAAGTATTGTAATCGTGCAAAAATCAGCGATCGAAGTTTAAACGGATTTTCACATTTCAAGGTCCCCTGAATACTATTTGACGAGCTATGAATTGACATTTGGAATGAAGAAGTCAATTGTGCTAACTTTCATCTGATTAGATTTTGGTCGAAATCGGTCGAAAATTGAGATCACTTTACATCTGTGCATAACCATATTTTACAAGATACCGTTTATATGTATGAGTAAAAAAAAAATATTTTCAAATAAAAGTTGTAGAGAAAATTGAAATATATATTTTATATCTAAAACTATTTTTCGCAGGTCGTCCGATTTTTAAGATAAACGCCGAAAACCGTCCTGAAATATAGTAAATTGTATACGTATTTTAAGATTTTACACAAAAAATGTTAGACCTATCGAAAAATTGTTCTTACCGAAAATGTTCTCAATTGAATTTCCAATTATGTCCTCAGATTTAAGATAGAATCAATACGACCAAAGTGATAGCGCTTCAAAGAATAAAATATAAATTTTTCCGTTCATTCAAATGTTCATATTGTATCCCGTAGCAACGACAATATACATACAATATTTTTTATAATAGATAGAGGGCGCCGGTAGCTCAGTAGTATGCGTGCTTGCCTTCTGAGCTCAAGATCGTGGGATGGGACCTTAAGCGATGGTCCCGAGCTTGTACGATGTCAGGTACTCGTTAAAGACCCCTGCCCTAGGTGAATAAAAATTTAGGCTAGACAAAAATTAGTATTCCCATAGTAGAGTCGGGCTCATGTCCACCAGAGTGACGAAAGAGCTCTCTGGTAGTAGGCGATATGACCTCGTAGTTAAAGCCCGGGTATGAGTATATCTAACTAACTTTATAATGGAAGTTTTTATAAGAAATTATAAACAATTTTGAAAATAAAATATATGTGATGTGACCATTATAGGACTTTCTTATACCAAAGATGCTTACATGGTACAAGGCTGTATAAGAAAGTCACTCTTAGAATTACTCTTTAAATTAAAACGAAAAAATCGTATTACTTTCATACACCCAGTAATGCCAGTATGAAAAGATTCCGAGGAGAGAGAGTGATCTATAAGGGTGGGTTGGTATAAGAAAGCATTTAATGTCTTCATTAATTCGTTTAAATTAGACCAATTTATATAGTTGGTAGCCTATTACCTACACTTAAGACATTGTGAACTCAATTCTTTTTATTAAAATCGATCAAGTGGTTTAGAAATTACGTGGGAACATACATACAGGGTGTCCAAAAAGTATGAAAACGGTCGAATTTCACGAAAATTTCAGGTCCAAATACAAAAACAAAAAAACACGTGTCCAATATTTTTTCAAAAGCTATTTAACGACACCAATATTGACCCCCCACTCCACCCCCTGTGGGTGAGGCAGGGGGCAACTTTGGAAAGTTAAATAGAAACCCCTATTTTTATTGCAGATTCGGGTTTCTTGCATCAAAATACGTAAGTTTTGTTCGAAACATTTCTCTCGATTTGCATCAGATCATGTCGTAATCGTAATGATTCCCGATTTCAAGAGAAAAAACCTCTTAGGGTGAGGCCCCTTGCCTCTCACCACGTAGGTAATAACGGCGGATTCCTTAATTAATAAGATGTTCAAACTGATGCCCTTCAACTACCTGACAGTGTCCCAATCTTACTTTATAACATAATGTTTTGTCTACATTATCTAATCCCGTTTAACTTTCCAAAGCTGCCCCCTGCCCATCCGCAGTACTTTCAATATTGGTGTCATTGGAGAGCTTTTAGAAAAATATTGGACACGTGTTTTTTTTCTACCCTACAATCATGAATTATTCATACCGAACGGCGTATCTGCGATTTTGTTTTAAAAAATTTAATTTTCGAAATTTGAGTACTTTTCATCAATAATTTCGAAAAATGTTTCGAACAAAACTTACGTATTTTGATGCAAGAAACCCGGATCTGCAATAAAAAATAGGGGTTCCCGTTTAACTTTTCAAAGTTGCCCCCTGCCCCACCCACAGGGGGTCGGGTGGGGGGGGGTCGATATTGGTGTCGTTAAATAGCTTTTGAAAAAATATTGGACACGTGTTTTTTTGTTTTTGCATTTGGACCTGAAATTTTCGTGAAATTGGACCCTTTCCATACTTTTTGGACACCCTGTATATGTACGCCAAAAGCATAACCTTTCTGACTTCGCCGGGGTAGCTCGTATTTCAATTCGTGGACTATTTTCTTCTCATATAAAACGTATGCCAATTGTCTTTTTATGAGAAATATTTTCTTCTCAGAAATAATTTAATATCCGTTATTACATTTATATTACTTTTACAATTGATATTACATATTGCATATTACCCAGCTATACAAAGTTAAACGGTCTAAAATTCGATATTGAGTTTTCACCCGAATTTCATGTGTTCCTATCCGGGAGATTCCAAAGAACAAATGAAAAGTCTGAGAATATTCGTTATTGTATTTTCCCAGCACGAATTAATCAAATAAGTTTTCTCTCTCCCTCTAAGAACGAGAGTTGTATTATACATACTCAATGTCATATCGATTTTTTAATTACATGATCAGTTATTTAGAGCTTTTTTGTTAAGCCTCTTCCTATGGCCGATTTGGCTGAAAATCGAACACTGACAGATTACATTAATTCCCCTATAATATGTATAACATTCCTGTGTATGTGAGCTCTTTGAAATTAATGCATCGACTAGACATTTTATACGTTCAAAACCCTTTCATTTTCAATGTAGGAGGAAATCGAGGTTCTTTCGTGTAAAAGAAAATGCAAAATTTGGCCAACGTTTCGAAAACTATTTATTTTCTTCTTCAGGGTCTTATAATGACTAGAGTGGATGTGTGTGGTGACGGTGTTGTGAGTTTGTCCAGTGTAGTAGGGGTGCGTATCGATATACGATATATCATAAATATCGATATAACTTTGAGAAAATATATATTTTTTGCATCGATACAGTGACAAGGCGATATATCACATCGATATTGTCCCTTCGATATTCCTTTAGTTGGAGAAGTTACGTTTTATCTATAATTTTTGTGTTCCTATCTCCTTGGCTCTTTTTTCTAAAGCTGGTCAAACAGTCACAGCTTCACGCAATAGATTGAGTGCAAAAACTGTTGGTAAGTTGCTGTTTTTACAATCCTTGGAAGAACGTTTTTGGCATACATCAATGTATATAAGTATATGTATAAGTATAAATACAATGCTTAGATTGTAATAAGTTTTGTATAACCACTTCATCCCTTCAACAGCATCTTTAATTTACGTTTTATTAAGAGCCAAAGGTATTTTTAGACACTTAAGCAGATTTTTATGTTACATTTTTCTAATGATAGAATTTTTTGATTAAATTCATTATAAATACTAGTTTCTTTGTTTTTTTATTTTTCCTTTCCAAATATCAACGATATATCGATATTTTTATTTCATTGTTTGCGATATTAGT
Organism: Aradus depressus; assembly: GCA_963662175.1. Lineage (NCBI taxonomy): Eukaryota > Metazoa > Arthropoda > Insecta > Hemiptera > Aradidae > Aradus > Aradus depressus. The sequence continues at coordinate 43,911,671 of OY759215.1, forward strand.
ACATCGCTACTTATGATGCGATACAGTAACGATATAAAATATCGATATTTCTTCCATGATACGCATCCCTACAGTGTAGTGAGTAAACAATAAACAAACTCACAACACCGTCACCGCACACATCCACTCAAGTCATTATAAGGCCCTGAAAAAGAGAAAATAAATAGTTTTCGAAACGTTGGGCAAATTTTGCATTTTCTTTTAGACGACAGAACCTCGATTTCCTTCTACATTGAAAAGATACTGACTCTATTAATCATTACCCTTAGTTTTCCCATTTGGAATCAGGATGTCAGAAAACATTAAATTCCTGTGAAAACTCAACTTCGAATTTCTGACCAATTACATAACTTTACCTTACCTATAATTGGGGAACTAAAATCTTCTAAATGTTATCTATGTAAGAATTGATGAAGACAATGGTTATTCATATTTTTTTTGTTGCCAGGTCCTCCAGCATCAACACGATTGAATATGCTCGACAGAAGTTCCTAATTCCGTTGCGTCGAGCCCAGAGCCGGTTCGATTCTGAGGACTATGAAGAGGGGGCAGTGAGCCATGATGAGCCTGCCCGGACTAAGTACAAGTACCACTTGGCCCATGAGGTAAGCTCAGTCATTGTCAACAAATTCATGGTCTCGGCCATAAATCGATATATATTTGTATGAAAAATCAGCGGAGTGTCACATTTCATGATTCGCTTAATATTCTTTGTCTTTATGTGATTGGAACGATTGCGTTTCGATTGTAGCAATTAACTTGAAATGTGAGAGGAAGAATGAGATAAAAAAAAATACCGTTTATATTTATGGCTTAATCAAAAATATCTTTAAAAAAACAATATTAAAATATAAGTTGTAGAGAAAATTGGAAGACACGTTTTATTTGAAACAGGATTTTTTGAAAGCCTCCCTCGGTTTTCGAGATAATTGGCCGAAAAGAGTCTCGTGTATCTAGAAACAAAATTGTTTTGAGGCTTTATTTACTCGAAAACAGTTAGTCCTACAGAAAAGTAGGTTTTTACCAAAAAATGTTCCTTATTAAATATCCATGAAATGAACATCATATGATTGGGTTTTGGCAAAAATAGGCCGAAAATTCATACTCCTTTACTTCATGGCCATTAAATATATATATATATAAATGTTTTTTCCCCTGTTACTTATTACATACATATCATAAATGAAATACATAACAAAAACACGTCAAAAAAATTTTTGATACATTAAGATAGCTTATAAATTAGATTTATAACTACTTGAGTCTAGCACACGTATGATTATTAATAACGAAACTATTGAAAAAAAATAAAATGAAATGAATAAAAACTGAATAAATAAATACCTTAAAATATATGAGTATGAAAAAAAAAAAATTAAAACATAAATACATTCATTAATTAGTAAATACATTTTTCAATTTAATTAATAAATCTCAGAACACTTGAAGATATAACATATCTTGTAGCTTCCTGGGCTTGAGTATCGAGTGTGGTACAAAGTATGAAACGAAGATTGTACATGTATAATATTTCATTATATCGTTCCAGAATATTTTGTTAATACTTCATCGGGTGAATATTCACTGTCAAATTTACATAATGGTTTATACCTCCTTTGACTGATTTGATATCCCAAATTCGAAATTATTAAATTTTTTGTTATTGGAAAATTGTTTCTTATTCTATATTTTATTAATTTTTTTCAGAAGGTGAGATTAACTTTGTTGGACATCCTTGTAAATGGTACAGAAGTAGCACTGCATGCCTGTCAACAAGAATTCAAGTGGGAAAAATGGAACTGCCCTGAGAAGCAATTCTATAAGTATGTATATTTACTCGTATAATTTATAATATAAAGAACGATCATGGTCGGCTTTGTTCGTATTTGCAGGTTCTTTGAAACATATAATAACTAATAATTTAAAAGATACAAATAGTTGTATATTGTAGTACTAAAATTAGTGTAGTTTACCCTATATTAATTATACAACAATTGTACTCTGCCATAATTGAAACGTAGCTCTTAAGAACCCAACTTAAAGAATTCGCTTCCATCTCTGAGAAAATAACTTTATTATCCGTGAATAACTGTTTATATAAACTATGATTAGAACTATTTATTGATTTTAGTTTATATTCATTAATAAATTCATTTTTTTTCCATTTTACAATATCATTTTACCCTTTTATTCTGCCATCCGAAAACTCAGTAAACGGGCATTTAATCAGATTCTAAATATAAGAAGAAATCTGGTGTGTTTCTGGGCAATTTTATACATTTTTTAATAAATAATTTGAAGGTTTTTTCAATATTAGTTAGTTTCAATATTAGTAGTCATACGATATCCCCAGATTTGAGACCCACAGCACAAACCACTATATAATCTATTTTGTCTGTGTTTAGGAGAGGAAGCCACAAGATCACCCGAGAGATGGGGTTCATCTCAGCCATCGTCGGAGCCGGTCTGTACTATTCATTGACAAGACGGTGTGCTCAGGGTGACCTGGAGGTGTGTCAGTGCCCGAACAGTCCTAACGGGAGCTGGAAGGAGTGTATGAAGAACCTGGAGGGGAGTCTCGGCAGCTTCATAGCTTCCATGGAGGGCTCCCAGGATGCTGCAGCCCTCGTCGACATTCACAATTACAACCTTGGACAACAGGTAACCTTTTTGTAATAATAATACATTTATTTCCGTTAAACCATAGCATGGCAATATGATACGTCATAAGAATGTATACATACATTACAGATAGCTTATAATCAGTGCCGGATTAAACGAATAGGAGGCCCTAGGCCCTTAAAATTTTTGGGGCCCCCCCTTTTTTTACAAACTGCAATAAAATGTTTATTTATGCATTTAACAATGGATTTATATTATTTCTAAGGTACAAACATGAAATGATAATATTTTCAATATTTATAAGAAAAGTTCGACTAAAAAAGTATAACAAAAGTAGACATTTCGATTGAATCTGATGAGTGTTGTGTGTTTTATGTGTAAATATGGAATATAAATGATAACTCACCTTCGGCAAGCAAACTGGTAGTGTTTTAATAAATATTATTCAATCCCTATTATTCAATATCAGTTAAAACACAACTCGATTCCACACTATTCAAATCAACATTCTTGTTTCGATCATGAAACAAGAAAAGGTTGTGTTCTTGAGCGCGCAATTTGAAAGTAGAAACTTGAGATGAATAAACATGGAATCATGAATTGATTCAAAAAATTATTTGCCGTAAATACAATGGTAGATATGATGAATGTATAGATATAAAAAAATGATCAAACATAAATTTGATTCATTGGTAAATTTTTAATGAATAAAAAAAATTTATAATTTTGAATTTTTCGGAATAAACTTTTTTTTTTTTTAAATCCATTTTCGATTTTTACAGGGGCCCTTCATCGACGGGGGCCCCAGGCCATGGCCTAGTCCGGCCTATTGGGTAATCCAGCACTGCTTATAATTGAGATACTTAAACAGATATTAACTCTTATTATGTGAGTCTGACACAAATGCAGTAGCATTAACAATACTACTAAATAATAAAATGAAATTAATAATTAATACTAGAAAATACAGATAGATATCATAATTATAAGAAGTATTTTGTAAAAAAACCTACTATATATATATATCTTACAAGCAATAAATTAAATTATATTATTCTTAATTTTCAAGCTTACAGTAAAAAATAAATTGTTAATTTTTTTAACATATATGCTTGAAAAAAAAATGCGTTCTGGGTCAAATTTTGGTCTATTACTAGAAAATACAGTAAAAAAAGTTTTCATTTAATTAAAATTAAGATAATTGATTACTTTTCCGAAAGTGTTTTTTTCACGAGATTTCGGGATGTTCTTACGGAGGGGCGTAGGAAGGGTCCTCAGGTCACAATGTCCGATATATAGAAAAGAGAAAAAAATCAAAATAACAACGATTATTATACATAAAAAAGAAAATAAGAAAAATAAATTAGTATATAAATAATAAAAAATGTTGATTAAAACCTAGATTCGACAGAGCTTTTAGACAGGATATCTATAAGTTTTCAAACTTAGAACGAATCTTCTGTCTGGAATAAATTAAAATATTATAGTATCAGACCACACACTAAAGGGTTTCATAGGTTAACAATGTTGATTAATAGTACTATTTAGGTTTTCCCTTTCAATTATAAAGAAATTAATAATAATAAATAAACAATGGCTTTTAACGTTATTATTTATATCAATTAATTGTGTAATTTGTGTGTATTTCAGGTAGCTAAAAGCACGTTCAAGGAGCAGTGTAAATGTCACGGTATCACAGGGTCTTGCTCCGTGAAGACGTGTTGGGAGCAGCTTCCTTCCTTCTCCAAGATAGCTGCCGTTCTCAAGAAGAAGTACCATCGGGCCCTGAGGGTCCGGCCCAGGAACCGGCATCTCAGCCAAGACGAGATCCGGGACCACAAGAACAATATTATCTTCCTCGTCGATTCTCCTGACTACTGCAAACCACAGGCCATCCCTGGTAACCACCCTTATATCTTTATAGAAGAATACTACCCTGTTAAGGATAATACGATATTAATAGAATTATACTATCTGATTTTAATATAGGTATCATCCAAAATAATTTTAGAAAATAAAAATGCATTTCATTTAATTATATACATTATATTTTTGGATAGAGCGATCTGGTTCTCTATTCTTGAAGCTCTACCATCTACACCGAAAACATACAATAACGATGCAAACAATCAGTCGATACGTAAACATCCTTCTCATTCAAAGTTTTGGTTTTTTTTTTCAGAGTGGACGGGGACAGAGGGTCGAATCTGCTCGAAAGGCCCCCATGGGGATGATGTGGACTCTTCAGAGAAGCGCTCCTGCCGAGAGCTGTGTCGGACCTGTGGACACCAGGTAAAGAGATACACTACCAAGACGATAGACCGGTGCAACTGTAACTTCATCTACTGCTGCGAAGTGAAGTGTGATGTCTGTCGGATGGAAGAGACCGTTTATAGGTGTGATGCCAGGCCAAAGGTTCTCCGACGACGAAGGACAACCGCCGCTAACATAGAGTAGTTATGAGCATCAGGTGAGAATTTCTTCTAACTTAATTAATAGTCCAGTATGTTTGCTCTAACATCAACGGGCAAACTGCTGTTCCGATCTTTAAGTGTAGTATCATTAAGAGCTTGGTTGAAACATGAGAATCCCTCAGCGGGGTTGAATGGTCTGAAAAAACACATTGGTGACGGTTTCTGTCCTGGGAGTGGTTGTTCGAAGGTTAAACTAGCTTATCATTTGAAGCGGTGTCGAACTCAGTTTGACCAACCTGTTACTTCAGTTAGGTTAGCTATCCGTACTATTACTCGGGATAGAGGACCGATCTCGTAATCCAGAATTGCGTGAGTGAATACCATATTAAAAAGTACAATTTTTAGTAATTGTCTTTTAATTCTAAAACGTCTACGAAAAGTTCAGTGATTATACTTTTACAGATACAGACCGAAAAGTTTTTAACGGAAAAAGCAACTTTATATTATACTAGCTACTAGTCGTATCATTCAGCATTTACAGATCATAACTTCTTTTAGGTTTTGGCATTTTGTAACCTTTGTATCGGGGGCCATGGTGGCCGTGCGGGGAGTTTTATTTCGTAGATAGAACTCCCTCCCCCAGGGCCATAGGTATCGTAATTAACTAGCTAACACTGTGATATGGCTAAAATGCATCGTACATAAGGCCAAAAAATAAAGACCTTTGTATCAATCTCACAAAAATGGATTAGTACTACATCTTTCAAAACAAAATCAAAACCTGAATTGAAGACAGAACGCAAGTATTAAATGTTACAAAAGCACAATAAATGTAACAAATTAATAAACCAAAATCTGAATTGAAAACTGAACGTAATTGAATGTATCAAAAGAACAATAAATGTTCAAAATTACAAATGCATCCGGTTAGTAAAGCGTGATAATATGCAGCCTTCCTTGAAAAATATTCTAAATGTCTATTCTGTAGATGGAAACCGCATCGAAATGTACGCAATTACACAAAGATATTCAGTTAGCTACACACAAATCGTATTTTATAGAAGTTGAGATAGCTGGGGTTGACGGTAAACAAGTAGGGACCTCCAATGGTTTTAACACTCTCCCAGGCCTTTCACAAAAGAGAAGACATACACTCCCATTTCTCTTGGCAAATCTTCTGTCCAGGAAGTGAGTTGCCGTCTCCTATTTTTCAGCATTGATCGCACATGGATCCTCCCCGTTTTACTTCTATGATTTGTGTGCTGTCCTGATTCCTACTATTTGCTGAAGATTGCTCCTTTTGAAGTTACATATCCCATTCGCCCACATCTTAAAATCCTCTATCAGGAACATCTTTGACTGTCTGCATGTTCTTTCTCTCTAAGACCTTGACATTACACTTCATCGCTCAATTATAGTTCTCTTCAAAACCGTGCTCAACTCGAAAAGTTCTTTCTTTCTTTCTCTTTCCAATGAAAAGTATTAACTTTGTCTTGTTTGGGCTAGCAGTTTAGTCTCTTCTCCCCGCAGACAACTTTCTACCACAAACTTTGTTATTACCTAAAAATATTTCAATCGTTCTTCTCTTTTGCGGCCGCCGGGACAGCTTCCTTTCCACAACTTTCTCACTGGGTTCATTTATTCTTTTCCACGATTCTATTCTGCTACTACTCCTGAAATATTTTTAGCAACATGAAAACAATGCGAAGATTGTGACCTTGGTCGATCCCGAAATATTTACACGAAGGATGGATAATAGTATGTCCCCTACCCTTTTAATTAGGTTGAATGTATTCGACATCTATTGCGCGAATAGAATAACTATTCAATGAATGTTTCAGTTACCAGATCATGAGGAAGTACATCATGAAATTATGCGAATAATTCTCTTCGACAAAGAATTCAGGGTGAAGAAAAATTGTATTTGGATGCCACAGATTTTCCTTTTCATAAGGAAGTATTTATTCCTTTTTTTTTTTTTTTTTTTTTTTATATATCAGTATCTTTTTTTAAATACCTGCATAATTTATGTATTATTATTAAAAGATGCATTTAATTTGCTCTAAAGGAGGTTTGTATTTGGTAATAGTGGGAGAGTGAGTGAGGATATGTATAAATAAGAATTTTTCCTCCTAAAAAAAATTGTAGTAATAGGATTTTTTTAGGGTAGAATAAATGTATGATGATAATACTGTATTATTTATGTCCATGTATTTATTTATATTGTTGAAGTATTTTGATTGCGAATAGTAATTAATTTAATTAAGGTACTCTTTGAATTGCACCAGTTATATAATATAACTGATTAGTTTATATATAACTGATTAGTTTATAAGCCGCGTTTATAAATATATTTGTTGATAATTGTATATAAATGCTGATGTTTTATATTAAAATGAATTTAAATTTAAGTTAATTTATGAATTAAATTGTTGCAGTTGTAAATAGGTATTAAATATATAAAAATATAAATTTTTAAGCGATTTTTTTTATTTTTTTTATTTTGTTCACTGCCTTTTTTTTAGTCTAACTATTTTCAGTCATTAGTTTCCGGACTACAATTAGTTTGAATTTTTCTTTAATTTTTAGTGTTCCGTGGAAAACCCAATGAAGAAACGTTGTAACGAACTGTGGGTGTCAATTTCTGTGATATCTGTCCGTCTTTTTAGAGACCAAACCGTATAAGCGAGGAAGTTGCGGTCTGAAATATCCAGAAATACAGTCGAATGCCTAGAAATATCATCAGACTTTTACCTCCCCCAATGGGGACAACAATTAGAGGGCCACAAAAACAAAAATATTTTTGTGAAAATAATAAGTCGTCATATCAAAGCTTACTGTATATATATATATTTTTTAATTTTATATTTTTAATATGTTGGCTGTGATGCATCCTTTAGTTCTTCCCCTACCCTCTCGATTCTAGGGGCAGTTACCCTTCAAATTGTGAAAAATATTTGAACAATTTGCAAGAATCATTCAAAAACAAAAAATAACTAAATTGGATGGAAACCTAAAAAAAAACCTTGAAAGTCTTTAAAATTAAAATATTTACTATCTTTAAATTGTTTCCCCAATTTCAGAGGTTATTTTTAGCAATAATCTGTATATCTATTGAATTCCATGCGAAATACAAAAATTATACGTAAGTCCAGCTATGTCGACAAGTTCGCGTCATTTCTACAACAATTTTTATATTTCTTTCAATGAAATCTTGAAATGGACACCCATGGGAAGGAATGATGCACTCTCGAAGGTATGACTTGGAAAGTAAATTAAATTCACAACAAATTAAATAATATATATTTATTGGTCTAAAGATCTTTTACACAATATTATAATAGTATAGTATATTTTTCCAGATCTGTTTCAGATTAAGTAATTATATCATCTGCATGAACTACATGTCAATTCTCCCTATTTAAGGGAAATTAACTCAACCAAATAGAATAACATTTATTTTACTTTCAACAAAAATAAAACTAGTTTGATATAGAGACTCACAGAGCACATATTATTTAGTTTCAATTGAGATTATTAAGCGTAATAATTCATAAATCTATAAAAAAAACATGATAAAGTATAATTATATGTCATTGAGAGGCTAGGTGGTTTATATAATATATAGAAATGTATCTCTTTAAAAAGCAACAATACACCTCCAATAACTGGAGCAAAATATAATAAATAAATTAATTAGGAGAGAAAATATGGCTTTAATATTACAAAATAAGGTCTGAGAAATATTTTCTGAGCATATAATAAAAATGGCAAATAGGGAGAGAAAAAAAACTCCCCTAAAATGATTTAATCAATTAACTTTTAGCTAACCCTCCAAAACCAGTCGACCCGTCTCGTTAATAAATATTTGAGTTACATAGGGGCTTATAAATCCTTATACTAAATTTTGTGTCGATACATTCATTACATGAGCAGTTTTTGAGTTGAGCCCCCTTCCCTTCGGCCTATTTCGCTGAACATTAACCCGATATATTTTCATATCCCCTCTTCTCTATGGCTATCTACTCTGGAGAGGAGCTCCGAATATACAGAAATTGTTGAATTTGCTAAAATAGTCTTGGGATCATGGCAGGCGCCCATAGCAAAGAACACTACAAACCACTGTTCTCATAATCCGTTACTCTATCCCTAAAAAATATAACGTCGGAGTAAATAAGACTTTTTTTTAAAAAATAAACTCCCTGAAGAAACTTCCAAGTTGAGGAACGCGGACATATTGTGGAAAATTGTAATAAATAAATAAAACAAACTTAGATATATCTTTAGTGGAATAGACAATATTTCAAAAATAAGTTTGTTCTATTTCTTCCCTGAAGAAATTCAGAATTTGAACAGTAATAAATTCAAAATCAAAAGTTAAAAAAACTACTATGAAACAATGTATTTTATAATGTAAATTATTTTTTTATTGTGATTTTACTAAGAATATTATGTAATTTTCATCACTGATTTTCTTGACGTATTCTGTCAAGTCTGTTGACTTTTAACGAATAAAATTATAAAAAATTGAAAAAAGGTTTTTCGTTGGAGTTCTGTGAGAAAAACAAAAAAAAATCAGTATTGAACTGATTCCAGGTCTACTTTGTGAAAATTCAGAATGAACAGGATAAAGGAATATTCACACACTAAAGGAAATATAAATTCCAAACACTACTTGTCAATATTTTCACTATATTGGTCAAAATTACACGACTATAGTTTCGCCTCTTACTGCATTATCGAGTTCACTTGATAATGCCGTAAGAGGCGAAACTATAGTCGTGTAATTTTGACCAATATAGTGAAAATATTGACAAGTAGTGTTTGGAGTTTATATTTCCTTTAGTGTGTAAATATTCCTTTATCCTGTTCAAAAAAAAATCAATATTCACGAAATTAGTGAATTTCGTGAATATTGATTTTTTTTTATTATTACAACATATTGACATTTTCAACCTATACACACTTCTTTCAAGATACACAAAAATTCAACACAAAACCTGTAATTTTCGCATGAAAATAAGAATGAACCACTAGATCTCTCAATGACTCGTATAATAACGTGATACATACATCCTATTTTGTTATAAGACATTAAATAAATAATGAAATGTTGTCATTAGGACACAAAAATTGACATACACTGAAAACACGGTATACAGTTCAGTCAAAAATGTGCAGAGAGAAATATAACATTTTGTTATGTTATTATTTAAATCTTTATAACAATAAACTCTTTCTAATAAAACAACACAATTCCTAATGTATACACTTCTGAAATTAGTTAAGTAGAAATAATAGAAACCTTTGGAAAACATTAATACATACAAAAGGGTAACATGCCGAATAGGAAAACCTCGACACGACATGAAAAATTTAAGGAATTATCCTGTTGACTTAACAATAATGTGCGAAGGAAGATACCAATGGAAGATGTCAACTTTTCAAAAAGGGTTTTCACTTTATCAAATTTTATATTTATAAAGTTGAAGTTTTAGCTCACAAGAACATGAGGAAGACTTTTTACTTTTCTGAAGACTTAACAATTTGAAGATCCTTGAAAGTTCTTCAAGTGTATATATTTTTAGTAATTTCCAGGTTTTATAGTCGGAGACCAGAAAAAAAACATGGTTTCGGTCGTGTGTCTGGCAGTCTGTGAGCGCTTCATACAAAAACTCATGCATAGCAAGATCAAATTATTACTATTGTGTCAGCTATGACAGACAGGAGCATTATAAACGGTTTCAGAAAAATACAAAAAGCAAATTATGTCATATATATTTAGTTGATAGGATATCGAATTGGTAGGTTTTGACAGAACAAACATAACGAAAGTATGTTTTTCAAGATTTTAAAACTAATACAGCTCGGATCAAGACGCCCGAAAAGAACATTTTATTTCTTTATTTTTTCTGAATATGTTTAAGGATGTATATTAAATATATGTTCTTTTCGGGCGTCTTGATCCGAGCTGTATTAAATTTTAACAACCATAATCTGCGTAATAGCATTATATTATCTATCATAGAGCATCTATCTTGGCAGGGTTTCGTGCTCGCGATCTCAAAGAAATTTAAAAAAAATAAACAAGCTTCTGTCATACATAAAAACGTTGATAAGATATCGAATTGAACATATATTTTTTTTGCAATGCTTTGCTTTCATCAGAACGTTCGAAAAGATAATTTTATTAATTTATTTTTTCAGGATCTGTTTAAGGGATGTATATTTAACAACCATAATCTCCGTGATAACATTATATTAATACTGAGCACCTTGAGATATACCTAATTATATTTTATAATTAAGCATTTTTTAAACATTTGTTCGTGATTATCTATTGGTGGTACAAGAAAAGTGTGATCAAAATTAATTAAAATTCTCAACGAAAAATGTTCTATTCATTTTTCCTCAATAAAGCAAGCGTTTCGGAGCAAATGCAGTATGCTAATAGTACTCCCAGAGCGTTTTTTTAAATTTGATCTGAAACGCCTACAGACACGACAAAATGTCATATGATCTTACTTGTAGGCCAGCACTCGTTTTCCCAATTTTTGCTATAACAGCTTCAATTTTTACAAATGTACATGATGCACTTTTCGGTGATAAATGCAGAGATAATTGTACATAGATGTAAGATGTAAAACACTAAAATAACACCGATGATGATGTTCAAAAGTTAATGTCTCAGTCACTGAATTTGACGTTAACCAGAAAACATATTTTTATTATCATATTAGTCAAATTACTCAGTAATTTGTCAATAAAGACTTAATAAATAAAATGTCTTCCTAATATTAACAACATATATGAGAAATGTTTCTTATTAACTAAAACTATGCAAGGCGTTTCATTAACAACAATAAAAAATATTATACTACAAATTCACTTAAGTTATTTTCGAAATATAACTGATCAAAAAAAAAACGAACTTCTATGCACCACTGGATGCGCAATGATAAATTTGTACCGATTTATTATATAATTTTTCTATCAGACTACTTCATAGTGAACATTGGAAAATCCACAGTTAATGTAACATCATACCATGTATGATTTATTATAAAGAAAACACGAATGTTTTTTTAATATTGTCTATTTCACAAGATATATATAGATATATAAGTCGTGGCTGAAGATGGTAGCAATACCGAAAGTACTCCCATATATTTTATATATCTTGTGAAATAGACAATATTAAAAAACATTCGTGTTTTCTTTATAATTTATTAACTGTTTCACAATCTCTCTGCAAAAATGTTAAATATCAAGTATGATTTAATTGTATAAACAAAAATATGTAAGCTCAAACTATAATTAACACCGTTCTTTAAATGATAGTCGCATTTACATACATAAATTGGACGAAAAATTAATTTAGATTTTGATTTTTTTTTTCAAATTTACTAATACATTATAACGAAATTTTGGGTGTGCCAACTAGAAATTTACAATAAGTAACAATAATATTAATTTTCTTTAAAAAATAATTCACAAAACAACTAACAAATATACTAAATATCTTAACATATTTATTTAAAACTAATATAATTTACCAATATATTTCCAAATAGAATGAATTTCTTCATCGATAAGGATCTACAAACGTTCCTATCTAATTTTTCAGAGAGTGTCTGGTAAGAATTATTTTTAAGTAACTTCACCAGGCTTTGAACGGGAGTAAGTTCTTCTGTTATAACTTAGTGTATAGACACTCACAATGATTAGGGAAACACTCACTTATCCGGGACAGAACTATTTTTTTTTTCTCTTTGTTTTAATAATTTGGGGACTACATAAATTTGGAAAATAAATGAAAAAAAGTCGAAGGTGAATCACCAGCAATGTACTTACACATGAATTAATCAATTAACTTTCCACTACTCCTAAACTAATCTGCAGTTTGAACAAAAATCAATAGCTGACTTACATAGGGGCTTCAAAATTCTTTTACTAACTAAATTGTGTGTCGATGAAGTCATTACTTCGGCAGTTATTAGGCTTTTTACGTTCAGCCCCCTCCCTGACCCCCCCCCCCCCCTCCTCATTTGGCAGATTTCTCTCAAAATTAACGGGTATTGTTCTAATTGGTGGGTTTTTGAATTTAAATATAAAATTTCATATTGACACATTTATTATATCGGCAGTTATTGCGATTTTTGAGTTGAACCCCCCTCTGGTCCCCCCTTTCCCCTCAGCCGATTCCTGGATAAATATATGAAATTTGGTGTCGATACATTTATTCAGGAATATTCTTGTTCACAGAGACAGACAGACATTTTTTTTTATCATTTTTACAAACAGGGTGTCGGAAAAGATGAAATTTTATGGAAAACTTTACTTCGATTTTTTGACCGATTACATAACTTTTCTTATACTTCGTATAGCTGGGGAAGTAAAAAGTTGTCGCTCCAATCAAATACCTTTTTGAAGAGACCACTTTTATTCTGGTCCTTCCCCTCCTACGTAACATATTTTCTAAAGCACAATTTAATAAAAAAATTATATAGAAAAACATTTACTTACATTTAAAATTAAAATAATTTAAAATAAAATAATTTGTTAATAAATCCAGTAAGTATCCCAGATCAACAAAAATCAAAATAATACATAAGAGCTGTTTTTCCTACCGATATGCGTCCTTGTCTGCCATTTAAAGAATGTTCTATAATGTTATGGGATATGAGACTAGTTCACTTGAAAAATATGATATATTTATTGTGTGAGTGTCTTTGTGTTATGAACGTTCGAATAACGAAAAATATTTTCAAATGAAGCGTAGGCCACGTGGAGGTGCATCAAAATTGGATCAGTGAGTGTGTATACGACTTTTACTTTTATACATATAAATGTAACATGACATGAGGTCATACATATTTATCAAATACATTAAATTTATTTCAAATACCTAATTAAAATTTCTCATCTACAATAATTGTTCTAATATACATATATAAATTTCAGGAATAAGACTAGATTGTATAAATTGTACAAACTTAACAAGTAATTTTATAAAATAAAAAAAGCATCACATAAATTAATAATAACAATTAATAAACTTCATTTAGTCAAACAATCATTATTAACAATTGTTATTTTTTACAATTTTTTGATTTTTGTATAAATTTTTCAAAAGCTCTTTGTATTTTATGATGAGATTATTTTTGATTTGAAAAAACATATTGCAAAAGCTGGCTGAACATTAAATTAAGTGAACTTGAAAGAAATAAAACTTGTTTATTTATGATATTGTCTAATTTCACTAACTATATATACATGGGAGTACTTTCGGTATTTCTACCATCCTCAGCCGAAAGTACTCCCATGTAAATATAGTTGGTGAAATTAGACAATATCATAAATAAACAAGTGTTATTTCTTTCAAGTTCATTTGAATTATTTCACAATATCTGTGCAATAATGTCAGTTTTCATTAAATTAAGTTCTGAAACTTTTCGAAGAAGAGCTTCAATTAACATTAAATATAACAGGGCCAAAGCTTAAACTTATTTTGAGGGCAACAACCTAAAATAATAATAATAATAGTTGAACAGTTCCTATCATTAACTAATTTAGACATTGTTCTATCTACAGAAAAAAAAGGCAATAAGAATAAATATTTTAAAAGAAATTACAGCTCCTCCTCTTTTTCTCCGAACCTCAAAAATTCCTTCAGCCTCGATGTTCATACAAGATCGAGAAATCGCGAGATGCGGAAAGAGAATGAAATATCCCAGGAGATTATGATAACCATGGATAGTGTAAGGTTGGGGGAGGGGGGGAGATACACCAAAATGTGTCCAGACATGTCAACTGCACAGGAAACACGGACAAGCACACTCAGACATGGAGTTAGGTCGGTTAAGTATTTCAAATATGTCCACATATATATGTAATACGAGAGAGAGAAGAAAACGTGAAGCCCCCCCCCCCCCCCCACCCCCAGCTAATGGCGCAGGAAGAGTACATGAAACTTTATCAAATAAGTCAAGATGTGACGGTAACACATCAAATCAGCCAAAAAATGTACAGAACAGGGAAGAATAGGTCCGAAATATGATATGCAATTATAACCATAAAGTGACTTGCTTGGTTCTGGATCCGTCTTTAAAATGATAGCACGAGGTTGAATTTCCTTCTCACAACTTCCCAACTGTATCACCTTATGACGAGTATGGCTTTGTTTGAAGTAGGTATAGTCCAGCCCCACAACAATACAATCGCCTTGGTACACAGGTTGAGTAAAATTATAAAATCAAATTGAGCAACTTAAAAGCCATATCTTAAATTTATATTCGTTATGGACTTCATACACACAGATCTGCAAGACTATTTGTCAATGGCCTAAGATGGGTGAGCATAAAAAAAACAAAGATAACTATGATGGAAAAATTTCCCCTCAACAATTTTACTAGTAAATTGACCTTCAATTTCAATATTAGAAGAATTTGTTTGTAAAACGAATGCAAAGAGCTTCCATTACCTCGAGTAGAGTAATTGAGAAATCAAATGGTATATTTTCGTAAGTTATGGCTTAGAAGTGTATAAAATATCACTAGTTCCAACAGACACTTCACATCTGACTCAGTAAAAAAAATATATAATAACGTAAACAGTTCGAATTTCTGAGCATACCACTTGCCTTCTCAATCATACCTATTCATTTTTTTCAATATTGAACTGGCTTGAATAATCCTGGAGGATGGTTTTCTGCATTTGATTGTTTTGTGGCTTGACTTATGTATGGTCTTAGCCCTCCATTTCAGACATACAACAGTAGTTACAACTGGCTGACACCCCTGGATCTACTACTCCAGGAGAGAGGAAGGTGCTGGAGCAGACTCCCACTCTATGGAGAGGTTGCGATGAGGTGGTAGGTACTGACAAGCGTCAGCCAGGAGCTGGGCTCAGGTGAACGACTTGAGGTTGAGGGAAGCCAACAGCTTGTGTCCGGTCACCTTGATCACATCCCGGAGATGAGAGGCATGGGCAAACCTCTGACAGGTCAGTAGGTAACCCTCAAACTCTTTGCCAGGGGGCACCACTCGGGCGAATACTTCGCAGCTCAGCCTCCGAGCCAGTTCGTTCAGAACCTCTAAGGAAATACAACTAATAAGTCAAATACCACAAACCTTCTAAAATTAATATAATACAAGAGTTAATGCACGTAATGGTTTCTATAGAAGAAACATTTGTGAAATCAACTAATAATAATACAAAAAATGAAAAAATATGAATGTTCCCTCTTCAAATTGATAATTTATGCTATGCATATTTGGCTTGCCAAGATTTGTTCTAGGTAGTATGTTCTTTATAATGAAACTGTTCAACTAGACGATTACGACAAAGTTTGTTTCAATCAAAAGCAAATAAAACTAAACTATTGCGATTTTAAAAGATGAAGTAACAATAGAACTTAATATGTAACTTAATTCGCATCGGGAGAAAGTATAGGCATCCTAGCACAGTGGATAAACGTTAGTCTGTCAACACTGTTCTCAAGATACACGATTCGAAGCCAGGGTCAGTCTGTTCAATTAATTATCTAAATTATATAAAAATAAATTTTACTACGTCTGCTAAACCCCCATTCGATCCTAAAGATAGTAGCTCCAACCACTAAAGCACTGAAGCACCTTTAGGATAGTAACACTAACTATTCAACCCCCTCTAGGATAGCAACACGATCCACTCAACCACTGAGGCTGCTCTCGGAATAATAATTCTGAATCAACGAAACTCTCTCACTCTCTCTCTCTCTTCGGACGTCTATAAGAAGATTTTTCAAATTTGACCCATTTCTCAAGAGAAGAGAAGAAAATTTAATGATATCTTGAGTACATTAGTATACTGTATTTAGCTACATCTCACCTTCCAGGACTCTCGGATATATCTTAGATTCCCCCTCAATAGTTTCTTCTTCGTCCGCCAATGACTGTATAGTATCTATCAGATGTTTCCACTCCGGCTCCGATTTCAGCATTTCCTTAAAAGAAAAACAATGAGTGGTCAACATTAACACTGATTAAAAACATTTGGAAAATATATATATATATTCAACTAACATTTCAGAACTGTAAGAATTATTATGAAACATCATGTGTAAATAGACAAACAAGGAAAATGTTAATAATGTCACATGTACTTCCTTAGACTTAAGAGACGGAATAGTTTCTCAAAAATGAACTATAATCAAATTTTACTAAATTATGCCTAAAATATGAGGACAATTACAAACATTTTTTTGATAAAGGTGGGTATTTATGAAAGAGGAGTCCATAGTGTTCTTCAATAGAAATATTTTTATTTACTACATTTCTAATATTATTCAAAAATATTCAATTTCAAAAATTTCAATATTTTTTATTCATTTTATTCAATGTGCTGTAATATTTTATGAGTTGCGCGTCGCGGTTTTTATATATAAAATGTGGTATTTTGAATTTACTTTAATCGAAATTGCGGAGATTTTCTATAAAACTGCTTTGTCTTTACTAATTTAAAATGTCCATAGGATGCCAGATCGCTTATGTACTAGACGATCATTTGAATTTACTGATTTTAATATATAAATTGAATTTCTATAACCAAAGGCGAAGGATTCGTCAGCGAAAAGAGTTTTGAAAAACCAAATTCTTAAATCACTATTGACTTGCGATGGCATGGGAAACAAACTACTGAAAAATTAGAAACTCATATTTAAAAGAGTATAATTACAAATCAAATCAAAAAAAATTAATAATTAAGAATAAAAAAAAATATAACACAAAATATGAACCTTATTACTACTGAAAACTGTAGAGAGACGGGGCTGGAGACGATAACTGATGATTGGAGGCCAGGGAGGTCTGCGATGGCCAGAGAGTAGAAAGAGGGATGTCGGCTGGCTGAGTTCCTCCTGAACTCCTGGGGTTGGATGATGGCTGGAGCTTCTCTCGAGGGCTCCTGGATCAGGACTCAGACATCAACTGGTGGATCAGAGACTGGCCACTTCCCTCTCTCAACTAGGACTCCAGGAAGTGAACCCTCTGACTCTTGGATCCAGACTGTAACTGACACTGGTGGATCTCGACTGTCTGAAAGAACTTGAGCCCTCACTTGGAACTCGGACTGCCATCTTCCCCCACTTTCTACCAGTTTCCCCTACTCTTCTCCTTCTTTCTTCTCCTTTCTTCTCTGTCATTCAGGGGAACTTCGCGGTGTCTCCTTTAATTTGTCCTTGTGAGCTTTACTTTGGCAGTCCAGATAGCTTTATGGGCCACTAACAACGGACTTGGAGCTCCAATCTGGTACCTGACTGTAGCCAGATTGTAAAATCCTGGTTGTAAAAGCTATATAAATATTCCTCCAGGTGACTGTTGGTGCCTTCTTTTATTGCATCCTGTCAGCTTCTTTCTTGACGGAGGCAAAATATGGATACCTGTCTGGTACCTCTCTCCGTTACCATTACCACCTGACCCTGATACGTCTAGCCAGCCTCCAAATTTATTGTTTATTTCTCAAATATACATATTTCATTTTACAAATTTTAAATAAAATACATTTTACCATATATTTGGCCTGTAGACGCAAATTGACTACATTACATTTACCCTCCCCTTATTTTACTAAAATTGTACATAGGACAATTTTACTCCTACATACAACAATTATACAAAAAAAAACTAGTATTTAAACAACTTATCTCTAAAATCTCTAATTAACAAAAAAAAATCATCTCCTTTATTCTTAAACTGTCCACAAATTTCAAAAAAAAAACAACAGAACTTACTAACTAGGGTTTGAATAATACATATATTTACAAAACATCTATAACTAATATAAAAAAAACAAATTATTAATTTTTACTATGGGTACAAAACTTCAATATTTATTTTACATAATTTTCGTCCTTTCTTCTTATTTTACAGTAATTGAATTATTCTATGCCAAAAAAAAAACTAATCTTCTCTACAATATGGATAACCAATTCACTTAATAACACTTTAATACTTAAATTTCTCAAAAAATCTGGGTCGACTCGAAAAAAAAAATTTTTCGTTTCTTATTATCAATGACAAAAACAAATGGGTTGCCTTCTAAATTCAAAACTCTCATTCTATGGTCTCATTTTATAAATATTTTACCCTATTATCTACATTTGAGCAATCAAAAAAATTCATCTTATTTTCTTATTTATTCAATATATCCCCCCTTTTTAATTACATGTTTCTTATTATATATATATGACGCTACTCAGGTCTTCACCCATTCCCTACCTATTCTTTATTTCTCTTAACATCAAAAAATAATCTCATACTCAAAAAAATATCTCATATGTTTCTAACACATATTATTACTTTATATTGTCGTAGATTTCATGGATCCTCCCTTCCTTGGGTAGGCCATCTCATAATTATATCGTCGTAGTACAGATAGATTCCTCCTTTCTCTGGGTAGGCAATCTCATAATAAATAAAATTCTCATCTATATACTCTTATACAAATAACCCATTTTCGCATAATAACTTTTCTCCATATTAATTCTCCGCGAAGTTTTACTAACGTCACATACAAACAAAAAAAACATCCCTATATATCTTTTTAATTATTCTTTATTATTCTTTGCTCTTTTATGAATCAATCCTGGATAAAATTATTTATAAAACCTTTTATACCGCGCATGTTATTCCTTTCTTTCTTACCTTACCCTTTTTAAAACTGTCATTTTCTATCTTAAAATGGTTTTACCAAAAAAAACGACCAGAATCATCTTCCTATCGAAAAAACAAAATTTATAGTTATCCATAAAAAATTCTAAATATAATTTCCCATCGTAAAATTTTCAAATTCCTTTCTTCCCATTATATTCCTAAAACAATATGGTGTCTCGACCAATAATACTTCTTAATTAATCTCTCCTTTTATCAATAAAAAAAAATTCTTATTTCAACCACTCTTCTCAATTACTTCTTATTAATTCAAAAAAATATGTACTTATATCAACCATTAAATTCTCTCAAATACTTCTTATCGATTCAAAAAAAATACCCATATAAAAAATCAAATATAGATTCCTTAAAATCCCTTACTAAAATCTTTTAATTCCTTTATCCCTATTACTTCTTTAAAATCTATATAAATAATTCAACTTGGTCAATAAACAAAATTAAACGAACTAACTTTATAAACTATTATATTCTTTTTAAAACTCTTAATACTACTAACTAAACAACCATCACCAATAATTAAAATAAAAAACGCATAAATACTATCTATCAAAATTCAATTAACTCTTCTCATCCGATCAAAATATTATCAATAAACCTCATTCATATAAATATATTCTCAAAACAAAAAAAAAACTTCCGAAATAAATCAATTCTATATCCAAAAATACTAAAAAAAATTAACTTGCTATTTAGTTCACTTCCAAAGTCTCAATCAATCTATAATTAAATTCAATATATAAAATTTCAAATAATTCCCATTGTTCAAAAATATTATCAATTAATCTAACGTATAAAAATTTATCTTCTCAAAAAAAATCAACCAAACAAAAGAAAACTTCCCAAATCTAAAATGAATCTTGTTTATACTTCTAAAATTATTTAAAAAAATTAACTCACTTTTAACTACACTTCCAAATCCTCACTCAACACATACTTATATCATCCACTAAACAAAAAAAAATAATTATATCTCAAATTAAAATCACTCCAGTTTTTCAAAGAATAACATTAATAAATTTCACTCACACAAAAATTAATTCTCACTTTCATTCAACTGTTTACTCCACATATTCGAAGTCTTTTGTCTAAATTTTCTGTCTAAATCTTTGTCTCGTAATTCTCTTTTTTTAAATTTTGCTTCGTAAGTTTGTCTGTCGTGTCTTTAACTCATTCGAGTTTCATAAAAAGATTTTCACTATAAAATTTGGCCAAATACATATGTATTACCTATAAGGCCTAAAATCAAAATATTCGACTTTTTCCTAATCCCTCGCCGAATAATTTCCCTAAAATTGTTATCTCTTATCCTTTTATTTTCCCCTAGAATAGTAAGTTTGTATGTAATGTCATCTGAAACTCCTTCAACAAGTCTGTTTTTCTTTTCATTTGGTCTATAGTTTGTCATTGTAAAATCATTTTCACATTCATACTTCTCATTTATTCCAAAAAGTATAAACTTTCTCACTTCAACTCTTACAAATTTTCTGATTATCACAAAGTTTCTACCATTTTTAATGTCTCCTGATAATGACTCTAAAACTTCAAACTTCCCTTCCTCCTTATGAAGACAGTTTACTTCCCTGACGTTCTCAACTATACTAACCTTATCATAATTAACGATTTCAACCTCGGTGCTTTCACATTCTATGAAACTATTTCCTAATTCCTGTTCCTCTATTACCAAATCTTCAATACTCATATTGACATCCGGACTTTGGATAATTGAAATAGGAATCCTATCCTCTTTTTCCTGCTTATCACTAAATAAGTTTAACTTTAAACTTTGAATATGGGCAGCCTGTTTTTCCTCAGTTTTCTCTAACCGATTTATTATTTTTTCTATATTTGACCCTATTTCAGTTTCTAAATTAGTAATTTGTGACCCCACTTTACTTTCTAAATTACTCATTCCACTTCCTAAATTTCCTATTTCACTACTTAAACTAGCTATTTGTGTCTCCATTTTACTTTCTAAATTAGCACTTTGCGCCTCCATTTTACTTTCTAAATTTCCCATTACCTTCAATAATTCCTTAAACATATCTCCCGTAAAAACTTGGGTCTCCTCTTTCTCATTAATGACATTCGTTTTGCGTGACCTTGTCCCTGCCGAGACTGGAATATCTACATTTTCTATCTCACTATCAACACTCGCTTCCTCGAATTGCTCAATATTCTCGACAACTATCTGATTATCCATATTAAAAAGAATTAAAAAAAATTACTAAAATTAACCAACTAAAAAAAATGTAAATAAAATTTCAAAATTTAATTAATATAAAATTATCAAAAATTAGTTTGTTCCCAGCTTTCCAAGTCAATTTTGGTTTAAAAATTTCGCCTTTCCTCTCTTGCTGAATAATGATTTTACCAAAATCTCCACAAGGGGTTGCCAATTTGTAATATTTTATGAGTTGCGCGTCGCGGTTTTTATATATAAAATGTGGTATTTTGAATTTACTTTAATCGAAATTGCGGAGATTTTCTATAAAACTGCTTTGTCTTTACTAATTTAAAATGTCCATAGGATGCCAGATCGCTTATGTACTAGACGATCATTTGAATTTACTGATTTTAATATATAAATTGAATTTCTATAACCAAAGGCGAAGGATTCGTCAGCGAAAAGAGTTTTGAAAAACCAAATTCTTAAATCACTATTGACTTGCGATGGCATGGGAAACAAACTACTGAAAAATTAGAAACTCATATTTAAAAGAGTATAATTACAAATCAAATCAAAAAAAATTAATAATTAAGAATAAAAAAAAATATAACACAAAATATGAACCTTATTACTACTGAAAACTGTAGAGAGACGGGGCTGGAGACGATAACTGATGATTGGAGGCCAGGGAGGTCTGCGATGGCCAGAGAGTAGAAAGAGGGATGTCGGCTGGCTGAGTTCCTCCTGAACTCCTGGGGTTGGATGATGGCTGGAGCTTCTCTCGAGGGCTCCTGGATCAGGACTCAGACATCAACTGGTGGATCAGAGACTGGCCACTTCCCTCTCTCAACTAGGACTCCAGGAAGTGAACCCTCTGACTCTTGGATCCAGACTGTAACTGACACTGGTGGATCTCGACTGTCTGAAAGAACTTGAGCCCTCACTTGGAACTCGGACTGCCATCTTCCCCCACTTTCTACCAGTTTCCCCTACTCTTCTCCTTCTTTCTTCTCCTTTCTTCTCTGTCATTCAGGGGAACTTCGCGGTGTCTCCTTTAATTTGTCCTTGTGAGCTTTACTTTGGCAGTCCAGATAGCTTTATGGGCCACTAACAACGGACTTGGAGCTCCAATCTGGTACCTGACTGTAGCCAGATTGTAAAATCCTGGTTGTAAAAGCTATATAAATATTCCTCCAGGTGACTGTTGGTGCCTTCTTTTATTGCATCCTGTCAGCTTCTTTCTTGACGGAGGCAAAATATGGATACCTGTCTGGTACCTCTCTCCGTTACCATTACCACCTGACCCTGATACGTCTAGCCAGCCTCCAAATTTATTGTTTATTTCTCAAATATACATATTTCATTTTACAAATTTTAAATAAAATACATTTTACCATATATTTGGCCTGTAGACGCAAATTGACTACATTACAGTGCATAGGTAATGGAATGTAATTGAAAAAAAAATATATATGTGGATTCCTTCATGGACCACTTGTACTAACGGCAAAATATTTACACTTCTCCATTTTCACGCATTAATAACGTTCACAATAACGTAACTAAAATTTAATACTAATTATTTATGCGAAAGGGGCATCTCTGTGCCCTGTCTTGCACCACTGCTGCTTGAAAAATACAGAGTACTACAGGATAATAAAGTATTTGATTGCGCTTCTCAAAAGTATTAGAGTACCAAATATTCTATAATCGAAATTACTTTTATTTAATATTTTTATTATTATCAACTTTTTTAGATTTATATACTATTCACTTTACTGTTATTTGTTAACTTATTTATACATGTATTTTTTTTTTGTATAATTCGCTCTTTGTGACCTGAGAAAGGGGTCCGTGATCGCCTCGAAATATCGTCCTGAAAGATTTATCTATAGAAATATAATTATGAAATATTTATAATTAAAATATAAATAATAGCTATTGTATTAAGAGTTTGATATTCATGTATCTTCCATTATTTATTAAAAATTTTTTTTTTTTTCTCATACCTGTGTGTTTGTATTCTAAGATTTAATATCGGTTGTGGTATATATTTTATAATCTATTTTGATGTACACAATCGTATGACGTATTCAATTACAATTTTATAGTTCAACAGAAATAAATATTATTATTATTATTTCGACTCTCTAATTTGACAACACTCCAAAAATACAAAGTACTGAGATACTTAGTACTAGATTCTAGTAGGAACTACAAACCTGAGAGTAGAGAGGAAGGACTGAGGGGTAGTGGGTGGCTATCATATGAACAGCCTTGCCAGGCTGGGAGAGGACGAGCAGACTGAAGCCCATCTCCTCAGGCACGAACTCACTGACGAACTGGACCAACTCACTCAGGATCATCTCCTCCAACCAGCCCGTACACAGAAGGCACTAGACGAGAAGTATAGAAACAATTTAAAAAAATTCACCTAATAAAAATAATGTAAAAACAAGGAAGAATTATAAAAAATATTTATCATAATTTTAATCAAATAAAAACTGTATTTATTAGTATTATTTTTCTACTCATGTACTTTCAAGTCTTTATTAATTTATTTCATTTTATTTTTTCTAGTATTGTTACTACTAATCCCATGTCCGTTCGACTCTAAGAGTTAATAGCTCTTTATGTATCTAATTTATAAGCTACCTTAATATATAAATTCTTATGACGTATCATATTGCCATGTTATGGTTTAACGAAAATAAATATTTTATATTATTATTAATGAGAATAATATTCCCTAAAGAATAAATAAAGAGAATTTCAAGTTTTAATTACACAATCTGTCCCGTAAAGTTAACAATGAACTAAATAAACCTAAAATTTCAAAAAAATTACAAAAACATTTACAGTAAATTCAGTTTTTTTTACCAGTGATGGGCATGATATAAATATAAATCAACCAATTGTTTTCTTTCGTTTATCTATCTGTTCGGTTTGTCCCCTTCATTATAACTCATAGGAAACAGACCATTACCTGAAAAATACTCCACCAAAAATATATGCAAAATTGAGGTGAACCTGGAGTTTTTAAAAATGTATCTATACTTTTAACTGTTTTTTTCATCTAAGACTGAAGAAGCATCTCAACGCAATAAACTCTTCGTAACATTCGACTGAGTAGATATTATTTAGGAAGCTATTGACCCATTCGATTATTTTGCCTAACTAGAAATAAATATGTATAAACACCTGGGGTGTTGTGGCCACCCCTAGAAAAAAATAATTACTAAAAGTACAAATAATTGTAAAAATACGTTATTATTCAATGTATTCATTCTCATCACTGCGGCTAACCCCATTAGAAGGGAAATATGAAGGAAGATGGCCCAGGTAGTGAACCCCAGGGGGGACATTTGATGAAAGTTGGTCTTGATAGACCGAGGAGGGCAGAAGCTCGTTCCCACTAAAACTATGAAACTATTGGAGCTGTTTGCTATATTTTTTACTTAATTAAGTATATACAAAATTATGGGATCATTGTCACCTGAAGTTTGAGCAAGCTAACAACGTGTGAGGGATGTGTATGAGGCTGGGAGAAGGGAGGTAGCATCTGGAGGAAGTGGGGCCTCTTGCCACCAAACATGGCCTCCACGCCAAGGGGCGGCTCCTCAGCTCCATGGTCCGCACTTTGGTCTGTCTTCACCAGGTCTGTCAAGTAGGATCTCATCAGAATCTAGAATAGTACAATAAGTACCTCATATCACAACAGCTATATCACAATCATCAACTGTAACGTTCAACAAGTATGCAGAAGAGTGCGAAAAAATATGAAACTTTTGTGAAAAGAAATTCGGTAAGAAAATAGAAGCGGATGCAACGCGCCTTTTTTTTTTATTTTGGTCAGATGGACAAACGTTGCGGTAGTGGCGTAAGGAGGCAGAATCACATAATTTACCTCCTGCATTGCAGTTCCAGCACCCCATTCGCGTTTACCCTCGATGCAACGGCTTTGCGAGTCTCCCTTTACATGCTAGACTCCTCAGGGTCTGCATTTTTACGCGCATTTATTCCGAGTGCCTATTCTATGATAAAGTAACTTCGGCCTCAATATTTCATATTTTGCTATATTTTAAGAACTTGACATAGAAGGTGGACGCTGAAGGGACACCTGCGACGCCACTTTGTAAATTTTTTTTTTTTTTTTTTTCGAGCTATGACTTATTCTGAGGTTAACAAAGCAATTGGAGGAAAACAATTACATGACGTAGATGAAATTGAAAGTAAAATTGAAATACATTAGCAATAATTTTTCAAAGAAGCAAGATAGGGAAGCGCTGAAGAGGAATAGGGCCACCACATAGCACAGTCGTGAAGCGCGCAGCGAAACGCCTCTGAGCTAAAAAGAAGTATATTCAGCATTTACAAAAGCTAACTTAATTTTTTAAAATATTTTTTATTCACAACAACAAACAAGAACTAAGTTACTAACAAACAAGAATGTACACTGATTGTCATTTTTTTATATCCTATTTAATAATTACAGTTTTGTAATAAATTGAGAGATCTGTGGACGTTAATGGTTTGACGATATGTCGATGTAATTAAATGTTAGAGATTAAAATCCACATCATTTGAATTCAACAGTCAAAAATATAAGTAAATCCCATAACCAGTCACACATTTTCAAGGAAAATATGGTCATATCCGATATAATATTAAATATATTTTCGCAGTTAAATTTTAAAATAGATATAAAATAATGTTTTCTATTCACTTTCAGAGCCTCAGTGGTAGGAGGGTGATCCGGCTGGGGAGTCCAGTTGGGGTCTATGGAGTGCCAACTACAGAACACATCTTCCAGGAACATCTGGAGAACACGGGTCACCGAGCAGCTCCCCGACACCATTCGGGAAGGCAAATAGGTCAGGAATACCTGGGGAAAAACGTCATCAGTTATTAATAACGTTAGTGACTGTTGCAAACTGAGGAGCCATGATTAATAGATTACACAATATGGGGGGTACTGCAACAATTCTTCTGTTAATGTCAGAATACATTTCTGCGATTTATGTCGATATACTGGAAACATAATAAAGTAAATAAAAACAAAGAAGTTGTTTGGAAAGCTAATAAAGTAAATAAACACAAAGAACTTGTGCTAATAAAGTAAATAAAAACAAAGAACTTGTTTGGAAAGCTTATAAAGTAAATAAACACAAAGAACTTGTGCTAATAAAGTAAATAAAAACAAAGAACTTGTGCTAATAAAGTAAATAAACACAAAGAACTTGTGCTAATAAAGTAAATAAAAACAAAGAACTTGTGCTAATAAAGTAAATAAACACAAAGAACTTGTGCTAATAAAGTAAATAAAAACAAAGAACTTGTGCTAATAAAGTAAATAAAAACAAAGAACTTGTGCTAATAAAGTAAATAAAAACAAAGAACTTGTGCTAATAAAGTAAATAAACACAAAGAACTTGTGCTAATAAAGTAAATAAAAACAAAGAACTTGTGCTAATAAAGTAAATAAACACAAAGAACTTGTGCTAATAAAGTAAATAAAAACAAACAACTTGTTTAACTTTTATATTGTCTAATTCCAAAAAAATATATACATAAAGATACATAGAGAGTATCCGTTTCGGCTTACACCATCGTCAGCACAAAGTTCAAAACCTTTGAATTTTGTGCTGACGATGGCGTAAGTCCAAACCGGTACACTTTATGTATATATCTCTGTGAAATTAGAACTATATAAAAGAGTTTTGTTACTTCCCCAGTTGTACGAAGTAAAGGGGAAGTTATGTAATCAGTCAAAAATTCGATGTGGAGTTTTCAACAGAATTTCATGTTTTCTGACCTCTAGATTCCAAATATGAAAAAGAAAAATGTCTAACTGTGTGCGTCTGTGAACACGATAATAGAATGAATGTATCGACACGAAATTTTAGATATGTAACCTCCTAACGACGGAAAGGAATATTTAAATGGAGGTGTCCTGAAATGTGCGCGAGCTAAAAAGGGCAAAAATTTAATCGCTAAAATTGAAGAATTCTTTTTCCACTGGTATTTTCTTATTTTTCGAGTCGTTACTTACTGACCTTCACCCCCAAACTCATGACGTCTAGCATGTGCCCGCCTACTTTGACGATCTCGCAATTCGACTCGAGCTGGAGTCGTACACCTCTTTCCGTCTCCTCCAACTACTATTCTCGATTTGATAATTCCACTGGAATTACCAAATGTTTTTAGTCTAGGCTTTCTATAAAAACCTACTTTTGCTTTTATATCGCCAATTTGTTATCGATCTGTCTAGTCCCTACCCCCTTTTCCTAAACTCGAACTATTGGGAACAATTAAAAAAAATTAACGCTATAAAACGCAGTCGTTATAAATAGTAGAAAAGTGGTAATGCATCGCTTCCATGCTTTTAACTTGTCACTAACCGGACACATAACGTTACATATCTCTTTTTTATTATTAGATCGTGAGAAGGGCGAATCATGACACCTTTCAGTGTAAACTTATTACGAAAATGTCATTATTTAATTTATATTTTCTTATTTCATATTCAGTGAGAAATTATCCATTATACCCGCCGATAAGTTAGTTTTTCAAAATATGATATTGCAGGAAAAGGACACAAAAGAATCATTTAAATGTACAAAGTTAAAACAATGTAACTATCTCCATTTTCAAAATGAATTAAAATGCACTTGTCATATGCATTATTTAAAACTATTTTAGACATGTATTTGCTTCCCTTTGAACTATACACATTGTCAGCAAAAACATTCCCTTGAATGAAGATTCATTCAAACCCTAACACTTTTTCAGCTCTCCTGTAAAATAAACCTTTCCAGAGATAAGTACTCTGCTTCTCAACCTGTGAACCTGTTAGAATCATCACTATATCTACCTGAAGCACGTCCTCTAATTCAAGAACAGAGGTTTCAGTGATCAAGGAAGAGAGAACAGCAGCAAGGTCCTGAGGTCGTTTTTCAATCAATAACACAGATAATTCAGACAAAGTTACATTTTCCCAGTCCTCTTTAGAGAAATATGTCTTTTTATTTGCCTGCAAGAAGTGGAAACATTAATAAGTAAATAAGAATAACCAGGTTCTGAAAACATAACATTCAATTTTCAGCTTTAAGTATATTAAAAAAAACTTACACTGCGTAAACTATCGAAAAGTAATGTCCAATATTTAAGTAAAATATCAACTAATTCTTTGCTTTGATTCTCAACTAAACGTAAAACATGACAAGCATCATTTATCTTTCCACGAGATAAATACAGAATGCAGAGTGCAAGGCAATCTTGGACATCGACATGATCACTGGAAAACAAGAAAATTATATATAAATATTGTCTGTATTGTTTGTAATTTCGTTTTTTAATCATAAATATTCTAAGATTAATAAATCTTATAATTGAAGCAAATAGTCGGTTAAGGCTAAGTCAATATAATGTGAGTGGCCTGAAGAAGATCACACTTTGTTCCATCTCTACCAAAAGTAATGGAATGATCACGTTATTCTGACACATACTGTGTATTTATGCTTAATTGAAAAACTAAAGTCACTCCTTTAAGTTAAGTAGATCTTAGATGAAATATTTTCCTTAACTTGGCTTAAATACCTTTCCCTAAGACGTTTCGATAAAAGCCTGATGGATGTTTCAGTAGAAAACTGCCTAAGGATAGACGACTGTAATACCAGAGAAGAGACGATACAGGAGTGGCCGCCCTGAGCTAGCTCGAGAAGTCGAGAGAGAGCACTGGCGGGGAGGCTGGCCTCCTCATCGCAACGCATCAAACACTCCTTCAGGTAGTAGCCCAGCCCTCCTCGGCTGTTCAACTCCATTCCTGCCTGGACATGAACAGAAAGGTAATAGTAATCAGGTGGCTTCAACCAGAGGTGTAGAGTGGGTTGATGATGTCCCACATTAGAGAAAACAAGGGCAATACGGTAATAGGCTTTGGTAGCGGCTCTATATAGGGAGCGTCCCTCTCATCCTTCATTCTTGAGCTTTATTTATTTAGTTTTAAAGAGGGGTGCGCTTTGCTACAACGCAATATTACCCTGTCTAATGTGGGCATAGGAGCTCGGTATCATGAGGTTACTGAGAGAGTGGGACCGGCCATCGGCGGAACAATCTACGCCAATCCAGCCCATTTCCCGCCAGGAGCCGACGAATCGGCAAGAACATAGGGTAGTCATCAGCTGCCGTAGATCCAGTCCCAAATACAAGCCCGTCCCGTGTTTCAACTCCACCCTAGCTTGATCGTAGAGCCGACATTCGAGGACTACATGTTGTGCAGTCTCGATGCCGCCGCACGAACAGTTCGTGTTATTCTTAAGCTATCAAATATAGGGAGGTTCCACCATTGTCTATATTTATCAACCAAATGGCGGTTCAACCAATAGAGCAGGGATTTCACATTCCCAACTCAGCCTGGAGATACTCTGGACTTGATCTACGTTATGTTATACCATTAAACCACTTCATCATCGGGACTTAACGAACGAAGTAAACAAGGGGGGCCTAATATTCCACATCGGGGTCCTCATAAGAGTCGCCCACGAAAAATCGTGGTTTAGAATGGGATTGGTAGTGAAACAAGCAAATGTGGAGCCCATTTCTAAATAATAAAATAATATCCAAACTATCTTATTAAAGTAATAATAATAATAAAATTACCTCTTTGGAATCAATTTCCAACTTCTTCAGCCTGTCCATAACTTGAATTGGAGTTAAACCAGCCATCATGGTATATTTATAACCTCTCTCCCAATCCTCCTCTGTTTCACATCTCAAAATAAAAACAAAAATTGAATTATTTTATATAATATGTTTATCACATTGAAGAAAATTGTGGGTGCTCCAGTCAATTAAATTAAATTAGTTAATGTGTTTGTTGTATTCATCGAAACAAATGGCAACACTAAAAACAGAGTTTTATTTATTAGGAACTATTATTTATAATGAACTTTCAAAACAAGAAAAAAATAGTTTAAATCTCATAGAATTAAAAAACATTCATTTCAATATTACTTCCCCTATAGGAAGTAAAGGGGAAGTTATGTAATCGGTCGAACATTCGATGCGGAGTTTTCAAGAGAATTTCATGCTTTCCGACCTCTAGATTCCAAATATGAAAAAAAAAAGTCTAACTGTGTGCATCTGTGAACACGATAATAGAATAAATGAATAGACACGAAATTTTAGATATGTTTCCGGAACCTCCTAACGACGGAAAGGAATATTTTATTGGAGGTGTCATGAAATGTGCGCGATCTAAAAAGGGTGAGTAAAAATTTAATTGCTAAAATTGAAGAATTCTTTTTCCATTGCTTTTCATTTCCACTGCTATTTTGTTATTTTTCGAGTCGTTACTTACTATCGGTCAGAAATTCGATGCGGGGTTTTCAATGCAATTTCATGTTTCCAGAAATGAAAAAAAAAAAAGACTGAGAACACGATAACTCCCGATGGATTGAATATATCGACACGAAAAATTATATGTGTATCCAGAACATCCTAAGGACGACGCCTATTGTTGATTTTCAGCCAAATCGGCTAAAGAGAAGGGGATTAGAAGGGGAGGTGTAACAAAAAAACTTTAACAACCGCTGAGGTAGTGAATGTATCGACAATACATTTTATATTTAAATTCAAACCCCCATAAGGAGGATAGCAATTCATTTTCAGCGAAATCGGGACAAGTTGTAGCTCAAACTGTCGATTGGATTTATACAATACCAACTGATTATTGGATTTATTAGTACATTGCCAATGATTCATGGTTGACTTTTTTTCGAAATATTATCAACAAAATCGTAAAGAGCTAAGAAGTTTTACATAAGGTAGTAGTCAGCAAGGAGAGCACACGACTCTCTGTAGAGGTGAAGATGATGGCCAAGGAGCGGCTGTGAGAGATGGCTTGAAGTGAGGGAGACGGCAGCCCTCAGGAGAGTGTGGGCCTCCTGGACCATCTGACAGTAGGCAGTGGGCGAGGTGAGTCGGTGTGCGGACCCACTGTACAACAGTTCTCTGTAGAGTGAGTCTAGTGGAGGCAACGCCAAGCTGTAGATCGTCACTTCTCCTCCACTCCTCTTCCTGGGCAGACATCATCAAAAAAAACTTAGTCAAGATCTTGCAGAGCAAGTACATGAAAGGGTTTCAGTGGTTTTATGATTAATAAAAAATTAGTAATAATTATTTTAGGTTCAGACTATTTTTGAAGTGAAACTTCTTTACTGGGCAACTTGGGGACTAAGCTGGTAAATGAGTTGCGAAATTATGTGACGAGCTGCATTTCATTTTTTTGAATTCTGAAAGTGACAGTTGGGGATCGTTGAGCGGGCTGGTAGAGCGGAGCGTTCCCCACCTCACCTCCCGGAGCAGCCTGAGGCGCCTCTCTCTTCACGTCACTCTCCCGCGTGCGTATGATTCCTAAATCAGTTATCAGCTGTTACATAAATGTACATGTACAAAACAAGTCATATTACATTTATTTAAATATATATGAATTCGATCATATCATTTCCTCGCTCAAAATCGTCATTTATGTTATACTTTATACTCTTTAAAGCTGATTTTACAGGCGCAGTAAAAATGCAAAGCGCAGCAGCAGCAAATGCACGCTTTTGGATGTGAGTCATTTAATTCTAAAAGCACAGAAACCAAAGCGTGCATTTGCTGCTGCTGCGCGTAAAGTCAACTTAAGTATTACAGTCAGTGGTCTGAGTCTCCCAAATTAATAACAAAAAATCTGCAATGCTAACCACGGAAACTGCGGGCTGTGACCCCGAGAGTCTATACCCCCACCCTCTTAGCCCAATTTTGCCCCTCTCCCCCCGCTCAGAATCCTGGCTACGCCCCTGGTGATACAGACTCTGAATATGAGAATAACGGACCAGGACCGTCCTCCAAAAAGAGGAAATTAAGTTCAGATATTACAAGTGTTGCATCATGTTCGGAGGAACAACCTTTTATATATTAATACTCAATCTACTGATAATGAATCACAAAGGTGGGTGTAGGCCTGCTTAGCGTTGCTGGCGTCATAAGCACCGTCTCTTTTTCTTTTTCAACTCTCATTCTCTATTCTCTCGCATTCAAAAACTACATTACTTATTTCTCTCACCATAGGCCTCTTGTCTCTACTTTGGAATCAAATGTAGTGATTTCTGATGTTCTTAACAACAAAAATAATGTGGATTTAACAAATGAGTAAAAATAAAAGAAGACAATAAATAAAACTGTTTGCACCTAAAATGTTGAGTTAATTGATAAATTCCATACAACATAAAAATAATATTTATGGATCAAAAAACAAAAAAGTTAAAATCGCAAAAGAAGTTTCACTACTGGCGTGTGTTCTAAGCATAAACTTTTTTTTTTTCTATATGAGGGCCATCAAAGTGCATCTTTGTGTAAAATTTTAAGTCTTGTAGAGAAAAGCATAGTCAGAATTCTTGTTAGACAGGCGGAATGTTACATGTCAAGGGCCCTGAACATGTTTTAACCATTTTCGTGATGTCTGTGTGTATGTACTTGACAATCTGTGAGCGCTTTAAGTCAAAAATGAAATTTTCGCACGATTAAAGTCCAAGTTGAGCTTGGTGTGACTCACTTGGAGGTGGTATCAGCGGATGAGAGGATGATGACATAGGACTTGGAGAGGAGCAGATCCACCACGCCAATGAAAGGCCGAAGTCCGAGCAAGCAGACAGGTTCGTCTGTTGGAGGACACGCCTCCTAGAACACACAATCCTCCTTTAGTTTTCTTTGGCTCTTCCTAGACGAAAATTAAGTTACGGAAAAATTGTTAAAAAAACGGGCACAGTAACAAAATGTCTATATCAAAAAAAATACTGCTAGAATTTATCCACTCATAATAAACGAAACTGATAATACAATCTATTATAAGCAGGGTGAATCCAATCATACGGATCGCCTTTTGGGATTAAACTCTTAGCCAAAAAATACATAAAAATATTCATACTTACCAAGAAAGTTAGTTATTATGACTCATGCTCGAGGCTTCAACTACAAGGTCATATCGCCTACTACCAGAGCACTCTCTCGTCACCCCCTAAAGCCCTAAATTTTGTCTATCCTAAATTTGTATTCACCTAGGGTAGGGTCTTTAACCAGTAACTGACATAGTATAGGCTCGAAACCATAGCTTAACCCCATCCGAAGGACGGCATGTTCAAATTTTATTTTATCTTCCAGATAAAATAAACTAAGGGCCTCGGACGGGTTTCGAACCCGCGATCTCCAGATCAGTAAACAAGTGTGTTACCGGCGTCTCCCTACTTGCCTAGAAAAATCCGGATTATGCGGATCACCTAGCAGCAGGGATGAACGTAAATATATCGATGTATAACGTGATTTTAATCAATTCTGTTGACACTTGAGACACGATAAAAAATGCAATTTATTCTTTATTACCTAATTAATAAACTATGATTCTCTATTTTTCCTCTAACTGAATTAATTTATTTGAGGCACTCAGCACCATTTCATAGTGCAAGTCTAAGTTGTCAAAATAATGTATAAAATATATGAAAGTTAAAATAATAATAATAAAGTTAAAATAAATTAAAAGAACGCGTTATTTATAGATTTATTTATGGTCATCACTGCCTAACAGATTAAGAGCATTTATTCAAGCATAACCGTTACACAACACTAACCAAAATTACATAATACATTTTTTTAAATATTGTCTTGGAGTTTCGATTATCTAACATTCTCAAACTTGCGGTACATCAGTCGAATTTGTTCAGTGTAAACTACATACATGAACATATTTTATTAGTTACAGAAATTTAAATTCAACGGATTAACCAAGAGAAATGCAAACATTTTTTTAACTTTCAGTATTTTATTCATTTGAGAAAAATGTAAGATAATGAAGAAGCTTTCCTAATTGTGCTTTTGGTAGTTTTTTAATATCAAAAGGGATCAGAAAACACGATTATTCAAAAGAAGCGGAATCTACTGTAAAGAATAACATTTGTTGAAAAAAATCATGACTACTTTTGACTACTATTTAAAAATGTATTATTAAAATTAGCATAATTTAATAAAAATCTGTTTAGAAAACAGTAAAAAACGTATAAAAATTAAATACTCACCGTATCACTATCTTCGTAAATAGCGTTAACTGTTCGCAAGGTATAAGTTTCAAGGCCAGAAGTGGTGATTGCATGTAAAATAGACGGCTCTAAAACGATGCACTTCACAGGTGAAGTGAAGTTATATTCGGATATGCACTTTCCTAGGCTTAACTGAAACAATACAATGTAAATATCATAGTACAACTTCACTCAATTGAACTCATATTTTAAAATCTTTGTAGTTTTACATTATCTATTTTATATGGAAAATGTCTAGCCTTAAAACCTTGGGAAACAAAGAAGATTTGAAGTCGAATTTAGAAGTAAAAGTGCTGTAAGATTAGCGGCCTAGGACAGTATGTTCGTAAGAAAGAAACATGCATATTTATTTTTCAGTCATTAATAATTATATTCGAAAGAACTCGACAAGAGCCACAATTTTAGTTCCCAGCAAAATGTTAATGTCTCAAACAGTTAAGAAAGTACACCAAATGTGGCATATTACGGTGGGATAACCTAGACGTGGCTTTATTTTGCAATTAAAAAATAATAATAATAATAAAGTGAAACTGACTCCTACTTTCCCAACTAAACATAGTATAGGGGAAGTTATGGGATCTGTTAAAAATTAAATTTTCATCACAATTTCATGTTTACCGACCCTTCTGAATCCAATAATAAAAATAAAAACATGTCTGTCCGTGTGTCTGTGAACACGATAACTCCTAATATACATCGACAAGAAATTTCCGGCAAGCATAAAAACGACAACTAATGTTTTTCAGCCAAATCTGCCAAAGGAAAGAGGATTAGGGAGGATTACAGGACTACACAAGGGATGTACAACATAAAAACCACAAAAACCGTAATAGTTTGTATGATGCATGGCAAAGCATTGTAAAAGACATTAGTATTGAAGTGACTGTCGACTTGCAGCAATTGTAACATCCGCATCTTCCGATTCTTCCACTTTATTTAAAGTAAAAAAATAAATAAAATGTAAAAAAATCTAAAAAAAAACTCAAGTTTCACTTCTGTGTACACTTGACTCGAACATTTGAATCCAATGTGTTTGGTCCGACATTTGCTTCTCGTCTAGCAAGGGCACTTGTACACCAATCGTCCAGTGTTGGATTGAAACGTTTGAGTCCGACACTGGAGACAAACGTTGACAGCATCGTGTGGCACCGGCCTTACTCTATGGAGTAGTTTCACTTACTAACAACCATTAAATAATACAAAGGATACCATGACAAAATTAATCTTAATAATAAAGTTTAAAAAAAAAGTCATAAAAGTCAAACAATAGGTATTTATATACAAAAGGATGTAAAGATAGAAAATTGTAAATATTTATCAACTGTAAATTATATAATCAACTACAAGGAAAAAGGTCCAGTGAGCTGAAGAGTTTTTAGTTCTTTAGTGGCATTGAGATCACGTACGAGCAAGGAGCGTAAGCATCGCACCGATAGGTAACCTAACCTAGATCACCATTTTAGAATTTATATCACTATTTAAAACAAATAATTAAAAAAAAAAAATTGCCGCTAAATCAAAGGCAATATACTTCCCCAGCTTGGACTATTTGTAATCACTTATGATTTTCGCTCCTCCGCAAAAACCCTTCTCAAATTTGACCAATGTGGCTGAAATTCAACATTTGTCTTACTCTGGAACCTCTAAATCATATAAAATTTCAGGTCAATACATTAATTTTATTAGCAGTTATTTATTTTTTATTAAACCCCTTCTGAGCCCCCTCTCATTTCTTTTAGGCCGATTAATCTAGACTTTAATAGGTGTCGTCACTCTGAGGTTCTGATAAAGAATATAAAATTTAGAATTTAATCCCGCCCCTTCTTTCTGGGCGATTTGAAAATCGACGATCATTTTACTGGGAGTTGTCCTGTTCACAGACATACACACAAACAATTTTTCTTTTCCCCAGCTATAAGAAGTATAGCGGAAGTTATGTAACATGGTCAGAAATTCGATGCGGAGTTTTCAACGGAATTTCAAGTTGTCTGACCTCCTGATTACAAAAATGAAAAATAATGTTGGTGTGTGTATGTGTCAGTGAACACGGTAACTCCCAAAAGAATGAATGTATCGACACAAAATTTTATAAGTGTATCCAGAACCCTCTAAGGACGACACCTATTGATTTGCAACCAAAGAAAAGGGCTTAAAATTCCATTAACTGGCGTTGTAATGAAAGTAAAAATTCAGTATGAGAATTCAGAAGCCACTACGTAAGTCAAATATTAAGTTTTAGCCCTAACGGTCGATTGGCTTTGGAAGGAGAGCGGAGGGAAGTACATAGCCAATGATTTACTTAATTTTTTATTTTATTTCATTTTTGGATTCAGGTCATTTCGAATTTTGACCATACCTTTTCCCATACTAAGTATAACCGGGGAACTAAAATGATAAACTGCAACCTCTACGATATATAAATGGGTATAACCTCTACGACAGGCATGTCCAGTGAGTACAAAGTTTTTTGCACAGCCTTGTTACCCTTCCCTTCCAACTTTCAGTTTTTATTCAGTGCCCTTTCAGATTGTATATAAACATGCGGTAATTTTGTAAGGTTCTTCAAGAAAGTAAATGAGACGAAAATTTCCTCTAAGAAAGTATTGCAACACTTATTACTGGCAACGGCTAACTAAATAATAAGTAATGTAGTAGGTACTCATTACGACTAATTAATTGACTTAAAATTATAAAGATCAAGATTTCTAAAAAATGTGTTCATAGACTGAAGATGAAATGCCTGCGCTAAGATTTAAATATTGAATACGTTTTTGCGTCTAGTTCAGGTAAATATTGGAATACATGGAAGAAGGCTCACAAAACAAATAACATATTATTTTTTTTTTTTCTTTTGATACAAAAGATTTAAATGTTATGATGAATATTCATCAGTTCACAAGATATAGTTGACAAACACAAGTGATCATGTCATGAAGAACCGCAGTATTACGTCTTCATGATGATACTTACTAAATGATCATCCAGCAGTGAATTGTCAAGATAAATATTTGCCCAATTTTTTCGGCTCATAGTTTAGGGTCCCGAATGCCAAGGCCCCCTTTTACACGAGAAGAAACTCTCTATGTGAATACAGGTAAGTTACAAATATCCAAACATTCAGCCAATATTTACCTGCCGCTTGTAGGCGACTCGATTTAGATGCTTCATTGCGTGGTGCTTCCTTCTTATGTTTAGGAACTAGAATAAATAGTTTAGTCTTTACTTACACGGATATGTACGGAAGCTAATACTAACATGAGTTTGTTACCCGCACCTAGCCTCTTATCCGTACCCCTCACTAAGCACCCACAACACCCTGAACCAGGAGAGTGGTAACCTCCCTGCGTGATAATTAATGCGATATAAAAAGATATCATCGAAGAGAAAGCATTTAATATAAATATATTTATTTATTTATTGTTTTCTTATTCAAAGTTATCTGAAGTACCCGATGAAAACATAAACTGAGTGGTCCAAACGATTGATTCGATATTCATAATAATTCACATAAATCATCTTTATGAGGTCGATTCAAACATGGACTTCGTAGCGTCTCAAATTTGTGAAACAGGATGTGTGGGGGGGGGGGGGGCACAAAAAATACATTTAAGATTAGCTCTTTCATTGAATTTTACATTTAGCATCATTATCACCGGTACAAGCATAAGCCAAGTGGCATCTGAAAATTTTGAAAGAGAGAGAGGTTGTGGAGGGGGGCAAAACATAAAATGAGTTAATGTTTGAGAGGATTTTCATGAATATTAAGATTTAGCATCCTAATAAGTCCAATTCAAACTTACATGGCCATGGGGTGTATTAAAATTTTGGGAGAGGGATGCAAAATATTAAGTTATTTTATACTTCTTTGAAAGGAAAATAGGGAGGATAATATGATTTTTATATTCGTTCGGGACATCTAACGTTAAGTCACAAATCTGGCCGATATGTGACTAACTTCTTTAAAGATACTAACCACAGTTTCTAACCTAACTAAATGTTAAGCCTGGAAGTGGAAGAGCACCTATATAAACATTTTTCTATTTTGAGACATCTTTACTTTCTTAGAGAAGGTAAATTTT
Organism: Aradus depressus; assembly: GCA_963662175.1. Classification (NCBI taxonomy): domain Eukaryota; kingdom Metazoa; phylum Arthropoda; class Insecta; order Hemiptera; family Aradidae; genus Aradus; species Aradus depressus. Next base: position 43,950,797 of record OY759215.1, read on the forward strand.
AATAGCGCGAATTCCGTACGAACGTTTTCAATAAAATCTGAGTGCACTTTCCTCTCGTTTGACCAAGCACTGAAACTTTCGCTTAAATAAAGCAACAAACTAAACATTTTACTCACAACTTCTCCTTCTTCAACTGGAAAATGGTACATAAATCCTTCTTGTTGAGTAGAAACGAAACAGTTGAAGGCAACCAAACTGGAATATGCGGAAGATCTGAGCTTGGGACAGCTTGATTCTAAAATTTAAAAACATTACATTTTACTTAGTAAATAATATTAACATAAATTTTAAAATAATTGTTTTTCATAAATCTAGGTCGAGCCTACTATAAAGTATACATTACTTCTCCTGAATAAATATACATCCCTTAAGAACACAGCATAATCTTCTTTCGTTTTTATTATTTTGTATAATATATAGAAGGAATCAGCTAATGCGCTCGTTGTTTGTTGTATGTAAATAGGTTGTTATGGTTATATCTATATGTGTTGTTAATATAGTTTATAATTTCCAAGTTGAAAAACTATTGTGGAAACGTATTTTCTGAAATATTGTCTATACCACAAAATAAAAAATATTACACATGAATTACCTGTTTCGGTGTTACACCTTCGTCAGATTATAAGATAAGAGCCGTTTGCTCAGTGCGAATCGTCTTAAAACTAAATCAGGTAGGTAATTTCAATTTATATCTTCATTGATATACATACATTTATTTATTTTATAGAAAGAATAGATTCTGATTTCAATTATTTTGATATTCTCATGTCCTCAGTAATCATTTTGATAAATACACAACCATTATTTCACACATATCACATGTAAATCAGTTTCGTTAGAATTAAATAATTGTATCTTTAATTTTTATTACTATTATTGAGAAAATTGAAGTAAATATAGCAGAGCAGACAAATTCTTAACTGTAGACTCCGGTTCATATTTTAAAGCAGAAGTAGAAAGCAAGAGGTTTCGGATCTGCCATAACGGAACCAAGGCAGGTGATGGAGAGAAACTGCAGCAGACTCCTTGATATTATTAAAGATACACGGCTGCTATAAGGACCAACACACACAGGGCATACAATAGGCCTACACTAGCCTCGGTAATACCTAGAAAAATGTTCCTAGTTCAAATTCTTTGGAAATCCCTTCGTTCCCTACAAGAACGGTTCGCACGCATACTTGTCTTAGTTTATAAATAAACCTGACGATGGTGTAATGCAAAAACCAGTAAAGTACGTATAATATATATATATATATATATATATATATATATATATATATATTTTTTTTTTTTTTTTTTTTTTTGAGTAGACAATATTAGAAAAAATAATTTTGTTTTATTTATCTAATATAGTTTATGGAGACTATTATTTGACTATATTATATGAACATAAATTATATAAGTAAAGAAAAACGTTTTTATAAATCTTTGTCTTTAATAATGTCTTTCCGGTATTATTTTTAACTGCAATATAATCAGAACGATTAGTGAAAAAAAAAAATCAGATTCTTTCTCGGGAAAAAAACCTTTAAAAACTAGATAAGCCCTTTATCATTATATACTCGTACGAGTAAGAACATGTGAAAAAAATATGTAGATACAACTATCATTCACTATAATGATAAAGGGCTTATCTTGTTTTTAAATGTTTTATCCCCTGAAAATGATATATCTACAACTTTTTTGCGCATGTGCATATATATTTATTTCCAAAATTCAAACTTGAAATGATTAAAAATACATTTTCCAATTAAACATTATAAATATATTCTAACCCGCACGAGGCCGTTAAGTTTTTTATCTGGGAGGTAAAAAAATCTTGAGAATGGCGTCCTTCCGATGGAACGTTAAGCAATGGTCCCGAGTCTGTAAGATGTCAGGTATTCGTTTAGAACCCCTATCCTAGATGTATACTTAAACCTGGATAAGCAAAATTTAGGACTCCCACAGTAAAGCCGGGCTCATGGGTAGTAGGCGATACGACTTCCCAGTTAAAGTCTGGGCATGAATCACAATAACTAACTCTATTCCATTTTCGCGGAAAGCATGGGGGATGATTTTGCTAACGTCTTGTACATACAACATTAAAGATCATTCATAAACAACGTCACACTGTTAGGCGCTGATCTACTTCGTGAATACTCCTTCACCGCTTCAAAATAATAAATAAATCATTTTCGCAGGATTCATTGTTGTTGATTTATGTGATAAGTAAATAAAGGACAAGAGTATTTACTGTCATTGCTCTGATCCTCAAGGATATGTCGTTAACAGCCTGTGAAATTATATTACGCTATTTACCTTTTTAACAACCAACCATATCTTGTGTTATCTGTAATTAGCTAGATAATAACAGCCGGAGCAGACGCAGAGCCGTACACAGAAAATAATTAACAAAACTGAACTCTTATATAGTCTATCCCTTTATTCTTCTTCAAATGTCTTCACCATTTTCTTTGTAATAAAAAAATAATAATAATAATAAAAGTAGCTATCTAATAACTATTTTTTATTTTTGTTCAAACAGAAAAGAGTTGTTCAATGTCACATAAAAATATAGCCTTAAGAGTAACTTTCAAAAGAATTCAGTCCGAAACAAAAAATGTGATTCACACAAAGGCATTGTAACAATATTTGCACGGAACTAAAAATAGTTAATCTGTAAGAAAAGCATCCTTGAATAAACTGTGACTAATCGACTATTTATGCAACATTGCATCATTTTTTATATATTATATATTATTTAACAAGACATTTTATTAAATATTGAAAACCCGCTGAACTTGGTTACTGCTGAAGCACAAAAGTAGTGGGGCGTTAGTGTGATTTCAAGTTTGTTTCAAAAGGGATTTCTTAGGGAAACATTTTCTCGAAATTGTTTATATTTTTCGTGTTTGGGCTCTCAAACTATAAGTTGTATATATTTAGATTAAAAGCCGAAGGGACTAAGGCTTATTGATAAATTAGCATATTTCATGATCCAAATTTCAAAAAAAAAATATTGCGCAAAGTTTAGCATAGAGGTTTTATTTCGGGAAACTATTTTTTGACACTACCTCGAGTCTCTACAATCTACTTTTTTTTTTTTAAATGGGCTCGTAGACTGTAACAGATAGATCATCCTTGGTCTAAGGAATTATAAGCAGAACAGGAATGAACTTATAAGTTTTCAACTTCCTCAGCTATACAAAGTATAGGGGAAGTTATGTAATCGATGCGGAGTTTTCAACGGATTTTCATGTTTTCTGACCTCCAGATTCCAAATATAATGAAAAAAAATAGTGTGTGTCTGTGAACACGATAACTCGATAGAATGTATCAACACGAAATTATGTGAATCCAGACACCCATTGTTATATTTTCAGTCAAATCAATCAAAGGGGAGAGGGGGATTAGGAGGGGAGGCTTAACATAAAAACTTTAATAACTGCTGATAGAATGGATGTATCGACACGAAATTTCATATGTGAAATCAATACCCTATAAGGACAACACTTAATTATTTTCAGCGAAAGCAACAGAAGGGAAGGGGGATCAGAGAGGGACTCAACTCAAAAACCCCAATAACTGTCGATGTAATGAATATTGACTTGAATTTGCATATTTAAAGTCAAACTCACTGAGGGCATAACTGTCGAATTTCAGCGATATCGGCTGATAGGAAGGGAGGTTTCAGGGGAGGAGACTCAATTCAAAGACCCCAAATAACTGCCGATGTAATGAATTTATCGACACAACATTTATTTTTTGGATTAAGGAGCCTCTATGTAAGTCAACTGTTGAATTTAGCGCAAACGGTCGACTGGTTTTTTGAGGGGGAGCGAAAAGTTAAATAATTCGTTCTGGGGAAGTACATTACTGGCGATCCATCGATTAGTTCTGGATTCAACATTTTGAAACTACACAAGTACACTGAACCATTTGAATGACAGGATGGGGCTAGTTGAGACATTGTTTACCCATTTTGCCGTTGAGTGTCCTGTTGAGGTTGTAGAGAGGCCGGAGAGCGAGACAGACGAACCGATCTGTAGACTCTTCGTCCCACTCACCTAGTTCCAGCTGTAGTAGACTCTCCACCATCGTCGTCATCTGTTCAGCCCATGGCTAAACAACACATCTAGTTAGGTTAATATATAATAATATTTATTTCCGCTAAACTTAAACAAGGTAATGGATACATCATAAATTGTGTACATCAAAATAGCTTATCAATTATATACATCAACCGATATTAAATCTTAGAGTATAAGCACATATGAGATGAAGAATAATAATTATTTTAAAAAGAAACATGAATATAAAATTCATAATACTAATAAATAAAATAGTTGCTAAATTTTTTAAATTAAAAATATATAATATGCGTGCTTGTCTTCTGTGCTCAAGATCGTGGGTTCGAAACCCGACCGAGGCCCTTAGTTTATTTTAACTGGGAAGTAAAATAAACTTGAGCACGCCGTTCTTCGGATGGGACGTTAAGCAATGGTCCCGAGCCTGTACGATGTCAGGTACTCGTTAAAGACCCCTGCCCGAGATGAATAAAAATTTAGGGTAGGCAAAATTTAGGACTCCCACAGTAGAGTCGGGCTCATGACCACCAGAGTGACGAAAGAGCGCTCTGGTAGTAGGCGATATTACCTCATCGTTAAAGCCCGGGCATGGGTCATAAAACCTAACCTAACCTATAATATGTATTTACATTTCTTCTCCACAAAGAGCGAAATTGTTGAGTTTTAACCGGAATTTCATGGTTTGCGATTGTCTGAATTCAAAAATGAAAAAAAAAAAAAAAAAAAAAAAAAAAAAAACAGAACTGACTGTGTGTGTGTGTTTGCGGGACACGATAACTCTCCACAGAATAAACATATCCACACGAAATATCGACGTATATATTCTGTTGAATCACATAAAGACGACACCTATTCCAGTTAAATCGGAGGAAGAGAAAGAAAGGATTAGTGAGAGAGGGCTCCAATAAAAACCCTCATCTGCTAATATAAGAATGTATCGACGCAAAATTTTATATTATTGAGAAGTACCTTATTTTTTACCTTATATACAACATAAATAATAATAAAGTAAATAATTATAAAACTAATGATAATGAATATTATTAAAAAAGTAATTATGATAGAACTTATGGGATATTGGTGAAGGAGCTTTCCCATATAAATTGCTCATTATCGACTCATTGTTCTCTTTCTTTTCTTTCCTATTCTTCGTCATTTTTTCTTATATTTACATTCGTTTTCAAGTATGACAACTTTAGTGCCCGATCACAATGTTGGATTAGGTTTTTAATGAAAAACTCAGAAGAAATTTTACTCCGCGCCGTTTATAATGCAAAATAACGTATAAAAATAGGCAATACAATTAGAAAGGCATATGTATTGGTTATATTTGTTGTTGTGATAATTTTGTGGATTCTGAGGGTGCAATCTGATAGCCGCTTCTCAAATTTGTATTTTTCCTTTCTAGCGGCAAACAAGAGTCGTGACGGGTTTCTAGTTCACTCTGTAGGATCTCTCTTATTTTGTACTAACATTACCTCACTTGGACTCACTGAATGGTGAAGTCAATGATCCCATGTGGATCTTCGAGCTGGACCGAGTTAAGTACTCAAAAAGGCAAAATCTCTTCTCTTTGAAAAACCAACTAAATTTCCCAAATTCCTTACAGCCATTTTTACTTCCGCAGCTATACGCTCAACTCAAATAACATAATAACTAAATCAAGCACTGAGTTTTAGCCCAAACGGTCGATTGACTTTGGAGGAAGAGCGAATCTCATTTCAATCAAAAGAGTTGAGTTTTTCCGACCAATTTTTTTTTAATATTACAAATGTCACCTCATTGGCAGGTATCTCTTTGATGGCGACCCCCATGGTGACGGAGCCCGGTGGTTTGAAGGGGGACACCCGGAGGTTCCTGGCAGGATCATGGGACCTCCCGGACCTGAGGGAGGGCAGGAGGGCCAGAACAGGGAGAGGACCGTTGGCCAGCTTGCTACGCTCCCGGCCAGCCTCCTCCCCTTCCCCCACTCCCTCTGCAACCTCCTTCAGCAGCCGCTCCAGGTCCACTGGGCTTCGTTCCCGGCCTGCATCTGACCGCTTACTACAGCGTTTACGCCTCCCTAAAAAAAAAAAAATTACCCTGCATACTATCTAAGGCGAAATTGAGTAAAAGAGAAAAAAGGGTATCTATATTAATAAATTATACTTAACATTTTCTGCAGAGATATTATGAAACACAAAAATGAAGAAAAACTTTTTTTTTTTAATATTTAAATAATATATATATATATATATATATACATATATATATATATATATATATATATATATATATATATATATAACTAGCACCCCCGAACGAACACGGCTACGCCAGTGTTTTGAATAGTACACAACTTTTTTTGTATTCAGCTAAGATTGTTTTTATTACTTATAACATCTCTCATTTGAAATTAATAAAAATTGATTTTCAGAATTCCCTGACCTTGAAAGACATACATACAGTTGTGAAATTCAATCTAACCGCATATCAATTCCTACATATTTAAATGCTTGCCCCTGCGATTTATTTATTGTTATTGCATAAGAGAGCTTAATTCGGAATAGTCAGAAGAAAGTCATTGTCAAGTTGATGAAACAAACACTAAGGGAAAGTTTAGTTGTTGGTTGGTAGGCGGATGTAGACTTACGAAGTGCTGGCAAACGCCACCTATCAATACTACTCTCCGCCTTAACTACTCTCCTCAACCGACTGTTATAAGACGATGCATGCGCATTAGCTCCGATGTATGAAAATCAAGTATTTTCTTTAAAAAAAAATGTAATAGGAAATTTTGTTTGGCCTATAACAACCGCAGAAACGTAAGGAATTCATAAAAAAAAATATTGAAAATCGGTCCAGTAGTTTTTTTAAGATTAGCACGAACATCAAACAAACGTTGTCTCTTTATATAATAGTTAGATATATGGGAGTACTTTCGGTATTTCAGCCACGACTTAACAAATACTAAGTTAAACAGGTTCACATTCCATTATTCTTTTCTTCTGTACAGTAAAGTCTTAAAAACATAGAAAATATTAAAATTTCCCCTCAATTTGAAATCTTAATAAAAAAATAATAATTGAAATAGTAACAATGCTGATTAAAAAATACAAATATATATGTATGAAATAAATCTAAGATGACAATAATAAATATATGAATAACAATTCACAGTTTTAAGGAAGTAAATGCGTATACACTGAGACTGGCGGATTATTATATATTATTGGCGATAAAAGGGATGAATATTTGAGATTGTTCTGATCGTTCATACAATTTCTTTTTTGTAGTGCTCCGTTTATTTCCAGTTGTTTCAATAAGTTGAGTAATGTACTTTTGTCACAACAATGTAGCCAAGTCGTGACTGAAGATGGTATCAATACCGAAAATACTTCCATATATTTTATATATTTTGTGAAATGGACAATATTTTTAAAAACATACGTTTTATTTTTATTTTTTGTATTAATGAAGTTGAAACGGCATGGATGAGTGGATTTGTGGTAGTGTTTCCCTCGATCGCCCAGGATAATTACTCAACTATTCTCTCGGATAACCACAACAAATTGACGGAAAATTATAAAATCGTCTATAATTGTAGAATCGACTTCTTTGACTTTGTACGCATATATTAATGTGCTTTGTAAATCATTTATTTATTGTTGATAATTATTATCATTGATGCAGTTATAATTTTGTTAATCCGAATATCCTATCATCCGAACAACCCTTTACAAACATTAGTTCGGATTATCGAGCTCCAACCACTATGTATCACTTCTAAAATCCTTACTGAAAATTATATTCAACAAAAAAAGGTTTCTTAAACACAACCAAAAGGGTGTTATTACTCACTCTGACTCGTGTTTGGTGCTTGGCTACTCCAGTCGGAGGCCCGGGCAAAGCCTTTGTTGAGCCTGAAGACATGGGTGGAAGTGTCGTTCATAGCGGCGACCACATCCTCAGACATGGCCAGGTGGGTGGGACTGAAGGAGAGCTCCAGGGTGACCGGCCATTGCTCGAAGTCGAGGAACTTGAGACGAGAGATGTCATGGGTCCGAGTCACCAGTTGGAACAGGCAGAGCACCCCCTCGCATCCGATCAGCACGTTCCCTGTCTCCTGGGGCAAGGAAAAAGGAAAATAAATGTGTGTAAAATATTATATGTCACACATTGAAGGGTTCCGTAAGTAAACATGCGAACAATAATTACTAGGGACTCTCCCCTGCTTCGCTCACCAATCTCCTAGGACGCCCGTTTTAGTGAGATTTACCTTTTTAAGATCCTGCTAGTTTTGCATGAGCTATATGTCTGCGCTATAACAAAGAAACTAATCAGCTGATTATTGTTCATAGGTAGTTTGAAGTTATAACCCCCTGGCGGCGTCTAGCGGCAGCTGGGAAAGCTATACTAGTAGAACATCTCTAAAAAAAATAATAATAATAATCGACCTCTGCATCAAAACCAAAATAGTTTTCCTACAATTGGGTCATACACACCCACGAATTTTTCCAATTTTATTGGGTCAGTCGTTTCAGAAGAAAGGGGGAGATCATACCTTTTTAAGCAGTTCTTAGCGTTTTCCTAAAAAAAAAAAAAAAAAAAACGATGAAGCAAACATAACAAAAATGTTTAGAATAATTCAGTAATCAGGGTCCATTTTATAAATACCTTAATGACTTTATAGATAAAAAATAAACCTTTTATGTTGTAGAAATGAATCAATTCTAAATATTTATAATAGTAAAATTAAAAACAAAGTTTATTGATAATATTATTTATACTCATTGTCAGAAATTTTTATTTGATGGAAATCTGAAAAAAAGATTTTCCAATATCATTATTACACCTAAATTTTGCAAAAAAAAATTACTTCCCTATCTTGGTTTTATAATTTAGAAATTAAATAACCGAACTAACTAAAATAATAATAATAATAATAATAATTAAGTAACAGGTATTTTTTTTAAATGTTACAATAGTCCGCAATGATAGAGTGCGCTGACTTAACCTAAAAATAGCAGAGTAGCACACGTTTACAGTACTTGTTGACAGGAAGGCTGACTAGGTATGACAGAATGGTACTCACTACCTCCGAGACGAGAATCTATTTCCGGGTTTCTCCTAGAACACTATTTAACCTCGTCATTCCTGCGTTCTCCCCAATCCACGCTGTACGTGTACATCATTTCACTCTCTACTGATATCTCCGTTATATTTACAGGTAATATTCAATTAAGTCTCAATTACAATAATTAATATTCAATTATTATTAACATATTTTCACGCAATCGGTATCTATCCATCAACTATGTGTAACACAATTAGTCATATTTCAAAAAACATCCTATCTTCTTTATTTTCAGAAGGAAGATACTTATCTACACAGTATTTTTTGTATGATTAAAATATTGTAACAGGATGTTCTTATAACAACCACGTCTCTACAGATTCCTCTTCACCCTCCTCCCCCAACTCAAATTCATTTCTCACTGACATAATGGATAGGGAAAACTGTACAGTAAAAACGTGGTTGGTATAAGAAATTCATGTAATTTTCATTTTCTTTATTTGTAATCATTAATAAAAAAAACTACAAATAATAAAAAGATATTTTACGATTTATTCATTAAACTATTTTATGTAGAAATTTGTTTTGCTCTCTTTGGAGAGCTATAACGTCGTATTGGTCCCATCCTAAATTTGAGGGCATTTCTATGTTAGAAATTTAATAAGGAACATTTTTGTAAGGACCAATTTTTCGCTAGGAATATCCGTTCTCGCATAAGCGGCCTTCGAGAAATGTATTTAATATAAATTGTACCTTTTAATATCATATAAAACCTTTATTTAAAGAAATTTTTGATTAAGTTATAAATATATGCTGTATCTTGTAAAATGTACGTCCCGAAATAAAGTGGTCTTATTTTGAGTCCGATTTCAGCCAAAATCTAATCAGATCTAAGTTAGAACATGTAACATCATTGCTACAATCGTCTTTGAATAGAGCACTCACAAAGTTTCAATCCAGTACAAACAAACATCATGAGAAAATTTTCAAAACTGTGCAGGGACTGAAAAGTGAAATTCCGTTGAAAAATATATCTCTGATTTTTGTACTATTACAATACTTTCATATAATGACCCTACGTAACATTTAGCACTTCAGTCCATCAGTCCTTTATTAAAAGGAAAAATAAAAAGTTTTTTACGGAAGAGATTTTAATGAGGTTATACAGTTTTTATAACCTTCAGTAAAATGGAAGTAACAATAGATAGGTTTCTTCACATCATTGACAACATACTGATATACCTGACAGGGCGTTATAGCAGTTATCTTGGGGAGTCTTGAAGGTAGTTCGATCATCTCCAGAACATCGCCTCCTGTTTGGCTACTGCTCGGAGTCACCTGACCTGCTATCCTAGCTCGCATTGGTTGATCTTCTCCCCTCCCCGATTCCCAATTGGCGTATACTCTTGTATAGGTTCGCTTCTCTTGTCGAGAAAATTTCTCTTCCACAGTTGCCACATAGTTACCTTTAACATATCATTACAATTCGATTACATCAATTTGTAAGGATTTTCTAATAAAAGTTAGTTAGTTATTTTATTTAATAGTAAAATGAAGAAATTACTGATTTTGAATAGTGGATGGGGATTTAGAAATTGGATTAGCTCTTGGTACTTAATTATAATTGATAAGGGTAAAGAACTTTAGGGTAAGCACCCATTTTGTAGTGGCTAGAGCTTAGATTACGAGTCAAATCAACTTCAATCGTTGTTAGTTGACTAACGACGTATAGGGGAAGTTAAGTAATAGATCAAAAATTATGACCCCAATATAATATAAATTTTATGTATATCTTGAAATTCATTACATCGGCAGTTATCAGTTATTAGGGTTTTTGGATTGAACCCCACCCGTAAATCCCCTCTTCCCTTCAGCCGATATCGCTAAAAATTAGTATGTTATGTCCTCATTAGGTTTTAACTTCAAATATGAAAATTCATGTCGATATATTCATTACATCGGCAGTTATTGGGGTTTATGGGTTGACTCCCCCCCCCCCCCCCCCCCCTCAACCTTTCCCTTGTAGATTCTGCTGAAAATTAATGTGTCGTCCTTATGGGATTTGCATTAACCTTAGTTTGCGGGTTCGAATCCCGTCCGGGAGTGAGTTTTATTTCGTAGAACATCAATGACGTTTGAAAAGTTAGAACAGTGCTCCTAATCCGATAAAATCATTTTTAGTATAGTAAAATATTAGTTGTATGAAGAAAATGTACTAATCACATCGTCAGCTGGTCTAGATTTCATGTTTGTTACGTCGTCTTCATTATATTTTTAATGAACTACGGTACCGCTTTTAACCACATTTAATATACATGTTTAGAAGACCTCCCTCTTCAATAGATGAAACAATTTAACGTTATAGATTTTGTATCATACAGAACTAGAAGTAATGAACAATCCTTATTTCAGCCCTCGATTCAGCGGAAAAAATGTCTAGAAGAATTACCAACTATTATTTCTTTGACAATATCATTGTTAACAGCGTAATTAACGTTAAAGGGGGTGTAATTTTCTCTGTATCACAGTGGACTTCGCAAATCATTTAGGATATTAAATGATTACAAAGAACTCTTCATACTTTCTTGCAACTTTCTCAGAAAATATATAGTGAGTAGTGTATGTAGACTGGTTCTGGGCCATGAGGAGGGAAGACGATTACGAGACATGAGGTGGAGGGTAAACGACTGGACCCCAAGAAGGATGGAGGAAACACATAGTAATCGATAATTGATATCAGAAAATAAACATATTTCAACATGTTTTATCCAGCGAAAAGTTGTTCGGTTGGCTAAACGGATGGTGCTGGTGGGAGTGATTAGAACAGGCTGAGTTATCATAACCTGACATGAATAACCACAAGGAGAGGTTGACTCATAGCGATCTGTTTTGAATTTTGATCCCTCCCTTCTCCTCATGGCCCAGAACCGGCCTACATACACTATAATATTATAGCGGTAACATATTAAAAGTCTGTATCTTTTAGAGACAAACAGATACAAAACACTATAAAATATCGCTTTTCCATTCGATTTAATTTTAATGATACCTTCATATGTCGTACATTCAAGTGATATTTTATTTAAAAAATGTTTGTAGAGCTCTTCGTATTCTAAGAAAAAATGGAGGATAATGGAGAGCAGCTGAATATGTATTGTTTTATAACTCCAACAAGTTTGGTTTTTAGCTTTGGGTTGAGTTTAAATCCACATTTGAGCCACGGAATTGAGAAAAACTGACAAAAGTATGACATGTCAGAGTTCATATACTTTTACTTTCCATCTAAACCATTTGTTGGGGTAATTCGTCAGGTTCTCGTTTGCTCTCTCCACATGTTTACATCTAATAAATGCATTCAAGAGTGCTCAATGGCCATATGTTGAAGAGTTTTGTGGGCAAATTTCCGAATTATTTAATTTTATTTTCACTTTCTATGCTTTCAACTTTGGTTAATAGCGACGAGCTATCTACAGGTTGCCATCCTATACTTAATGTCTTTCAGAAATGTAAACTTAAATTGGTGTGAGTGATGGCTCGGATCCTCTAACTCTGGAGAGAAGTGCTATCCACCCCACCACCGAGGTCACCACAACTGGTGTATTTTGTGAGTAGGGAGTCACCAAACATCTTTATAGAAATATATATCATTTACACTAACCGATTGGATCAGCTCCTAGTCTTCTTTTAATCAGATTCTTTATGGTATCCATGTCATTACGAAAGTTAGAATCATATAATAATTCTAAAGAGTAGATTTTATAATGTACACTCCAAATCCTCCGGGGCCATGGTGGCCGTGCGGGCTAGAGCGTGGGGCTTTGGTCGCATGGTCTCACCATGGTTTGCGGGTTCGAATCCCGTCCGGGCGTAAGTTTTATTTCGTAGACAGAACTCCCTCCCTGGGCGATGGATGTCGTAAATATAACTAGATTAACACATTGACATGGCTAATATGCACCGTACATAAGGCAAAAAAAGAAGAAAAAAAATCCTCTAAACTTACTGTTCCACTTTTGACGCGGCGCGAATGATAAAATTTTTTCTGAATTGTCCTAATAATCCCAAATGTATTTTCGCTTACTGTTGTTGTTCGATTGTTGTTTCATTTATATATGGTCATTATGGGTTTTTACGGAAGCGATTTCTTTCGATGGTACGAACATTTTTCTTGAACCGGTGACTAAATCACAATTACATTGCTGCCCACAGACAGACAGACGACCAAAACCATAAGATGCTTTTGACCTACAAAACCCTAAAAAGAAATTAAACTATGTCGGGTGAGTCCCAAAAAATGTTAGGTAGCTCTTCACGCAACGTTATAGTCTCCAATGCAAAGCGATTTCAAATTGCACCCAATTTTAGGTTTCTTTATAGAAATTTTTTTTTTTGAAATCTCTAATTGTTTAAAGATGGCGGACCAATCAAATAGTGTACATCTTTTTAAATCATCTCAGTCTTACCTGCATCGACTAATTAAGTTAACTCTTCCTGTTTTTAATAACTATCGAGTGATAAGTCACATGAACTTCAGGAAACCTGGGGGGTCGCCGCCTCAAATCCGAATTGTACAAGATTCAGATAATAACATATCTTGTAAAGTACTTTGTTTTGTTTTTAAAAATGTAATAATTTATTATTACGTATGAAAAATTATTTTTCAAGAAAAAGAAAGAAAAGAAATAGGTAATATTGAACAATCCATATAATGTTTAAGTAAGAGGTAAAAAACAATAAAAGGCATAATTTTATTTAATTATTATTTTTATTTGTTTGAATATAAAATGAAATAAATTATAAATTAATAAAAAATAGATAATTGAAAACAAAATAAATGCACAATAGGAAACGAATAAAAGTAATTTATTTACATTTATATATATTTATTGTCAATAGGTAACTATGATAAGTTGTACCATGACCTACATACATACAGAGAATTGCCATGTTATAAGACATTTATCTGTACTAGCAACTAACGGTATGTACATTTTAAATTTGTTTAAATTATCACTGTCCAACAATCAATTTGTCTCAAAGGATTATATGGTCTTAATATCAAGTTGAGTGCTCAATTCAGAAATGCAATCAGAATTTTTTTTTTAACAAGTTAATTTTAAGTTGTATATATATAGCACCATTTTAAGTACATAAAAAAACAATGTTCCCTCCACTCATATTTCAATTTACTTTTTTTAGAATTTCTGTTTTTTATGTATTGGCAAATTATGGCTCAATTGTTACACCTATCTATAAAGTGAAGAGGACTATTTTGGTAGTGGAGAGTGGTCAGAGGTACTAGATACCAACTCTAGGAGGCCTTTGTGGTAGTGCGATTAGAGTGACTGACTGTAATTCCAACAGGGGGTCTTGAGGCTTGATTGATTAGAGTGACAGACTAATAACGCAAAAGGGGACGCAACAATTCAAAAGATGAGCCAAGTTACAAGACAAAAAGTTACTCCCGGACAATGCCGAGTAAACCTGCTAGTGATATTATATGATACCTTGATAATATATTAAGCAACTAGAGATATACCTAATTATAATATATAGGATATTATCCTAAAATTAGGCTCTTTTGTAATAGTTTATCCTAAATATCTCTTTATCTTTAGGTCGTAGGAAGAATGCAACAGCTAGCGCGCACAACACTGGAATGCCCAAGAACTGGCTGGCCATACTCAGATATTTTTGTTATTTGCTCTCGAAGAAAAAAAGCCGCATTTTTCCCAATTTCCGTGAAAGCAGATAGGTTTCAACAAAACTGAAATATTCAGAATTAAAGCGTTTCAAGTATAAAGGTTGGTTACATTGGTTAGGTTAGGTTTTATAAATTTTCCTGATAATAGTTATTGGTGTTATCACCAATTTTTGTAATTCAAGATATGAACGACATTTCGAAGATTTAAACTCGAACTTTATTAACGTTTTTCAAGTTTTGTTGCTGAACGGCTAGATCTGACAATTGAAGTAATAAAACGTGAATTGTCCATCATAAAATTTTCTATATGATAAGTCTAGTCACAGTATCTTGTGATTTTGGCATACAAGATAAATGCGGTAATGTTAAAGATTCCAGTTTTTGGAAAAGGTGCGACTTTTAGCATAAGAGGTTGATTTGAAGGAGAAAAAATTTCGTTTCAGATAAGCATTCTTTCCATTTTCTGAAAGATAGGACATTATCTGCGGTACGGCTGTTGCGAAGTATGGTCCAAAAACTAGTACACGATTGTTTTTTCAAACGACCTTACTTTGTTCATACTTTCCAATTCAAAAGTTGTAGAAATCCGATACGAGATTCAAGACATTTCATGCTCTGCAACTCAGGTCCTATGACGTTTTACTTAATTGCAGTCGAGTCAAAACTAATAGCAAACCAGCATAAGATGGCTAATTTTGCGGAGTTCAGTGGAACGCTTTCCAGTGAACATTTTCTTCTAAAATATCAAAACAATTGATAATACCTTTTTAGTTCAACTATAATTTAATATTCATCAAATCGGATAAGGACTATTTTCTTCCTACATCCAATAGATACTGAGATATTTAGGAAAAACTGTAATGATGAAAAATTGTCATCAAGCAGATTCTGGATGCTAAATATGGCCTAAATCCATAAAATAAAAAAATTAAATAAAAACCTGACCTATGCAAAAAAATCCCCATTTCGCGGCCGCACTCTCATTTCGTACCCATGACCTACATACAGAGAAACTACCAGGTTATAAGTCATTTATCAGTGGTAGCCACCAACGGTATGTACCTTTTAAAATTTCTTTAGATTAACACTGTTCGACAAAAATTTGTCTCAAGGGAAATTATATGAGTTTCTTAGATATTGTTCTTATATAGGACTCGATTCAGAAATGCTATCAGAATTTTTCTAACAACCATAGGATTTTTATAGCTTTATTAATTTCAAGTTATACTCGTACATAGCACCATTCTAAGCAAATCAAGAAAAACAACACAATTCCCCTCCACTCACGTTTCAATTCACTTTTTTCCAAACAGAAATCCTGATTTCGTTTTTAAATGTATAGGCAGATTGGCTCAATTGTTACACCTGACTACTAAGTGAAGAGGACTATTTTTGTAGTGAATTTAACATCAACAATATTTTGTCCACAATTTCTCGATATTTATCCATATAAACAAAGTGTCTGTTTGCTTGTGTAAGTTTCGTATATTTGTTTTTAAATGGTTAGAGTGACAGGCTACGAACGTGAGTATGAGCATCAGCAGTTGCTTAACGGTTAGAATCACTGGTTAGAGGACCATTTTGGTATTGGCGAATGGCTAGAGGTGGTGGATACTATCCTCAAGGATGACTTTGTGTTTGGGCGGTTAGAATGACTGGCTATTCCAAAAGATGAGTTTGATTAATTAAGAGTGACCTATTAATAATATAAAAGCAGGCGCAACATTTCTGTATTCCCCTGATTCATTGCAAAGATGAGCAAAGTTACAAGACAAAACATTACTCCCAAACAACGCTGGCAACAGTGATACTTGATTCATTGATAATATATTGACAGGCGAGAACATTTTTTTTTTTTTTTTTAAATTTTGCGCATTGTTTTCCACACGAAACATCTAGTTGCCTCTAATTCCTCAAAAATTCCATCTAGTGTCACAATTTTAGAATAATACAACAGTATATTCAATAAAAACCACAGGTGATTGTAAAAATCTAAATGTGTATTTGAAATCAGAAATAGAAATTATACAAAAATTATCTAAGATCTGTTTTGCGACAGAAAAAATATTATTGTTGTTTAACAAAGTTATTCATGGGAAATGACATCTTTAACAGTTTGATCAGGTTCAACACGTTGTTTTATGAGAAAACTGTCATAAGCTAGAATAAATGAAGATGTGTTAAATTCAGGGCATTTCGTAAATTCTAGAAACACTTCAACTATTGCATTAGGATCTAAATCACCAAATTTAGTAAATACCCCAATGCCTAAAGGAATGAATCTAATACCGCATCCAGGAATCCATCGTTCCATTGTTGGTATTACTCTCTTTTTCAGACCCTTTGTGGCAATCTGAGTAACGAAAAAATAAAACTTTTTTATTAAATTATTACTAAAACGCTTATATAAATCTTTTTTTGGTGTTATTTTAACAAAATGAAAATTACCTTCATCGCCGTGATCTTCGAAGGATTCCCTTATTTTCCGTTCTCTACTTGTATACCAAGGTAAAAATAACTTACGATCAACAGAATACAAAATTTCATAATCAAAAAACAGAGGAAATAAAACTGATAAATATGTGAAAAAATAATATTTTGGATTTAACTTATACAATACAATGGGATCAAGAAAAATAAAAAATTCGGGTCGGCCTAGCTCAATAAGACCTATCTCAAAAACAATACACTTGACAATCTGTTTAAGAAAAGTTGCATGAGGAAGTGCGCCAATAAAGGTAACCACTGGCGCATCAGTCCAGTTAGACTTATCAATTCCAGAGATAAGTTCGCTAAATCTCTGGCCTTCGTCAGTCTTATCTTTTATTAATAGTGACCAAAAATCCAAAAAATTTGTATTATAAACTTTCAGTCTTTCAGAACTCAAAGATTGTAAATATGTGTTAAAGTAACCATCGGATTCCATAAGTCTTATAAATTTCACATTAAGCCTCAAAAGCTGGGTCGCAATAAGACCCAAACCAGGCCCAATTTCTATAATAACACTATCACGATTTGTTATGTGTTTTTCAATCAAATCGACAACTTTTACAGCAACTATTTCGTCCATCAAATAAATATTTGAGGCTACTTTAGGTCTTCGGAATAAGTAGGAGGGCAAATTTTTTTTTACTTCATTAAATTTTTTACATTGTGAAAGATGAGCTGACACTTCATGAAATCGATTCACTAGTTGTTTACTTTCGACAATATTAATAGAAACATCTTTAGAACAAAAATATCTCCAATACAGCCACGTGTGTTTCAAAGTCTGACGAAGTGGTCGAAATAAAGTCATTGTTTTCTTCAGGATAAATGTAACAGAAATGTTCAAATAACTTAATTTGTAAACAATGTTTCTTGTGTACCTGTTGAACAATAGGACAAGAAGCTGACTTTGTCCACAGTCGGGAAAGAATAGGAACTCTGGTTCCCAGATAAATCCCTCACTTCAATGGCATGATGAGGCAGGGCTATAAGAAGCCTGGAAAGGAACAAGTGGAAATTAGATGTATCATACACAATGGATCGAAGTGATATTCGCTAGCGTTTAAAAAAAAACTGATACTTATTAAAACCCATGTGAATTTTAATTCAGTGGTATTATTGAATATGAGCAAAGATAAACCATTTTAATAAAACGTACAACATAATGAAACTCAGACACAAGCCCATAACACGAATATTTTTGTTTCAGAATTTATGATAGGGAGTAAATTAATTTTAGAACAGCATTCGATTCAGACGGGTTCAAATAAGAGGTCGGAATTAAAAACAAATCCTAGTGGAAGAAAAGACAATGCCACAATTTTATTATTATTGAGAGAAAGTAAATGATCTCCAGTAGCAAATGAACAAAATGTAAATGTTGCTCTTTTTTTTATTTCTCTTAATCACTGCTCATATTTGTTATATTTGTATCAAAATAATTTATTTTACTTTTTGTTTTATTTATGATGTATTTTATGAGGTTATTTGTAAACCAGTTATTTTGTTTTATTTTATATATATATATATTTTTTTTTTTTTTTCTTGTGTAATAATAGGCTTTGCCTGTAGAAATAAATAAATAAATATAACAAGGATTTTAAAAAACAATGTTTTTTCTTGTTCGTCGTGATAAAATTATAATAAAAATCAGGGACTTATTAATGTTCCTTTCTTATCAAAGGCATGTCCAGTTATTCATTTTGAAACACTAGAACTAAAATTTAAGCACTTTATTTAGGCAAAATTCTAAGTAACAGGCCAATTTTTTTATTAATTATGCTTATGTCCAATACCTATCATGGGATGCAGTACAAACAGCTAAGGCATCTTCACAAATTTGAATAGACTGGCTTTCAAAGTGATGCGCAGAAACAACACGAACCATATTCCTAGAAAATAATAAAATTTACTTATATAAAGAGTATGGGCAAATTTAACAGTTAAATGAGGTTTCTTACATTGAAAATAAAAATAATACCCACAAATACATACCTTACAAAAGTTAAGTTTCATAAGATCACTCGATGAACTGCATTATTTTAAAACGAAAAACTGCAATTATTTCAAAACGAAAATTGTTGGTTGTTGGTTTGTAGACAAGTGGTTGTCTAGATATAATGTTCATAAAATTTCTGATATTCCAAAAGTAAACAAATTTTAAACTTTGAGTAAACAAAACAAGAATGAGTTCTCTTATCAATTTATAACAATCAACTTCTATCAACTCCTAACTCGATTCTGGCAATATACCGTTCATTTAAGAAATACAAAATCGATTGACTATTCGATTCATGAACTTATTCACAATCAAATATAAACTGTCTGTTCTATAAGATCAAAATTATTATCACTGTTCTATGGCTAGTCCATGATTTCAAACAATTCTGAAAAAGGTTCTGAAAACTTGAGTAATTAGAGGTTAATAATTAAATAATAGGGGGGTGTAGGTATATTTACAATATTGTTACAATGCCTTCATTAGCTCTATCATGACACGCAAAATGTTTTCAAAAATAGTAATTTTCAAGATTTGAAATTCCTCACTTGTCCAACCTAGGTCAAGGTCCAACGACTACAAAAAAAGGAAATTCTGAACTGTAAAGCCATGTGATTCATAAAATACAGGGGGGTGCATACTTGGAATATGCCTAACACTCCATATAAAATGTTTATCTTATTATTAGTTATTTGACAAAAGCATTCTGATAATAGCCAATATTGATAAAGAAATAAAATGCTTAGAGATATTGCAATTAATATTCAGTCATATCTTAGCACCTATTGACATGAGCGGGGCGGATGGCCCAACTGTCTTCCAGAATGTTGAAATTTCAACAATTATTTTTACTTCTTATAAATAATCATCCTGTATGTCCCCGGGGCCATTAATGATAAGGGTCAACTAATGGATAGTGATGGTTTGTTAATCAATTATTTCTAACTACTACTACTTTACACAGGGCTCCGGTAGCTCAAAGATAGCGGGCTTGCCTACGGTGCTCAAGATAGTGGGTTGGAAACCTGGCCGAGGCCCTTGTATCTGGGAGGTGAAAAAACCTTGAGAACATCGTCTTTCGGATGGGACGTTAAGCTATGGTCCCGAGCCTATCCGATATCAGATACTCGTTAAAGACCTCTGTAATAAAAATTTAGGACTCCCACGATAGATTCAGGCTCATGTCCACCAGAGCAACGAAAGAGCGCTCTGGTATTAGGCGAAATGACCTGAAAGTTAAAGCCCGGGCATGTGTATCACAATAACTAACTAACTTTAAACAGTAGCAGGCTGCTACAAACTCTTTAAATAACTGATTCAAATCAGGAGAGGAGGTCTATATTTCGATTATTGGAATTATTGTTAATTTCATTTTCTGTTACTCACCGACCTGCTATCTGCAGGCGATCGTAATATATATAAAAAAAAACCTGTTATATTATGGAAACTGTTTTGTTACCAAGGACAACCAAACCGTTATTCTGCCACTTAATGTACCTACTCTGCTTAGCGTTGTAAATATTGAGTGAACAAAGTGCTTCCAAGATCTGTTATTTTTTTCCACATTTTGCTACTTAATCCATTATTTTCATTATTACCTTAACATGTAATCACCTGAAACATGTTCAATAAAATTCGAATTTAATTTTGATTGTTTATGATTTTTCAAAACTTTATCAGTTTATTATTAAAATATGTGATACTAGAGGAGACGAACGAAGCAATAGAAGCACTCCTGGGAGAAACAAATAAAATAAACAAGGTAGATACTCTTCATGTAAGTTAAAATATAATAGAAAGTTTAGTAATATATTTCAAGGGTATACATGCGCATGTACACCTGGGTGACGAAAGAGCGCTCTGGTAATTGGCGATATGATTTCCTAGTGAAAGACTGGGCATGAGTAACAAAAACTTACAATAATTAACTAAGGGGGGGCGTGGGTAACGAAATAAATAGGTAACCTACCTGTCTAAATTCTTCGAACCCGAAAACAGATAATGTACAATAACAAATATCAAGCTAGAACTAAGATGCTAGGTATATATTTCAGTCTGCCGAACAGGAAAAGTTGCTGTTGCGTTCTTCGACCCACTTCTTTGATAAAATACGGTATACAATTTGTATTTGTTATTTACAAATGCTATTTGAAAGTGGTAGTAGCAGATACACAGAATTACGATGGTATTATTTGATAATTATATTGCTTCGTATTTGGCAGTTTTAGCGAAAATGTTTTGTTTTCCTGAAATGAAACCTTGTATCTTGTAAACCTGATGTATACAAAGCAGTGGAAAGTGACTTATATGCCCTCTAGAGGACTAAACGTTTTTTTTTTCTGTTTCATGGAAAAACGCGTGTTCGAAACACGGCCGACGCTCATAGTTTTTTACTTTCTTATACCCAGAGGCGGCTCTAGCCCATGTAGCGCCCGTGTGCAATCAACACCCTGGCGCCCTCTAGTAGGCGCGCGGTCAAAATGGATTACTTATACTTATATTTTCAAACGGAAATTCGGGTGCAAATGGTGCAATTTTAAATGATGTCGGGAAGCAATAGGTACAGGAGTAAAAAGTATATTTAGAAAGGAAGGGGTTACAAGAATAAAAAAGCACAACTTTGTAGTTATTTCAAAAATATTTAATTTAAAAACTAGTTACATTACAGAACGCTCGTAATACAACGTAATACAAATAAATATTATTATAATTCAATAATTTAATACTGTTCTTAATTATATATTATTTCATTTCTAATGAATATTTTTTTGTAGTTGTTAAAAATTACTTTGATACAACTATTCATATTATTTGTTTCAAACGAATAAATCAAATAAATATTTTCGCGTATCAAGCAAATATTTTTTGCGACTATTTCATTAAATATTTCTTCGATTCAATTAATATTTAATTGGCTTCAGAAATTTTTTCTCTCAGTGTATGCCTACAAAGTTTATTGACGTAAAACGGAAACACCACAATCTTAGCGAAAATACTTTTAAACAACATTATTGATAATAAGGCTGGTTGAACTGAATAGATTGGCATTAATTAGTGTGCAACGAAATAATCGAATACAGCCGAATTCGCAATGATCATCGGCGTGTTTTTAAACGAATCAAAACAGGTACCGACACTCGCCTTTGGTAGCGATAGGACACTACGCCAATATAATCTTTAATGATCTGTTTTAAGGTTGATTTCACGTTGAAACAAAAGTTATTGTGTAGAGTAAAGGAGCCGCTCGCGCGCTCGTGGGGCCACGACACGGGCGCAGGGTGTTTGAGAGCGCCGGCGCCGACAGCAACGCATCTTCGGAGGTGTCGCGAGCGGCGCTCGGCGCCCCCTGAGACCCTGCACCCGTGTGCGCTGCACACTCTGCACCATAGGTAAAGCCGGCTCTGCTTATACCTATAGTATAAGGAAGTATTGTAATCGTGCAAAAATCCGAGATCGGATTTTCATGTTTCAATGTCCCCTCCTGAATACTTTTGACAATTTTCGCGTTGATATCTCTCTGTGCGTGTGTGTCTGAGTATATGGAATTGAAAAGTTGTGAGCGCTCTACCGCAAAAACGGTTGAATGCTATGAACATGAAATTTGCAATGAAGAAGTCTCATGCGATAACTTATGTCCGATTAGATTTTGGCCGAAATCGGACCAACATTGAGACCACTTTACTCCGGGGCCTAAGTACATTTTAAAAGTTACCGATTATGTTTAGAACCTAACCAAATTTTTTTTTCTTTCAATAATAGTTGTAGAGGGAACTGAAGTACATATTTTATGGTTATGGTTTTTGAGATGTATGCCGAAAACCATCCTGAAATGTAGTTTTGAAACTCATATCTTTAGATGTTCCCTTGATTTACCCGAAAACGGTAAAACATATCGCTCACCGGCGGAAATAGTGGCACAACTCAAAAATAGGTATCTTGGAGGAAATGAAGATTACTAGTCGCAGTAATTTACATTGATATAAATAACAATAATATCAACAAAAATTTTAAGTTTTGTTATGATTACTGGTTTGTTTTCATAGTCCTTATTGATCGATTATATTAAGTTCTACAATTTTCTTTTCAAAATGGCGAAATTTAATAGATGTGCCACTATTGATTAAACTAATTTGAGTAGTTTTTAATAAAAACGTAAGTTGTGCCATTTGGATGAGATGGAAATAGTTTGTTTCATATGTTCCAAATAAAAACAGACGGTTCGTATAGTTTTGCTTTATTTAGAAAAATACCATAGTAAAAAATAATACACAACAGTACATGTTTTAGGCTTCAAATAAAGATTGTAGTAGCTACTTGTTATGGTTAGCTCTTTCAATGAAAACTTATTCTAACCAATGTTTAAATTATTGTCCTTTTACTTCACAACTTAAACTATCATAAAAATGGCTGTGACTTTTTTTATTTGCATTGGTTCGTAATAAATACATAAGGTCATCGTATTTTTTTTTTTTTTTGTGATTGGTATTGTGTTATTGTAAGCTCTCTTTATTGGGAAGCAGGTAAAGGAGAAAGTGGTGTCCTTGTGCGTCTTTCGTTTATTTTGACTATCTTGAAATCAACGTCCTTGAAAGAAGTTTTATAGAAAAAACAGTCTATGTGCTCCTTCTCTACTCTGATTATGGTAGCATCACTGAGCTTGAAGTCTTCTCCCATAGAATTTTTGCTAAACTTGTGACAAGTTCGCTCAGCATTTAGACTCGAAAGTTGAAACCTCATTATTGTCAATGAGGTTTAGACTAGACACTTTCCATTTTGGTTCTTCATTACCAACCTTTTCAACCTATTTTGATAAAATGGATTTTGTGAAATGAATATTACAAGAATAATGCTAAAAATACATTGATGTAAAATACATTATCTAATTCCTATAATTGATAACATCTTCTGACCCCGGCTATTGTAATCCATATTGAAAATAAACACACTGTCTTTATGCCACAACAAAAACAAATAAATAACAAAACACAGTCTAAACTGGCACAACTAAGAAAAAAAACCGAAATACAAAATCTATACTGGCACAAGTAAGAAAAATAAACAGAACCCACCGTTTATAGTGACACATTTAAGAAAAACAAACAAAAAGGAAAGTCTATATTGGCATCACTCAAAATGTGTCACTATTGCAGAAATAAATTGATGCTATTCACTGATGTTATACCGACACAATTCAGAAGGGCCACTATTGCGCACACACAAAGTAACGTCTCTTACCAAAGTCAGAGGACACATTGGAAATGTGCCGGTTTTGCTGCAGCTTTTAAACGAAATTTGTGTAATGCCTTACCGACACATTCGCCACCCCGCGGAAAATATGGGAACTACCTTTGTGCCAGTATTGTTGCAAGAAAGAGCATTAAATTCAAGTTTTGGTACAAGAATTAGTACGTATTTTGCTATTTTTGAGATGTGCCACTATTGCCGCCGGTGAGCGATATAGATAAATTGGTTCTTACAACAAATGTTCCTGATTAATTCCCAATCTCTAATAAGTCCTTGGATTTGAGTTAGGACCAATAAGACAAACGTTATAGTGCCTCTTTTTCTTTTTATCTAGCTGATATTGAGTACGCTGTCCTTCGCATGAAACTTGAGCGGTCCAATGCCCGTGCGATTTTAGGTATCAATTAAAGACCCTAAGTAAATCTGGGTAGACACATTTACGACTCCCTTAGTAGTGTCGTGCTCATTAGACGATATGACCTTGTGGTCAGTCACGAAAACAAACATTGAAATTATGCCTGTACAAAAACTTTGGAATGTTGGGTCCTTCTTCAAATGGGTCAAGGATAGTAAGTTGGCGAAGGGATGTAAACACGGTGCTGTAATGGTAATGAATTCTTCTTCTTTTTTTTTTCACCAAATTTTGTAGTTTAATTTAGATTTATTTAATTTTTGTATGTCTCTTAACTATTATGTAATATTTGCTTAGTTATTTAATGAAATATTTGTTTTGGTTTATTTAAGTGATAGCATGAGAAAAAAGTCGTCGGAGAATCGCCGGCTATTTTCTTCCCCCAATTCGGTCGTTTGAGGTTATGGGTAAAATTCAATCTTTTACTTACATAGTGGCTTCTGAATATTTATACCAAATTTTATGTCGATACATTCATTCCATTAGCAGTTATTAGATTATTTGAGTTGAGCCCCCCCCCCCCCCCCCCCCCTTTCCTTGGGCCGAATTGTCTGAAAATGTGTTGTCCTTGTCCTTAGAGGGAAGGTACTGGATACAAATATAAAAATTTCGTGTCGATACATTCAACCTATCGGGAGTTACCGTGTTCATAGATACACACACTGATAAACAGAATTTTAGTATTTGAAATTGTGAGGTCGGTAAACATGAAATTTCGTTGAAAACCGGAATTTCTCGCAGATTATATAACTTCTTCTATGCATCGTATAGCTGGTGGAGTAAAAAGTGCTATCGATAGTTTTTTGATAACTAACCTTGAAATATAACGTAACATCGATCGGATTGCGAAGAGTTAAGTAACACTATATAACTAAAAAATTTATAATTTTAGTTGATGTAGATGGTTTGATATTGATCAGCTCCCCAAAATAAATTAAATTATTTTTGTTAACATTTCGCAAATATTCAGGCATTATCAAAACTGCAGGAACAAACAAATTTGAGTTAAAAATCTAATATTCAAAACATATACATATCTTTTAATTAAATTCCTGAAAATGCTTAGGGATAGTTACATCCTAAATCAATGATTACCATAATCACTGACAAACCCCAATTTGTGTTTTAATTTAACCATTACTTCAAATTTAATTTTCAAAAATGGGGTTGTTTTTAGAGGATAACCAAGGATTCACAAATACAAAATTGCATTCAGTTTTCAACGAAAAAAGTGGGTATGTATTTTGTACCTTTCGAGGAGCGTAACTTCTATACCGAGCTTTCAATGTTAAATCAAACTTAGTGAAAAGTTGACACTGAGGCATTATAAGCCTCCCTCAAAATTACTTCAAATGGTGTTGTTTAGAGGTATAGCTGATTTGAAGATTCCAAGAATCGGTGCTATAATCCATCCTCCTCTTCAGAGACAAAATACGCTAAGTGGACAAATGTTTCCATCAATTCAGTCTCCCTCAGGCCCTAGTTACATCCTGAGTTCCTAAATATCGATCATTGGTAATAATTGGTATAAGAATTCCAAAAATTGGGATTTAGGAAAAAAGAAAATTGTTTGAGGGCCACCTCTTATTCTGAAAATGCTTAGGGGTAAGTTTTTTGAGGATAACCAAACATTTTCAGATACTAAATTGAAATTGAAATCGGACAATGTTTTCTACGAGAAATGTGATGTGTTGAGGGGCTTTAATTATATACAAAGGCCCCTAAGCAAATTCTTACATGGGAAGGGTTTCATTATTTTACCACTAATGTTTAAATTATATGATTTTAGAGATATAATCAAATTGTCAATAATGTGGTGTGACTAACATGTTGTTCTTTCCATCATCCGCAAGAAAAAAAATCGTGAATCCCAGTCAATGTACTTTTCAGGAAGGAGGAATTAACCAATTAAGTTATCGCTCTCTCTCTCCAAAGTCAATCGGCTGTTAGTTAAGAAACTGTCCTACTTGTAGCAGGACAATAATAAGTAAACTGAATATTAATAGAACTACTCTCATTTTCACAGCAACGGCAATTATACCACCATTTGAATAATTTAATTTGAAGGCTTTCTCAGGAATGGAACTAATCTTTCACGTCACAACTTGATAAAATCTTAATAAAAACCCTGAGAAATCATCGAATCGAAAAATGTTGTACATGTTCGTGAATATAATCGAAAACTGAAGTTCCGTTGCGCAGTATGTCTTTTAGTCACTTTTGAAGCCTGCGGGTGTATGAATTCCAGTTTTGAAAACAGAATCACGAAATCATATATTTCTCATATTATGTAAGAACAAACTAACTCTTGCCTAAAATGTACACTTGTTAGGCTGTTATTTCGTACATCGTCCATTCAAAGATATGACTGGTAACGTGAATAGTGGGAAGGGGGGGGGGGGGCTGTTTAGCTAAAGAGATTATTATATAACTCCATTAGTTTCGTTAGATAGTTGATATTTTAGATAACTTTGTGATAGCTAATATTATTCATTTATTACTCACTTCTTTTCAGTTCAGTCTGTTGGTAGACTGTCTATTACTTTACAATTTTTCTGTGTCACGTTAATGGAATACATATTTGTTTCTCTTCGGTTTTTTTAATTATTTGTTTTATTTGATAATACTGATTTCTTTAAAATGAAAATGGATTATATATGAAGATAAACTATACGAATTAAAATTTCAAATATCAACCTTTTAAAGAACTAAGCCACTGCGATGTACGTTTAAACTGTCTCAGTTTGCAGAAATTATTGGTAAACTGATGTTTATTTGTTTTTTAATTTTTATTGATAGTTCATAAATTACTACTACTGTACTGATAACAGAGATAAACCGGTGACATACCTCAGTTGCCATCAACAGTTCTCTTTGTGATAACTTGAATTCAGTGCTGAATCTTTTATTTATTACAATTTTTAACTATTAAAATTTAATTTTGTAAGTTGTAAATATGAAAAGTGAAATTTCAAAGCTAACGGCATGTGATATGGTTTTTCTTTATTCCGAACTTAATACAACTTCGATTTTACCAAACATTAGTTTCCCATAAGATTTAGTAAGGAGTACTTAACACTTCATGAAGTACAAAGTAGTTAGTGGTTTCATTAAGAAAAAAAAGAAAAAAATCTTTACTAATATTTTCCGTACATTGAATGATCTCTTGAAGTGTCACATATTGTAAGATATGGTTTGCTGCTAATTGCCATGTCGTCTGTACAATATATGCTTTTGGTGAGTTGACATTGAAATACACTGCAAAATAATCGTGAAAGTAGTTAAAAATTAGCTTCAGTACTCAGGTTCATTTTTTATTTCTTGCATGATTTCTTACTACATTAACATTGTGATGGCTAAATAAACCGTATGTATTCTGCATGTTGCTTGATACAGTTAGATTTATTTAATTCGGTATACGCCTTCATATTTGCGATGTAATCGTTTAGAAATTTAACATCAAACTTTCTACTCTTATTGTATGATAAGATATCAATATGGAATACCATCATCAGCATTGTCAAAAGATAAGAAAACTATATTTTCCAATTATTGTAGATTAACAATGGGGAAAGTTATTTCCGATTCATAGTTTCCAACTTTAAAAGCTTTGTGCGTTTATAACTTGTCTGTATATATATTAGTTGAAATGTATAAAACACGCAATGAATTGTTTGGTTTTGCCGTGTAATGTGCATTCCTCGGAATATATTCTTATTAATTTTTTATATATTATAAACCTATCGTATTAAATAATATTTTAAATAGTTATATCTTTAATTTGTTTCTTGTGTCAGCCGATGATGGAGTTCCCGGAGGAAGGCAGGAATGAAAAAAATCCAAGGGCTGATGAGTCTACAAGCCTAAAAAGGACCCGTGAAGAAGATGGAAAAATTAAAATTCCCCAAATTGAGACTGTAAGTAATTACATTTATTTATGTTTATCAAGTGGTTTGTAGATTATTTTTAACAATATTAATTTGAGTGGTTCTCGAGAGGTTTATATTATAGGGAATTTATCCCTGTCCCAGCGATATCCTAGTGCTCAGAAGCCCATAATCGTATTTTACAAGTTATTTGAAAATAATCGTAGCAATTACACTGTGAGTACATGTTACATGTAAGTAAGATGTTTTTTCTTTTGAAAAACTAAAACAGCTGCCGCATATAATACGTCAGTGCATAATTTCAACTTCGCTTCCTCCGTTCATATTATTTGTTTACTTTACGTTTCAAATTATTTCATACCTTTTTCACTATTTTGTTTCCCGTTATATAATTCAGTAGACCCTCTCTGCACGGGATCAGATTGAATTAGAAAAAAAATATCTCCAGCATTAGGAGGAAATTACTCGAAATTTGTTTTATTAATTTATTTTATTGGCCTTATAAACATTTGAGCTCAAAGTCCAAGTCTCTAGCTGTAATAGAGGCCAAGATCCCTACACAGGCTCTGATGAAACCTAACGATCTTGGAAACTGCATCTCCGATTTCCACCAAACATGGCTAAGAACCATCTCGCAAATATTAGCTTTTGAAACAAAAAAAAAGCCTTCAAATCGGTTCAGCCGTCTTGGAGCTACGATGCCACAGACACACAAAGACAAAGGCTTCAAACTTATAACACAGCTCCTTTTGCGTCAGGGGTTAAAAACAGCTTTATTGATAAGATTATTACTGCTAAGTTTCAAAGATAAATAGACTGGATGAAAAGTATATATATATATATATATATATATATATATATAATAAATATATATATATATATAATAAAATGTTTTTTAACAATAATTATTTTAATTATCAATGTTCAGGGCCCAAACTACTCTCATATTTTTACTGTTTATAACCGTTCTGATGTTCTTTTGGAATGATTAGGCTATAAAATCAACAATGTAGAATGTAATGAACCATGAAAAAATAAAAGGAAGTGTTCAATAAAGTAGATGTGACGTGGCCATTTCAGGAATGATGTGTTGGCGTCACCTGTTTTCTTTTTTTTACTGAGTAATTCTGAGAGTGATTTTATCCAGTGGTCCGTAGAAAAGTGATTGGTATAAGAAAGTCCTGTTTATGGCCACATCACATATATTTTGTTTTTTCTTTATTTGTATTTTTTTTAAATAAAAATAAAAAACAAATAATTCTAAAAAGATAAAAAATCTGCTAAACTCAAATACTCATTGATACATCATTTCATGCAATGCGTACAAAGTTCCGTAGAATAATGAGTAGATACTGTGCATTTTCAACACGACATAAATACTACACCATTGTTTAGATTTTAATCTAGCTCTGTCAAATTTTTGATAGAAATAGGTAGAGATATATTCCTAACTACGGGAGGTATTGAATTTTTTTATATTCATCAATTTTTAAAATTAAATTTCTGGAATTTCTTTTTATAACATGGCCAAAACTGCACAGATACTATATTTCATTAATTTATACATATAATTCTTGCAGAAAATGTAATAATATAGTATACGTTTTATGTTGTAATAATGTGCGGTCTCTCTAGAATATGCTATGTAATATTATGTATATGGGACTTTTGAAAGAACAATACTGTTTAAATTTTTATGTAGCTCGGTCAAAATTTCTTCAAAAACGGGGAACAAGAGGGAAAAAAATTCCGAAATTTGGAATTTTGTAAAAAAAAAAAACTAAGGAAACTTTTTAAAAATTAAATGTGTAAAAGTGCGTTAAGCTAATTTTTAGTGTTCCGTGTCGAAATTAGCAAAACGGAACACTTATGGAATCGCTTCAGTGTCCGTTCGTCCGTCTGTCACAGGCAATTTTCTCTGAAACTAAAAACTGCAGAGATCCTCCTCCAGGCTCTAGTTACATTCTGAGTTTCATGAAAACCGATCATTGAGAAACTCGTGTAAAATGTCACAAAAAAGCGTCACATCTGTCGCTACGATTTTTTAGTTTTCGACATGATTCACAAATATGAACGAATTTTTTCCCTATCCGATTATTTTTTAGGGGTACGATTTTTCCTCCAATATACTAGAAATGTACGATAGAAATTTGGAAAATGCTGTTGAATTCAAAAACTGATCGAAATGGTGAAACGTTTAATTCACACCTGAAAAAGAATATATTCAGTTTGAAAAAGATTCAACCAGATTTGGAAATCCTAAATAGTAAATAATTTGTTTATTTTATAGAAGTATTTTTGAACACATTTATATTTTTTATTTAATTGTTAAATTTATTTATTTTCCAGAGTGGATTTAATTTTTACAAACTATGGGCGTTCACGGGGCCTGGTTTCCTCATGAGTATTGCATACTTGGACCCGGGCAATATTCAGTCTGATCTCAAGTCTGGCACCACTGCCAAATATAGGGTAATTTTACACTTATTTTCTAATAGTATTTTGTATCCGTTAAAATGATTTTGTAAAATCTAGGAATGAGCTTATGCACTTAACCGGTTCATAAGACCTACAGAAATTACCACTATTATATCATAATCTTGCTCTGGTCATCTTAGCCAAGCAACGGCGGACCCTACCTAGTATATGCTGAGGAACCCTTGTGGACACCCCTGCTAGTACCTACTTAGGAACACTGGGCTCCACAACTTATAGTTGACGAGGAGCGGTGATCACCCAGCTTGTAAATGCCGGAAAACGCTGGGCACCACAGCTAGTATGCGCGTTTCAACGGCGGACACATATTAGTAATTAGCAGCAATGGGCACCACAGCTTGTATTTGTCGCTCAATGGAGGTCATCGAGATAGTAAATGCCGAAAAACTGTAGTCATCTTTGCTAGTATTAGCCATGCAATGATGGACGCCTCATCAAGTATTTGCCGAAGAACGCTAGGCATCCCAGGGTATTTGCCATGCGTCGCTGGACAATTATTTCAAGCTTCTTCTCGCTAGAAGTACAATAATTGATGTTTTATCTTGATGAACTGTGGTAAAACAATTTGATTTATGTAAGCTGATTTAAAGGCCAACCGTTTTTGGATAATTGCTGTTTTTTTTTTAAATAATGATTACTCATACATATTAATATGAAAATGACTGATGTAGTGAGAAGTGATTATTTTACAGGTTGTAAAATAAAATATAGTCTGATCTCTCACAGATTTTATTAATTTTTGCTTGCCGGCTTTCGTGATTAGGGCAATCACGCCTATGAGGGCCATAGGCCTCATAAAATCTGTGAGAGGTCAGGCTATATTTTATTTGACAACCTGTGACATATTTTATTTTCTGTAATCATTCTGTTAAAGTTGGTTAGAATTTAATGATTAGTTGGTGAAGATGATGTTTTTTTAATCTGTGTGTTCCCTTCGTTTATTTTTATCGTTTACCAGTTAAGATAGAGCACATAACGTCTAATCCCTTGTTATTTTCTTCACAATGAATCTTTTTAGAAGTACTATTTTTTTATTTTTAGTTTCCCGCGTATTAGATAATTGGTGAACTGAATATCCATTTTTCTTCTAAAATTTAGTATCTGTGAATTTTTCAATTTTCTATAAAACATACACATAAGCACACAAAAATTTTATTTTAAGAGGTGGTTTACTTTAATTTTTTTCCCTCTAAATCCCGAATTTCTTAATTCTTATAACTTCTATTTCCCACAAAATGTTTTGAAAAAAGTTTGAGGGAGTCTTAAGGTTGCTCAGGGTAATTTTTTCCCTGAGTTAGAGGGAAAAAATTGTCCAACTTGATTGATATTTAGTGAATATTTGGTCATCCTCTAAAAATCGTCTTTTAGACTTTTCAGAAATTGATTTTAAAGAGATGGTTAATGATTTGTTTTTTCTCAAAATTCGGAATTCGGTTGTTTTTTTCCTGATTTAGGGTATTTATATATCTATGGATTTTCGAGGGTGCCAATGGCGTGCAGAAATAGCGTGCTTACCTACTGAGCTCAAGATCGCGGGTTCGAAACCATGTCGAGGCTCTTAGGTTTTTTATCTGGGAGGCAAAAAAAAACTTTCAGCATGCGGTCGTTAAGCGATGGTTGCGAGCCTGTACGATGTCACATGCTCGTTAAAGACCCCTAACTAACCTGGTTAGGCAAAATTTAGGACTACCAGAGTTGAGTCGGGCTCATGCCCACCAGAGCAAGAGGGGAGAGATGATGCGCTTTGGCTACGGCTTTCCTTACTACAATATGAAAAGAAGGCCGAACAGGAACCTGAAGCACCCAGCGAATCGAGAGGTCAGTCCAGGTAAAGGAATCATCCCGCACTCCTGGGCCTCTCTGCAGACAAACAATAGTCGAGATATGTGCCTGACCGTCCACACCCTCCTTACAGTCAGAGAGTCTGGACGTGCTGGCTGAAGCGCTCTCGGGTTGTTTCTCTCAGTTTTTCACAGTTAAGATTTTAAATTATCATAGTTGGTTAGAATTGTCAAGGATATAAGCAATATAATGATGATCTGTGGTACTGGATGTTGATTCAGCAGTTCCTTAGTTTTTAAAAGATTTCGAAGCAGTTACCATTAGTATACAATTATCATAAATCAGTTAATTACAGTATCATAAATTTTTTGGAAAAGTGGAACTTGTGTTGCTAAAACTTTGCATCTGCTTGTTATTTGTTATTGTTTTTTTGATAAGCATTTCAAATTGGATTTCCCAAAGCTTGCTTATTATGAACTTAGCCCCGCCTTGTGTCTGTAATCGTTGATTGACGCTTGTTCCTCTTGTAGACATTGGCCAACGGGCATAGGAGGACGGCAAATTAGGAACGCCCTCTTGCTTCCAAACCCCGAATCAAAATTTTAGATGTCATATAGCTATTTTAAGATGAGTCATCCTACAGTACCCTTTAAGTTTCATGATTATACATTGAGCCGTTCTCGAGTTATACCCCCAACAAAAGGACTGGCAGAGTTTCTGTTTTCCCCATAGTTTGAATGAAATTAGATGGTTTGTTTTGTTTTTGTTTTTAGTTACTATGGGTGCTGATGTGGTCGACGGTGCTGGGCTTGGTGATGCAGCGGCTCTCAGCTCGGCTAGGTGTGGTGACCGGCCTCCATCTGGCTGAAATGTGTCACCGGCAGTACCGGGCTCTCCCCCGCATCTTCCTCTGGCTCATGATGGAGGTGGCCATCATCGGCTCCGACATGCAGGAGGTCATCGGAACTGCCATTGCCCTCTTCCTACTTAGTAACAAAGCGTAAGTTTTTTTATTTAATATTTTTATTACAGCCTCAGTTTGTCTAATGAAGAACTCTGGCCGAGCACGCGCTTTACACACTTCTCCACACCCCCTAAAATCCTTGTACAGTCCAGTCCGCATCTGTAAATGTCCCCATTTTGTTTTTAAGATCATCTCATCACAGTAACATTTTACTCAGTCACTTTCAAGCTCCCTTAGTTCATTCATTATTTTAACTGTTCCTACCTCTCTTTTTTGTTATATTGTGAGTGGTCCAGAGTTGTAACAATAGTATTTTATGGGCGATGATTAAACTTTAATTATATTTATTTATATGTCTGTTTAACGTTACCAACAATATGTTTTACTGGAAAATTGTAGTTATGTGTTACTATGGTTGTTGAATTATTATACGATATAACAAAACTGTTATAAAGAAATTTTATTAACAAAATTTGTATTGTGGCAATACCAAGAAGCCAACAGGACGCGAGGGTTTGAAGTTAGTGGAAAAATAATTTCTGAAAAAGTAAAGAAAAATTGAATAAAAATATTCACTGAAAATAAGAGTGGGTCTGCATTTAAATGGTGTTGATATCTGATGGAACAGGATTGTAGCTGGTCATTTAATTTGACCTTCCATCTGTTTTCTTGTGATAACCGAACTGTGAAGATCAGTTTTCTGATAATGGTATGTTGCGTATATTGAAGCATTGTTCTCGTGAAATGTCTGCTTTTCTCCCAGTCATCTTGTTTCACCGGTTCTCAATTTGCCAGGTTTTATGTTATGTATCGTGAATCCAAAGCGGGTGCGCCTGCCTCCTATGGAGGTTGTGTATCACCCGTTCTCCGATTCGTCGGGGAAAAGGGCATAATTATTGTATTTATTAATAAAAGGAAAACAGCAGTTGCTTTGGGGTTCGGTGGTCGTTCTAAGCCCACCTTAATTTGTTCTGCAATGCTCGGAGTGAGCTTCGGATCAAGTTGGAGCACTGACTGGTTGTACTACGGTGTGGCGCTGAGGGCGGCTTGTAGCGATTCTAAAGTAACCAAAAAAATATCTGTATCTGTAGACACGATAATTTCGGATTGAATGTAAATATTGATACGATATGTTATATATATGGGGAATCTCGCCCATAACTTGTATTCCTTAGTATTTTTCAGCTTTATTGTTTAATAAATGTCTTCCACTGAATATAATGAACCATGAAAAAATAAAAGGCGTGGCCATTTCAGGAATGATGTGTTAGGTCAGCGATTTACTTTTTTTCACTGTACAAAGTAATTCTCAGAATCCACTTTCTTATACCCAGTGATCCGTAGAAAAGTGGTTGGTATAAGAAATTCTTGCTTATGGCCACATCACATATATATATATTTTTTTTATTTGTATCCGTTTTAAATAAAAAAAACTAATAATACTAAAAAGATAAAAAGTCTGGTAATATATGATTCATTTCGAATTAGAACGGAAGAATAATTCTCCATGCTATATGCTAGAATAAATCCCAAAGAACAAAATCTCGATGTGATGTAACATAGCATTTTTCCTATATAATATATTGTTCTTCTGTGTAAATTATACGTGTCGAGAGGGAGACGTGGGTTCCACGCGGCAGTTCACCGCTTTACACCCTAAGTTAGTGGTTGTCATTAACGAGTTCTAACTGCCCAACTAATGTATTTAAAACATAATCAATTTCTTAATGATTGAATCTCTCCCATAACTTGTATTCCTTAGTTTTTTTTCAGCTTTGTTAAAAGTGATACCCTCTGAAAATAGTACTTGATAAAATAAGACACTAAAAACACTAAGTAATTCTTTATTGTTTAAAAAAATGTTTTTGTTTCAGTATTCCACTGTGGGCTGGCGTCTTGATCACCATTGTGGACACTTTTACATTTCTCCTCCTTGATAAATACGGTCTAAGGAAATTAGAATTTTTATTCGGTGTTCTTATTACTGTGATGGCAGTATCCTTTGGATATGAGGTAGAAACTTCATGTATTTTTTATTTTTTCTCTGATTCTATAATTTATTTATTTACATGTAAGGCGTCATAGGAAAGGGGACCTTTTCTCATTATCATTAATTTTACTGAACTGAAAAATAACACATCTTTAGTTTTCCGTCGGATGTTTTTCATATCTGGTTATTTTATTTATTTATTTAATTTAATGTTAGTAAGTCGTTGTTATTCATGAGAGGTGTGGTGAACTCTGCTCTTTCCTATTGTGATCGAGAATAAACATTATTGTTATGCGTGAAATTGTGATGTAGTTAAATTGTAAATAAAAAAGTGTAAACCAAAGAAAATGGAAGGAAAATATAAAATTAGAATAAACCTCTGCCCCTGCTTATTTTGCTTGCGAACTCCGTCCTCCTGGACCCTCGAAATCACTCATAATCGTCTTTGAAATTGACACAGTTAAATTTAATTGAGACGATAAACCCCAAAAAGGGTGGACTTACGTATTTTATACCTTTGCAGAAGACAGCTTTACATTGAAGAATAAAAAGGCGGAATGTCTAACTAATGCTCAGATAGAAAAACGGAAATGCACACGCTGAGGCATAAGTGGAAAACGGGTAGACGTAGTATAGTCGTTCTGGAGAGGACACACACTAGCAGGTAGCACCGTGATGGAACAAAGGAAAAACAAAAATTAATGGTGAATGTAGAACGCTAGAGAGCTAGGGCTCATCGAATATAAGTAAAGTAAAATATGAATAATAGCTAAATAGAATTAATTAAAGTTTCTTAGTTAATTATTGTGACTCACGCCCGGGCTTTTAACTATGAGGTCATATCGTCTACTACCAGTGCGCTCTTTCGTCGCTCAGGTAGACATGAGCCCGACTCTACTGTGGGAGTCCTAAATGTTGTCTACCCAGGTTTATTCACAAAGTTTATTAGTATTGTTGCGTAAAATAGCACGAAACCTGCACTTTCTTAAAGAACTATTTTATTTGAGCCTTTCTTTTTTTAATTGAACCTGAGTTAATGTTAAAAGAAATTAGGGACAGTTATTTTTGGTTACTTAATTTCAATTACAAATATCTTGTTAAATTATTTTAGCTGCTAAAATCGAGCAATACTGAGATAAGATCCTTTTTCCTATGACGTCTCCTGTATGAATTTTCTAAGTGGGTTTTCTTAATAATGATTGACTCTATTTTAACATATGTTTATTTGGCAGTTCTTTGTAGTTCAACCTGAAGCATTGGAGATATTCAAGGGGATGGGAGTGCCTTGGTGTGCTGACTGCGATGCCAAGACTCTCGGGGTGGCTGTTGGCATTGTCGGTGCGGTCATCATGCCTCACAACCTCTACTTACACTCAGGTTTAGTAAAAGTATGTTCGTTCTGTAGACATTATCCTAAAGGATCCTCAATTTAACAATTGGAAATATTCATTAAATATTTCTGTATATTCCCTGCGTTGGATTTTGACATAGTTTTCTTGTTTCTCTCTTCTCATTTTGCTATGTATCTTTCTCGACCGCAAGAGTAAATCCCAAATACCAAAATCTTAGTTTAATGAAAAAGCATTGACATATTCTTCTACAAAGGGAGTTCAAAAATAATACTAGTGTTTACTGCCTTAGGTACTCAGCGTTGCTCGTGAGTCACTTCTTTTTGTACCATTTCGAATCTTTTGGCAGCGAAATGTCGAATTACGACTTACATGAATGAAATTTTGAACGTAATATTTAAAGAACTACAGCGAATGGGTAATCCTGAATAATTACTTTTAAATCTATTATCCGGAATGATATCCTACTTCGATTACATAGCGAAAATCGAAGCTATCTCAGCTGATAATATCCTTCCTGTGATTCCCTCCCTATGATTTATATATCTAACAGTTCTCAGTATTTTTGTTTCAATACATTTTAACACTTAAGATCTTACGAAATCTTACAGATAAGAAAAAACGAGTGGGTTTATGGCTCTTCTTTCCTGTATGTGTAGTAAAAATATGAACGATGTAAACCAACCTACTCTAGTTTACATCATACTAGCCGGCGTTGCCCGGGCATAGCTTTTCGGGCCTCAAAACTATAACTTCTCACTCTCTCTTTCTTACGTTTATAGTCAGTCACTATAACCTCCATTCTTGCAGGATAATGGCCTGTTACTCCAACCACCGAAGAACCCACGTCGGAGTCCCATTTCAGCTGAACGTCACGCAATTAACAAAAATTATAACATGATGTCCACACCACGCTGTCCTGAACTCAGGAATATATTTTTGAACTGCCCTTGTTTTGTAAGACTCAACATGTTGCTAAAAACGAATTCTCTATAGCGGCCTTCCATGGGAAATCAAGTAGTCAGTTATTATGACTCATGCCCGGACTTTAACTACGTGGTCATATCGCCTACTACCAGAGCGCTCTTTCGTCGCTGGTGGACATGAGCCCGACTCTACTGTAGGAGTCCTAAATTTTGCGTACCCTAAATTTTTATTCACCCAGGGCAGGGCTCTTTAACGAGTACCTGACATCGTACATCGGAACCATCGCTTATCGTCCCATCCGAAGGACGGTGTGCTTAAATTTATTTTACCTCCCAGATAAAATAAACTAAGAGCCTCGGCCGGGTTACGAACCCACGATTTTGAGCACAGTAACCAATTACGCGCTACTAATTCATCCCCCCCCCCCCTTATTTTCATCTACGGCCTTTAAAACGCTATGCTCTCAATATGTAGCGAAAAAATTGATACCCCCATAAAATTCAGGTAAGCCAAATAGCCTATCTTCTCTTCCCCGGGTCACCTTGAAGCTTCTCTGAAAATATCATATATTTTGGTCAAATGGTATAGGAGCCATGCTGAATTAGACATACAAACACATACAATGAAATTAAATTATTATATTTAATAATTGTATTTATTATATTTAATAATTTATTATATTTATAACCTTTACTTATTATATGTATAACTAATATCCTCCGTTTTGTCCATTGCAGTCCAGAGATGTTGATCGCAGCAAAAGGGATAATGTCAAAGAAGCTAATTACTATTTCTTCGTTGAGGCCAGTATAGCCCTGTTTCTCTCATTTGTTATCAATGTTTTTGTTGTTTCCGTTTTTGCCCATGGGATGTACGCGAAAACCAACATGGACGTAGTAAGTCAAATTTGTTCAGTATATTTGCTAAGTGATAAGTTTTTATTGATTTAGGGTTTCGTAGGTAAACCTAATTGTTTTCATTCGCGCATCTGTCAATCTGATCACTCTCCTATAGCCTATACTGAAAATAGAAGCAACATTTCATTAAACTTGAAAATTTTTTTTCAGAAAGTCCAAGTGGGGCTTCGATTTTAAGTTATTGAAGCTTTCTGCATAATTATGAATTCTACCTATACGACCTGTATATCCTTCTTTTTCTTTAAACAGATTCCAAAAACTCTTTTTCTTACAGTTGTTACTGTAAATATGCACCTACGAAACCCTTCATTGTGTGATCTGATCTTACTTCTCTGTAATATTCTTTCTGTTGTTATTTTTATTGATTCATTTTTATTTATTCATTTTAGAGAAACGTATGTCTGGCTAATAATTTCACAGATGCAGATTTATTCCCGGTGAGTAAATTATTTGTCTAGAAAATTTTTTTTTTTTACTTTTTTTCCAACATTCACTTATATAATTTATTTTTATTTTTTAAGATAAATAATTTTTGAGATCAATTTATTAGTAGAAAATGCAGATAAACTCAATCATGCGACGACATCTAATTTGGACATACCGTCAGTCTTAGAGTAGCTCCATATTGCTCTGTATAATAATAATAATAAATTTATTTCCGTTAAACCAATACATGGTAATAGGATACGTCAATGTACGTATATGTAGGATATCTGCTGAAAATTAAGAACCGTAAATTCTAGAGGTCTTATTCGATTTGCCTCTTCCTTTTAGAAAACTACAAAAAACTGTGCCTCGACTGTGTTTCCATACACTCGTAGATTCAGGGAAAGAAGGAAGCAGATCGCATGGCCAAGGAAGGTTCAAATAAGCCCTTTATGGGGCCAGAGCCAGTTCTAGGAATATCCCGGAAGGCATACCGAACCCGGATAAAAAAGGGGCATTCATAGAGAGAAGTAACCACATAAAAGACAGTCGAGGATGTTCCTTTGTGAGGATTCCAAGGTGTCGTAGGATGGGGAATATCCTGAACCTCAGAAGGAACGAGCTTGAGCAACTAGCAGGAGTTCTCACAGGGCATGTTCAATAGATAGCTACACACTGTAAAGAGAGTCCCTGTTGTGACAGATGTGGAGAAGACGTCGAGACGGCGGCTCACTTCCTGAGTAGATGTTCAGGATATGCTCGGACGAGATTCCACATTTTCAGCAAAGATGTGATCTTAGAAGAAGATCAAGGACCATGAGGGCATTCCTAGATTTGTTAAGGAAACTGGGAGGCTGGGTCCTTCATGAAGGACTTGGTATTGGTAGTGTAAATGACTGTAAAACAATCTAAGGTGGAAGTTCAACAGCGAAATAAATAATAAATTGTCTAGGTATTCATTTTCTTACGATCTTTTAGTTAATCAATTATAAAATTGTCATAGATTTACACGTAATGAATCTTTTTCATGTATACATAATAGGTTTGGTTATATGAAGTCCTCTAATATTGAGTAAAAATAGCTATGGAGTACGACTCTTCTCATTTCGACTTTTTTCAAATAGTGGGCCTTCTATGTTTGATTTATGAGTGTGGTTTGTTTTATTTTAGAATAACACGGAAGCTGTTGAAGTGACCATCTACAACAGTGGGGTGTTCCTGGGATGTCAATTTGGGATAGTCGCCATGTACATTTGGGCTATCGGGATCCTGGCTGCTGGACAGAGTAGCACCATGACTGGTTGCTATGCAGGACAGTTCGCCATGGAGGTATTTTATTTATTTATTTTTAATTTAAGGAATATGCAAAAGTTACGATTTAAAAAAAATATATATGTTAGTCTAAACCCAAATTCTATTAGAAACCGAATTTAGTAGATTTTTGTCGAACCAGTTATAATTAAGATTGGGGAATTGAACGAAAATAGAAACGTTATAAACGATTTTGACTGTATATATTTTTTATTTATTTTTTCTCTTATATTTAGTTATTATTGTTCATGGTGCCATTTATTATTTCCCTTTGTCCCATTAGCCATTATTGTCAACAAATTTACTCATGGTTTGTACCGATTGTAAATATGCATATTAAAAGAAACTATCTAATGTACAGTATCAGTGCACTTAGGTTATATTATATTTATTAAAATACATTTGTTAAATATACTAATGTTTTTAGGGTTTCCTGAACCTGCAATGGAGCCGTTGGAAGAGGGTCCTCTTTACAAGATTGGTGGCCATTGGACCTACCTTCTATATAGCCTTCTTTTCGGAAATACAAGATTTGAGCATTATGAATGATCATTTAAATGATGTTATGAGTTTGCAGTTGCCATTTGCAACACTCCCTGTTATCGCATTTACCAGCAATCCAAGAATTATGGGTGATTTTGCAAATGATATGTACGTATATTACATTGTTTTTTGTTTCTCTACTCTAGAAAATATATGAGCCGTTGAGAAGCTAAGTGTGCTGAATTATTTGGCCTTATTACTGAAAATTTAATAAGAAATAGTTGTGGTACAGCCTCGTCTCAAGTCTGTGAACTACAGGCTAATGAAAGTTCCGGAGCTTCTCGTTGTGGGCTTCAAAATGAGTACATTCTAGTTGCCGATGGATTTGAGTGTTGTTGATAAAACCGTTCGGAGGACTTGTTGTCTAATGTTCATTGTCTTGTTATGTTAGTGTTACTAATGCAGAACCATATGGGGCAGCAGGCAAAGGTTAAAATATTCATTACAATGTTAAGGGAAGTCGTGTAAAGAAAAAACTCAGTATTTGGCCAACGTTTCGGAAACGGTGGATTTTCTTCTTCAAGGCTTTATAATGACTCGAGGGGATGTGTGTGGTGAAGGGGGTAAGTGTTTGTGTCTGATAGAGAACTGTGAGTCATTATAAAGCCCCGAAGAAAGGAAATAATCAGTTCTCGGAAAGTTGGCCAAGTAAA
This sequence comes from Aradus depressus, assembly GCA_963662175.1. Classification (NCBI taxonomy): domain Eukaryota; kingdom Metazoa; phylum Arthropoda; class Insecta; order Hemiptera; family Aradidae; genus Aradus; species Aradus depressus. Next base: position 43,993,017 of record OY759215.1, read on the forward strand.
GCATTTTTTCTTTATACGTGAGAACCTCGTGGGTATGTTTAAAGTAAAAATGCAATGCAAAATATTTTATAATATATATATATATATATATATATATATATATATATATATATATATATATATATATTCAACAAAAGAGTTTATTCTATTTATTAAACTTAAACAATACTTGTCAAAATAAGGGCTAATTGTGCGAAATCAAAATTTAATCCGATAGTTGGCTGGAGTGACAACAAAAATCAATTGCAAATTCGCTTTTCCAATATGAGGTTTTTATACTCAGGTCTTCCTTCAATTTTTTTTTTCTCTGAGGACTATTCTGTTGTGTTTATTATTAATAATAATTACTCAGTCATTTTTGAAATTATAAAGCAATTTTTAAAGCTCAGTCTATTGAAATTTAAGTAAGGAAACAAAAAAAAAATTGTGGAAAATCAAACGGTTTGTTTTTATGTTAATTGAACATAATATAAATCCATTCTCACCTGAAAATTGAAATTAGTGACATAAAGATTTTCCCACTTTACAATGTCTAATTCAGGTTTGTTTAACTTTTTTTTTGTTATGTTTTAGGGGTAACAAAATAATTTCATCCTTATTGAGTGCTGCTGTGATCGCAATAAATGTTTCCTACGTCCTGACCAGTTTGGACTCTGTAACCCTCTGGTGGGAGTGGTTGTTCCTATGTATATATTTCTTTTTATACATATTGACGTGTATATATCTCATTATACACACTATCGCCAGTATGTCTCATCCTGATAGTTATTTTAATTCTCAACATGTAAGGACACACTTGCACATTTTATTTTATATTATGTTTAAGGATGTATAATATTATATGTAATTATTTTTGTATTTATTTTATTTCAGCTCATCAAACATTATATAATAGGCACTAATGTGACTGAATTTAATTTAAGTCAAGAATATGATTCTCCAATGGCCAGGTATTTGAAACATATATTTTCCGTTTGTTTGTATTTTTATTTGGATAAAATATCATTTATTGGCAATTACTTGTATTTGCGAACTTTGTGTCTTTGACTGACCCCATTTATTTCAACGTCCGTTGTAAGATTCGTTGTTGGAACTCTTCTCTGACCTGAAATTTAAAAAAAATCTTTATTCTGGGACATACGTCCCCTAAGAATAACCCCCCGACCTGGGGAATAATATGAATCAACTATAATATCTTCAGGGTTACCCGACAGTTCATGCCGAATATTGCTTTTTATAAAATAAATTGTTTTGTTTTTAGATGTACTTCAGTATCTATTTCTTACTGTTTTTACTTATGTTTAATTTAACTGTTTACAGCTTTTTTTACAATTAACCAAATTAATTTTCACTTTTGGTTTGTGCAAGGAAATTCTGAACTCATATATAATATCTTTATCACAGAATCATTTCTCCCATTTATTTTTTTCGCTTTTAAAAAAAATAACAATTACAGACGTTTCGGGAAGCCCTCCTATCATCTGTATTTATAATTTATCTGTTCTTTATGTTAGCATTCATTCTGTCAATCAGAATCTTTCTTTTATGGAATATACTTATTAAGTCGACTTTTATATTCAAAAACCAAGTCAAAACTCAGACGCAATATATAATTTGACTCAATAAATATGTTATATAAAAAGAAGATTCTGATTGACAGAAGGAATGTTAACATAAAAAACAGAAGACGCCGTTTACATTTGCTGAGCTCAAGGTCACGGGCTCGAAACCCTTCCGAGGCCCTTACGTTTTTTTCATCTGGGGGGTTGAAAAAAACTTGATAACGCCGTCTTTCGGATGGGACGTTAAGCGATGGTCCCGAGGTGCGATGACAGTTACTCGTTAAGGATCACTCTGTCCTAGGTGAATAAACCTAGGTAGGCAACATTTAGGACTCTCATAGTTGAGTCGGGCTCATGTCCACCAGAATGATGAAAGAGCGCTCTGGTAGTAGGCGATATTATTACCTCGTAGTTAAAAGTCGGGCATGAGTAATAATAATTAATTAGCATGAACAGATAAATTACAAATATTGATGATGGTTGTGCTTCCCGAAATGTCTATAATTGTTTTTGCTTAAAAAAAAAAAAAAAAAAAAAAAAATGGGAGAAGTGATGATGTGATAAATATATTATATATAAATATTTTTTTCATGTTTTCTTTTCTTCAGCACTAGTTATTATAGTTGTGCATGTTTTGTTTGCTTTATATATATATATATATATATATATATATATATATATATATATATGTTTTTTGTTTTAAGTGTCTTTAATTCATTAAATTTAAAATGTTGTTTATAAGACAAGTGAAACTTAACTCTCAGAACATTGCGGTACGACCAGTCACATTTATCGTGGGTAGATGCATTGAATTTCTAATCTCACAGATGCTTTTTCAATTGAATAATATTTATTAATCATTTCCAATTGTGTTTTTCTTTCACTGCTGCAGTAATGATGATGATCCATAATACATAATTGAAAGGCTTTGATTATAATTAGACTGTAGAAACTGACTCAAGTGGAGGTACGCTTCTTTTCTCTTCTTTAACATCTCAGTAATGAGTATATAAAGAGTGCTGTGAGACTCGCTTCATAAATTCGCAGGTGCGAAAAAGGACCTATCAAGATCTGTCTGGAAACGCTTCCCTAACGTGTTTCTCAACTTGATTGTTTGTTGTTGAGCATTAAATTGTAAACAAAATAATTAATGTGTGAGTGACGCGGTACTCAAGAGAATTGATGTGTAAACAATTGCTTTAGTTTCAAAAATTTGTTGTCGTGCACTGATTTTGATTAAAATTTGTTTTATAATGTTACAATAAGAAAAGTAGTATAAGGACTTAAAATTTCAAATTTATTGTTCTTCAATTTTTTCATACATGAAATTATAGGTTTGTGATAGCTAAAATAAGATATATACAACTGTGATTGTAGTGTCTCTTAATACCGCGAGAATACAGCGTCGATGGTAGTTTTCGAATTTGTTGTTGAAATGCTTCGATTCGTATTCATTATTAGGTTTGCCATTTAAAAATGAAATAATTTGTTCGGTATCTCCTGATATGGGTAAAAACATTTGTGTGTTGCGCTGCGCGCGCAACCGTCCGACACACACTTACACATGCACATCAAAGAGACTTACGCTCTAACCCCTACCGAGAGCTAAGATGTTTACACATCAAACATGTTACGTTGACAATTAACTCGTGCAAATCGCACGAATGTAAACATAGATTCTGATGAAAGGTCGGTAGAGGGCCTTGTCTCGATTTTCTCACATCCAACTTCCCGTCCTGTTACTGTCCTATTATTTCTGCTATACATTAATTAGTCAGATCCTCTTCTACCGCCTGAGGTAACAGTTTGACAAAGCCATCTCCCTTCAGCCGCCCTTTCCCCCCTCCGTCTCAGTCAATTCCTCTCTCCGGTTGGGCTGCTAGGAGACTTTCTTCTTCACCCTAGGACGCTTCCCGTTCGCATCTTACTTCATATGCTCGCCTTGGTGAACCCCTGAATGTCTTTCTTTGGAGATAGCCATGCCAGCGAAGTTGCGAGTCCATCACAGTGTTTCAAACCGAAGACCAAACTGATGATCGTGTTCTTGACCATCTAGGTGAGTCTAACCAGCTACTTCTGTCTGAGGTACCTCATCTCAAGGTCTTCCTTTCTGGCGGCACTATTCTTAGGTTCAATCCAGGAGTCACAACAGTGTTAAGTTTGGTACTGATGAACTTTGGGCTGATGATGGTGTAAGCCGAAACTGATACTTTATTTGTGTATTTTTGTGAAAATAGACAATATAAGTATTGAACTTATAAGTTGAATTACTTAAATACTCCCTACAGTCGGTTCGCTAGCCATTAGTATTTACGTTTTTGTCTGAAATGTGAAATTAGAAAAAAATATATATATTGAAAAAATGTAAAAACATGTTTATTCTATCTAGTGCTATCTTTGTATATGAAGTTTACCTCCTCTGTGTATAGGAACGTCTTGCTGATAGCGTAAAGAGTTCCCTTGAAGAGGCGATCCTAGAATTTCTGCTATTGGCACGAGTAAAATTTTACCAGCATTTTTACCGAATACTTTATTTTTTTTTAATTTAATGCTCTACAATTTTTAGTTAAGCAAAGATAGTTTTTAGCTAAGCATTTGTAAAACGGTTCAATATTGAAAAAAAGCACCCTTTTTCCCTCCATTCGTCTTGCATTAACATGGCTTCTTTTCAGTCTCACAGACACTCTTATTTGTATATAACTATTTCTTTCTTCTATCTTTCTGTTGTTTTTCTCTTTTATGATGATATATTTCAATAACCTATTTAATATGTGTTTTAAATTAACATTCTGCATGAGTATTATTTCGCCATGAATTTCTTCCTTTTTAATCCTTGTTGTATATATCTTGTTAAATTACTATTATGCAGTATCTATTTGAGGATAAGGCTACGTTTACAGTGGAAGCGTCGTTCTGTTAAATGGTGAGAAGTGAATAGTTATTGAAGGTGCGTGTTTTCACGAAAAGTTAATATAATGAAATTTTACCCCGAGGAAGGGAATTGGGAGGGGACAGACTTAAGGTCCTAGGCTGTCCAGATTGACGATTGATTCACTTGAAATAAACTGGAAGATAAATGACTGAATAAAAAATTACTTTATTACATGGAAATCTCACACAACCTTAAATTAATGTTTTGACATTTTTTACCTCTTTTCCGCTAGCAACTGTTTCACCAGAACACACTTCCACTGTCTTCAGTCTATGTCGCACTGCTTGGTACAGTTATGTTCAAAAATTTATAATAAATGTTCAAATTTTCAGAGTTACTGGCTCCAGGTATTGTATAAAGAGAGAAGAAGACTCAGCCATCAGCTAACAAAAGTTACTTCAGTTTTTAGATAAGACACATCACTTTACCTTTTTATATTCGAGGTAATTATCTCTTCGGGTGTACACAGGCTTCATTATTTATTTTATTTATATTAAGTTTAAGAATTTATTTGAAAAAATATATATTTATATAAATTTTATTTAAGATGTATTTTAATGTACAGTAAAATAATGTACTTAGCGACAACGGTGGTGGTAAGGGGGGATTAAATTCATATCTGTGATGATTTGAGTTGTATGTATATTGTTACTCTAGAAGTGAGTAGTCAGTGAATGTGCATATTTCCCGGAGAATGTGTACATTTGCCAATGATCAAAAGGAATGTTGAGAAAGCCTTTAATTTGATTGACTGCTTAACTAAAATGACCGAAACGGGAGGGTCAAAATTGTATTCTTTCGGATATGATTTATATGTATATATATATATATATATATATATATATATATATATATATATATATATATATATATATATATATATATATATATATATATAACCTAACCTATATATATATATAGGTTAGGTTTTATGACTCAGGTCCGGGCTTTAACTAGGTCATATCGCCTACTACCAGAGCGCTCTTTCGTCACTCTGGTGGACATAAAGCCCGACTCTACTGTGGGAGTCCTAAATTTTGCCTACCCTAAATTTTTATTCACCTAGGGCAGGGATCTTTAACGAGTACCTGACATCGTACAGGCTCGGGACCATCGCTTAACGTCCCATTCAAAGGACGGCGTGCTTAAGTTTATTTTACCTTCCAAATAAAATAAACTAAGGGCCTCGGTCGGGTTACGAACCCACGTTCTTGAGCTCAGAAGCCAAGCACACATACCACTGAGCTACCGGCGCCCTCAAATTGAATTGGATTTGTTAATAATATGGCTACATATATATATATAATATAAATATATATCTCCGAAGGAATACAATATTATCTCTCCCGTCGGTCATTTTAATGAATCAGTATTGTCGTAACAGAGCGGTGTTTCTGGGATTCAGTTCTGACATCAGGGCAAGCTATAAAGGTGCTTTCGAAGCTTTGGGAGTCGAGAATAACAAGAAGAAAAGTAATTCTCAACGGTTTAATCAACAAAGACAAAACTGCTAATCATGAACTTAAGGACGAGACCGAAAGACTGACTAATATGACAGGGACTCCTTGACTGATTGTGTCTTGAGACTCTTTAATTTACGTGAACTGCCTTGACTTATAACGCTCCGGGTTTTTATAAGATGTTATTTGTTCCTCTCTTTCTAACTAATCTTCCTGGGAATGTTTTGGCCCCCTCTTCACAGATAAAGCGTTTTTCAGCAAAATAAAGTGTCTTAACATCGAATATCCTTTCAATAGAGAACTCTGCCAACTTATCTTAACATCGGATATCCTCTCAATAGAAGACTACCAACTTATCTTAACATCGGATATCCCCTCAATAGAATACTACCAACTTCTCTTAACATCGGTTATCCTCTCAATCAATAAAAGAGGACTCTGCCAACTATCTAAACATTCCATTTTCACGTAAACAGATTGATTACTGGATGGGACAATGAGTAAAAGAGAAAGGCCGCTTCTGTACAAGACCGATAATTTCTGATTAAGCTAGGAATAACAATTAGTTGTGGGAGAAAAATAGCATTAAGGGGAGGGTTATACGACAGTACAGGTTCTTTTTGTTGAATTGCATTACATCACATTGGAGAGGTAAATGTGTATATTTCATTCATAAAACATCGTTGTACTCACTTTCGCCTAATGACTAGGAGAATTTGCACATTGACCGGTGAATGTGCACATTACTAAAGTATATACTTACCTACTTATGTTATTATTATTTTTCTTATATTCTTCACTAAGTGTGATACAAATTAATTGTTGTTTTTTGTTTGTTTGTTTTCTTATCCATGTATATTTAAACCATAATTGTGCCTTAACATATTATACTTATTTACAATTTATTTAAATAATGAAATCAACGCTTTATTTTCTTAAAAAAATACAGACCTGTTTCTAGTCACATTACAGACTTCTTTTTTGCCTATTTTTTTTTTTTTTTTCATGATAAAATTACTATTAATCTTCTAACAGAGGTTCTTACATTTTTTTGACATATCGAGCAATAAAGCCAACAGTAATTATAATTGATGGAATTGGAATTATTGCTTTGTCAATTTTTTTTAAATTTATATCATAGTTTAGCAATAACAGATAGAAACCAGGTTAAAAAAAATATATTTTATGGCAATATTTCAAGAAAGCGTGACGCTTAGGTGAAGAACCTCTTGTACTAGAATAGATACCTTGTATCTCCAATTTGTTTAGTTTATACGTAATTGTTATAACTTTCTTTTAAAATTAATAACGACAAATGTCTGCTATAATTTAAAAATAAAAATTGAAAAAATAACTAAAATATGTTTTTATTCCTCATTTTCACATTATACATTTAATTTGGGCTTTAAATAAAAGTTTTTTACATTTTCCTCAAAGAATTTTGAAAATAAGTATACAATAACGCAGAGTTTCTGAAAGTGCAGTTTGCGATACCAATCTTTATCATAACAATTGTTGGAACATCTGATTGAATTTTCACGTCAAAAACCAACCAGTCGATGCTCAAAATTGAGTAAACGTCATTTAGAAAACAAAAAAAGCAAGATGAATGGGGGGACTCAGGTCGTTGAATGAAACCTAATCTCACAATTGTGAACCAGTGATTTCGTCCTTTCACTATTTTCTGAAAAGATGAAATTTCAAGTGTTTAATAACAAAAGTTCGATAAATAAAAATAAAATAATACTCAACAATAATGAAACGAGGGGAAAATGAAGAAAAACACAAGTATAAAATTTCATATTTATTAAAAATCATGATCAATTGCAAAACAAATTTCCTAAGCAATATCATATATTAAAGTTATTAATAATATAAATCACAGAAGGGAAAAAAGGTTTTTATATAAAGGTAATGGATTGATTGATCTGCGCATAAGCTTAAAATATATAATATTTATTTAAAAGGTAAGTAGCGTACTTCGGATATAATAAGCTAAACTAATAGAAAAATACACAAAAATTAAGAGTTATGTACCATAGTAACTATTACTATTTACATACAAGTACCATAGTAACTATTACTATTTACAAAAAGTACCATAGTAACTATTACTATTTACATATAGATAAAATGTCTTCATATGTTAGTTACTTGTTGATTTTTAGAGGGCGAACAACCACTCACAGTATTATCGCCCAACTTCTTAATACAGCGTTGGCACCATGCTAAACTATCGAATGTGAAATTGTATAGTTTTCAGAAAAGCAAAACGAACAGTTTCCAAGTTGAATTTAAAATAATAAGCATTCAGTTCATTATTCTTGTTTTGCCAATTGATATTTAAGCATAAATATAATTGATATTTAAACAAATATAATTAAATACATTAAAAGCTTATTCGTTTCTATACAAGTTCTAAACTTTCACATTTACTAACAGTAAGAGACATCAATGAAGTGAACATTCACAATTGGAAACCAGAGATTGTGACTCATTCAACACATAACATTATTGCACTCTTGGGGTCAGGTAGAAAACAGCATTGACTAAAGAGTGAAAGTTCGTAAATTTACATTGTACAAAAAATAGATGATGGAGAAGTATTAACTGGTGCAAAATTAAGAATGTACACTTATTCTTCGTATAAGGGAAAAAAAGTGGTCAGTTCCAGTCTTGCAATCAGAAAGACAGATTCGAAAGTGTCACTGTGTGCATGACATCGAGTTTTATTGTAAACTGCCGGGAATGATTTTTTTTTTTTAAAATATTCGTTAAGGTTAGTATGGTGCTGACGGTGGAAGTATTTGTCTGAACGACCAGTCACACTGAATAACCGCTTACAGTAGAATTTCCTGAGGATTTGAGTTAGCGTTCTAATGTAGCCGATATCTGGGAGGGTGTTCTGTAAGTTACTCTCAGAATTTCTTTCGAATGTCTAATAATTTTTATTTTCGGATAATTACCAATTTGTACAGGTGTATTGGTCAGAAATTCATGAGGCTACTTAAAGAAAAAGAAGAAAAAAAAAGTATTTAAAATAAAAAGTTGCCTGCATACAGACGTTTTAATACACAAATACAAGGAATGATATAAATATTACAAAAGATATATAAATGAATTTTATAATTCTTGAGATAATGATTTAATAAAAAGACAAACACTTAAGAGATTGTATTATTATTTTCTTTATAAAATAACAAAAGAAGGATCAGTCTTCTAATTTTTTCTCAGACTTCAAAGGCGAAAAAATGAACTATTCCAACTCCAGATGTCCGAAAAGTCCTCCTTCCACCTGGGTGGGTCTCAGTTTAGAAGTAACCATAACGTGAAAAAAATAAAGTGTACCTCGTTTCCTTGAATATCACGGAACTGCTCATTTTGTCGAAAACTCGATTAGTTCCATCCATGTACGATCAGATAAAAGCTCACAAATCGATTGCGAAGTTCAACAATGTATCGCGGAAATAACTGTTTTTGTTTGGTGAAATCACTTCTTTCTAAATGGTTGTCCTGTTCAGGTACGTTATTCTATTCTGCATCTCATTTGGAATGAAAAAAGTAAGGAATTAAAGATTGAAATTTGATTTGAATACAAACAGAATGTACCTGGATTACGCATTAGCTGTCGACTAATTGGTTAATTACGATTATTTATGGCACTATTCAGCGGTCGGAGACACTATTTTAACATGTCTATCATAGTTCAGTGAAGAATCCATTGTCTACGGTTTTACAGATGGTAAGGCTGTGAATAAGAGGTGATATCCTCATCGAACAATAGGTAACAGGCGTTCATAGCCAGATTTTGCACGGGGCCATGGCTCCAGGGCCTCCACCAAGTAACAAGTGGTAGCCAACGATTTTTTACTTTCGAACCACAAAAAATTTTTTTTAAAAAGTTCTGAAACCCCAATAAATATAGAAAATTGTTTTGAACGAAAATTTTGCAAAATAATATACAATCTACTTTTTGCAATGCAGAAATATCTGTTCGCATATACTCATCAAATCTCATGCTTCTCAGTTTAGAAAATGATATTCCTCGTAATTTGAATTTTGATGACCTTATAACCACTTTTGCGAATAAAAAATATCTTAGAGAAACTTTTATTTAAGCAAAATTATGACAATAAACATTTCTAATTTATTGGGTTTATAATTGAGTTCTTTCTCAGACATAGAAAATTTTAGGGGGCCTCCACCGGGCGCTGGCCTTATCTTAGGGCCTCAGAATTCTAAATTCGCCCTGGGCGTACTTTTGAAGAGACTAGTAGAGGATTTTGCGAAACTTTTACAGTTAATGAAACAACCCGCAATGATCGAATATCATATTGTCAAACACCGTCGCTAATTCTGATTTGAGGTCAATCCTTACCATTTAGTTTTTTTTACCTCTTAATAATATTGCACTCTCCCATTACTAAATGTTCCAAATGAGCAGCCCAGCATATAGGATTTTTTTTTCGGTGGGGGCCCAAACCTGAGTGTCAATTTTGTCTAGTGTAAAACTTGATATTACAATATAAACTAGTTTTGGTTGGCCTTGTACAGAAGAATGACTACCAGCAGCACAACCAAGAGAGAAGTAATTCCATCAAACATTTAATTTTATTGTCCTTGGAAGAACTCTCCAAAAACTGTGATTTCCAAGATAAATTGAACTTTATAATTGATATGTTGGATTATTTCTGATCGTATTGGGATGCATTTTTAATCAATCGATATAATTTTCTACAAAGTTGAAAAATGAATTTTTCCTGATTTATTCAAGGAAACTTGGAATAAAACGTGCATTTTTTATTTTATTTTTCTCACTTTTACTCCCCAACAGTCCGCGGTAGAAGGGGACACATACCGTTCAACATACTTCTCCGCCTCGGACTTACAGTCACTTGAGTTCGTTCCAAACAGCTTTAGTAAATGCTGCCCCTGTGGTATGGCCAGCAGCCCTCTATAAGAAGTGAAGTTATGGAGATGGCCTAGGCTCTACTAGAGTAAACTTGATTGGAAAGAACTTTAGTAAGTTATTACGAAAAGGAAAGCATCTCAGAAATACAACAATTTACCATAAAGAGATTGTTTTGCCTTAAGTACTTAAAAAGACATCCTAAATTAAGAAAAAAAATGTCAATCATTTATTCGATTGGTTTATTTTTATAAATTTTCCATTTTAAGTTTCCTGTAGAGATGAACAGGTTTCTGTTTGTGCCAGTAGAGGGAGGTAGAGGCCAGGAGAAGAAAAACTAGAAGAGTTGAGGTCACCATCGCTGAAACATTATCATCCCTTAAGAACATTGAAACATATTCACCGCATTAGGTTCATAATAAATAGAGCCCAGGTTCCCGTGCAATTTCATTTTTTTTTTTTGCTTGCACGTCCAGATTAATATACATAAATTTTATTTTGCACGAAATTGCACGTTTTTATCTTTTTTTGCAAAATTTTATTTCGTTTTAGGTTTCTACTGCACAAAATTGCATATTTGGTCGTAATTAGAAAATTTATTTGTAAATTAGATTGAAAATGTATACACTTGTTAATCGATAAATTTATCACAGTTTTGAAAAAAAAATTCCGGATATGACCAACTCAAAAAGTACAATGCGGCCATAAATGGTGAAGATATTGGATTGGATCAACAACCTGACAGTATAAGCTTCACAAAATGCCCATATTTTTTATAAATTGTATAAATATAAATAAATTCCTTTAGGCTTTTTATTTTATAGATTTATTTTTAAACCTTACCCAATTTTATGCTGATAAAAGAGTTATTTAATTTATAAATTATATCCAATTTTTTTTTTTTCGCAGAAACGCAGGATTTTTTTTGTTGCATGTGTTGGCGTTTTTATTGCACGTTTGTCTAATTTTTTTACTGCACGAAATCCTGGCTCTAATAATGAACATTCAAAGCCATATTTGCGGGTCAGTCCATTCCACTGCACCATTTTTAGGTTAGAAAAAATGTACCATTCCAGTTGATGTGGGGCGGAGGAGTCAAAAATGATTTTAGACATTTTTTTTACCTAAGACCTTCGCGCGGAGGATTGGAAGGAGTTGCATGAAAATTACATACATAAGGGTATGTGTTTTGTTTCATATGTCCTACCTACCCTTAATGAAAATATATTGACATTTGAAAATGATGAAAAATACGCATTTTTCCTGGATTGTATCTCCTTTATGACCCTAAAATGTCAAGAAATCAGCCTCATAATTTTTCTACTAGTTCTATGGTTATGGATGAGTTCAGCCATAGAGAAATGTCGACTAAAAAAAAATTCGTCGAATAAATCAACCAAGTTTCAGACACCCTCTGAAAACAATTCACTGATTTAGTTGAAAATCAATATGTGTCATCATTCAGGAACTTCTGAATCATACTAAACTTCGTAATGATATACTCGTATTTGTTACATCGACAGTTATTAAGCTTTTTGAGTTCGAATACCCTCCCAGGATCGCCCACTTTCTTCTGGCATTTGACTGAAAATTGATTGGGACCGTCCTTATGACGTTTTGAATTTACATATAAAATTTAGTGTCGAAACTTTCATTACTTGGGTAGTTTTTTTTTTGAGTTAAGTTCCCTTCCCCCATTACCGCTATCTCTTTGACCGATTTGGCTGAAAATAAGTGTCGTCCATATTGGATTCAGGATACACATATAAAATGTAAAAACCGTGACGTTAGTATTACCTACCAAATATGGCAAGAGAGTTGTAGGGCTGGTCAGAGGTGAGGTCGAACAGTTGATGAGAGTGACACTCGGACTCCCAATCCTCGGGGATCACGTCCTGAAGGAGCTTCACAAACTTCTCCAGGGGGCAAGCTGCCGTACATCCAGGGATCACCATTACATTTGGATCACTTGATGTATTTTTGTACAACACCTAGAAAAAGTAAATATTAATCTATAGATTGATCAACAGAGGACCTTCATGATCCAAGCTAATGAGATTACACGACTTTTCCAATTGTCTTGTTTAAAATTATAATTCTTCAGTAGGTTGTGTAAAGAGATTTGGTAGTAATTATTAGAGTAGGAAAACCTTTAGTTGATCTGATACACCTTATCTCTGCTAATATTGTGAAACAATAAAAATGAATAAAGACTATTTTTTTTTTAAATAATGCATAATTCACAAAATATTTACAATAAATGGAAGTACATTCGGCATTTCTACTAGCCGAATACTCAGCACGATTGCTACTCCTGAAAAGTAACTGTTTCGGGTTATTCTTCCCATCATTGCCATAATTTAATTCATATACGATAAAAAGAACGGATAATAATTTAAATTTCTGAAACTAAAGATTTATCAAATTAATTAGTCTCCCGTAATATAACTATGATTGAGTAAGAAACTATATTTTACGTATAAACCATATAAGAACAAGGTTATTATTTTTTCATTATTTCTCATTCCTATTATTATTGATGTAAATTTAATTTAATTATTTTATTTTAATTTTTTTTAAATATTTATTAATTTATATTTGTTTAATGTATATTTTTTATATTTGTTATTGTTTTCTTTCTCTTTTCTATATGTCGCACATTGAAAACTGATGAAGGAAACGTCCCGAAATATTTTTGTCATAGACACTTCCGGAAAAGTTATAAAAAATTTATTTAATTTTTATTTTAAAAAAAATATATCTACTGTATTTATTAATATTTTTATTTTTGTACTTATAAATTTTCAAGTATTTATTTATTAATTTGTTATTAATTTAATTGTTTTTTAATAGTATTGTTATTATCTTCTCGATAGAACACCTCAGAAGGCTGCCATTGATCAACTCCCAAATTCCATTGAATCCTAAAGATGTGCGCTATCTTGGAGTGCACCTTTGGCACAAGACTAACATGACCGCCTACACATCAACACAAAACTCCAACAAGCACACACACGATCAGGCTCATCTACCCACTCATAAACAGGAATACACCACTCAGACACATCTTTACTTTTCAAAACACTAATACTTCCACTCTCAACCTACACTCGCCCCGTATGGTTCTGCACTAGCCACACCAATATAACAAGATTAGAGACATTTCAAAACAAAGTCCTCCGGACAGCGATGAACGCACCTTGGTTTCTCAGGAACATCCAAATCCATCGGAAACTGGGAGTTGCTTCTTTTGCAGCCCACATTGAAAAACTGACCCGAGACTTGGGACGGTCTGCCAGCCTGCTCTGGTGCGGTCCACTAGTCTAGACCAGCCTGTAGCATGCAGACTGCAGCCGAGACTGTACCAAGACTTTTTATTTTAAATGTTCATGTTCCATTTGTGTAAAGTACATGTTTAGTACTGGCCCAAATAAAAATGTTTTTCTTCTTCTATTAATAATCACATGTGTGTCAGACTCTAAGAGTTAATATCTGTTTATGTATCTAATTTATAAGCTATCTCAATGTATACATTGTTATGACGATTCCTTCCTATTACCATGTTTTGGTTTAACGGACCATATTATCAGGAAATTAAAATTATTATACAAGTCCTTTTTATAATATACCATGAAATTAATTATCACGATTTATACAAAAGTATGATAATAGGAAGAATAACCCGAAACGATTACTTTGTATGACTACCACGCTCAGAGAATACTCGAAAAGTTTGTGTGTTAATAAATAAATAGAGAGTGTATCTACTTCAATAAAATTGGTTTTCCCAAAAAATACACTGAATCCTGAATTGTCACAAAAAAATATAATTTAGAAATGTTATCAGATTCCGTCCGTAGACGAACATTATTGATAATATCATAAGATGGAGTGGTTAGAGGGATATAGAGCTTACTTTTCTATTACGATTTCAGTTAACGTAACTTTAAGCACCACGGCCGGTTTACGTGAAATCGTGTAGAGCGTTGGAGGGGGGAGGGGGAGAAGAACAGTGGACTGTATTTTCAAACAGGACAGTTACGTAAATGAAATATGAATTTACCAGAGTCCAGAATCAGTCTGGCTTCTTACAGATGCATCTAAAATAAACATAAAATGCTGGCCAGCGGTTCGTTATCAATAAATATCTGGATACCTGGTGCGTTAAAAACTGCATAGTGGAACGCAGTCAGGGAGTTTCCTCATCGCAAAAAGAGAGACTCCAAGGCCTCTTCAGAAGAAAACGACTAACTGGGACTTCGGAGGGAAGCGATTACCTGGGGCTTCGGGAGGAAGCGACTAACTATACACTCGATTTATTTAGGGAAGCGATTAACTGGGGCTTCGAAGAGAAGCGACTAACTGGGACTTCGGAGAGAAGCAATTACCTGGGGCTTCAGGGGGAAGCGACTAACTATACACTCGATTTATTTAGGGAAGCGATTAATTGGGGCTTCGGAGAGAAGCGAGTAACAAACTGACGGGGGCTTCGGGAGGAACGGATAGTCAACTACGGGGGCTTTGGGTGGAAAGGATGAAATTATATTTTAAAAATGCATTATACAATGTTAATAAAAAATAAAGTAATGCCATCTCTGGACACAACGAGGGACTGAGACGCCGCAGAATACAATTAACCAGAACAGTAATCAAATGACGACAATGGAATATTATCAATATTCGATATCTTCATACTATCGAGAGTTATGGTGTTCACAGGCGCACAGACACGTTTCTTTTTTGTTATCAGCGTGTCGGAAAACATGAAATGATACCACAATAAGGCAACCAGCTGAATCCAGCAGTTTAACAAAAGAAAGTCTTGAAATATGGGGACCGCCTTGTCATAAAATATCTCACAGCTTGACAATTTAGCTTAGGTAGGAATGTCTGACGTCATGGGGAACACCAGGAGGGAGGGTAAGGGGTTCCTCGAGAGGCTGACATTCTGTAATATTAACTTAGTCTTATCTCTTAAGCTTTTGGCTGAGGATGGTAGAAATACCGAAAGTACTCCCATGTAAATATAGTTGGTGAAATTAGACAATATCATAAATAAACAAGTTTTATCCTTTCAAGTTCAAAAGAAAGTCTGTCCTTATATTTAGTTATTATGACTCATGCCCGGGCTTTAACTAAGAGGTTAAATCGCCTACTACAAAAGATCGCTCTAGTGCACATAAGCCCGACTCTACTATGGGAATTTTGCCTAATCTAAATTTTTATTCACTTAGGGTAGGAGTTACTTCAACGAGTACCTGACGACGTACAGGCTCGGACCTATCGCTTAACGTTCCATCCGAAGGACGAAGTGCTAAAGTTTATTTTACCTGCCAGATAAAATAAACTAAAAGCCTCGGCCGGGTTTTGAACCCGCGACCTTGAGCTCAGTAAGTAAGCACGCATACAACTGAGCTACCGGCGCCCTCCTTATGTTTAATAAGGAGTACAAAATACATGCATATTTTTTTTTTGATCATGAATTTATCTAGTTTATAATTGTTCACTACAGGTATTCCTTAACTTTACAAAAAGTGTACATGTAATAGTTTCAATAGTGTCTAAGATATCACAAAGAGACTGAAGGACAAAGGTTCTACACATGTTAAAAGGGTTTCTTCTTTTCTTTCACCTATGAAATATATATATATATATTTTTTTTGTCGTATATTTATAAAGATACGGGGATACAACAACCAGCATCTAAGATGGTATGTATAGATATGATATGAATGGCGTGTGAGAGGAAGGCCACCCAGTGGTAAATCCTCGGAACGAAAATTTATCTTAATTATAAAGAAAAAAAAAAAGATAAATAATAATAAACTAAATAAAAAGGAATTTAAAGACAATTTTGATGGATGGGTAGTAAGACAGGCAATAAAAGTAAAGGAAAATAATGTTGAGAATATTAATATCGAATATGATTCAAGGTGGCAGTAAGTCGCGGTTCCACCTTCTCTTCAACCTTCGTGGGGGTCATGTGGTAATTGTAAAAATAATGTAAGTATTTCTGGGTTTGCATTTGTGTAAAGTTTGCTAGTTTCTATTGTTTCGGATACTGTCTGTATCAAGAGATCGTTACGAAGCGTTCCGTTGTTAATGTACACACCGCACTGTGTTATCAGTCTGAGGGTTTTTGACTGAAACGCCTCAATTCGTTTAATGTTGGATGTTTTTGCTGAACCGTTGCCTATAAAATATTTAAAAAATATTAATTAAAAGTACAAATATTTTACAATTTTTCGAAATAATCTACTTAATGTTTCCGCTGTATAAAGACAAATTCTAATATATAATTACTAGTAAATTTAACTGGCACCTCCGATTATGCATAAGTGAGAACTTCGGAAAATAGCGAATCTTTAATTATTTCAAAAAGTCAATAATCAATAAAAAAAAAGGAAATTAATGGAAGGAGAATTCAAATGAAAATTCTTAAACCGTTCCAATAAAAAGGAGTATAACAAGTAATTATTTTCATTTTGTTGTATTTCAGCTAAACAATACAAGCTTAGTTACATTATTATCCGGTAGAAGTAGTTAAAATTCTAACTATAACTTTTATGAATACATTAGGTTTATCACTTGAAAATAACAAGCATACAGGTGCATTAAGACAATAGAAATAAGTTATACAACATCAGCTAACATCACAACATCACGTTCCATAGATTCACTGTGATGATCTAATAAGCTGAAATCACTAACTATGGAATGGTAACTGTAAGCACAATTTAAATAATATAGTTCGCGTAATTTGATGCAGGCATCTCAATGGACTTAGTACAACTTACAGGAGCTGAGTCTGATGCAGAATAGTATGGAGTATGCTTCCTCATTTTCACCTAATTTATATGACACTTTTAAAGGACAATGAAGTAATAAAATATATGTGATGTGGCTATTACAGGACTTTCTTATACCAACAACGCTTACAGCATCATTCTCTCTCCACCTCCCCTTCTCAAAATCATTTAACACTTGCTTCACTGGGTCAACAGTAGTTTTTGTTTCATTGTACAGTGTAATTCTGTGAGTGACTTTCTTATACGCAGTATGAAATGATTTTGAGAAGGTGAGAGGGAGAGAGATCTGTAAGCATGATTCGTATTAGACAATCCCGTAATGGCCATATCACATATATTTTTATTTTGTCATTGTTTTTATAATTTTATTAAAAATTACCAATAATAAAAAAAAAATTATAATTCGTTGCTGCAATTTAAACATTACATTGAAATATTTCCTACGGAAATGTATTTTACTTTCTTTGAGGAGCTGTAACTTTCGTCATATTGGTCCTACCCCAAGTGATCTGAGGACACATCGATTGAAAATTTAATAAGGAACATTTTTGATAAAAAACAATTTTTCGTGGCCTCAATCAGGGATGGCATCCAGAATGCCTTGTCCCTGGAGGAGGCCAGCGGGATGTACCTAAGCCAGGCTTTCCCGGAGGACGACCCGGCAGGGGATACACCTACCCAACATAACATCAGGTGTGCTGCCCGTGACTTGCCGGACACGGAGGACGCCCCTGATTGGGACGAGCTAGATCTGACCCTGGTAATTAGGAGGCAGAAGAGTGGCGGCGCCCCAGGGAGCGATCTCATGGACGCGGCCATAATCAAGAAAGCTTTCCCGGTCATTAAGTCAGATCTGCTCTATCTATACAATGCCTGTCTAAGACGGGGCCACTTCCCGAGTGCTTGGAAGCGAGCCATGGTGTGATCGTTTGTCAAGCCTGGGGATAGGGACCTTTCGTTGGCAGGCAGTTACAGACCGATCAGCCTTCTGTCTCTGTTCGGCAAGATACTGGAAGGACTCATCCTCGACCGAATCCGCACCCAAGTATACGCCTTCGTATCCCCTAGACAGTATGGTTGCTTGAGGGGCAGGTCAACCGAGGACGCGTTGATAACGCTGAGGTCGGATGTCGTAGAGGGCAGAGGCAAATATGCCCTCTGCATCTTCTTCGACATCGCGGCGGCGTTCGACTGCGCCTGGTGGCCAGCCATCCTCACGCGACTGCGTGCTATGGGACCGCCTAGGAATATATTTGGGCTGATATCCAGTTTCCTTGACGGCCGTACTGCGACTGTAAGTCAGCTGTATGCCAGCACATCAGTGAACATCACTAGAGGATGCCCCCAGGGCTCGGTCTTAGGACCAACACTCTGGAACATACTCTTTGATGGACTGCTCCGTGAACTCGAGAATCATGAATATAAGGCTATAGCCTATGTTGACGATCTCGTAATCACGGTGCACGCTGATAGCCGGGCAGCTCTGACCCGCACAGCCCAAGCCGCCATCGATTTCGTCGACAGCTGGTGCTGCGCCAACAAGCTGGCACTCTCACCAAGCAAGACTACGGCCCTGCTGATGAGAGGAAAAACCGACGCCCGCCACCCCTTCTCCTTGAGGATCCGGGGGATGCGCGTTGAATTCCCGGAGGCAGTCACATACCCAGGTGTGAGATTGGGCCCGGGCTTCAGCGCGGCTCCCCATGCTGTTGCCATCAAGGAAAGGACAAATGCCACTTTCAACGCTCTGAGCCGCCTAGCTCGCGCAACATGGGGCCTCAAGTACTCAGCGTGTAGAACGATCTACACGGGAGTGTTCGAGGCTGTGGCTCGTTACGCTGTTGCAGGGTGGTGGTTTAGCCCCACCAAACAGCAGAGGACGAGACTACTGCAGGCCCAAAGAGCTGCCCTCCTAAGGGTCACAAGGGCCTATCGTACTGTCTCCACAGCAGCGCTACAGGTGCTAGCGGGAGCTCCGCCCATAGACTTGGTCTTGGACGGGGCGGTCGCCTCGTACTTCTGTAGACGCAATTTGCCCCTGAGAGCAGATATAGACGAGCCCTTGCGCCTCGCCCTGGAGGGCGAACTACGTGGACAGAGCAGACCAGAGCGTTGCAAGGACATTGTCCAAGACTGGATATTGCAAAAGTGGCAACAGCGATGGTCACGCTCCTCCGATGGTCGAACGACATTCGCGTATTTTCCCGACGTCCAGGTCCGCCTGCGCTCCACTTGGGTACAGCCCGATCACTGGACATCTCAGGTACTTTCAGGTCACGGCGACTTCAACTCCAAACTCTTCTTCTTCAAGAGGAAGGATAGCCCGAACTGCTCGTGTGGCGGCATCGAGACTGCAGAACATGTGGTTCTTGATTGTCCGCTGTACGACAGGGCTAGGGTGGAGTTGATCCGCGCGACAGGATCGTATCTGGGATTGACCCTGCCGGAGTTGATGACGGAGTCGAACTACCCGGCGTTCGGTCGGTTTGTTACCTCCTGGCGGGAACAAAAAAAAGGCCTTTTGACCCAGCGCCGAGGCGATTGACGGGCCAGGCCCGAGTTTTACCCCCCGGCGACCGCGATGTAGAGGCAGCCCCATCCCACTAATCTCGAGCTCTCTCGGCGCCACCAGGTAGCCGCAACACTAGGAGGTCTGGGAGTGTCAGCCTGTCCCGTTAGGGACCAGAGACTGTCACCCCCAGACACACCCCCCCCCCCCCCCCCCCCCCCCCATACCATAATTGTATACAATACAGTTATATTTGTATTGTTATGTATATTGTACATTCTCTTCCCCGACGAAGTTGCGGGGCGGGTGATTTACCGGAGCACCCGGAAATAAATAAATAAATAAAAAAAAACAAAAAAAAAAACAATTTTTCGGGCATATCAAGAAAAAGTCTAAAAATATTGGCTTCAAAACGACATTTTGGTTTTCGGCATGTATCTCGAAAATCGGGCGATCTGCGAAAAAATGTAATTTATACAAAATGTGGGGTTTCAGAGTTCCCTACAACATTTTCTCGAAAATACTTTTTATTAGGTCATAAATATTTACTAGGTCATATCTTGTAAAATCTAGTTAGGCCGTGTTAGAAGTAAAGTTGTGTCAATTTTCGTCTGATTTCGGCCAAAATGTAGTCAGATCAGAGTTAACACATGTGATTTCCGCATTCCTAATTTCGAGTTCATAGCTACAATCGTTTCTGACTTAAAGTGCTTACAACTTCCACATACATACACACATACTAAGTATAAGAAAGTAATTAATCAATTATAATAATTATTATTTGCCTAAAAAATTTGGGTCACTGCCAGAGTAACTTTCTGAAAAAATCAATAAATACATAACATAAGGCTTCAAAACAACCTGAAAAATCATTGTGTCCTAGACTAACTTAGCACAATACTGTCTAATCAAGATTACAATAATAGTAGTTCATTAGTTAGTTGTCGCCTACTATCACAGCTCTGTTTCGTCGCTCTCGTGGACATGACTCTACTTTGGGACTCCTAAATTTGGTCTAGCTGGTTTTAGTAAGAGGTCGTTAACGGGTACCTGACATAGCTTGGGACCATTGCGTACCTTCTCATCCGGAGAACAGCGGGCCCGAGGTTTTTTACTTCTCAGATAAAAAACCTAAAGACCTAGGCCGGGTTACGAACCCGCGATCTTGAGTTCAATAGGCAAGCCCACTACTTCTAAGCTACCAGCGCCCTCCCAATATTAGAATAAATTACGATGGTTCAACAGAAGTGCTGAGTATGATACAGATTTTGGGTAGGATGTGAGATATTTGGAATATTACACACCCTGATTTTAAGAAAAAATAAATCATGATTCATTTAATAAAGAAATATTTCAAAATATTTCTGGCAAGCCTTGCTTTAAGTGTTTTGGGACTTTATATTATTATATAATGATTTTTTTGAATTCGATTTCAAAGTGTGTTTAATTTGCGATTGGACCCGTTCAATGAAGTCTATTTAACACAATACTTTGAAACCGTTGACGTAAACAACTACTATCCTATGTCTGCACGATAACAATTTTAGATAGGGTAGAGATAGGGTAGTCCTTGGCCATACATATCCCGCTCGTTCTCAGATAAAAGGTTCCAAATTGTAGGAGCCCTTCCATAGGGGGTGTGGACACTTAGAAAACGTTCAACTTTACCAGGGCGTAGTCAGAAATTATATTAAAAGGTTTAAAATGATTTAGAGTTCACTTTTCAATTTATTTATTAATAACCTTGTTACAGGTTAGTCACATATGGGTGATAGATACCTTTTGTTCTTTTTTTGATATTTTTGAGTTAATATTTCTTGTTTGAGACTCTTGTTCTAATATTTATATAGGTGGTTAACAACACACTTCTCAGCCTTTTGTTTTATTCAACACACTTTCCAAAAAAGTTTTATTCAATTGTTATATGTGGGAGCCGTGCAGGTTAGAGCATAGGGCTTTGGTCGCATGGTCTCACCATGGTTTGCGGGTTCAAATCCCGTCTGGGAGTGATTTTTATTTCGTAGATAAAACTCCCTCCTGGGGCCGTGGATGTCGTAAATAATATGGCTAATATGCACCGTACATAGGGCCAAAAAAAAATTGTTATATGTGACTATTCGCCCAAATATTCAGGCATTATCAAACTAAAAACATATAAAAATAAATAGAAAATCATATTACAATAAATAGTGAGATATTTAAAAAATAAAAGTTAACATTACGAAAGTGTGATAATATAGTATATATAAAATTTTATTTATTTCATAACATACCTCCAACAGTTATGATCAATTTATAGACATTATAATCAACCCAAACATTATTTTCGTCAATAATAACTTTAAAACTTTTAATTGTTTTATTACTAGGACGAAATTTTTATAACCAATCAATTTGATGATTAGCCTTAATATTTGGAAATGTAATGGCACATGTTGAAGTTTGTATAACCAAACAATTTTTTTTAAAGTTATTACTGACGAAAATAATGTTTGAATTGAATATAATCTATAACATGAGTATAATTGTTGAAGATGTGCTATGAAATAAATATAATTCCATACATATATTTATTTATCTATATGTATTATCAAATTTTCGTAATTTGAATTTTTATTTTATTTTTATTGACTATTTATTCTTAGTGTGGGCTTGGAACACAGATGTGAAACTTTTTCGCGATTTTTTAATTTTTTGATCCATAAATATTATTTTTCAGTTGTATGGGATTTCTCAATTTAGCGCATTTAACATTTTAGACGCAAACAGTTTTATTTATTGGCTAATTTTATTTTTATTCATTTGTTAAATCAACATTATTTACGTTTGTAAGAACATCAGAAATCACTACATTTGATTCCAAAGTAGATACAATAGGCCTATGGTAATAAAAATAAGTAATGCAGATTTTTGAACGCGAGAGAATAGAGAATGAGAATTGAGAAAGAAAAAGAGACACTGTTTATGACGCCAGCAAGGATTTGTGATTCATTATCAGTAGATTGGGTATTAATATGAAAATGTTGTTCCTCCGAACATTAAGCAACACTTGTAACTTCTGAACTTAATTTGAGCACCGGGAGGCGGGGTGGGGAGCGCTCCCATCTACCAGCCAGCCCAACGATTCCCAACTGCCACTCTCAGAATTCAAAAAATGAAATGCTTACACTCACCCCTGTGCGCAAACCACTCGTTCGATTACGTCCAAATTTGGAATATACACTTCACACATTATACACTTTGTTTTCAAAAAAGAACACTTTAAACCTTTTTTGGGGACAAACTAAAACACTGGTGCGGAGGGAGTCTGGGAGGTGTTCAGCGCGTCACATAATTTCGTGACTCATTTACCAGCTTAGTCCCAAAGTTGCCCAATGCGCATAAAGATGTTTCATTTGTTTAGTAGTATGATTATATGCTAGAACGGCTGTTACAACTAAATAGATGAAAATCTTACCGAAACGAAGTATTCATCGTTGGAATTTTTCCTGAGTTCGACGAGAACGAGTGCTGCGAAGGGAGGGACGTGTGTCTGGAAGACGCCGATAGTGTTGAGGAAGTTGGCAACGGTGGTGTCGTGAGCAGAGTAGACCCAGAAGTTCCTGTTGGGAGTCAGCTTCCCATACTGCTTCTCCTTCATGTGACCAACCATCTCCTTTAGGAGAGGACCTCCACACCAAACAGACAATAGAGTTTTAAGAATTCAGGACCATCTGTAGAGTATGGTAGGAGCAACTGAAGTAAGACCAAGTACATTAAACATAAGGACAAATAGCTTCTCAAACATTGTTTTCAATTGAAATTAATAATTGTTGACAGGATCAAATTTGCGGAGCCTGGCTCTGTCAGTCGCGTTGCAAGGACAGTGTTCAGAAATGGAAAGGCAATGAATAGGCAACAACGGTGGTCACGATCTCCGGATGGCCGAACGACTTATGCATACTTCCCGGATGTCCGGGTACGCCTTGACTCAACATGGGTACAACCTGGTCACTGAATGTCCCAGATATAAACTCCAAGCTCTTCTACTTTAAGAGGGAGAACAACCCGAACTGTTCGTGTGGCAGCATCGAGACTGCTGAACATGTAGT
Source organism: Aradus depressus (assembly GCA_963662175.1). NCBI lineage: Eukaryota > Metazoa > Arthropoda > Insecta > Hemiptera > Aradidae > Aradus > Aradus depressus. The sequence goes on from OY759215.1 coordinate 44,017,289, forward strand.
CCTTGAATGCCGACTGTACGACCAGGCCAGGGCGGAACTGATTCGCGGGACCGGATCATACCTGAGACTGGATTACGGAAACCGGCTACCCAGTTTTCAGCCGATTCGTCGGCTCTTGACGGAAGAAGAAAAAAGCAGTATAAGACGGGCCGGGGACATCCACCGATCGTTGCAGATTGGTCGACCTGTGGCTGACCCCAGCCCATCACAGCCTCATATTGATTATCATAAAATGCATAAACCTGACCTTCCTTGATCCCGAGCTCTTGACGCACGACAGGGTGATGTCCCACAAGGGGCACCCTAAGAAGAAGAAAAAAAAAAGCTCTGTCAGCCGCATTGTTCAGATCGGGTCTACACGTCATTCGCTTTTAAAGTGGCGCTCTCCTATAAAACTGGGTTTTTATTTACTCCCTGTGGTAATCGATATACTAAAAAATCCAGCAAACCTATCAAAGAGCTATTCAGGATGTTAAAAGAGGAGGGTATGATGCCTGAGATACTTACCTCCTTTCAACCTCTTCAACTTGGGAGTGAGTGTGGGGAGGGCGAAGCTGAAGGCAGCGGCTGGGTACATTTTGTCCGGGAACACCGCCTCAGTCCAGTTGGGAAGAGTGAAGTTGTTACCACGCTACAATAACATTAGATAAAACAATTCTGTAATTTGTAAACAAAACCATAAACAAAATCAGGATCCACTACAAAATATCTCCGATCATGTTCACTAGCTCGGGTTCTACGCAATCCCTATACACGACTGAAATGACAAGAAATGAAGCGACGGTTTGGGCAACTCTATCCGTTGCTAAAAAGAAAATCCAGACTTTCTGTTGAGAACCACTGACTATATACAAGACAATAATAAGACCTGTACGGACTTCAATTATGGGGGTTTGCTAAGCCATCTAATAACAAGCTACTTTCAATCCAAAGTCCTAGAACAATTGTCGATGCACCCTTCTATGTTTCTAATCTCACTCTCCATAATGACCTTAAAATTCCAGTTGTCAACGACCTCATGTAGTCACGCTTCCTAAACTTTCCTATTATAAAAATCCTTTTGCCCAATCTATGACATCCCATTCTCAACCCGACAACACTCCACGAAAGCTGATTTAAGTAGCTATTACTTCGGGAGAGGAGGCGTTGTCCAGTTTCTCCCCTCATGTACTCAAATTAAGTCTTCTTGACCTGGCTGTCAGAGTGAGGTGGTTCGAGGGATCACCCAGGCTAGCATGGCCTCCTCTACCTCCATCAAGTTGGAAGAATGAGAATGGTCACATCGAGATTAGTGATATCGAAGTTTCCAACTGCCATGGAGAGAAGAATGCGCAGGCAGAAGAGGACTATTATATTAAGAAGGATTTCTGTTCTATAAATGAATGGATATTTCCTAGCCCTGAATTATAAGTCCTGAGTACCCCTTCCCTAGTTCATCCCCTAGTTAGAAAATAACAATGAATTCTAGAAACACGGATAATGGAACTTATTTCACAAACTTCATCACTTTGGCTTAACCGTAATTTTGATTTATCCGTGCGACCCGCCCCCATTATTAACACGGTTAATCGGGAATGGAGTGCTCTTTTTTTTTCGCCTTCACTGCGCATATTTCTAGTTTATGACGATCAAAATTACTATCAGAATCGGTGAACTAACAAAGAAGATAACTTCATTCATATTCCATTTTGTCATTTCCCTATATATACATTGTAAAATAATACTTTCAATAGTATAACTAGATAAAATGAAATAGTCACCTCAATGTCCAATGTACTGAAAAGATACTCAAGATGCTTAACATCCTTCACGGGTTGACCTGTGTGTTCAGTTAGGTATTTATACATTTCACTATATTTTATATTAATTTTTCTAACTTCTGGAGAATTAGAAACTGTGATCATTTCAACTTCATACTTTTTACAAGGATAATCCATGGCAAGAACCTACAAATAAACGCATTATTAATTAATTATAAGAATGAAACAGAAAGATAAAACGTACCAATATATATATAAGAGGAAATTAGGACCTTATCAAGTCTTAGTGGGATTGTATGAACCGGTATCGGTTGCCATTTGAGATTACTCCACTTTTCGGTTACTGTCGGAGGGAACATTCCAGCCAGATTGGACATAGCACTTGTCAAAGTCCGATCATAGTCCGTACTTTGGATGTAGATCAAATCTGAAGAATATTTTCCTGAAGGTATCAGGGATAAGTATCGCTCCCGAATCCACATTCCAAGGTTATAATGCGTTAATTTTCCCAGCTACAAACAAATTAAAAAAAAATTAAATCAGACTCCTATTTGTAATAATCATATCCTATGTATTATAGAAATGAGAAATCATGGTATCTTACATTTGTCAACTGTCCCCAGCCAACAGGCCATACCGATACATTTCTGTAAGGATCTGTAGGATAGGGTTCTTCAGGCGTCCTATTGCCATGTCTATATAACTAATAATTCAAATGTGAGAAAAAAAAAAAAAAAAAATGGTTATAGACAAACATAAATCGTGATTTATGATATAATTCTCAATACGATGAAGTAGGTTGTTTTTAATGAACACTTACCACATTTACAAAGACAACAGATCCAAAATCATCCAAAGATTTAAGTAATTCATTACAATAAACGGAGTTAGAATATAAAGTCACTACAAGTATACCATATGTAATGTATATGATTTTCTTCATAGCTGAACTTATATTATAAAAATTGGATTTTCAAAATAAATTAAAACTAAACATTAAAACAAAGTCTAATAAGCCTTATGGCGTAACAACATCCTCCTTACAACATATTACTGGACAATAAACAGTCGAACACTGAAGAACCAACCTTGACAGCTTTTGTACTGTGCTGTTATCTACCTCCCCACTCCATTAGTCAGTGTTACCCACCGTATTGTTATTTTTTTAGCGTCTGATAAAAAATATATATACCATGAAACTACATATATTTGCAATTTGGTGAGGGGTTGGGGAATAGACGTCCAAGTGCATCTTTTCTTTCCTTTGGAATTCGTAATGTAAGGACAGTAATCCCTCAACACTCCCGAATTCGGTATTCGCATATTCGTGATTAATTCAGTGTATACTAACTTAATATTCTCCATGTTTTTTTTCTTATTTTATTATATTTAATTATATGCCATAATATAATACTTAATCTGCTTGAATTATTCTGTTAAATAATTATTAAAATTCAATATAGATTATGCATTTATAGAACTATCTTTCAAGTGTTGGTTGACGGCACAGCGACTATAAGTTTCTAGGAACTTCGCTTTTCGATAAACTCTTCATTATACGAATAAATTAAGCATTTCTTCCCACATCCTGTTCGGGCGGCTCCAATTTGCGAACGTTTTCCGATATTTTATTTTACTAAAAAGTCGGTGAATCTCCAGCACGAATTAACCAATTAAGTGTTCGTTCTCCCTCTGGATCTAATTTAGTGATTTGGTTGAAAATCAATTGGTGTCATACTCAGTAACTTCATTATGACTTTTGAATTGAACCTCCCTCCTCTGACTCAATCTTCCCATCGGCCGATTTCGTTGAAAATCAACAGGTGTTGGCCTTATTGAGTCGATACGGTTTTCTTCATTTATTAAAATATGAAATATCGGTGAAAACTCAACATCAATTTGTTGATCATTTCGTAATTTTCCTTACACTTCATATAGCTGAGGAAAGTAAGAGGAGAGTTGGAGAGTAGGGAATCCCCGAGCTAGCTTCTCAAAGAACAGAGAAGGGGGCACAACTCAAAAATACTAATTATTGCAGATGTAACAAATATTATCGTATGAAAATTGAGAAGTCAAATAGTAAGACTTTCAGCCAAATCTGTCAGTTGGTATTAGTGGGAGAGAAAAAACGTAGTTGATCAATTCGGGTTGAGGAATCACATTGCCGATGATTCACCGACTACTTTTCAATTTAAAAAAATATGGGAAAACATTAGGTAAATGAAGCCGTTCTCTTGGTCCGCTAGATTATTCTCAGTAAAATATTGATAAATTGGCTAAACGGTTTTATCACAGGAAAATGATTACTGCAGACACTGCAGAAATAAGCCTTGTTTAATGAATATGACTTACTTGGCATTATTAATGTTTTTTGATACTCTATAAATTCAGATATTTTTGCAACGTAAGCATAAATCAGATTCTTCTAGTAATTTGTGTTGTATTAAGAAAATGTCCAACTTCAAGTTATATTTTATTGGGGAATGGTTAACAGATTTTCATTTCATGAAGATTAAACGCAACCAGTGTTGCCCCTTCTTCAATAACACATACATTTTTCCTTTGGTCTGTGGATGTCATTAAGACCTATATTTTTAATGTAAATAATTACATTTGTTGGAATGAAGATTTTATTTGTTCATATCAGAATATCCATATTTTAAAATTCGATATTCCTATACAGCGTATTGTAAGGTTCCTGTTCATATCTGCCATTTAACTAAGTCCGTGTATTGGCGGAAACAATGTCGATTCTCTGGCGCCGGTGTTCGTATATTAGTGAAATTTAATTTTTTTTTTACACTTTCCCAATTTTTGATATGAATTAGTAACATTCGCTTTTGACTACTATTACGACTAACAGTCAACTACCAAAATAAGCCCTAATTGGTTAGCATATTCCTTAGTTGTAATTTAGTAGAACTTAGAAATTGTGTTGGTTTTTCCTTAAATGTCAGATAACCGGCGTTGTGACCCTAGTCTGGTTTTTATTTGAACCAACAGAAGAAAGACACATAGAGCTCGTTATGCGATTCCGCGATCAGTTTTCAATCCCCGAAATGCTAAAAATTACCCAATCATGATCTATATTTTTTCAATACGAATCCAATGATCGACACCACATACGTGCATATGCGGTCAATCGTTTTCACGACAATAGTTTTTCCTTTATTTCTCTCTAGTCAGGAAGGAAATTGAAAACAGATTAACGTTGCGACCTCCATTATTACAAGACGAATCTAATAACACCAAATACATTCTTATGCGGTTAACTGTCTTGACAGGAGATAACGCGATAAACAGCATCTCCAAAACGCCTAAAAAAACAAGTTTTCCCAAATTTAAACTTGCACAAGAGGAACATTAGGAAATGGGGGCTTAGCGTCAAGAAAAATACGTATAATGATACAAATTCCCTTTACCCACAACGATCAAATTTCATATAAATTCAAATATGAATAATTAGAAAAACAAATAAAAATTACCATATTTACAAAAGCAAGTGATCCTGCCGCACGTAGTTTAAAAAATCATTACAAAAGGCATAACTTCAAATTAATGCAGGGACGAAGATTATTGTTTTATTTTATTTATTTATTTTTCTTTGGGGGGGGGGGGGTGGGGGGGTTTAAGTTATCCTTCTCCTACCGAATATGCATGTATTTGGTGTCATTCAATTTATTTTTTAATAAGAAGGTTGTATTCCAAATCTGGATGTGCAAAGAAATATTAAACACCATGGTAACAGAACACAGTCAATGTTTATATTATCATGAATGTGAGAATAACTGTGAACCTATACCAAATCACATTTTTCAATAGGGCGCTGTAGTAGCTCTAAGGTAGCGTGCTAGCTTACTGAGCTCAAAATCGTCGCTTCGAAACCCGGCCGAGGCCCTTAAGTTTTTTAACTGGTAGGTAAAATTACCTTAAGCACACCGTCTTTTGTATGGGAGGTTAAGTGATGGTTCTGAGCCTGTACGATATCAAGTACTCCTTAAGACCACTAAGCTAGGTGAATAAAAATTTAGGGTAGGCAAAATTTAGGACCCCCATAGTAGAGTCGGGCTCTGCTAGTAGGCAATGACCTCGTAGTTAAAGCCCGGGCTTCAATTAGGTGTGATGGGGATGTGCCTTGTTTATGAGTTCCAGTATCAACATATAAATGTTTGAGTCAATACATTAATTTCATTGGGCATTACATTTAAGGGTTTTGATTTTGACCCTATATTATATTTATTTTTTTAATTTATAAAATATAAAAGGGTTTCACAACATTCATTATTGTCCTCAATCGCATAAAGACAAATAATGTCAATAGCTTTTGTTATATATAAACATCAAAACATTTCTCCACAAATATCCGACTAATAGACCGAAATTCGACTCTGATGAATCAAAGGTGGACTTTTTGAAAATGTAGGTGTTAAAAAAAATCAACATTTTTTTTTTTACTATAGATTTAAAAGTTAAGAACATTTTACTTTAATTTATATATATATATATTTTTTTTTTTTATATAATAATATATATATATTTCTTTTCTTTTCTTTTCTATGGCTATAATAATAAGTATTTTGTAAAAAAAAAAAAACCTATTCATTGCCATAAAGGTTGTATTCTTTAATGCAATAAAAGTTTATTTATCTATGTATATTTAAACATCCAAGGTTTGAAATAATAGACTGACCTAATAAAAAAAGGCCTAAGTGCTTTATTTTTTAAAGTGTAAGAATATAAAACATTTTTGGACATTTTCTGGATAATTTTGTGTTAGTTTCATAGGAGTCTTCTCGTTTCATAGGTGGTGAAATACATATGGACTAAAATAAAATAAATATTAGCATAGCTGTGCCTGGCAATCATTAAAGTTAAAAATTAAATACATTATTTAAAATACCATCTTAAGGCAAGGAACAACCTGATTTATCTTTTAGATTTATTCACTATCAAGCCGGCATTCTGCGTCCCAATCTTCGGGAATAACATCCTTAAGGAGCTCTTCAAATGTTTCCAAGGGACAGGCTGCAGTACACCCTGGAATAACCATTACAGTAGGTTCTTCTTCTATCGGTGTTTTGTACAGAACCTGTAGAAGAAACAGAGTTTTTCATTAACCCTAGGCTGGACACTTACCCCTACAACTATTGATAGGATAAAAAAGGATCGATGAATCACGGGCATTGTACTTCCAGAACAGTTCATAAATATTGAAATCATTTTTGTATATTCATAAATGGTTCTATCTAAACGATAAAACAAACTTAAATACCCAAAACCTTATTAAATTCAAAAACGCCGTATGTATTATAATTTCTTGATATTTTTATTTTGTTATAATTTCAATTTATTTCTCAATTGTTATTCATTTAGTTGTTTTAAAGATAGGAAAGGCTTTTGATTTTAATTTGATTAATAGTCTCATGTCACCAGTAATCATGTTGTTAAATACACAATTAGGGGGCCATGGTGGCCGTGCGGGCTAGAGCGTAGGGCTTTGGTCGCATGGTCTCACCATGGTTTGCGGGTTCGAATCCCGTCCGGGAGTGAGTTTTATTTCGTAGATAGAACTCCCTCCCGGGGCCATGGATGTCTTAAATAATTATATATAACACATTGACATGGCTAATATGCACCGAACATAAAGCCAAAAAAAAAAAAAAAAAAAAAAAAAAAAAAAAAAAAAAAAAAAAAAAAAATACACAATTATTATTTCACCATATCACATTTAAATTAGTTTCTCTTGTTAGAATTTAATAATTGTATCTATAATTTTACTTTTACCACTGTTATTGAAAAATATTTCGGAACAAACAAATCTCTAACTGTAGAGCCATGTGGATTTCCTAATTCAAATTCCAAGTTTATAATTAAACCTGACAATGGTGTAGTGCCAAAACGAGTATTTTATACATACCTTTTAATAGACAATATTTCAAAAAATAAGTTTGTTTTATTTATTTAATTCCCAATAGTTTATAATGCCTGAATGTTTTTGAAATCCCATGTATAAGTTCTCTACCATGATTGTTATGGTAGTAATACCAACAGGAAATACACAACATTCTGAGTAATCATTCGGGCCTCAAAAGTATTTATTCTGATGTGTTCTTGTGAACATAAGACACCTGTACACAATAATTAGTATTTTATACAATTTTTCAGTATTCTGCCCAAATTTGAGCTAGTCTGCGTCCCAGCATCAGTATCTCAGAAAGTACAAGTAATTAAAACTAAAATTAAAAATGATCATCACAAATGGTTATTTAAACGTTGTTTGATTCGTCCAATTTTCTTAGAGAAAACACTAATAACAAAATTGGCCCCTTCAAATTTTACTGATAATCTATCTGAAAATCCTATCAGTGGCTAAACAAACACTTTAAAATATTACACATTTCCGAATATAATATTTGTACTTAATTAATAATTACCGAAACAAAATATTCTTCCTGAGCGTTTTTCCTCAATTCAACAAGAACGAGGGCTGAGAACGGCGGATTGTGAGGCGTGAAGACTCCAATAGTGTTTAAGAAACTAGCTACTGTAGTATCGTGGGCTGAGTATGCCCACATATTCCTGTCTGGCTTCAGCGTCCCGTCTCGCTTCTCTTTCATGTGTCCAATCATCTCCTTAAGAAGAGGACCTACAATTCATAATTTTTAAATGTTATGTTCTTACATCATATTCAATTAAATCACACAAAAGTTTTTTTTTTTCCCTGGGCCATCTTGCGTCTCTGTTCACGGTCTCCAGTCATGTTCTGGATCGTCCCACTCTTTTCCTCTCCTCCGGGGTCACATTCAAGAGTTTACTCTGTATATATATTTCATCCATCCGTCTTAGTTCTCCAGCCCAACGCAGTCTGGCATTTCTAATCCAGTGCGACAACATGCGCACGAGTGCGTACAGTTTCTGCCTGGGGCCGTAGATCCTGCGGAGCATTCTCTTTTCGAAAACAATAAGAAGAAGCCTATTCTCTGCCACGGTCAGGGAACATATTTCCGACGTGTATGTCAGGACTTACCTCACAAGCATTGGGACTGCAGGTCATAATAACTCCATCTGGCCGTCAGTATCCTCCGGCATCACCTCTGCCCGCACACCGCCCAGTCTATATATGAGCTCAGGTAGACAAAACCCTTAATCGTCTCGAATGAATACTCGGCAACTTGCAGAGGCTTTAGAACTCTTCCTCGTCTTCCTCAGCCACCTATTTTGTTTTTTCTTCGTCGATTACGCCCATTCTCCATGCTGCCTCCACCATGAAGGAGCTTAAGTCTCGCTCTGACCGGGCTGTGGTACCATTAATACAAATAAGTATAACTCAATCGAAATTCTAAATAAAGTAAACCAAACGCTATATCCATATTTCTTTTGCCAACAACGAGTGAGGAAGTTATTAATACCACAGAAATATGAAAAATAAATCATTAAACGACACATAATTTATCAAAATAATCAAAAATCTTTCCAAAAATACTGCAGAGCCTCTGACTAATGTAATCAATTTGTCTATTATGGAATACAAAATTACTGTAGGCCACGCAGCCCCCAGTAGAAAATATTACTTAGTTTACGGATTAAGAATGACTTTTTCGAAATTATATTTTTAAATTACATTCTCACCTCCTTTCAACCTTTTCAACAGTGGAGTAAATGTAGACACGGAAAAGCTGAATGCAGCGTATGGCTTTATTCTGTGCGGGTAAACAGCCTTTGTCCAATCAGGAAGAGTTAAATTTTTAGCTTCCTTAAATTAGATGAAAAAATAAATATAAATAAACTTAAAATCAATAAGAAATATTAAGGAATAAGCATTTCTCTAAGAATTAATATATAAAAAACAAACCGGAAACGCACCTCAATGTGCAGCAAACTATAAAACATTTCAATCATCTGAACATTGGTGTAAGGCTGGCCTGCTTGTTCACTCACGTAGCTGTACACGTCCGCTAGCTCTCGGTCAATTTCTTGAATTTTCGGATCTGATTTCAAAACCCTTTTGTATTCAGCTATATATTTTTCGCAGGGAAAGCCTATACGGAGAACCTAGAGAAAAAAAAAGTAAACAATATTACTTTTTGAGTTGTGTAAGGAGATTCTTAATTCATATGTAATATTTTGTCATAGCATCACTTCCTCCATTAATTTTTTACCTTCTCAAAAATTATCAATATTCTTTTTGTCAATCAAAATCTTCCTTTTATAGAACATATTTATTGAGTCGACTTCTCTAGTTATGGTGTAAAGATTACTTCCCGAAAAAGTTTGTAAATGCTATTTTTTGGGAAGGCAAAAAATAAATGGGTGAAGTGAATCTATGATAACATATTATATATGTAATAAATATTGTTGCATATGTAAAATGAGATTGTATTTATAATGTACCTTTTGGGAAATAATAAGTTGTTTGTGAAATTGAAAAACGCAAGAGATTACTTTTAATTGGGAGAAGTAATGCTTAATAAAAGTGTGTTACTGGGTTTAGTAAATGTGTTTGAATCACAGAATAATGACGAACTAGAAAGAGGAAACAATTGTTTCAGGAGTGAGATTGTTGTTGTAAGGGTTTGGTCAATTGTTCCATTTGTTATAGGGCAAATGAACAATTTTTGTAATAACTTTTAGGAAGGAAGTGAATTACCGGGGGAAAACACGATATTGGACACGAATTGTACAAGAAATAAAGGACGTCGACTTGACCAGAACACCTGCGAATTTTTACAGTTACAAAAATCACAAGGCACAGCTCATCAGTTGCTAAATTGCATGAGCCACATAATGATAATATTTATTTCCGTTAAACCATAATATGGTAATTGGATACGTAATACAATTTTGTACATCAATATAGTTTATACATTAAACTATATTACATCTTAGAATACGAACATAATGAACAGGTTAGCAGTTCTATCGGTAAATAATGTCGAGCTTAGTAACAAGATCGAAAGAGAATGTCCCCAAAGCTCTTGCTGTACAACTGGATACTGGAACATTCAATACGACTCCCTACTCTGGAAGTTCTGTAGGGAGAGTGGCCAGAGAAAAAACCAAGATAAAAATTAAATAAACTAAAAAAATTGTTTTTATTAAAAATGGATTGCTTGCAAGTTACCAATACGATCTTCAAATTTCCCATGCGTCATATTCCTAAATCGGCAATCAGCTGTTATATAAATGTACATGTACATGTCATATATTATATGAATTCGATCATTTTATTTCCTCGCTCAAAATCTTCATTTATGTTATACTTTATATTCTTAAAGCTGATTTTACATGCGCAGTAAAAATGCAAAGCGCAGCAGCAGCAAATTCACGCTATTGGATGTGAGACATTTAATTCTAAAAGCACAGAAACCACAGCGTGCATTTGCTGCTGCTGTGCTTTGCATTTTTGCTGCTCATGTAAAGTCAACTTAAGTATTAGTCAGTGGTTACCTCAGTGGGAGCTTCTAGAGGTCCGAGTCTCCCAAATTAATAACAAAAAGTCTGCAACGCTAACCACGAAAACAGCGGGCTGTGCCCCCGGGAGTCTATACCCCCACCCTCGTAGCCTAACTTTGCCCCCCCCCCCCCCCCCCCCCCTGCTAAAACCCTGGCTACACTCCTGCATAAAGATCAAAATTATTTTAGATAGATGATGGGAGTACTTCTCGAAACGTATGTAATTACTAGGTTTTAAAAATCCAAAATAGATGAGAGAAGTGGAACTGTGATAAATATATTATATATAATGAAATTCTCTATCATCTCCGTTTTTCAGCACCAATAGACAAATATATATTTAATGTATTCATATACGTAAATGGAGATGTGAATACCTTGTCCAGTCTTCGTGGGACAGTGTAGACAGGGATGGGCTGCCACTCTATAGGCCCGAACTGTTCTTCTCTGGTTGGAGGGAACATTCCAGCGAGGTTAGACAGAGCACTCATCAAAGTCCGGTCCATGTCCGTACTTCGGATATAGATCACATCCGGTGAATATTTACCAGAAGGTATTAGAAATGAGTATCGCTCCTGAATCCATTTCCCAAGGTTATAATGTCTCAACTTACCCTCCTAAAATATCAACAATAATATAGAGTCTAGCATTACATTTAGCTGGTGGTTTCAAGCTTTTATTGTTATTAAGACTACTCAATGATTGGTTCACTTTTCTGAAATGATGCCTAGAACTTGAGGAAGATGGATTTGTGAACGTATTATCATTGAAAGAAATAATAATAAGATGCACAGGATAAACCAAGTCGAGACGAACGATGGAGACTATTGCGGACGAGAAAATGCAATGAGACAAGATAGGGCGAAAAATGGCACAATGGATGGGAAGAAAAAAACACTGAAAAATATGTTTGTTCCCAGGCGGCTAAAAATATGTTTTTTGATTGACATCTACATGTATCCATCCTAATTTAAAGGATGATCATATCGAAAAAGTTTTTCGACAAAAATGTTCTCACTGGATTCTCTACAAAATATTATGGGGAAGTATGATCTTATCATTAAAGGTTTCCTTAAAAGATTCTCATAAATAAGTAGTTGCGGAGTTTGGAGGAAACGAAAAACGCCGTTCTACCAGAAATACACCTCCCAATTCAACCCCTGAAACCCATATGAGACAATTCAGTTATCTGAAACCAACTTTTGCATTCAATTTCATCCTCTCATGCTTCTTCTTATTTCGAAAATTAAAAATGAGCAACAAATATATTCTCATTCTATTGATCATACTGCATTTCATTTAATATCCCAGTCAATCGATCGATAAAAAAAAAATAATCAGCCTCATAATTTTTTGGATACAATTCTTTGATTTGCCTAAATTTCTTTCGATAGGCGAATTGTTACACAGAAAAATAACACAATTTAAGCCCTAAAAATAACTTTCCATACATACTACTGAATAAAACATTTATTCAGTCAAAAATTCCACTATATTTATATAAAATACACAATATGTTTCGCTGGTTAGTAGCTCTGTAGGAGGATACAGACTTATCTAGTGGAATTTTTGACTAGTTCTAAATGTTTTATTCAGTAGTATTTACAATGAACTTCCACAAGATCTCTGTAACTTTCCATACCTTTGTTAATTGTCCCAAGCCTTCAGGCCAATATGCCAGATCTTTGTAAGGATCTGTTGGATAAAATTCAATAGGAGTTCTATCGCCATGTCTATATAACTGTAAAATGTATATTAAACAAATGCCAAGAAAGTAATTAATTAAATGTTTATGCAGAATTAACAAATTAAGTATTAAATGCAAATAAAAATCATTTGATTTTTTAAAAAACAAAAACAACATACCATATTTAAAAAAACCACTGGTCCGGCTTCTTCTAATGAACTCAATAGATCACTACCAAAAGCATTACTTGAAAGTAATGCAACCATTAGTAGGCTTGATGCACCCATTGCACTGCTGATCTTCACCATTGCATCAGAACACAGCTAATGTCAAAACTACAAAACATGTCCGAATACTGTCAGTTTATAGATGTTTTTAGTTTTGCTAAATCACGTTTCGCAATTAACGAGTTGGGTACTTGGAGAGAAATATTATCTCACTTTAACAGTTTTTTCTCCCCGCTATTAACATTTCCGATTTGCTAAGATATAATTTTATGAAGATAAAAAAAAACTGATATCGTCAAGGACTTTCGTGCTAACGCAAAGTCAAACACAAAATCAAAGCTATTGCTTTTGTTATCAGAAGGGCGGGAGAGCTAAAATAATTTTTGTATTAACTTTTTATTTAATCTCTAAATATATCGTTTATAAATATTTCTCCAGTACAAAAATAAAATAAGAGCAGGTCAGAGCTGCACTGAATTTTCTCATAGGACATTCCAAGAAGACGCCAGGCTCTTTGAGCAGTGCTGCTAACTCAATAAAATAAATGTCTCAGTAAATGTAGTAGTTGAATATAGAAAAAAAAATTTAGTTATTGTGACTCTTGCCCGAGCTCATATCGCCTACTACCAGAGCTATTACGTCGCAACAGTGAAAGTCCTAAATTTTGCCTATCTTCACCTAGAGTAGGGGTCATTTAACGAGTATCTGATCGGACCTAGCGGATAGAAAAAAAAAAACTCAAGGGCTTCGGTCGGGAATCGAACCCGCGATGTTGAGCTTAGTAGGCTAGCACGCTACCTCTGACCTCAAAACAAATTATAGTTAGTTATTATGACTCATGCCCGGGCTAAAAGCATTACTCAACTGATTTTCGCTCTCCCTCCAAAGACAATCGACCGTTTGGGCTAAAACGCTATATTTGACTTATATTGAGACTTCTGAATCCTCATAATAAAATTTGTGTGGATATATTCATTATATCGGCAGTTATTAGGCATTTAAGTCGAACCCCTCATCTCTGGTCTCCCCCTTCCCTTTGACCAATTTCTAATGTATTTTCTAATGAGGTTTTGAATTTATACATAAAGTATTATGTCGATACATTTATTACATCGGCTGTTATTGAGATTTTTGAGTTGTCACCCCTCTGATCCCCCCCTCCCCTTCAGCTGAATCCGTTGAAAATGAACAATGTCGTCCTTATAATAAAATAAAATTATGGATAAAACATTTTTTTTGAATACTTATATTGTCTAATTCCACAAACATATACTTAAATGTGTACTGGTTTCGGCTTACGCCATCGTCAGCACAAGGTTCAACAATAATTCAGATATTTGCCAGGCATACATATTTATATTAACCTAAGAGTACCTGAGGTGAAAGGTTAATATAAATATGTATGCCTGGCAAATATCTGAATTATTGTTGAACCTTGTGCTGACGATGGACCGGTACACATTTAAGTATATGTTTGTGGAATTAGACAATATAAGTGTTCAAAAAAGTGTTTTATCTATCATTTTATTTTATTTACTAGTATTTCCACTATATCAACACAGAACGCAAAAAATGTATTCATCCTTATAAGGCTATGAATATACGTATGAAATTTCCTGACAATACATTCATCATACCGGCAGTTATTACAGTTTTTGTGTTAAGCCTCCCTCCTTCTCTCCGGCCGTTTCGATGCATTCAATACATCAACAATTAGTCTTAAGCCCCCCCACCCTAATCCCTTCTTTCCCGTTGGCCAGTTTGGCTAAAAATCAATAGATGTCGTCCTTATGGGATTTTGATTACGCATATACAAATTTATGTCGATATATTCATTCTATAGAGAGTGATCGTTTTCAAAGACACACAGGAATTTTTGTTTTCTATTTTGGAATGGGGGATCGGGAAACTCAATATCGAATTTCTGACAATTTACATAACATTCCGTATTCTTCGTATAGCTGGGAATTAAAAAAATATATATATATATAAAACTTTGTTTACTTTCTGAACACTTCATATATTTTTTACACGCATTTTCCTTATCAAACAAGGATTTTTAGCCTGAGAGAGTTTACTCAAGTATTTGACAAATAATAAATATTTATCTTTCTCAGTTCAATCAAATTGTTGTCCGTAAAAAATAATCAAATTTTTGTTCTACCAGGATTATTTGATTGTAATATACAAATGTCAGGTTTATATAATAAATAAATAAATAAAAAACATTCTACAATAGCAAATAAATAATTTAACTATTTGAACAGAATCTGTTGCACTCCTTACATTTCTGTCAAGCTGCAGCAACTTCATAAGTGCCAGTGTTTTAAAATCTCTGAGTTTCTAGTGGCAATAAAGTGTTGAAATGACTTTCAATGAAGTCTTGTGTTTGCCTTTGAGAAAGTTCCCCAGACTGAAAAAACTTATAGTTTAATGGAAAAGTCTGGTGAGGAAGTTCAGCTCATGTCACCCTTGCATATCAGTCAGTTACAACACGATATGCAAATCCTGTGGAATGTAAGCGTATCGAATGCGCTTCGCGCGGTGTGAAAAATCTGTAGATTCACTTCTGACATAGTATGGAGTATGTTAGCGACCCTATGGACAAGAAGGTCATTGAGATCTTCATCAGAAATAAAATATTGTAAACCACTTCACACTATTTCCATCATCCCCTAACTCTTTCGAGTGTAGAGCTTCAACCCATGACATCACAAGAAAAAACTCTCCGCAACTTCAACTATTTTCCTTCAATTTTCAGAGCAAAATGTCTTATCGTGTGTGCTCGAAACAACTTATCAGATTTTAATTGAATGAAAAACCTCATATTCTGCAAACACTTAAAAGATTTCGGATGAATTGTTAATTTCGTTATCCTTGATTGGCTTTAGATATATTTTTTATTTATTAACAAACCGGTTCCCCATATAGCACATGTTATGTGATTCAAATAAAAAAAAAAAAACACTAACAATGAAAAATATCCCTTATTCTTATGTTCTTTTATTTTTAAGTTAGTGACTCATGCCTAGGCTTTAACTACGAGATCATATCGCCTACCTGATCATATCACCCCGAATCTACTATGGGAGTTCTAAATGTTGTCTACCCCAGTTTATTCACGTGTGTTTAAGAAGTATCCAACATCGAACAAGCTCGGCACCACCACTTCGAGGGACGGCGTGCTCAAGATTTTTTCATCTCCTATATAAAAAACCTAAGGCCGTTGGTCTGGTTATGAACCCGCGATGTTGAGCTTAGGAGCTAGCATGCTACCTCTGAGCTACTGGCGCCCTATTATGACGTGAAATGTCTTTTAAATCGGTGTGCCTCAAGAAACTCGAACTGAAATTTCGTTCAAGATGACCGTGCAACGGAAGTGACACACAACGGGGTCAGCTGATAATACAACAGCTGTTCATTATTATACCCGTTATAATATTTGTATTAATTAAAGTTGTTTCATTTTTAGAAAATTCTCCTGGATACACTGTAACTGATAATGAACGAAATGACAATGACATAAAAAGTAATAATTGCTTTCTTAAATTTTATAAATTAATTCTTCTAATTCAATGATAACCTTTTACCAATAAATCCTTTATGAACCTTTCAATGGTGAAGAAAATAAAATAAACCTAGTAAATTATGTCATAATGGGAAGTTAAAAAAACTTGAGCACGCCGTCCTTCGGATGGGACGTTAACCGATGGTATCGAGCCTGTGCGATGTCAGGTATTCGTTAAAGATCCCTATCTCAGTTAACTAAACTTGGGTGGGCAAAATTTTAGGACTCCCACAGTAGAGTCGGTTCATGTTCACCAGAGCGACGAATGAGCACTCTGGTAGAAGGCGATATGACCTTGTAGTTAATGCCCGGGCATGAGTCATAATATCTAACTTCGTGTAGATTCTGGACATACCAATGTTTTTATTTAAAAAAAAATGTTCTGCTATTACTGAATCCGGAAAAAAAGGAAATATAACATAGCAATAATACAATAAAAGAATACTTTATTTGCAGTCAATAAACTTTACATTCAATGTAAACAAAAATCCAACAGGCAATGTAAAAAATAGCGATATAAATACTATATATTCATAATTTTTTTACTAAAATACAATAATCACCTTGTGACAATATTAGATAGCTATGACCTGCGAAAAGACACAGCAAGCAATCGTATACCTGGTTTATATTATGTATTATTTCTGCCGTCATTAGCTAAAGATACAAGGATAGACAGGGAACCATCAGGTTTTCGAGTGAGCACAATAGACCGGTTTCCATGTTTGTAACGGAAGGGCTGAGGAGTAAGTAAGATAGCGGCTGGAGATCTTCTCAGACGACTAACAACTTCATTTTTGTTTAAGCAATCTCTTAAGACGTTTAGTATGTTAGAAATTATTTTTAAAAAAACCTTTTTCTAATATTGTTTATTTTACAAGATATATAAAACAAATGGGAGTACTTTCGGTATTGCTACCATCTTCAGCCACGACATAACAAATACTGATGAATATAACTAAAAAATAAAGAAAACGCATGTTTTTTTTAAAATATTGTCCATTTCACAAAATATATATATATATAATATGATAGCAATACCGAAAGTACTCTCATATTCTATATATATTTTGTGAAATAGACAATATTTAAAAAAAACATAAGTTTGTCTTTATTTTTTGTCCTGTTAAGATGATTTTTGAAACTTATATACTTTAATTTCCTTCAGAAATTATCTCGGTAAAATATTATTTAAAACCATTTCTTTTAAAAACTATATAATAGCAAGGATTTATTTCTTGATTGGTAAGTGTAGTGGACTTACTTATTATAAGTAATACGGAGGTATCCAAGTCCAACAATATATTTTATTTACACCACAAATAGTTACAGATTCATCTCAGGGTCGAGTTGGATGTCAACTTCTTTCACACTTTCTCTACTTTAAGAACCTACCTGATGATGGCAGATAATTGCAGAAAGTAGTCGTTGGACTGGATAACTTCGTATTACTTAAGTGGTAAGATGTACTAACTTGATATATCTACAGTTCATCGGAAAATTAGTTAATTACCGTCATTAATGAAACACTTAAGTTTCTGATTGTAATTTGTGGTGCATAAGATTTATGTTAAGAGTGTTATAAGTAGCTCTGTAGGAGAGGCCTGCACCATTTTGAAAATAGAATTTATAGTTCATGAAAGCTCTAGCTGTAGAAAACGAGTTCTTTCTTGAAGCGCAACAAATAAAATTATCATATATTGCAGGGAGAAAAATATATTTTGTAATATCGGGTGATGTATTATGGTAAATATAAATATATGGTCTAGGAAGAGAGGCTGATCCATGGAGTGTTGTCAGTTGTTCGAACCCGATGAATGGAGGCTAGTAGACCATATCGTCGAGAGCCCGCTCCATCTGTTGATACCGTTTCTGTCGCCATCTAATGTTGTTCCGGATCGTCTCAAGTGCCTGCTTCCTTCCTGTCTCCCCAGCACCAGCCTCGGGGTATCTCTCCATGAATTCTTCAACCTTAACAATAATAAATGAAATCGTTACCAGGAACGTTTAGCCCAGTGTGAAAGAATGAATAGTGAAATAGTGGTGAGTGTTGCCCAAGCGGGGCAGAGATTATACACAAAGGTTTTAGGCAATCAAAAAATAGTTCTCCAAACAGTGGCTGGGTGAGGAATTGTATGAATGAAGATGGTAATCACAGAAAAATTATTTAAATCAAAAAGGAGCTGTTAATTTCAGGAACCGAGCACAAAGGCGAGTTGAAGGAAGTGAGAAGGGATCCACCCATAAGAAACATCCTACTAAACTTCAACCAATGAGACACGAACTAAGAGGTGATGATCCAAGGAGGAGACGGGGTCAGAAGGCTGAGATTTGTACAGTTGAGGAGTGATGTGCCTATTTTGTGACAGATATTGAACCTTGGTACAAAGAAGCACACAACATTCATAGTCCTTATTTTTGATATTGGGCGATGTTCCATATTCTTGAATACGTTTTTTGATCAGTTCTTTTTGAGTAACAAACAAAATTTGTATAACTTCATTTTAATTTCAATGGACAAGAATTTTTGTTTTACATATCATTATTATTTTATTTATTTATTTATATATTTACATAACATTTGCCATTAGTAATTACGATAAGTTGAGCAGTATCAAGTGCGTGGCTGTACTGCTGAGGTAGGTGACCCAAGAGGAGTCCAGGCTAGTCCTGAAGCATGTTCCTCTGCCATGCGTGCTTAAGGCGTCGGAGTAGATTTGTGGAGAGAGTGTTTGTGGATAATTGGATAAGTGGATTGGCGGTATATTAGTGAAATATATGTTAATTTCTTAAAAATCACACATAAATAAATCTTGTGTCCCAGCAATACAAATGAAACACAGTACCAACGAATCGTCGAGTCAAAAAGACGGCTATGTACTTCCCCAGCAAGAATTAATAACGCTTTCGCTCTCCCTCCAAAGTTTACAAAAAAATTGTGTAAATCGGCATTTTACATCGGCAGTTATTAGGGAACTTTAGTCGAGCTCCTCTTCTCTGGTCTCCTCCCCCTTACCTCCGACCGATTTCGCGGAAAATTAATAGGTGCTATCCTTATGAAGTTTTGAATTTAAATATAAAATTTCATATACATGAATGTATATTCATTACATCGGCACTTATTGAGATTTTTTAATTGAGCCTCCCCCTCCCATTTGGTTGAATATATTGATATCTATTGAGGCGGCGTCCTTGAAGGGTTCTGGATATATGTACATATAAAATTTCATGTCGATACACTCATTCTATCGGGAGTTATCGTGTTCACAAACACACACAGGGACATAAATTGTTTTTTTTTTTCTTCATTTTTTGGATCAGGTCAGAAAACACGAAATTCCATTGTTTTTGACCGATTATTTAAAATCCGATACACTTCGTATAGTTGAGGAAACGAAAATAATCATTCTCACTATAGTTACCTCTCTTAGCTGGGCGTCAGTTGAGAAGGACTTGACGGCACTTGGCAACAGTCGCCCCAATAGGCGGTCATTCAGAGTAAACCGGTCCACCAGGTAGGTCCAATTGCTCCTGAAAGATATTATCATAAAGATAACAAGAGTCAAAACTAAATTATGGTACCACGTACCGCTAATAGGTAAGTGGGCATTTTCTCGATGGTACGCGGGATATTTTCCATTTTTTTTGTTGTAATGAACAAAAATAATTATAGAATTAAACATAGTATCAGTTGCATCGTCTCCAGTAGGAGTCGAAAAAATAAATAATATAATAAATGTAATAAACCTATTCAAAAAGAATCTTAACTCATTTTTGTCAAAAATTGTACATTGTTCATTCCTCTCGTCTAATTTTTGATGTGTATACACACAATTACACACTTCTTTATCTGTGATGTCAGCTGTTTTGTTGTTATATTATGAACTATAAAATGATCTTTCGGCAAGAAACGTTTAAGTTAAGATGCTTCGATAGTTTAAATTTGTCACAATAAATAAAAATTTGTGGTTAAGGAAAATAATATAGCAGTGTAAATCTAAAAAAATATAATATATAATATTTCAATATATTATTATATGATATACAATATTGTTATTAATATATAATAATAATAATAATAATAACTGCTGAAAATATCTATCAATAAATAATATATTTGTTGTCATATTGTAACAACAAATAATATGATGTTTTTACCCGTTTCAGGAGATACCGAAAAGCTAATTTCATTTTTAAATGACAAACTCAATCTACAAATGAATACGAATCGAAGCATTTCAACAACAAATTCGAATCGACGCTGTATTCTCGCGGTATTTAGAGACACTACAATCACAGTTGTATATATCTTATTTTAGCTATCACAAACCTATAATTTCATGTATAAAAAAAATTGAAGAACAATAAATTTGAAATTTTAAGTCCTCATACTACTTTTCTTATTGTAACATTATAAAACAAATTTTAATCAAAATCAGTACACTCTACACCAAATTTTTGAAACAAAGCAAATGTTTACGCATCAATTCTCGTGAGTACCGCGTCCCTCACACATTTTTATTTTTTATTTGTTTCCGAACACATTTGGGGCATTTAAAAATGTTTATTTTATTTTCCATAGCTAAAAAATATGTAAATAAACTTTTTATTGAATTATGAGTTTAGTATTGACTATGAAGGATCTATACCTGATAAAGTTCCACACAAATCGTCCTCCTTCTGGCTTGGATGCCATGTATATGAGAAAGCTAAAGTAGTCCTGAGATCTTACGTAGTCTTCATTCTTTATCAACTCCACCAGCCTGAAAATAAAACAATAAGTTCCTATTTTAAGAAATAAATTCTAATAGATTTAGAAAAAGTAAGAAATAAATACACTTGCACTCAGAATCAACGACTTTTGGTCATAATTAAAATAAATCTTGTTTTAATCAAATGAAATTTATAAATTAAGTGAAAAATACTAAATAAATTTCACTTTGGGGATGTGTAAGCAGATTCTGAATTTATAACAATATATATATACTTTTTTTCCCCCCAATTGTATCATCAAATTTACTTATGGTCCTATTACCGATTGTAAATATTCAAAATAAAAATAAAAAATGTCTACATACTGGCTGAGTATATCAATATTGGTGGTTGAAGCTATAGCAGTCATATAATTATTTTTTTCAATTGGGTCAGATTCATTCACATACAGCATCCATAATTTTTCTCTGTATGTAGTTTCATTGGGCCCTCGAACACCTGAAAAAAAATAATTAGAAAAACGTGAAAAAATTGAAGTAATTGCAAATGTTTTAGTAGGAACAATAATGAAGTTAGTTGAGTATTTGAATACATACCGTAAGTGTAGACTAATTTTCTTACTAAAGTATTAGGCTTTTCCGACCGTTCTTCAATCCAATCTGTGAATAACTCACTGGCCTTTTCTAGCGCCTTTGGAAGTTCAATTCGGCAAGCCAAATTCAACAATGAACTCTTCAGAAGTCTATAAAGAGTTTTAAAATTATATATTATTTTTTAAAAAATATTGGACTAATTGTAATTAACGAATCTGAAAGGATTACAATAAAATAAATTATATTATTAAAAAAACAAAAAACTTACTTCTCCAAATTTGAACTGTTATTGTTAACCTCCCATAACTGATTAGAATATGAAGCCTCAATTAAACGTCTTCCATACCGCTGAAAAAGAGAAAACAAATATATATAAACTTATGAAAAAAATCGTCGGTGAATCACCGGCAATGAACTTCCCCAACACGAATTAATCGTTTGTTTTCAACACGAATCGAGTTTTCGCTCCCCTTCTAGCACCAATCAATCGTTCGGGCTAAAAAACAATAGTTGACTTACATATAAACTTCTGAATCCTTATACAAAATACCGTGTACATACATTTATTAAATTTATTAGAGCAGTTATTAGAGTTTTTGTGTTAAGACGCCCCCTTATCCCCCCCTTCTCTCCGGCTCTGGCTCAAAATCAATTTGTCGTCCTTATGGAGTTCTGGATACAAATATAAAATTTCGTGTCGATACATTCATTCTGTAGGGAGTTATCGTGTCCACAGACAGACAAACAGACAGAGAGAATTTTGTTTTAATTTTTGAAATCAGAGGGTCGGAAAATATGAAACTTCGGTGAAAAATTAATATGGGATTTCTGACCGATTACATAATTCCCTTTATACTTCGTGTAGCTGAAAAGTAAAAATCGTCTTCCAATGAGAAAATATGTATTGGGATAATATCCCGAGAATATATTATATTGTGAAGAGGCAGACCAACTAGCCAAGGAAGGTTCAAGTAAGCCTTTTATGGGGCCAGAGCCGGTGCTGGGAATATCTCGGGAGGCATACCGAACCCGAATTAAAGAATGGACTAAGGATCTTTTGGAGCGTACATGGAGAGAGAAGACCACATGCAGGCAGTCGAAGATGTTCCTGGGAGGGGAGTCCAGAGTTCTGAAAGACGGGATCCTGAACCTCAAAAGGAACGAGCTTAGGCAACTGACTGGAGTTCTCACAGGACATGGTCCGTTCAATAGACACCTACACACTGTGGGAGTCAAGGACAGTCCTACCTGCGATAGATGTGGGGAAGAAGACGAAACGGCGGCAAATTTCCTGGGCATCTGCTCGGGATATGCGCGAATGAGATTCCGCGTCTTTGGTGGAGATGTAATCGCAGAGGAGGACTTTAGAAGATTGGACTATGAGAGCATTCGCAGGTTCATTAAGGAAACTGGGAGACTGAGCACTTCATGAAGGGCTTGGTTCAGGTAGTATAAACATACAGGTAATATAATAAGGGAGAAGCCCAGCGCTTCCAGGGAAGGGATTAGCGCACTGGATGTTTAGGTCCCTAGGTGTAAAACACCAGCCCACCACATACATATATTATATTGTGAGGAAACAATTATTCAAAAATACGAATTGTTGAGAAGATTGGGGACTGTCATTCGTATTTTTTATAGAACAATTTTGGAATATTATTTGAATCTGACAATTGTATGAATGAAATGTAGAATGACAGAAACAACTAATTAGCAATTCTATCTTATACATACCATGAATTTTGTGTAGGCGGGTGTATCATGAAGAATGTTGAGGTATTTGATGGCATACTTGGAGACGACATCCCAGGGCATGAAGTGGAGCTCTGCACCCACCTGGAGGTAGGTGGCCAGCTGGAGAGGGATCTTGTAGTCAAGATAGTTGGACTTGGCCAAGCTGAAAGCATCGTCCAACAGGTTGGCACGGTCCACCGGTGACAACACCGTCTACAACAGCCAATAACTAGTTAGTTCTCACAATTTGGGAATATGCTTCCCACCCGTCCACCTTTAGGCGAGATCGTTTCAGAGTTAAATCGCAACCACTACGGACATGCGGAGTTGTCGGATAGTGGGGCGAATAATATTATTATGGATATAGTGCAGAGAGAACTTCAAATCAAAGTGAACTTTTCAGAAAGTTTTGTTGATGTTTCAATTTTCTAAAAGAAAGACAATGGAGGTCTGCTGAAAGAAGAAAAAATATTAAATATTCATGGGAAAAATGCGAGGGTGCATGTAAAGTATTTTCTTAATATTTATCTTTTTTCCTGTTAACATTCTATTAATATTGGCTAAATTGTTACTAGAATTATACCTACTGAATATTGATTATTAACACTTTTGAGATAGATAAAAAAGAGACTGAATCCAATAAAATTCTTTAATTCATTTCCTATCTATCTTGGATTCTTGCGAGAGGAGTTGACCAGCCCTTTTTTTATAGGCAGGAATTACAAAGATACAGTGTCAAACCGAACTTAAGAAATGACACCGCTGGAAAGCTCTTAAAGCCAATTTTATTTTAATAATTAAAATATCTTATTATTATTATAATTATTTTGTAGATAGTGAAATATAATAATTGCCCCAGAAATAAGTGGTCAACAGAGGACTTTCTTCTTAAGAAAATAATTTCTCTTGTCAAAATACCGTTTGACAGATTTTAACTTGTAACGAAATACAAATAATAGATCATTCAATCTTCTATACTATATCCTATTTACTGAGCTCATGATCGCGGGTTCGAAACCCAGCCCCGAGGCCCTTAGTTTATTTTACCTAGAAAAAATAAGCACGCCGTCCTTCGGATGGGACGTTAAGCGATGGTTCTGAGTCTGTACGATGTCAGGTACTCGTTAAAGATCTCTACCCCAGGTGAATAAAAATTTAGGGTAGGCAAAATTTAGGACTTCCATAATTGAGTCGGGCTCATGTTCACCAGAGTGACGAAAGAGCGCTCTGGTAGTAGGCGATATGACCTTGTAGTTAATATCCGGGCATGAGTCACCATAACTAACTATATCCTACTGTACACTCTTTGGGATGCTATAGCTTTCTTCGTATTGGTCCTAGCTCGAATCGTAGAACATTTGAAGTTACACTGGAACCAATGTTACGATAGTACTAACCGTTTAATCAAACGTCTTAAAAAAATATGAGTTTTTGCCTTTGAAAAACATTATAGCATATAAATTTCAGTTTTTTCAACAAATTTCATTTGGAGAGAGTTTCGATTGACGCAATTATATCGGTATCCAGTAAAATGAACTCAAGTTTAACGGTAGGACATGTGATGATTTCATCACAAATTTAAATGTTATCCTACAACTCTTTTCGAGTTGGAGCGCTATTAGGTTCCAGTAACGTATATCGAGAAAATGGGTAAATCGTATTGGGGAGAACTCAACGCATGTGATACAGTTGAAAACTGGATCTCGATTTTTTTTTCGCGATTACAATATTTTCTCAGTTAGTTAATATGACTCATGTCCGGGCTTTAAGAGGTCATATCGCCTATTACCAGAGCGCTCTTTCTTTACTCTGGTGGAAATGAGCCCGACTCTACTATGAGAGTCCTACATTTTACCTACTCTAAATTTTTAGAGTAGGGTTTTTTAACGAATATCTGATATCGGACAGGCTCGGGACCATCGCTTAACGTCCATCGCATACGTAAGTTTATTTTACCTCCCAGATAAAATATACTAAGGGCGTCGGCTGGGTTACGAACCCGCTATGTTTAGCTCAGTAAGCAAGCACGCATACCACTGAGCTACCGGTGTCCTCCAATATTTCCTCATATTAAGGTATAAGGAAATAAAAACAATGGGTCTATCTGAAAATAAATTAGTCAACAATATACTAACTTACACCGAAGTCGTTCGAAAACAATATATCTTTGAATTTGATCCAATCCTCTTCAGTGTAGTTCACACGATAGAAGCCGTTTTGATTGAAATTCAGTTTACACCAGTGGGTACCAGGCTCTAGCTGAATGGTGGCTGAGGAAACAAAATAAAAATATATTAAGGAATATGTTTCCCACAATTAAATCTACAAGATCTATTAGCTATTTGTTGCATCGAAAAAGGAAAATGAGCATGAACGGAAGAAATACGGTGATCAGGAGAAATCGATCAATCGTGAAGATCAGAGCGTGGATCTATATAAGAACACGACTAACATGACGCCTACACATCAACATCAAACTCATATCTCCACACTCAGGTCTCAGAACATCTACGCACCCCTAAATTTCCTTTCAAATATCCACTTATCTAAGCTTGCCTCGTATGGATCTACTGGCACTAATATAACAAGAATGCAAACATTTAAATAGAAGGTCCTCCGAATAGTGGTGAACGCACCCTGGTTTATCACAGGAACAGCCAAATTCATCAGGAAATGGGAGTTGCTCCTTTCGTAGCCCACAGAACTTCTATGAAGAGACTGCCAGCCTATTCTGAAGTGGTCCATAGCTCCAAAAGTTTTAACTTCTACATTTTTATTCTCCATTTGCAAATTGTACTCAATGTAATGAACCAAAATAAAAAGATTTTCTCCATTCTTCTTCTATTTGGCTTTTTTTTTTCTCCTATAGTCTGTGATAATGTTTCCTATAGTCTGATAATTTTGAAGAAATCTATTAAGTTGTAGGTGAAATAATTTGTGTTCAAAGTTATATTTGAATCACTGTGATCTCTTAACTTACTCTGTTTAGAATCGAGGGGAAAGATAACGGTGGATGCATTCTCCGGACTCTTTGATGTGGCATACATTATTGGCACATCCCACTGATACCTGTTCGTATAAACAAACATTTCAGAATTATTTTACAGAATAATATGTACATACATTTGATATATATAATACACATATAATACAGAGAAAAGGAATTTATCTTTTTTGTAGAGTACTATATCTTTAGTAAATGTACTTTCAAAACATACGAATTTATTTGATACATTTTGAGAATTCCCCATTGGGAACCAAGTAACTCCTTCCCGATGCCATTCGACGAATGTGCGGTAAAATAGCCCCATTTTCTTTTTTAGTAACAGACAAGTTCTTAAACAATACATATCTTAGTAACGAAAAAACTGTTATGTAAAAAGAAGTAAGATTCAATTCTGCAAAGAAAAATATATCTATCCATCGAGAAAATGAAAGTTGAAGTATGCTGGCATATGATGTGCGACTTCGGCTATGCGAACTTAAAGGGGGTTTAAAATAAGGAGGAATCATTTTCTTCCAATTGCTATAGATTCCAAGAAAAATTTGGTGAACCTATCTCATTGAAACTCCTATATGCACACATAAAGACCCACTTGACTAAAAACCTCTTTTATGTTTATAAAAACCTGAAATAATGACATATAAAGCAACAAACCTGAAGGGTGAAGAGTCAGGAAGATATCGGGCCTGTGAGTCTGCCAAGTACCTCTGCTGAGTTAGGATGAGCTGATTGTCCTCCCTACGAACAGAGATGAGGGGGAATCCCATCTGATGGGTCCACGAGTCCAGCATCCGGGTCATGTTATCTAAGGGGAAAATTAGATCACTGTACCAAACTAGCCAGAATAATGATAATCAAAAATCACCAATTAGCGTGTTGAAGTGGTTGAGTTGGGGTTTTATTTTTACCACAGCAACGAAAATAGGCGATATAAAGCCAGCATCACTTCTGAGTCCCAAATACAAACAAACGAACATACAACATACCTATACCATAAGACACTTCCATTTTCGCCCAGAGGTCCCTCGTTTTGGCATTTGAAAATTTGTGTTCCTTGAGGTATGCCTTAACTGCTGTACGGAATGAGTCAGGTGAAAAACTTTCGAACATTCGTAGAATTGAAGAGCCCTAAAACAAGAAATTATTATTATATTCAGTGTGGTAATGATATTATAAATTGAAGGTATGAAAGATTTCATTCAAATGAAAAGACCAGTTGTACTAGCCCTACACACAAAAAAAACGTATGAATACATTTTAAATACAAAACAAATACATTTTAACATAAATCCTAAACGTTTTTTATATTACCTTACTATAAGAGATGGCGTCAAATATTTCAGTTATTTTGTCGGGGTGGTTAACAGGTTGAATAATGGGATGTGAAGTCAAAGCTGCATCTAACTCCAAAACTGGCTGCTGAGCAGACACTACGAAGTCTAGAGTCTGAAATATAAACAGAAATGAGAAACTTACTAAACCTGTCATCTGAAACAGAACTGTACTGAAATACTAAACATACTACGGAGAAACGTTGAATCGAGAAGTGTGTTCAGAACACACATTGAAGAGTTTCGTAGGTGAACATTGAGCTAATGTAATAATTAATACACATTTAATAAATCTATAATATCAGCCTATGTCACGATTCCAAGACATTGAATGTTCTTCATTACAGAAAAATTGCCTGATTTTGACATGAAAAAATAATAATTAAAAAAAAAATAAAATAAGAATGTAGTACCTGATTCTACCACCAGAGAACTCAGATCTGTGATCAAATTTTTGATAATAATCTCATTAGCAATTATTGCATACTATATTTTACAAACGCATTACAAGCAATATGTGGGTCTACATAATAAGAATTATTCGGTTATATCTTTAATTATTTGGCCAAAGATTCAGCCTCTTAATTCGGCTATCTTCGGGTGTCAATTGTAACTCACTAGTAATTTTTTTTTTCTATCAATGTTGAGTTTTTTCAATGTAAGAGTTTGGAAAAAGAAGGTAGGCATTTGAGATGAGAAATCTGTCGGCCACCCCCTCCTCCTTCGACAATATTTGTTTCGCTCTATATATCTTATTTACCCACTTATAACTTGTTCGTTCACTTCCCAATCTATACGAGGTATAGGGAAAGTTATGTAATCAGTCCGAAATTCAATGTTGAGTTTCCAACGAAATTTCATGTTATCGGATCCTCTGAATCAGAATTTCTGTCTGTTTGTGTATGTATGTGTCTGTGAACACGATAACTTTTGATAGAATTAATTTATCAGTACGAAATTGAATCTGTGTCCAGAACTACCTAAGGATGACACCTATTAATTTTCAGCCAAATCGCCCAAAGAGATGAAGGGATTAGGGGGAGGCTCAACACAAAAACTCTAATATCTGCCGTTGAAATTAATGTATCGACACAAAATTTCGTGGGTGAATTCAAAACTCAATAAGAACTTATTAATTTTCAGCGAAACTAGCCGAAGAGAAAAGGGTGATCAGAGGGGGCTCCACTCAAAAACCCTAATAACTGCCGATGTAATAAATGTATCGACACAAAACTTAGTTCGTGGATTCAGAAGCCACTAAGTAAGTCAAATGTTGAGTTTTAGCCAAAATGATCGATTGGTTTTGGATGGAGAGCGAAAATGTAATTTCTGGTGATTCATCGACGACTCTTTTCACTGGGTCTACATGTCACCCTTCAACGAAACCTTACGAGAAAACACAAAAAACGTTGTCAGGGAACAGACATAAAAAAATAAATTGTACTTACAGAAAATAAGTTCTTTTCAACAATATCGACAACCTTACTGGCAAGGAATGTAGCAAAACCTTCATTCAGCCAAAGATCATCCCACCAAGCCATTGTCACTAAGAGAAGAAAAAGAAAGACAAAAAAATAAAATTAAAATAAACTAGCATAAGAGCATCTCGGTTTGATCCTTAGACCTCTGTCGCCCTCCAACTGACACCTCTATCTCCATCAATCACTTTGTAAAGCCAGTCCTTTCCCAGGAATTTTATATTGGCCTTATAGTTTAATCGTTCTATCATCGTATATTAACTCCCAAGTATTTAGCGCGCAACTTATTTCATCACTAATAACAATTCTACTGAAATAAGAAATCTTAAATTGCTTTTCTTTCTCAATTACTTACGATTTTCGTCTGAGAGGATCGTATAATTTAGAGTTGTCAACTTGACATATTACGAAACAACTACCCATAGATAGAATCATTAGAAATAAGTAAATTGAACAGACAACTTACCCAAATCCCCGAACCACATATGTGCAAGTTCATGTGCAACAGTGTTGGCGCAGCCTTCCTGATTGGCAACACTGTCCTCTTCGGAGACCAAGATGCGGGATTCGCGGAACGTGACCAGGCCCCAGTTTTCCATGGCCCCAGAAGCAAAATCAGGGATAGCTATCAAGTCTGGAAAAGAGAAATCAGGGTTGGGTCAGTAGAATATTCGATGTAATCAAGGAATATGTAATACATAAAGTATGTCATGTATGTATTCTACATAATATATTTATTATAGCTCTATAATTATCCCTTTTATTTTTTGTTTTTTTAACAACTCATACACGTTTAGGGAAGTATTCTCATCATCAATATCTATCATTTATTTGCTGTTTTCATTGTTAACTATTTTTCTCCCATATTTATCAATTTATTAATATGAGAGAAAATTGTTAACAATTAATAAACCACAGAAAATAAATTATAGATACTGATGATGGGAGTATTTTCCGAAACATCTATAACTGCTAGTTTGAGGGCGCCAGTAGCTCAGTGGTATGCGTGCTTGCCTTCTGAGCTCAAGGTCATGGGTTCGAAACCGGGCCGAGGCCCTTATTTTATTTTATCTGGGAGGTAAAATAAACTTTGGATGGGACGTTAAGCGATGGTCCCGAACTTGAACGATGTCAGGTACTCGTTAAATACCTCAACCCTAGGTGAATAAAAATTTAGGGTAGGCAAAATTTAGGACTCCCGTAGTAGAGTAGGGCTCATGTCCACCAGGGTAACGAAAGAGCTCTCTGGTAGTAGGCGATATGACCTCGTAGTTAAAGCCCGGGCATGAGTCATAAAACCTAACCTAATCTATATTATATTTATCACATCATCACTTCTCCCATTTTTTTCTTTTTTTAAAAATAACAATTACAGACGTTTATGTAAACATTCCTTCTATCAATCAGATTCTTCCGTTTATAGAACATATATCACCCGTCTATAAAAGGAACATTCTGATTGACAGAAGAATTGTGTACATAAATAACAGGTAAATTATAGATACTGTTGATAGGGGAGTACTTCCCGAAACGTCTATATTGCTATTTTTTTTTATAAGCAAAGAATAAATCGGAGATGTGATGCGATAAATATGTCGTATATTATATATTTCAGATTATAATTACCTTTTATTCTTTGGCTACTTTCCAAATGCACAAAACACAGGATTACATCACAAATACTATGTCGGACTTGGATTATAATACTTAACATAAGATATGAGTCTACATAAATAAAATGGTGTCTTGATTAAAAAATAAAGTACGTTGAAGTTATTTGTTACTTCTCATTCTATTTACACTTAACCTTAAAAAAACACTTAAATGGCAAAATTTAGGACTCTCATAGTAGAGTCGGGCTCATGTCCACCAGGGTAACGAAAGAGCGCTCTGGTAGTAGGCGATATGACCTCGTAGTTAAAGCCCGGGCATGAGTCATAATAACTATAACTGCTAGGTTGTAAAAACCAAAAATCAAATGGGAAAATTGTGGAGCTGAATAATAAATAAGCTCGGATCGGGCATGCCTGTTGTACATTACAAGTTTTAAAATCAATTTAGTTCATAAATAAATTTTAATTAAAGACGATTACTTCAGTGGGGACATACCGCTATTAGAACTAATTCATCCCACCAAAAGTAACAATGTTAAAGTAAAAATAGAGTGGGCGGTACCGCAGTCTAGCTTCCAACAACTGTCAATTAAGTCGCAACATATGATTCAACTTACCTAATTTAGGGAGTGGATATTCAATGTTGAAATATTCAGTAAAGTAGTTCATAACTTTGTGAGCGATGCCTCTGGCAAAGAGTGTGTTGTTCTTCTGGCCGGGTCGTGCGTAGACAGTGATGAGTGTATTGGAGTTGGTGACCACAGGGTCGTCATGTTCAAAGTCGCACACGATGAAACAGACCAGGTAGGTGGACATGGGTGGGGTCTGTGCGAAAGTCACCACCCACTTGTCCGGGGCCTCTGTCTCAGGCTCCTCTTTCTGCAAATCAACATATAGTTACCAGTCAGTCAGTACTACTGCAATCAGGTAATTCTAAGTTGAAAAACACTGGCATATTGTTAAAACCAATTTTTTCTTTTTTAATATTGTCTATTCCGCAAAAAATCTATACATCAGGTATAGTTAAGTTAGTTAAAAATTAATACTAATAAGCAAGTATTGTAATCGTGCGAAAATCCAAGATCGAGTAGTCAATGTATTTTCACGTTTCAATTTAAGCGTGCTCTAACGCATAAAAGATTGTAACTATGAACTTGAAATTTGGAATGAAGAGGTCGCATGTGCTAATTTACCTCTGATTAATTTTTGACCGAAGTCGGGCGAAAAATGAGACCACTTTACTTCGGGACCTAAGTACATTTTACAATATTGAACTAGATGTTCAATAATGGAGGCTTCAAGGGATGAACTGAGCTAGGAAATATTTATCCTATCAATGGGCGAATATTCTAAATATAGATTATTCAACAAAAAATACATTAATCCAACCCTGCAGAAACAAAGATGGCATCTCATATAAAGAGTAGAGGAGAAGAAGCAAGATAAGACTTTTTTTTTCCACGTCAACACGACTCTGGCTGTCTGGTGACGTTCTGTTTTTACAAATGTATAGTTAAGCATGAAATGGTGCATGGTGCATCCAAATTCTTTAGATGGGTACTTTCAGGTCGAAATAAAAAAAAAAAACCGTTCCATCTTTAAACTTGGTGATTTGGTAGTCACATAACAAAACTTATTTGAATGCATACTAATTTTTCAATACTGTGGGATTTACGGTCACTGTAAATTGAAACATATGAAAGTGGAATTCAAACAGTAACTCTACTTCTAAAGATGGCATAAAATTTCTTAAACTTTCGCCAAAAATTAATCGAAAAATGTTTTCGTCATTATATAAAATAAAATCTTATTTAGAAGACGAATTAAAAAGTTTACTTTCAAATTTAGGATACCGTAGTCTTGATGTACCTAAACTATTTTATGTAATCCGGAATGTTGGCCTTTTAGGACAATTTCATGATTAAAGAATATATATTTATAATTTTTTATAAACAAAAATTTAGATTTGTTCTCTTTAAGGAGAAATGTGTAAAAAAATAATAATCTAATGCATACAATTGAATCCATGTTAGATAGTGCAAAGTAGCCCTCGACGGCGGGACGAGTGATCTGGATTCTATAGTGAGCTTTAAAACTAGGTTCGTCAAAACAGGGAAAGGCAAATCTGGCATAGGTGGGCTCGAACTTGGTGGTCGCGATGTATCTGAAACAGAAAGAAATATATACATATTAATATTATAGAAAACAGACAGCATTTAAAATAAATAAAAAAACGGTCAAATATGAAATTTAATACACCAAGGGTTCTGTACAATGTGTTTCATACATAAAGTAAGTATAACCTATATATCCCTACTTACCGAGAGGGCGCCGGTAGCCCAGTGGTATGCATCCTTGCTTATTGAGCTCAAGGTCGCGGGTTTGAAACCCTGCCGAGGCTCTTTTTTTTTTGTTTTTTTTTTATCTATGAGGTAAAAGACCATGAGCACGCCGACCTTCGGACGTTAAGCGATGGTCCCGACCCTCTACGTCAGGTATTCCTGGGTGAATGAATCTAGGTAGATACAATTTAGAACTACAACAGTAGAGTCGAGCTCATGTCCATCAGAGCGACAAAAAAGCTCTCTGGTAGTAGGCGAAATGACCTCGAAATGAAAAGCCCAAGTCACAATAACTAACTACCCTACTTATAATGGATGTATCTGAGATTATATAATATACAATTGAAATTAAAAAAAAATATATGTATATATTACTGTTAGCTATGTGAATGTGACTAGATGCAGAAAACACTCTTTAGTTTTCCTGAAAAGTTCCTCACACTCTGCTCCCCTCAACATTTTATCAGTTCATATTTTCCGAAATAAGGGTAATGACTAATAACTTTGTACTAAACAGTTGTCTACACATTTTTTATGTATACTCATCATAACAGTTGTAAAACTGGCCTGGATGTGGGTCAAGATCATCTACCTACATGCCGAGTTTCAGATTTTCTACCCGATTATAGGAGTGGGGTATCGTATTTGGGTGGAATGTATGTTTGTTTGTAATATCATATAACCTAAAATGGTATAATATGGGAAAAATCACTAACTCGAAAACTACTTATAGCTAGAGTGTAATAGTTACAGCTGTGTAATATATAGGGTTGCTTTCTTTATTATTTTCTCTACGTGTGAAATCCATGCTAACTTGGTATCTAATGTTCCCAAGAAGTTGGTCTCCCTCGATAGAGGTAGAGCATGCCCTAAGGTTCCTTTTCTGGAGGAAGTATGCATTTAAAGCCGGTGAAAACTCAACAAAAAAATAAAATAAAATAAACAATACATGTACCTTTTTGTGCCATCAGGAGCCTTATAAGAACTTCTATAGAAACCGACTATCTTCCTGAGAAGACTTCCATTAAATGCAACAGCCAGTTCATATCTTCCAGGAAGGATGGCTTCCTCCAGTATGACCACCCAGAACTGGTTAGGAGCATATTCGAAGGTCTCTTTGATGGTGACCCCCAGGCCGTTGGGGCCAGACAGGTCTGTTGAGGTGATGTTCAGCTGGTAAGTGTGCAGGAGAATGTAATCCGTCCGGGCGGTTATGTTCAATTCTATCCGCACCGTCCCCTGGAAAGTTCCGTTCTCCAGATCTGGGTCCATGTACAGATGGTACTCAGATGGGACCACATTCTTCGGGAGAAGAGGGTCACTTTCCCAAGGCCGCCCGCTTGAGTTCTAAAATCGAAAAAGTACAAAAAAGTTCATTAACATTTTTATTAGAAAAATATGAAAATAAATTAATCAGCCGCAGTGATTACTCTCCACCAACACAGGCATCTCTTGGACCACTTATTCTCCTAAAGAAGGAACCAAGGACTAACCCAACCCGAATAACCGGCCTCGATGGTGAAGAACCATGGAGGAGAATCAAACTATTCCTTTTGGGGATGAATCAATCTTAAAAACGTCAGCTGGAGGATCCATTGAGAAGGCCGCTGCTATAAACTTCTCGCTGCTTCCCAAAGGGAGTGACCTGTTCCAGGGAGTTCGTATGGAGCTGCAAGACTTTCCCATGAATGCAGAGTTCCTTCTCCTAAGGACAATCACCTGACAGTTTTCACTCGAGTTACATAATCAAATAGCAAAAAAAAAATTACATTTTAAAATTATAATAATAATTACAGAACTAGTAGTTAGTTACTGTGACTCATGCCCGAGATTTAAAACTACGAGGTCATATTGCCTACTACCAGAGCGCTCTTTCATCGCTCAGGTGGATAAGAGACTAGAGCCCGACTCTACTATGGGACTTCTAAATGTTGCCTACCCAGGGTTTAGATATCCAGGATAGAGGGCTTTAACAAGTTCGTATAGGACCATGGTCTAACGTCCCACCCCAAGGATTGCGTTCTTACAAAACAAGTAGCCCTATAAGATCCCCTGAATAAGACATCTGAACGTAGGTCAGGGATAGGTGTGGAGCAACCTCAAAGCCAGGAGACCGCAAGCTGCCGGTTACTCCATTGTAGGACCTTCTGCAGACAAGACCTTTAAAATTTGAAAACTAGGTCTTCCTGAGCAAGTTCCGCTCATTGCGAAGGATGCAAGTGTGCGAACGTGAGAATGAAAACCTCCAGATAAGACAGGATCTTGCGATTTGTTTTCAATGATTTAGTTATCCAAGTACATATCAGACATTACCTTCACAACCTAGTAGCCCTATCTTTTGGTAACTCGTTTTTTTGCAAAACTCAGTCATAATCCATGAAATCAGCAGATAACATTTAGTGCTTCTAGAAACAAATGGCAACTGATAAGTGGGTAAATTTTACTAATGAAAACATTTGAAGGAGCTTACCGATATTAGTATGAAAACATACCACTGAATAAAAACAAAATTGACAATCACTGAAAATAAAATAAAAAGTAAGCACCTTTTCCTATTCCAATTTCCAAGAATCATGTTAAAATTTCTATATGAATATAAACACGACGTAATGTTTGTATAAACGTAACCTACCCCAATAAAACCGGTAATAAAACAGAATGCATATATTGGTATTCAATTTTCATATAATAAGAGAATAGTTGTCTCTCATAAATTACAAGCACAATGTTGAAAAAAATATATATTAAAACAAAAATATATTGTACTTACAAAGTCATAGTTAACAAGTGGTACAGTAAGGTTAACCATGGTTGTTGTCTGAGGCGAGATAAGATTAGGTTCCGTTACTTTTTGTTGACATTTACAGATGTGTAAAAATATCAGTAGGAAGCCAAAATTCAGGAAGAACCTCTCAAAAAATATTTGCGATAACATTTTCTTCCTGCAATTTAAACCAACAATTTAGATTAATTGAAACGGTTTATATAATTACAAATCTAAAAAGGCGGGAAATATAAAGAACATTCATATTTCAAGAAAGACATGGTCATTTTTATTCTGGAATAAATACAGTTAGCGAGAATGGAGCAGGGAAAACCATAATATTTATTTTTAGAAGGGGGGAAAGTTGAATATCTGGAACAAATAGATATATCAGTCAAATCTTAGCGTTTGATTTACAGTCTACCGCATCGTATAGGTACTGAATTGGTATAAAGTATTTGGAAATCTGAAACTTAAACTTGTTTGAACCTCGAAGTTCTCGAAGCTGGCGGGCAGGAAATAACGATATAAAATAGCACAAACTTTCGTAATTGAGGTGAAAAAAACGATGATCACATAGTCCTTAGTGATGGGCGTTAAGCGATGGATGGTCCCGGGTCAGGTATTCGTTAAAGACCACTCCAAGTAGGGCGTACCCAGGGGGGATATGGGGGATCTATCCACCTCCGAAATTTAAAAAAAAAAATGTCCTTTTTGTTAATAATAAAATTATTTTTACCTGCATGGAATAATTTAAGCACTGCTGCCTAAGAACTGTTGTTCTATGGAAGAAGAAGAAATGCAAAACAGCCTCTTCAGCATTGTCAGACTTTTGGCCTGACGATGTATGGACATAGTGGGTTCCATAACTACATTTGAAGGAGAACTATCCTTGTGGAAGAGAAAGTGGCTAGAATGTTCATCTAAAGCCGTGAAATCAAAATATTTTATTTCAAGCCTAAAACAATGTGACAAGACATTTTCCCAACAAATAACAGGTTTTTGAAAATTGGAGCTACACTTCCAGTTTCTGTAGCAACAAGTGAACTCAACCCTTAGACGTATGAAAAGCTATATCAGAAATAGTACTAGCTAAGACAGATTGAATTGATTAGCTCTGATGTCAATACACAGAGACATTCATCTAGACCCTGAAACAGTTTTAAACAAGCTTGCACAATCAAAAGCTAGAAGACTTGAATTAATTTTGTAATGACCCTAAAACAACTAACTATACTATATACAATCAGTAACAAAAATTTTCGGACAATTTATAATTTTGTTTTTCTTTTGCAGTTACACATAGTTATATGGCAAAATATTTAATTCAAGCAAAGTTTTAAATTTCGAGATCATCAATCATTTCAAAACGCCGTAAAACAATTAATTAAACATTTACAGCTAATAGGAAATTTTGCATTAATAATTGAAGACAAGAAATTCACGTAACAAAATTTTCTGGACACCTGTTGTTTGTTGTTTTAAACAAATGCGACTCTGATCATGATCTTTAATCCCTTCTCAACCAACCGCTAATACCGAACAAATGAAATGTGTTTATATCCTTCTATTACTGCATTCAGTAGTTATTTGTATTTCCTGCTGTCAAGATGGGTCGAACATCTTTTGAAGTTCAACAGATAATAATTTTTAATTATGAAAAAGGATTAAGTGTCCGCAAAATCGGTGGTTTGGTAGGCCGAAGTAAAAGCACCGTAGCCGATGTAATTCGAAGGTATAAGCACGAGGATCGGATAGATTTGAAATCTTCCTCTGGCCGTCCAAGAGTATTAAACGACCGAGAAAGGTGTAGCGTTGTCCGGAAAATTAAAAACAAGCCCTCGAGGAGTGCACCTCAGATCGTCGCCGAGGTATACAGAGAAACGGGAAAGAAAGTTCACCCACAAAATGTTCGAAGAATTCTAAAAGAAGCAGGATATAATGGGAGAGTACCAAAAACCGTTTGTGAGTGAAAAAAATATAAAAAAAAGATTGAGCTTCGCAAAAGAGTTCCAGAATCATTCAGAAATTTTTTGGAGTAATGTCATTCATCTGCGAGGTAAAATAAACTTAAGCACTCCGTCCTTCGGATGGGATGTTAAGCGATGGTCATGAGCCTGTACGATGTCAGGTCAAAGCGTTTGAGCTCTCACATAAACACACGCATGCAATTGATCTCTGATGTTCACACGATTACAAAATTTTTAGTACATATTATTATGTATACATATATTATATGTATAGGGAAGTAAACAAAAGTAAAGTAATAGTATATGTATACATATATTACATGGAAGTAAACGGACATGATCTGGAAACATTTATTTGTCGAAATATCAGAGAAAAAACGTTTAAATTAGAAAAATTGGGTACTTAGTTTCTTTAGAGGGAAGGTGGAGGGGATAGATTAGGGGGAAGGGACGGTTTCTGCCGAGGGTCAGCGCTGCTGTCGCTCTCTTCCAACGTCATATCACAAAAATCTAGTTTTCTGACATTACATGACCTGAGATTTCTTTTTATGTTGTGAAGAGTTACAAGATACAAGAATATTTTATTATTGCGGTTTGTTCTATTGCAAGCAAATACTTTTGAATGTAAGTTTAATATATTTACTCCCGACAGTCGCGACAAAATTTGGAGAAGGCGTAATGAGGAGCTGAATCCAAAAAATTTAAAACCAATAGTAAAACATGGGGGTGGCTCAGTGATGGTGTGGGGGTGTATGGCGTCTAGTGGAATTGGTGAACTGGTTTTCATTGAAACCACCATGACTGGAAAAGTTTATGCCGAATTACTAAGGAGCAATTTGAAAAAGAGTGCTGAAAAACTTGGGATTTTACGGACTTTTCATTTTTACCAAGACAACGATCCGAAACACACCTGTGAATTGGTACGTACTTGGCTTTTGTATAACTGCCCTAAAGTTATGAAACCCCCCCCAATCGCCCGATCTCTACCCAATTGAACACGTATGGGGTGAGCTCGACAGGAAAATTCGATTAACACCCATTGCTTCAAAAAACGAATTGAAACAAAAGTTATTAGAAGAGTGGGGTAAAATATCTCCAAATTTCACCAAAAAATTAGTTTCATCATCAATGCCGAATCGAATGAAAGATGTTATTACACAAAAAGGGTACCCAACCAAATATTAATTAACATTATGGTTTTTGAATTTGTGAAATCGTAAAAAAAACATTGAATTTATTTATAGTTGTTTACATTTTTGTCCGAAAATTTTTGTTACCTACATTACTTGTTATAAAATTTATTAAATTAAAATATTTATTTGTTCTAATCAAAGCTGTTTTTCCTTTATCCTAGCCCACATTTGAATTCTTATTCTTGATTGAAAAATGGCTTTAATTATTTTTTTAAATTATTTTTTATTACTTTTGCATTTAATTATTATAATTTTTTATTGAAAAATCAAACCGTCCGAACATTTTTGTTACTGACTGTATATACCCCGAAATAAAATCCTGGGCACTCTTCTGCCTCCAACTATCCCCAGGTAGGCAGGGTGAAACTCTACCCTTATTTCTGGTTTGAGATCAAACAATCTGGGAAGCTGTGTGCCAAATAAGCCTACTTTTTCAGTCACATGAAAGAATTATATCTTTCCTAAAATACTCTTTATGAAACTAATGTTGTTTGGTTCACTGTAACATGGCTACAATTATAATTCTATCGCTTAACTCTCATAATTTCCATTGCGTTACAGTTAATTCGATGGTTGTCTTAATTCTTATAGTATGAAAAAAATCTCATAACTAGGAACACGGATAGCAGACATACTTTCACTGTACATATTGTCCGTTACCGAGAAGTTTTACATATTTATGTCATACACGGAAGTTTTCCAGGTTAAAAGCTGAATTTCGAAAAAAAATATGTTATAATAAGTGATTTCAGTTGCCAATGCGTAAAAATATAGTAGGTAAACATTATTATACACAAATAAAATTTATGAAAAAATAATAGGTACGTATTAAAATGAACGAACAAATAAAAAAAATAATAATAATTCAGCCATGGTAGAGTAAAACTTTATTATAAAAGGGGACTTCCCTTAAGTTGACTCAACTGAACTGGCAAATCTTTAGTTAACGAGGCCACAATTCAGTTAGTTATTTGAAATGATAACATTGGTTACACAGTGGTTTAGTATAGATAAAACTAGTAATTTTACAATACAAACTAAGTGATAATAACTCTTGTTTTTATAGTACCATTAAAAGAAACAAATAATATAGCAGAGATGTGTAGGTTTTTAATACAAATCAAAATGCGAGATGCCACAAACTGGAGCGTGAATCTGTATGCACTGCAAGTTATTTAAAACATGCTCAGAAAAGATATACTTTTATTATCTTCATAAAAAAGTATAAATTTTCATTATATTCATTGGAAAAAAAAAATATCAGAACAAGATTTTCTACAATTTTTTTTTTCTACTGACAGGATTTACTAAAAAAAATAATCAAAAGATTATTCGTTTTTTGGTGACAATCCCAAATACTGGTATCAATTTGGCCTTATATGTGGAGTAGCAATATATTTTACAGCTGTACTACTTGAACTTAATAATTGAACAATGTTTTTGATTTTCTAACTTGAAAACAGAATACTTGCACCACCATATATCGAACTTCCATATACATTATCCTTATATCGATGTTTTTGACATGACATGGTGATGGAGGAGCAATGGAGGAAAACGTCGAGACCAGCCCATCAGCATCCATAAGGAGCATCTAGAGTACACCCAATTCTCAGATGTCGATAACCGATTTGCTAGTCGTAACCGCGACTTGGATGGATGAGGAGGAGCCAACCGTGCTCGTCGACCGATGGACCCCCCAATACGCGTTGACTGCAGGGAGCAACGGAGGCGTAGCCGTGACTCTGCCTGCGAGACGCTACCCCGACAACTCAAGCTCACCCCGTACTACCAGGTCACGCTGGCAGCATCGGCGATATCGCTGCTGTAGGAGTGTACCCACCCGATGACACTTGCTTCGTCATCAGCACGGTGTACATCCACCAGCGGGAGACATTTAACGATGTGACGTCATTCTTCACCGGGTGGCTACTCAAGTATGTACTGTGATGCGAGGCAGTTACGCGTTTCTTGATTTGACGTTTGTCCGCGGCATTCACACCGTCGGCAGACCTTACGTGTCGTACTGCTCTCACCATTACCCCATGTTCAACCGGCTCAGTGTGCGAAACGCCACGGATCGAATGGCAGCGTAGCCCCGCCAGCCACCGACCTAGCCACCTCACCCACCCGAGTCACCGCAGTCGCTGCCCGACTCGCCACTACATAGCCTACCCCCATCGCCACAAACTCGAAGTAACCAGAGCGAGCGTGCAAAACAAATGGGGCCCACTATCAATAGGGAGTAGGCACGATTAGTTGTAACATAAGTTAAGCATGTAAGCTTTGTAATTTTAAGTAGTGTATCTGATTACATAATTTCTGTACCCTAGTGCCCATACACCCTCTGCAGCACACACAAGAAGTTTCACGTACCCCATTGCGGCTACTTCCCCGATACAGCCTGTGTTTATCTTTTTTTTTTTAGTCCCTCAAAAGATATATATAATTTCAGACATGAGAGAAAAACAATTCTAAGATTTGATAAGGTAGAAAGGAAGAAACTGTTCTGATGTTGCTAGAAAAGCACAAACTGTGTACTTATTTTACCTACCAAGAACAGCGGAAAAGTGTTCAACTGGTTGAGTTCGTATTTAGGCTTTAATTCCATGAATCCCCTCCCTACTACATAGTGTTTGTTCAGTTTCAGCACAGTTCCTATTATATCATTTCCTTTCTATTTTTTCATATATATGCTTTTTTTAACAAAATATTTAAATATATGAAAATGAGTTATGCTACAAATAATAATAAATCTCGTTTGTACACATATATCGAAGTTTCTATTTATCAAATTGTTTCTAAGGAACGGTGAATTTCGATATATGGATTATTATTATTATTTATTATTATTTTTTTTATTTTATTTAATTTTCTCATTGTTGTGAAAGGCACTAGCATCTTAATAGTTTTCAGCAAGGATAGTTTCCGCCTCATTACTTTCACTAAATTTACTCGAAACGTTAATGTCCCGTGAATATGTGGGTATTATAATGTAGGTTTCTATTGGACGATTTCAGTATCCTAAAATCAGTGGACCTTGGAAGGTTTGTATAGTAATCTAAATTCTATTAAATTAATGTTTTTTTAATATAAAGTTAGACTTATCTACTAAAAAAAAAAGTAGATCTATTCTGTCTAATTCTTGAGGCTGGATTTAAACTAACTGGTAGAGTATATTAAATTTTTGTACTTGTTTTATTTATAATATTTTTACATTCTTATGTCTATAGTATAAGGAAGTATTGTAATCGTGCAAAAATCCAAGATCGAGTTTTCAACGGATTTCCACTTTTCAAGGTCTCCTGAATATGCTTTGATCTTTTTCGCAATTATTTCTGTGCAGGTTTGTGTATTGGATTGGAAAGTTATGAGCGCTCTAACGCATAAACGATTGTAGGTATTTACTTAAAATTTGGAATGAAGAAGTTATATATGCAAACTTAGTTTGGATTAGATGTTGGCTGAAATCGAACGAAAATTGTGACCACTTTAGTTCGTGCGTTTTACAAGATACCGCTTATGACCTAATCAAAAATATTCTCATGTAAATGTTGTATAAACAACTGAAAGACACGTTTCATATGCAATACAATTTTTTGCAGATCGCCCAGTTTGCCGAGATATATGCCGAAAACGGTCGTGAAATGTATTATTGAACCCCATTTTTGTAGTCATTTCCTTGATTTACTTAAAAACTTTAGTCCTATTGAAAAATTGGATCCTACCAAAAAGTCTGTTATGAAATTTCCAATTGCCAATGTATCCTTAGGTTTCAGATAGGAACAAAAAAACCAAAGTTATATAGCGCCAAAGAATGGAAAATGAATTTCCGTAGGAAATATTTCAATATAATGTTTAAATTGTATCGCATAGTTACGAATAATAAAATATATTTTTATTAGTTTTTATTAAAAATAAATCACTCTTCCCTCCCAAAATCATTTCATACTGGTATCACTGAGAATAAACAGTTCCTATTATTCACTCTCAGAATTATGTTGTACAATGAAACAAAGAAAACTGCTGATGCCAACACATTACTTTCATAAGCCCAGTAACACCAGTATGAAATTGATTTGAGAAGGGAGGAAATAGTGATCTGTAAAAGCGTGGTTGGTATAAAGACGTCTTGTAATGGGAAACATCACACTTTTTTTTAATGTACGGGCCACGCTTGAAAAACTAATACATGAAGCGATCTGCACGTGACAAGCCCTGATTTAAATTAATGATTGTGTACCTGTGAGGAGCCATTGTCTTCCCAAGAAGTAGTGCCGTAAGAATGAGCGATAGAGAAAGCGGATCTATACCAAACTGATTTGTCTCTTTTGCACAACACCTCCAA
The DNA here is from genome assembly GCA_963662175.1 of Aradus depressus. NCBI lineage: Eukaryota > Metazoa > Arthropoda > Insecta > Hemiptera > Aradidae > Aradus > Aradus depressus. The sequence continues at coordinate 44,061,067 of OY759215.1, forward strand.
ACAGTTCAACCAGCTGAAATATATATATATTTTCCATTTCAACATATTTCTGGTCAGGGATTGTTTGCATTACCACAAATTAACTTTTTCTCGACAGTTCAATAGTTATTGGTTCACCGAATATTAGGTAATACATAGTTGTTTTTCAAAAAGTACTAAAACCTATCATTTATTTGAATAGAATAAGTAAGTTTTCGCTCTCTCTCTCTAAAATCAATCGACCTAATTGACTGACAATCAATAGGCGTCTTACTCAAAGATGTCTCAGTCCCCAAATGAAATTTCGTATCGGTATATTCATTATTGTAGGAATATTGAGGGTTTTTGAGTTGAGGCCGCTACTCTGAACCTCCCGCCACCCTCCTGTTGAAGGCCGGTAGGGTCGTCGAAAATTTCATGTCGAGTTATCACACTTTTTTTTGACAACCTCTGCTATAGTATACATGAGAGATTATGTAATCGACCAAAAATTCGATTTTAGTTTTCACCTAAAATTCATGTTTCCCGACCACTTTAATCCAAAAATGAAAAAAAAAATTATGTCTGTCTGCAGACACGTTAGCTCTCGATTGAATGAACACATCAACATCTATTGATTTTAGCTATATCGGTCAAAGGGAAAATAAAAGAGGATTTAGGGAGAGAGCCTAACTAAAAATCCTAATAACTGCCGATGTAATGAATATATTAACATAAAATTTCATACAATGATACAAAACTCCGTAAAAACGACCAGCAATTTTCATCCGAATAGGACAAAGGAGAGAAGGGGGACATATGGGAGGTTCATCTCAGAAGCTTCAGAACTGCCAGTGAAATAGAATGTATGTATACGAAATTTTATATTAGAATGGATAAGACAGTGAGCAATAAATCAATTGATTCTCAGCAGTGACGGATTAACCTATAAGCAAACTAAGCAATTGTTTAGGGCATGACGTCACGGGGGCACCAAGCCCGCAACGCTATTTTTGAAATAGTTATTTATTTAAATAGTTAATTAGTTCTCAATTTTTATTTTTATTTTTTCATAAATCAGCTATAATTTTTAATTATAAATGGAACTAGTATGTTAAATATAAAAACATTTATAGGTCGCATAATTGTTTTCATACCTTCCCGTAAACTTCGGATGGAAGACTAAATATCAAATCCTGATTATGATACTTAAGGAAGAAGAAGTATCTGACGAAGAAGTGCACGTATATGATGAACGAAAGGCGTATTTGGACGAAAGAGAAATTTAGTGTTTTAATAAATTAATTTTGAAAAAATTGCCTTTTCCTTATTTTCTCGCTTAGTTAATTTTGTATTAGTTTTTTTTCAATCGAGCCTTAGTATTGAACTTGCCAACATGAGTAAGACATTAATCATATCAATAGTGAGGCACCATAAGCTTAGAATGCTTAGGGCATCGAATAGACTTAATCAGGCACTGATTCTCAGCCAAATTGGCCGAAGGGTTTTGAGGCAAGGTGATAACTTAAATCATTAATAGTTCTAGTCAGGGGAAGTATATTTCCGGTGATTCATCAAAAACGTTAACATGTTTCTATTTGGGCCCTAAATAGAAACACGTTAACGTTTTTGATGATTCCCCTAAATTTTAGGGGATCGGAAAACATGAAATCCCAGTGAAAACTCAACAATCGATTTCTGATCGATTGCATGAAAACATTTCTTCAAAGTTTGTTTACCCCATCTCTGACAAAAAAATAATCACCCCATAAAAATGTGAAAAAAGATTCAATATTATGAGCTATTGACAACCAAAATTGTCGTTCCTAATTTTTGCATATTTTTAAATATATAACTTCAGTATATTATTGGCCAGGTGATGATTAGAATTTGAATGAAATAGATTCAGGATTGCCAATCAGTGACGCATAACATTTAATATTCTTCTACAGTAGTTATTGTTAGATAAACGTTAGTTTATTGTTGCATTATAAATTTTATAATATTAGAATATACATTAGTTTTTAAATTTTTTTTTTTGCGGGGGGGCTCCGTTGGTCCTTCTTTCATACCGCCTCTTGTGTTCAACTTATACAAAGAGGCTTATGCCCCCTCTACACTATGGGCCAAGGTAGGCCAATGCATTGGTCACCAATATTGGCGTAATGGCGGAGCTGGCCTGGACCTTGACTCTACATACTGGGCCAGCCATTGGCCCAGTATCATGGCCAAACCTTGGACTAGCACTCAGTTGCTTGAACCCTATTTCCGTGATGGATATCGAGAAAATCGCTGCTGCAGCTTTGTGTTTAGGTACGGCATTATATTATAATTGTTACTTACATATTATTGACAAAAACATGGTTGAAAAGAAAGAGGGTTTTTCGGATTCCAAACTGGAGGTTCATTTTGGTACATTTCTAAAAATTTAAAACTCCTCATTTGTCCATGATGACATTTTGTATTTGTAGTTTATAATAATAAAATAAAATATTATAGTATTTAACAGGATAAAAGGAATATACAAAACACTACTGACAAGAAACAAACAACCAATGTTGGACAAGTGTGTGGATGCGTCACTTGGCTCAAGCATGTTGGCCTGCTTTGATGTGTGTTGAAAAACCGCTCCGAACGCCAACGTTCACCAACACAAGCCAACACCCTGGCCCAACATGACCAACACAAGCCAACCCCTCTCTACACAGTGGCCCAGCAGGTTTGGGCCACTGCCTGGCCCATAGTGTAGAGGGCCTATTAGACTATATACCATATTGAAGTAAGACCTTATTTCTAAATATTCATATTTAATTTCAATGTTATAGGTACATATTTTTAAGTACTTTGACTTTTTTTTTGTTTTTGGATTCAGGGCGCCGGAAAACATAAAATTATAGTGGAAACTCAACATCGATTTTCTACAAATTAAGTACCTACCTTCTCCTATACTACTTGTAGCTTATAATAATATTAAATATTGTTATAAATTATTTAAAAAATAAATATAAGTATTGTGTTACCGTGTTGGGAGTGTGGAGGACATTGGAGCCGACCTGACATTCACAATTAACCCTAATTACCCGATGCCAAGTGAGTGACTGGCAGGGGACGAGGTGCCAAGTGGAGGGGAAGGACGGGTCCCCACTTGGCAGACAGTGACAGGGGGAGGGCAACGTACCCGGTTCTCCAGATCAACGGTACCTCCAAAATTCAAAACTTTTCCATTTTTCAGTTTTTAGTTTTGAAAAAAAATAAAAAAGTAGTGAATTGTCGGGTATGTACTTCCCCAGAACGAATGAATTACGTTATTTCTCTGTTTCCAATGCCGAAAGCTTCAAACGATTGTTTGGACTAAAACTCAATATTTGACTTACATTGAGGTTTCTGAATCTTGGTGTAGACACATACATTACATCGGCAGTTATTGAGATTTTTGAGTTGAGCAACCCTCCCCTACCGCTGATATCGCTGAAAATTAAGGAAAAAAGGGGGGGAAATCTACATTCGCTAAGCACATCGATATGGGTCACATATCATCAAAGCAACGGGAATAAAGCACCTCCATCTTTGTGAAAAAGGTAAACAGGTTGATTTTCTGGAACAGCTGGACATTAATAGAACTATAAAAAAGTCGTTGATGAATCACCAGCAATTTACTTCCCCAGAACGAATTAATTATCTTTTCACGTTATGTCCTCGTTGGGTTTTGACTTTAAATATGAAATTTCATGTAAAAATATCATTCATTACATCGGCAGTTGAGTTGAGACCCCCCAGATCCCCCCTTCCCTATCTCTCTTGGAAGTGTGTGTCAGGTGATGGCACAGCTGAACATTGATCGTACATTCAATTTAAAAACTAACCTTCCCTATCTGCCAATTCCGTTGAAAATTAATAAGCTTCGTATTTATGGGATTTTGAATTCGCATATAAAATTTAGTGAGAATTCATTCGGCAGTTATTAGAGTTTTTGAGTTAAGCCTCTCCTCTACCCCCCCTCCCCCCCCCCCCACCCCTTTGGCTGATTTGTTTGAACATCGACAGATGTTGTCCTTACGGAGTTTTGGGCATTCGTGTCTACACATTTATTCTATCGGCAGTTTTTCAAGTTTTTATGTTAAGCCTCCCCCTTCTTTCCTTTGTTTGATTTGGTTGAAAAACAATAGCTGGGGAAGTGAAAAAGGGAGTTGTTTGAACGACCAAAGTCACTTCATATTCATTCTTACCTCAGGTAATGCCACTAAATTAATATAATAGATTGTGCGATTTTACGCATTTCAATATTATGTAATACAGTCCTCATTTCTCATAAATAATATGTATTCCACTTTAAACTTTTATTTTTATAAATATATATATAATATTTTCTCAATTGTTGTATTCAATTGTTGAAAATTATATTTCTCCATTTTATTATTCGTAAATGCTATGTTAAGGTAGGACTACCCAGGGTTTCCCCAAGGGGTCAGGTTGTCACAGTCAGGTAATCTCAGGTAACATGAGAATTGTTTAAATATGACAACAAAGCAAAGTTAAGTGTCACTTTTGAACTTTCTGCTGATGATGACGTAAGCTGAAACCTATTATGTATATATTTTTGTGGTATTAAAAGTTAAATAAGTTCTTTGTATTTATTTATTGGCTTAGTGCCTATATCCTGTAGTGTAGAGCATCGCGCTGCCCTTAATCTTAGCGGTACGGGTAGAGATTCTGACCTGGTGGCCTGCGTGAGTATGTACCCAACAATGGGTACAGAATTGGCTTTCCTGGGACTTTTTTATTTATTTTTCTATTTTGAAGGGTCGCAAAAACACACTTTAATTAATTAATTCTACAAGTGTACCTACTCGTATTTTTGTTGAAAATAATAAAATATATTATTATTGTTTTTCTCAAATGCATGCTATGTTTATTTTTACCTAGACTTAACCAAACAAAAGCAGGTAGGTATATCCCAATCATGAGCAAAGTAAAAAAAAAAAAAAATAATACAACCTTAATATCTAATTGAACACGTTAACAAAGAGCTATAAAATATTTTGAAACGGGGTATTCTACAATTAAAAAAAAAAAAAATTGATTTTTTACTGTTTATCAGTTATTAGTTGTTCACAATTTCGAAGCTTAACATCCATATGAAAGAGCTGCTTCTGCATAGACATTCCTCACATGTCAAGCGTTATGATACATAAGCTTTTATACAATTATAATGGAACCATTATTGATGTAAGTCGGCTTAAATCTTTGTAACCCACTTTTGCAAATTTTGCCGAAAACATTTATTACTACGCCCTTGCAAGTTACAAACGGCAACACTGATTGGAGACGTTAAAGTCGCCACATTAGTTGGACAGAGTAACCACTAGATCTCGCCTTGAGTCAGCCCCTCCCACAGTCAGTTCCCGCTCCCTCATGGGTTCGTTTCGTCTCCATTTGTGTTCGTTGTAACATTCTCTTTTTAGTTGTACTTTGGCACATTCCACATTGTCTTCATGATGGATACAAAATGTAGGAACTTTGCTGTTCTTATCATGTTTGGACTAGCTTTCAAAACAGGTAAAATTATTCAATATCATTTCTTTCTATAATCAACAATGACGTGTGCAACCTAGCAACGTTTTTATCAACAGAAACCTCTCCTATTATACAACAACAAACATTTATTATCTTATACATTTTTAAAGTATTTTTTCAGTAATTGTTTTTAATTCATATTCTATATAGACTGAGACATTCTCATTATTTTGTCTCTTACCTGTTTATTCATTCGATTATGTATGTGTTTTAAAAATTATTCACATTAGTTCTGCATTCCTGTTGTGGAAAAAAATAGTGTACCTTCCTAGTAATTATTATATTCAAGTGGATATTTTAATTTGCACCGGAAGTAAACATTTTCGCAGTTCTGTCATCATGTCTTTTGTTAGTAAGGTTTATTCTCTGAGAGCGTTTAGTATTCAGGGAGTGCTACAGTTACTGAGTCACTTCATGTCAACCAATGTTTGTAACTTAACATTTCAGGATTTTATGATTTTCCATGCTTATTGCACTTATAAATACAAACAATTTTTTGAGTTAATATAGCGTATTATAATATAATAATATTATTATCAGCCCTAATGTCTGAAAAAAAAAAAAAAGGATAAAATCATAGGACTTATATGTGATGTGACCATAACAGGACTTTCTTAAACCGACTACTTCATTTCTTTAGAGTTTATTCTATTCTCGTTTTCCAATTAGAGCGCTCACAAAATTTCAATCTCATATGCACAAACAGACAGACTAAATGGCCAAAACATATTGAAGGGACCTTGAAATGTGAAAATCTCTCCTTATATTATATGTATAAGAAAGTTGAAAATTTGTACTTTTGTATTCTCATTAGTTAGTTATTATGACTCATGCCCGGACTTTAACTACAAGGTCATATCGCCTACTACCAGAGCGCTCTTTCGTCACTCTGGTGGACATGACTCTACAATGAGAGACCTAAATTTTGCCTACCCTAACTTTTATTTTGGTCTTTAACGAGTACCTGACATCGTATAGGATCGGGGTATCTACTGGTTTATTGAATAGGTAGAGAGTCATATTTTATAAAAATCGGAGATGTCCTATTTTGGAAGTATGTTTTTTCTATTAAAACTTCCCCTAACTAAATCTGGATAGGGAATTTTTAGGATAACCGTGAGTCTCAAAAACAAACAAAACCTCCCGGCAAGTTATTTATTCGATTAGAAATTTAATGTTGAGTTTTCGCCTGCATTTCCGACCCTTTGTTTCCACGGATAAATGAAAACCACGGTTAATCGGGAAACTTTTTGTTTAACGAATTACATAAGTGTGTCCATTGTCATGTTACAACGTTATCAGGGCTTAAAATATGAAGTAATCTTTCTTTGTTTTTTGAGATTTGAAATGATTTTTCTTACTTCAGTTCTAATTTTTCTTAAATTCATGACGTAATGGAAGTCTTCTAAGTTGAGGAACGCGGACATATTGTGGAATTTGTAATAAATAAATAAAACAAGCTTATTTTTAAAAATGTTGTCTATTTCACTAAAGATATTTATAAAAATACAATTACCGGTTTCGGCTTCACACCATCGTCAGGTCTAGTTATGAACTAATGGAAGTCAACATTTTCCTGTTCGCATAAGTTGAGGAGGACATCAACTGCTTCCATCGCTTGACTTGTCTGAATGTTTTCTTCTTTAGCTGATCAAAACTGTCATCATTGTCACTCTCATCGACCTCTGAATCAGCCTGTTGTGAGGTAGTTGGAGTACTACTTGTGCTGCCATAACGTTAGCTGCTATGTCACTGTCACATATACGTTCGAATCCCTCTTCATTATCATATTTGTGTAGCCAATCAACAATATTGTCTTTATCAACGTTAGTGAAAAAGTATCGGCAATACCTAGCTGAGGGTCTCTGTCCCTAAGTTTCTAGGAACCTATACTTACTGCTTACACACCACGGTTAATCGCGAACACGGTTAATCGAGGTTCTAGTGTACTTCTATTGAAAGATTTATTTTTTTATTTGCTTCATTTTAAGAAAGAAATGGGTTGGATAAGAAATAAGCGAACTTTTATACTTTTTCGTCCATTAAAAGGCAGTTTTGTCCACGAGAACTCTGATTTGGAAAAAATGTTAGAGCGCCTGCGCTTTTTATTTCACTTTCAACCTCTGATAATTGAATTGACCACTCTGGCAGCCTACAAATTGAGATAATTGATTGCCTCACTCTCGGTGTTAAATGCATTTGAATTATATATATGGTCTCAATCATCCTTCAGCCTCCATCCAATCAACCAAAAAACTCTACATCCTGAAAAAAAAATCGGCTCATCGTATATTCATGAAACTTGCAGGGTATTTGATGGAAGGCTCAACCAAGTCAAATCTCAAAACAGGTAAAATATGAGGTTAACGGTTGATTGGATTTTCTTGAAATTTCACATTTAACATCCTTATAAACACGGTTCAACATAGGTCAAGTGGAATCTTCGAAATCTCGAACGGGGTGGGGTTGTGGGGTGAATGCTAGTTTTGTAACGGTTGATTGGATTTTCTTGAAATTTCACATTTAACATCCTTATAAACACGGTTCAACATAGGTCAAGTGGAATCTTCGAAATCTCGAACGGGGTGGGGTTGTGGGGTGAATGCTAGTTTTGTAACGGTTGATTGGATTTTATTGAAATTTCACATTTAACATCCTTATAAACACGGTTCAACATAGGTCAAGTGGAATCTTCGAAATCTCGAACGGGGTGGGGTTGTGGGGTGAATGCTAGTTTTGTAACGGTTGATTGGATTTTCTTGAAATTTCACATTTAACATCCTTATAAATAAACACGGTTCAACATAGGTCAAGTGGAATCTCTAAATTTTTAACGGGGGTCACGTGGTGGCTTAACTAAAACTAAAAGTATGAGTCAATTGTAAATTGGAGTTTCAAGAAATTTTCAGGTCATGTGAGATTTCAAAATCTCGAACGGGGTGGGGGTTTGTGGGGTGGGTGCTAGTTCTATAACGGTTGACCAAATTTCCATAAAATGTCACATGTTCTAACATAACCCATGAACATCCTTATTTCTCCAGTTCAAACAAAGTTTATGTAGCCTCTCCAAACAATGGAAGGGGGGGGGGGGGGGGGGGCATGGTGGCCGAGTGGGCTAGAGCATAGGGCCTTGGTCGCATTGTCTTACCATGGTTTGCGGGTTCGAATCCCGTCCGGGAGCGAGTTTTATTTCGTAGATAGAACTCCCTCCCGGGGCCATGGATGTTGTAAATAACTAGATAACACTTTTATAAGAGACATGGCTATTATGCATCGTACATTAGGCCAAAAAAAAACAATGAAAGGTGGGGATGGCAGAACAAAATGAGTGTCAGTTCAATAACAATTAATCGGATCTTCAGACAGGTTCTGGATCTACATATAAAATTTCGTGGTAATGATATATTCATTCTATTGGTAGTTATCGTGTTCACAAATATAAGTCAGTCTTGATTTTTTTTTCTTTTAAACAACAAACGCAACGTCGAATTGACGACATAACTTTTCCCATATTTCGTATAGTAATGGAAGTTAAAAATTCATGATAGCATTGACGAACGCTATAAATAATCCTGATCTAGGATCCTGAGGGGAGGTGTTAAACTAGAGTGGATAGCTTCAAGGCACCAACTATTTCTTAAAAAAAGTTTGTTGCAATCGATTCTATGAGTAGATTTTTCAGTTGAACCGAATATTTAAATAGGTATTCTGCAAAGAAAAAGTTTAAGAAAAAAACATTTTTGTAATGAGGATACTTAAATTTTAAAAAAAAAGTCATTTATAAAACACAATAAGAAATCTGGTTTTGTATTCCACGATATGATAATTTTATTGTCTATCAACAATCGATGAAACTATTTGTTAAAACCTAGAAATTTAACTATTCTGATATCGCTATCTGTTATTGAATCAGTTATTATCGGAGGGTTATAGAAGTTCACTGTTATGGTTCATAGGGTCACACAAAATAGATCCACACATAATATGGCCCCTGTCGCATTTAAAGAAAACAAATTTCCTGTGTTTCTATATTGAGTGTAAGTCGGTCTATTCTGATCGACATCGTTGAATTCTGTTGCAGGTATGGAGCTCCAACTATGGTCCATATCGGGCTCATGTCCACCAGAGTGACGAAAGAGCGCTCTGGTAGTAGGCAATATGACCTCGTAGTTAAAGTCACCTTAAAGTCAAAAATAAAAAATAATAAACTAAAATTAACAAATATCCTTAGTCAAACAAACAAAAAAAAACATTTAAAACAATCAATTTACAATCAGATACAAGGCAACTGGGTCAAATAAACACTGGAAACAATAATTTACATAATAATTTACTGTGTTTACTGTACATTGACACAATCCATATTTTGAGGGCGCCGGTAGCTCAGTGGTATGCGTGCTTGACTTCTGAGCTAAAGAACGTGGGTTCGTAACCCGACAGAGGCCCTTAGTTTATTTTATCTGGGAGGTAAAATAAACTTAAGCACGCCGTCTTTCGGATGGGACGTTAAGCGATGGTCCCGAGCCTGTACGATGTCAGGTACTCGTTAAAGACCCCTACCCTAGGTGAATAAAAATTTAGGGTAGGCAAAATTTAGGACTCCCACAGTAGAGTCGGGCTCATGTCCACCAGAGTGACGAAAGCCCGGGCATGAGTCATAAAACCTAACCAAACCTAACCCACAATCCATAAAACAGCTGATTGATGTATATATATATATATATATTTCCAATTTACTATATATGTCAGAATTTAATTAAACTAGAACTGCCTGAAACGTCCATAATTGATTATGACTACATGATCTAAACTAGGGGTGGCCAACCCAAATGATCTTGCGGGCCGCACATAAAATTATATATCCCCATATTAGATTTGGACCCATTACAAAAAAATTTCGGCGTGAAAATTTAAAACAGAATGAATTATTATTATTCAATGAATAAAACAAACTTATTTTTTGAAATATTGTCTATTCCACTAAAGATATATATACATATAACTACCGGTTTCGGCTTTATACCATCGTCAGGTCTAGTTATGAACTTGATTATGAACAGTTCATAACTAGACCTGACGATGGTATAAAGCCGAAACCGGTAGTTATATGTATATATATATCTTTAGTGGAATAGACAATATTTCAAAAAATAAGTTTGTTTTATTCATTTATTACAAGTTTCCACAATATGTCCGCGTTCCTCAACTTAGATATTATTATTTATACATATAAACATATATATTATAATAATGAAATGATCGAATAATATGTAATTTATTTAATTAGTGAGATATTTTTTTACTTAGCTTTTGCAAGTCAAATTCAACGCGAGTATTTGCACATGTTTTATGCAAAAACATATTTTGTAAAATTGTGATGAACACTCGCGGGCCGTAAAATTATTGAAGGCGGGCCGCGGGTTGGCCACTCCTGATCTAAACCAATCTTTTGGTGGCCAAGCAGGTTTTTTAAATGAAGAGATGAATATATGAGTAAACTCAATAAAACGATGAACAATGATAATGGTAAGTTTGAATATTAAGATGACAAAATGGAACTTATCCGGAACCAGATCAACAGTGAATATATGAAATGACCTAATGACAAAAGTAAATAATTCATTCCGTAACAATATATTTTAAGATAATGTTTAATTGTTTTACAGTAGAGTCGATGCGATGAGTATAACGACCAAAGGATCTGGTGTTTGTTAATTATGTATGAAGCTGCCTATATTAGTTGGACAATACAAAATTAATTCTTATTATATTTCTGCCCGCCTCAATCGATCATGGCCACCATTGACAAACTGAAGTTCTCTCTGTAGCAGAGAATGAACAAAGAACAACTTTTGATGAGATGTTTCAAACGGGGTCATTAGACTTGAAACAGGAACAGGGTACAGATTAGCACATATAGTAGGTACGTTACCTGTCAAACCAAGACGACACGTCTCCACTTGAGAGGGGCCTTATGGCAACCACTCACTTTGGGAAGGGGGGAGCAAATGGGAAGGATGTTTCAGAGGGAGAGTGGAAACTTAGGTATATTAAGCTCCCCTCTCCCTGTTACAGTTACAAAATTTGCCTCCCCCCCCCCCCCCCCCCCCCCCCGCGTTATTTATTATTAGCGCCAAAACGTGCAAATGGGAAAGATGTTTCAGAGGGAGAGTAGAAACTTAGTTTATTAAAATTAATTCTAGCTGGGGAAGTGCTTCGCCGGTGTTGGGTGACTTTCCAGTTTCATAATATTCTCCTGATGCAGTGTTTGTGACTTACTCAAATTGATTGAGTTACTCCAACTCGATTCACTGCCATCCATCTCTGAATGAAGCTTCTCTTCTGCCTGACAACGATCCCAACTCCATTTAAAGTTGTATTTAAGATTTACGAGAATCTATTCCTCTTCTACTTAAATCCGTCTTCTCATTGCTACTCCATTTTTCTCTGATAAAATAAAACGAAGACTTAAATAAATACATAGTAGAAATTATCGACCGGTGAAATATGAAGACTTATCATAGTGCAGCCTTACGGAAATTTTTATTTTTGATTTTACAATTTCGACGATTGGTAAACGGCGCATTGTGTGCATAAACATAAGATACCAACTCGAGCATAACCACTGGAAAAAACACGTAAAAAATTATTAAATAAATGATTTAATTAAAAATAAACCAAAACCCGATTCTGAAAAAAGTGAAGTCTATAATAGCAAGTCGTTCCTAAAGATAGCAAAACACCAAATCTGAGCAAAGAGACAGTTTACATTGGATTTTTTCAGATGAGAAAATTTACATAATCTGTACGATCGTCATTTATGCCTTCCGTAATATAAAGAGGCAGATTTCGTAATTTTTTTTTTTTTTACAATTTCTTATAATATTTATGTAACCATGGATTAACAGCTTTTGTTGCAATAAATTCTTCTGACGACCATTTTCTCAGATTTGGTCTTTTGTTACCTTCAGATTGCACTTCCTATTTTATTTTAAATTAATTTATTTAAATTATTATAAGCTTCCACAATAGCATTTCCCAAATTATAGAAGACTCCAAATTTGATAAGAATAATTAAATAATTGTTTTGTCTCTTTGTCTGGTAGTGCACTAAGTGAGATGAAATGAGGTTCTGTGGCTGGAGGCTGGAGATGTGCCAGGTCAGCCTCCTTGAGTGGATCTCACTTTATCGGGAGTCACCCCCACACCTCAGTCAACAAACTTATATCTCCCCTAATCTTCATTATCTTCTTCGGAAAGTTAACCCAATTAATTATTTTATGAATGCAACTTGGGGAATCAAATGAAAATTAATGTTGAATTAAATTAATATGTATTTTTTTTTTACAAAATTGTAGAAGAGTTCTAAGATATGAGAAGTTTTGTGGATAGGAGGTTATAAGAAGTATAAAGTAATACAGTCGACTCTCAATAATTCGAAATTCAAGAGACCTCAGAAAAAATTCGACATATTGAGAGGGAAAACAGAAATGACTAATGTTGTCAACAATTAAACAAATATGTACATAATTATATCAGGAAAATCAAAATTAATCACTAGCACAAGATCTATGTTCAACCAAATGGTTGATTGGTTTTAGAGGGAGAATTGATTAGTTGGTGGTAGGGATTCACTAGCGCTAGGATATGAGGTGTGATTCACCGACCCTTTTTGTTTCGTCAGGGTGCTGCCCTTTTCTACCTCTTTTTGATTTAAATCGACTCTACTACTATTTTATTTATTTTTTCAAGGGACTTTGATATAAAAAAAAGGGTTGGACCCTCTGCTCCTAAGGTAGTGATGTGATGAGCCACATAGCTATGACCGAGGCCTTCTAATACCTGGATCTTCCCCTTCCTCATACATATGGAGGCAGGTATTACAGAAACATGAGGCTCCATCTGAGAGACCACTACTTTGTACACATGTACTTCTCTCTTAAAAATATTTTATAGCGTCTCGTGTCAAGTTATAAACATACTAGCTGGTTACCTAGCGTTGCCCGGCTGTTATTTTTGCGTTATATTACTTTAACTGAACCTGATTAAAATATAAATGAAAAGCTTCTCTCTGAAACGGATATAACCCAATTCCAAAAATTTCCTATAAAGCCATCAGTGTACAATTTAATTTCTAGATCATATGGGGCATTTTCCACTCAATTTTATTTTGTAGAATTTTTTACGTTAATTATTTCGGTTAATATTACAATTATGGTTAATTTGTGACTCTTGCTTGGGTTTCAGCTACTAGTTCATATCGTCTACTATGAGAGCACTCATTCGTCGCTTTGGTGCACATGAGCTCGAGGGGGCAAAGACGGATAATTCCGTAGCTGCCTATGACCTAATACGAGTACACTCGGGTCTAATCACGCATAACAGTGACTGGAGACCACCTGAAGTCATTGTTTTTACCAGATTCATCCTCCCAAATCATCTGACCTGATTTTCACAAAATATTAAAAAGAAAAATTATCAGGAATGTTCATGTTTTTTAAAAATAGATTCATATGTGTATTTATGTTGACAGGTGACTGTGGTTCTTCAATCAGTTGTTATCAATGCAACAGCACGGACCTGCACGATCCGTTCCAGTGTCGGGAGCATTTAGGGGATGATATCGACATAAAGCCCAAACCTTGCGACGAGGTCTACAATGCAGCCTACTGCATCAAGCACACCGGCAGATTCGAAGGCCAGTTCACCCAAGCTAACTAAGTCCTCCTTCCAAGAGTTCATTTAAAATATTCATTGTGTGGATATCTAAGTTAAGATAACATTGAGGTGGGTCGTGGTCATCCTCAACAGCCACTGATTGTTCGACTGGACTTTTATCTTAGGGTAAAAATATGTTAGGTCGAGATACAGCGTAGAGTTATCCCGGGTTTTAACTATGAGGTCATAACACCTACTACCAGAGAGCCCGGCTCTTCTGTGGGAGTTATAAATTTTGCCTACCCATGTTTACTCACGTAGAATAGGTATATGTAAGGAGTCATTGACATCCTACAGGCTCGGGACAATCGCTTTACGTCGTTCCCAGATAAAAAACCTAAAGGCCTCAGCAGGGTTTCGAGGGTAGGCAAGCACACAGATGATGCCCTCAAGAAATGATGCGTAGATGTCAAAACATGGCGATAGGTTCAAGTGTAGGTCCATTTTAGTCGACCCCCACCCCCTTCCTAACCTCGTTATGTTAAATTGTTTTCTATACTAAGATATACTATACTAAACTTAGATTCTCCCTTATAAAATGTTATGGCAGGGATCAGATCACGGCTCAACCTTAGATTCTCCCTTATAAAATGTTATGGCAGGGATCAGATCACGGCTCAGCCTTACACCTATCAAAACTGTGAAGAGGTTTATCTTCATATCTATGTACTAATTTCCGTTCTACAGAAACAAGGACTTACTTTTCTGCAAATATTTGATTATCTTGTTTTTGTTTCGCAATGCTATTACTTTTAGAACTTTGTTTTTAAACCCAAATATGTTCACAGTCAGATTTTTCCGTTCGGACTTCTCTTCTCTGTGGGGTTTCCCAAGAGAACTTTTAAAATAAAAATAAATCAAGAAATGGATTCGCAAATAAATAATTATAAAAAATATTGAACTATATAAATGATCTAGAATACTGAGTCTTATTCATAGGTTTGTTGAAAGTTTAATGGGAGAATTTCGGTGAAAATATAAAGTCATCATTTTGAAGGTATATCCTTTTCATGTTTTCTCCAAATAAATATACTTTCAACTCTGCAGATTTGCTTACTTGAGATTATTAAAAGTCCTCGGAGCTTTTACTCCACAAAAGGTATAAGATCCAGAGATATTATGTTAAATGTATTTACTTTTCTGTTCCTTTCATATAGGAGCCAATGTGGAACAGAGGATTACGAGATAGGGAGAGTTAGCGCTACTTTAGGGATCAGACTGTTTTTCGAGCGTGTTTATCTGATCTATATGATATAATGGGTGCCACAAATATATCAATAATTTCACCATTTTGAATTGTTGCCGAACATTACCGAAAGTTCCCGAACGCAAGCTGGACTGATTAAAACAAAAATGGATGTAGAACATTACAGTTGTGTGACTCAGTTATTCTGCGATATCTTCAATGCTTCTACTTTTTTTAAAAATTATCATTGGTTTACTTTTTGGAAGGAGGTTACTAACAAAGTTGCTTCGCTGCATGCTTGGTGAAGGCGCTTTCGATATCATCCATGTGCTTTACTTATTTAGGGATAATCAATGAAATTAAGTCATTTGCAAGAGACTGAGACTTCTCTGTTGGGTTTCCCAAGAGAACTTTGAAAATAAAAATAAATCAAAAAAAAAACTTCCGGCCAAAAATGGATTCGCAAATAAATAATTATTAAAAAAAAATTGAATTATATAAATGATCTAGAATACTGAATCTTATTCATGAGTTTGTTGAAAGTTTAATGGGAGAATTTTGGTGAAAATATAGTCATTATTTTGAAGGTATATCCTTTTCATGTTTTCTCCAAATAAACATACTTTCAACTCTGCAGATTTACTTACTTAAGATTAGTAAAAGTCCTCGGAGCTTTTACTCCACAAAAGGTATTAGATCCAGAGATATTTCTCAGATTCTCCAAATGGCTTATTTGATTGATTATCCCTCAATTGTTCTTGGAATTAACAATATAATCTGAGTTGTCATATCTTTCTGGTGGTACTAACTTGAATCACTTACACCTGTAAACAGACTACTTGAGACCGAACTCATTGACAAACAGACTATCTGAGACGGACCGCAGGGATAAACAAATTACCTCAAACGGACCATTATAAGACAACAAACACGGACTAACCTCAGTATAACGTTAACAGTGGCTTGAAGATGATGTCTTTACATCGAAAGCACTCGCCCACAATATTCGACCAGCAGCCAGAGACGACGGTTTCCACAGAAAGGTATGACAGCAGTAATTTATTTACTGGCGGAACTAACCCTTTAGATTATATATGTAATCTGAGTATTAACATCTATGTATTAACGATGATGGGATCTCCAAGTGGTGAGACTAGCTTCACTCACTGGATCCCCGATTATTCTAATCTTAAGAATCCGAAGAAGATAAAAAGTTCTACTTCCTCAGCTCGGGGAAGTTGTCAATATTTCGATGCGGAGTTTTCAACGCAATTTTATGTTTTTCGACCTCTAGATTACAAATATTAAAAAAAACAAAAATTCTGATGTCTATGTGTCTGTGAACACGATAACTCCTGATAGAACGAATGTATCGAAACGAAATTTTATACGTGAACCCAGAACCCTCTAACCTATTGTTTTCCAGCCAAATCGACCATAGGGAAGGGGGGAGGCTTCACATAAATTCTAATACCTGCCGTTGTAATGAATATATCGACACAAAATTTAATATGAGAATTCGAAATTCCATAAGGACGACACTTATTAATTTTCAGTAGAGTCGGCAGAAGGGAAGGGTGGGATCTGAGGGGGCTCAACTTAACTGCCGATCTAATGAATTTATCTACACACAATTTAGTATGAGGATTTAGGAGCCCTTATATGTCAGTTGTTGATCATTAGCGCAAATGGTCGATTGGTTTTGGTGGGGGAGCCCAAAGTTACCGTAGATGAATTCGTTCTGGGGAAGTACATTGCCGGTGCTTTTTTTTATGATAAATGAATTAGTCAAATATATTCATTTCAATCATTTAACAAGCGCTTGCATACGAGTTATAGAGAACATAGGAGGAATCGGAACCATGGGCAGCCCTATGGGAAACTTCCGTGCAACTCTATCTATTGATACTAGTATTATTAATTTATCATCAAAAACGCATTTGATACACTTGCTCGGTTACCACTTGCCACAGTAGAAAATTAGATTCACAGCTTTTAGAGATTCTGTGAATTTTAGATTCCTGATTTGCATTAGATATGTTTTAATCGGAGTAAGAAATGGATACCCTAGAATTGGCAGTTATAAATTAAGTTCTGATGAAATATTGAATGTTATTAATAATAAAAAACGTCACTTTTATTTCTTCTCTTCGTTCAGCTTATAACATAGCCTACTGGTAAGAAATAACCTGGAAAAATTGATTTCATTGGTAAATAATGATTAATTATCAGTAAAGTTTAATTAAAAAATATGAAATATGTACAGTCTGTAAGGTGAAGCCATATCCTTGAGATTGGTCTGTTCCTGAAAAACGGGTTGTGAAGATGGCGTCTTCAGTTTATTTCAAAAACGTTACCACTTTATCATTTAATGAAAACAGTTGGCTGGTCAGCGACCCATGTTTTGAAAGTGGTTAGTAGGAGCTTCATTGATATATCTCAAGGACCAACTTTAACCTAATGGACTGTACATATGAATTTACTATTAACAAACAATAATTTTATGTTTTATATAAACCAGGGGTGGGTAAACCATGGCCCTGAGGCCAGACAAGGGTGCACAAAAAGGCCCGCGGAAGAATTAGAAAACGTGCAGAACGAACAGGAAGCGTTTTCTTTCTCGAATAGTTAATTTTACTAAGAATAAAGAATCAGCCATTCGTTGTAAAGGGCCTAGCCTAGAAGAAGAAAAGTACTCTGTCTTAAGTTTAAATTGCGCCCTTTATGATTAGTGAGGTATTCATAAAATATGTTCTCATACCAAATCTCTTTTTTTTTCTAGGCTGATTATAGTAAAAAACGTAATTTCCTATTTTCATCCTCTGTCATTACGTTATTCGAAATTTCTTTTTTAAAATACCCCCAGCTACGGCTGGGTAGTCTTTCTCTCTCACGCCAATCAAGAGCTCCACTATCAATCAAATCGTCTTGGTAGCTGGTTGTTGCGTCATGGCAACAGTTGCGATCAACATTATTAAGACAAAAAAAAAAATACCCTCACTCAAAATGGGAATTAAAAAACATTCTATAAACTTTTGATGTGATTTTTTATAAATATCCTTAATTTTATAAATGAGATTAAGAATTTCTTTTTGATTATTCACTTAACAATATCTATATTTCATTTCTATTTATCACTTAACAATATCTTTATTTTGAAAATCGCGAAAAACTGCGTTTTATCGGACTTTTATTATTTTACTGTGCACCGAGATGCTCTGTTTAAATCAACGATACTTACGAAATAATTGCTTGATGTTATCGTTAAACATATTAATGACAATAATCATAATGGTTTTGTAATCCGCCAAAAATGTTTAGTGTTATTTTTTAAATAAAATAGTTTGGCTCACTTGGCGTTTGAATTTTTATATCTGGGCCCCCACCGAAAAAGGTTTACCCAACCCTGGTATAAATTGTACAAAAAATGATATGCTAAGGGTGTAGCTAACATGGTATGATGGATTGCATGTTGGCGGGATGCGGGTTGCATGACAGTGGTCTCTATACGGTGCTATCAGTGCTTCACTCCTAACAGAACCGAGTGTTCCGACCTGACCATCCAAGACAGTGATAGTTCACTCTCTCCGCAGAGCTGCGATCATCTTTTTGAGGCCTCCTTCTGTATCAAGGCTACTGGGCTTCATGCTGGTAAGAGAGCAAACATCCCTGCATGGCTTTTTGCTTGTTTTAGAATCACTTCTTTGTGTGCCTCCTTTTTCACTCTATCCTGTATCATGTTTTCTCTTTCTCCACCTCCGCACCGTGTTTTTAACGGTGTACCTGGACGCTCCGACCTACTCCTCTTCGGGTTTTCATTAATGATTAGGTCGAGTCTTAGGCCTCTAACACAAACGTTTTTAGTAGAGGAAGATCCACATGTATTCACTGACAAGTACTTCTCCAAAATGTTTAAAACATCGTCCCCCTTGTGTATCTACTTACCCCATAGGTTGTCGCCTATCTGCTTCTTCTCTGCTAACTGTCTTGTAATCAAAATCATATCTGGTGTTGAAGATCTCCAAAATCAAGCCTTTGTCTGAACGTTTTTTGAATAGTCGCTTTATAGAATAGAATCTTATAGTTCTCCATCGCGATAATTGGTTAAATGAACGAATTCTCCCCTTTTCTAAACCTATCTACTGTACCGGTAGTATAGTTTCGCCTATAACAGCGTTATTTAGTGAACTGGTACTATAGTTTTCGCCTCTTTAAGCATTATCTAGTGTTCCGGTATTATAGTTTCACTTCTTAATGCTGTAAAAGGTAAAACTATGGTCGCGAAACATCTGATCAATATAGTGTAAGTATTTGTAAGTAGTTGTGTGTGTATTCTTTTAAAATATGAATAATCGAAAAGTAGATCCGGAATCCATTCCTTGAAAAGAAGTTGCGGAGATATTGGTTAAGCTATGTTGATGCTGTAATCTGTTACCTTTACTTTATTATGTGTATCTTTCTCTTTTTGTACATTGTGTATCGCTATTCTTTACTATTTAATGCAATGGGTGTTCAAAATATTTTTATTTGCATGCATTGGACTTATCTTATTTAATTGTATGTTTCTATATGTTTCTCAAGCATTGATCTATTCTATAGAAACTGTTATGGGAGCCGATATATTGCCTATTCTCTATCACTTGACCTCTTGTAAACCTCTGATTATTGTCTCATTTGGCACACAGTCAATTGACAATTGATTTCTGTCTTTGCCTGAAAAAATATTTTGATTATTGAACCAAATTTTTTCTTTATATTTAAACTAAACGTATTTTAATTTTTATTGAACTTGTCCACCTGTTTTCATAATTTTTTATTAAATTGTTATTTTAAATGGAAACAATGTCATATTAAATATGACATGTTTCAACTTTTAATAACAAAAATAATAAGATATACATTTTATGTTTTACTAACGATGTCCGGAAAATTCACTATCTTTCAATGCATTTCAACACTTTCTCAAGCCTATACAATTATGTCATTTGCAAAAAATTGCATAAAGTGCAATTGCATTAGTCATTTTCCCTGGCAACGTCATGTAGCCAATTTTTAAGATGTACAAGTGAAAATTTGAAGCACTGTCCAAGTTTAGTAAAAGTTCATAAGGCAATGGTGTTCCAATTCAAACCGCATTTTGTTCTGACCTCTCAACCTACTTACTTTAAAATAGTTTTTCAATTCAAAAATATTATATTTTTAAGCACTATTGGTCAATAACTTTGAAATTATATGTGACTCAATATTTTACTTAAAAACAAAAACAATTCAAGCAGTAGCCTTTCCACTACTCCTGTTCACGTTGAACATTCCCTGGAATCTCCGTGGAAGATTGTGCCCATGGTATTCAATTTCAGAATATTACGTTTCAACGGTTCTTATCATAATATTTAAAATATGTTGCCCAAAAATGATTTTTTAAACGATACTTAAAGATACAACTTTATTTACACAGAGTGGCCCAAGTTCAATGCGGCACACTATTTTCACACAGACGGTTGCAGTTAAAAATATGAAAAAAAACACACTTTTTTCACAATTTCTTATAATTAATTTAAATGCATCTTTGAACCCCTTGCTAAAATCCTACCCTATGTTTTTCCGAAACTAGATTAAAAAAAAAAATATTGATGGGGATTCCTTGAAAAATCCAGTGGGGCTCAAATTTCAATAGAATATAAATTTTCTTCCAGATCTTACACTTATAGGCACAGACATAAATACCATTTTTCATAATTTGTTGTTTTAATTTTGAAGCTGACATTCAACCTCCTTCTCCTTTCCTTTCTGATCAATCTTGTAATGCTTTTCTCAAATCCTAGCGCCCCATTGAAAAAAAAAAAAAAAAAAAAATTGAGTCAGGGACTCAATGATGGATTCAAAATAAGGATACAAATAGTGAAATGTGATGTTTGTAACTACAACTGTCTGGGTGAAAATAGGGTGTCACAATACATTTGGACTACCCTATACTTGGTTTTCTCTAATGGTTAATGTGCGAAGAAAACTATAAGTAATATGAAAGTTTATATTTCAGGTGGTGTTGGTACAAAGCGGTTCTGCAGTTCGGTTGACATGGGCAACTACTGCAACTATATCAGTCAGCCTGGAGACACGAAGGAGTACCGCTCCTGTGTCTTCACCTGCTCCTCTGATGGATGCAATTCAGCCATGTCTAACAGACTCTCCCTTCTCACTTCCATCCCTCTACTAGCCCTCTCTTTCTATTTTCTTTTATAATATTGTGTCTTTTTATATAAATATTTATTTAAAATATTCATCACAGCTCTACATCTATTTATTTTTTTGGTTTTTGTAACCTAGCAATGACAGAAGTAACTATAATTTATTTCCTCTTCTTCATAATGACATTTTTTTTCTCATATAAAATATTCTTTGTACAGAACATATTTATTGATGTTCGAATACGTTTCTATGTTCTGTGACAAAAGTGGTAACTATTTTTATGTAATATTAAAAGTTATTAAAGACAATATAACAGTTAAATAAGTTCTTTGTCTTTACTTAACATATTGAGTTGACCTCTATGTTGAACTTTAAGTCAAGACATGATGAATATATTATATATAAATATAAAACATAATCTCCTTACATAATCCAAAAATTATATAAATACAGTGTATATGTGAGCAGGGACGGACTTACTTTGTTACGCCCAGAGGCAAAAATATTCTGCCGTCCACTTAAGGAAAGAGAAATACATAGGTATTTTTATTTATATAGAATTTTTTAAAATGTAATCTTAAATATTGTTAATAATATATTGAAACAATTATTATGGGATGTCTACTCTGGGAGTGCCTCTATTGTAAATCCGTCCCTGAATGTGAGACGTAATGGTGTAGAGTGGAAATGTCAACTAATAAGATGTGCACTGTTTTTATTTAACTAAGATTTTATTTTTTATTTAGTTGTATTTACAAATGAAATAAGTTACAGTGGCGTTTGATTTGACATTAACGAAAATATATAAAAATATACAAATGTACAAGAATACTTGGCTAAACCGGTTAACTGTGGGTCTGTTATCTTTGTTAGTATCCACTGGGACTCATGAAGCAGCCAATGTGATAGTTACAGAACTATATTAGATTCGGTTTTTCTGCGTTGCATCATTCGTTACTGTAAATCTTTTGCTATTTATTCGTTTATTGTTGACTTTACAGAATGACAATTATATTATCTCGGGAATTTATCTAAACCACTCTACTTCGAGGGAGATGAAAGTTTCATTGTTTTGTTTATTGTGGAAGCAAAGTAGCTTTCTGTTTTTAAGTTTTAATTTATGTTAATTTTTTTCACTTCATATGTATATTAAATCTTTTTTTATATGTACGAATTATGTAAATAAAATTATTATGTACCTTCATTTTTTTATCACATTTCAAATAATTGGAAAAAAATATATAATATATTTACAAGTGTATAATTTATTTTCTTTTTCCATGAGATAATCCCAAATTTTTTTGTCAAAAGTGATTTTTAAGGAATTATATTAAAAGTTTATCATGGAGTAACACTAATATATTAGACTTTAAAATTGCTGGACAATCTATCATCGAAGTTTATCACGTCCGCAGTAAGTATAGGGGAAGTTGTGCAATCGGTCAGAAATTCTATGTTGAGTTTCCAACGGAATTTCATATTTTTCGACCTCCTGTTGCCAAACAAAATTGAAAGAAAAAAGAAGTGTGTGTCTGTGAACACGGTAACTCTCAATAGAATCGGGATCTATATTCAAAGTCTTACAAGGACGACACCTATTAATTTTCAGCGGAATCAGTCGATGGGAAGGAAGGCTCAACTTGAAAATCCCAATAACTGCTGATGTAATTAATGTATCGACATTAAATTTTATATTTAAATTCAAAACCGAATAAGGATGGCGACAATTAATTTTCCACTATATCGCTAGAAAGGAAGGAGGACAGGAGAAAGAGAACTCAGCACAAATAACCTCAACTGCCGATGTAATTAATGTATCGACACAAAATTTGGTTTGTGCATTCAGAACTATGTAAGTCAAATACTGAATTTTAACCCAAACAGTCCATTTGCTTTGGAAGAAGAGGAAAATTGTAATTGATTAATTTGTGAGAGGGAAGTACATAGCCGGTGATTCACTAACTTTTTTCTCTTGGAAAATGCGCAGAAAAAATGCATTATCAAATTTAAGTACATAACAAATATAGTTTTAATTAACAAATTTGAGAACAAAAAGTGCAGACAATACCATCGCTCCTAGAACCAGACTCCATTTTATCCCATTTATTTTTTTTTCTATACTGTTAACATTTTTCAATAAGTTTTGTAAATCGGTGGCATGTTTCTCTGACAGATCGTTTATGGTCTTCCGTAAACTGTCCAACTCCTTGGTGACTTTGGCTTCTTTCTCCAAATCCTTTCGTGCAGTCCGTGTCCATTCTCGGTACAGAAGAACCGCAGCGATCGTGAACAGTGTTCCTTCCCCCAAGAGCCTGGCTCCCAACTCTATGGCATAATCTTCCCTCAGTTTAGGTATGTGCCGTTTACCCCAGTTGGTTCCCATTTTCTTTTCACACCAATTGTAAACTGGAAAACAATGAATACATTATCCTTAAATAAATCATATATGTTTTACTTGGGGGTAAATAATAATTTAAAATCTAGTATTAATATTGTGATAGCATCCTAGGAGGTGAGGAAAGAAGAGGATGCCCGCGCAGGAGTGTTCTTGCGCAAGACCCAACGACCTGAAGCTCCGTTCTTAACATCTTCAAGTTAATTATGTTTCCCTATTGTTCTAAACAAATAATAAAAAAAAAACATATAAGTCTCGTAGTCACTACCAATTAAAAAAAGTCCCCCATCCTTATTTACCATTATATTTTATTGTAACCCAAATTTACCATTTGTCTCCACACTATAGTTAGTTATTATGACTAATTCTCGGGCTCTAATTACAAGGTCATATCGCCTACTACCAGAGCGCTTTTTCCTCATTCTGGTGGACATAAGTAAATTTTTCCTGCCCTGGTATATAGAGTAGGGGTCTTTAATGAGTACCTAAAATCGTACAGGCTCGGGACCATCGCTTAACCTCCCATCCAAAGAACCGGGTTTATTTTACCCGCGATCTTGAGCTCAGTAAGCAAGCATAACTCTAAGCTACCGGCGCCCTCCCTCCACAGTATACATACTTTTTGAATTTACCATTTTAGAGGTATTGGGTCAACTTTTGTATTAAACGTCAGAAAGAGGTAAATAAAATCTCATGCGGGTCATCACATACCAACTAATTCAACACATTCGATTACTACTTTTAATCCCAATGCGTTTTTTTTATTGAACTTACAACCATGATATATATATACACATACATAAGAGGGCGCCGGTAGCTCAGTGGTATGCGTGCTTGCCTTCTAAGCTCAAGGTCGTGGGTTCGAGGCCCTTAGTTTATTTTATCTGGGAGGTAAAATAAACTTAAGCAAGCCGTCCTTCGAATGGGACGTCAAGCGACGATGTCAGGTACTCGTTGAAGACCCCTGCCCTAGGAAAACAAAAATTTAGAGTAGACAAAATTTAGGACTCCCAAAGTAGAGTCGGGATCATGTCTACCATGACGAACCAGAGTGACGATAGAGCGGTCTGTTAGTAGGCAATATGATGTAGTAGTTAAAGCCCGGGCATGAGTCATAATAACTAACTATATATACATAAAAGAACAAAAAAAGTAGATGCTTTGAATGATATGATAAAAACTAGATAAGTAAGTAACTCTGATTATTCTTTTATAAAAGACAATGCGGAAAATTGGGGACAATTATCAACATTTAACGAATTAACCTTACCCTCCTGCAGAGCAAATTTTCCAAACACCTCGTATCGTTCTGGTTTTTTGGACCTATAGAGAATTGGGATGAATATGTATATGATAAAGAAATTGGAATGAGCACCATCCAACTTTGACAATACAAAAAAACAATCTGTGAATAAATTTCTGAACTAGTTCTGTTAATACATTATACTTTGAACATAACTATTCTTAAATCGTGCAGTAAATACCCACATTGTGCTGGAGGTATAATGATATAGTTCTTGAAAATGGGCGATTTCTTTGAGGCAGTTACTATTCTGGCTACGAGCGGTTTGCTTACATGTTTTATGAATAGCGCTCCAAGTTTTGTTCTTACAAACTTGTAAAGAGGAAATGCAACGAAGGGGGGCATATCCCTGTCTCATGGTATTCCTGTTATGGAGTTCTGACATTACATAGAGCCACACAAGGATATGACTTATTTTATAGTACACTAATTTCTGTATTACTTATTCCGTAACGTAAAAAAATATATTTCAAGCATATTTCTCTTAATTCAAACAAATTTCATTCAAAATTTAGAAAAGTTGTCAAGGAAACAAAAGGTTATATTTTATGTTATCATATGATACTTGCATATCAGGGTTGCCAACCGTAGTTTTTTGGAGTGTGACAGATTTATTATTTTTAAAGTAAGTGGCAGACTCGACAGAAAATGAAACGGCGATTTGGACTACTCAAAAGACTACTAGACAAGCGATCTCAACTTCACCTCAACCACCAACTGGGTGTCTTCAAGTCCGTTATCAGACCTATCTGGACCTATGGCGTTCAGCTAAGTCCTCATACACCAAAAGAATTCAAGCCATTCAAAATAAAATCCTCCGAACAATCACACAATGACCATATTACGTATCAAACATATTACATCATGACCTGAACATACCATTCTTACACGAAGTTAGACAACAATTATACACAAATTTGTACAAGTTCACGACGCATCCGAATACACTGGTGGAAGCCATGTCGGTCCGGTCCTTGCCGGGCGGGCCTCCTCGGCGACTGAATCGTCGTTGGCCGCGTGACCTCCTGTCTGAGGAGGACCCCATCAAGAGAATCAAGTGGTGTTTCTGTTTTTTCTTTGCTCATATTTCCTAGTTGTGATGTAAGTAAAAAGTAAGTTGAATAAATTAATTTTTATTTTTTATTATTAAATTACAACGGCAGGTGTATAAGACTCCATTTTGTAGCTGGAGAGAAAGAGCAGCAACATAGAGAAAGCTCGTCCTATCTGTTCGAGTTGCAAGTATATAAGGACGTTAAACCTAGCAAAGCAACATACATTTGTACCTAAATGTTCGTTTTTACCAGTGACGAAACTAATTTTGCCAATCGCTCAGAGGGAGCCTGCTTGTCTACTGAGCTCAAGATCGAGGATATGAAACCCCGCGTTGGCCCAAAAATCCCTACCTATTTGAAAATTGCGTTTTCAGTAGAGATCCCGCAAAACAATATAGGCTTGAGGGCTTATCTTAGTTGGATACTACTGCAATATTCGTTTGCTTCTTAACTAATTTATGTTACAAATTGGTTTATTTACGAGAAAATTAACTGATTTTTCTCTGATATCTTTTAGATTCTTATGATAATTCTGGTTTTCTCGGTTGCTTGACCCTCTGTTATAAAGATGGAGCCTTTTAATGTAGGTAAGAATTAAATAAACACGATCATATTAAAAAAAATTGTATATTAAAAAATATATACATACATTTGTATACATAGTTTTTTTTTTTACGAAGATATATAAAATAATTACAATTATTTTGATTTTAAATTAAAAATATTCACATAAAACCCATTTGAAACATTTCACCTCATAGAGGTGGAAAATAATGTTTAAATATTTATAAAGCAGTCACAGTCACGTGTTCCACTTCCATTATAGAATGTTCGTTCCATGTTTGGCTCCACGTGTTCTTAGCCAACCAGAAGTCTGCCATAGCCTGAAACAGGAGAAGACAGTACTCATTAAGATTGCAGCCATTAAGTTTCAAAGGAGAAAACCAATAGTTTGTTTCATCAGATGGCAAATAATTATTTTGTTCCTACTACAACTGATATTTAAAATGTTTTCCATACAAAAATGTTGGGATGAAGAAAAGGAATGATTTATTTTATTAATTCCCCATAAAGTTGTACCTAATCTTTGAAAAAACTTGGGTACTTTTTATGAGGGCAGTATCAATATGAGACCATTTCTGAATACTAGACTAGGTACCACTTATTCGGCGCTCTCTTATCCGGAGGTCCTCACTACCTTAATTTAATATTGTTTCAATCTAGTCCAGTACATACTTGCTTTCTCAGAGCATTAAAGCATCCTGTTTTAAGATTTTCTTGGAAATATATATACATTTTATTTGTCAAATACTTATCTAAAATTGTACACTCCCTATTTTAAGCTTCGCACAGACCTGAACATGGCGTCGAACGACAAACAGAACAACGAACCAAATATCAAACAGAACGGAGAATGGGCATTAATTTCGCCGAACTGAACAATGAATGAAACAGGTTTGAGTTGTCCCCCAGTGTTTCTTCCAAACGACTATGAAAGCTGCAGTGGCGTATATTTATATTCATTATTCGTTAGCCGCGAAGAAAAAACGAAGACAATCAAGATGGTGGCAAACCCATTTATATACACAAAGAAATGCAGAAAATGTTGGCAGTTTAGTAAGTGAATTAAAGTTACAAAATTACAATAAAATACAGGAATAAACCTATTCTATAACCTTACCTAGAATAATCCAATAAATAACCTTAATGCGTTCTCCGCACATTCGCCGTTTTGTCTGTGGCCTCGTCTAAACCTGCAAACACATTCACGCGTTTTCCCTTTGATGTATACAAAAACCGACAACTGATGGATCGACCGCGCAGGAACGCAAATGGGTAAGATTTGCAAATCTGTTTGCAAACGCGTTCATGGCCCAGTCCAAATAGATGTTCCTTTTGCCGTTCTTCTTGGTGTTCTGTTTGTCGTTCGACGCAATGTTCAAGTCTGTACGAAGCTTTAGGTTCATTTTTTTCCGGAATTGTTTCAGTGAACCTCGTTGTTCAATGTGAACCGAAGGAGCGTTGGGAAGAATGAACCTACGAACATTCCAGGGAAGCATGCAAACGTATTCCCTCAATCGGTGATTTCGCTTAACCGGCAGTACGGGGTTCAAAAAAGCAGATAAAGAGGGAGTTTACTGCTTAAAAGCGATTTGTCGGTAGTATGACACAAAGACTGTTATAGTAAACCTCATTTGAAACAGAAACAGTGTAGGAACCCCCGTCCGATTTCAACCGTTTTGCATTTTTCTGCTTTGTTCTAATGTGTTCTTTCATCCAAAATATTTTCTCACACATCTCACCAATCACCCAGCATGCATATGTCCGACCTCATATCTTCTGAACTATTGGATACATTTTAAGATAATTCGTTAACTTTACTGCACTTTCATGTGAACCTCCTGTTATCAAGAGTAACTTATTGTTTTGCTTGTCGTGAAAAGTTAAAGTTTGTAGACACGAAGTCTCAGCAATTAGTACTCGATATGTTGATATATGAAATAAAAAACATAATTTTCTTATTGTATCGTTAAAACTAAATAACTAAAACCGATTTACCTTGACGTTGTCATTTTCCCAAGGTTTGGGAAGTCCATTAGAGTAACATCCATTAGGGAACTCCTTCATACCTCCCACGGAGACACCGATCGAGACGTAGAACTGAAACACAAAACGAAACATAAGATAATATCAAATAGAAGAGAAAAATAACATTTCTTCCCAAAGAGCTGGTGGAAACATTTACTGAAAATTTATCGAAATCGATTAAACAATCGTAAATATTGTACTGGAACCAGTTTAGTACAATATTTTGTTGTGTGTGCGGAAACCAATACCAATAAATTATAGGTTAGGTTAGGTTTTATGACTCAAGCTCGGACTTTAACTACGAGCTCATATCGCCTACTACCAGAGCGCTCTTTCGTCACTCTGGTGGACATGAGCCCGACCCTACTGTGAGAGTCCTAAATTTTTATTCACCTAGAGCAGGGGTCTTTAACGAGTGCCTGACATCGTACAGGCTCGGGACCATCGCATCCGAAGAACGGCGTGCTTAGGTTTATTTTACCTCCCAGATAAAATAAATAAGGGCCTCGGTCGGGTTTCGAACCCACGTTCTTGAGCTCATAAGACAAGCACGCATACCACTGAGCTACCGGCGCCCTCCCAATAAATGATATATTGAATCTCGTTGTTCAGATCGAAACATCCTAACGTTCTGACTTTTAGCAGAGGAGATGAAAAGAAAAAACAAGAAGAAAACAATTTGGAACCATAAAATTAATCAAAAAGGACAGGTAAAACATTATTTTCATGCTTTACTACTGAATTTTGCATTTCCCCCACGTGTCCGCTAACTTTAAGGAGTTTTTTCGTGCAAGGACTTTTTTTAAATGAAGTTATTACAATAGAAGTGTGACATTCGTAGGACATAAGAAAAGTTCTATGAATTTCATGACTTGATAGGGGCAGAAATCACTAAAAAACAGGCATTTCAGGATAACAGTTTCCACACAGGAGAGATTAGCAGTGCAATGGCTGTGTTCAACACGAGAGCCTCCGAGTAGCCTTGAGGTTAAACGATCCACATCTTCCGAGGAGTTGGCTTCACTAGAAAGGGCAGGTGGAATTCTTCCCTTAAGAATCCCTGCCGGGTTCCG
This sequence comes from Aradus depressus, assembly GCA_963662175.1. Classification (NCBI taxonomy): domain Eukaryota; kingdom Metazoa; phylum Arthropoda; class Insecta; order Hemiptera; family Aradidae; genus Aradus; species Aradus depressus. The sequence continues at coordinate 44,091,104 of OY759215.1, forward strand.
AACCACCGATCGGTCACATGAATATCACATTTGTTTCTAAAAACCCCAACATACCTCTTGGTCGAACGGTGCTATGTTGGAGCCATGATGCCAGATGGCTGAAGATATCCTGTCGAAACCAGCCAAGTCCGATAGACGACGTCCGTCCTGTGGGATCAGATCCTCTCGGTGTTCCCCGTCAACCAGGAAGGACAAGTTATCTTAAAATAATCAGAAACAAATGTATTGATAGACTATAGTATTTGAATACACCCACCCAGTAGTGTATGTTAGGCTCTCGTTCATATCCCGCCCAGGACAGAATCCAACCTTCTAAAAATATTTAGGACATCCGACTTGGGTGGAAATTGGTCTAAGGTGGAGTTAGTTCCTTGGAATAGAGGAGGAATTGGGATGCCTATTACTTTGCTCTGTTCCCAGCATCAGAATCTGCCAGGGATTTGCTTCCGATGCTGGTGCCAGTAACCACAGCCACTACGAATCCAACCTCAGTTGGTGGTGCCGCTTGGAAGCAACTACCCCCGTACCGTTTTAGCTAACCCAGTAGTGTATATCGGATTTTGCCGACTTGGACGACATCTGTGTCTCTTAGGCTTTTCTGGGGAGTTTCAAAGACCAAAGGGAAGTGTAATCGCCCTAAAATATCATCGGAAAAAAAATACCTCTATAAAATTTGCCAAAAAAGTGGAACTATATTGACTTTGCCGCCCTAAATTAATGGGATAAGGAGAGAAGAATAAAGGACGATCTGGTAGTAGAGGATATGGAGTTATAAAAACAAACAACATAATTGATTATTTCCTTTCCTCAATACCTTTTTCAAAACTTCTATAGATACCCGGAATTATAACCTTTGGATCCTACGAAAACTTTGTATATAATGTTTTATTTGTAGATACGTTTTGTGAAATATGTTTATTAATAATCATACCCCAAGTAAATATACCTCTCTCTCTATATACATATACAGGGTATCCCAGCATGGAGGTAAAAAACTTTGAGGTCTTGAAAGGAAATTTAATTTTGAACAAAAAATTTCCTATAAACGGATTCGGAAACGTTTCAGAAATATTCAACATCTTCCAATTTTTGTATAAAATCTCTTATTCCTCCTTAAGTATAAGAGCTAACACAAAGTTAATTATACCATCATAAAGAGCGGTAAATTACCTTTAAAATAAGTTTACTTTATTATTACAATTACAAGAATTTGACAGTTTATAGGCAGCATAAACCGAAGGACTGTGTAATTCGGAAATTCTTTGGGCGAACTGTAGCTCACATTTTTTTCAAAAAAATGTCCTTATTGTATATCTTAATTTGAATTTAGAAAACTTGTGCATTTAATAAGCTTTCAAACGATAAAACATTATATTACATGAGCCTTATACTTGTGTAGCAATATTATGGTTTTAGTGGAAAAAGAAGGTAAAAGTAAATGACATGTCTCATAATCCATACAGTGTTATCATTATTAGTTTTGTTTTGAGTCAGAGTCAAATAGTAAGTTTTCATTCCTCTTTTATAAGAAGTTCACTTCCAAAATTTATATTTTCATAAAAATGTCTAATTCTTTTTAATAAATATATATTTATATAAATATTGTTTCTCATCTTATCATTAAAACAAATATAAGGTAAGTAGCAATTTATTTATATTTTGCATACCTTTCGGAGAGTATATTTATTTTTAAGAGTGAAAGGAGGCTTCTGGGAGTAGAGGAGTTTACCTGGGGTCCATATGACTGTGTAGTTGTGGAACTTCTGATGCCAGCCGTTCTTGTTGACTCGAACTACCTTCCTGCCGCGGATGTTGTTGGGGTCTGTGTCGGTGCCCATCACCACCCCAGACTCCAGCTGAGTCACTCCAATGTCTTCACGATTGGCTGACAACAGTTCGTTGTTCCCGCGGGACATGGCGATTCGGATCCGACCCGACTTGTAGTTGGGTCCGTACACGGTCCGAGTCTTCGGCTCCAACCACAGTTCTGTAAAACACAAATATTATCAGAATTTATATTATTTAACAACGCTTTTTTCATAACTAGAGAGAAAATTTGCAAACTCGAAAAATCCATAAAACAAATTTATCCTGTAAAGAAAGAAAAAAAAAAATATATTGAAGAAAGTGGAAAATAATGATATCCGGAGTCTATGTCATCTTTGATTTATTTCATACATTTGTACTCGTATTTTAATAAGCACTGATCTATTTCAAATTTTCCTTTATTATTAAATTTTCAATTAGAGACGAAATTTTAATTTTTTTTAGAGAAGGAGAAAGGGACAGGGAAAAACCCCGTGGGGGCTGAAAAAAGGGACGGAATGAAATCATGTAGAACTTCCACTTAACATTTGTCAAGTCGTGGCTGAAGATGGTAGCAATACAGAAAGTACTCCCATATATTTTATATATTTTGTGAAATAGACAATATTTTTTTATTTCATTATTTTTTTCAATAAATGTTTCACAATATCTCGGCAAAAAAAAAAATTAAGTATAATATAGATATAAGTAATAACTGACGAGGTACAATCCAGTTGCCAACAGGAAGACGGGCCCTGATCTGTACCACTCCGTAGGTGAAGGAGAGAGAGTTGCGGGTAGTTATCCTGGCAGTGACAATGGGAGGCAAGATGGAGTAGCCACTGGCCTCTCTGTCACATTCAGGGCTGCTCGGGCGACCTGTACATCTGAAAGTAACAGTAACACTATACTAGTAGAGTTTTTTTTTTTTTTTTTTTAATAAATAAAATACAACTTCCAAAAACATACAAAGAACAACACATCGACTGGAGACATTATGGCTTTAGAAACAGAGCTTGTAACATCCAACTTAGAATGCTGATAGGCCATCAATAAATCTCTACTTCTGAACCAGAGCTTCATATGTCCCTTTTCTGAAGAAAAGGACTTAAAAGTCTAGGGAAGCAATGCTTTTATGAAACTTCAGTTCTAGAAAAAAATCACGTAAGTATAGAACTGTTGAAAAAAATGTCAGTTTGCGTTCTTAATTTTAAGAATTTCTTAATTTTTATTAAGAAATAATTTAACTATTTAACTATGTCACAAACCTCAAAATCACAAGGGGGCATTGTGAGAATTTTTCGACAAATACTTTTCTTGACAAGAGGAATATATATATATTTTTTTAATGGAGTTTAAAGATGGTAGTGTAGTATAGTACTCTTTGACGGGTTGCTCCGTGACCTCGAGAACCGTGGGCATAAGGCAATCGCCTGTCGACGATCTCGTGGTTACAATTCAGGCTGATAGTCATGCCAACCTTACCCTTCGCGCACAAACTGCAATAGACGATATAGGCAGCTGGTGCTGCGCCAATAAGCTGGCTCTCTCACCGAGTAAGACCTCGGCCTTACTGATGAGGGGGAGACCCGATGCTCGACAACCCCTGGTTTTGACAGTCCATGGGCGGCACATTGAATGCCCAGCTGTGATAACGCACTTTGGGGTGCGGATCGCAAGAAGCCTGAAAGTGACGCCTCACGTTGTTGCCATTAAAGAAAATACGATAGTCACTTTCAACGCCCTGAGTCGCCTAGCCAGCACGACGTGGGGCCTCGACTATTCCGCGTGTAGGACCATCTACACAGGGGTATTCGTGGCTGTAGCAAGGTACGCTGCTGCAGGTTGGTGGCATCGCCCCACGAATCGGCAGCGTACGATTCTGACGCGAGCCCAGAGAGCAGCCCTTTTAAGAGTTAAGAGAGGCTTATTGTACTGTATCTACGGCTGCGCTACAGGTATTAGCGGGAGCAGCCCCCATTGACTTGATCTTGGATGGGGCTGTCGCTTCGTATTTCTGTAGACGCAACATGCCCTTAGGAGCAGATATTCATGAGCCCTAGAGGAAGAGATGCGCGGACAGTCCAGACCAGTGCGCTACAAGGACATCGTCCAGAATTGGATTGTGGAAAAATGGCAAAAACGTTGGTCACGATGCCCGAATAGCCATACTTCCCGAACGTCCGGGTACGCCTTGACTCAACATGGGTACAGCCTAATCACTGGACGTCTCAAATATTATCAGGTCTTGGTGATTTCAACTCCAAGATGTTCTTCTATATATGACGTATATATAGAAGAACAGCTTGAGAACATGTATACAAATATATGATTGATATCTTTCACAGGAAGAACACCCCGAACTGTTCGTGCGGAGGTCTCGAGACTGCAGAACATGTGGTCCTCGAATGTCCGCTGTACGACCAAGCTAGGGTGGAGTGGAGGCAATGTAAGATAGTAACCCCTTGATCCCCGAGCTTTGACTGAACGTAGACTGGATGATGTTGCTCCAATGCAAGGCGCACCCTCTTTTAAAACCAAATAAAAAAAAAAAAGGAGTTTAAAAATATCGTTTATTAATTACAGTATATCTAAAAATACGACGAAATTCATTTTCCAAAATTTCGTCATCCATTGAAAGGTTATGGAAATTAATTTTTTTTAAACATAAGCCTTAATAAAAAATAAATTAATTAATTTAGGGTAGGCAAAATTAAGGACTCCCACAGTGGTTAGAGTCGGGCTCATGTCCACCAGAGTGACAAAAGAGCGCTCTGGTAGTAGGCGATATGACCTCGTAGTTAAAGCCAGGGCATGAGTCATAATAACTAACTAATAAAAAATAAAGGAAAAACATACCTTATTATTCTTATTTTTTATCAAGTGTTACACAATATTCCTGCAAAAAATGTTAAGTATCAAAAGCCTTAATTCTAATTTTAATATTACTTTCTGAAGTTCTATCTCATAAAAATAAATTACTCACAGTTTCAAGACGAGCTTATTAGAGCTTAAGAAGCGGATGGTATCTTTAGAGGGGATCTTGGACGGTAACCGTCAATTAATCAAAGAGAGTGTCTCATTAACCTGAGAGGGTGGTAAGAGTAACAGGCTTCTTCTAATCCGAGAGGAGGTTTTGGTTTGGCAGTAGGTCGCGTTAATAGTAACTGACTATATTGAAAGGTCTAAGTAAATGAGTGGTTAGAGTAACAGGCTTCTAACCCGAGAGAGGGCTTTGGTTTGGCAGTAGGCTGGCTATATTGAAAGGTCTCAGTAAATGAATGGTTAGAGTCGGCGTTGGAGGATAAGTGTAAAACCTCCGTTTTCTATTTGAACTTGTTTAAATGGTTTAAACATTCTGCATAGTTTGGCGTAGTCTGAGGAAGCCTCTACAGGTATTTTACGCTATATTCACCCAATTTCCTGCTATCTTTCTGTAAAATTTAAGAAGAGAGTGGCTGCTGACTAGAAATTCAGATGAAAAAATAAATAAAATATTTATATACATGTTAACTAACCTAGAGATATGCATAGTTCCAGATCGAACGACTTCCTCTCCAAGAAGGGTTGGTCGAATGTGAAGTTTTCCATTTCGGACATAGATATTTTCTGGTTGGTTTAAGAACATCACAAAGTCATAGTCCTAACAACAACAAGGAACATAAGTAATCATGGACATAAATAAATTTATGAGTAATTTGTTTTTTATTTCGTCTATTAAATTACTGTTTAATATATGAAGGGTCGGGCACGAGACAGAAAACCCCAAGCGTTCGGTTATTATAGCTAGGTAAAGATACGTATAAATTCATAACGCCATATCTCGGCTTCTATTGAACATGAATGAACGTTTTATGGCTTACATTAAAATGAACGCTCTATATAATTATTTATTATTGAAAACAAATTGTGTAGCGATTGTTGGTGTCCAATCACGCAATAATATAAGTATTTACTTTATAAGAAACGAAACTGTTAAAGTAGACCATTGTTTTAAAATGTGGCCTCCTCCCCCTCTCTTCGATTTTCTGGATAATACTTGGTCTTCTGTTTTACAAAAACAATTTTTCTTCAAAAGTTATAGGGGGTCGGGTATGAAACTTGTGGAGAAAGATGGTCAAGGATCAGATAGATATTTTAAGACCCATATGTTGTTTCCAATTTCCGCCAAACTATAGGCAGGAAGAGGACGATTCTAACTGTTCCATACGTTATACTAATAGTGTGCTGAGGTATCAGTTACCGGTTCCCAGGGCATGAGGATGTCGTGGGCCCACTTGGAGGGGTCGAGGCCACCCCCCGAGAAAGTCTCCTTGAAGAGGACCTGACCCCGACAAACGGTTTGGCCAGTCACCACTGTGGAGGACCTGGTGCAGGTGGAGGAACTGCTGGAGGCGGAGGGGCGGGATACCCCAGTGGAAGGCCGGGAGGCCACCCCACTGCTAGCGCTGGAGGATGTTGGCCGGTGAGTGGTGGGTGGCCGGCGGCTGGTGGATGCGGATGCCACCACTACCCCTGGAGGCGGCTCTATCAGAGGACGGGTCCCGCTTCCGCTGATCACCGGCGCCAACAGCCCAGGCTTGTTCCCTCCCACTCCACTCCCTACAACTGTCAACACAAAAGAAAAAGTATCAACACACAGCTCTGACTATTGCTAGAAACTCTGTGCAAAGAAGGTAATAATTTTCCCGAGGTCCCAAAGACACACGAATATATTAGTTAAATTAAAACCCAATATGTCAATGGAAGAGATGTGTTTGATCTCAAAATAGCTATAGTGAATTAGAGTATGTTCTTTTTGTTCAAAACGCAATACTTCTTGATCTAAATTGTACCGCAGATAATCTACTTAAGCTAAACCAAAATGCAGTTTGTCAAATAGCACGGAAGGCTGCAAGACGTTGCCCCTCACTTGACGTTTTAGAAAGGTTTTCATCGTTATCCTTTACTCTTTAATTCCTAAATTTTCTTCGTTCTGCTATAATTTTGTTGTTCCAGAAAAATTAGTTTTTTTGACATTGACATGCGATTTACTCCTCAAATTATGTACGTGGTACTTCTTGAACTGTGCCCTCCATGGGAAGCGATGGTCCCGAGTCTGTACAATGTCAGGTACTTCTTAAAGACCCCTATCCTAATTGAATAAACCTGGTAAGTGAAAATATAGGAATCCCACAGTAGAGTCAGGCTCATGTCAACCAGAGTGAGTAAACAGCGCTCTGGTAGTAGGCGATGTGATAGTTTAAGTCCGGGCAGGAGTCACAGTAACCACCTTATTGCTTATCCAGTGGTGACCTTGAAACTTGCTTCCAACTCGCCTTCACTTTTCAAGATAATTGTTACTAACTTACCTTGTACAGCACGATGTTAGTGTAAGAACCCACCACGTGAGGTATAGTCAGGTTCCATGAGTTATTGACACAACAATTTGTGTGGAAGTAAATGTCGGTCCACTTTAATTCACAGCAAATGTAGTGTATCATAACATAATAATGAGCAATTCAATTGAATATATTTTTTTCATTCAAATTAAAATGTCACAGTAGGAATAAATCCTTTTTTTCTGTTATTTTTGTTATTTCAATTGTAAAATTGGGCTTATCCAGTTGAAATTGTATTGAATAAATAAATTAAACTTTTCTTAACTTCTTTAGAAATTGTAACTAAAATATTTCATAAATAAAACAAACTTATTTTTAAAATATTGTCTATTCCACTAAAGATATAAATATATATATATATAACTACCGGTTTCGGCCTTACACCATCGTCAGGTTTAGTTAAGACTAGACCTGACGATGGTGTAAGGCCGAAACCGGTAGTTATATATATTTATATCTTTAGTGGAATAGACAATATTTTAAAAATAAGTTTGTTTTATTTATTTATTACAAGTTTCCACAATATGTCCGCGTTCCTCAACTTAGAAGTTAAAATATTTCAGTCAAACTATTGAATGTAAAAAATGATTAAACTAAAAACGATCGATCTTGCTGGCTATCTTTAGTATTGTTACAATAAAATCGTTTTGTTAATATATAATACTCCTGTTAATTCGTAAATTCTATATATAATAATACAACAATGATATTCAAGAAAAACATTCTATGTTAAACGAACTATAAATGAATGAAACTGTATGAAGGGTGCCCATCTTTCGCCTGAAGAAACATTTTTGTAGGAATTTATCCGGTTTCACCCCTCTTCTTATTTCAGAAGTCTTGATTGAATCTACAACATGACAATGCTCGTTTCCTCGCCTACTTGTTCAGTCTTCTCTTGTTACCCAAGTCGAGAGGGAAGAAATTCCAAATCCTTGAAAAAATCGTAAAGTACATTTTGCTAATTAATAAATCTTTATTAAAACAAAATTGTAGCTGACACAATGTACGGTTGAATATGTTGCACAAACTTGATGTATTCCACAAAATGTACTCAATTCATTATTCAACGCCAAAATCATTAAAGAAAAATGTCAATATCTTTCTGAATGCTGCGCGAGAGTTATGAGCGTTGATTCTTCCAATGTGACAACCAACATACTGGGTTTCAGACAAGTGAGAGGCAGCAGAGCGAAAGCATACTTCATTACGAAACATTCGAGCGGGGGAAGTACATAACCGATTACACATAGAACCTTTCTCACTGTTATGGCTGCGTTTATGACAAAAATTATAAGAGGAAAATAATAATAAAAAAAAAAAGATTCAAAGAAAAAATGTATTTAAGGTTGAATTCACATTGGCATGTAAAAAAAATATTCAAATACAATTAATTACTTTATAAACATAAAAAATATAACAGAAAAGTGTGATCAGGTCACACACTTAAGGGTTCCGTAGATAGAATACATTGATGAACTAATGAGTTACTGAGATATTTTGGCCATTTTCCCGGTGGTACACTGGAAACTTTTAATTTTATTACAATGAATCAATAATTTTGTAAGTACACAACAAATAAATGTTAATGCATGAACTATCTACTTAATTTTCAACATTTTTGCTCCTGCGAGAATAAAGTTAACTTTTATGTTTGAATATTTTTAAACGAATATTATATTTTGTGAATGCTGAATACTCGGTATGTGCTTGTGTGTGAAAAGATATATATATATATATATATATATATATATTAGGAGGTACGCCAATTAAAAGGTTTGGGAACCGCTATACTAATGAATATGACAATTCAGGTTTATATTCAATTATTTAGATTCTGTCTACGCCACTGCTATGGATATTTAATGACTCCATGAAAATCTTTTCTACAATATAATTATAGTCCTGAGAAAAAAATAAAATAAATTAAACAAAACTAAAAATAACTAATGTTATGTAGATCACCTTAAATAATGAGGTATTATTAATAATATTATACTTTTGAATATCAATAATTGATATTCAAAAGTTAATTAAGTTAAAAATTAATTATTAATCTGATGTATATAGTTCACAAGCGGGCGCCGGTAGCTCGAAGGTAGCGTGCTAGGCGACTGAGTTCAAGATCACGGGTTCGAAACCCGGCCGAGGCCCTTAGGTATTTTATCTGGGAGATGAAAAAATCTTCAGCACGACGTCCGCAGTTAGATGGGACGTTAGCCGATGATCCTGCGCCTGTACGATATCAGGTTCTCGTCAAATACCCCTCCCCCAGGTGAACAAAAATTTAGGGAAGGCTAAATTTAGGACTCACATAGTAGGAGTCGGGCTCTTATATCCACTAGAGCGGCCTTGTAGTAGGCGATATGACCTCGTAGTTAAAGCCCGGGCATAGGTCACAATAACTAACTATAGTTCACAATTATAACATGCTACGATCGACACCTGGTAAAAGTCTTGATAATTAAATATTTTTACCAAATTTTAGAAATAAAATTAGTATTAATGATGTGTTGGGCTTATGATTTGAATTTTACTATCCAACTTAACATGAAAATATAGCACTCCTTTAATATTTCTCATTTCCCCGATAATTTCTTGCCCTATTGAATTTTCACAAGGTCTACAGCGGTTGGAGGGAGGGGGCAGACAAACAGACGTCAAGCAATCGTGAATAGGGTTTCATATACCGCCTTCGACCTACGGAACCCTAAAAATAGTATCCTATCCTATAAAGCATTTTTTTTATAATCCTATAGGTATATAATAATATATTTTTTTAAGTGAAACTTCTATACGTGCACTGGGCAACTGTGAGGGCACCGATTGAAGACCCTACATTCTAAATTTGGGCGAAATCAAACGAGTGGTTTGCGCACAGGGGTGAATGGAAGCATTTTATTTTTTTGATTTCCGAAAGTGGCAGTTAGGGATCGTTGAGTGTCATTCTCCCGTTTCACCTCGTTGGTGAACCCTAAAATCATGATAGGCAGTGAGTGATACAGACTTAGAGAATATCCCTTATGCCTAGCCCTAGAGGAAGAGATGCGCGGACAGTCCAGACCAGTGCGCTGCAAGGGCATCGTCCAGAATTGGATTGTGGAAAAATGGCAACAACGTTGGTCACGATGCCCGGATGGCCGAACGACGTACGCATACTTCCCGGACGCCCGGGTATGCCTTGACTCAACATGGGTACAGCCTTATCACTGGACGTCTCAAATATTATCAGGTCATGGTGATCTCAACTACAAGCTGTTCTTCTTTCACAGGAAGAACATCCCGAACTGTTCGTGCGGCGGTATCGAGACTGCAGAACATGTGGTCCTCGAATGTCCGCTGTACGACCAAGCTAGGGTGGAGTTGATTCATGGGACAAGATCGTATTTGGGACTGGATCTATGGCAGATGGTGACGGAAACAGACTACCCGATGTTCTGCCCATTCGTCGGCTCCTGGCGGGAGCAGAAACAGGCAGTGTAAGATGGTACCCCTTGATCCCCGAGCTTTGACCAAACGTAGACTGGGTGATGTTGCTGCAATGCAAGGCGCACCCTCTTTTGAAAGCAAATAAAAAATAAAAAAAAATAGACAGAGAATATGAGAATAATGGTCCAGGACCATCGTCAAAAAAGAGGAAATTAAGTTCAGAAATTACAAGTGTTGCATCATGTTCGGAGGAGCAACATTTTCATATTAATACTCAATCTACTGATAATGAATCATAAAGATGAGTGTATGCCTGCTTAGCGTTGCTGGCGTCATAAGCACCGTCTCTTTTTCTTTCACAATTCTCATTCTCTATTCTCGAGCGTTCAAAAACTTACATTTCTTATTGCTCTTACCGTAGGCCTATTGTCTCTAGTTTGGAATCAAATGTAGTGATTTCTAATGTTCCTATAAACGAAAATAATGTTGATTTAACAAATTAATACAAATAAAATAAGCCAATTAATAAAGCTGTTTGCACCTAAAATGTTGAGTTAGTTAAGAAATCCCATACAACATAATAATAATATTTATGGGTCAAAAAATTAAAAAAATCGCGAAAGAAGTTTCACTTTTGGCGTGTGTTCCAAGCACACACTATTTTTTTTTTTTTTTACATTTTAACAACTTAAAAAATATAAATAATACAGAAATAGGGTTTTGAGTATTTTGATGTTCAATTAAATATAATAGATAATATATTTATGTATAATATAGTTCATAAATGTTGTAAGATGATGGATGTTGCGAGAGAAGTATCAATCAAATTAATTTTTTTTTAAATGTTGTCTTCCCACTGTTTTATTTTATAACCAAAACAGGTTTTCGTCTATACTGCGTCATCATCAGTGTTTTAGCCTGGATACCGCACTAAACAGGTCACGAACTACTGATGACGCAGATGTGTTGGAAACTGGTTCTGATTGTATAATACAATAGCAGGAATACAATTTTTTTCTATTATTTTGATATATAGTTCTCTATAAGGAGAAATTGTTAAATTATAACTTCTCAAAAAATAGGTGATGTTCTGCGAATTGGATATCTTCAGTTAGTGTCCTCCTTTTCCTCCGGGTACCATACAACTGTGATAAGAAGAAAGCGTAAGCAACGCATACTAATTTGGAGAAAATAATTCTTGAGAGAATATAAACCTCTCGAATTCAATACAAAAATATGCTAAATATTAAAGATCATGCATTTGTTACCTAAATACCTCTCATTCTCACTAATACTTTCTGTGCGAGTTCTTCAATAAATCTATACATTTAAAATTAAAGATTTGTCGGTAGATGGTCAAATTTCCGATTCATGTTATACATCAGTCTTAGAGACCATCAGTTTAATTACTGTTGATGTGTATGTTTGTTTGAGCTTCATAGAAAAATGACTGAACTTATATTCACAAAAACCGCAAGGCCAAAACTTAGAAAATAGATTAAGTGACATCTCAAAATGTTGCACTGGAGAGAGAGTTATGAGGGCCCAAACCATAAAATAAGTACTAACTTTTCAAATGTTGGTCGTATACGCACGAAACTTGCAGGATATTTCAAGCCTTGTCCAACTTAGAATATAAGCAATGTGGCATCTCAAATTTGTGATCGGAAAGGGGTTGTGGGGGGCTCGAAACATAAAATTACTATAAGCTCTTTAACGCTTGATCGGATTAACATAACATTTCATTACATGCAGCACTATGAGCCCAGATGATGTTACTTGCCTGAAAACCTGCTTAAAGTAATCAACAGGGCAACGCAGGAAAATATCCTAATTTAAATTTATTTAAAAAATAATAAAATGTTTAAATATATTAAAAATATTTAAACTTTTAACCACATGGTCTTTTTAAACTCTTTTAAATTATTTTTTCATTCTTGAAATACTTATCCTTGCGGTATTCATTTACTTTGTTGCTGTTCAATAGCAGAAAAATGCATAACTGGGAGCCAGAGCAATGTTCATTGGCTCTCATGCAATCCTTCGTCTCCTATACTCTGCAGTTATTTTTAATTTTTTTCAAAAGTATGATATTAAATAGAAAAAAAAATACCTGCAATGACGGTTGGACGTTTGATGGTCGTGCTATAGATCATCATACGCCAGTTTCCTCCGCATCGGCGGGTATTGTCCCCCGGACAGAGGGCCAGACATTCATTTTCCCGGGTCTCCAAATCAGAATCAGGTTGTTTGTTACCGCAGAAGCATTCGCGTCTACATGCAATTCAAAAACTTCAGAATAAAATAATAATACAATTCAAATATATAAATAAAAACTAAATAAATGTGCATACTCTACTCCCGATTTTCCGCGGATCAACGGTGGTGCGGCGTAACCATTGTATTATCGAGCCGATGAAAAATTATAAAATATTTAAGACGGATAAAGGGAAACAAGCTTACGCAAATGAAGAAAGCCCTCCCCAAAACCAGTAAAATTAAAATGTATAAAATTACCATTACAAGAAATGAAAGAATGAATGGCGTAATGGACATTATTTGACCTCATTAATGAAAAGCGTCCATGTTCACTTTAGCCTTCGGGTTCACTGTGATTTTGCTGTATTCGTGGTATCCCCATCGTTACTCGATTAATCGGGTGTAGAGTGTACTTACTAATAAAGAGTGCTTTTAAAAATCGATCAGAACGTTATGTACAACACTTTCATTTAGTATTGAGAATAAATACAACAATATTCGAATGAAAACCAAATTCCTTTCTTTTTATAATGGCAATTGCCGAGCATAGACCAGACAGAGACATAAAAGGTAGCGACTATCCAACTACTGAATTTATTCGTATCCTCTTGATTTAAGCGGTATACGTTTGGCAAAGCACCAACAAGACGAACATGAATGAACTTCGAAGAATCTAAAAAAAAATCCTTTTGGCAGTGAGCACACACTTGTTTGTCCAGGTTATTACCGGGACAATTTATTCTAGATTACCTATATATTACGTGTTTATAATAGTGTAAAATACCAAATATAATAGTGCAATAAATACATTCTAAATAATTAACTAAAATATATTTTGAACATCCAAGAAAAATTGTATTTTATCCTACGATTTGGGAAAAAAGGGTCGAATTTATCGGACCGTTCATGAACGCCTAACCTGGGCTATTGAACACAATTCACTGGATTCAATAATTTCATCCAATATTTCGTCGATCCACGAAATATATTCAATACAACAAAGATTTAGAAAATCTTCAATGAGATTGTTATATTAATGACACCTTCAATATAAGGACTGAAATATGCTGTTATTTAAGCTAAATTAAAAAAATATATATATGATTTCTTTGTTTTATAATAATTAATTACCCATCTTGGACTCCGGAGAACTTAAATCCCAACTGTTTGCACAGATTCAAGCAGCGACGAGGTGAATTCGTTTCATCTAGACGGATATCGTAGGCTGACAGAATCCGAAAAGCGCTATCTTTGAAGCAGCCAAGAAGTCCTCCATCCTCGCTTTCATCTAGAAGTTGTACAATTTTTGGAATATTTATAAAATCTTCTGTATCGAGGACGAAGCATCATAAAAAACTCAAATAATAATTTTAATGTATATATGTATATTCGCCCAGGGACTTGAAATTTGTGTGGAGAACATAGATAGCTCAACAATAGAAAAAATATATACAAATTTAATATATACAAATGAAAAATTCAGCGCAGAAATGCGCAAAAAGGCGGTACACTACGGAAAAATAATATTATTCAAAAAATATAAGTGTTTTATCAAATGAAAGGTATCGAAGCCCTCAACATGGAAATTTCCAAAATGGAGGCCGCTAGTGATAGCAATTTATTACCAAAAGATGTATCATACGCTGTGATAAGGGCTTTCTTTCTACGGTCCAGCCATCTATCATCTCAGTTAATTACACACCTCTCTCATGCCACAGGAATATCATTGTCGGACAATTAAAATAATAATAACGAATAAAAAATAAAAAAAACACTACAAAAGCATTTAAAAAGGAAGTTAGGCAGCCCAGAAATATTGGCAAAATATGGGTATCAATAATATATAATATAATCTATAAACCAATTGATTAAAAATGTTTAATTAAAACAACTAAACAATTAATTACAAAATAATTTATGGCCGCATTAGATATGCATTAAAAAGCGTGTGGGAGATTTGAGAGATAATAGTATTAAAAAATGCCCAATTTGAGCCGAACATATCTAGGCAGATCTGGACTGAGAAAATTAACTAATCATTTGTAATAAGTCGTTTTTTTTTTTTTTTGGCTGATGTACGATGCATAATTAGCCATGTCACTGTGTTATCTAGTTATTCCATGGCCCCGGGAGGGCTCACTCACTCCCGGACGGGATTCGAACCCGCAAACCATGGAGAGATCATGCGACCGAAAGCCATACCCTCTAGCCCGCACGGCCACCATGTCCCTCTAGTAAATAATTAAAATTACCTTTAATAGTGGTCTCATAGACGCTGTTCCTCCATACCCCGCCACATTTGAATCTTGCATCTCCACTGCAGTCCATATCACAGTCACCCTCGGACACTTTGGGTCCATGTTTCTTGTCGTCACAAAAACATTCCGACCTAACATAAAATTAAAATGGGTAAAAAACAAAGAATGATACCAAGTAATTAATATTTGTAAGCTAAATAAATTACACCTCTTTAAAAAAAAATAATTCTTGAAATCCTGAAAAAGAGCGAAGAACTCGTCTCCAACAGGTATAAATGGTCACACTACAACCTTAAGATGTTTACCAAGCACCCCCTCACCCACAGAAAACTCCCAATTAAGATGATGCGGGGGCGGTTTACAGAACTCATATAAGAAATTAGCGAGAACATAAAGAAAATTAACCAACCTCTTGGCGTTGCAACTAATGCAACTAACGAAACTAATAGCATATAAAGCAAAACGCACTAATTCCCTCCATATATTTTCTTTATAGCCAAACTGACTTTGCTATGTATTGACAATCTAGCCTTGGATATATATTTTTATTATTATATAAAAAATATATACCTACTGAGCTCAAGATCGCGGGTTCGAAACCCACTTGATCACGCCGCCCTTCGGTCTGTATGATGTCAGATACTCGTTAAAACCCCTAACTTAAGTGAATAAACCTGGGTAGGCAATATGTAGAACTCCCAAAGTAGAGTCGGGCTCAAGTTCACCCCAGCGACAAAAGAGTACTTTGGTAGTAGGCGATATGACCTCGTAGTTTAATCCCGGGTATAAGTCGTAATAACTAGCTATTAAAAATATATATTAAAATAACATCTTGTCTGTGGCTAAGCCCAGAAATAACAATTTCTGTCAAAAATAATCGCATTAGGTATAACACTTGGCAAGAATATTAACACATTATTTAAAGTTCAAAAACACTTACTGTAGATTATCAAAAAAACAATCAAGTTGGTACAATGACACTAGATTCAACAATAAATACTATCGATATGTGTCTGTGCGTAATGACCTAACCCTGCCTGGAATAATAATTAAAAAAAAAAAAAAGAACTGACCCATATTGAGGTGCTGCGTAGAGGTAGCCGAGTCTGAAGCAAAGGCCGACACAGAGCTCTGGGGTGAGAGTTTCAGGAAAGTTAACCTTCTTAGCAGGCAGAACTCGGCGACCGCCTATGTCAGCGTAGCACCCGTCGTACAGCGACTGAACATAGTTAATCCTCTTATCTGAAAGTAAGACAGTCGACACTAATTAATGCTGACATTCAATTATTTAACCACTTGGCGGCTACCATTTTAGCTAAAATGACTTTATGCAATGAGGTTCAAGCTAGAACAAAGAATATCTCTTCTTTTTGTAGAATGAATGTAATATCAACTGTCAGTCTTATCCGCTCAGCAGCAGAAAGATTAATCATTATAACAAAATCAAAAAAATAGTCGGAATCACCGTCAATGTACTTCCCCAGTACGAATTAATTAACTTTTTGCTCTACCTGCAAAACCTGTCGACTGTTACTATTCGAGTGAAACACCTTTAGGGACGGTAGGGTGAACTTTGTATTAATAAAACGCAAAATGGCGTCACGGAAAATAATTAATATGTGTGAACATGGCCGTGAATTGTTCAACAGAGTTTTAAACCGAGTAAGGAATTTTCAAAGAGAGGACAAAATTTGTATTAACTGCCTAAATATGTAAAAACGGGGGAACGATTTCAGAAGTTAGAGATTAAGAAACTTTTTTGTACTGTTAATAAATTTATTGAGATTTCTGGGGACATTTTGGTAGTTCAAAATAAGGTTACTAATTTGGACAATGATCTAGATCGCGAATTGGGGACGATCGAAAAAAGGAATGCGAAAGCAGGTACACGAATTTAATTAGGGAACAGGTTTGAGAGAGAGAGAGAAATTCTGTGAAGAAGGTAGACAGAAAATACCACAGACCTCCCGATACCATTTCCCACCGATGTAAAACTAGCAGATAATTCAAAATAAAACAGATAAGATTACCGGCAATATTTATTGAGAGCTTAACCGAGGCATACACGGTGAAGGGACAATATATGAAGTTTGATGCTTTTATAACACATAACTTGATGGGAGAGGCGCAGATTTGGTTTATAACGGAAAAACAAAATAATAAAGAGAAAGACACTTCGATTTAATTTTTTAAAGACGAATTTCATGATCGACAATATGACGCTCATATCAAGCGGGAATTAGGGTACGTTAAAATATAAAGATTATTTAAACACGATGCGGACCGCATATTTTGCGGAAGTGATAGCTAGAACACACAGATGAAATAGGCCGTATAATGAGGAAGATGCTATTTGAAACTGTTTGAAGATGACATAATGAGATACCCCCCCCCCCCCCCCCCCCCCCCCTCATTAATACAGTTAAGGGCTTGACATACTTGAGTAATACAAGATAAAAATAATAATAATAATAATAAAGCTGCTTCTTAATTCATTTAAGAAAATCAATTTTTTTATTAAATAAAAAATTTCCTTTCTTCTCTGACTTTTTTAAACTTTAAAAATTTACTCATAAATTCCCTGTTATCCCGGTTGTCGGACACCCTAATGTATCGTTGATTTTATTATATAGTGGATGATATAATATATAATAAATAAAACACAATAGGAGAGAAACTAACCTTGTATATCGTAGACACTGAGCCTCATATTTCCGCCACATGTCTTCTTCGAATCGCCGTCACACTTGGTACTACAATCTTCTTCGTTGGCCAAAGCAGTGAATGAAGGTCGTTCTCTCGAACAATAGCATTCTAAACTGAAACAATCGAACAACATCATTCAAAACTAAAACAATAAAAGCATTACTAGCCAACAACAGCAGAGCTCCTAGCGACTAGCAATATCAAAAAAATGAAAGTCCGTCGGTGAATCACCGGCAATGTACTTGGGGCTGCTAGATCCTCATACTTAATTTTGTGTCGAAAAATGCACTACATCGGCAGTTAATAGGGTTTTTTAATTTAGCCCCCTCCCCTCAACACCCCTTCCCTCCCACCAATTCCGCTGAAAATTGATGAGTATCGCCTCATGGGGTTTTGAATTCACATATGAAGTTTTATGTCAATACATTCATTACAACGGCATTTATTAAACTTTTTGAATTAATCCTCACACCTAATCCCCCTCCCCTTTGGTCGATTTGACTGAAAATCGATAGGTGTTGACTTTATTGGGTTTTGGTCACTCATATAAAATTTTGTGTCGATACATTCATTCTAACGGCAGTTATATGAGTTTTTATGTTAAGCTTGCCCGCGCCGTTCCCATCGGTCGATTTGACTGAAAAACAATTGGTGTCGTCGTTAGAGGGTTCTTTCGGATTCACATATATAATTTCATCTCGATACCTTATTCTATCGGGAGTTATCATATTCACAGACACACTGACAGACAGAACTTGTTTTTTCCATATTTGGAATAGTCGGGAAACATGAAATTCCTTTGAAAAATCTTCATCTAATTTTTTACTGATTTACATAACTTACCTAATACTTTGTGTAGCTCCCTAGCTAAAAAAAATTTAAAAAGGTCTGTTTTCATCAAGCAGGGGCCAAAGTGGAGCCAAAAACTCATTCTTTGTATATGTTTCTAATCAAATTCTTAAGAAAATAATCTCTTTCCGATATTGTTGAGCAGCAATCTTTGCCTACACATTTCATACGGGTCAAATCTGATAGTTAACTACATTGACCGATCGACTCATTTTGACCTGATTGTTCACTCATACATACTTCATAGTTCATGAAGAAAGATAAATTAAAAACACTTTATGAACTGTTAAGTTTCATAAAAAAAAATGTTCATAAAAGAAGCAAAGTGATTTTTTTTTAGTACAGAAAAACCTATTAAAATTGAGGAATAATCTCACAAATCGAGAAAAGATATTCGCTGGTAGCCCTGCTACAATCAGTCAACAGAATAGTGTGATTAAATCCAAAATATAATAAATATTAGCAGGTTACCAGAGTTGCACATAAACAAAAACATTTTCAGTAATTTGGCTGACTGAAAAACAGAAAATAGATAATACTCGTACATTCTACGTATTCTGCACATTCGGGAGTTATTACTTTTTATCGATGTTATTATTTGTTTATTAATTATGATTAACGATAATACATTGATACATACCAGGAATCAGATAATTTTCTGTTAAATTGTTTATTATCACTTTTTTAAAACCATGTCGAGCTATCTCACTCAAAAAAAAAAGAGGTTATATCATTGGATAATATAATTGACGGGAGTTGGTTAGTGGAACAGAAAAGGAGCACTCAGAACATTTAAATTATGGTCTCCACTATAATATGCATCCGATGCATGACGTTATATGCATAATGTACCATATGTCAACATTCAATTTCACTATCGAATATAATAAAAATATGTACGTATAAATTATTATAAGCTATCACAGATAAAGAAGTGTGTAGTTCTGTGTGCGATCACCGACACAACAGTTCTTCAGATTTACGCGAGTGAAAGCTCTTTAATGGATGAATGTATAAACTTGAAATTTTAAAACATGAGTCATCTGTCAATCTAAACAGTGCTTCATTTTTTATCAAAAATCGGGTGAAAATAAAGACTACTTTATTTAAGGGTCTAAATTAATTTCTGCGAATATCTCTTGGATCAAAAAATCCTTCAACAAAACTAGAGAAAAAGCTGATGATCACCAAAAGCCTTTATTTAAAGAGAATTCTGATGAAATAAACAAATCCGTGCACAGGTAAATCTTTAATTTTATTTATAATGATTGTCTAGCAAGAGATTTTCAAAAATAATTATTGATCTTTTTATTGGTATCGAAAATAGTTAATCCCTACTATTAACCTGATAAGTGACCCCTTCTTCCTCCTCTCTCTTCGTATAAAGGTTCAATGGGTTTTCCCAAAATACTGATCCAGAAAAAGGAGAATCAGCGGCCCCCAGATTATGTATCTCCCCATCCTTGCAGGAAATGATAATTGCCCACGTCACAGAATGAGAACCGGTTTTAGACATTTTTAATCCACGAATGAGGTAAAGTCTGTAGGAAATGGAATTGTTTTCACGCATTTTATCTTCCTGTTCCCTTCAAAATTATCGAATATCCTTCAAAATTATCTGTCCCTTAAATGACAACATTAATCATATATTCAGTCTTGACAAAAACCACGCTCTTCACATCCGTAAAAAATAATAATAACAATAAATAACTATAAGAAATTCATACATATTTCAAGAAATAGAGGGGGGAAATCAGAGATGGGCATAATCATAATCAATGATTAAGATTACAATTATGATTACGATTATAATTTAAACAATTAGGTGAATACTTGATTACACGATTGTAATCGTAATCATGGCCATGATTATGATTGTAATCGAGTAATCATGCAACCGTAATCATAATCATGAAATCATAATCGCAATGTACACATCATTACACAGCGCAAATCATCGCCTTCGATTTCCTTTCATTTTAAATTGTTTTATTTTTTACACTAATAAGTAATTTATTTAAGTTTATTACGTAACCAAACTGCTATTACCATTTTTTAAAATTTGGTACCCACGAAATCCCCCGATTACAGTAATTGTGATTAAATGATTACTTGATTATGATTGTATGATTACATGATTGCAATCGTAATCACGATTTCTGATTACAATTATAATCATGTAATCATGTTCCATTTTAGCTAGATTCACAGTGCGATAGTATCAAGTATCAAATAGCAATGATGATTAAGTTTTATTTTCTCTGGTAATCATTTAATCATTGATTACGATTATGCCCATCTCTGGGGGAAATACACAGATCTATGGGAAATCTGTATATATACTTAACACACATTCACTCGATACATTCCTATCAATGTCCTAATACATTTCTGCGATTTATGTCGATATAGTGGAACGCTAATAAAATAAATAAAAACAAAGAACTTGTTACAACTTTTATATTGTCTAATCCCACAAAAATAAATAAAATTGAAAAGTGAACCTTCTTTTTTCTTTGATTCTTTATGTGAAAAGTGAATTAAGAAGAAGTAGATGAATAAATTAAAACTAATATAAACAAACAATTTGTTTTTGCTAGTAGCAGCGGCATATCGGGGAATGCAAGTGGCTGCAAGGGGCAAAAATAAAATAGCTGATGTACTGGAAATAATAACAAAATAGTGTATATGCTTGGAACACACGCCAAAAGTGAAACTTCTTTCGCGATTTTTCAATGTTTTTGTTTTTTGAACCATAAATATTATTTTTATGTTTTATGGGATTTCTCAATTAACATTTTAGGTGCAATCAGTTTTATTTATTGGCTTATTTTATTTTTTTAATTTGTTAAATCAACATTATTTTCGTTGTTAGGAACATCTGAAGTCACTACATTTGATTCCGAAGTAGAGACAACAGGCCTACGACAAGAGAAATAAGAAATGAAAGTTTTTGAACGCGAGTGAATAGAGAATGAGAATTAAGGAAGAAAAAGAGGAGCTGTTTATAACGCCAGCAACGCTAGAGAGTGGCGTGAGAGAGGCGCCGCAGGCTGCTCCGAGAGGTGGGGTGGGGAGCGCTCCGTTCTACCAGCCCGCCCATCTATTCCCAACTGCCACTCTCAGAATTTTAAAAAAAATGAAATACTTTCACTCACCTCTGCGCGCAAACCACTCTTTCGATTTCGTCCAAATTTGGAATGTAGGGTCTTTAATCGGTCCCCTCACAAATTATGGCTTTGTTTTCAAAAAACGACACTTTAAACCATTTTTTTGAGGGACGAACTAAAACACTTGTGCGGAGCGCGTCTGGGAGGTGTTTAGCGCGTCACATCATTTCGTAACTCATTTACCAGCTTAGTCGCCAAGTTGCCCAGTGCTCGTAAAGAAGTTTCACTTCAATAATAATTGTAAGATTTTATCCAAACGTGTATCATCAAAGGGCCCATTGAAAATATTTGATGCATATTTGCCTCCAAACGTAATTCTATCCTATTGTGAACCATGCACCCTATTAATATAGTTACTAGCAGCATTACCCTATATTCTTCTCCATTACACTACTCCTGATATATATCCTATGTTTTGTTGATTTTGGAATTTGAAGTATTTTATCACCATGAAACTATTCAGACTCACGAGTAGTACAAACATTCAGGGTTTTGAATACACATGTAAAATTTATATCGGGAGTTATTGTGTTCACATACACACAGACAAAATTTAATTTTTTTTTTTTCTGGAATCAGGATTTCGGTAAACATGAAATTCCAGTGAAAATAGCACTTTGAATTTCTGACTGATTACGTAACTTCCCTTATACATTGTATAGCCGAGGAAGTAAAAAACAAAAACAAATAGGTAGCGTGAAATGGCGTGTACACCCAGGGACATAAGCATCTAACGCTCTTCTCCCTTCGGCAACACTAAATTTAGCTTAACCAGGGTTAATGTCCGAATACATTTTTTGCGTTCTGTGTTGATAATATCAGGCATACATATTTATATTAACCTAAGAGTACCTGAGGTGAAAGGGTCCCCTCCTCTGGTAAAACCAGGGGGGTGGAAGTCTATATTCAAACTGTAATAGCTAACTGTGCACTTATTTGAAAACCAAGAAAATAAAATGAAAATATAACTAAAAACTAACATTACAAGAAAACAATATAACAAATGTACAATATATAGCTATGTAGGAGGTTATTTATTTAGGAGGTTAAATAACTTCCTACATAGCTATATATTGTACATTTGTTATATTGTTTTCTTGTAATGTTAGTTTTTAGTTATATTTTCATTTTATTTTCTTGGTTTTCAAATAAGTGCACAGTTAGCTATTACAGTTAGAATATAGACTTCCACCCCCCTGGTTTTACCAGAGGAGGGGACCCTTTCACCTCAGGTACTCTTAGGTTAATATAAATATGTATGCCTGGCAAATATCTGAATTATTGTTGAACATTGTGCTGACGATGCCGTAAGCCGAAACCGGTACACATTTAAGTATATGTTTGTGGAATTAGACAATATAAGTGTTCAAAAAAAAAGTGTTTTATCTATCATTTTATTTTATTAACCAGGGTTAATTAGAGCAGGACTCTTCAACAAATACATGACATCAAACAGGCGTCCCGTTTGACATCCCTCCTGCTCGAGATTTTGTTATCTCCGAGATAAAAAAAACAAAAAGCCATTGTTCAGGCGGTTTTGAACTAGTGATCTTGAGCTCAGTAGGAAAACACGCTACTCCATGTGCTCTTAATCCCACGTTATATCTACCAAAGATATGTGATATTTCTCCCTCGATATTATCATACTATCTATATCTGAAACGACAAATCGGCTTACCGATATTATAGAAATGTTGTACATCTCTAGTTACAAGATACACAATGGCAATATCCCCTCAGTACGAGTTTTCATTTAATTAATTTTTCGTAAGTATAAAATATGAACTTACGCATACTGAAGTCCAGCGAATCCAAATTCCTTTGCTCTACAATGATTAATACACTTATCTGGAGTCAAAGTGTTGGGGAAATTACGTTGTTCATCGGCCATAAGTCTGGCCTCAATGGTATTTTCTTTGAAACATCCAATGTAGCGAGTACATTGTGTACCTGAAACAAACAATACAAAATATTAGACTCACTTTAGTCATGTCTGGTGAAATTTAATATTCCAGTAACCAAAAGCCTTTCTGCATTAGGTCATTGGTGAGTTTTCACATATAGTTGCGTTTTCTATCCAATTGCGTCTTATTTCTGCTGCGGGGGTCACTAGTATATGCAGCTTTTGTATAAACCAAAATAACAGTTAAAATATTGTTTTTGATATGTGGTTACTCCATGCAGAATATTTAGCACGCATCAGTTTCGCACTTGAGAAGGCTCCTTGTCGGGAATTAGATTCCATTTCTAAATAAATAAGGTAAAACATTATCTAATTCTCTCTGATATCTTTAGACCAGAGGAAAAAAAAAACCTTAACGGTAGATCACCGGCAATGTATTTCCCCAGCACGAATTAATCAAATAAGTTTTCGCTCTCCCTCCAAAATCAATCGACCTTTTGGTGTAAACATCATGAATCCTCATAATATATTTTGTGTCGAATAATTCATTACATCGGCAGTTATTAGGGTTTTTTAGTCAAGTCCCCCTCCTCTGACCCTTCCC
Organism: Aradus depressus; assembly: GCA_963662175.1. Lineage (NCBI taxonomy): Eukaryota > Metazoa > Arthropoda > Insecta > Hemiptera > Aradidae > Aradus > Aradus depressus. Next base: position 44,115,469 of record OY759215.1, read on the forward strand.
TTCCCTTCAAAATTATTATGTGTCGTCCTTATGGGAAATTTTATAGTCGATTCCCCCCCTTTTCTTTGGAGACCGTAAATCTTAGCTTTAGAGGATTCTAGATACACATATAAAATGATGCATGAATATTATGTAGGAGTTATCACAGAAACACACACAAACATTATACGTCTCCAGCTATACGAGGTATGGAGGAGTTATACAATCGGTCAGAAATTCGATGCGGGGTTTTCTACGGAATCTCATGTTTTCCAACCACCTGATTCCAAAAAAAAAAAAAAATCTGTCTGTGAACACAATAACTTTCGACAGAATGAAAATATCGACACGCAACTCATCCGTCGTTACCAATCAGATATTTAATCATTTTCGGACTGTAACGTATATTATTTCAAATTTTAAAAAAACAATCATTAAGTGTGGAAAAGATTGGGAAGGGAGAAATCTTAAAGTAACGTGGGTCGAAAATCGTCTACGAAACTCTATAACGAATGTTTGACGTCTGTCCCCCCCCCCCCCCCCCCCCCCCCCCGATATCTGCGAAACTATTCGTTATATGTATTATAGAAAATTCGCAAACAATTAAAGAGTAATAGATAGACCTAACTAAAAATCATTATGGAAAAAAATAGTTTAAAAAAAAAAGAAATATTAAGCGAAATAAAGGTTATGAGATGTAGCTATGACGGTACTTTAGGTATTCCAAGAGTTTTTCTAAAGGCATGCTCAAATAACATTTATATTAAATTCATACCGATATTGTGAAAGGTAATATGAAAATATTGAAGAAATAAATAATTTATTTCTGATTTCACAACTAAAGAACTCGTATGGTACGCTAGTGGCGAAGTTAGGAACTATACAGGCATTACCTTATTAATAATTGTTTACCTTTATTCATTTAGTAGAACTGAGGTGAACGAGATTCGAAACCATGAAATTGCCGAATTTTCATGACTAGGTAATATTCCAGGACATTAATATTATTAAATGGTTGTTAATATATCAACAAAATTTCCACCTACGGAACACTTCAATGTGTGACCTGATCACACTTCTCTGTAATATGTTTACTAATGTTCAAAGATTCAATCCCGCTTATAATTGGTATGAAGAAAAAGACGTTCCAAGCATGATTAACAGGGAGATAAAACGCATTTAAAGGTTCACATTATATTTCGGTAACGGTAAATCTCTAAAATTATATAATTTAAAAAAAACTCAGACAGTAAAAATGAAAGCTTCAGAACCTTTTGTTTCTTTCTATGCAAGCGCTTCCCTGCAGTCATCTTTTTCTCTATAATTAAAAATCCAAATATTTATTACAATTTCCCTAACTTTTTTACAAAGCTTTTAAGGCATTTTATTATTTTCAAATTAACTTTCTCATTCGTAGGATGTGAGACAAAAAGGCATTCTAAACCTTGCAGGTGCACACTTACGTATGTATGAATCAGTATTCTTTGTTGTACATGCTTTCAAGTTTCAGGTCAACGTAAGATATAGATATTCAAACATTGTACAAAAAAGAATCTCAGAATTTTATTTACGTCAAGAAGAGCTCATTTGAAAATAAAAAGAAACGTGATTTTGACAATTTTTCTGAAATTTGTTTATTCACATTGGAACGAATACCAATAAATACACTTTCTAAACTCCCTCCTACCGGTATTGCTTGTACATAAATTAATAAAACAATGTTGCTATGAGAATTGAGATATGGGGTTGAAAGAACGACAAAAAGAAAAAAACAAGGAAAAACACACGCTATAATGAGCGGTAATCCCGGGATACTAGTTGGCCTTGACTCTGGAGTCTATATCTGACGTCTTGGTTCCTTGAGAAGAGGAAACCAATTATTGATAATTTTTATGTTATTATCACTACAATATCCATGTGGTAAATTCATGCATACAAATTAGATTTTGTTTATTATAATTACAAAAGTAGGCATGAATTAGTGCAGTAAAAATATATGAAAATGACAATTGTAATAAATACATTGAATTGATTTGAGATAATTCCGATTATTTGTCCACTTTTCTATAAAATATTATATTTAAAATAACTGTACATATCAGCATTTGTGAAAGTAGAGTAACTTAAAATCATAAATAAAATACACCGTTACTATAAGCCAACTCTGATATATACCTACAAAAATAAAACTGAAATAATAAATAAAACTATTCTATAAAAAAAAAATAGGTATTAAATTAATATATAATAAACGAAATTTCAGAAGAACTGTAACTGTCCAGGCGATATTAAAATTTTGAAAGGAGGCTTATTTGAAAACAAAATAAACCGTTACTCTTAGCCTAAATATAATTTTTTTTTTTTTAAATATATGGTCCACTTACTATAAAATAATATGAATAATAATATACAGATGTGTAAATAGGATTCAAAAGTCCAAGAAACCATGGCAGCTCTTCATGAAGACAGCTGTACAGGAATAAGAAATAATACCCAACACCAAGACGCACCAATGACAGACTGAGTTGTTTTCAATTCTTGAGTGGTTTTTCCAGAAAGTGCATGTGGATCCATCTATTGAGCATTTGTCGAAACCTTTCAACTCCTCCAGTTAGAAGGAATAAATTCTGGAAACTAATAAATTATTTTTGAGTTAGGTACAATGCATGTATAATTTTACAGGTATTAGAGATTAAGGTACAGTCTATACATTTTTTTTATTTATTGTATGTTTCTACCTACAATAAATATATTTCATTGGAGGTACATATGTGTTCTTATTCTGTTTTGGTTTATTAAGTTGGAAAGATTTATTCAGATTGGAAATATTTATTGGAGAACAAAAATAAATAAAACGAACAATAATTGCTCACTTTGATGTTTTAAATTTCATGAAATCCTTTTAATATAAAAAATGAAATAAATAAGGACCGATAGTCACTATACCTGGACTTTACTAAAATTGTCATAAAAAAAAAAAAAAAAAACTAACCACGCATAAACTAAAAATAATGGATAGGTAAAATTATGGTTCCTCTTTAATATTTTACGAAATTACATGAGATTTAAGGTTTACAATGTTAATTGACGGAAACTATCAGGCTTATTATGAAGAAGGAAGGAAAAATGTTGGATATTTAACAGAAATAGTGAAATAAGAAGGTTTCTAAAACATTTATACCAAAAAACAAAAATGGAATCCTACGAAACTGTCCGTTGGACATACTAGTAATAGTACAAAAGAAAAACAAGCAGTAATTTTAAGGACAACTGAAGGCCTGGAGAAGACAGTTCCTGCGTCCATATATTGTATTTGCTTACCCCTCTGGCTTACATGGAAATTGGGCGAGGTAGTGATGAGCATAAGCACTATTTCTGGGTAGCTGCTACTGATATTTATAAATATAAGTTATTACTAGCAGCTATTGAGCTGCTATCTTATGAAACTGTGCGTCGAACAACGCAGCAACGACTTTTCCTGGCTAAGTAAAAAATATAATCTAGGAGTTTAGAAGTATTACTTCACCAACTATACGAAGTACAGGGGAAAAATTCGATGCGGAGTTTTCAATGGAATTTTATCTTATCATTTCCGACCTCTAGATTCCAAATATGAAAAAACAAATTCTGTGAACACGATAACTCTCAATAGAATGAATGTATCGACACAACATTTTATATGTGAATTCAAAACCACATAACGACACTTACCTATTTTCAGCGAAATTGACAGAAGGGGATGAGGTTCAAAGGGGGGCTCAACTCATAAACGCCAATAACTGCCGTTGTAATGAATGTATCGACATAAAATTTCATATTTAAAGTCAAAACCCATTGAGGACATTAGCTGTCAAACTTCAGAGATATCGGCTGAAGGAAAAGGGGGTTCAGGGGAGAGGGCTCAACTCAAAAATCCTAATAACTGATGATTGTATGAATTTATCGACACAAAATGTAGTGTGAGGATTATTAGCGTAAATATTCAGCCTTCTTTGTTGGCACTTTTTCATCGTAGCCAACTGAGTAAGTCAAGTCAAACCCTCTTTTTGAATTATTTTCATACTTACCGCTCGCTAAATTACATTTTTAGTTTACTAAATTTTAATTAGTTTTTTTTAAAAATCCCGTCCGGATTAACCGGATGTCCAGATTAGTGAGACTCTACTGTAACATTACTTTTTCATAGTTTTTATTCTATTTTAACTTACTTGAAGAGTACCTAGTTTTATTTTACTTTGTTGCTCTCAAGCCTTTTTTACTTGAGCTTCGTCTCTAGTTTCATAAATTTTTATATTCCTATCAAATATTTTTATAATTATCATAGTTCAAAAAATAGAACCATTTTATAATTATAGACACACTTATAAATTAGTAGATAGAAAGCATTTCCTATCATTTATTTTCTGAATAGGTTTTTTCGTTTTAAAGAATTATGTGAGATATTTATACCCTGAAATTGTTAAAAATATAAATTGTGTACTTATATATCCATGTAAACCTTTTGAATATAAATATATACTTAAAATACAATTAGTTGCCTTACAAAAGATTTATTCCGGTGTTACTATTTCATTCTATCCCTATTGCCTTTACTTAACCCTAAACTCTAATGAAACCTGTTATTTTTGTTTAGTTCTTATAACTGGAGTATTTATAAACTATTTATACAAACATCTTGCTAGCAGGTTCACCATTGCTCAGGAATAACTTATTAGTTGGTCCTTGTTTAAAATTAGGTCGCATAAACAAAATTATATCGCCTTCTCTCAGGTTCCCACATAATGTAACCAATGAGGCTGTATAACCACCACCTTCCTACACACATCATATACTTTTTTTTTATAAATGAGGCTTTCTATAGTACAGTATGCCATTGTAGTAGTCAATCCCTTTCACCGTGTTTTCTATTAGCCACACACTCAGAAGTAAACACATCACTCTATGCTACATTAAACTCATTTAAAGGCTAAATAAATATATATTTATTATTAATGAAACATGTCATCCGTAATAGTATTTACATAATTCTAATTCATTTAAACGATTTTTTAAACATCCAATTTACTACATCTAAAAACAAAAATTGCCAACTGATTGTCTGTTTTTAAGTTACAAAATTTACAATTTATATTTAGTAATGTTTTGTACTATTATCATCTCTTAATACACAATCTAGTTTTAGACAAATTGACATTTTATTTGCAAGTATAATGAATACCATTGACAGAGGCTGAATAGACATTTCAAAAACGGGACACGTCGATCTTAATGAAATCTACATAGCTGTACTGAATATCTCCGCCCAGTCCCATTGATACCAATCTGACAATAACATCTCAGACCTTCACAGTTATAAGAATCTCACACGACATGACATTTCTTTTCATCGGCTTGCTCCTTTTATTAGGTAAGTAATGTTTTATATAAGAATATTTTTAATCATATGATATTTTATTAACCTAATGTATAAAGAATATTAAATTTGATTAAAATAAATACACATGTGCTAGATATTTCATAACATACGGTTCTTATAAAATGTAATTATTTTCAAAGGACAATTTGCGTAATATAATACTGCACGTAAACAAGACATGGAAGAATTTTCGAGAGTGAAGTTTAATACAATTTTTAAATATCTCTAAGAGTAATTAAATAACGAATGGTATGTCGAATGTTACATATTTTGAGGACAATGTCATGCTTCCACTTTTTCAAAGAAGAACTCCAGTCCTATAGGCTACTTAAACATTTTTTTGTATCTATAATTTTTCTGGAAAAGCTTATTTTATTTATTTATTTTTACAAAACAATATTAGTGTAACGGCCGTTACATGTAAAGTATAAAGAATATTTTTCTGCGTGTTTCGTATCAGTGAGTTACCCTAAGAAAATATTTACTTTTAAAATAACTAGGTAAATATCATTCTATTGTACTTATTACACTGACCTAGAAACGTTTTGTTGCTCTCTGTCTTACCATTAATTTTGACCTCCTGAATCTGAAACTGAAATTAGATTTACTCTATATTGTAAGATATTTACACATTATACATTTATTATAGGTAACATAGTGCCTGCATGTTGAAATACCATATATACTATAATATAAACAGTTAATAATAATACTATATATAAACAGTTTGAAAAAAAAAAAAAAATACCTAATTATTATCAAACGGGTAATTTTGATCAACTATAAAAATAGAAAAAAAAAGTGCAATGTGCGCCACTTATTTTTCTAGTTGAAATGTTTTAGAATTTTGACTGCAGAATACGTTTATAAGGTTGTCTAAAATGTGAATATGAGCTTTGCAAAATCCAAATTTCCCGTTTGGTGAAAATTTTAATCTTTTTTTTCAAACTGTTTCTCATTTGGACGATAACAATACTTCCTAGATATAAGACATTTTTAAAAACCTGAAATCATATTGCAAGACAAATTTTATATTTGAGACATGGCAAATAGGCCAGGGAGACGACATATTTAAGACGCCCACAACTGCCGCACAAAGTGTACATTTTAACTCATTGGCGATGAAACGTAATACCAGAATTTCTCTTTGAATATTTTCCTGAAACTTTAACCGGATTGGCTGAATAATAATCTAACTGAATTATGCTCTTTAGTGTGTTTCTTATTTCCTTTTTATAACAAACTGTCATAATTCCATTTGATGGATTCAAGAGGCCTACCCAACAGCACGTATTAACAATTATATATCTCATAATATGAGAACTGGAAGGGGTTAACAGGATACGGTATTGTACCTCAGATCGGTTGGAGCCAGTTTAGTCCAGTACCTACGTCCGTTTAGTATAGCGTACTAACTGCAGCCCCCTAGCCTTCGCTACCTTGGAGACAACAAGGGCAGATGAGCTGTAAAGTCTTTCCAAACATTTTCCTTCTATGTGCAGTTGATGTTGTACCAATAATGTCAAATTTGAACTCGTCGATAAGCCCTCTAGTACACTCGCCTTTCATTGTTACATTAGTACACTCGCGCGGCACTCAGTACCGCATGCTTAACTATTGAGTTTTTCAGCAGTTTCGCACCCCATACAACTCCAAAAAGTTATTATTAGGCGTACTGAATGCATAACAATGTTTTTAAAAAGTTATTGAAAAAAATAAATACAAAATTGTTTACGAAAAATTGTTACGTAACAAAAATTGAACCTTTTAAACAATATTTAAGAATTACATACATGTATTGAATTAAGGAAAAACATCTTTATATTGAAAAAATTAAGAACAATATAATTAATTATAAATAGTTTATTTTTATTATAAATTAGTCGTAGGTATAAGGAAAAAACTGAAAAATTAATATTAATTATTTTTAATTAATTAAAATTAATTAATTAACAGCTAATTATTATTATTATTGAATCATAAATTAGTAGTTGATGAAAAAAAATTAACTATAACACAAAAATATACTTACTTTTATATAAAATATTTAAAAAACTTACAATTTAACACAGGCACGGTATACAGTGCCGCAATTGTTGTCCCTTCCACTTTGACCTACTGTTACCGACTGATAAAGTATCAGATCAATGCGCTAATTGTTGTTTTCATTCATAGACATGTCATTGAAGAATAGAAGTGGGGATTAGCTTGTTATTAAACATAGGAACAGCGAAAATCCAAACTTAGTAAATTTGCGGCACGGAGTACCGCGTCGAGTGTACTAAAGGGTTAAGTATAGCGGTTACACTTTTTTCACTCAGAATGATATCCATAGTTCACAACTATAAAAAAAAAAGAATCTGTATCAAAAATTCGATACTAACTAAGCAAATCGGATAAAAGTTAGTAGTTATTTGAGTTTCCCGGGCTTTAACTATGAGGTCATATCACTATCAAAGCGCTTTTTTGTCACTCTGGTGGACAAGAACCCGAGTAGCTGTGGGTGTCGTAAATGTTGCCAACCCTGGTTTATTTCCCTATGAAAGCAATTCTGATCGACATTAATTCAAAATTTAAAGAAAAATAAATTAAAAATGTTTCTAAAATTCAAATAAATAGCAATAATATCAAGTATAATTAAACAATGAAATACATACTATTTATTGCTTTGTTTAGTAATACTTGTTAAAAAAAAATATATGCACACGAATATTATTGATCTGAAGAATTATTATGGCAATATTAAACCTCTGTATGAAACAAAGTGTTATTATTAACTGAAATTAACATTCATTTTTATGATTAGGTACATAGGAATTATTTTTTTCCAGAAATTATTTTAAAAGTTTTCTCTTTTTCTCAGTGCCGGATTAAGCCAGCGAGGGGCCTGTAGCAAATTCTGTCAAGAGGCCCTTGGTTTGCTTTAGGTTCTCAAGTTTAGGGTATTAAATAAAACAAAACTGTTACAAATAAACTTTTCTGGATTTAATATGGGCAAATTTTGAGATAACACTTTCAATATCGACTTCTTTAAGCAAATCATGCTCTATATTCATCAAAGTGAGATGATTAAGACGTTCTTGGCCCATCGTGTTCCTTAACTCATTTTTAATACGTTTTAATGTTGAAAAAGAACGTTCGCCACTGCAGATAGTGATCATGAGAGACAAGTAAATGCGCAAGGCAATTTCTACAACTTAAACACGACTCTAAAGAATTATTTAATAAAAGTTTATAAAATTGCAGTTCCAATCGAGTCGAAATAGAGTTTTAGATTTTCAGGTGAGAGTAAAGCATAGGGCAAATATTTTTACGCTTTAATTGATATTTTCTTAAGGTCACACAGGCGTTGGAGCGCGGGGCCCCTAGCATTTGCTACTCTTGCTACGTGGCTAATCCGGCACTGCTTTTTCTTCACAAGAATCCTAGGAATCGTTTTGCCTGTTTGTTTCTAAATGTTTCTTATGCGTTACCCTCCAAGGTTTGCTCCTTAACTAAATACTACCCAACTGTACACAATGCACATTGGTCAACAATCTTTTAAAAACATTTTCCGTCTTATAACAATGATTATAATAAGAAAAAATGGTACAGAGACAAGAGGAGCTAAAGTTAGTTATGATTCATATCCGGGCTTTAAATACAAGGTTATATCGCCTATTACAAGAGCGCTCTGGTGGTCATGAGCCGAATTCTACTATGGGAGTCCCAAATTTGGCCTTATCTACTATCTTATGTCCGATAGTTTCCGTAAAAACACCTTACATTCATACTTGCTATTAGATATAATATATCCATATTATGGTCACAGTATACTGTAAGTTTATAGATGTTTTTAGTTTTGCTAAATCACGTTTCGCAATTAACGAGTTGGGTACTTGGAGAGAAATATTATCTCACTTTAACAGTTTTTTTTCCCCGCTAACTTGTTATATAATCTCTAAATATATCGTTTATAAATATTTCTCCAGTACAAAAATAAAGTAAGAGTAGGTCGGAGCTGCACTGAATTTTCTCATAGGACATTCCAAGAAGACGCCATGCTCTTTGAGCAGTGCTGCTAACTCAATAAAATGAATGTCTTAGTAAAATATTAGTTGAAAATAGAAAAAAACAATTTTAGTTAGTTATTGTGACTCATGCCTGGGCTACTAAAAGGTCATATCGCCTACTACCAGAGGGCTCTGGTGGACATGAGCCGAATTCTACTATGGGAGTCCCAAATTTGGCCTACCAATATACCTAATAACATTTACCTAATATATTTTTATTCACTGAGGGAGGAGTCTTTAACGAGTACCTGACATCGTACAGAGGCTCGGGACCATCGAACTATAGCCTCGACCGGGTTTCGAACCCGCGATCATTAGTTCACAAAGCAGGGATACCACTGAGGTACCGGCGCCCGCCGGAACTAAAGTGCTATTAACCTAAGATGGTATTATACATTTATAATAAACAATTATAAAATATGCCATTAGTATAATTATAATAAAATGTTACACTGTCTATATGCAGGATCCATCCTTCCCAACTTAGAACTCTATTATACATTTATAATAAACAATTATAAAATATGCCATTAGTATAATTATAATAAAATGTTACACTGTCTATATGCAGGATCCATCCTTCCCAACTTAGAACTCTATTATACATTTATAATAAACAATTATAAAATATGCCATTAGTATAATTATAATAAAATGTTACACTGTCTATATGCAGGATCCATCCTTCCCAACTTAGAACTCTATTATACATTTATAATAAACAATTATAAAATATGCCATTAGTATAATTATAATAAAATGTTACACTGTCTATATGCAGGATCCATCCTTCCCAACTTAGAACTCTATTATACATTTATAATAAACAATTATAAAATATGCCATTAGTATAATTATAATAAAATGTTACACTGTCTATATGCAGGATCCATCCTTCCCAACTTAGAACTCTATTATACATTTATAATAAACAATTATAAAATATGCCATTAGTATAATTATAATAAAATGTTACACTGTCTATATGCAGGATCCATCCTTCCCAACTTAGAACTCTATTATACATTTATAATAAACAATTATAAAATATGCCATTAGTATAATTATAATAAAATGTTACACTGTCTATATGCAGGATCCATCCTTCCCAACTTAGAACTCTATTATACATTTATAATAAACAATTATAAAATATGCCATTTGTATAATTATAATACATTGTTGCACTATATACATATATGCAGGACTGTATATATCCATCCTCCGCAACTTAGTTAAACATTCCAACCCAAAAACTTAACATTCACGACTTATGTCCGTTAGTTTCCGCTAAAACACCTTACATACATATTTGCTATTGGATATAATATATCCATATTATGGTCACAATAGTAATAATTTTCTCATCCATTACAGAATATCAAAACATGCTACATATTACAACTTCTAATTTGAGAAACGCGGATATATTGTGGAAACTTGAAATAAATAAATAAATAAAACCATTTATTTCTTGAAATATTATCAATTTCTTTAAAAAATATAAACTTGAACTATCGGTTTCGACATTACTCCATCGTCAGGAGTAATGTCGAAAACCATAGTTTATGTATAAATGTTTTTTGGAATAGATAATATTTCTAAAAAAAAAGCTTTTTTATTTATTCATAACATATATTGTTGCAGTAACAATGATTAAATCGGGAGCCATGATGGCCGTGCGGGCAAGAGCGTAGGGCTTTGGTCGCATGGTCTCATCATGGTTTGTGGGTTCGAATCCTTCCGAGAGTGAGTTTTATTTCATAGTAAATAACTAGATATCACAGTGACAACATGGCTAATATGCATCGAACATGAGGCCAAAAAGAAAAAAAAAAATTTAATTACCTTCAAACGAGCATTGTACAAAAATAAAAAATCGAAATCTCAACTGGAAGTGGGGTTCCAGTTTAAGAAGTTTTTGAAAAACAAAAATTGACTTGTTCTTGGAAAAGAACCGATGTATATTTAAGAGTATTAATATTATGAAATAGGTAGTTTTCTCTGAATGACTTCTGTTTTATTCCTTTTCTTGTATATATATAATTTTTTGTTGGTCGTATAGAAAATGGCTCCAGCTATGCGGGAAAAGCTGAGTTGGACAGAATATTGGAAGAAAGGTTGCAGAGACTGAGAACTAAAATGAAGGATAATAATTGGGTTGCATATCTAATACCCAATTCGGACTTCCACTATGTATGGTATATATTATGACACTTAAGTCACATAAATATATGCTTTTTCCTATGTACTTGTTATTTCCTTCTTTATATGCGCCACAGATTATAGGATAACCCACAAAATATAAGTAGGATGAATACGCAACTTTTAAGGAAAATACAAATATGATCCCAAGTTATTATCCATTTGAGGCCGTTCGGGTGTCATTGTAAAGAGCTTGAGGAGCACTACTAGGACTCAATGTGAAACAAAAAAAATATTCGCCGAAATATATGTAAAAATCGGTATTAAATTGAAAATTGCGAAAAAATTAAAGAAACTCATATTCTCATATGAATCGTAAATATGTGCGGAATTATAGAAAACGCAAATCAGAGGAAAGCTCGCATCAAAAGGATTTTAAAAAACCTAAAAAGTCTAGTGCCGAGCAAATGCAAGAGCTATGGCAGCCAAAGAATATTCGGCTGTTTTTACAATGGAACTCGTTTCTCGGCCTCTCAATTTTGACATGATAACATAACAATTATTGTTATTTGGTTCGGCTAACCCAGAAAAAATATATGCAAGTTCGAGAAAATAAATAGAGTCAAAACTGCGCTTCTTTTACTTTCCCGGCTATACGAAGTTTAGGGAAAATAATGTAATCGGTCAGAAATTTGATGTTTCATTCGGAATTTCATGTTTTCCAAACACTTGATTTTAAAAATTATAAAAAAAAAAAAGTTCTGTCTGTGTGTGGGATAAGAGGTTGGGCTCAATTCAAAACCTCCAATAACTGCATTTATTGGCATGAAATTTTATATTTAAATTAAAAAACCTATAAGGATGACTGACATCTTTTACTTTTCAGCGAAAGGGAGGGAGGGGGGGGGGGGGGATCAAAAAAGGGAGGCTCATCTCAAAAACTGATAAGTAAGCAAGTTAACTATTAATTTTTAGCCCGAACAGTCGATTGATTCTGGAGGAAGAACAAAAACGTAATTGATTAATTCGTGTTGGGGAAGGACATTTTCAATGAATCACTGACGACTTTGCATTTGTTACAGTTACTTATGAAACTTTTCAATGGGTGATCTGATCTAATTTTTCTATAATATGTATACATTTTTCTTCTTTTCTGTTCGTTCCAGTCAGAAACACCGATGGAACGAGACCGACGCCGGGAGTGGATCTCCGGTTTCAAGGGAAGTGCTGGGGATGCCATTGTCACAGCGACGGAAGCTGCTCTCAAGACAGACTCCAGATACTTTATCCAAGCAGAGCTGGAACTTCCAACCTCCTGGACACTGATCAAAGGGGTTAGAACTTATTTTTATTTGTAAAAACTCGAATTTTCTTCTTTTATAATATAATTTCAGATAAATGTGGTAGTTCCCTTCAAAGTACTCGTCTTGTGCTGCAATACATTTGTCCCCGAGTTTCTACTATTTCGGAAAATGGTTTCTGTGGTCATCCTTTGTCCCCATGCCTAGAGCCTCCGGCTGTTTCTCCTGGATTTCTTCTATGCTGGTGAATCATTTTCTCTTAATTCTCATCTTTAATTTGACGAACCAAGAAAAATGTGGCAGCGAGGGAAAGCTGCGCGCGCAAGCCTCTAGATCACTGCATTGTGAGTCAAGAACTTCTTGTCCAAAAAAAATTCGTACCTCCATTCTATCATCATATCAGAATCCTGGACTCCCCTCCCAGGAACATCTTCGACTGTCTGCATGTGGTCTTACTTCACTAGCATGATAGATATCCAGTTGTATCTTGGTAAGTAACTTGGCATGGTGACAAAAGACGTCTATAGAAACCACTTTCCGGAATAGAAGAAATGGTGGGACAAGCTCAAGACGAGTACTTTGAAGGGAAACAAAGAAGAACGTTTGGGTCTCACCATTTATCTGAAATTATATTATTAAATAATTTAACTCGCTGTACTTCCTCAGCACGAATTTATCAATAATTGATTAATTATTAAGTATTCGCTCTTCCTTCAAAACAAATCGAACGTTAGGGCTAAAAATCATGAATCATCATAATAAATGTGTCGATACATTCATTACAACGGCAGTTATTACAGTTATTGAATTAGGCCCCCCCCCCCCCCCCCCCCCCCCCCCCCCCGAATTCCCTCTTTCCCTTTGACCGATTAGACAGAAAATCAATTTGTCCTGATGGAGTTCTGGTTATATGTGTAAAATATAAAAAATACATTCATTACAATGCCAATTATTAGAGTTTTTGTATTAAGCGTCATTAGGCTCCCTCCCCACCATTCCCTCTGGTCGATTTGACTGAAATTCAATAGGTGTCGTTCTTGAATGGTTCTGGATACACATATAAAATATTGTGTCGATACATTCATTCTATCGGGAGTTGTCGTGATCACAATCACACACATAGATAGACATTTTTTTCATTTTTTGAATCAGTGGGCTCGGTCAACATGAAATTCCGTTAAAAAAATAAATATCAAATTTCTGGCTGAACAGAACTTCCCCCGTACTTTGTACAACTGGAAAAGTAAAATTTTCTGATGGGATCTGTTTTAATTTCTTGTGCGGTAACCTCGGAATATGTTATTAATAAGTAAAACGAATATTTAATATTTTTATCGTAACTTCATTTGCTTAAAAATTATCCTATGAAAATAGTAAAATGAAAGTAACCAGACTTAAAATATTTTTAATAGGTTATTTTTATTGTCTCTATTGAAAAATAAGGTTTTTCGTGCGTTTCAACACGATATTATATCTGTTCAGTTAAGCACCTTCTTCACATTTATCATATTTATAATATTTGCTGGTTATCTTATCAAGTATAAGTCATTAGAAAGAAAATGGTGTAGCTATTTAAAGAATTTGTTGAGAACGATTAACTGAAAGACAGCCAAGATACAAGATCCCCATATCGAAGGCCAGAGTTCTAGAGACGAGATATATAACTTACTATAGATATACATATGTATCAGGACCCTCGTTAATCCTTCCCCTTCCAATCCGCCAGGTCGAGTAACCATGTAGTTAGTAATTCTGACAGTGACTTTCATATACCCAGTAACGCCAGTACGAAATTATTTTGGGAGGGGGAGAGAGAATGATATGTTAAAACGTGTTTAGTATAAGAAAATCCTCTCCTTATATATATCTTTATTTTATACAATAAAACGGTTGAAACTAACGAAACATGATAAATATTCTAAGAGTAAATAGAGAATTGCTAATTGGATCTGAAATTATAATGATACTTCTATTGATAACAGTACATACAGACTTGGGGAGACAGGCCTTCCTGTACCAGGGTAGATTTATAATGCAAATTCAAAATCAGCCCCAGATTCCTTAGCTATAAATTGAACCAATGTAAGCTCTGAGTGGGGGGCGGGTTCCGGTGGGGGGCCTGGGCTTGGGGTTGCTGGCTTGGCTGCGGGTCTGTGGGGATCACTGGCCTATAGACCCAGGAGCTCGGAAGGTCTAGACGGCCGACACAACAGGCAGACCTTCCTTCAGGAGCCTCCACTCCAGTCACTGGTCGGCGCTATGAATATTGTTTTGGGTGATGTGGTCCGGCGGTGCCTCCGGCTGTCCCCCGTCTTGGCTGGGGCCGCTTTCTTGGGCTCTCTTTCTGGGCTCCTCCCTCCAGTATCCCGTCTTTGGCAGAATTATCTTTTATAGTGTAGTTTTAGCAGTGTTTTAGCAATGCCTAGTGTGGTGTCTGCCGAAACCCCTCCAAAAAAAAAAAAAAAAAAAAATGTTTATAAACAGTTAATTTTAAAACAGTTAATTCATGAATTTCTAGCTCTCTCGATAGAGATATTTATAATTTGGTTTTGTGATTTTTTAAATTGAATTTTATGCTGTCATATATTTTCTCCCAAATTGAATTACCTCCAATCATAGGAACGGAAAAAGTAAAAATAATTTTTAAGGCATTTTAAATTTCATACATTGAGACCAGAATATATAGTATAACAACAACAAATGCCAAGCACACTTTTTACTTCCCCAGCTATACAAAGTATAGGGGAAGTTATGTAATCGATCAAAAATTCGATGTCATGTTTTCAACGGAATTTCATATTTTCCGATAGTTTAGATACCAAATATGAAAAAAAAAATAGTGTGTGTCTGCGAACACGATATCTCCCGATAGAATGAATGTATTCACACAAAATTTTATATGTGAGACCAAAACCCCTTAAGACAACACCTATCGTTTTTCAGCCACTTCGACCAAAGAGAGGGAGGCTTAACATAAAAGCTCTAAAAACTGCCGTTGTAATGAATGTATCGACTCACAATATCATAGGTGAATTCAAAACCCCATAAGAACGACACTTGTTAATTTTACTTGGCTCCGGACTCCTCAATAGCTAACTATAAGCCCATTATGGTTAGACTCATTTGACTTGTCTCAATGAGTCTTTTGGTTATATATTGTCACCAGGAGGGTCTGATGATGGAAGAGGGGGTGGTCATAGGGACTTCTCAATGGCTAACAATAAGCCCATCAAGTTTGGGCTCGTTTGACTTGTCTCAATGAGTCCTTTGGTTATATATTGTCACCAGGAGGGTCTGATGATGGAGGAGGGGGTGGTCATAGGGACTTCTCAATGGCTAACAATAAGCCCATCAAGTTTGGGCTCGTTTGACTTGTCCCAATGAGTCCTATGCTTATATATTGTCACCAGGAGGGTCTGATGATAGAGGAGGGGGTGGTCATGGGTGTTTTTGTTTTTACAATTTTTTTTTTTACAATTGTAGGACAGTTTAGATCGTTGGCTGTCTCAGAGAGTGAATGCCGGAGATAAGGTAGCCGTGGACCCGAAAACTATTTCTTACACGATGTGGAGCCTTTATGAAAATGAACTAGGTAAGTTAAAACTTCATCACAGTTACAGGTAATCCAAGGTACCAACAAGAGAACCTCCGAAGGGCGCCGGTAGCTCAGATGTAACGTGCTAGCCCACTGAGCTCAAGATCGCGGGTTCGAAACCCGGCCGAGGGCCTTAGTATATTTTGTCTAGGAAATAAAAAAAAAACTTGAACACGCCGTTCTTCGAATGCTACGTTAAGCGATGGTCCCGAGCCTGTGTGATGTCAGGTACTCGTTAAAGACCCCTAACCTAGGTAAGCAAAATTTAAGACTCCCATAGTAGAGTCGTGCTCATGTCCACCAGAGTGACGAAGCAGCGCTCTGGTAGTAGGCGATATGACATTTAAAAAAAATAGTTAAAGTTCGGGCATGAGTTACAATAATTAACTAAC
Source organism: Aradus depressus (assembly GCA_963662175.1). NCBI lineage: Eukaryota > Metazoa > Arthropoda > Insecta > Hemiptera > Aradidae > Aradus > Aradus depressus. Next base: position 44,132,349 of record OY759215.1, read on the forward strand.
AAGACAATGAGAGCAAAAATACGGCTAGTATTATTTTGAAGGCACTGTCTATTATCATTAAGATATTTTGACTCTAGTTCCAAAACGAGTCAAGTGTAACTTTTGCAAAAGGCAAAAATGAAAAATCAGAAACTCTTTCACCACTAATTATCAATATTTTCTGCAATTATTATTGTATTTTAAAAGAGCTCCATGTCTCAGTGTGCGGGTACTTGGACTTATATCATAATATATGACGCGGGTATATCATAACCTATAATAATCTATATATCCATAATAACCATGTTGATCATAGTATATTGATCAATACCACTTCTGTCTATTTTTATTATTATAATTATTAGTTATTTACTATTTATTTTATAAAGTTTGTAAATTTATTTATATTTATATTTTCTTCAGAATATCTACCGTTACATATATACATATATATCTGTTTCTATATTTACTCTTTGTTACCTGAGAAATCGTCGTGACAGAAGATTACCTTAAAGAAATATAAAAATAAAATATAATAATCATAAAAAATATGACCAATTACTGTTTAATGGAAATAAGTATTATTGTTATTATTATTTGAAGACCTGTTGTCAAGCCCACTTTCATTCTCTTCAGATGCATCTTCTTCACGCAATAACACTATTGTTGCGGGTTTGGTTCCCGCCCGGGAGAGGGTTTTATTTCGTAAATAGAATTCCCTGCGCGATGGATGTTGTAAATAACTATATAACACCGATATAGAGACATGACTAATACATATAATAGTACATAAGGTTCATAAAAAAAACCTATATATTTATAAGAAAGTCTAGCTGGAGCCAGAGCTGGATCACTCTCATTTCTTCATTCCACCTTATCTCAAACCTGCTCTGGCTTTTCTTATTAACTTATATGCATTTGCCACTTACCCTCATCATGACTCTTCCATGCTTGTTGCAAAGAAACGCTCTCCCAGGAACAGAGAAATCGTCTTGCCAATTTCGTTTCTGGACCTGAATTGCCAATCATTTTTGCCATTCGTTTCTTCTCCCTGTGACTCCTCTCCAGGCGACATCTTCTCTGACATATCTCTTTCTTTCAATACTACTCGCTGCTCTTTTTCATGACATCATCCATATTCGATGCGAAGAAGGACTCTCCATGAGTTTCCATTTCCTCCAGGTGACTCGCAGACTTTCCTGATTTCTTCAACTCATAATGTCACTTCTCTTCGTCCCTCGTTCTCTTGCTCAAGATGACATTTTTCATGGTAATTGCGAAGGAATAACTTGTTTGACAGTCAGCCTTTCTGTTTTCAATCTGTCCCAATTGTTTTCATAAAATGTAAGCCCATCCTATTTGGGGTCTATTGTTTCAACTTCATATGAAGTTGTCTATTTTTAAGACCATACAGGAGTGATTCGGGCTGGCAAGCGAAGCGAGAACCTCTGGTGTAATATAATAAATCATTTCATATTTTGTTTTCGGTTCGTAACAGAAGACAAAGGAGTGACACTAGTACCATCAGATACCAACCTAGTGGATGAGTTATGGGACGACAGACCAACCTTTCCTAGCAAGCTGGTCTTCGTTGATACGTACACAGGTAATTTAACTATACTACTGACTATCAATTAATTAATACATTTATACGTTTAACCGTAATAAACAGACGTACAACTACAAGTTTGAAGTCGAATTTAAGATGAAATTATGTAAATCACTGTTGATATTTAACATTTTTGCAGAGATATTGTGAAACGCTTGATAAAAATAAAGAAAACGTATGTTTTTTAAAAAATATTGTCTATTTCACAAATAATATATAATATGGGAGTACTTTCGGTATTGCTACCATCTTCAGCCACGACTTAACAAATACTAAATTGAAGTTCAACTAGGTAGTTTACAATCCAAGCGGTAGGTAGGTATCCTTTTTCAGCCCCTACGTGGTTTTCCTATCCTTTCTGTACAGTTATTATTTGAAATATGTGAAAACATAAAAAATTACATTTCGTCCCAAATTGGGATCTTAAAAATAAAAATTTGAAATAGTATGTGTTGATTAAATGCATATATGAAATGAATTAAAGATAACAATTGTTGATATATAAATAAAAATAAAATAAAAAGTTTTATAAAATAAATATACTTACTCTCTCAAAAAACTGTATATTTTATTTTATAAAACTTTTTATTTTATTTTTATTCATATATTAACAATTGTTATCTTTATTTCATTGCATATATACATTTAATCAACACATACTATTTCAAATTTTTTATTTTTAAGATCCCAAATTTGGGACGAAATGTCATTTTTTTATGTTTTTACATATTTCAAATATTAACTGTACAGAAGGGATAGGAAAACCCCGTAGGGGCTGAAAAAGGATACCTACCTACCGTTTGGATTGTAAACTACCTAGTTGAACTTCAATTTAGTATTTGTTAAGTCGTCGTGAAGATGGTAGCAATACCGAAAGTACTCCCATATTATATATTATTTGTGAGATAGACAATATTTTTTTTAAAACATACATTTTCTTTATTTAAATCACTGTTCTTATTCTTCTGGCCTATAAACTTGCTACAGGGCCGCAAATGTTATTTTGATTGAATACTGGCGGCCTGAAACACACCGACGTACGCTTTTGTTTGTATGCAATGGGCAATTCCGCGTAGAATATAGTGTTTCCATACCACGTCGAAACACCGTAGTAGTATGTAGTAAATTATGGATAATATAAAATTTATATCTTAAACATTTATTGTTTATTTATTATTTTTCTATTATTTGTTTTTGTTTATTTATATGCACATTTTCAAAAGATTTGTGGTTGTTTCGGAGAGCGAAACTTTTTTTAGTTATTGTGACTTATGCTCAGGCTTTTTAGCTATGAGGTCATATCGCCTTAGCCATAGCACTCTTTCTTTGCTCCAGTGGACACGAGCCCGACTCTACTGTGGGAGTCCTAAATTTTTTCTACCCAGGTTTATTTACTTAGTGGGGGTCTTTAACGAGTACCTGTCAAGGTGCTCAAGGTTTTTTCACCGTACTCGCTTCCACGGTATGTATATTAAACTTTTCTGATCTTGGATTTCAAAATTTACGTAACAACTAAGCGCTTCAAGTAAAAACAATTCAATTCTTTTTGTTCCATGTCTTTCTGTCCCCTATATCCTTGTCACACTCCAAACCAATAACCACTGAACGGACGGTCCCATTTTGCAATAATAGGTAATAATTAGGGGTAGTTAACCTGTACGTCAGATACTCGTTAAAGACCCCTCAGGTGACTAAACCAGGATAGGCAAAATTTAGGACTCGCACAGTACAGCTAACAGTAAGAGAAATGTATCCTTAGGTACCAAAGTGCACACATCAGCCCTCCCAATATATCCTAACTACACCGAATAATCTACTACATCAACCCTGGCTAAGGTAATAATATAATTAAAACTGAGGGCGCCGGTAGCTCAGTGGTATGCGTGCTTGCCTTCCAAGCTCAAGATCGTGGGTTTGAAACCCGGCCGAGGCCCTCAGTTTATTTTAACTGGGAGGTAAAATAAACTTAAGCATGCTGTCCTTCGGATGGGAGGTTAAGCGATGGTCCCGAGCCTGTTCGATGTCAGGTACTCGTTAAAGATCCCTACCCTAGGTGAATACAAATTTATGATAAGCAAAATTTAGGACTCCCATAGAAGAATCGGGCTTATGACCACCAGAGTGACGAAAGAGCGCTCTGGTAGTAGGCGATATGACCTCGCAGTTAAAACCCGGGCATGAGTCTAACTAACAAGTTATAATTAAAACTTCCGTGGACCATCTAGACCAGACATGGGAGAGCAAATTGGATCGAATTTTGGAGTCTGTAAAAGAAGAGGGTTGCACGAGTACAGTGTTGAGCTCTTTAGAAGAAATAGCATGGTCTTTGAATCTAAGGGGCAGCGACATGCCCAACACCCCCGTCTTCGCATCCTTCTTCACCCTTAGCACTCAGTTGGATGGAACCTTGTACGTGCGGTCGTCCATCATAGACGAACACATCAGGGTGCGTCTCCGCTCATCCGACAAGTACGCCATTCAGTGAGTATGTTCAAAATATTTAGCATTGAATTGAATATATTGAGTATATATATATCTAAGAGAAAATTCGGGTGGAAATAAATAAATGTGGTATATATGTTACGGGTAAAGTTAGATTAACGGTTAAACCTAGGATTACCCGGGTAAACTGCGTAGTACCCGCTGCCGCTTGGTTAAAGTTGGGTATACTAATAATGACAAGGCCATTAGTGGACGTATGTTCCACTATAAAGATTAGGTACTTATTAATTAGCTCGACCACACCTCAATTTCCATTGTTGTAAGCTGTCTAACAGCGATAATCATTCATCTGGGTACATAAATGCTGTGCAAACCTGATCACTCGTACCTCGTACATCACATAGAGTCCTATTCCAAATTTATTTTGAGAGGCCATTTCGATAGTTTGGAAATTCAATAAGGAACATTTTTGATACGAACAAATGTTTCATAGAATTAACAGTTTTCGTGTAAATAAAGAAAACTGGCTTCAAAACGTAATATTTGGACGGTTTTCGGCATGTATTACCGGGCGACCTTCGAAAAATTGGGGACTTTGAAACGTGAGAATTCGTTGAAAACTCGATCTCGGATTTTCGCACGATTACAATAGGTACTTCCTTCTACTAAAGGTATAATATAGTAACAATAATAAAACAAAACATTGAAATCAAATATACAAGGTGAGAAACTGACCAGTTTTACTTTATGAAGAATTACAACAAAAATTACAAATTACCCAGTTCTTACAAAATAGCAAATATGTTGAGATCAATGTTACCAAATGAATATTTGTCAACATGCACCTGGCTGCGTAAGTTCCTGTAACAGTCACCGTTGACAAATGACAAGTACAAATAATATAATTTTTTTTCTCTGTTTAGGATAAAAAATTATGACGAGTTTTGGGCTGACTGGATAAATATGGCAAAATCAGGCCGTGTTTTAATACCGTCCTCCTCCAGTTACTTCATTTATTCATCGGTAAATTATATTTTCTGTAAATGTTATTAAGTAAAATTATAGTTATTTTTATGAAATACTATATCGTTCAGGGAAGTATCTAGAATTTCTGCATGAAGGGGGCTTCAAAAAATGAATATACTTATTGGAGCTTCATTCTCTTAAGCAAACTATATACATGTAAACTCCATTTAACGCCCCTCGATTTAACGACTAACTCCCTAAAACATCTAAATTACTTGAATCTGGTTGGTTTACCTTGTCCATACAATGATACACTCTATGTAGCATCACAACCACTCTAAATAACGACAACAATACGTCGTTACGTAGCAATAAACAGTACTTTCAAGTTGCCGAAATTAATAAGAACTGTAGCTGTGTACGGTCTTTTGTTTGTTATTTTGTTGCTTTATTGTCTAGCACGTATTTACCTCGACTGTCGGCATCATACGTACCGAAGATTCTAAGAAATTCGTTCTTTTGTTTGTTATGATTACCATGCACGTGTTTACATCGGCTGCTAGACTTTTTGTATAACCAAGTTGATCCCACAGTATCCCAAGATATGAATAAAATACATAAGAAAATACAATTAAAATACTGGAGCAGCAAAAAACGTCAGACGAAGATAACAGACTATACGCAATAAGCGTTGTTATTTATATCAATATTAATGTTTGTGGTTTGTAAATTTTATACTTTATTAGTAAATACATAGGTATTATAATAGTAAAATACTATTAAATGTAATGTAATATGTATTGATTTCTCTTCTCTTCATTTAACGACAACTCTCAATAACGCCATAAAATGCGCAGTCCCTTAAGTGTCGCTATATAGAGTTTACACTGTAGTTACATATATAATACTTACAATCATATATTGACAAACATTCTATTATATAGAGTTTACACTTACCTATTTGTATTTAATTCTCTTGAGTAAACTATGTAATTCTTTAATAGTTGCCATCATATTATGACACACATTTATATTAATGTTTATTGTGTCCAAAACGAAAATTCAATCTGAAAGTTTAAAAAAATAGTTTCAGTAAGAAGCTATTTTCCATTTTACGGTTATTGAAAACGTGGAATATATTTGGAATACATTCAGGTGGTTCACCCGGTGCTTGCAAATTACCAGAAGTACAAATAGTACTTGCAAAACATTATGAACTGGGAATATTTCTGCATTTCTAAACAGAAGTCCCATTATTCTTTTAAAGGTAGCAGCAAATTAACAAAATCGCAAGTAGTTTATGTGGCTTTATATAGCAATTTTTTTTTCTTTTATAATTTTAAAATTTTTTATCTAGTGTAAATTCATTATGTACATATGGTGCCGATACTGTCCCTGAATTTGACAACAAAAGAGGAGGGATGGGAACAATAATAATTGAAATGTTATCATAATTTGATGATAATAGTTGATATGATGATACTATCAAAGGAAAAAAAGCGGATTAATAACAAAAAACATATTTTCAGATTAATATCTTTGTTTATTATTCCTTCCATAATGGTGGACACAGCATAATTCTGTATATATATTTGTATAAATTAAGGTCATGGCATGGCAGTGTATTAATCATGCGTGTGAAGACACCGCTTTCGCCCAAATAAATGTTATTTTTAACTGAAATTGGTGGTTAAATGACACACTTAACATGGCAATTCAGCCTCCCAAATGTGTTGATTTTTACATGATATTGTTAGTACCCGTTTCGCCCATTCCGACATATTCAAAAATGTTTAGATGAATTTTAAATTTTGTATATAGTTTTCAACATATAAATGTTAACTTTTATAACGAGACATTTTAAATAAACCCACCCAGTATCTGTAGTAACATTATTTTTACCGTCCCACCAAGCCATATTAACAGTAGTATACAATAATATTTTTGTCTTTTGAGTAAAAAATTTTTTTTCGACTTGCTTATAGTCTTCAAACAAGAACACTTTGGCTCTTTTTAAGTTAATTTTTAATTTATTTTATTAATTCTGAATGTTATTGAAACCTTTGTATTAGGTGCCAGTTGATAATAGGAGTGTAGTTCCATCACCTGTGATTAACCTGCGAGCCTACAAAACCAACAAAGAGGTAGAAAACTCGAGGCGAGCGCACATTGCCGATGGATTAGCTCTTTGTAGACTTTTTAAACTAATAGAGGACAAGGTAAGATATTGACATTTAGGATTCATAATCGTGAAATTGAAGATTAAATTGATTCAAAAAGGTTTGGTTATTATTAGAGCCCGGATTTCGTGCAGTAAGAAAATAAAAAACTTGCAACAAAAAATACAATCCTGCCATTAAATGTTTTCCTATAAAAAAAAAAAAAATAGGATCTAATTTGTAAATTAAATAACTCTTTTTTCAGCATAAAATTGGGTAGAGTTTAAAAATAATTCTATAAAATAAAAAGAAATTGTCGAATAACAAATGTATACATTTCAAACTAACTTACAAACAAATTTTCTAATTACGTATAATTATGCAATTTTGTGCAGTATAAACCTAAAACGTGCAATTTTGCCAAAAAAGTTAAAAACGTCCAATATAAAATGTATGTATATTATAGTAAAATAAATTGTTTTTTAAAGATTTCAAGCGAAAAAAAAAATGCAATTGCACTGAAATCCGGGCTCTAGTTATTATAAACAGTTTGATATGATACAAACCATCTCAACTCAAGCAGGTGTCTGTGATTGGTTCATCGATTTTATTCAGTCCTCTATGGGCAGTAGTAATAATTATATATATACGGTTGCTGGTGTTTTACACCTAGGGACCTAAGCATCCATTGCTCTTATCCCCTCCTTCCCCCTGGCTTCCACCTTGCTTTGTTACCTGCTTGTTTATACTACCTAAACCAAGTCCGAGTCTCCCAGTTTCCTTAATCAATCTGAAAATGCACCCATGGTCCAATCTTCTAAAGTTCTCTATGATTATATCTTTCATATATACATTTCTATGGACAGTAAGCAGACATGTAAACAATAATATAACTGAAGCCCGAGCTTGAACAGCATTATTACTGATACAATTGAATATTAACAGAATCCACAAATACTCAATAGGACCACATGGAATCGATTTCAATGAAATCATTTGATAATCATCAAAACATCAGAAAAAAATTAAACATACAGACGGTTACAAGGTTCTTCTCGAAACACCACAAAAATTCACATCCAGATTATATCAAGCTGATTTTGAAAAGAGTATTTGTTATGCAGTTACAATAAAATAAAAATACACAATATTAAAATTTAGGCGCTGACAACATACAAATAATAATAATAATAAAATGAAAAAAATTAAGAAAAAAGTAATGATATAACATTATTCAAACGTAAATAATGGTAATATAAAACAGTAATGATATAACATTATTCAAACGTAAACAATGGTAATATAAAAAAGTCGTCGGTGAATCACCGGCTATGTACTTACCCAGCACAAATTAATCAGTTGCGTTTTCGCTTCAAGTTTCTGAATCATACTAAATTTTGTATCGATACATTACGGTGTTTTTATATTACATATTAGAGGGCGCCGGTAGCTCAGTGGTATGCGTGCTTGGCTTCTGAGCTCAAGAACGTGGGTTCGTAACCCGACCGCGGCCCTTAGGCCCTTAAGCACGCCGTCCTTCGGATGGGACGTTAAGCGATGGTCCCGAGCCTGTACAATGTAAGGTACTCGTTAAAGACCCCTACCCTAGGTGAATAAAAATTTAGAGTAGGCAAAATTTAGGACTGCCACAATAGAGTCGGGCTCATGTCCACCAGAGTGACGAAAGAGCGCTCTGGTAGTAGGCGATATGACCTAGTAGTTAAAGCCCGGGCATGAGTCATAAAACCTAACCTAACCTATTATATATTACGGTATTCGAGTTGAGCCTCTCTTCCCTGGTCCCCCTCTTCCCTTTGACCGATTTCGCGGAAAATTAATGATTTAAATGTAAAATTTCATGTTGATACATCCATTACATCGGCAGTTATTGGGTTTTGAGCCCCTTCAGCTGACTCCGCAGAAAATTAATAGCTGTCGTCCTTATAAGGCTTTGATTTTACTTATGAAATTTCATATCGACATTTTTTACAACTACAGTTATTAGAGTATTAAGCCTCCCTCCTAACCCTCATTTTCTTTGGCCAATTTGGCTGAAAATCATTAGTTGTCGTCCTTAAAGAGTTCTAGATACACATATAAAATTTCGTGTTGATACATTAATTCTATCAGGATTTATCGTGTATCGGTCGAAAATTCGATTCAGTTTCAAAGAAATTTCATGTTTATCGAGTTCTGAATTCCAAATATTAAAAAAAAAAATTGCTGTCTGTCTGAGATCTGTGAACACAATAACTCCCAATAGAATGAATACATCGAATAGAAATGTTATATGTGAATCCAGAACCCTATAACGACGACAACTATCGGTTTTCAGCCAAATCGGCCAAAGGAGAGGGGGGAGTTGGGAAGAGGCTTAACTCAAAAACTCTAATAACTGCAGATGTAATAAATTTATCGACACAAAATTTCATATGTAAATTCAAAACCCCATCAGGACGACACATTAATTTTGAGTTGAGACGAATGAAGAAATAGGGGGATCAGAGGGGGGCTCAACCCAAAACCCCCTATAACTTCCGATATATTGATTGGTTCAATATTAAATACCATTTTTTTTCTTTTTTTTTTGGCCTCGGCAGACACCACACTAGCCATTGCTATTCTTAAAACTACACTATAAAAGATAATTCTGTCAAAGACGGGATACTGGAGGGAGGAGCCCAGATAGAGGGCCCAAGCAAGCGGCCCCAGCCAAGCCGGGGGACAGCCGGAGGCACCGCCGGACCACATCACCCAAAACAATACTCATAGCGCCGACCAGTGACTGGAGTGGAGGCTCCTGAAGGAAGGTCTGCATGTAGTGTCGGCCGTCCAGACCTTCGGAGCTCCTGGGTCTATAGACCAGTGCCCCCCACAGACCCCCAGCCAAGCCAGCAATCCCAAGCCCAGGCCCCCCACCGGAACCCGCCCCCCAGTCAGAGCTTACATTGGTTCAATTTATAGCTAAGGAATCTGGGGCTGATTTTGAATTTTCATTATAAATCTATAAATGGATTGGTAAATAAAAATGTTGCGGGTTACTAAAAGCTGGGGATAGTTAAAGGGGGCTTGGGTTAGCTTATACAGTTCAGTGAACATAAGTTCTCTCTGGGTATGATATTTGGTACATGTAAGTACAATGTGCTCTAGGTTCTCCTCCACCCGACACACCCAGCACAGTGGGCTGTCTGTCTTGCCTATCCTAAAGAGATACGTTCCACAGATCCCGTGTTATCATATTTGAATAATAAAATTTATTTTAATTTATTATATATGATATTTAATATCAATATTTTGATATTTTGTAAATATCATATTTGAAGTCAAAATCCAATGAGAACATACCCTGTCACATTTCAGCGATATAGACCGAATAAAAGGGGAGGGGGGTTCAGGGGTGGGGGCTCAATTCAATAACTGCTGATGTAATAAATTTTATCGACACAAAATTTAGTGTGAGGATTCCGGACCCCCTATAGTAAACCAATTATTGAATAGAAGCGAAAATTTAATGAACTAATTCGTTCTAGGGAAGTACATTCACCAACGGTTTTATTTACTGCATAATTTGGCTTTTTTTTTAGTGCATATAAATTCGATTTCTAATGATGCAATACAAGATAGTATGTTGATTTTATTAGAGAATGGTGTTACAGACGAGGGAGGGGGACTTCCTATCAGAACTAGAGGTGGCTGAGCTCTCCGAGACCATTCGTCAGAAAGACGACAGATTCGTCAGTCTAAGTTTCCCGAGCATCGTGGCAGTCGGCCTCAACGCTGCCCTTCCACACTACCATCCTCAAAAGCCCGATGTGTACATCGATGCGAAAAACGTACTTCTTCTTGACACTGGTGGTCAATATTACGGTAAGCAACGCAAGAAGTTGATGACAATATGTCAGGCCGTGAAAGCCGATCATCCACAAGTTTTATATTTATTTATTTTACTTCTCCAGCTTTACAAAGTATAAGGGAAGTTATGTAATCGCTCGAAAATTCGATGCCGAGTTTTCATCGGAATTTCATGTTTTCCGACCTCTAGATACAGTGAAACCTGGTTAAGTGGGCCCTGGATGTGAGAAACCTCTGTTAATGATAATTCCAATGAGGTCCCGACACTTTTGCATTGAAATACCTCTGTTACTGGGAATTTTCAAACCTTTTTAATTGAGATTTGATTTCTTGTTTTCGATGTTAACCTCTATATTTGAGACTTTGTAGCTCAATAACCTGTATAAGTAAGACACTTCATCAGGTTACGACACGTTTGTTTACAAACATTCTAATTTCTTCCTCACGTGCTTTGTTTTCCAGTACTATCTAAGGTTTTGTACGATAAACAAGTGAATAGAAGTGCACAAAATGTCGAAACGAAAGTGTAATTCATTAACAGCCACTGTATTGTTTTGAAAAATAAAAACTGGATATAATAACAACATAAAATATGCATTTTTCATTAACATTTTCGCCTCTATAAATGAGAAACGATACATTTCGACCTCTCTTAGCGGGACCCTCTATAAATAAAACAACTGTCATTTCAAATCTGCCTATTTGGAAAACTGGGTAAATGAAAAGTTCCTATAAGTGATACAAAATCCTAGGTCCCTTGAGATCCCAGTTAAACAGGTTTCACTGAGTACATTTTTTTTTCTTATTAGTGACTAAGAAAAAAAAAGGTTTGTCGGTATGTGTGTTTGTGAACACAATATCTCTCGATACAATGAATGTATCGACACGAAAGTTTATATGTATGACCAAAACCCCATAAGGACAACACCTATTGATTTTCATACAAATCGGCCAAGGAGACGGGGATTAAGGTTTTATCTCCAAATCTCTAATAACTGCCGTTGTAATTGCTCAATTCAAAAACCGCCGATGTAATGAATATATCGATACAAAATTTCATTTATAAATTCAAAACCTGATAAGGACAACTTTTTAATTTTCAGCAGAATCGGCAGAAGGGAAGAGGGAGATAAGGGGGTTCAACTCAAAAACCCTAATAACTGCCGATGTAATGAAGATATCGACATTAAATTTCGTATTTAAAGTCAAAACCCAATGAGGACATAACCTGTCAAATTTCAGTAATATCGGCTAAAGGAAAGGGGGGTTCTTGGGAGAAGGCTCAACACAAAAACCCTAATAACTACGAATGTAATGAATTTATCGACATTAAATTTCGTATTTATAGTCAAAACCCAATGAGGACGTAACCTGTCAAATTTCAGCAATATCGGCAGAAGGGAAGGGGGGTTCTTGGGAGAAGGCTCAACACAAAAACCCTAGTAACTACGAATTTATTGAATTTATCGACACGAAATTTAATATGCGGATTTACGAGTCCCTAAGTAAGTCAACTGTTGAATATTACCGCAAATGTTCGACTGGTTTTGGAGGGGCAGCGAAAAGTCAATTGATTAATTCGCCGAAATTTTTTTTTTGAAAGCGCCGTAATTGTAATAATATTATATTACTTGTAGTACTCATACCTTGAGCACGCCGTGCTTCGGATAGGACTTAAAAGGATGGTCCCGATCTTGTACGATGTGAGGTACTCATTAGACTACAAGAGCCCTACCCCAGGTGAATAAACCAATAGAGTCGGGCTCATATATAGCATAGCGACAAAAGAGCTCTCTGATAATGAGCTGTATGACTTAGTTAAACCTTGGTCATGAACCACAATAACCTACTACTCAAACCTTATTTTTTTTCAGGGAATCTTTTTAGAGAACTTATTTTTATACCTAAATAGTTTTATGTAAATCGGTTACATGACTGGTTTTAGCCCTCATTTGGTACGGAATGTGGAATAACTGTTTTATATTAAATATTCCGGTTGTGTCTTTTTCTTGAAGACATTTCCGGACGTTCTTACGTCCCTTCCTCAGGTCCCAATGTGCTAAATATAGAAAAGAGAAAGAAAACAAAATAACAATAACAATTATAAAATATATATTTATAAATAAATTTTAGAAATAAATAAAAATACATGAAAGAGAAAAATATGAAAAATAAATTAGTATCTATATAAATAATCTATATTAATAAATCTATATTAATAAAGCTGAAACGGGGTTTGTTTGTTTGTTTGTATGTTTGTTCCAGCATCACGCCCAAACCGCTGGACGGATCTTCATGAAACTTCACATGTAGCATTCTTTTGAGCCCGATTGAATAATAGGCTATGTGGCGTCCCAAAATTTTGAACGGGAGGGGGGGGTTGTAAGGGGGGCCTAAGTATATAAATAGAGCTAACTCTTTAACGATTGATCGTATTGTCACGAAATTTCCCATGTAGTATGTTTAAAAGCCACATATAATTATAAGGTGTGTGGCGTCCCAAAATTTTAAGCGGGAGGGGGGGTTGTGGGGGGGCCTAAGTATAAATATAGAGCTAACTCTTTAACGGTTGGTCGGATTGTCACGAAATTTCACATGGAGTATTCCTGAAGGCCAATTAGAAAAATAAGGTGTGTGGCGTCCCAAAGTTTTGAACGGGAGGGGGGTTGTGGGGGGGCCTAAATATAAATATAGAGCTAGCTCATTAACGGTTGGTCGCATTGTCACGAAGTTTCACATGTAGTATTCCTGAAGACCAAATAAAAAAAAAGGTGTGTGGCGTCCCAAAAATTTGAACGGGGGGAGGGGGGGGGGGGTTGTGGGGGTAGGCCTAAGTATAAATATAGTGCTAACTCTTCAACGATTGGTCGGATTGTCACGAAATTTCACATGTAGTATTTTTAAAAGCCAACTAGAAATATAAGATGTGTGGCGACCCAAAGTTTTGAACGGGAGGGGAGGTTGTGGGGATAGGCCTAAGTATAAATATAGTGCTGGCTCAATAACGGTTGGTCAGATTGTCACGAAATTTCACATGTAGTATTCCTGAAAGTCAAATAGAAAAATAGGCGGTGTGACGGCTCAAAACTTTGTACGGGAGGGGGGGTAGTGGCGGGGGGGCCTAAGTATAAATATAGTCCTAGCTCAATAACGGTTGGTCGGATTGTCACGAAATTTCACATGGAGTATTCCTGAAGGCCAAATAGAAAAATAAGGTGTGTGGCGTCCCAAAGTTTTGAACGGGAGGGGGGGTTGTGGGGGGGCCTAAATATAAATATAGAGCTAGCTCATTAACGGTTGGTCGCATTGTCACGAAGTTTCACATGTAGTATTCCTGAAGACCAAATAAAAAAAAAGGTGTGTGGCGTCCCAAAAATTTGAACGGGGGCAGGGGGGGGGTTGTGGGGGTAGGCCTAAGTATAAATATAGTGCTAACTCTTCAACGATTGGTCGGATTGTCACGAAATTTCACATGTTGTATTTTTAAAAGCCAACTAGAAATATAAGATGTTTGGCGACCCAAAGTTTTGAACGGGAGGGGAGGTTGTGGGGATAGGCCCAAGTATAAATATAGTGCTGGCTCAATAACGGTTGGTCAGATTGTCACGAAATTTCACATGTAGTATTCCTGAAAGTCAAATAGAAAAATAGGCGGTTTGACGGCTCAAAATTTTGTACGGGAGGGGGGGGTAGTGGCGGGGGGGCCTAAGTATAAATATAGTGCTAGCTCAATAACGGTTGGTCGTATTGTCATGGAATTTCACATGTAGTATTCTTGAAAGCCAAATAGAAATATAGGGTGTATATGTCACAAAATTTTGAACGGGAGGGTGGGTTGATGGGGGCCTAAGTATAAGTATAGTGATAAGTCATTAAAGGATGATCGGATTGGCACGAAATTTCACATGTAGTATTCATAAAGGCCAAATAGAAAAATAGGGTGTGATGACAAAAAATTGTGAACGGCAGGGGGGTTATGGGGGTAGGCATAAATTTGAAGATAGTGATAGGTCATTAACGGATGATCGGATTGTCATGAATTTCACGCAGGTACAAGGTACATTAACTAATGGGCGAATCGTCATGAAATTTCACATGTAGTATTTTTAAAAGCCAAATAGCAAAAAAAGGTGTGTGGCGTCCCAAGAACGGGAGGGGGGGTTGTGGGGGGGGCCTAAGTATAAATATAGAGCTAACTCTTTAACGGTTGGTCGGATTGTCACGAAATTTCACATGGAGTATTCCTGAAGGCCAAATAGAAAAATAAGGTGTGTGGCGTTCCAAAGTTTTGATCGGGAGGGTGGGTTGTAAGGGGGGCCTACGTATATAAATAGTGCTAACTCATTAACTAATGGTCGAATAGTCATGAAATTTCACATGTAGTATTCCTAAAGGTCAAATAGAAATACTAGGTGTGTGACGGCCCAAAATTTTGAACAGGAAGGAGGGTTGTGGGGGGGGGGGCTAAATATACATATAGAGTTAGCTCATTAACGGTTGGTCGTATTGTCACGAAATTTCGCATATATTATTCCTGAAGACCAAATAGAAAAATAAGGAGTGTGACGTCCCGAAGTTTTGAACGGGTGGCGGGGTTGAGGGGGGGGGGGACTAAGTATAAATATAGAGCTAGCTCATTAACGGTTGATCGTATTGTCATGAATCGGATTGTCATGAATTTCACATGTAGTAGTAGTAACTATGTATTCGCTGTGGGGTTCACTGTTGCAAGACATTTACTAGCTGTGATGTCCAGCGTTCCTAATATCGTACTAGCTGTGGGGTCCGCTGTTGCAAGGCACTTACTAGCTGTAGTGCTCAGCCCCAGCGTTCCTAACTATGTACTGGCTGTGGGGTTCGCTGTTGCAAGGCACCTACAAGACATTTACTAGCTGTGATGCCCAGCGTTTCTAATTACGTACTAGCTGTGGGGTCTGCTGTTGCAAGGCGCTAGCAGTGTGGCCCAGCGTATTTCACTACGTAGGTACTAGCTGTCATGTCCTGTGGTTCTAACTACATACTATCTGTGGGGTTCGCAGTTGCAAGGCACCTACTACCTGTAGGGCCCAGCGTTCCTAAAAACGTACTAGCTGTGGGGTCCGTCGTTGCAAAAGCATACTAGCTGTGATGCCCAGGGTTCCTAATATCGTACTAGCTGTGGGGTCTGCTGTTGCAAGGCGCTAGCAGTGTGGCCCAGCGTATTTCACTACGTAGGTACTAGCTGTCATGCCCTGTGGTTCTAACTACATACTATCTGTGGGGTCCGTTGTTGCAAGGCATTTACTAGCTGTAGTGCCCAGCGTTCCTAACTTCGTACTAGCTGTGGGGTCCGCTGTTGCGAGGCACATACTAGCTGTGGTGACCAGCGTTCCTAACTACGTACTAGCTGTTGGGTCCGCCGTCGCAAGGCACATACTAGCTATGATGCCCAGCATTCCCAATTACGTACTAGCTGTGGTGCTCAGCGTTGCAAGCCACATACTAGCTGTGGTTACAAACGTTCTTAAGTACGCACTGACTAGGACGTCCAGCGATGCTAAGTATTCACTAGGTGTGGCTTCCGCCGTTGAAAGGCGCATACTAGCTGTGGTGCCCAGGGGTCCTAAAAACTTACTAGCGTTACAACAGCTGAAGGACTATAAGCCTTATTCCGTATGAATAATTGAAAATTATAACATCATGAATGTACTGTCGAGGAACTGAATAGCGTTATAGAAGATATTGGGAGAAAAATCAAAGTTCCCCGGGCAACGCCGGGTATAACTGCTAGTCTATATTAATAAAGCTGAAACGGGGTTTGTTTGTTTGTTTGTATGTTTGTTCCAGCATCACGCCCAAACCGCTGGACGGATTTTTATGAAACTGCCCATGTAGCATTCTTTTGAGCCCGATTGAATAATAGGCTATGTGGCGTCCCAAAATTTTGATCGGGAGGGGGGGTTGTAAGGGGGGCCTAAGTATATAAATAGTGCTAACACATTAACTAATGGTCGAATTGTCATGAAATTTCACACGTAGTCTTTTTAAAAGCCAAACAGGAAAAAAAGGTGTGTGGCGTCCCAAAGTTTTGAACGGGAGGGGGGGTTGTGGGGGGGCCTAAGTATAAATATAGAGCTAGCTCATTAACGGTTGGTCGCATTGTCACGAAGTTTCACATGTAGTATTCCTGAAGACCAAATAAAAAAAAAAGGCGTGTGGCGACCCAAAGTTTTGAACGGGAGGGAGGGTTGAGGGGGGGGGGGGGGGGGGCTAAGTATAAATATAGAGCTGGCTCATTAACGGTTGGTCAGATTGTCATGGAATTTCTTAAAATTCTTAAAAGCCAAATAGAAATATAGGGTGTATAAGTCACAAAATTTTGAACGGGAGGATGGATTGATGGGGGCCTAAGTATAAGTATAGTGATAAGTCATTAACGGATGATCGGATTGTCACGAAATTTCACATGTAGTATTCATAAAGGCCAAATAGAAAAATAGGGTGTTTGACATCAAACAATTGTGAACGGGAGGGGGGTCATGAGGGTAGGCCTAAATTTGAAGATAGTGATAGGTCATTAACGGATGATTGGATTGTCATGGAATTTCACATGTAGTATTCTTGATGGCCAAATAGCAAAATACACTATGTGACATCTTAAAAATTTGGAGGGGGTGGGGGGGGGGCTAAGCATAAAAATAATGCTGAATGATTAAAGGGCAATCGGATTGTCATGAATTTTACATGTAGTAGTAGTAACTGTGTATTCGCTGTGGGGTTCACTGTTGCAAGACATTTACTAGCTGTGTTGCCCGGCGTTCCTAACTATGTAGTATCTATGGGGTCCGCTGTTACAAAACACTTACTAGCTGTGTTGCCCAGCGTTCCGAACTTTGTACTAGCTGTGGGGTCCGCTGTTGCAAGGCACATACTAGATGTGGTGCCCAGGGTTCCGAACTTCGTACTAGCTGTGGTGTCCGCTGTTGCAAGGCACAAACTAGATGTGGTGCTCGGCGTTCCTAACTTCGTACTACCTGTGGGGTCCGCTGTTGCAAGGCACATACTAGATGTGGTGCCCAGGGTTCCTAACTTCGTACTAGCTGTGGTGTCCGCTGTTGCAAGGCACATACTAGATGTGGTGCTCAGCGTTCCTAACTTCGTACTACCTGTGGGGTCCGCTGTTGCAAGGCACATACTAGCTGTGTTGCCCAGCGTTCCGAACTTCGTACTAGCTGTGGGGTCCGCTGTTGCAAGGCACATACTAGATGTGGTGCTCAGCGTTCCGAACTTCGTACTAGCTGTGGGGTCCGCTGTTGCAAGGCACATACTAGATGTGGTGCCCAGGGTTCCTAACTTCGTACTAGCTGTGGTGTCCGCTGTTGCAAATTAATACAGCTATGTTAGTAGATAGGCAGCATCCAGAAACGAAGATGGTCAACCAAAGAAAGATTCAGATGTATCGGGAAAGTCCCATCCGAAGGACGACGTGCTCAAAGTTATTTTTGTCTTCCCGATTAAAACATCTGACCTAAGTGACTTGGCTAGATTTCTAAATGGCGATCCTGAGCTCGGTAAACTCCATTCTTCAAATTTCTCGCTTTTAAATGGTTTTTAGTTTTAATATTTGTTAAAACTGATGAACAACCGAATTATCTGAATCCTACACAAAAATCGGAATAAAAATGTTTTTCGAAAAAGTCGGGGGAAATCCCATTCATCAAATTTCTTGCTTTTTAACAGTTTTTAGATTTAATATTTGTTAAAACTGATATACAGATTAAGATATATCGGGGAAGTCCCATCCGAAGGACGACGTGCTCAAATTTATTTTTAACCTAAATGAAATTTCAGCTACCCAGGTTTAGATACATAACATACGACTCATTATCCAGTACCTGACATACAAAAAGGCCCTCGATCATAGCTTAAAGCCCAATCCGAAGGACGACGTGCTCAAATTTATTTTTATCTTCCCGATTAAAATATCTGAGCTAAGTGACTTGGCTAGATTTCTAAATGGCGATCCTGAGCTCGGTAGACTCCATATGTATGGTAAAATAAGTTACGTTATGTAGTATTCTTGAAGGCCAAATAGAAAAAACAAGTGTGTTACGTCACAAAATTGTGAACGGGAGGGGGGTTGTGAATTTTTGAACTGAGCCCCCTCCCCGGAACTCCCCCCTCCCCTCGGCCGATATCGCTGAAATTTGACTGGTTATGTCCTCCGCGGATGTTAATTTTAAATACGAAATTTGATGTTGATACATGCATTATATAAGCAGTTATTGGGATTTTTGAATTGAGCCCCCACCCCGGAACTCCCCCCTCCCCTCGGCCGATATCGCTGAAATTTGACTGGTTATGTCCTCCGTGAATGTTAATTTTAAATACGAAATTTGATGTCGATACATTCATTACATGGGCAGTTATTAAGATTTTTGAATTGAGCCCCAACCCCGGAACTCCCCCCTCCCCTCGGCCGATATCGCTGAAATTTGACTGGTTATGTCCACCGCGGATGGTAACTTTAAATACGAAATTTGATGTTGATACATTCATTATATGGGCAGTTATTGGGATTTTTGAATTGAGCCCCCACCCCGGAACTCCCCCCTCCCCTCGGCCGATATCGCTGAAATTTGACTGGTTATGTCCTCCGTGAATGTTAATTTTAAATACGAAATTTGATGTCGATACATTCATTACATGGGCAGTTATTAAGATTTTTGAATTGAGCCCCCACCCCGGAACCCCCCCTCCTCTCGACCGATATCGCTGAAATCTGACTGGTTATGTCCTCCGTGAATGTTAATTTTAAATACGAAATTTGATGTCGATACATTCATTACATGGGTAGTTATTAAGATTTTTGAATTGAGCCCCCACCCAGGAACTCCCCCCTCCCCTCGGCCGATATCGCTGAAATTTGACTGGTTATGTCCTCCGTGAATGTTAATTTTAAATACGAAATTTGATGTCGATACATTCATTACATGGGCAGTTATTAAGATTTTTGAATTGAGCCCCCACCCCGGAACTCCCCCCTCCTCTCGACCGATATCGCTGAAATCTGACTGGTTATGTCCACCGCGGATGGTAATTTTAAATACGAAGTTTGATGTTGATACATTCATTACATCGGCAGTTATTGGGATTTTTAAATTCAGATTCGCTCATCAACCCATTCTCTTCCACCGGCTTCTATACTTCTATACTGAAACGGGGTTTGTTTGTATGTTTGTTCCAGCATTAGGCCCAAACGGCTGGACGGATATTAATGAAACTTCACATGTAGCATCCTTTCAAAACCGATTGAATAATAGGCTATGTGGCTTCCCAAAATTTCGAATGGGAGGGGGGGTTGTAAGGGGGGGCTAAGCATAAAAATAGTGCTAACACATTAATTTATGGTCGGATTGTCATGAAATTTCATATGTAGTATTCTTGAAGGCCAAATAGAAAAAAAAAGTGTGTGACGTCACAACATTGTGAACGGGAGGGGGGTTGTGAATTTTTGAACTGAGCCCCCTCCCCGGAACTCCCCCCTCCCCTCGGCCGATATCGCTGAAATGTGACTGGTTATTTCCTCCGCGGATGTTAATTTTAAATACGAAATTTGATGTTGATACATTCATTATATGGGCAGTTATTGGGATTTTTGAATTGAGCCCCCACCCCGGAACTCCCCCCTCCCCTCGGCCGATATCGCTGAAATTTGACTGGTTATGTCCTTCGCGGATGTTAATTTTAAATACGAAATTTGATGTTGATACATTCATTACATGGGCAGTTATTAAGATTTTTGAATTGAGCCCCCACCCCGGAACCCCCCCTCCTCTCGACCGATATCGCTGAAATCTGACTGGTTATGTCCTCCGTGAATGTTAATTTTAAATACGAAATTTGATGTCGATACATTCATTACATGGGTAGTTATTAAGATTTTTGAATTGAGCCCCCACCCAGGAACTCCCCCCTCCCCTCGGCCGATATCGCTGAAATTTGACTGGTTATGTCCTCCGTGAATGTTAATTTTAAATACGAAATTTGATGTCGATACATTCATTACATGGGCAGTTATTAAGATTTTTGAATTGAGCCCCCACCCCGGAACTCCCCCCTCCTCTCGACCGATATCGCTGAAATCTGACTGGTTATGTCCACCGCGGATGGTAATTTTAAATACGAAGTTTGATGTTGATACATTCATTACATCGGCAGTTATTGGGATTTTTAAATTCAGATTCGCTCATCAACCCATTCTCTTCCACCGGCTTCTATACTTCTATACTGAAACGGGGTTTGTTTGTATGTTTGTTCCAGCATTAGGCCCAAACGGCTGGACGGATATTAATGAAACTTCACATGTAGCATCCTTTCAAGACCGATTGAATAATAGGCTATGTGGCTTCCCAAAATTTCGAATGGGAGGGGGGGTTGTAAGGGGGGGCTAAGCATAAAAATAGTGCTAACACATTAATTTATGGTCGGATTGTCATGAAATTTCATATGTAGTATTCTTGAAGGCCAAATAGAAAAAAAAAGTGTGTGACGTCACAACATTGTGAACGGGAGGGGGGTTGTGAATTTTTGAACTGAGCCCCCTCCCCGGAACTCCCCCCTCCCCTCGGCCGATATCGCTGAAATTTGACTGGTTATTTCCTCCGCGGATGTTAATTTTAAATACGAAATTTGATGTTGATACATTCATTATATGGGCAGTTATTGGGATTTTTGAATTGAGCCCCCACCCCGGAACTCCCCCCTCCCCTCGGCCGATATCGCTGAAATTTGACTGGTTATGTCCTTCGCGGATGTTAATTTTAAATACGAAATTTGATGTTGATACATTCATTACATGGGCAGTTATTAAGATTTTTGAATTGAGCCCCCACCCCGGAACTCCCCCCTCCTCTCGACCGATATCGCTGAAATTTGACGGGTTATGTCCACCGCGGATGGTAATTTTAAATACGAAGTTTGATGTTGATACATTCATTACATCGGCAGTTATTGGGATTTTTAAATTCAGATTCGCTCATCTACCCATTCTCTTCCACCGGCTTCTATACTTCTATACTGAAACGGGGTTTGTTTGTATGTTTGTTCCAGCATCACGCCCAAACGGCTGGACGGATATTCATGAAACCTCACATGTAGCATCCTTTCAAGACCGATTGAATAATAGGCTATGTGGCGTCCCAAAATTTCGAATGGGAGGGGGGGTTGTAAGGGGGGGCTAAGCATAAAAATAGTTCTAACACATTAATCAATGGCCGGATTGTCATGAAATTTTTATATGTAGTATTCTTGAAGGCCAAATAGAAAAAACAAGTGTGTTACGTCACAAAATTGTGAACGGGAGGGGGGTTGTGAATTTTTGAACTGAGCCCCCTCCCCGGAACTCCCCCCTCCCCTCGGCCGATATCGCTGAAATTTGACTGGTTATGTCCTCCGCGGATGTTAATTTTAAATACGAAATTTGATGTTGATACATGCATTATATAAGCAGTTATTGGGATTTTTGAATTGAGCCCCCACCCCGGAACTCCCCCCTCCCCTCGGCCGATATCGCTGAAATTTGACTGGTTATGTCCTCCGTGAATGTTAATTTTAAATACGAAATTTGATGTCGATACATTCATTACATGGGCAGTTATTAAGATTTTTGAATTGAGCCCCCACCCCGGAACCCCCCCTCCTCTCGACCGATATCGCTGAAATCTGACTGGTTACGTCCTCCGTGAATGTTAATTTTAAATACGAAATTTGATGTCGATACATTCATTACATGGGTAGTTATTAAGATTTTTGAATTGAGCCCCCACCCAGGAACTCCCCCCTCCCCTCGGCCGATATCGCTGAAATTTGACTGGTTATGTCCTCCGTGAATGTTAATTTTAAATACGAAATTTGATGTCGATACATTCATTACATGGGCAGTTATTAAGATTTTTGAATTGAGCCCCCACCCCGGAACTCCCCCCTCCTCTCGACCGATATCGCTGAAATCTGACTGGTTATGTCCACCGCGGATGGTAATTTTAAATACGAAGTTTGATGTTGATACATTCATTACATCGGCAGTTATTGGGATTTTTAAATTCAGATTCGCTCATCAACCCATTCTCTTCCACCGGCTTCTATACTTCTATACTGAAACGGGGTTTGTTTGTATGTTTGTTCCAGCATTAGGCCCAAACGGCTGGACGGATATTAATGAAACTTCACATGTAGCATCCTTTCAAGACCGATTGAATAATAGGCTGTGTGGCGTCCCAAAATTTCGAATGGGAGGGGGGGTTGTAAGGGGGGGCTAAGCATAAAAATAGTGCTAACACATTAATCAATGGTCGGATTGTCATGAAATTTCATATGTAGTATTCTTGAAGGCCAAATAGAAAAAACAAATGTGTTACGTCACAAAATTGTGAACGGGAGGGGGGTTGTGAATTTTTGAACTGAGCCCCCTCCCCGGAACTCCCCCCTCCCCTCGGCCGATATCGCTGAAATTTGACTGGTTATGTCCTCCGGGGATGTTAATTTTAAATACGAAATTTGATGTCGATACATTCATTACATGGGCAGTTATTAAGATTTTTGAATTGAGCCCCCACCCCGGAACTCCCCCCTCCTCTCGACCGATATCGCTGAAATTTGACTGGTTATGTCCACCGCGGATGGTAATTTTAAATACGAAGTTTGATGTTGATACATTCATTACATCGGCAGTTATTGGGATTTTTAAATTCAGATTCGCTCATCTACCCATTCTCTTCCACCGGCTTCTATACTTCTAAACTGAAACGTGGTTTGTTTGTATGTTTGTTCCAGCATCACGCCCAAACGGCTGGACGGATATTAATGAAACTTCACATGTAGCATCCTTTCAAGACCGATTGAATAATAGGCTATGTGGCTTCCCAAAATTTCGAATGGGAGGGGGGGTTGTAAGGGGGGGCTAAGCATAAAAATAGTGCTAACACATTAATTTATGGTCGGATTGTCATGAAATTTCATATGTAGTATTCTTGAAGGCCAAATAGAAAAAAAAAGTGTGTGACGTCACAACATTGTGAACGGGAGGGGGGTTGTGAATTTTTGAACTGAGCCCCCTCCCCGGAACTCCCCCCTCCCCTCGGCCGATATCGCTGAAATTTGACTGGTTATTTCCTCCGCGGATGTTAATTTTAAATACGAAATTTGATGTTGATACATTCATTATATGGGCAGTTATTGGGATTTTTGAATTGAGCCCCCACCCCGGAACTCCCCCCTCCCCTCGGCCGATATCGCTGAAATTTGACTGGTTATGTCCTCCGCGGATGCTAATTTTAAATACGAAATTTGATGTTGATACATTCATTACATGGGCAGTTATTAAGATTTTTGAATTGAGCCCCCACCCCGGAACTCCCCCCTCCTCTCGACCGATATCGCTGAAATTTGACTGGTTATGTCCACCGCGGATGGTAATTTTAAATACGAAGTTTGATGTTGATACATTCATTACATCGGCAGTTATTGGGATTTTTAAATTCAGATTCGCTCATCTACCCATTCTCTTCCACCGGCTTCTATACTTCTAAACTGAAACGTGGTTTGTTTGTATGTTTGTTCCAGCATCACGCCCAAACGGCTGGACGGATATTAATGAAACTTCACATGTAGCATCCTTTCAAGACCGATTGAATAATAGGCTATGTGGCTTCCCAAAATTTCGAATGGGAGGGGGGGTTGTAAGGGGGGGCTAAGCATAAAAATAGTGCTAACACATTAATTTATGGTCGGATTGTCATGAAATTTCATATGTAGTATTCTTGAAGGCCAAATAGAAAAAACAAGTGTGTTACGTCACAAAATTGTGAACGGGAGGGGGGTTTAACATTTTGAACTGAGCCCCCTCCCCGGAACTCCTCCCTCCCCTCGGCCGGTATCGCTGAAATTTGACTGGTTATGTCCTCCGCGGATGTTATTTTTAAATACGAAATTTGATGTTGATACATGCATTATATAAGCAGTTATTGGGATTTTTGAATTGAGCCCCCACCCCGGAACTCCCCCCTCCCCTCGGCCGATATTGCTGAAATTTGACTGGTTATGTCCTCCGGGGATGTTAATTTTAAATACGAAATTTGATGTCGATACATTCATTACATCGGCAGTTATTAAGATTTTTGAATTGAGCCCCCACCCCGGAACTCCCCCCTCCTCTCGACCGATATCGCTGAAATTTGACTGGTTATGTCCACCGCGGATGGTAATTTTAAATACGAAGTTTGATGTTGATACATTCATTACATCGGCAGTTATTGGGATTTTTAAATTCAGATTCGCTCATCTACCCATTCTCTTCCACCGGCTTCTATACTTCTAAACTGAAACGTGGTTTGTTTGTATGTTTGTTCCAGCATCACGCCCAAACGGCTGGACGGATATTAATGAAACTTCACATGTAGCATCCTTTCAAGACCGATTGAATAATAGGCTATGTGGCTTCCCAAAATTTCGAATGGGAGGGGGGGTTGTAAGGGGGGGCTAAGCATAAAAATAGTGCTAACACATTAATTAATGGTCGGATTGTCATGAAATTTCATATGTAGTATTCTTGAAGGCCAAATAGAAAAAAAAGTGTGTGACGTCACAACATTGTGAACGGGAGGGGGGTTGTGAATTTTTGAACTGAGCCCCCTCCCCGGAACTCCCCCCTCCCCTCGGTCGATATCGCTGAAATTTGACTGGTTATTTCCTCCGCGGATGTTAATTTGAAATACGAAATTTGATGTTGATACATTCATTATATGGGCAGTTATTGGGATTTTTGAATTGAGCCCCCACCCCGGAACTCCGCCCTCCCCTCGGCCGATATCGCTGAAATTTGACTGGTTATGTCCTCCGCGGATGTTAATTTTAAATACGAAATTTGATGTCGATACATTCATTACATGGGCAGTTATTAAGATTTTTGAATTGAGCCCCCACCCCGGAACTCCCCCCTCCTCTCGACCGATATCGCTGAAATTTGACGGGTTATGTCCTCCGCGGATGTTAATTTTAAATACGATATTTGATGTTGATACATTCAATACATCGGCAGTTATTGGGATTTTTAAATTCAGATTCGCTCATCTACCCATTCTCTTCCACCGGCTTCTATACTTCTATACTGAAACGGGGTTTGTTTGTATGTTTGTTCCAGCATTAGGCCCAAACGGCTGGACGGATATTAATGAAACTTCACATGTAGCATCCTTTCAAGACCGATTGAATAATAGGCTATGTGGCGTCCCAAAATTTCGAATGGGAGGGGGGGTTGTAAGGGGGGGCTAAGCATAAAAATAGTGCTAACACATTAATCAATGGTCGGATTGTCATGAAATTTCATATGTAGTATTCTTGAAGGCCAAATAGAAAAAACAAGTGTGTTACGTCACAAAATTGTGAACGGGAGGGGGGTTGTGAATTTTTGAACTGAGCCCCCTCCCCGGAACTCCCCCCTCCCCTCGGCCGATATCGCTGAAATTTGACTGGTTATGTCCTCCGCGGATGTTATTTTTAAATACGAAATTTGATGTTGATACATGCATTATATAAGCAGTTATTGGGATTTTTGAATTGAGCCCCCACCCCGGAACTCCCCCCTCCCCTCGGCCGATATTGCTGAAATTTGACTGGTTATGTCCTCCGGGGATGTTAATTTTAAATACGAAATTTGATGTCGATACATTCATTACATCGGCAGTTATTAAGATTTTTGAATTGAGCCCCCACCCCGGAACTCCCCCCTCCTCTCGACCGATATCGCTGAAATTTGACTGGTTATGTCCACCGCGGATGGTAATTTTAAATACGAAGTTTGATGTTGATACATTCATTACATCGGCAGTTATTGGGATTTTTAAATTCAGATTCGCTCATCTACCCATTCTCTTCCACCGGCTTCTATACTTCTAAACTGAAACGTGGTTTGTTTGTATGTTTGTTCCAGCATCACGCCCAAACGGCTGGACGGATATTAATGAAACTTCACATGTAGCATCCTTTCAAGACCGATTGAATAATAGGCTATGTGGCTTCCCAAAATTTCGAATGGGAGGGGGGGTTGTAAGGGGGGGCTAAGCATAAAAATAGTGCTAACACATTAATTAATGGTCGGATTGTCATGAAATTTCATATGTAGTATTCTTGAAGGCCAAATAGAAAAAAAAGTGTGTGACGTCACAACATTGTGAACGGGAGGGGGGTTGTGAATTTTTGAACTGAGCCCCCTCCCCGGAACTCCCCCCTCCCCTCGGTCGATATCGCTGAAATTTGACTGGTTATTTCCTCCGCGGATGTTAATTTGAAATACGAAATTTGATGTTGATACATTCATTATATGGGCAGTTATTGGGATTTTTGAATTGAGCCCCCACCCCGGAACTCCGCCCTCCCCTCGGCCGATATCGCTGAAATTTGACTGGTTATGTCCTCCGCGGATGTTAATTTTAAATACGAAATTTGATGTTGATACATTCATTATATGGGCAGTATTGGTATTTTTGAATTGAGCCCCCGCCCCGAAACTCCCCCCTCCCCTCGGCCGATATCGCTGTAATTTGACTGGTTATGTCCTCCGTGAATGTTAATTTTAAATACGAAATTTGATGTCGATACATTCATTACATGGGCAGTTATTAAGATTTTTGAATTGAGCCCCCACCCCGGAACTCCCCCCTCCTCTCGACCGATATCGCTGAAATTTGACGGGTTATGTCCACCGCGGATGGTAATTTTAAATACGAAGTTTGATGTTGATACATTCATTACATCGGCAGTTATTGGGATTTTTAAATTCAGATTCGCTCATCTACCCATTCTCTTCCACCGGCTTCTATACTTCTATACTGAAACGGGGTTTGTTTGTATGTTTGTTCCAGCATCACGCCCAAACGGCTGGACGGATATTCATGAAACCTCACATGTAGCATCCTTTCAAGACCGATTGAATAATAGGCTATGTGGCGTCCCAAAATTTCGAATGGGAGGGGGGGTTGTAAGGGGGGGCTAAGCATAAAAATAGTGCTAACACATTAATCAATGGCCGGATTGTCATGAAATTTCATATGTAGTATTCTTGAAGGCCAAATAGAAAAAACAAGTGTGTTACGTCACAAAATTGTGAACGGGAGGGGGGTTGTGAATTTTTGAACTGAGCCCCCTCCCCGGAACTCCCCCCTCCCCTCGGCCGATATCGCTGAAATTTGACTGGTTATGTCCTCCGCGGATGTTAATTTTAAATACGAAATTTGATGTTGATACATGCATTATATAAGCAGTTATTGGGATTTTTGAATTGAGCCCCCACCCCGGAACTCCCCCCTCCCCTCGGCCGATATCGCTGAAATTTGACTGGTTATGTCCTCCGTGAATGTTAATTTTAAATACGAAATTTGATGTCGATACATTCATTACATGGGCAGTTATTAAGATTTTTGAATTGAGCCCCAACCCCGGAACTCCCCCCTCCCCTCGGCCGATATCGCTGAAATTTGACTGGTTATGTCCACCGCGGATGGTAATTTTAAATATGAAATTTGATGTTGATACATTCATTACATCGGCAGTTATTGGGATTTTTAAATTCAGATTCGCTTATCTACCCATTCTCTTCCACCGGCTTCTTTTCTTCTATACTGAAACGGGGTTTGTTTATATGTTTGTTCCAGCATCACGCCCAAACGGCTGCACGGATATTCATGAAACTTCACATGTAGCATCCTTTCAAGACCGATTGAATAATAGGCTATGTGGCGTCCCAAAATTTCGAACGGGAGGGGCGGTTGTAAGGGGGGGCTAAGCATAAAAATAGTGCTAACACATTAATTAATGGTCGGATTGTCATGAAATTTCATATGTAGTATTCTTGAAGGCCAAATAGAAAAAACAAGTGTGTTAAGTCACAAAATTGTGACCGGGAGGGGGGTTGTGGATTTTTGAACTGAGCCCCCTCCCCGGAACTCCCCCCTCCCCTCGGCCGATATCGCTGAAATTTGACTGGTTATGTCCTCCGCGGATGTTAATTTTAAATACGAAATTTGATGTTGATACATTCATTATATGGGCAGTTATTGGGATTTTTGAATTGAGCCCCCACCCCGGAACTCCCCCCTCCCCTCGGCCGATATCGCTGAAATTTGACTGGTTATGTCCTCCGTGAATGTTAATTTTAAATACGAAATTTGATGTCGATACATTCATTACATGGGCAGTTATTAAGATTTTTGAATTGAGCCCCCACCCCGGAACCCCCCCTCCTCTCGACCGATATCGCTGAAATCTGACTGGTTATGTCCTCCGTGAATGTTAATTTTAAATACGAAATTTGATGTCGATACATTCATTACATGGGTAGTTATTAAGATTTTTGAATTGAGCCCCCACCCAGGAACTCCCCCCTCCCCTCGACCGATATCGCTGAAATCTGACTGGTTATGTCCACCGCGGATGGTAATTTTAAATACGAAGTTTGATGTTGATACATTCATTACATCGGCAGTTATTGGGATTTTTAAATTCAGATTCGCTCATCAACCCATTCTCTTCCACCGGCTTCTATACTTCTATACTGAAACGGGGTTTGTTTGTATGTTTGTTCCAGCATTAGGCCCAAACGGCTGGACGGATATTAATGAAACTTCACATGTAGCATCCTTTCAAGACCGATTGAATAATAGGCTGTGTGGCGTCCCAAAATTTCGAATGGGAGGGGGGGTTGTAAGGGGGGGCTAAGCATAAAAATAGTGCTAACACATTAATCAATGGTCGGATTGTCATGAAATTTCATATGTAGTATTCTTGAAGGCCAAATAGAAAAAACAAATGTGTTACGTCACAAAATTGTGAACGGGAGGGGGGTTGTGAATTTTTGAACTGAGCCCCCTCCCCGGAACTCCCCCCTCCCCTCGGCCGATATCGCTGAAATTTGACTGGTTATGTCCTCCGCGGATGTTAATTTTAAATACGAAATTTGATGTTGATACATGCATTATATAAGCAGTTATTGGGATTTTTGAATTGAGCCCCCACCCCGGAACTCCCCCCTCCCCTCGGCCGATATTGCTGAAATTTGACTGGTTATGTCCTCCGGGGATGTTAATTTTAAATACGAAATTTGATGTCGATACATTCATTACATGGGCAGTTATTAAGATTTTTGAATTGAGCCCCCACCCCGGAACTCCCCCCTCCTCTCGACCGATATCGCTGAAATTTGACTGGTTATGTCCACCGCGGATGGTAATTTTAAATACGAAGTTTGATGTTGATACATTCATTACATCGGCAGTTATTGGGATTTTTAAATTCAGATTCGCTCATCTACCCATTCTCTTCCACCGGCTTCTATACTTCTAAACTGAAACGTGGTTTGTTTGTATGTTTGTTCCAGCATCACGCCCAAACGGCTGGACGGATATTAATGAAACTTCACATGTAGCATCCTTTCAAGACCGATTGAATAATAGGCTATGTGGCTTCCCAAAATTTCGAATGGGAGGGGGGGTTGTAAGGGGGGGCTAAGCATAAAAATAGTGCTAACACATTAATTTATGGTCGGATTGTCATGAAATTTCATATGTAGTATTCTTGAAGGCCAAATAGAAAAAAAAAGTGTGTGACGTCACAACATTGTGAACGGGAGGGGGGTTGTGAATTTTTGAACTGAGCCTCTTCCCCGGAACTCCCCCCTCCCCTCGGCCGATATCGCTGAAATTTGACTGGTTATTTCCTCCGCGGATGTTAATTTTAAATACGAAATTTGATGTTGATACATTCATTATATGGGCAGTTATTGGGATTTTTGAATTGAGCCCCCACCCCGGAACTCCCCCCTCCCCTCGGCCGATATCGCTGAAATTTGACTGGTTATGTCCTCCGCGGATGCTAATTTTAAATACGAAATTTGATGTTGATACATTCATTACATGGGCAGTTATTAAGATTTTTGAATTGAGCCCCCACCCCGGAACTCCCCCCTCCTCTCGACCGATATCGCTGAAATCTGACTGGTTATGTCCACCGCGGATGGTAATTTTAAATACGAAGTTTGATGTTGATACATTCATTACATCGGCAGTTATTGGGATTTTTAAATTCAGATTCGCTCATCTACCCATTCTCTTCCACCGGCTTCTATACTTCTATACTGAAACGGGGTTTGTTTGTATGTTTGTTCCAGCATTAGGCCCAAACGGCTGGACGGATATTAATGAAACTTCACATGTAGCATCCTTTCAAGACCGATTGAATAATAGGCTATGTGGCGTCCCAAAATTTCGAATGGGAGGGGGGGTTGTAAGGGGGGGCTAAGCATAAAAATAGTGCTAACACATTAATCAATGGTCGGATTGTCATGAAATTTCATATGTAGTATTCTTGAAGGCCAAATAGAAAAAACAAGTGTGTTACGTCACAAAATTGTGAACGGGAGGGGGGTTTAACATTTTGAACTGAGCCCCCTCCCCGGAACTCCCCCCTCCCCTCGGCCGGTATCGCTGAAATTTGACTGGTTATGTCCTCCGCGGATGTTATTTTTAAATACGAAATTTGATGTTGATACATGTATTATATAAGCAGTTATTGGGATTTTTGAATTGAGCCCCCACCCCGGAACTCCCCCCTCCCCTCGGCCGATATTGCTGAAATTTGACTGGTTATGTCCTCCGGGGATGTTAATTTTAAATACGAAATTTGATGTCGATACATTCATTACATCGGCAGTTATTAAGATTTTTGAATTGAGCCCCCACCCCGGAACTCCCCCCTCCTCTCGACCGATATCGCTGAAATTTGACTGGTTATGTCCACCGCGGATGGTTATTTTAAATACGAAGTTTGATGTTGATACATTCATTACATCGGCAGTTATTGGGATTTTTAAATTCAGATTCGCTCATCTACCCATTCTCTTCCACCGGCTTCTATACTTCTAAACTGAAACGTGGTTTGTTTGTATGTTTGTTCCAGCATCACGCCCAAACGGCTGGACGGATATTAATGAAACTTCACATGTAGCATCCTTTCAAGACCGATTGAATAATAGGCTATGTGGCTTCCCAAAATTTCGAATGGGAGGGGGGGTTGTAAGGGGGGGCTAAGCATAAAAATAGTGCTAACACATTAATTAATGGTCGGATTGTCATGAAATTTCATATGTAGTATTCTTGAAGGCCAAATAGAAAAAAAAGTGTGTGACGTCACAACATTGTGAACGGGAGGGGGGTTGTGAATTTTTGAACTGAGCCCCCTCCCCGGAACTCCCCCCTCCCCTCGGTCGATATCGCTGAAATTTGACTGGTTATTTCCTCCGCGGATGTTAATTTGAAATACGAAATTTGATGTTGATACATTCATTATATGGGCAGTTATTGGGATTTTTGAATTGAGCCCCCACCCCGGAACTCCGCCCTCCCCTCGGCCGATATCGCTGAAATTTGACTGGTTATGTCCTCCGCGGATGTTAATTTTAAATACGAAATTTGATGTTGATACATTCATTATATGGGCAGTATTGGTATTTTTGAATTGAGCCCCCGCCCCGGAACTCCCCCCTCCCCTCGGCCGATATCGCTGAAATTTGACTGGTTATGTCCTACGTGAATGTTAATTTTAAATACGAAATTTGATGTCGATACATTCATTACATGGGCAGTTATTAAGATTTTTGAATTGAGCCCCCACCCCGGAACTCCCCCCTCCTCTCGACCGATATCGCTGAAATTTGACGGGTTATGTCCACCGCGGATGGTAATTTTAAATACGAAGTTTGATGTTGATACATTCATTACATCGGCAGTTATTGGGATTTTTAAATTCAGATTCGCTCATCTACCCATTCTCTTCCACCGGCTTCTATACTTCTATACTGAAACGGGGTTTGTTTGTATGTTTGTTCCAGCATCACGCCCAAACGGCTGGACGGATATTCATGAAACCTCACATGTAGCATCCTTTCAAGACCGATTGAATAATAGGCTATGTGGCGTCCCAAAATTTCGAACGGGAGGGGGGGTTGTAAGGGGGGGGCTAAGCATAAAAATAGTGCTAACACATTAATTAATGGTCGGATTGTCATGAAATTTCATATGTAGTATTCTTGAAGGCCAAATAGAAAAAACAAGTGTGTTACGTCACAAAATTGTGAACGGGAGGGGGGTTGTGAATTTTTGAATTGAGCCCCCACCCCGGAACTCCCCCCTCCCCTCGGCCGATATCGCTGAAATTTGACTGGTTATGTCCTCCGTGAATGTTAATTTTAAATACGAAATTTGATGTCGATACATTCATTACATGGGCAGTTATTAAGATTTTTGAATTGAGCCCCCACCCCGGAACTCCCCCCTCCCCTCGGCTGATATCGCTGAAATTTGACTGGTTATGTCCTCCGCGGATGTTAATTTTAAATACGATATTTGATGTTGATACATTCAATACATCGGCAGTTATTGGGATTTTTAAATTCAGATTCGCTTATCTACCCATTATCTTCCACCGGCTTCTTTTCTTCGATACTGAAACGGGCTTTGTTTATATGTTTGTTCCAGCATCACGCCCAAACGGCTGCACGGATATTCATGAAACTTCACATGTAGCATCCTTTCAAGACCGATTGAATAATAGGCTATGTGGCGTCCCAAAATTCTGAACGGGAGGGGGGTTGTGGAATTTTGAACTGAGCTCCTCCCCCGGAACTCCCCCCTCCCCTCAGCCGATATCGCTGAAATTTGACTGGTTATCTCCTAAGTGGATTTTAGTTTTAAATACGAAATTTGATGTCGATACATTAATTCCATCGGCAGTTATTGGGATTTTTGAATTGATGTTAATTTTAAATACGAAATTCGGAGTTGCAAGGCGCATACTATCTAAGGTGACCGGCGTTCTTAACTAGGAACTAGCTGTGGTTCCAAGTGGTCCTAAGAACTTTTTAGCTGGGCTGCCCGCCGTTGCAAGGCATATACTACGAGTAGCTGTGTGGCCCAGCGTTCCTGAACACGAACTAGCTGTGGTGCGAAGCATTCCTAAGAACGTAATAGCTGTTGTGCCCAGCGGTTTTAAGCACACAATAACTGTGGTGCCCATCTGTTCCGAGCACTACCTGGGGTGGTACGCCGTTGCAAGACCGATACTAGCTGTGGTCACGAGCGTTCTTAAGTACGTACTGGCTAGGATGTCCAGCGATGCTAAGTATTTACTAGCTGTTGTTTCCGCCGTTTAAAGGCACATACTAGCTGTGGTGTCTTCCTTTGAAGGACTATAAGCCTTATTCCATTTGAATAATTAAAAATTATAACATCATGAATGTACTTTCCAAGTATTGAATAGGATTCGAATGGGAGATTAGGAGAAAAATCAAAGTTCCCCGGGCAACGCCGGGTATTACTGCTAGTTAAAAATAAATTAGTACCTATATAAATAATTAAAAATAATGATTTAAACGTAGATTCGACTGATCTTAAAGAGGATAATCTATGGAGGAACTCTGCCAAATCTTTATGAATTGAGTTAGTGTACACTGTACAGTGACCAATTATTAAGTGTTAAATGTAAATATTTGTAAATTGTAGCTTTATTGTGTATTTGAGCTAGTTTTCTAGTATTTGGTTGTAAATTGACGTTTTGAAATGTAACAGTTTTGTTTCTTTTAAACTAAAGTAAATTTTATTATTAAATAAAATAAATAAATGTATACATTTTAATAGAACACGCTTATTTTTGAAAAATATCTAATATAATTTTGCAGATGGAACGACAGACGTGACCCGGGTTCTCCACATGGGGGAGCCGACTGAGAAAGAGAGAGAAGTGTACACGACGCTCCTTAGAGGAGTGGTTCGACTGGGCTCCGCAGTCTTTCCATATGGGGCAACCCTCAGGAACCTAGACATCCTAATCCGGGAGCCTCTCTACCAGCTGGGACTTGACTATGGCCATGGCTCCACTCACGGCACCGGGGTCTTCCTGGGTGTCCATGAACGTAAGCGGCCTCTAGTTTCCACACACTTCTGGCTCTCAGAGAATCCTGTATTTCTAGTTCATATGTGTATTCGAACTGTAACGGCTATTCCCTTCCTACTTCTGCAGAAACCTCTTTCTTGGCCTCTTCTCTTATCAAATCGTATCTTTCTAAAAACCGTCCTATATCTTCCAAGTATTCCAATTTAACTCCCACGTTAAACAGGAATCCAACGGATCCAGTTCCTCTGACCTTTACTTCTCTCCCCACAGAACAACAACCTACTTAGTACTCCTCTCCTATCCAGGCTTTCTTCTTCTGCTCATTCCCCATGCCTTCTCCTTAAATTATCATCATTCCCCCTTTACCCATTTGTTTACCCCATGACCCAGCAAACATTCTGCGCCCTGCGATAAAAATCCTACGCGATAGTTTTTGTTATACCTTAATCCAAAATGGTCTCTACTTTTCTATCTAATATGGTTAACACTGCCGTTGTAGTGAATGTATTGGCACGAAATTTGAGATTGAATGTAAAAGTTCAAAGTGTTGTAAGGATGTCACCTATTAATTTTCCGCAAAAAACTCAACGGGGGGGGGGGGGGGGGGGGGGGGGGATCGAATCATATTTTATTATAATTCGGAAGCCACTATGAAAGTCAAATGCTGAGTTTTAGCCGAAAAAGTCGATTGGTTTTGGAAGGAGAACGAAAACGTTATTGGTTTATTCTTGCCGGGGAAATGCATAACCCACGTTATTCACCGACATGTTTCATTTTAATCATCATATGTATTTTTCGAGATATCGCTACTTACTTCAATGGAATAGTTTATGTTTTCCCCAGAATATAAAACTATTCTCAATTTCATGCAGATATTCAGTATACTCAGATGCAAGCGAATTGTCTGAAGCAGTATTTTGAGCGTTAAGACTGAAGTAGTCACAGTTTACAAACAATTTTCATTTTATTGAAATAGTAAGCACATTTTTAAGCTAAAATTTCGCGAAACTCAGTTTGATACTGATAAACCGTAAAATAATGAAAATCAAACATTCTTAAGTCTTAATGAAATTAATTATAATTATTGAACATACAAATTGAAAAGAATTACGTTTAACGAAATGTTTCAGCTTTCAACGGTAGTTATGAAGAAAACTTCATTGGATCTCAAGGTAATTTACACTTATTTTATGTATGTATATTTTTTCTCTCTCTCATAAGAAGCTGGTATAAGGCCCGAGTTCGATGTCCCCAGGATAGCATATTGCTGACTTCTACTGGCCACCTCTTATTTACATGTTAAATCAATATTATATATTTATATAT
The DNA here is from genome assembly GCA_963662175.1 of Aradus depressus. NCBI lineage: Eukaryota > Metazoa > Arthropoda > Insecta > Hemiptera > Aradidae > Aradus > Aradus depressus. Next base: position 44,168,658 of record OY759215.1, read on the forward strand.
AATCTGTTAAATCAATATTATATATTTATATATAATATCTGTACCCCGGAGGTAAAGGACACCAAGTCACAAAAACGTATTTTTTCAGGAAAACAAGTTTCTTCGCTAGATATGAGAATTGCTCTGTGAAATTTTCGCTATTTATAGTAATAGGACATAGTTCTTTATACCACTATATAGAGCGAAAAATCTACATCGCAAACATGAGGCCAACTATATTTTATAAGAAGATGTCCATAGTGTCCTTTACCTCCGGGGTACAGCTATGTTAAATCTACATCGCAAACATGAGGCCAACTATATTTCATAAGAAGATGTCCATAGTGTCCTTTACCTCCGGGGTACAGCTATGTTAAATCTACATCGCAAACATGAGGCCAACTATATTTCATAAGAAGATGTCCATAGTGTCCTTTACCTCCGGGGTACAGCTATGTTAAATCTACATCGCAAACATGAGGCCAACTATATTTCATAAGAAGATGTCCATAGTGTCCTTTACCTCCGGGGTACAGCTATGTTAAATCTACATCGCAAACATGAGGCCAACTATATTTCATAAGAAGATGTCCATAGTGTCCTTTACCTCCGGGGTACAGCTATGTTAAATCTACATCGCAAACATGAGGCCAACTATATTTCATAAGAAGATGTCCATAGTGTCCTTTACCTCCGGGGTACAGCTATGTTAAATCTACATCGCAAACATGAGGCCAACTATATTTCATAAGAAGATGTCCATAGTGTCCTTTACCTCCGGGGTACAGCTATGTTAAATCTACATCGCAAACATGAGGCCAACTATATTTCATAAGAAGATGTCCATAGTGTCCTTTACCTCCGGGGTACAGCTATGTTAAATCTACATCGCAAACATGAGGCCAACTATATTTCATAAGAAGATGTCCATAGTGTCCTTTACCTCCGGGGTACAGCTATGTTAAATCTACATCGCAAACATGAGGCCAACTATATTTCATAAGAAGATGTCCATAGTGTCCTTTACCTCCGGGGTACAGCTATGTTAAATCTACATCGCAAACATGAGGCCAACTATATTTCATAAGAAGATGTCCATAGTGTCCTTTACCTCCGGGGTACAGCTATGTTAAATCTACATCGCAAACATGAGGCCAACTATATTTCATAAGAAGATGTCCATAGTGTCCTTTACCTCCGGGGTACAGCTATGTTAAATCTACATCGCAAACATGAGGCCAACTATATTTCATAAGAAGATGTCCAGTGTCCTTTACCTCCGGGGTACAGCTATGTTAAATCTACATCGCAAACATGAGGCCAACTATATTTCATAAGAAGATGTCCAGTGTCCTTTACCTCCGGGGTACAGCTATGTTAAATCTACATCGCAAACATGAGGCCAACTATATTTCATAAGAAGATGTCCAGTGTCCTTTACCTCCGGGGTACAGCTATGTTAAATCTACATCGCAAACATGAGGCCAACTATATTTCATAAGAAGATGTCCATAGTGTCCTTTACCTCCGGGGTACAGCTATGTTAAATCTACATCGCAAACATGAGGCCAACTATATTTCATAAGAAGATGTCCAGTGTCCTTTACCTCCGGGGTACAGCTATGTTAAATCTACATCGCAAACATGAGGCCAACTATATTTCATAAGAAGATGTCCATAGTGTCCTTTACCTCCGGGGTACAGCTATGTTAAATCTACATCGCAAACATGAGGCCAACTATATTTCATAAGAAGATGTCCATAGTGTCCTTTACCTCCGGGGTACAGCTATGTTAAATCTACATCGCAAACATGAGGCCAACTATATTTCATAAGAAGATGTCCAGTGTCCTTTACCTCCGGGGTACAGCTATGTTAAATCTACATCGCAAACATGAGGCCAACTATATTTCATAAGAAGATGTCCAGTGTCCTTTACCTCCGGGGTACAGCTATGTTAAATCTACATCGCAAACATGAGGCCAACTATATTTCATAAGAAGATGTCCAGTGTCCTTTACCTCCGGGGTACAGCTATGTTAAATCTACATCGCAAACATGAGGCCAACTATATTTCATAAGAAGATGTCCATAGTGTCCTTTACCTCCGGGGTACAGCTATGTTAAATCAAATGATACTTTAATTATTATTTTATTGAAGTTCCTTATAAAGCAAGTACCTTTCCCGTCTTTCTTTATGTCTTTAAAATAATAGTTGAGAGCATATAATAATTTATATTTTTCTTATAGAGCCTGGATATTATGAAGAATATAATTTTGGAATGCGTTTGGAAAATCTAGTTGTAGTTGAGAAGGCAAAAACTAAATATACGGTACGTAAAAATAATGATATACTTTAAACAACAATACTCATTAGTTTAAATCTGTATTGATTGTCATTAATTGTTAATTTGAACTTATTAATGAAAAAAAAAAAAAAAAAAATCGACGGATGTCTGAATTATTCCAAGATCTGTGAATTTTCGAAAAAAAAACAAGCAAAACAAGAAGCTACTAAAATAAATGAATTAGACTCTTTTCCAGCAATACGAAAAAAAGAGTAACTCATGTTAGTGATGACCAAGCGTACTCATATTGTAATGGAGGATCTCAATCAAATATTGTTCAAATGAAAGTGTGGGGATTTAACTAACTCATTCCCTTTATTAAAGGGGGTCATACACGGTCGAACTGACGTGTATGGGGTAGAAATGGCATGACGACATCATGCCAAAAAAATGAACTGATGATTTGATGAAATTTCATCAAATGGTGTGACACATCGAACTGACGACAAGCCTATTTGACTGTGTGTGGGGTTTGAATCAGTTCAGTTCTTCAAACTAGCCATTCTGCGCATGCTCCGGTGTTATCAATTATCAAAAGTTAAAATAATTATTTTATGTATATTTTGATTTCTTTGTTTTCAATAAATAAAATTAAGTTTTAAAAGTTTATTAATAATTATTGTTTAGTGTGTGTTGTTTTTTATTAACTTCTAAGTTGAGGAACTCGGACATATTGAGGAATTTGTAATAAATAAATAAAACAAACATATTTTTTGAAATATTGTCTATTCCACTAAAGATATTTATACAAATAAAACTACCTATGGTCTGAGGCCGAAACCGGTAGTTTTATTTTTATAAATATCTTTAGTGGAATAGACAATATTTCAAAAAATAAGTTTGTTTTATTTATTTGGTTAAAAAAAATAAAAATACGAATTAATTATGTCTACTTGGAGTAAAGACTTTTTAATTGAGTTTATAGATTTATTGAGGTAAGAAGAATGTTTATGGAAGGCTATATCAAAAGATTATCACAATACATTAAAAAAGGACGCTTCCTACGAGTTGCTTGTAAATAAAGTTAAAGAAATTGATGCCAAAGCATGTAAGGAGATGTAACAAAAAAAATTAATAGTTTGAGTTGCTGTCAGTCTTTCATGAGTGGTTATTGCATTTCTCATATTTGTGTCTCGCTTTTTTATTAAAGGGAAAACTAATGAATATAGTTGAAGATACGTTTCTTCGTCCATTCTCAAATAATTATTCCAATCTTTTGGATGAAACCTGAGCTCCTCCAAAATATTGATATGTGAATATTTCGACCTTTTTGAAAGCCAGTCTTTAACCCAAATTTTTCTTCGATTTCTTTTTTTGGATGCAACAATGTAAATAGCCACATCACCATATAACAACAATTCCTCATTGCTTGACATTTTTAATTTAATTTATTATAAATTATTATTATTTTTTTTTTTGGCCTTATGTTCGTTGCATATTAGCCATATCTCTTGTAAAGGTGTTGTTTTCTAGATAATTTACATCCATGGCCCCGGGAGGGAGTTCTATCTACGAAATAAAACTCACTCCCTGACGGGATTCGAACCCGTAAACTATGGTGAAACCATGCGACCAAAGCCCTACGCTCTAGCCCGCCCGGCCACCATGGCCCGAATATAAATTATTTAAACAAACAAATCAAAGCTCGAAATAAACTTTTATTCCAAAAAAAAAAACAAGATGATGTGACGCACTTAACTGACCGTGTATAGGGGGCCTAAGACTAAGAAATCTCAACTCGATAACTAGAAACCCGCTACTCTCTCATAGCTCGCCAGACATCTAGGCACTAGGAATCGGGAAGTGCCCAGGTCTTTTGGGACTCCGTGAGCTCGAGTCCGATCGATACAAATAAAAAAGGTCGTCGGTAAATCACCGGCAATGTACTTCCACAGGAAGAATTAATAAATTAACGTTTTGCTCCCCCATCAAAAACTAGTCGACCGGTTTTTTGCGCTAATACCGTTGACTTAGGGCTCCTAAATCCTCATACTAAATGTTGTGTTGTATTTGCATCGAATACATTAAATTGGCAATTAATAGGGTTTTGGATTGAGCCTCTTCCCCTGAACCCCCCTACCTCTCACCTTCAGCCGATATTGCTGACGTTTGAGAGGTAATGTGCTCATTGGCTTTTGACTTTAAATATGAAATTTCATGTCGGTACATTCATTACATTGGCAGTTATTAGGGTTTATGAGTTGAGCCCCCTCTGATCCCCCTTCCCTTCTGCCGATTCTGCTGAAAATTGATATGTGTCGTCCTGATAGGCTTTTGAATTCACATATGAAATTTTGTGTAGATACTGTCATTATAACGGAGTTATCAAAGCCTCACCCCTAAACCCTCTCCCCTTTGACTGAAAACATTAGTTGTCGTCAAAGGATTCTGAATACACATAATAAAATTTCGTGTCGAAAAATTATTTCTTTCGGGAGATATCGTGTTTACAGACACACCTTTTATTTGAAGTCTAGAGGTCGGAAAACATGAAATTCCGTTGAAAACTCAACAATGAATTTTTGACCGATTGCATAACTTCCCCTATACTTGTTAAGGGTGCTTCGGCAACTGTGGCCACTAGCGCTCGATTGATCAATCACCCAAGAGTGACACCTTGCGATAGGTTATCTCTGGAGGCGGAGAGTAGAAGGAGCAGCCTCTAGCCTGTTAGCGCCATCTTTCCTCTGGTCCCCTGTTCCTCATTCCGCATTATAATGATAATATTTATTTCCGTTAAACCATCAAATGTTATTTGGATACACAGATTTTTATTATTATCATACATTTTTTTAGTTTAAATACAATTTACTGATATTTGTTAATTCAAATATTTTAAACATATATATAAGAGGGCGCCGGTAGCTCAGTGGTATGCGTGCTTGACTTCTGAGCTCAAGGTCGCGGGTTCGTAGCCCGACCGAGGCCCTTAGTTTATTTTATCTGGGAGGTAAAATAAACTTAAGCACGCCGTCCTTCGGATGGGACGTTAAGCGATAATCTCGAGCCTGTACGATGTCAGGTACTCGTTAAAGACCCCTACCCTGGATGAATAAAAAATTTAGGGTACCTAGGCAAAATTTAGGACTCCCACAATAGAGTCGGGCTCATGTCTACCAGAGTGACGAAAGTGCGCTCTGGTAGTAGGCGATATGACCTCGTAGTTAAAGCCCGGGCATGAGTCATGAAACCTAACCTAACATATATATATATTATTTATCTCATATGTGTTTGTATTCTATGATTTAATTTCGGTTAATGTTTGTATTTTATAAGCTATTTTTGATAAAATAATAACTGAACTGCCACATTAATAACACATTAATAAATAATAACTGAACTGCCACAAAATATTTCGGGACGATCACGAGTCCCTTCCAAAGGTCATAAATAGTGAAAAATATTTTAAAAAAAATACATATATAAATGAATTAACAAAATTTGTTAATTTTTAATATTAATATTTAATAAATTTAAACTAAAATATATATAAATATTAAATAAAAGTAATGACGATTATTCGATGTTGATGGAGGACTGCCAAGAAAATAAAAATGAAAACTGAAAGTAAACATAAAAGCTTTTATATACTTAACACGATTGTTATTTTCTCCTTTTTGAACAATAAGAAAAAAATCCGTTTCCGAATAGAGAGAGTGTACCTATATCTCTCCCGCCGTTCATACCCTCCAAGCTCGGGGTTATTTCAGTCCAGAGAGCCCGGCGAGCACTAGCCCTACCGGCCGTAACACGCTAAGCCTATGACAATGTGAAACCATTCATGCTAACAAATGACCAAATTAACATAGGTTGCAATGGGTCAGCCGCACTCCGGGCGATATATTCTCTGACGTGAATCAGTGTTGCCAACCCAATAGTATCCTCCCATATACTATAAAAATGTTTCATTTGTTAATAAAAACAATAATATCAGGAATACTCAAATAACAGTACTTTTTTATTTGCACAGTTTTGGTGATTAATACAATTGGATTTTGATGTAAAAGATGTTTATTCTGTGATTTCTTTAAATTCCCCTCATCAATTAGGTATTTAAATTAAAAATTGAAATTATAAAACACTTATGTAAGAGAGTAATTAATAATCACTTAATTACGTCACACTCCTGTTGTTAGTGTTTTGTATCTCAATAATAATATTCCCCCCCCCCCCCCCCCCTCCCCCCCCCCCCCCCCAATAATAATATATATGTTTTGAATCTCAATCATATAACGAAGCACTTACGTAAGAGTAACTAGTAATCTTTTTACAAGCGTCACACTCTTCCTGTAGTTGGTATTTTTCATCTCAAACGTTTCAAATTAACTCTCACATGCAATACCTCAATCCTAATATTTATTATATTACATTCATTCTTGTAAAAATTATGAATTTCTAATTGTCCTCTTGGTAGTTAATTCAAAAACAGTAAGGTTCCGTTTACGGCTATTGTGTTCAAAACTGCGAACTGGCCTTTCCTGTATGACATAGCATACAATAACCTCTCTCTCTCTATATATATATATACCTATATATACTTATATATATATACAGGGTGGCCCAGATAAGCGGGCCACAAGTGAAATAACTCCTAAACGGTCAGAGATATCAAAATTGTGCATAGGACTAAAGTTGTAGCACACGCCGAGAGCTATAGTATGGCGTCCTCGAAAAGACAAAAATGACCCTTTTAATGGCTCAAACAGCCCTTCGAAGGGCTGGGTTCCCTTTTGACCCTTAAGTTTCATTACATTTTATTAAAGTACTAAAGAAACAAGGAAGTACTGTGCAAACAGATTTTTGATATGTAAAGTAGTTCTTGGAAAAAAAAAACGTTTAAAGTTGCACGTTCTTCTTATTCTGAAGTTATTAAGTTCCAACTAACTTCAGAATAAGAAAAACGTGCAACTTTAAAAGTTTTTGTTCCGAGAACTACTTGACGTATCAAAAATCTGTTTGCGCAGTTCTTCCTTGTTTCTTTAGTACTTTAATAAAATGTAATGAAACTTAAGGGTCAAAAGGGAACCCCACCCTTCGAAAGGCTGTTTGAGCCATTAAAAGGGTCATTTTTGTCTTTTCGAGGACGCCAATCTATAGCTCTTGGCGAGTGCTACAACTTTAGTCCTATGCACAATTTTGATATCTCTAACCGTTTAGGAGTTATTTCACTTGTGGCCCGCTTATCTGGGCCACCCTGTATATATAATAGAAGGCGCCGGTAGCTCAGTGGTATGCATGCTTGGTTACTGAGTTCTAGATCACAGGTTCTAAACCAGGCCGAGGCCCTTAGTTTATTTTATCTGGGAGGTAAAATAAACTTAAGCATGCCGTTCTTCGGATGGAAACATAAGTGATGGTCCCGAGCCTGGTGATTAAAATTTAGGGTAGTCAAAATAAAGGGCTTCCATAGTAGAGTCGGGCTAAAGTCCACTAGTGACTAAAGAGCTCTGGTAGAAGGCGATATAACCTTGGAGTTAATTAGATGGAACAACCCAAATTTTAAAAAATGTGTGTACACATGTGAATCAAAATGTCTCACGGTGATTAATAACTCATGGATATGAGACAAAAGTCACACTTCAGACAAATCCGAAAATTTTATTTTGGGGCATAGGAAGGAGGGGAGGGGCTAATTAATCTGCGAATATCAGTGCTGAGTGGGACATCATATTATAGGCCACGACGAGAAAACTTCAAAAAATATAACACATTTTATTTTTATTTTATTATTTTTTTGGGTGGGGGAGACCCTATTGAATAACCATAAAATATATATATATATATATATATATATATATATCATATATGATAATGGAAAGCGGTTAGATGTTCAGAGCTACAGATGTGGGTTAACTTTTGAGATTTTAGTTTTTATGTTTTTCTTTTGCATTTTAATTATTCTTTTTCAGTTTATTAACGTTTATTTATATGTAGTGTTATCAGTTTTATTGTTTTTTCATTAAATATTACCCGGACTATTGTTGCTGCCCCGCGGGTTCCCAAAGGAACTTGAAGACGGAAGGTAAGCCAGCCAATATGACCACTCCTCAACCATCACCCAGCCCCGCACCCACTCGAGCCCACGGAAAATCGAAACCATCCTCATCCCATTCACCACCCATACCTGAAAAATTTTTCAAAAGTCACGAGAGCATTGTCATTCCAAATTTCATCACTCCCAATCCATTTCAGCCTCTCACCGAATTCGTAATAGACAATAAGGATACAAATAATACTCAAAAAATGGATGAGGAGCCCACAGTGGAAAAAATATTAAAAAAGCCCCCGAAAATTTATACGCGTAACCTGAATGACATCAGAAGACTAAAAGAAGACCTAGTAGCACTCATTGGGAAGGACGCATTCACACTGGAAACAAAGGCTGAGAAAACATCCATAGCGACCAATAGTTCCGATGGTTACCGGAAAACTATAAAATATCTACAAATGCGAGACGCCGACTTTCATACTTATCAGCTTCAAACTGAAAAGTCATTTCGGGTCGTTCTGAAACAACTACACCCAACTACCGACGTCGACGAAATTAAAGAGGACCTTATGAAACAAGGCTACTGTGTTAGGAGCGTCACTAATGCTCTTAATAGGAAAACTAAAAATCCACTTCCCCTATTTTTTGTGGATTTAGATCCTAGGGAAAATAATAAGAACATTTTCAAGTTACAATTTCTGGCTTGCCAGAAAATAACGGTAGAAGAGCCACGACAGCGAGGAGACATTCCTCAATGTCACCGCTGCCAGGAGCTCCTTCACACAAGGGGTTACTGCAACCATCCACCCAAGTGCGTAAAATGTGGTCAGAACCATTTTACAAAGGACTGCCAGAAAACGAGAGACACACCAGCGACTTGCGCCCTCTGTGGAGGCCCGCACCCAGCCAGCTACCGCGGCTGCGTGGTTTACCAACAGCTGAAAAACAGGAGAAGCAGCCAGGAAGAAGCCGTCCGAAGGCCGCCACCAATCAGCCAGACTGACTACCCAGCCACGATGCCAGCCGCCCCTACTGCTGGGGTCCGGCCGGAGAGGAGCTACAGAGATGCGGCCTCCTCGGAGACGGTCCCCCCTCCCATGCCTGCTTCAGGTAGTATCGACATCGCCAACACGCTCACCTCATTTCTCACTGATTTCAAATCTTTCATCACACCCCTCATCACCCTCCTCGCAACACTTGTTTCAGAGCTCATTCCAAAACTATCAAAATGATTCACACAACACACACAAACAACAAGCTAACACTCCTACTATGGAATGCCAATGGGCTGATCTCCCATAAAAACGAACTGGAAATACTTCTAAATGACAAACGAACTGACATAGCACTAATTACTGAGACACACTTAACTTCCAAACTACACTTTCACATCACGGACTACGTAACATACAGAACAGACCATCCTGACGGAACAGCACATGGCGGCAGTCTCATCCTCATACATAACAGCATCCAGCACACCGTCATACCACAAACACCTACCATGTCACTTCAATACACAGCCGTCTCTATTAATTGCAACTCCAACCCATTAACCATCTGTTCAGCTTACAGCCCACCCAACAAGGCACTGACACAACACGACATGACCACATTCCTCCATGGCCTGGGTCCACGATTCATAGCTGGTGGCGATCTGAACGCCAAACATGTGCATTTTGGGTGTCGCACGACCAACACTAGAGGACGGCGACTACTTGGACTACTAAATTCTTCCAGTTACGACATCATATCCCCAAGACAACCCACTTATTGGCCCACATCCATCGCTAAATCCCCTGACTTACTCGACTATTTTATTACATCCCATATAAACGCATCTCATACTTACGTGACTGCCTTAGACGACTTATCATCAGACCACTCCCCAGTTTTACTTGAACTAGCCTCCAAACCCCTGGTCCGGCCTCAGAGGCCATCATTAATAACAGGACCAATAAACTGGGACTGTTTCAGAGAAGAACTGGACGACAAAATAAACTTAAACAATACCATACGGACACAAGACGAACTTGACGACGCAGCAGGTAACTTCACATTGTGGATTCAAGAAGCTGTGACAAAATCGTGCCGACCACCCAGACCAAGACGCTCACACAACAACATATCCCTCCCACCACACATCCTGCAGATGATAAGAGAGAAAAGAGCGGCCAGGTCTCGATGGCAAAGATCGAGGTACCCTTCCGACAGACAGACATACAATCAACTCCGGCGAACCCTCTCTACAGAACTTTCCAACCTGAAACAATACAGACATGAGACATATATCTCGACTCTGGCGGCTCGAGATAACTCACTTTGGACAGCGACGAAACGGCTTCTTGGCAATGCACGGGTATCACACCCCCTTCTGCGGAATGATGGGGCCTGGACTAGGTCAGACCAGGAGAAGGCAGACCTCTACGCTGATTATCTTTCCAAAGTATTCACTCCCCACGAGGACATAGGAGACGACCAACATACAGACCAAGTACTGACAGCACTTACTACCCCCCTCCAACTAACTCTCCCCCCAAAGGCATTCAGTCCTAATGAAGTTGAACTGACAATTAAAAAACTCCCCTTACGGAAATCTCCAGGTCATGATTTGATAACCGCTGAGATACTACGACAGCTACCGAGAAAAGGACTAATTTACTTGACGAATTTATACAACACAGTACTACGACTATGTTACTATCCCCTTGTCTGGAAGATATCAGTAGTCAGGATGATTCTTAAGCCAGGGAAAACCCCAGACCAGGCCTCGTCATACCGTCCTATAAGCCTGCTTCCTGTGATATCCAAACCACTAGAGAGACTTCTACTGGACAGACTAACCTACATCACTGCACAAGACAACCTTCTCCCAGACCATCAATTTGGCTTTCGACAAAGACATTCGACAATACACCAGTGCCATCGTTTGGTCGATTACATAGCCACCAGCTTTGAAAGAAAAGAGTTTTGCACAGGCGTATTTCTGGACATTGAAAAAGCGTTTGATCGTGTCTGGCACCCAGGCCTGCTCTACACACTTAAATCTCACCTTCCTCACACATATTATTTAATACTTAAGTCATTCCTAGAAAACAGAAACTTTAGGGTATCTGAGGGATCTTCCTCATCACATTTTTTGGAGGTCAAAGCTGGAGTCCCCCAAGGAAGTTCCCTCAGTCCCCTACTCTTCTCAATCTACACAGCACACATTCCACAACACGACAACACACTACTCGCTACATACGCAGACGACACAGCCATTCTCTCAACACACTCAGACCCAACACAAGCAAGCTCACACTTACAGGAACATTTACACCAGCTAACAGATTGGGCCAACAAATGGAGACTAAAAATTAATAGAGACAAATCTCTGCAAACCACATTTACCCTCAGACACAACACTTGTCCACCAGTATACATTAACAACCAGCCCATTCCTGCATCAGACACTGTCCGATATCTAGGACTTCATTTAGACAGACGTTTAACTTGGACAACTCATATCAGACTGAAACGCACAGACCTCAAAAGACGATTTGGACAACTGAAATCAATCATCGGACGACGATCGACATTATCGCTTGAAAACAAACTTCACATTTACAACACTATACTAAAACCCATCTGGACTTACGGAATCGAGATATGGGGATCAGCCAAAAAATCAAACATACAACGCCTTCAGTCATTACAATCCATCATACTACGCCACATTGCCAATGCCCCATTTTACGTTTCCAACCTCACATTACATAATGACCTCAACATCCCATTTATACCTTCTGTTATCAAGACACGATATCAAAATTTTCACGACAAACTCCATCATCACGCCAATCCACTTATTCTCCAATTATCCACGAACACTCTCCCCACAAACCCACCAAGACGTCTAAAGCGGGCATGGCAGAGGGACCTGCTCCAGGACTAGCCTGGACTCCTCTTCGGTCACGTACCTCAGCAGTACAGCGACACACTTGCCACAGCACATCATCACGATCACTAGTGACAAATGTTGTCGTTGTGAATATGTAAATAAATAAATAAAAAATAAAATTTATTTTATTTAAAAAAAAAAAAAAAAAAGTAACACCCCAAAATTACTTCCTGGCTATAACCTGCTACTATTACACCGTTATATAATATAATACCCACGTCCATATAAAAAGGACGACACCTTTTAATTTTCAGCGGAATGCGCCGAAGAGGAAAGGGGATCGGAGTGGGGCTCAACTCAAAAATTCCAATAACTGCCGATGTAATGAATTTGTCGGTATGAGATTTTATATTTACATCATAAGGATGGCAGCTATTAAATTTCCACGAAATCAGTGAAGAGGGGGATCAGTGAAGAGGTCTCAACTTAAATACCGTAATAACAGCCGATGTAATAAATGTATCGATACAAATTTAATATGAGTATTCATAAGGCAATAGGTAAGTCAAATATTGAGTTTTACGGAGAAATGTAATTGATTAATTTGTGCTGAGATAGTATAATATACTATCTCAGCACGAATTAATCAATTACATTTCTAAAATTACATTTATAAAAAATTAATAAAAAAACGAAAACATCCCGGCTATATTATAGCCGGGATGTTTTCGTTTTTTTATTAATTTTTTATACCTATAATATAAGAAAGTATTGAAATCGTAAAAAAATCCGAGATCGAGGTTTCAACGGATTTCCACGTCCCCTGAATACGTTTTGACCATTTTCGCGATGATGTATGTGCGTGTGTGTGTGTATGTACATATGTATGTGTGTGTGTATGTCATTAATAAGTTTTTAGTTCTCTAAACCAAAAACAACCTATATTTGTCACTTTAATTCTCAGTTTATTAAATTAATGTTAACCTACTGTTAATTTTAGAACTTTCGAAGTCTTTTGACATTCTCTCCACTGACGATGACACCCTACGAAAGGAAACTGATCAACACGACTCTAATGGATGACAGTGAGGTAATTTTAAATACATTATAAATACTCAAAGGCAGACTTTGAAATTAAAGCCAGATCTGCTCCAAATCAAACAAAGATGAAGGGGAAAAAACTGTGTTTCCTTGTTGTTACTTCAACGGATGATCTTATCGAAAATATGTTTGCAAATAAAATGTACTTAATTTCTATAAAAATAGTCCTCTTCACATTTTGGATAAATGTAAACTTTTTCCTCTATTTTCACTTATTATTTTCAAAAGGGATAAGTGTGATCAAATAGGAAAAATTAAAAAACAGAAAAGTTTATCTGACCTACTTTTTTTTTTTTTTTTAACATTTAAAAATATTTATTTACAACTGTATAAATAATATATACAACAAGCAAATTTGCAAAAAAAGTAAAATATGGCATTGTCAAAATGTTAAGAGAGAGAAATCACCCAGTGGTGATATTCCGTTGACACTGAGTTACACTCATTTATAGCTCACTGTCACTGCTGCTACTAAGGAGGTCTCTATTGGCTATTGGCCATTGGATTTAGCTACTTCGGTGACGAGAGAATGATGAGGTCAGTATGGGATCTTGTTGGAAGGTTGAAGATTGGAAACCTTGACAGAACTCCAGAGTTCAAGTCCACACCGGTTTCAGCATTGCGTTATTACATTATTTTAAAGATAATTTAGATCTCTTGTCTTTTCAGTCTCGTAAGAGAGTTCCATGTTAGTCGCTTGTCGAGTAGGAGACCTAGATAGTGGTCATCGTTTTTTGAAGGGATAGGGTTATTGTTAAAGTGTACTGGAGAGCAGGTGACCTAAAATTGAAATGCAATTTCTCAAAGTTCCCTAGGACATGTTGGTCTGATGCTATCCAAGTTTCTAATTTAAGGTGTGGAAGTTAATTGAAAAACATCTGCCTCTTATCTCTTCGGTGAGGTATTTACGATTAACCTTCGACAGACGGCTGACATTGAACCCTCACACTCACACCAATTACATTACACCGTCAACTTACATTATTATACAGCATTTTGAATGAGCATTCTGGATTATTTCGACCTGACTAAAACTAAACAAATAAAGCAATTCTTCTTAAAAACAATTTATTTATTATTATACATATATTTTTTTTCTATTAATTTCTATAACTATAAAAATATGTATTTATGAAAACTAACATTATTGCAGAGATATTGTGAAATAATTCAAATGGACTTGAAAAAATAAAATAAAACTTGTTTATTTAAGATATTGTCTAATTTCACTAACTTGTCTTATCTCTTATGCTTTTGGCTGAGGATGGTAGAAATACCGAAAGTACTCCCATGTATATATAGTTAGTGAAATTAGACAATATCTTAAATAAACAAGTTTTATTTTATTTTTTCAAGTCAATATGTATTTAGTAAAAAAAAAACCTTCATTGCCATAAATATTGTAATCTTAAAGAGTTTATCTATCTAAATAAATAAAACAAACATATTTATTCGAATATTGTCTATTCTACAAAAAAAATATTACAAATTATACAATATATACATATATACACATTGTTCCATAAATCGTTTATCGTAGTCATTATTTATTATAAGTATTTTTCATATTTTTATTTTGTTTAATTTCAATTTATATCTTTATTGTTATTGATTTAGCTTTGAATGACAGGGAAAGCTTCTAATTTTATTAATATCGTCATTCCATCTGTAATCTTTTTCGTTAGATGTACAAACATTATTTCACGTATATCCTATTTAAATTAGTTTATCTTGTTGGAATTTTATTATTATTATCTTTAAAATTTCAGTTATACCACTGTTATTGGAAGTAATAATTCAGAACAAACACATAGGTACCTATCTAGCATCATATTCAGATATTTCAATCAAAAACGAGGAAGTTGGCAGGAGTGTTGGGTGATGTCACGTACCCTATGTTGAGCAGAACGTTTAAGGATGCTAGGAAATTTGCTAATTCAATGTTTTATTTAACGTTTTTGTGAACTTTTGTTTGTTTAAACACGTAAACAAATTGTCTCAAGAAAATTTACCTTTTTATTATTTGAAAAGTTATTTATACCCATAAAAGTGAGCAAAATTACTTACTTTTCACCCAAATTACGGGTGAGAATGAAACCCAAAATCAACTCGACCGAAAAACCGGTCAACGGGGTGAACGGTGATGTGACCGACCCCCCCTCAGGGCGTAAAATACTATACTTTCCTGAACCCCGAGGATAGGAAACTTTCCGTTGTTATCCGAGGGGTTCCATACTCCCTGACTGAAACCGAAATCCAAGACGAACTAACCCCGACATACCCAGTCCTGAGTGTAACAAGGCTACTGAACAAGGACAAAGGCCCCACTCCACTGTGTGATGTCGAGCTCCAGAATACTCCGGAGGGGAAAGCGATTTTTCAATTATCTCGTCTCTTTTACACTATAGTGACTGTCGAACCGCGGAAGAGGTCTCAATGCATTGTGCAGTGCACGAATTGCCAGCAAGTGGGACATAGCAAGAACTTCTGCCACCTTGACCCAAAATGTGTCAAGTGTGCAGGAGATCATCATTTCACAGCTTGCCTATCACGTACTCTCCAAGAGTCCCCAAAGTGCTCTAACTGTGGTGGAAGCCACCCCGCCAATTATAGAGGCTGTGAAACCTTCTTAAAACTTCAATCACGAATCATACACAGAAAACACATACCAACCCACATTCATGACACAACAAATGCAAATCCATCTAGACTTACTCCCCAACCAGTCTCAGAAAATCCTCCACAGTCACAGCAAAACATCCCCTCAGGAGCTAAATCAAACCCTTGGTTTACCCGGAGCAGACACCACACACAGACACCAGCAAGCACCCCTCATCAAACTAACCTCAACGAACAAGACCCCTCATCAAACCTATTTGACATACTACTAAATTTAATTAAACCTTTCATTCCCAAAATCAAATACTTCATTTCCACTATACTCAATAACATACTTTCTTCCAATTACGGTCAGCCCTAATTCCACAGTTGATCAAAATTTAACAATCCTAAATTGGAACGCGAATGGGTTGAAAGCAAAGCAACAGTCTTTCAGTAACCTCCTAACACGATACAACATAGACATAGTTTGCCTAACAGAAACACACTTCAAAGCGACAGACACATTCAGACTGACAGGATACGTGACATACAGACGAGACAGACAAACCCGAATAGCCTCTGGAGGAGTAGCTGTTTGTGTGAAGAAAAAAATAAAGCATTCCCATCTACTTCTTCCTGAACTGGAGCACCTGGAGGCTGTCGGGAGGCTGTCAACTGACACTTACCAACAACAGACGACTCAACATCATCTCGGGATACCAACGACCAAACTTAAGAATAAAACAGACAGACCTAGAACACATTTTTACAGGAGACGCGACTGCACTTTTCGGGGACCTCAATAGCAAGCACACAATCTGGGGCTACAGAAGAACCAATAACAATGGGGTCAGACTTTTGTCGGCCACAAACAACCTCGGTGTTCAGGTCTCAGCCCCAGACGAACCAACCTTCTACCCGTCACAACACAGATATCATCCAGACATCCTAGACATCACACTTATAAAAAATTTCACATTCCCAATATATCACGAGACACTAACAGAACTCGATTCAGACCACGTCCCCGTCCTTAACACATTCACAGCACACAAACACTACACCGAACCGCTTCCACGACTTATAACAGGAAACATTGATTGGAAAACTTTTCAATGGGAAATGGATCAAACTCTTGAAATTCCAATCTACTACAATCACACAGACGACATAGACTGGACAATACAGACATTTACACAAACTGTTTACACATCTGTTCACAATGCTACATATCACCACTTCAAAGACAGACGACCACATATACATGACTCCATTCCCACTCAAATCCTAGCACTAATTCACGAAAAAAACACGGCTCGCAAACGCTGGCAAAGAACAAGAAGTGATGTAGATAAAAGAGACCTCAATCGCTTGACCCGACGGGTGAGATGGGAGCTCGACAACCACAGAATTTGTAAGTACAGGGCTTACTTGACCGACATGACCCCCGGCGATAGTAGTCTCTGGAAAGAAACCCGACGAATTTTGAGACAAAACACATCCTTGCCCCCACTGACAGACGGACATCACACAGTGACGAGCGACGAAGACAAATGCGAAATCCTGGCAATACACCTCGAACAAAAGTACCGCACACACGACACTGCTAACACAGACATGAACACCACAGTACACACATATCTATCCATACCGACACAAACTGTTGAAAATTTCATCAAGTTCACCACTCCGTCAGAAATCACAACATTAATAACAAACTTAGCAAACAACAAGGCCCCCGGCGAGGATCTCATTCCGAACATAGTGCTGAAGAAGCTGCCACCCAAGAGTATAGCCTTTTTAACCGGTCTGTTCAACGCATGCCTGCGATGCAGCTATTTTCCTCGAAATTGGAAAAATGCGGTTGTAATCGTCTTCCATAAACATGGTAAGCCCAAGCAAGAGCCGGACAGCTATCGGCCTATAAGCCTTCTGAACTCGTTGTCGAAGATCTTCGAACGACTAATATTGAGAAGACTGGGTTCTCACCTGGAAAGCGCAGGAATTGTTCCAGCTCACCAGTTTGGTTTCAAACATAATCATTCATCTGTGCACCAGCTACAGAGGGTCTCGGAAAGATTGTGAATGGTTTCGAACAGAAGACATATACAACCTCCGTCTTTTTAGATGTAGCTTCCGCGTTCGACTCGGTGTGGCATGAAGGTCTCCGCTATAAGCTGAGGAAGACATGGGCTCCACAGTACTTGGAAAAGATCGTTGATTCCTTTTTGGAGAACAGGACGTTTCAAGTGCGGGTCAACAACATCCTCAGCTCCAAGCGTAGTATTCTGGCGGGAGTGCCACAGGGAGCTATCCTCAGTCCCCTCCTCTTCAGCTTATACTGCTTCGACATCCCCGAGCCATGTAATACCACTCTAGCACTATACGCAGACGACACACTACTTATGTGTCAACATGAAGACCTCCAGACAGCAGTTGACATGTTACAAACTTCTCTCAACCACGTCTCCAGCTGGTTCGCTCGATGGAAGCTTCAGTTGAACGCCAGTAAAACAGAAGCGAAGATTTTTGCCCTTCGCCGATTTTTTACAGAGGACCAGAGTAGGCTGCGGGTTGACGGACTTCCCATTCCATGGAACCCTAAAGATCAGGCTGTCCGGTACCTTGGTGTATTCTTAGACTCACATGGAAACTTCACATCAACACAAAACTTACACAAGCATACACCCGTTTAAAACATCTCTATCCACTCATTAACCGCAACACACGCCTCAAACACTCTTGCACACTGCTCCTGTACAAAGCGTTACTTCTCCCATTGTTAACATACGCCTGTCCAATATGGCATGGCGCCAGTCCTTCACTCACAACACGACTACAAACATTTCAGAACAAAATTCTTCGTGTGTCTCTGAATGCACCATGGTTTATCCGAAACAGCCAACTCCATGAGGAACTGGGAGTTCCTCGGGTCGCAGCCTATTTAAGGTCCTTAGTAGATAACTACCACGGAAGACTAAGCCTGTGTTCTGGAGCAGCCCACTACAATCTTGGCCAGCCTACTCTCCACAGAAGGCTCAAACCAAGATTATACCAAGACATTATTATTATTAATTTCATTTTATATATTTTCCATTTTATACTTTGTGTGAAGAACCAAGATGTTCTGGTCCAAATAAAGTGTGTTGTTGTTTCAATCAAAAACCACACAATAGCAACAAAACTTTACATCACGAATTGAACACCCATAGACAATGTTTCTACACCAAAATTTATTACAAAGCATTTGCTTTACCTCACAATCCCGATTGTCATGAACGTTCACCGCTGGGTGTTTTTCCTCTCTTAAGCCTTTGATGTTATTTTTATTTTATTTTTTCTCTATGTATATATGTCAGTCCAGCCGCTGGTTGTATAGGTATGTATGTTTTTTTGCACAATTGTGGCTTGAAGTTAAAAATTTAAAAAAAAAAAAAAGGGAGGGATTAAGCTGAAACTTTGAATTTATTTTTCCTATGGAGGACCTGGAACACGACCAAGAAAATGGGTTTTGTGGAGAGTAAACGGAGTTGTGAGCATATTTATGTAGAGTTTTTGCCACATTTTAGTTCCTGGTGGATAAAACAAAGTTGCATTTTTTAAAAATTATATTTAGTATATTTTCACCTTGTAGTGGAGATACAATTAAAGAATATTGTATCATGAAATAAACTTCCATTTTCATTCAAGTGAAGATTTCTTCATAACTTCATTCAATGAGGAAGATACTGATAAACAATTATTTATTAATGTTACAGATTGAGTGGGTGAACAATTATCATCAGATGGTTTTGGATCATATTGGGCCCAAAATTGACAGAGGTCCCGAGGCAAGCTTGTATGAGTGGCTCCAAGAAAAAACTAAACCAATATCGAAATGAAATGTATCGCTTGAAATGAACCTCTGTTAAAGCTTTATAATAAAACTAATTTAGAGTTATTATTGCTTTATATATTTTCTAAAAACATTTCTTCTTTTAATTAGACAAATAAAATAATAATGTTTTAGATTAACGTTTGACCCAAATCGGGCATAAAAGACATGTCATCTACATGTTTCTACTTTTAACTAGTTCTAAAATACCTAGTTACTACGGCACTTTTTTTTAAATTTCCATTTTATTTTTTCATATTAATTCAACTTATTTTACATTGTGAACAAATAAAAAATGTATATATCCCTATATCTTCGGGAATCGATCCAGGAATCTTCACATACAAACTACGGCCCATTGATCGGCTCAATGAGGCTCAAAACGTGAAAACCTACAAAGTTTTTAACGTGTAATCATACTTTGCTCGCCCCCCCCCCAAAAAAAAAAAAAAAACAGTTTGATGAAAACTTGAACGGATAACGTGCGCAGCAATGCCAGAGGCCAGAGCACACCCGAGAAGTTGTGAAGGAGATAGAAGACACTCCCTGAAGTGATCGTGACTGACCCTAGATCTATCAGCGTATTACCTCCTTGTCGTGTTACATTATTGAAGCCACACGACGTTATAAGCTATTCTAGTAAGTGTTGTTAAAATTCGTTTTAAATTATTATCAACAATTTTTAAATAATATGGGCTGTAAAATAATTTAATATTTCCATTATTGTATTGCCATAAGATTAATTGCAGAAAATAAATTATAAACCCTCGAATCGGAGGCATATTCATATTTATGAGAATACATAATTACAGAATATAGATGTATGAATATACAGGGTGTACATAACTTAAGTTACTTAAATTAATTATTATATATTATTTATATAATATTATGTACCTATCTTATCATAGTTATAATAACCCGTTTGCAACGATTTTACTAAAAAATGAATTGAACAAATATAATATTGTTACATTAAAAATTTTGCTACTGAAATTTCATTTTTTCCTATTTTTCCAGTGAACTCCATCTTTACGCATAACTATAGAAATTCTATGTGGACTCGCACGATATTTTTACTTCGAAAAGTTAATCATAAAGTGGATAAATAATCAGTCAATAACTATAAATAAGGCGTAAAGGTTGTATCTGAATAAAAAAATATATAAGTGCTCTTTTCAATTTTTTTTTTTTTTTTTTTTTTTTCGATAACGCCCGCTTTTATGGATTATATTCCTTTGGACTGTTAGAAGGCAAGGGATTGTATCCCATATTTATTTGGCACCAGAGGGGCGGGCTACATTACGGGGATTATTTACAAACTTACAAAGCCCCGGAAGGAAAGCTTTATCTATGAAATAAAATTCTTTCCCGGGTGGGATTCGAACCCGCATCCGTGGTGAGTCCATGCAACCAAAGCCCCACGCTCTAGTCCACACAGCCCCGAACGTCTTATTTTAAGTAATGTGGACCGTAAAATATTAACAATAATATAACAATTTGTTTTATCGACCCCCTTCTTAAAATTAATTGTTGGCTACGTCATCATTCCCTTTTTTCCAGTGAACACACACGCACAATCTTTACAGTAATGAGAGTACAATATGAACTTCGAATAGTCAATTTTTAAGACTATAAATAATCAGCCAATAATTTCATAAATGTACTCATAACAATGCTCAAAACTCGATTTATGTCATTAGGTTGGTTATCGTAAAAACAATTTTCTAAATAATTTTCCTTCTATTTTTCTCCCTGTTATTTCGTCATTCGAAATATTGTAAAACTTAATGGTTATATATTGTCTTGAGAGTAAAACACATTTTTTACACAAAACTTAGAATTTCGAAATTTCCTAAAACCAGCTACGATTTGATTTTTTTGAATGGCACTAATTAGAAAAAATATTTTTAAGACACCTCTTCGAAATATCAATGTCTCAAAATTCTGTTTTATGGTTTTATTTTCAAATCGCGAAAAGCTGCGTTTTATCGTCCCTTTACTAAGAATTATATTCCTTGTATCCTGATAATGCAGTGTGCTTACATTGAACTATACTTCGTTTTCTATGTAAAAAAATATAATCCAGCCATAAAATGAAATACGTACCTACCTAGTTAATTATAATATTCATTATTTTTTGACATTTTTTAAAAATTGTTAGTGTTATTTTTCGTTCAGTTTGGCCCGCAAAACTTTTCTATATGGTCCGCACCTAAAAATATGTGCCGATAACTGCTCTACGTCAGAAGAGTAAAAAAAAATGCATCCTGAAAATAATGTTTTGAAATTTGGACTACGTCTATGGCAGAATTACTCACACCACATCGATAACCCAGACGTGATCGTTGGAAGTTACGTAGAAATGTGATTAACGCCGTGAATCCCGAAGGAAAGAACAGTTTAGTTGTTTTGCGTCATCAGAGATTTTCTGTAGGAGGAAACGTGACGTGATGTGATAGCAAATGACGATAAATCCTCTCTATACATTTTTCGAATATACTCAATTTCCTCGATAATCCTTATTTCATTTTTTATTTTTTATTACTCTGAATACGTAGATATTTCTATATTACACTATTCTTATCTTCATTAACAATACGTTTAGTATCATGATAATAATGATTTATACGTATAAAATATCAAATTATAAATAAAAGTCTACTAAAATAAATGAATTGATAATCGTTATTTTAATAAGGAAAACTGAAGAAGAAGGGAGTGAGGGTATTCAGTGGAAATAATATGAAATTCTGTTGATAGATAGGGCTACAGTTCCTGTACAGTTATTTGGTGGTCAGCAATTCTTCAGTCTGTTTTCCTGGTTTGGTCCGTGTAGTTTTGGTTTCAGTCTCCATTTATATTTTGTGACACTCGCTCAATGGCATGTTGGAACTGTCATGGTTATTTGATTCTAGTCTTCCTATTAACTGGTAAGCCTTTTATTTATTTGTGTTATTAAAAGTAGTCAGGTTTTTAATAACTGATAATACTTCAAAAAACAAATGTGCAGTTAATTAATTGTTCAATTAGTAGACGCCTATTATCTATTTAAATAATGTTATCTTATAACTAAATGGAGTGATGGTCATCACTGTTAGTTTATAATAATCAGTAAATATTAAATAAACTATACAAAATACAATTTTTGTGTAAATGTTGGTCCAGTAAAGAATACATTGTTTTTTTTGTAAAATTACTAGAATAAGTGTTGATTTCCAACGGGTTATGTGCATTTTCAAACCATAGAAGTAATAATTCTTCAATTAAGATACAAGAATTAATTGTGGATTGATGAACAATCAAAAAGAATCACAGTTCCAGATTATAAATCCTTGTTAATTCCTTACAACTAACTCAATCTATTGGTAGAACTTGTTACTATTAAATATGATCATGCCCTTCGAAATCTGCAAGTGAACACTGTGTTTTCGTTTATATTAATCACTGCATGATATATAAACTATACATTTTTTAAATGTAAATATTGGTCCAGCAGCAGATATATTATATTTGTAAAATTACAAAAAGAGGAGTTAATTTCCAAAGGGTTGTTATGGGTATTTTTAAATCATGGAAATGATAATTCTTGATGTTAGACATCTGCAGGTGAACATTTTGTTTTTTGTTTTTGTAAGAAAATACTTATAGGCAGGTCATTATAGCTGCTTGAACTTCCGCGGAATGTCATCTGAGGCTTACGAAAGTTTCATTTAAATATGTTTTTTTACTAGTTGTCCATGAATCAGTGATCTCCACTAGTTGATATATCATGTTTTTTTCATTCTATTTTATTTGACGATAATAATTTGTTGATATTATATTTTTATTAGCCTTAAAAACTGACGGTCTGGTTTGACGCAGAAACTTTAAGATATGTATTACAAGATGTCTCTAAACCCTACTATACAAGCTCATGCAAGTCAGCTGGCTTCAATAAGACAAATTTCATTTTTGAAATATACTGTTTTTTTATAGAGCCAAACATTTTCGCATAAATTAAGCAAACGTTTAAATTAAGAAACGGATAGACGGTGGACTATACGACTCATCTGTCTGAAATTTTGATATAGTGCATTGTCACCGTATCGAGGCATTTGTACCAAGTTTCAGCTCTGTACCTCTATTAGAAGTGACTAAAAAAGCTTTTGGAAGATTTGACGCCACGAAACCTAATTCATATAAAGGAAATAAAAACAACATTCAATGTGGATAAAACAATGGCTGCAGAAAAAAAGAAAACAATATTCCCACGTCAATTTTTTTAGAGTTACGACTAGGACCGTCTTTTCACAATGTAAAAGGTGCAATACAACTAAAAATACCTTATCTTCCCTATTTTATCCTCTTTTTATCCAGAACGTTTCCCGAAGGGCCTGTGTGGAGGATTTACAATATTAACATATCAGGACAAGGAAAAGTGTATAAGAATGAAACATGACATAGGATTGATCAATATTAACAAATTATCTTCATGCATCGATCCTTATAGATAGCTCTCTGACTCTCTGAACCAAACTATTATTTTTTGTTTTTGTTCTTCAAGGTCAACCTGTTATTAGCGGATCTTGTACAGAATCAGTTTATTTACAGGTCTGATTGGTAAGACCTATGGAAAATACAAATAAAACTCGCATTACACGATTATAGGGTTTATTCGAATTTTTATGTATATGCTTGTCTACTGGGCTCAAGATCGCGGGATCCAAACCCGGCCGAGGCCCTTAGGTTTTTATTTGTGAAATAAAAAAAAAAAAATTGAGCACGCCGTCTTTTGGATGAAACGTTAAGCGATGTTCCCGAAACTGTATAATGTCTGGTACTCGTTAAAGACCCCCTACCTAGGTGATATACATATGTTGGCAAATTTTAAGCATTAGTTGTTTGTGTGAAGTTGGGTTACACAAAACTTTTCAGAAGTTGCATGAGGCTTTTGGGGATGAATGTCGATCACGGTGTCATGAGTGGTACAAGAGGTTCAAAGAAGGCCAGACATCGTCAGAAGACAATCCTCCTTCAAGACGCCCATCAACTTCGACTGACGACGATCTTGTTGCCAGAGTGAACGTTCTCGTGCGATCAAATCGTCGACTAACCATTCGTGAAATGGCAGGGGAATGGAACATTTCATTTGGCTCATGTCAATAAATTTTAACTGAACTACTGCAGATGCGCCGGGTGGCTGTTCACCAAGGCCTGTTCATTCGAGATTATTGCACAAAAAACCACCATGGCCGTCATCCCCCCAGACCCCGTACTCACCGGACCTCGCCCCTGCGGACTTTTTCCCGTTTCCGAAACTCAAGAGACCCTTAAAATGGCAGTGGAAATTCCTTTCTTTGGGCCGTTAGAGGGCGGGGGGGGGGGGGGGGGGGGGGGTGTACCTCATTTTTATTTTGGCTCCACCACAGGGGCGGGCTACATTACCGGGGTTATTTACGAACACCCATCCGGGAGAGACACTTTATGTATGAAATAAAATTCTCCCCGGGACGGATTCGAACCTGCATCCATTGTGAGTCCATGCAACCGAAGCCCTACGCTCTAGCCCACACGGCTACCGCGGCACCTACGTCAGATGGATGGCCCTATGTATTACTGTTACGGAAATACTGTATCTTACACAATACCCACTTACCATCTGGACCCCTATCTTGCTGGTAGACCTTAAGTTAGTTTTATGAAACATATATGTCCAACTTTATATACTATGGACATCAATTTAGATCACTGACCGTTAGGAGATCCGTTTTCTAAATAGAAACCGGTTAAGTGGGTGTCGGGCCTCACGCGATAAGGGTTTCGTACCCTCCTAATTTTTCCCGTTTAATGTATTTGTGCTGTAAAGCAATGAAACTAAATTCCAGTTAGAATAAAGAGGTATGGCGAAACAAGTGTATATATGTTTGAAACTCTTTTAATAATATATTTCCAACGTTATCCCGTACAAAAGGTTTATAAAAAAGGTGGATGGCCCTATGTATACACATAAGCCCAAGGTTGTAGTGAAACTTCCTTTGTCTTCATTAACCATGCCAATTAAATAAACACATTTTCATACATATATACATTTGTTTTTTTCTTTCACGAAATTGTCGAACATTTCCGTTGAAGGTTTTGTCATTTTTAACTATTTAACACTAACTCAGAATGAAACTAAACGTATTATTTTAACGCATAAACTGTATACTAACAGGTAGCACACAACAGCTGATGCATCCACAACGACCTAAACTCGTAGTTGACTTGTACACATGCGCCACTCATCCCCCTCTCCTTAGCGTTTCATGTTTGACTTTTTATGTCGATGTAATTCCGATTCACTGATCTCGCTGAAGAAGTTTCACTTCAAAAACCTTTTTTTTTTCTGTCAGAAATATTATTGAGGCTGTCTACGGACACATATGACCGACCCATGTTTGTTTGTTTTTTATGACCCATGCCCGGGCTTTAGCTACGAGGTCATATATAGTCTACCACCAGAGCGCACTGTTGAGCTTGAGCCCGACTCTATTGAGGGAGGTTAGTTAGCTAGGATAGAGGTCTTTAACGAGTACCTGACATCGCACAGGCTGTGGATCATCGTTTTAATGTGTTTCTTAAACTTCTCTGGGATGTTCCACTTTTGGTTGTTTCCGGCATTTTTTCTCCAGAGGTGTCTTCTTATTTTTTTTTTTTTTCCTTTTTCCGTTGGACAATATTTCGGGACAATTGCAGGTCCCTTCTTCTGGTCACTATGAAGCTCGTTCATAGTGACCAGAAGAAGGGACCTGCAATTGTCCCGAAATATTGTCCCGAAATATTATCCAAAGGAAAAAGGAAAAAAAAAAATAAGAAGACACCTCTGGAGAAAAAATGCCGGAAACAACCAAAAATCATCGTTTTAAGTCCCACCCGGAAGGACTGTGTGCTCAAGGTGTTTTATCTTTCCGTCGTATAATAATCTGGTCAACTGGCATATCAATATTTAAAAAGGGAGAGGGGGGGGGGGACATTTAGTTATATTTCTTATTTCAATTTTAGGTTGTGTAAGGAGACTCTGAATTTATACAGGGAGTAGTAAGTCGAAGCGAGGATACTTGGGGATAGCATAGGAAATTTAGTTTTGAACATAACATAATGCTTCCTTAGAAAGTTATGTTCAGAAAATTTTAATAAACCACAGTAAAAAATGAAAAATACCTACAATAATATCTAAATAGGGAATTTGATATTGAGTATCGTATGCCTAATTTTTTTCTTTATTATTAATACTTAACTAAATGAAACACAAATTATGACTATACTCAGTAATCTTATTGAAAATACATGCATAGTTGGACTTTTTTTAAAAATCTTTTTTAAATAAGGTTACGAGTATTATTTACTTAATGACATTAAGTAAATAATACTCGTAACCTTATTTAAAAAGATTTTTAAAAAAAGTCCAACTATGTATGTATTTTCAATAAGATTACTGAGTATAGTCATAATTTGTGTTTCATTTAGTTAAGTATTAATAATAAAGAAAAAAAAAAGGCATACGATACTCAATATCAAATTCCCTATTTAGATATTATTGTAGGTACATACAATACATTGTATTCATTCGTTATCTTCTACTAAATTTTGCATGTACATACACGTTTCTTTTTTATGTATTAGTTCTGTTGTTTGTTGTAGAAAATATTGAAAAAACTTTCTCTTGCTAAGTAGCTATTAAGTTACTATTTATGTCTTATTCTATTATTTGCTGTAAGATATTTTTATTAAAACCAATTGTTTCATTTCATACATACATATTACTAGGCTTATTTTCTAAATTGATTTTTTTTTCTACTTTATATTTTGTTTTCTACTTGTTTGTAAGTAAATTTGTGATATTATTTTTTTTTTTTGTATGAACAAAATGTTTTTAAAGTAAATAGGACTAATAAGGGGCTGGTTGGCTCCAAGGTTGATAGACTACTGTACTACTAAATCTAGTATTCTACTAACCTTGGTCTGGTCCTCATTTCAGTAATTGTTTATATCCACTGAAGCTTTCAATTACGCATGCACTTCTTTAAATAATGAAATATATACCTAGGTTTTTAAAAATAAATATTCCAGAGGTTACCAATTCTTGTATCTACTAGTTTAAGAAGAATGTAAACCATTTATGTTTATTTGTCATAAAACTACCCCATAAGGTAGTATGTCTCACTAGGTCTGCGATGGGCGAAGGGAATTGAGTTATTAAACAACAGATTTCGTATCTTTTACTTCCCCAGATTTTCGAAGTATAGGGAAATTTATGTAATCGGTTGAAAATTCGATGCGGAGTTTCAACGGAATTTCATGTTTTCCAAACTTCTGATTCCAAATATGAAAAAAAATAAATGTTTGTCTGTGAACACGATTACTTTCGATGGAATGAATCTATCGACATGAAATTTTATATGTGAATCCAGAAGCCTGTAACGACAACACCTATTTAATTTCAGCCAAATCGCTCAGCGGGAAGGGGGGGGGGGGTTCAGAGAGAGGCTTAAAATATCATACATGAATTTTAATATCAGAAGTGAAGGGGCGTTTAACTCAAGAACCACAATAACGGCCGATATAATGAATGTATTGATATGAAATTTCATATTTGTAGTCAAACCCCAAACTACTGTAACCTGTCAAATTGTAGGAATATCGGCTGATGGGAAGAGGAGGTTTCAGAGGACGGAGTTCAATTCAAAAACCCTAATAATTGCCATTGTAATGAATTTATCGACACATTTAGTACGAATATTTAGAAGCCCCTATGAAAGTCAACTATTGAATATTAGCGCAATCGGAAAAGTGAATTGATTTACTAGAAAATATGAGTACGAAAATTATAATATTAATAAATACAGCAGATACTGTTTTTAATTAAGTTAAAATTAAGGTAAATATATCTTATAACTCTTCCGAAAATGTCATTTTCAAGAACATATTTCGGAAATATGGAAAAGAGAAAGAAAATAATAATTTAAAAAGTAACAATAACAAATATAAAAAATAAATGAATAAAATAACAATAACATTTAAAAAATATAAATAAATGAATAAGAAAATAAATTTAAAAAAATAATAAATAAGGATTTTCCTTTAAAATCATATATCCCAGTCACTAACGAGGTCAAAAGACTACTTTCTGAAACTGGAACTACCACATTTTCGTTCATATAAAAGTATATCATATAAAACTTTTCGATACTATTAGCCCCCCCCCCCCCCCCCCCCCCCCCCCAACCTCTCGTGAAAATCTGCTGTTTCTTAAATTTTGGAACTCCTGGCGACTGAAACCTAGTCTGTTTCAGGACTTGTTTTGAATATACTACCGATTTCGGTATTACACCGTCGTGAGGTGAGTCTAGTACATTTTTTTTTTTTTTTTTGCGGAATAAACAATATTTCAATAAGAAGTTTGTTTTATTTATTTACTGTCATTATTTTTTTATATTATGTTTCGTTCAGAGGCTGACGCACTGTTGTGATTGCAAACATGCATTTATTTATTATTCAATGGCTTTTATAGCTATAAAAAACAAAAGTAATAAACATACTTTATTATTATAATTTCGAACTATATATCTTTTAGCTGTAAATTTCCTCACTGTTTCTACTCTTCCGAAAACGATAGCATACTGCAAGTAAATAAGATTTACCATTGGATGAAAACCTGCTTCTAATAATTTATAATTTATTTTTTTCAGGCTCCGAAAGCGCTTATTTAGGATGTTACCAGGAATTCTCCATCCAAACGAGACTTCTGCCAGACGATCATCGCAACTTTAAAGCCACATTGAATACAGTGAAATGTGTCACTTTTTGCAAATCACAGGGACATGGCTTTGCAGGACTTCAAAATGGGTAAAAACTTAATGTTTACTTTGATATTGGAATCTCTCCTGAAATATATTTAGGTACTATTTAGTTGAAGATTAACCTATAAGGTAGTTGTCATGCCCGGGCTTTAACTACAAGGTCATACCACCTACTACCAGAGGGCTCTTTCGTCGCTCTGGTAGAGTTAGTTATTATGACTCATGGCCGAGCTTTTACTACAAGAATCTACTATGGGAGTCCTAAATGTTGCCTACTATAAATTTCTGATTATTTAGGATAGGGGTTTTCAGTCATTTAAAAAAGATTAATTTAAAAAAAACTATACAAACTCAAACATTTACATTTGTTTAGACAACAGATTTATTTTTGTTTGCATCAGAAAATATCTCTCTCTTGCGGCTCAATCTCACAGGCGCTTTCTGAAGAGAAGATCAGTCATATGCAATTCTTTATGTTATTGAAACCATTTCATTGCTATGTTGAGAGCAGAAAACCGGTATTCAATCAGAAAGGAGGAAAAATAAAATCAGATAATTAATGGTTTTGATAAATGACATTCCGATAATCCACACTTTACTCTATTTGGATCAAAAACCCCATAAGAACGACATATTGACTTTAATCGGCCAAAGAAAAAGATGGAATAAAGTAGAGGGGGGCTTAAATCAAAAACCCATAACTGCTGATGTAGTCCGAGAGAAGTCTGTGTGTAAGACAAACTGTTAATTATTTTCTGCCGGAGTTGCGATGATTGGGAGAGCGAAAACTTAATATATTACAATTAATTCGAGCTAGGAAAATACATTTCTGGCAATTCCTCGTTTTTTTTTTTTTTTTTTTTTTTTTTTTTTTTTTTTTTTTTTTTTTTACTGTTGGGGCCCAAACTACATTTGGTTATAGTTTGAAATCTCTTCGTTGTACGCTATGTGCTCTGGGTGAATTGGAAGATATACACAATAAAGAAACGATAGGGGTTTCAATCTTGACCTACGAAATTCTTAGAAACAAACAAAACTTAAGTACTAATAAATATTTAACAAAAGAGTATATTATTTATTTATTGATAATGGTATTTTTGTTTCAGTTTTGAGTGTTATTGTTCAAAAAACCATCCTCCATTCACAGCGATGGCGGCCCAGGATGAATGCAACATGCCCTGTGAAGGAAACACTGGAGAGAAATGTGGCGGCAAGTGGAGACTCAGTGTCTACGATATTCACGGTAAATTGGACTATTTTGAAATTGAGTAGGCACCATAAAGAAAAGTAAATTTAAAAAAAAAAATGATTTAATTTTATGTGAAAATATGAAGAGGTAAGAACAACTGATTGTTGGGAAATCACTTTTAAAAATGGTAGTTCCAAAACATGTTGTTTCTTGCCTTTTTGTCGCAGTATTTTTAATACTGTGATCATTACAAGATTTTGCAAAATCATTTTGCATTTTGAGGGGCGAGGTTCTGTCATATAAGAGAGACAACTCATAAATTTGGCCTATGTTTCAGAAACTATTTCTTCAGGGTCTTATTATGACAAGAGTGGATGTGTTTGTGTCTGAGTACAACGCACCACTTTACACATACACTCTAGTCATAATAAGGCCCTGAAGAAGGAAGTAAATAATTCCGAAAATTTGGCAAAATTATGAGTTTTCTTCTTTATACGATAGAACCTTGTTCTTCGTATCGTTTCTATTAATTTTCATTCATTATGTTTCTTTCTGTAATAATTCTTTTAAGAATCTATGCTTGTTTTTTTTTTGTTTTAATACTATTGTGGACTCCTTTGAATTTGAGCTGAAAGAGATCTCATCCCCTTGAGCAAATAAAAAAAGATTGGTTGTTTCGGGGACACAAGGCGCAGGTTTTAGATGTGAATACTCGGAATCCATATACTCGGCCGCCTCAACTTTCTTTGTTGTCTATGCTCTGTCGTTCTGTATTTAACTTCTTGGGAAAGTTATTATTACTTGGGCTGTTTTTGTTCCTTATAAGCTGCTCTTTCGTCTCGAATGCGTTTCTTGTATTTCTATTCGACGACATTATGAGATTTTCACTTTTCACCAACTTGAAGATCACTTTTTGCAAAGTTCTCGTCGTTCACATTGATTGTTGACCAATAGTAATTGTAGCGTTGTTCGTAAGTTTTCAAATGATATCACTTTTATAGTCCTCACACGACACAATCCAAAGTTACACCGCTCCCTGCGTTTGCGCGCTCGGTCCGAAGTTCATTTCAGTTAGGGTCATCCTTTGTCCCCTCAACGCTATATTTATCGTTTGGATGTTGCTTTTATTTTATGATAATATCATAATATATAGATGCCACAATAGTCATAACAAGCAGCTAGATATCATTATTTCATTTGGTTAATTAATAATATATGAATTTCAGATAGTGGAGTGAATGTTGTTCGAAATTATTACGATGGATGTTACAAAGAGGAGGGTAGTAAGAAAGTGCTCAGTGCCAAAGCGCTCACTTTCGTTGACAGGTTGACTCCAGAGCGGTGTGTTGGCAACTGTTTCAGGCTGGGCTACCTCTACGCAGGACTCTTTAATGGGTTAGTGTCTCATATT
The DNA here is from genome assembly GCA_963662175.1 of Aradus depressus. NCBI lineage: Eukaryota > Metazoa > Arthropoda > Insecta > Hemiptera > Aradidae > Aradus > Aradus depressus. Next base: position 44,200,854 of record OY759215.1, read on the forward strand.
GTTATTTGTATACTATCCTCTTTAAAACAATTTAAAGAGCACTACATCCAGTGAGTCTGGTTGTTACTGCTTCTACAGGAAAAGTAGATGCGAGCACCGTTTTGATTCAATAAATTCTTGTGAGTAATTCGATATTATTTCAGGGCTTATGGTCTATTTGAAAAGATGTCATGTAGTAATAAAGAAGGAGTATATTTGGTCTTCAGGATCATGTTTTTTTTCTTCTGCAGATAAATGTAGTACAGAAAATGTTTTTTAATCAATTAAAAATTGGAAATAGAGTTTTCACCAAAATTTTATGTTTTGCAACCTCCTGAGTATCAAGTTAAGAAAAAATGTGTCTATGTAAAATCGGCAATGTACATTCCCAGAACAAATTAATCAATTAACTTTTCGCTCCCACTCCAAAACCAGTACCTTTTGGGCTAATAATCAATAGTTGACTTACATTTGGACTTTTAAATCCTCATACTAAAGTTTGTGTCGATATACTATTATGCTCAATGAACAAATAGAACTTAATCCGTCGCCGTTGTTAAACCTAAATATTTAAGACAATTTTGAATATTAATACATTTAAACCTTTAGTACATCAAACTATATTTAAAGAGAGATTTTTACATATAAGAATGTTTTATACATACATCAATAGATTAAGATTATATTGTTAACTATTCAATTATGTTTTGTTTTTATATTTCAGTTAGACTTGAATTTTGTAATGTCTCCATTTTGTACATTATTGTTTACAGTTACTTTCTTGTCACATGTCTAATTTATGACCTTGTTTGTCCTGCCTTGTGTTAGTTCAGCAGTACTCTCTGTTTAGTTCACTTGATGATGCCGTAACAGGCGAAACTATAGTCGTGTAATTTTGACCAATATAGTGAAAATATTGACAAATAGTGTGTGGAGTTTATATTCCTTAGTGTGTGTATATTCCTTTTTCCTGATATACTATCTATTTACATCGGCAGTTATTAAGGTAGTTTGACTCCCCACTGATCCCCCCTTCTCTATAAAATAATGAGTGTCGTCCTTAGAAGGTTCTAAATACATATATAAAATTGCGAGTCGATACATTAATTTTCTCTGGAATTTTTGGAATCAAAGTGTGGGAAAACTGAAATTTCTGTGAAAACAACTTCGAATTTCTAGCCGGTTACATAACTGTCCCTTTACTTCGTATTGCTGGAAGAGTAATGTATTGACGCTAAATTTTATATGTGGATCTAGGAGCGCATAAGCCCGACACCTATTGATTTTCAGTCGGTTGAAGAGAAAGGGGAGAGGAGGTTTAGAGGGGGCTTAACTCCAAGACCTTGACACCTGCTGATAGAGTAAATGAATTGACACGAACTTTTAAAAGTGAGTTGGGAAAGATTGTGAATGATCCCAACTGAAAATCACCGAATTTGACGCTAATAACCGGCGGTCTGACTTCTAAATGGTCCATGGGGTGTAACAGGATTGTAAATAGCCTGACTTAGGTTCTCCTGGAGAGGAGGGAACTTCTCACTCGTCTCTCCCACTCAGGGTTCATCTTCGTACGTTGCTACTGTAAGTTTTCAAAGAGGTAAGCAAATATTTCGAAAGGCCGAATGCCATTTTAACCGACGTTTGTTTTCATTCTCAATTGGAAGTTTCCTCCGGAGCTAAGAAGACCACTTTCATGACAGTGATCGTCTTGTCTTTTAGAAAGTTGTCGCGAAACCTAGCAGCTGAGCTGTTCAATTAAATATATTTTTATTCTGAAAGTAAAAAAAAAATATATTAATTATTATTATTTGATTTTTTTTGTTATTTTATGTTGGATCACAGGGGTCAGTGCTTATGTGGAGATAAAAAGGAGGGTCCCAAAGTGGCTGATGGATCGTGTAACACGAAATGTAATGGAGACGGAAGGTTCTTGTGCGGTGGTCCTCAGAAGGCCACGGTCTACCGAACATCTATCTCTGGTAATACATTCTAATATTTATCTAAACCATATTCACTTACCACCCACCATCTACCCATTTATTTTAATATGATTTCTGGGTTTATATGTTAATTACCCTTTATGTATATATATATATATATATATATATATATATATATATATATATATATATATATATATATATATATATATATATATATATATACGAAAACTTAGCATATATATATATATATATATATATATATATATGCTAAGTTTTCGTCGGAATTTTATGTTTTTTGACTTCCTGCTTCCAAAAAGGAAAAAAAGTGTCTGTCCGAAACGAAATTGTATTAAGAAAGCTCTAAGGATGACACCTATTGATTTTCAGCCAGATCGGCCAAAGGGTAGGGGGGGATTAGACGGGAGGCGTAACACAAAAACTCTAATAACTGCCGTTGTAATCAACGTATTAACACGAAATTTTATATGAATTTTCAGCGGAGTCAGCTGAAGGGAGGCTCATTTAAAAAAAAATAGTAATAATTTTTTTTAGACCAGAGAAGGGTGGGTGCTCGACTCAAATACCCTAATTTAGTTAAATAATTTAGTATGAGGATTCAGAAGTCAAATATTGAGTTTCTGTGGGGGCTGAAACTCAATATTGGACTTCTGAATCATACTAAATTATTTAACTAAATTTGGGTATTAGAATCGAGCACCCTTCTCTGGTCTAAAAAAAAAAATATTATTATTTTTTTTTAATGATCCTCCCTTCGGCTGACTCCGCTGAAAATTGTTGGTTGGCGTGCTGGGGAAGTACGTAGCCGGTGATTCACCGACAACTTTTTTTAATATGATTTCTGGTTTTGTATGTTAGTTACCGCTTCATTTTACCCTTTAATTGCTATGGACTGATATATATGTTCTCTATTCTCATCCACGCACTAAACCTACTAACAGCAGTATATACGTGCTGTACCTTATCCCTAGAGTCCCGATTGTCCGAGGTAATGTGGACCAGAAGAATCGAAACCTCAGATAATCCGGCAGGAGAAATTAATATATAATTTAAATGTATTATGCTTTTTACAATAAAAAAAAATCGCTAAAACAAACATCATTAATAATTATTATCTTCTTAGAATTATTGAGTTTAAACATAAGCAAAAATAAAGAAAATGATGTATAATTTAAATGTATTATGCTTTTTACAATAAAAAAATCTCTAAAACGGACATAATTAATTATCTACTTGGAATTTTTGAGTTTAAACAAACAAAAATGAAGAAAATATAATAGTATGAAATTTAAGAAAAAACTAAAGAATGGGGTTTATAGTAGAGCGCATAGTGTATATAAGAAATAAAGTCTATATGACATAATATCAAAATACAAGAAGAAAATAAAATGTTTACATACTCATTATAATAAAAATATACAATATATCATAGTTAGTGGCGTTGAGGTGAGAATTTGAAGCGAACTTGTTCGTTCAAATAATTAAAATTTTTCCAGAGAGTTAAGCTGTAGTCAATCTTTTTCACGAAGATGGAGGTGAAAAAAGTTGACAGCTAGACTCCCTGGAACAGCTGAAAATTAATATAGCTTTAAGACAGCTAAGACAGACAATATAAAAGTTAAACAATATCTTCTATTCCATTCTGTATGTGTTCAATTCCAGATGAAAGTGAAGATAGAAAGTCTCTGGGTTGCTTCATTGATAACAGTGATCTTAGAGTCCTGGCTAGTCGGAAAACCTTCCTTTTGGAAACTAACACGCCCCGTCGTTGTATGAATTTATGTAAACAGCTTGGATTTGAATATTCCGGCGTCGAACAAGGGTAAGTCAATGAATATGTTTTTACTATTATAGCAGAATAAATATTTAACGATAGCAGATGACTGCAGCTTTTGTGTAGTTAGATATTGTAACTTGAGTGCTTTTTCTTCGCTCTGGTGGACATGTGCTCGACTCTAATGGGGGAGTTCTACATTTCGCCTACCAGGGTTTATTCACCTAGGTTAGGGGTCTTTAACAAGTACCATCGCTTAACGTCCCATCCAAATGATGATGTTCTCAAGGTTTTTTTGACCTCCGAGTTAAAAGTTACGAACCCGCGATCTTTAGCTCAGTTTTTGTATCTTTGGTTTGAACGTTTCCTTCAAGAAAATTACTCCAAAAATTAGGAAATTATGCTTACTAATATATTATTTTCAATTTTAATGGAATTTCGCATAGCTTTTCCGCTAACTTGATCAAACAGGTCAAAAGGACAAAATATATATTCGTCATTGAATTATTAGTTTTTAGCACCTCCGGAACATTGCAGTTAAACAATTTCAAATTGTTGTAATTGAAGTGTGTTAAGGTTCTATAATGGCCTCTTCAAACAAGAATGCTATTAATTAAAATTAATTAGTTAGCTACCATAGCGCTCTTTCGTTCGCTCTGGTGGACATGAGCTCGAGGGAGTCTTAAATTTACTTCGCACTTAGGGTAGTGAGAAGGACTACGTGACATAGTACACGCTCTGGACCATAGTCCTATCCGAAGGACGCCGTGCTCATTTTATTTCCCAGATAAAAAACCTAAAGGTTTCAGTAGGCAAGCACGCTACATCTGCGCTACCGGCGCCCTCTTATTAAATAATCGCCATTTTATTTATTTATTTATTTACATATTCACAACGACAACATTTGTCACTAGTGATTGTGATGATGTGCTGTGGCAAGTGTGTCGCTGTACTGCTGAGGTACGTGACCGAAGAGGAGTCAAGGCTAATCCTGGAACAGGTCCCTCTGTCATGCCCGCTTTAGACGTCTGGGCGGATTTTTATTAATTAAATCTAATAAAAATGTTCAAAAAATTGTTCTCACGCCGTTTTCATTATTCTAATCCCTAACTAATGATTCCAAAGGTTCGAAAATTTGAATTTGCAGAAAATTATTAAGTAAATGCATCGATGTTAATTTATGAGCTTATTTGTTCGGAGGATAAATCAAACTTTAGGATTTTCACTCTTTTCTGTTTAACATTCGATACAGTTGCTTTGTCAGTCCTGAGTTGGCGGTAATAGTTGTGGAATAATGTAATGTGTTATGTTTTATTTAGGACTGAGTGTTTCTGTGGTAACGAGATTCCAGACCCTGAGTTGGAGACAGAGACCAGTGAATGTTTGGCCCACTGTCCTGGTGACAAGTCCAGGCAATGTGGTGGCCGGTGGCGGGTAAGGGTGTACAACGCTGGCGGCAAAGCCTCTACAACTTCAGGTAACCATAATTACAATTATTCTCAACTTAAACAGCTCACAGTTTTTTTTCTTTCTTTAGGGGTTTAATGGTGTTATGTATTTTAAAAAATAGTTTCTTAGGCTTAAGGGATTATTGTCTGTGCTGTAAGTTATCTCGTTCTAGTTCTAGGAGAAGATAACAAGATGAAAAGTAAAATAAAAATTTTAATGAAAGACGAAAAAACATGATCATCACTTGGTAATGACTAATAACGATTCTCTCCTGGTCTTATTATATATATTATTATTTTAATATTCTTATCCATTTTAAACCCTCAAAACAGCGTAGGTATTCATAGTGATTCTTTTTCCTGTTACTTCCGCAGCTAAACGAATAATAGGTTATGTAATCGGTCAGAAATCAGATTTTGAATCTTCACCGGAATTTCATGTTTTCCGACCTCCTGATTCAAAAAAAAAAAAAAATGCTGTGTCTGTGAAAATGATAATTGATAAATTTTATATGTATTCAGAACCGCGTAAGGTCGACACGTATTGTTTTTCAGGGGATTCCGCCGAAGGAAAGGGGGGTTCCGCTCAAAAACTTCAATAACTGTAATGAATTTGTCGAGACATAATTTAGTATGATCATTCAGAATTCTCTATGTAAGTCAATTATTGATTTTACGACTTTTTTATTTCTCATTTAGTCTTATAAATTCTTCTTCTTGTTTTATAAAAATTCTATAAAAATATTATAAAATAAATAATAATAAAATAAAATATAAAATAAAAATGAAAAATAATTATAAAATAAATAATAAAAAATAATTATAAAATAAATAATAAAAAAAATATATATATATAAAAATATTATAAAAATTCTTCAAGTTTTATAAAAGTTATTCTTCTCTCTGTAGCATAAAAATACTTTAAGTAATAGAATTGAATGCGAGGATTTCTATTAATTTTATAACTGTAAATGGAAGTGAATGTTCATAAAGGAGAAGAACAATTACAACTTTATTTAGGCCAGAACTTAGAAGCTCTTCATAATGAGAACTTAGAAACTAAAATAATGGTAAAGTGTTGGCTTAAGTCTTCAACGGAGTAAGGCTCTCCCGCTCCGGTCGTCTGCTGTATTTATCTACTAAGGTCTCATATAGACTGCGACTTGAGAAACTCCCAAACACTTGAGCCATGGTGTATTCAGGACTTATGTAGAACTTTGAAATACCTTTAATCATGTTGAAAGAGAAGAACTGGGATCCAGTCATCTTGTGCAGACGTTTCTTAAGAGAGAAGTAACGTTTTATACTGGAGGATTGTGCAAGAATATTTGTAGGCTTCGTTTCGCTAAATGAGCGGAGTATTCGCTAGAGAAGTCGTTAGGGTTTTGGAATTGAGTCCTCTCTGTAAACCAACCCTTATCTTTCTGATCGATTTGGCAGCAAATGAATAGTTGTCCTGAAACACCTGAATTTCTATTTGTCGAAAAGTCAGGCGAAAGGCTTTTAACAAAGCAAATGGCTTTAAAAAGTAAAAAAAAAATAAGCGTGAAATAACTTATTTGCCATGGCAACAACCTTTTACCTGTAATGACCATTAGCTTATGACGTTTGTGTTACAGGTCAGGTGATTGACGTGCCCTCTGCGGAAAGTGAGGAAGTGCCCGAGGCAGAGGTTTCGCGTCCTCCCACTCCGGCGCCACCGCGTCCCCCCGCTCCGGCGCCACCGCGTCCCCCCGCTCCGGCGCCCCCGCAACCATCCTTTGAGCCAGTTCAGACCTCATCCTCCTGCGTCAGGTCTGCCACCCTTCTCTTAGGTCGGACCGTCTGCCGTGGGGAGACTCTGTTCGAGGAGTCCTTCTCAGAAGGATCCTTGGATCCGTCCAAGTGGAGCCACGATATCATCATGCCATGGGAACCAGTCAGTATATTCGTATTTGGCTACTTTTCTTTAGCTGCCCCTCACATTGACAATCCTCTATTCTATTCCTACAGGAATTCTTGCCCAATATTTTCGAACTCATTAAAGTTATACGTGAAAAAAGTAGCGATGTTAAGTGTTTCACAACATTCTGGTAGGTATGCTTTTAAGAGAAATGCATATCAGCCATGACACTAGTAACTTATGAATTTGACAAGAGGCGACTAAATAAGTTGAGTTTTTTCCAAAAGGGTGGACCAAAAAATTTGACAAGTGAGGACTAAAATAAAATTAGGATTAAAATTTGAATAACTATAATGATATATCATTCGCAGAAATAAAATTGAAAAGAGCGTCAAGGATCTCAATATTTCTAACTCTACTAATTATGAGTCTGATATCGGTTGATACAAACCGGCTGAACACTGGGTAACTGGTTTCCGTCCCCAGCTGCCGAAAGTTCAGTCCCATTGTCCAGAACAAGGCTGTATCCTGGTCAAATTGTTGATTGTAAAAAATAATTATATTTGGGAGACTGAAAAGCCGTGATAGACAGTGTGTTATCATAACCACCATATTTAATTGAAGTTTCATTTATATAAAAATATAATATATTTGTTTTTTTAATCTGTTTATAGGACTATGATTTTGTAATGTTTTTAAGAACATCAGACAATTTCTTTATGCAAAATGGCAACCTTCACCTCCGACCAAGTCTTTCAGAAGCTGATATTAGATACGGGTCTACACATTTAAGTAGGTGAGTTCTTGAGAAAATTAAGATCACTCCAACTAGAATAAGAAGGACGACCTACAGTTAAGTTCTAATGTTTCAGAGATGAATGATAATAATGAGATCATACGGCTATAATCGATTTTCACGAGACGATCATGAGGGAAGGTTACACTATCATTTGCCAATGTCCTTTTGTTATTCAATTGATTTAGTTATTATGACTCATGCCCGGGCTTTAACTACTCATATTGCCTATACCAGAGCGCTCTTTCGTCACTCTGTTGGACATGAGCCCGACTCTACTATGGAAGTTTTAAATTTTTTTGCTTACCCTAAGTTTTTATTCACCTAGGGTGTAGGAGTGGTCTTCAACGAGTACCTGACTTCGTACAGGCTCGTGACCATCGCTTAACGTCCCATCCGAAGGACGGCGTACTTGAGTTTATTTTATCTCGACAAGTCAAATAAACTAAGGGCCTTGACAGGGTTTTGAACCCTCCATCTATTGATTTAAAAGAACTGACGTATGTTCAAAAACAAATTAAATAAAAAATGTAATGTATGTGATAATTCGACTTATGACATTTTCGTAGTGAAATTTGGATCCTGATTAGTTGTTACCTCATATATGAAAGCAGGAGATACGGTTTCGATTATGGACGGTTAAGATGTACTATGAAGGTCGTATTAGTAAAGCGATATTGAGCTAGTCATTAGTTCTTACCTCATATATAGAGGCAGGAGATACGGTTTCGATTATGGACGGTTAAGATGTACTATGAAGGTCGTATTAGTAAAGCGGTATTGAGCTAGTCATTAGTTCTTACCTCATATATAGAGGCAGGAGATACGGTTTCGATTATGGACGGTTAAGATGTACTATGAAGGTCGTATTATGGACGGTTAAGATGTACTATGAAGGTCGTATTAGTAAAGCGATATTGAGCTAGTCATTAGTTCTTACCTCATATATAGAGGCAGGAGATACGGTTTCGATTATGGACGGTTAAGATGTACTATGAAGGTCGTATTATGGACGGTTAAGATGTACTATGAAGGTCGTATTAGTAAAGCGATATTGAGCTAGTCATTAGTTCTTACCTCATATATAGAGGCAGGAGATACGGTTTCGATTATGGACGGTTAAGATGTACTATGAAGGTCGTATTATGGACGGTTAAGATGTACTATGAAGGTCGTATTAGTAAAGCGATATTGAGCTAGTCATTAGTTCTTACCTCATATATAGAGGCAGGAGATACGGTTTCGATTATGGACGGTTAAGATGTACTATGAAGGTCGTATTATGGACGGTTAAGATGTACTATGAAGGTCGTATTATGGACGGTTAAGATGTACTATGAAGGTCGTATTAGTAAAGCGATATTGAGCTAGTCATTAATGTTTTAGAGTTCAAAATGTTAGTGCCGTTTTATCAACTTATGTACTTACAATTTTTTTCACTTTCATTATTTTTTTGCATTTTAATGAAATGTTTTCCTCAAAAATTTAATTTTTAGCGTGCCCTTTCAATAATTACAATATTGATTTTGAGGTGTCTCTAGTTATGGCCCCACCAATTATGTGCCTCCTATGTGGGTTCATTATGAAGTTTTATATTTCCGTCTGCCATTTTGATTTGTATAAACAAACTTTGAAACCTCACTTTTCCTAGATGTATTAATATTTTCTTCTGTTTCAAGATGTACTGGACGTTCGAATTCTCCCGAGTGTAATCGCATTGCTAATGCTTACTCCATCCTGCCACCGATCGTCAGCGCTAGAATCACCACTCGCGACACGTTCTCCTTCACTTATGGAGAAGTACACATCAGAGCTCGACTCCCCGTCGGAGACTGGATTATTCCCCGTCAGTATTCTATTATGACTATTGATAAATTGTCATCAATTATTTATTGACTGACTAAATTTTTGGAGATAAATCACTTTAAATGTAAAAAAAATAGCATAACTCTGGAAACTATCTGAAATGAACTCAGTTTTCGCTACAGCCTAAGTTATGCCTGTTATTTCATTACTTTTGGGTTGTGTAAGGAGGTAAGAAGATTCTAAATTCATATATAATATATTCATCATAGATTCACTTCTCCCATTTATTTATTTCTTGCTTTTTAAAAAAAAGCAATTACAGACATTTCGGGAAGCACTCCTATTATCAATATCTATAATTTATCTGTTTATATCAATAATTTATGTCAATATTTTTTCTGTTAATCAAAATCTTCTTGTAGAGCATATTTATTGAGTCGATTTTTATATTCAAAAATCAAGTCAAAACTTGACTCGTTTTGACCATATAAAAATGTTCTATAAAAAGAAGATTTTGGTTGACAAAAGGAATGTTAACGTTAAAGAACAGATGAATTATAAATACTGATGACGGGAGCTTCCCGACACCACTGTAATTGTTAATTAATTAATAAGTATTGCTATGCTAGATATATAATATAATATTATTTGGGTATTTTGTTATATACCACTTATATTATTATAATATAGTTCGTGACTCCACGGAAGTAGGCGGTGAAACCAGCCAAGTGTGCTAATTCAAACTGATTATTCAGAAAAATATCTTGTGTGAATAGCAGAGGACTTTCTTATGCTCATTCAATTTTTTTTATTTTAATTAATTTATAATTTCCTTGTCAAACAAATTATTTTTTCTATTAAAACTTTGAACGGTTTGAAACCAATTCAAATACATGTGAAGAATATTCAGTCCTCTTATGTGAAGAAGTAATTTCCCTGTTTCCTATTCCTGAAATAGATTAATGCCGGATGGGGTTTATTTGTCTTCGTACATGACACATTTTTGAAAATTGACTATCTACAAAAACTTTCTCTGTTTGTGTCTGCAGTGGAAGATATTTGCCGATATTGTTTTTATTTTTTCTTTAAATAAATGGTATACCTTTGAAATCAATATTACCTCGCAAACATTTTGTGTGAATATCGCTTTGATATTATAGGTTCACACCGAATTATAATGTACGAAATTTGGTCGAAATGAAACCATTAGTTTCAGATGACCAACGAAAATATTATTTCATTAATTATATATATTTTTCTTCCAGAGCTATGGTTGGAACCGAAAAGCAACACTGCCTACGGGCCGTTCTACAGATCAGGACGGATCCAGGTGGGGATGGCTCGCGGTAACAGACAGCTGGTGTCCTCGGACCGGAGAGAGATTGGTGTGACTGAGCTGGAGTCTGGGGTGGTGATGGGATCAGACCTGAACACCCACCAAATCCGCACCAAGCAGGTGTCCCGTCTCAACAAGAATGGCTGGGACAAACAGTTTCACAATTATACACTCATCTGGACCCCAGGTAAACATAAATCGAGTCTTATCTTCGTTACGTAATCGGTCAGAAGTTTCTGTTCAGTTTTCACCTGCATTTCATTTTTTGCGCCCCTTTTTAATGAAATACTCAGTTCACTATCTTTTGGGACAGATCTGATTTTGTGGAACTAATGGATTGTTGTTGCTCTTTCAGAGAACCTATCCTTCATGGTGGACGGTCAGGATCGGGAAGATCTCCTGCCCCCCGGACCCAGAAAGACCCTAGCTGAGGTGGCCGGCTTTGTGGGGCCCACACCCTGGAAAGACGGCTCTATCATCGCTCCCTTTGACCAGGAGGTACCTAGTCTCTCATTCAAATTATATATGTATTATGGAAACGTATAAGCTTTTATGTATTAATTGTAATAATAATATTTATTTCCGTTAAATGATAATATGGTAATAGGAGGTTACTTCATAAAAATGTATATATCGAGATACCTACTTTATTAAATTAGATATATAAACAATTATTAAATCTTGAAGTCGGACACACATGTGATTAGTAATAACAATAATATTTATTTATTACAAGTTTCCACAATATGTCCGCGTTTCTCAACTTAGAAGTTAGTAAAAAATAAATAATTGAAAATAAGTGAGTATAAAAATACAAATACTAATAAATACAATAGATACCGTTTTTAATTATAATTGAAATTATGATACATTTTTGTAGTAATCCTTTCAAAATTTTGTTTTTCTCGATGATATTTCAGGATGTTCTTATGCCTGTTTCTCAGGTGTAATTCATAATGCACAACATATAGAAAAGAATGTAAAAATAACAATAATACATGAAAATAATAAAACGAAAAGAATAATAAATGAAAACAAAAATGAACCAATAAAAATGAAATAAATGAATTAATAACAGATAAAAAAATAATCGAAAATCTTCTTTCTTCCTGGTATATAACTGTTAAGGAAAAAACTCATTTTATTTTCCCTAACAACCATGAATATTTTTAGTATAAATAGCGCATGCGAAGGTAGGGTTTGGGTTTTATAGTATATGATTCTAATGATGTCCTGAAATTCTATTATTAATTTTAGGACATTCGACGGAAATATTATTATAATAAATGTTAGTCAGTTCGACTTCAATCTATTAACTCTATTTTGAAGTTTTATTTCACAGCTGTTGATTAATAACTATATTTTTTAGAATTCTGTAGGTCAAAGATGCTTCTAACTCCCGCCCAAAAAATCGTAGCCCCTTAAAACTTCTAATATCTTAGGTACAAAAACAAAAATGGATTCTCATATAAAATAGTATAAAAACTTATTGTTGCGAATGAAAGAAAAGTTTAATAAACAATAGACTTGTGCTTATTTTATTTATTCATTTTTTTGTTTAATTTTTTTTTTTTAAATTATTACAAATAATCTTTTACAGTTCTACCTAACGATTGGTCTCTCTGTTGGAGGAATGAAGTCATTCCCTGATGGATGTTTTTCCAGCGGACGTCCTAAACCCTGGAAAAATGATAATGTTAAGGTAAAAAAAAAAAAAAAAGAATAATACTATCATCCTTTTTTAACAAGAATATTTTTTTACTTTAAATTAATTACGTTTATTTATCCAGCTATACGAAGTATAGTGGAAGTTATGTAATCAGTCTGAAATTAGATGCGGAGTTTTCACCGGATTTTCATTCGACCCCTGGATTCTAAAAATGAAAATAAAAGCTGTCTGTTTGTGTGTGTCTGTGAACACGATAACTCCCGAAAGAATGAACGTTTCGAAATTTCATATGTGTGCCCGGAATTCCATGAGGACGACACCTATTGATTTAGAACCGAGTTGGTCAAAAGAATGGAGGGGATTAGGGAAAGGCTTAGAACAGAAATGATAACTGCCGTTGTAATGGCACAAATCATGTAAATTCAAAAACCCATAAGGATGACACCTGTGAATTTTCAGTCAAATCGGCTTCATGGGAGGGGGGTTCAGAGGGGGGCTCAACTCAAAAACTCCAGTTACTGAAAATGTAATGAATATATCAACGGGAAATTGTATATTGAAATTCAAAACCCTTTAAGGAACGTACCTATTAATTTTCTGGGAAATCCGAAGGGTGGTAGCGTGGGATCAGAGGAGAGGGACTTGACACAAAATCCCTAATAATACCGATGCAATGTATGTATCGATACAGAATTTAGTATGCGTATTCAGAAGCCCTTATATAAGTCAACTATCGATTGTTTTCTCAAACGGTCGATTGGTTTTTGAGGGGAGAGCGGCAACTCCTAATTAATTCCTTCTGGGGAAGTACATGGCGGTGACTCACCAAAGACATTTTTTACTATGTAACTAATCTCTCCATTGATTTATAAGTTTTTTCTGAATACACAATAATTTATTTTCTTTGTTTCAGGCGATGGCGACATTTTGGTTGGATAAAAACGAATGGATTCGAACCTGGAGTAAAGATTCTGATTTGCTAGTTGAGCATGTTAAAATAGTTGCTTTATAATATTTTATACATAAGTAAGTCAAAACTCCTGCTTCATTTATGGCTATCATTGCAGAAGCAATTATGTATTCTGAATGAATGAAGAAGCTCACAGTGTTATCACACTTCTGCGTAAAATTGCCATTAATGTTGCAAGTGTCCTTTCGCATAAACAAAAGTCAACTTTTCACTCCAACTAAAGTTATGTTTCGATTTGAAACAGTACCTTATTTATTCCTACAATAAGAAAATCAAAATGTTTTATCGACTTATTCAGTAGAGCGTTCGATTATATAGGTATTTTGTATGTTTTTATTTATCGCTATAGTTAGCTGTTATGACATGCCCGGGCTTTTATCTACAAGGTCATATCGCCTACTACCAGAGCGCTCTTTCGTCACTCTGGTGGACATGAGCCCGACTCTACCATGAGAGTCCTAAATTTTGCTTACCGTAAATTTCTTTCACCTAGGCTAGTTGTCTTTAACGAATATCGGACATCGTACAGGCTCGGGACCTATCCGAAGGATGGCATGCTTAAGTTTGTTTTATCTCCCAGATAGAATAAACTAACGTCCTCGGCCTGGTTTCGAACCCGCGACCTTGAGCTCAGTAAGCAAGCACGTACACCATTGAGCTACCGGCGCCCTCATCATCGCTTTAGGTTAAAGTTTGCTCAAAAAACATAGTAGATTGTTTTCTCAAGATTCAAGGTTTGCTCGAGACCACTAATTCGATAATATCTCCTAAAATAGGTAAAATATAATAATTACATGTTTTAGTAAACTAGTGCCAAGTGATATTACAAAAAAAAAAAAGTCGGTGAATCTACCGGCTATGAACTTCCCCAGCACGAATTAATCAACTATGTTTTTGCTCTCCCTCCAAAGAAAATCAACAATCTGAGCTAAAACTCAATATTTGTCTTAAATAGTAGATTCTGAATCCTCATATTAAATTTTGTGTCGATATATTCATTACATTGGCAGTTATTGGGGTATTCGAGTCACAACACTCCCTTCGACTGATTTCACTGAAAATAGGTGCCATTCTTATGGGGTTTTGAATTTAAATATAAAATTTCATTGTATTGCGGTTTTGAGTTGAGCACCCCCTCTGATCCCCCCCTCCCTAACTTCGGTTGATTTCGCAGAAAATTAATAGGTGTCCTTATTGGGCTTTTGATTTACTAAAGAAATTTCATGTAAATACATTCATTACAACGGGAGTTATGTATTTGTTTTAAGCCTGTCTTCTTCCCCTAGTCTGATTTGACTGAAAATCAATAGGTGTACTAGAGGGTTCTGAATACACATTTAAAATTTCATGATGATACATTCATTATATCGGGAATTATCGTGTTTACAAACACACAGATTGCATTTTTCTTTCATATTTTGAATCAGGATTTCGGAACACATGAAATCCTGTAGTAACTCCGCATCAAATTTCTGATCGGTTGCATAACTTTCTATATCCTTCGTATAGCTGGGGAAATAAAAATGAAATAGTCTAAAACATTGAAAATATTCTTTATTTTATAATAAAATCTATATTTTATATATTAATGGAGACAAACGCTTTTAAAAGACAATGCAAGATCTTCGATCTTTGTATATAATGTAAATAAAGTTTTAAATAATATTATATATTTCAATCATTGTTTTGGCCTGTTCCAAACATATATCCTACTTTCCCATGACCTATGTTTTTCTTTTATTGACTTCATTCATTTTTCATTGCATTTCCAAGTCCTGTTACCCCTGGGCTACTGCTGCGGGTCATTCCGTCTCGTTTGATTTGGAATTTTTAGCCGAGCTGGTAAGTAAATCATTGAATCAATTAGTTCAAATATAAAATTCATCTAAGAGTTTATTTAGAAGTGTGGCAACTTAATTTGGAATAATTTGTTCTCATGTGCTAACTAAGATCTGGTTAGGTTTTGGTCGAAATGGGACCTAAATTGAGATCACTTTACTCCGGGGTCTAAGTACATTTTGAAAGTTCCGCTTATGTTTACGTCCTAATCAAAAATACTTTCAAATAATAATAGAGAAAACTGAAGTTATATTTTATGTGAAATACGATTTTTTTTTAGGTTGTCCTGTTTTTGAGATATATGCCGAAAACAGTTCCTGACATGTAGTTTTGAAACATATTTTTAGACGTTTCCTTGATTTACCCGAAAACAGTTAATCGAAAATTTGGTTATTACCAAAAATGTTCCTTATTAAATTTGCAATAGCTTATTAAGTCCTCAGATGTGACGGGCTCAGTAGGAAGAATGAAAAATAAATTTGTGTAAGAAATATTATATTTCAAAATATTATTTAAAATGTTTCGCCTAGCAACTATTTATAAAATATTTTTTATTATTGTTAGTTTTTATTAAAAATTATAAAAATAAGAGAAAAATAAAATAAATATGATTAGCCATTACAGGTTTAGTTACCTAGGGCTAGGGTAGGGTACGGGTCTTTAACGAGTATACCCCACATTATCGACAATAGCCACAGTTTTGACCAAACCGAAGGCATCAAATATGTATCTCCATTTCTACTCAAAAAGCAGGTTACTTGATAGTTTAGAACAACTGAAAATAAATAAAGTCTCTAAAAATAACTATTGTATGAATGACCAAATTTATTTCAACTATTCCCCTGAGTTGAACATCTTAGAACCAGTTCTGTTTCTACATATGTAGGTAAGTATTTAGGGGTTAGTTGTGTTCCATATAGCATTTATTGCCAACATTTATCATTAATTGATATTTTTATTTTGTTACAATTACAATTTATATCTTCATTGTTATTCATTTAGTTTTTTTATTGAAAAAGAAAAATTATTGACTAACCAGTAACCCTTCCAAAATTTCCTAGATGCATCATTTTTCAAAATTACATTGTAATCATACTACTGGTTCAATTGAGCTGTATTTGGTATTATAAGTTTATTTTATTAGGCGCTACACCGTTTATTTCGAAGGGTTATTTAATAGAATGGGCTAGTTTCAAGTTATTAAAAATAATGATTTAAGCAATGAAGTCACGAAGTTAAAACAACGAAACAGTAAAAACGGAGTTAAAACTTTCCCCCCCCACAAGCAAAGATTAATATTTTTTTGGCCAAAAGAAAGGCAAGTGAAATAATGGGAGTGGGTAGTTTTAACTTAACACCTCTCCAGCCCCAATCACGATCGAAACTCAGGCTCCACGAGTATTTACATTATTTATAAACATCCCCAAAGATGGCAAGCGAAATAGCATAAATTATTAACGAAAAAAGTACCAGGTACTCTCTAAATTTTCACTTTTTTTTATTTTGTAAAGTAGGATTTTAAAAATTGTTCATAAAGTGAAAAGGAGCGTTTTTTTTTTTTTTTTCCTACATAAAATAACATGACCCTTTCATTTTTATTCATTAATTTCATTTAGCACTTAAAAAATGTAAAGTTCTTGTCTAGCTCCTTATTGGGCAAGTTCCAAAATTAATCTGTAACCTTACGAAATCTTGATGTATTTTGAAATGTAAATTTGAAGCAATATAAGACCAATGACATTATTCAGTAATTAGTTTATGCCTAATCTTAATTTATTATTATTCGCTGTTAAATAACGCTTTTTTTACTAATCAAAATCCATGTTTACTAAATTAGGGATGAACTGGTGGCTCTTTCCATCAAATAAGGAAATAGCCGGATGAGAGGCTGGGTAGGTTACTTTGTTGATGACGTTAGTCCGTAAGGTTGAGTAGGCTTGGCTTTATTTCCAGGCAGTCTATGATTGTCAACTGGTCTTTGGCTCACTTCATACACCAGGGTTTTTGTTAATATCCCCATCCTCAACTGTACAAAAGGTGCGTAACTTATCTCAAAACTTCAAGTCATTGTGTACTACTACTCTATCTGCCCTTATCGTGACATGACAACAGTTTGACTAATTGCTCTTTCTTTGACATCTATTGTGAATTGTCATTATATTTGTTTATCATTAAGATTTACCATCGTTCTTGTATTAACCATGGATAAGATGCCATTCAATCTCTGCGTTTTCATTTATTCCCATAGAATTTTTGTGTACTTCATATCTATTATTTGATAGTTCGCAACTAATTGTATAACAAAAATTAAAGTATCATGAGTAAATCTCTTACCTTGTATCAAATAGATATAAGCCATGTCATTTGATGCGTTGTGATTTTCTTGAACATTTCCAAGTATAAAAACTTAAATGTTTTACCGGTATTGGTGCTTGTCTGGTTCTAAATGAACCGTAATGTTGGTGACATTATCTGTTAGGAACAAGTGTATATTTTTATAATTTATCAATGGACATTTGAATATGAGCCCATAATTTCTATTACTGAAATGAAACTTGAAGTTTTCTTTTTCTTGACCTTGAATTAAAAAAAATAAAATCTTATAGTTCAGTATGTGTGTTATTGTTCAATTATTTCCTGTTATTTTTGTATGTAAGATTCATTTTGTCAGTTGCATTGTATCCTAAAATATATCTAATTTGTGAAGCTTCTGAGATTCACAGTTTCTGCTTACTGTAAATCTGGTGATCTTATTTGCGTAATAACAAACACTTTTTTAGGAGTCGAACAATAAAAGTTCTATTGTACAAAAATAACAATAAACCAAACATCAGAACATAAACATATATTTACCTTCTCTTATAAAAAAAAAAAAAAACATTCAAAAAATGGCTACACCTATGGCTTACAAATATATAAAAAAAATTCAAGACTTCGAACATCAAAAGCATATATATATTTCAATCCAGGGCCCACTGATCACATATTGCCCATCGTTACGTATATACGTTAGCAAAACTCAAAACCTTACACCGCGACTTGAACATGACACCCATCAAACCCTTATAACAACGTTTCTACACCAACATTTATTTACACACGAATCCGGAAGTTCGCAAAATTCTACATCCAAATCTACCCCACAATCCGCCAAGAAGGTTAAAGAGAGTTTGGCATAGAGATCTCCTGTTATGAAGTGATGCTATGAGGATTCACCACTGGGTGTTTTTCCTCTCAATGTGTAATTTTTTTACATCTTTACTTTTCCTATGTGTAGTACCTGTCAGCCAGCCGCTAGTTGTGCAGTTTTTGTATAGTTGTGGCTTCAGATGAATAAATACTAAGCCCAGCTGACTTACACTCGCGCCAAATAATTACGGCGCGATACTTACTCTGAAATAGGATGTTTCATTGAGGAAACTGTTTTTAAAATTATTATATATTTTTTATATTAGGTAAATTTTTATGACTTAGACTTGGCTATAGGTTGCTGCGGTTTCTGTCGCCATCTTCAGAAATATCAGCAAACGCTCATGTGTATTATTATTTACCTCCATGAGTTAAGTACTCGTTTAAAGCCCCGTCATACTTAAATCTTGGCAATATTTTGGAATCTCATAGTAAACTCATAGCGAGATGGAAGAGCGCTCTGGTAGTAGACGATATTAAAAGCAATGTCGTTGTAAAAGCTGGAGCATGAATCAAAAGCAAACAATATGAGCACTCACTTTAAATGTATCGACTAAAATAATATTGTTGAGTATAAGGTCACATCTCAAATATTCGGACGGATCCAATTAACGTTTTCTGCTATAGTATTCCCCTATATCCTTTAGATTACTCTTAATAAAATATTCATAAATTGTCTAAAAGGTTTAGTGAGATGAAAGTATTTACTAAAATAAAAAGTCGCTAATTTTTTTATTATTTAAATAATTAATCTTTAGTCTGACTGTGTTCAAATGCACATATCTTGAGCATAGACATAGTGGGGCTTACTCACTGAGATAGGACGCCTTTTCTTTTCCCTGACGCAAATAATTTTACATATAAATGTCCAAATAAATGTTTGTCATCTGTGTCGATGTAGTTAGTGGTTTAGATATATACAGGTTAGGTTAGGTTAGGCATGCCCGGGCTTTAACTATGAGGTCATATCGCCTACTACCAGAGCGCTCTTTCGTCACTCTGGTGGACATGAGCCCGACTCTACTGTGGGAGTCCTAAATTTTGCCTACCCTAAATTTTTATTCATCTAGGGTAGGGGTCTTTAACGAGTACCTGACATCGTACAGGCTCGGGACCATCGCTTAACGTCCCATCCGAAGGACGGCGTGCTTAAGTTTTTTTTACCTCCCAGATAAAATAAACTAAGGGCCTCGGTCGGGCTACGAACCCACGACCTTGAGCTCAGAAGTCAAGCACGCATACCACTGAGCTACCGGCGCCCTCTAGATATATACATATACTGTACCGATTTCTGCTTACGCCCATTTAATGTGGCTATAATTTCGGTAAATTGAGCGATTTGTGTAAAACATACTTTGTTTTGATCGTCGGTGAATCACCGGCAATTTACATCTACAGCACGAATTAATCAAATAAATTTTCTCTCTCTAATCGATCGTTTGGGCAAAAGGTCATTATTTCACTAACATGGGGCTTAGTGTTTTTGAATTGAGCCTCACCTGAACCTCCCCCATTCCCTTAAGCCGATTTCGCTGAAACGCTGACTTTAAATATGATATATGTCGATACATTCATTATTTCAGTAGTTATTGGGATTTTTAAATGGAACTCACTCTGATCCCCACCTCCCCTCCAGCTGATTCCGCTGACAATTAATAGATGTCGTTCTTATGGGACTTTAAATAAACATATTAATTGTCGTGTCAATACGTTCATTACATTGGAGGTTATTAAATTTTCTTGCGTTAAGCCCCTCCTACTCCCCCCTCTTCCCTTTAGCCGATTTGACTAAAAATCAATAGATGTCGTCCTAAGGGGACTTTGAATTTACATATGTAATTTCTCATCAATACATTCATTACAATGGCAGTTATTAGATTATTAGCAGTTATTAGAGTTTTTGTGTTAAGCCCCTCCTTAATTAGCCATTTATTCTATCGGATATTTGCCCTGTTCACATACAAATTTAATTAAATTTTTGCCTCCATGATCGGAAAACATCAAATCCCCTTGTAAACTTTGTATCGAATCGCTGACCAATTGCTTAACTTAAGAATGTATTTATCGACACGAAATTTTTGATATGTTTCCAGAACCCTCTAAGGACAACACCTTGGTGGCTTAACACAAAAAATGCCGTTGTAATGTACTGACATGAAATTTCATACGTAAAATCCCAATAACTCCCGATGTTATGAATATATTGACATAAAATGTTATATTTAAATTTAAAACCCGAAAAGGATGGCAACTAATAATTTGCATGAAATCGGTCGAAGGGAAGGAGGACTCGACTCAAATAACTGCTGATATAAAGAACTATTGTGAAATTTAGTATGAGAATTCAGAAGCCACTATGTAAGTCAATTATTGATTAGCCCGAACGGTCGATTGGCTTTGGAAACATCAAACATAGCCGGTGATTCACCGACTTTTTTTTTTTTTCGGTCACACTATGATTGCGCAGGCTCGAGACCGTCCCAATAGTGTAATTAGACAAAATAAACGTAGAAAGTTCATTATTACTAACTCCTGTGAACTATTATCAGGTTCTTCATGCGTTACTCAGAACTTACCGTCTTGATAACTTACAATTAATATAAGTTATTTACTTCGATTGAAGATTATTAAAATGTGATTTTCTGAAATATTGTCCATCTCAAAAAATATATGTAATGTGGCCATTACAGGACTTTCTTATACCAACCACTCCCCCTTCTCAAATTCATTTCATATTGTCATTAATGGGTATATGAAAGTAGTGTTTTGGCCCAGCAACAAGCGCTATCGTAAAGAAATGTAGCCCACGAAGTAAAGTGATTTTAATTTTCGTCTGATTTTTTGCCAAAATCTAATCAGATCTAAATTAGACCATGGGACTTCTTCATTCCAAATTTCAAGTTCATAGCTACAATTGTTTTGGTCACACAACTTTCCATCACATGCAGACATCATCGCGAAAATGTTTAAAACGTATTCAGGGGATCTTGAAACGTGAAATAACGATTAAAAACTCGATCTCGGATTTTCGCACGATTACAATACTCCCTTGTACTACATGTACATATAAGAAAGTAATTAATAATAATTATTGTTATACAAAACTACCGATTTCGACAAGTTTGCTGATTGAATCTTAGTATATTTATAATTAAACCTGACGATTGTGTAATGCCAAAGGCGGTAGTTTGTGCATATATATATTTTTTATGTATAATATTTCATATTTATTATTTATATTTCATATTTGTTTCATTTATTTATTACGAGCTTTCAAAAATGTCCGCGTTTCTCAACTTAGAAGTTATTACAGTGTACTTAAGTAGACAATCTGTAACTTCGTACACTAACTGCTCGTCGATAAGAAAAAAAAAATTTTAAGGATAGATAGTAAAAAAAAAAGAAGGCTGAACTCAAGGACATTTGACGTCCGAAATGCAAAAGAAAATAAATAAATGACTATGATAAGAAAAAAAAAATAATCACTTTTTTTTTTTAAGCTATATATTGAAAACATGTAAACATTTATCAAATGCTGATAGTCGCAAGTACATAAATTTCGATTACTAAACAACCAAACATATATTTTCAAAATGCATATAACTTTTAAAGTAGAACTATATAAATGCATGTCTCTTAATATTACTTCCCCAACGGAACGTATGCAATTGGTCAGAAATTTTGTGTTGTATTTTCACTGCAATTTCCAATATAATGAATGCATCGATGCGAAATTTTATATGTAAATTCAAAACCCCATAGTGATGACACCTAGTAATTTTCTGCCAAATCGACCGATGGGATGTTTTTCAATTTATGCTGAGGAGGTACATTGCTGGAGATTCACCGAATGAAAACTTTATATGGAATTTCTGACCGATTACGTAACTTCCCTTATGCTTGCTAGAGTTGGGGAAGTACAAAAGTGGAACTAATTAGATGACTGGTGTTTTGTCTATATAGGAAGTGGTCTGAAGTGGTTGGATGTCCTTGTGGGTGTGGCTGGCTCACTTCTGGGTAGACTACTGGTTCTGCAGGTTTGTTCAGTGCAGGGCAGCTATCGTTGGTCCAATCACGTTGTCACTGTGGCTAGGCCAATAGCCATTTGACTCCTGTTAGGCCCATTGACAAATGTCGTCGGTGGATCACTGCCAATCTACTTTATATGTGGCTGAAAATCTGCTGTACTTCTGAATGATTATTCTAAATTTCGTGTTGATACTGTACAACAGTTTCAGTATCCCAGGCGAAACTCTACGTACGGCGGAGTCGAGACTGCACAGCATGTGCTCCTCCATCATATGTCCGCTGTACAACCGGACTCGACCTACGGCAGCTGGTGACGGAAACCGGCTACCCAGGGTTCAGCCGACTTGTCGCCTCCGGGTGGAAAAAAAAAAAGAAAGCACTTTAACCCTGCGCCAGAGACGACTGCAGGCACACCGGTGGCCAAGCAGCACCGCCAATAAAATTAAGGTGGTCTTGGGGTTTTGACAGTAGCAACAGACTTCAATAAATAAACTTATTAGGCCCTCTTCCCCGAGTGTCATGGCCTCCACCGGAGGTCGGCAACCCAAGAAAAATAAGAAAAAAAAGTTTCAGTATTCATACTGTACTGCCATCTTCATGTCCACTTTATTCCGACAAAATTTCGATTTATGATGAAGGGGTGTGAAAACGATTCAAAATATCGTCGGAAAAATGTAGAATCCTCAGAGTAACGAGTGGGCTAACGATTCGCTCATCTCTACATTTCACGCTAAATGCTTAAAATTTGTTAACTGGGTAACAATTTACTATCTCATCCCCTCTAACGTTGTCGTCAGTGTAGCTGCACACGCCTAGATGCGGGCCTGCATACGCACATGCAGAATTCAGAGGATCTCAAGACGTGTCCTTTGTAAACTCTCGATTTTTTTCATGATAGCAATACTTTCGGTATTATAATAAAGTAAACAAGCGTTGCGGAATTTTTGTATTTTAGTTGTAGAATACACTGTTCGACTACATAGGCCCACTGAGAATATTGCTGGGAGGGGAAAGATATTATACCTTCATTGGATGTAGAAGGAAGTAGTTGAAATTACATTATTTTCATATCTCCTCATATTTCATGACAAAGCTGCAGTGTGACAGCCTCTCGTTCCGCTGCACATTAGCGCGGTGTTTCAGCAAATATGCAGTTTTAGCGACCACTATGTTCTTAGGGATCATTTTACGCAACAAAACATGGTATTGAAAAAGATCCTAGCCAAATTTGCAATCTACGTTTCTGATCAATCCATCTTGGTAAGTTTTTTTGAATATAAGACATTTTTCGTGCCTCAATTTTGGATGCTTCCTGAGGCTTATCAAACAATGTTCCTACTGGTCAATATTGGTGCAAGAACTTATCATTTCTCGAGGTCTCTCTCTAATACAGTATTCTATTAGATTCGTTGTGCTTTCGTGACCTGGCGATCGATCGCTCCGATCTAATCAAAACTTATTTTCTCTTTTTGCTAACGCTGTTATAATATTTCTTGTGAATGATTGTATTATTATTATTGTTTAAACGACGTTATTTTATCTGAATAATGATTTTATCCAATTCCATCAGCTCCGTCACTACAACTAGTCCCAGAGATCTTCGACGGCCCTCAGCCCTCTCCATGACCCGATCCAAGGTCGCTTGCTGTACAGTTCGTTCCAAAAACCATGAAAATGTTAGCTTTCTCTCACCTGCTTATAGCTAACTGTTAATTAATAATTAGGTAAAATTTCTATTCAATTGACTAATATTCATTGGTCCTCTCAATTCGTAATTGCTTGACTTAAAAACATCGTGATTTGAAGTCTTGTTGACCGGCGACTTAAAACTTTGGAGAGTTCTTATAGAATACTATGATGGGTAAGGTTCAGAAGCAGTACCGATTTCAAGTTGTTGAAAATCATAGGAAGTACTTCAATAAGTGATACCAACAGGGGGGCCATGGTGGCCGTGCGGGCTACAGCGTAGGGCTTTGGTCGCATGGTTTGCATGTTCGAATCCCGTCCGAGAATGAGTTTTATTTCGTAGGTAGAACTCCCTCTCGGGGCCATGGATGTTGTAAATAACTTGATAAAACAGTAACATGGTGATATCACGGGCAACTTGCCCATTTGTTATTTTATAGTTATTATTCTTTACTGATTCAATTCTTGCTTAACAATATATTTTTTCAATCAATCTAAGTATTTTTTTTAGAGCTTTGCAAGGTTATAGCACTATATGTTCTACATTATGGCCGCCGGTTAACAAGACCACAAACCACAATACTTTGGCACCAGTAGCTCATAGATAGCGTGCTTGCTTTCTATGCTCAAGTTCGCGGGTTCGAAACCCGGCTCAGTCCCTTAGGTTTTACATCTGAGAGGTGAGACAAAACTTGAGCACGCCCTCGGATGGGACATTACTAGATGTTCCCGAGCCTGTACGATGTGAGGTATTCGTTAAAGACCTTTATCCTAGATGAATGAAAATTTGGGTTAGTGCAAAATTTAGGACTTCAGTAGAGTCGGGCTCATGTCCAACAGAGCGACGAAAGAGCCGCTCCAGGTAGTAGGCGATACGACCTCGTAGTTAGCCGGGGCATGAGTCACACTAACTAACATTAGTTTGATCTCATTAAAAATTGGGGAGGCTTGGGGGACCTCTAAATATTGCTAGATAAAATTTTACCTGTAGAATTAATTTATAGTAGTGAATCATATAAATTGTTTAGTTTGTTTTTATTAGTCATGTCCGGGCTTTAACTACGTCATATCGCTTACTTACAGAGGGCTTTTCGGCCGTGGTGGACATGTGCCCAACCCTCTCTCTTTGATAGTGTCCAACCACCGAAGCCGTCTTCCTTGGGTCCTCTTCATCTCATGACATCGTCTTATCGCTCTTCTAGGCTTCTCTTCTTCTGACATTCCTTTCTTCTCAGAGTCTTCCTACTGAGGAGATTGACATTGATGTATTTAACACATCCGACGGCATGGTGATGGTTTTGGTTACAGCTCCGTGGAGTCATGGTTCCCGGCTCAATTGAGAAGACTACATGTGTTTGACACGCTATAGACGCACAACTCGTATGATACTCCTTTGATAACGTGCCCTGATAACCTAACTGATAAAATTACGAGAAAAAAATTAATATTGAAAAAAAAAAGTAATCTTAAATGCAAGTACGTTCATGATGCCGGTTTTGAACATTATAACACATTTAATAAGTACCTGCTTGAAAGATAATAGAATACATAAATATTATTTTTTTTTCCAAATTTCAGCAGATCATAAAAATAACAAATATCTGAAAGGGGGCAATATTGATAAGGGAAAGAGGTAGTGGAGTTAACGTTGGGAGGGGCCTTAGGGACCGTTCATAAATTATGTAACACATCAGGGGGGGGGGGGGGGGGTCTTGGAAAATGTTACGTAATACAGTAAATCTAGAAGTTTTTATTATTATTTCTCCAGTTATACAAAGTATAAAGGGTTATATAATCGGTCAGAAAATCAATGTGGAGTTTTTACCGGAATTACATCTTCCCCGACCTCCTGATTCCGAAGACGAAAGAAAAAGATTGGTGGATCACCCCCTGATTGCTGGATTTCCCAGAGCTAGTTAAGTAATTACGATTTCGCTTTCCCTCCAAAGTCAATGGGGGCCTAAAAATCAATATTTGACTTACATGGAAGTGGCTTCTAAATCCTCATATAGTAGACTCTCCCTTATCCGGCGTTGCCGGGACCGACGTGACGCCGGATAACAGAAATCATCAATTAATGAGAAAAAATATATCAATTAAAGCATTAAAAAAAACTGTTTTTAGGTGAGCTAAGGAATAAAACACGTAGGTATGTATTTTGTTGATAACATTTATTAAATTACCTACCAATAACAACATGAACCTATCTACACAAACACTTATCTACTATATACTCGTATATTTAACACTCATCAATACATAGCACAATATATTGTACTTTAACTGTACACATAGTTCTTGTAGCAGTTATTTTCAATGGAGCTACTTCACTCTTGTCTCTAATCCTTGGAAAGTTGAAAGTAGCAGTGATAAGAAGACCTTGATATTGTCAGAAGGAATGCTACCTGTTTTCTAAGGATTATTTACATTTAGGATAAAAGAACACCAAGTCATGTTTTTGCTTCTACGAACATTAATGAACGGATACATTGACTTATAACCGATATTTATTGGTTTATTTTCTCGATAATGTTTTAATTGAAGAAACATTGTCGTATCAGTGAAGTTGATTTTGGAGCTATTTCAAAAAATATCACTTTGTTGATGCGGTGTACTAAAGAATGATATTTTAGGTAAATACAGTAGACTCTCTCCTATCCGGCCAACCTCTTATACGTTTTACTTCCCCAACTATACGAAGTTGTATAATCAGGTCAGAAAGTCGATGTTGTGTTTTCACTGGAATTTCCTGTTTTCCAACCCGCTGATTCGATAAAAATTTTAAATAGGTCTGTGTCCACGATAACGTCCGATAGAATGAATGTATCGACACGAAATTTTATGTGTGTATTCAGAAAGATTGAATGATTTCTATAGAAATTCTTCCTCAGCAACGATTCTACGATGAATAAATACAATTGTTTTCCTATTCAAAAATGAATTTACTACCCGTTTCGCACTTTTTGCTTCATCAGGCTACAATAAAATAAATAAATACATAAATCATTGAAAAAAATACAATTACTTATAATATATATTTATTTTATAATGACTTGTTACCTTGACGAGTCTAAGCGATATAATCTTGTAGTTAAAGCCCGGGCATGAGTCTTGATAACTAACTGTAAATTTATTTATTGATGTTTGTACATATGATGAAATATAACAAGTAAGTGATGCCTTTGTGATTCATCCAGTGTGGTTATCTATTTTCCAAATTTGTTGAATGCTCCCAGACAAAAAATGTGTCTGCCATATAAACCGTTGTAACTGCTTTGAATGTATCGACATGGAATTTTGTATAAGGATTTGAGGTATCCTTGAGTATATTTTCAGTCATATTAGCCGAGTAAAAAAAAAAAAAAGAAAAACATTTCGAGGGAGCGCTAAAACATTGTTGATTATAAATATTTCAAGCTGGCAAAATTCATTTTTGGTGATTCACCGATGAAATGTATATAGTATGAGATGAACAATGGGGGAAGAGGTACACCATTCCAAACGGGGACGCTGGTAGCTCAGAGGTACCGTGCTAGCCTATTGAGCGCAAGATAAAGGGTTCGAAACCCGGTTGAAGCTCTTACGTTTATTATTCTCGGACGTTAAAAACCTTGAGCCGTCTTTCCGATGGGATGTTGAGCGATGATCCCGAGCCTGTGCGATGTCAGGTACTCGTTAGGCAACATTTAGGACTCGCACCGTGAAGTCGGGCTCATGACAGCTAGAGCGATGAAAAAGTGACATGCCCTCGTAGTTAAAGCCCGGGCATGAGTCTTGACAACTAACTAGCTAACTGTTCTTATAAAAGTGTGAGATGACATTTCGTACAGGTTCTATGAGAGTGAATCAGGAGCGAGAGATATAAATCAGTGCTAACATAATGTAGATAAAATTACCAATTTTTTTTTTTTTAACGAGAAAGCTCAGAAACTTGAGTTGGTGCACTGTCTCTAAGAAGAGAAGTGGACACAGTGGTCTCATATATCTTGACTATGACACACAAAATAAACAAGACAAGACAAACAAAATGCTTGGCAGGAGCATTGCACAATCTTTCTTCCTCAACTTTCTATTACCAACAGGAGCCTTCTTCACACATATTCTTACGTACTTGTTGGAAAGTTCTTGAAAAGGTTGCTCAGAAGAGGATACTCAGTGTAGGTAAAAAAATAATTTGTTCGGGAAAGAGGAAATAGGGTGATTTATAGTTAGAAAATAACTTTTTGGTAGAGTGATTCTGAATTCATATATAATAAATTTATCACAGAATTACATTTCTCGTTTATTTTATAAAAAATTAGCAATTACAGACGTTTCAGTAAGCATTCCCATCATCAGTATCTATAATTTATCTGTTCTTTATGTCAACATTTTTTTCTGTCAATCAAAATCTTCTTTTTACAAAATATATTTATCGAGTTGTCCTCAATATATTCAAACATCGAGTCACAACGAATCAAGTTTTGACTTGATGTTTTGATATAGCGTTTATCATTTGTTTTGCGAATTAAAGTAGACTAATTTTGAGTGGACTGACTTTTATAAGTCTCATGTTTAGTCTTCGGTTTGTGCTATAGTCATGTCTCTTGCGTATTAATGTGGACTAATTGTCCGTGATTTCTGTCATGTTTTTGTTGTTGTTTATAAGTGCATTAATCATTTGTCTTGCCTATTAAAGTAGACTAAATAGTGAGTGGACTAACTGTCAGTGATTTCTGTCTGTTTTTGTGTTATTTATAAGTGCATTAATCATTTGTCTTGCCTATTAAAGTAGACTAAATAGTGAGTGGACTAATTGTCCGTGATTTCTGTCATGTTTTTGTGTTATTTATAAGTGCATTAATAATTTGTCTTGCCTATTAAAGTAGACTAAATAGTGAGTGGACTAGTGATTTCTGTCTGTTTTTGTGTTATTCATAATTAATCATTTGTCTTGCGTATTAAACTAGACTAAATTGATTTTAGTTCGTCAACATGGATTTTCTTTTATTTTTTGCTCAAAAATGCTTATTACATTCTTTTGCTATTTTTTATTTATTTTTTAATGTTATCTTAAAATTGAAGGATGAATTGCCCAACGTATCTTGATCATGTATAAGAATTGCTCAATTTTAATATCAGAGTCTAATACGATGTGTATCAGATGACTTCTGACTTTTCCCGTTGTTTCTCATATGTACATCACAATGTAATAAATATTTCTATATTATTTTTGACTGAGAGATGTGGCTATCTCTAGCAGAGAGGGTGCTGATAGCTGCCATGGTCATGAGGGGTGGGTGATGTTGCAATGGTCCCCCCTATCTTACGTTGGCTCGCTCAGTCTCTCCCTAGCCCCGTCTCCTTAAAGACTCCTCCATTCTCCTCACTTCTTCCAGTGTCCGCTGTGAAAAGTGTTCAACATCCCCCCACCCCTCCCTCCATAGTTTTATATTTATTTATTTTTACTTCATATTGTTGATATTTTCTTAAGGTAAGTTGATTTGTGTACTGTGTTTAGTATCATTATTTTATATATTTTTATTTCGTTTTCTTTTTATGACTCATGACCGGACTCTAACTATAAGGTTATATTGCCTACTACCGCAGGGCTTCGCACCACTGCGAGTGCTCTTATTTTTTCTTTAAACAAAAAGTTTTATTTGGTATATTTACAATCTGTAGTAAACGGGTTATCAACTAAAACTGTGTACTATAATTTTTTTTTTCTCAAATGGCAATACGTTTGGATTGTTATATACGAGTATAAATTCAATTCAAATATCATACGATAGTTAGTTATGGCTCATGCCCGGGCTTTAACTACGAAGTCATATCGCCTATAACCAGAGCTCTCTTGAGGGCGCCGGTAGCTCTGTGGTATGCGTGCTTGACTTCTGAGCTCAAGGTCGTGGGTTCGTAGCCCGACCGAGGCCCTTAGTTTAGTTTATCTGGGAGGTAAAATAAACTTAAGCACGCCGTCCTTCGGATGGGACGTTAAGCGATGGTCCCGAGCCTGTACGATGTCAGGTACTCGTTAAAGACCCCTACCCTAGATGAATAAAAATTTAGGGTAGGCAAAATTTAGGACTCCCACAGTAGAGTCGGGCTCATGTCCACCAGAGTGACGAAAGAGCGCTCTGGTAGTAGGCGATATGACCTCGTAGTTAAAGCACGGGCATGAGTCATAAAACCTAACCTAAACCTAAGAGCTCTCTTTCGTCACTCTGGTGGACATGAGCCCGACTCTACTGTGGGAGTCCTAAATTTTAATAAGCCTAGGTAGGACAGGGGTCTTTAACGATCTTTACATCGTTCAGGGGCTCGGGACCATCCCTTAACGTTCCATCCGAAGGACGGCATGCTTGTTTATTTTACCTCCCAGATAAAATAAACGTAAGGGCCTCGACCGGGTTTCGAACCCATGACCCTTCAGCTCAGAAGGCAAGCACGCATACCACTGAGCTACCGGAGCCCTCTCATACGATAGAGAAAGTCATTGCGGAAACCCTTTATTGCCAGAAATATATATTTTAAATTGCAAAAATTCTATAATTATTATTATTTTTCGTCAGTTCGATTTACAAAACCGTGTGTAGAAGGATGTTCAGTCTTCTTATGAAAATACTTATGTCCGGCGTTAACATCGCTACGTAAGAAATATTTTATGGGAAGTACAAAGCCTGATTCACCGACGACTTTTTATTTTTAATTTCTTAGATTTTTTGGAAAATATATATGTTACTAAATTTAGAAGCTGACGAACCTTCTTCTCTCGTTCGCCCGTTCACTTCAGACACATTCTTACCGATTGCGTTGCACATGTTCACTATAAAGAGACTTCCAACCTTGCGGTGATATTTCTGATATCCTTAGTGACGGCAGCTCACCAATTACCCAATTGTATCACAAACTTCATATCTAAATATAATTTTTTTATGTATTTATTATTTTATTAGATTGTAATATTTATTTATACACACAGCTATCCAGGCATCCATGATCCCGTAATTCAAATGCAATAAAAAAAAAAAAGATCTATGTATATAGTTGCTTTACTCCTCTATATGTTGTATCACACCAACCAATCCGAAAATAATGCTCTAGATTCCCATCTTGGTAATGACCAGGTCAAAAGAATTGGGCTGGTCCCTTTATCGACAATTTTGCTGCTAGCTTAGAATTTTCGAATTGACTTGAAATAAATATGAATTGGGCCTGCGAAATTGACTTTTTCAATTTTTCGCCCTTAAACATTAACATTTTTTATTAAATGCAGTCCTTTGCGGTATTTAAGACACCAGCTTAGGAGAAAGAAGTGATACTCCCACATTACCGTTTCATATTCATACTACAGAGGCATATTGCTCTGACATCTCAAATCGTCGTCTCTTATGTTCATGTCTTTTACACTTAAAAAGTATGATAAAATGTACAATAATTGAGCACATAGTTTCAATGATCTCCCAATTTATTTCAATTATTACATTTGTATGCTTTCTGAAATCCCTGAAAAGATACTAGTCACAATTATGGACGTTCTGGGTGATACTCCCATTCTCAGTTTCTAAAATACATTGTATTATAACTCGTCCGAATGGCGTTACAGTGACGTAGAAACATACAACAATATTTTTAAAAATGCCTAACCCTCTAAGGGAATGTTTTTAATAAAATAAAATTTCTTAGTAATAAGTGATTAGCTAAATGCTTGTTACGTTATTGTAAATTGTCATCTCCTTAAACATCCTACCTGTGAAACTGTAAAAGTGTATAAGAATTCTGAAGATTGATAGAGTCAACAGTATCTTTACAATGTTGAAGGAAGTGAAAAAACTCTGTATTTGGTCAACGTTTCGGAAACTATTTATTTCCTTCTTCAAGGCCTTATAATGATTCGAGTGGATGTGTGTGGTAAAGGTGTTAAGTGTTTGTCAGACATATTGTGTTTTCCATTTGCACGAAAGAACCTCGACTTTTCTCTTCATTATTAATAACCTTTCGTAATTCATAATGTTTCATTAGTTATTTTTCGTTAGCATCCTCAAAAGTTTCCATTTTAATAAAATTTTGTGCATATATTAGAAAAGGTGGAACATTCATTGTGACCCGCAATCACACTTTCCTGACATACTGTAACTTCATTTTATCAATTAAAAAGAGTTGGATTGAAACTAAATAGGCCCCTATTGTATATTGTCATACTTATTCTGGTTTATAATTTTTTTTGCTGTTGCAGATATAAAAGATGTCGGCCAAAGCAATCCGAGAAGCGACAGGTAAAGACTTGATCAACAGAAACATCCGAGCTGGTGGAGTTCCAGTGTCACGATGTAGGTTCGCCACTGTCACAGAGAACACCAACTGGGTGGACCTTATCAATGACCATCCCTGGCTCAAAACAGAGGTAAACCATACAATTACCTTCATCAACTAGGGGAGATTCCTTCATTAGATCATTGTCAATTAGGAAATAGATTAACTCTTGTGTTAGGTGTCAAAAAACAATTAAAAAAAAAAAAAATTAGATCTACAAATTCTCCATGTTTGAGTCTTATCGAATACGTGTCCGTCTGTCTGTCTAGAAGCTATGCACTTGAAGATATTTTTGATAATTTTCCCATTTAGATATCTCATCTCTTGAGATAAAATAAATTTTAATTGCTCCAAATCTTCAAAAACGATTTTTTTGAAGAAATTGTGAATGGTAAGGGTGAGACGCTAGAGCCACACTTGACTTAAGGCAGGAAAGAAAAAGTTTCATTGGTTTTCGATTTACCCGGTGCTAGTTCCTCTCCACTGCAGACTGAAGTGCTGAGAGAGAGATCCATCAAATCGTTCAGGCTTCAGAGTCAGGTCTCTCTCTACA
Organism: Aradus depressus; assembly: GCA_963662175.1. Classification (NCBI taxonomy): domain Eukaryota; kingdom Metazoa; phylum Arthropoda; class Insecta; order Hemiptera; family Aradidae; genus Aradus; species Aradus depressus. The sequence goes on from OY759215.1 coordinate 44,234,066, forward strand.
CCCTATTTTACTGAATTTCTTTCCTGATTCCTCAAATTCTGATCTTCTGACGCCTTCTTTTATTCTGTATTTCATCTCAATTAATATTGCACTTATTAAAAAATAAAATAGATCAACATAGTTAAGCCCTATAGTGACAAAATCCCTACAAAACATGTACATTATTTATTTGTGCTGATGGAAAGTAGTCCAATTAGTTCTTTCCGTTCTCTCACACTGTCTACTGTTTAATATTAATAAATGTCTATATATTTCTTTAAATATTACAAATAGATTATAATAGACAATACCGAATCTTCTGTATTGTCTACCTTGAATTTCCTTTTTCTATTTACAATATTCACTGGCCAATACATATATTTACATATAGAAACTATATAGACAACTGTTTACCTCTGCTATATTTACTGACGATAACGAATTAATTTTCAATAAATATATTTTATATTAACATATCTGTTGTCAACTCATCTAAAGTGTCTTATATACTATGTGTCATAGTATATAATAAATTTGTTATCTGTTTTTCATCTCAATTAATATTGAACTTATAAAATAAAAGAGGACGATATCGTCGAGTCCCATAATGACAAGAACCCTAAAAAAAATGCAATATTTATCTGTGCTAATGGAAAGTAGTCTAGTTCTTTCCGTTCTCTCTCTCTGTCTAGTGTTTAATAATAAAAAATGTCCATACATATTTATTTCTTTAAATATAACAAAGAATTGAAAAAAAATCACATAAAAACAATATTCATTACACCCATGCATGGATCCAGAGGGGAGGGGGGGGGGGGGGGGGCTATGGGGGTGGATTTGTGATTGTATCTTTAGGCTTTTAAGGACATAAAATATAAATAGTTTAATTTATAATATTCTTCACCTTATAATTTTACGTATACACTTTTTTAACCAACAATATTTATATAATAATTAATTTTAATTAAGTTCTAATAGTTTTCAATTTAATATTTAATTATTTAATGTTTTAAAATTAAAAAATGTAAATTCTCTCCTTTAAATCTAGACAATATATAATAGACTTGTTATATACTAAATGGTCATTTGGAATTCGAAAAATTTCTTAAGGTTAGGAAACGACCTTAGGAAAAGTTTTGACATTGTTCCTGTAAAAAAAAAAAATAATTACTTCCTTTCTCAGTAACAATGGCCACTTTATATTAAACTGACCAGAGTGATAATATTAGTTAATTAATAAGTATGTATGTACAATTTAATTTTTGAGAAATTCGCGCGCTAAATGAAAAGCTTCACTCCATTTTTGGTAATTCATATTGTGTTTCAAGATACGTATAATTTTTTCATTGTCAGATTAATATATGAAAAAAATAAATACCTAGTTTATTTAGTGTGATTAAGTTTCGTGAAGTGTTTCTATTGGTGAAATGCCACTTATTGGTTCTGTAAGAATTAACTTTTAGGTATGTGTCCTCATAGGTTAATCGTAGATCAAGGAAATGTTCATATAGGTTCAGAGATATTAATGATAAACCAGGCAAATATCCACATAGGTTCTGAGATATTAATGATAAACCAGGCAAATATACACATAGGTTCTGAGATATTATTCTTAGATCAAGCAAATGTCCATATAGGTTCTGAGATATTAATGATAAACCAGGCAAATATCCACATAGGTTCTGAGATATTATTCTTAGATCAAGCAAATGTCCATATAGGTTCAGAGATATTAATGATAAATCAGGCAAATATCCACATTGGTTCAGAGATATTAATGATAAATCAGGCAAATATCCACATTGGTTCAGAGATATTAATGATAAATCAGGCAAATATCCACATTGGTTCAGAGATATTAATGATAAACCAGACAAATGTCCCTGTAGGTTCTGTGGGAATTACGTGGTCTGTCTTCGTTGTGCTGATCAGGGCAGGGATATGTTTAATGCAGTTCTTCAAAGAAATGCTTGAAATATTTATGGGTAAGTTTCAAATGAGTGTCGGCGTTTGTGTGCGCGTTATTCTTCTATTTTGATTTATTCTTTTCGCGATTTGGCATGGCCTGTTTTTTTTTTTTTTTTTTTTATACTAAAATGTGTGGTCTAGTTCGTCTGTCTGTTTTGTTCTGCCTTTTGTGAGAATTTAATAATATCACTAGACTTAGATTTGGCATCCGGTTTTTTGTGGAAAATTAACCTTCAAAATTTAATTAAATAGTTGTCGCTGATAGTTTGTTTAAATTAACATTGAAATCGGTTAAAATTTTTGTTTTTTTTGTATCTATTTTTATTGTTATTTTAAGAATTTGGTACATGGTTAGCTGACTAGGGGAGTTCTCCGCAGCGCTGGGTATATGAATTTTAGGGCTTGTGCTAAAATATTTTTGGGGATTTTTTTTAGTTCACGTGCCAAAATTTCCAAACAATCTATGTTTGAGTTTTTTAAATTTATTTTCAACTATATTTATTATGTTTATATTGCATATTCTCAACAGTCAGGTTTATTTCATATTATTGCGTGAAAACTAGCCAAGATAAATATAAGATATTTAGTTTTATATTTTACTTTAATCTATATCTATTTCGAAGTAATTATCACTGTTTTTGAGATTTAAAAGCCATGACCATGAAAATATATATACTATTTTTTTTTTTCGTTATTATCTCAGCACATCTGATAATGTCTGTCGATTGTATATTTAATTGACCTTGTCCATCTATATTATTATTTTTTTTTTTGTCTGTTCTTCTGTAGGAATAAATAAGAATGTTGAAATAAAATCTAACTGTTGTGTGATAAAAATTCTTTTCAATGATTTATTAGATTTTATATAAAATCGTAGAAGAAAAAATGTAGACTACATTAAATTAGTATACAGATAAACGCATGATAAGATTTATATAACATTATGCTATAATGATTACATATTTTAGATAAACCCAAGTTGTTAGCAGAAGTTATGTGAAGTTGTTAGGAGTTATTACTTTTTAAAGATTTATTGTTTATATGTAATGTTTTTCTTTAAATGTTGTTCATATTCATTGTTATCTTTCTTTAATTTTCTTCTCTTGGGGATTTTTTACATCAACGATATTAATGATATGATCTGTTTTATTATTATTTCTAACTTTAAGAACCTCAGTAGCCTCATATTTATTAATTGTCTAGAAAAAACTTACTCCTGAAATTATTTCTCTACTGGCTCTTCTTTTATATTATATATATTCTTTTTTATTCCGAACACTTCGCATTCTATTAGAAAATAAATAAATATATATATATATATATATATATATATATATATATATATAGAGAGAGAGAGAGAGAGAGAGAGTTATTATGACTCATGCCCGGCCTTTAACTACAAGGTCATATTGTCTACTACCAGAGCGCTCTTTCGTCACTCTGGTGGACATGAGCCCGACTCTACTATGAGAGTACTAAATTTTGCCTACCCTAAATTTTTATTCACATAGGGTGGAGGTCGTTAAGAGTATCTGACATCGTACAGGTTCGGAACCATCGCTTAACGTCCCATCCGAAGGACGGCGTGCTTAAGTTTATTTTACCTTCCAGATAAAATAAACTGAGGGTTTCGAACCCACGATTTTCGATATATATATATTGTAGATTAAATACAAAGTGTATTTATTATGATTATTTAAAAAACAAGTTGTATATATAATTGTGAATTATTTTTATAGAAATTAGTCGCAAAACCAGATCAGTTGATAAAGAGGAGAGGGAAATTGGGACTGATTAAAGTTGGAACAGATCTCGCTGGAGCACAGCAATGGATCTCCGAGAGGATGGGCAAGGACCAACAGGTAAACAAACTATTCATAATAATAATTTAATATAACATTCAATTAATTTAATATAACTGCAAGAAATTAATAAATTGAAATAAGACATGTAGGGTTATGTGCTTATTTTTATTGTCGGCTCACCTTATTGTCTCATCCTGCCTGTGTCGTACTATATTGCAAACGACACAAAAGTCTGAACTATGGATCTGGGCGGTATTCGCCTCACTATTTCATTGAGGCCTTTGATCAGACGGTTTGTTATCTTCTTTGTGGATTCTGAGGCCGCAATACTGACTCTAGTCTTCAGCACGCCGAGCGGTAACAGGAGGGTAAACTGCGCGAGGTCCGCGATGGAGATAGGCTGGACCATCGTCTGTCAGTGGGTACCGAGTCAGTCAGCCTTCTGGGATCACCTTGAATGTACGTGCTGACAAGGCGGCTGTCTACCTTACACAGCTGGAGAAAACCGTTACGTATACTCAAGTCAAAACAAAGATAGACCTGACGATCAAAGCTGCAGTGGCAGCGGAACTCGAGGACAATGCCGACGGAAAACACTAGAAATGGCAGACCTACTTAGGAGGGAATTCATGGCGAACTTCATGCTCTTAACGGGCCATGACCACCTCCAAGTACAGTTGTCAAGTCCACCCTTATATGCCTGTTATGTGACATCGGAGGAATGACGACGCTGGTGCCAACGAGTGACATTACAGATCTATTCTTTGTTGGGCTGCTGTGGTAGGATGAAAGAAAAAAAAACAAAAACTATTCACTTCTATTTGACTTTCTCTTGCCTCTGTGTCTTTATATTGAATATTTTGTGATGATTTGAAGAAGTTGCAGCCTCTATCATTTCCTCATTTAAATTAGCTAAGATTCAGTTTATCCAAATGATTTTAAAAACAAGTTCTATGTCGATTTAATTTAATTTTTATTTATTTTATTCCAGGTTGGAAAAGCCACAGGGAAGCTAAGAAATTTCATCATAGAACCATTTGTTCCACACAAACCTGTAAGTTTCTCTATTTTAATACATATGTTTAATTAATTAAATGGCGGGATGATCTGTCCTATAAAAAATATAAAGAAAATATTAAATTAAAAATAAACTCGACAAAAAATAAACCTTTCAAAAAATGTTTTTTGTTCATTCATTTTTTTAAAAATGAAACCTTGATGGGAAGATTTGAGCTCAAACTCCAAGTCTCTAGCTGTAATAGAGGCCGAGATCCCTTCACAGGCTCTGATGAAACCTAAAGATGTTGGAATCGACATACCCGATTTCCACCAAACATGGCTAAGAACCATCTCGCAAATACCAACTTTTGAAACAAAAAAAAAAACTCTTTGAAATCGGTTCAGCCGTCTTGGAGCTAAGATGCCACAGACAGACACACAAACACACAGAGACAAAGGCTTTAAACACCCCTCCTTTTGCGTCGTGGGTTAAAAAATTAATCCAAGCCATGCTTTATAATATGTGCTAATATCAATTTCCTTAATTATGTTGGTTAAGCCATCTAATATCAAGCCTACCCTGTCTTTCCAATACAAGGTTGTAACAACAATTGTCGATGCTGCCTTATATGTTTCTAGCCTCACCCTCCAATATCAATCCCTTCCTTTGACTCTTGTTCTCTCGCTCCCATCCAGATAATCCCCCGAAGGCTGAGGCGGTGCCATCCGAGAGACCTGCTAGAGTAAGATATGAGTGCGGGTGGTGACCAGCTTCTCCCCTCATGTATTCGCACTTTCAGCTCTCCTTCCTTTTTGGTCTACCTCCACTGCTATGTAGTATACAGGCAGAGTAGAGTTGCGGGGGGATCACTCAGGCCTCCATGGTTCTCCCTTGACTCCCATTAAGTTGGAGGAATTGGGTTGGCAGAAAACCGGGGTTTTTAAGAGGGATCTCGAGCTGATATCTGTATAGAGCACTTATTCTTAATAAAGTACCTACTTATGTTATTATTATTATTATTATTTATTTTATTTTCCACTTACTTATTTTTTTATTACTTCCTTTTTTATCTCATTTTGTATATATTTTATGTTTTGTAGATAGTCCATTTATTTTATCATTAATTTTATATATTACTATTCTCTTTTCTTTCTTACTGACATCACATTTACTATGGTGATTTAGCGCTTGTAAATATACAAAATAGAGACAACCTTCAAACAGAAAAAAAAAAAATGTATGGAGAAAATCCGGCAACACCACAGAAAGAATATGCAACCATATTGGAGTTTGAAAACAATTTTGTTGGTATGCCATTGTTAGGCCACTCAGGGCAATTACGATGTTATAAGAGGCAATGTCTAATTTGTTGATTGCTTTTTAGGATGAGGAATTCTATGTGTGTATCTACTCACATCGGTATGCAGACACGATCCTGTTCTACCATGAGGGTGGAGTTGACATTGGCGATGTTGACGCCAAGGCTGCCAAGTTGGAGGTCCCAATCAACCACACTGTCTCTTCTGAGGAAATCACATCAACACTTCTTGCCCATGTCCCAGCTAAAAAACAACAGTGAGCTTTTCTCATTTTCTTTTCTCTATTATATTAAACTTGAATTATCAAACAGAATAGATATTTATTCTAATCAATCATTATCTAACCCAATCTCATTACTGATTGTACATTAAAATGCAGGGTGGCAGTTTTTGTCTTTAAAAAATTGTGAGACCTTGTTGGAGTTAGTTATTGTGACATATCGACTAGCAGAGCGCTCTTTCGTCGCTCTGGTAGACATAAGCTCGACTCCTAAAGGGGTTAAGGGAATCCTAAATGTTGCCTACACTAAACTTGTATTCACTTAGGGTAGGTGTCTTTAATAGTTCAGGCTCGAGACCATCGCTTAAACTCCCATCCGAAGAATTGCGTTAAGGTTTTTTCACCTCAGATAAAAACGCTTTGAACCCGCGATTTTGATCTCAGTAAGCAAGCATGCTACCTCGGGGGGGGGGGGGGGATATTTAATTAGGAGTAAAAACTTTTGTTATTATCTCAGCCAATGTTTTCCTAAAAGAACTATAGTCAAATAATCTACCCCGATTTCACGTCAGCTGAAATCCTAAAGATCGGAATGTGAAGTGATGTGGTGTTCCTGAGCACTAGGTTGACATGTAAGGCACATATAGACACGAGACTACAACATGTACACACGTCTTATCTAACTCTTTCCATTTCTCAACAGAAACATTCTTCTCAGACACACATGTACTCATACACTACTCTATACCAAACACTTCTCACCTTTGGTTTGGTTCGTTGCCATCTCATCAAATTACAACTATTTTAAAACAAAATCCTCAGGTTAGCTATCCAGGCCCCCTGGTACGTCAGGAACACCCAGGTCCACTCCATGTTTGCTATGTCCTTCCTCAAGAACCACGTTCTGGATCGTTTTAAGCGGTACCATGCAGGTCTTCCCTCACCCAGTGGCGCCGAGGACTACAAGCTGGGAGCTTATACTATTTTGTTTATTTTTACTTGATGTAATGTCTGAATTTGTGCTGTCATTTGTATCTATGTAAATAGCTTTTACCTTGCAAACTAGATCTCCAGGTTTGCTTACATTTTCTGGTGTTTGCAGGATGGTGGCCGACTTCATCTGCGCCCTGTACACACTCTACTCGCAGCTGTACTTCACCTACCTAGAGGTGAACCCTCTGGTAGTAACTGCTGACTCCATCAGTATCCTGGATCTGGCCGCCAAGCTTGACTCCACAGCTGACTTCATCTGCAGGGCTTCCTGGGGACCCATCGACTACCCTCCTCCCTTCGGCCGGGACGCTTATCCCGAGGAGGCTTACATTGCTGATCTTGATGCCAAGAGTGGCGCCTCTCTCAAGGTAACTTCCCCATTAGCTTGTATTCCACCTGAATTCGTTATATAGCATCTTATCTATAAAATAAAATGATTTCCTGCTAAGACGCCGGATGGTGGTAGGAGGTACTTACTCTCGTCCTCGATTCAAGGGGTCTGGTTTCGGATCCCCACTAATCAATTCAATGACCCTGATTATGAATTACGCCGTGAATATTACTGTATAACCTCAATCGGCATATTGAAGAAGTATCCGGGTAGCGGCCAAGATGACCGACGCTGGGAGAGAGGACTCCAACATGGCTTGATATTCCTTCATTGAGGATCGTTTTTGTTAATTTATTTTTTGTTCTTTTCATTTGTATTTTGTTTTCAAGTAACTCAACATTTCTTGTTCGCAAACTTATTATCTTCTCTTGAACTCCTTTGTTTTTACAAATGATGATAACAAATGTAGATGCTTTATTTGTAATGTTAGACTCACACAGAATGTTATTTCTAAAATAACAATTCTTTTCCCAATAATTTTCTAATTTTCAAAATCTCGATAAATTATTTTGTATAGAGATTAAGATAAGATTCAAATGTTTAATTCCGTAATTTTTTTTAACCTTTCTATTAATGACTGTTGTTTTTGTGTCTAGTTGACCATTTTGAACAAGAATGGACGGATCTGGACGATGGTGGCTGGAGGTGGTGCCTCAGTGATCTACACAGACACCATCTGTGACCTGGGAGGCTCCAACGAACTGGCCAACTATGGGGAGTACTCTGGAGCTCCCTCCGAACAACAGACCTACGAGTATGCCAAGACCATTCTCTCCCTTATGATACAAGAGAAACACCCTGACGGGAAGGTAATTAGTAACATTTGTTATCCACTATCACAGCTCAATTATACAATGAATGTGGTCCATCAAATATAATATGTATTTCGGACCGGTAGGCCTTCAAGTTTGAATTCACTCAAAAAAAATTAAAAATTTACTTTTCTTATACTTTTGATGAATAATACGGTAGAGTCCCGCTAATCCGGACTAGATGGGACCGGACCTCGTCCGGATTAAACGGAATGTGCTGTCAAATGCTCATGATAAATATTTTAAAATAATTTTTCAAATATTAGCGTAAATATTTAGTTCGCCGTCTTCTTTGTCGGCACTTATTCATCGTATCCAACTGAGTAAGTCAAACCCTCTCTTTGAATTATTTTTGTACTTACCGCTCGCTAAATTTAAATTTTTAGTTTACTAAATTTTTTAAAATCCCGTCCGGATGTCTGGATAATCGGTGTCCGGATTAACGGGACGTACTTTCGATTTTGAAATAATACTTTTGACAGCAATGGGTTAATATTCTGCATGTAGATTATTCAGCGAATATTTTTCCTGACATATTCTACTTATTATGAATATACTCGTAGATTGTGAATAAACTACACTGAATATTTTACTGACCCAACCTGGATTCCATTTGAACAAATCTTTCCGGAAATGGAAAACATTCTCTCTTTCATGTTTCACTATAGAAATGTTTGTTTTTGTTTGGTTATATTTTTTCAAAATTTCTTAAATATTAAATAAAAATTACTATTTAAAGTTTTCCATAAAAGTTTTGTTTTTTTAATTTTGGCCTTAATACATTTAAAAATATTTTCTAAATAAGACATTTACCTACAATGAAATAGCATTCGACTTTGCTTCTAAGCAGGGCTTTTTTAACTATAAATGTCCAGATACATTTCTACGAACTGTGTCGATATAGTGGAAAGCTAATAAAATAAATAAAAAGAAAGAACTTGTACAACTTTGATATTGTATATTATCCCCAAAAATATATACATAGGTAATGTGTTTCGGTTAGCAGATCGTCACTTTTGAACTTTGTGCTGACGTTGGCATAATTCGAACCCGGTTCACTTTAGGTTTATATTTTGGTGGAATTAGACAATATAAAAGTTCTTTATTTTTTTATATTTTATAACAATTCTTCAATGCGTAGAAAGATTTATTTAGCTTCGTAGTGTAGTTGTTATTAATATCATTTTTTGGAATACCAAATGGATTTCTGTTGTGTATACTAATAACAACAACAAAATTTATTTGGACCAGCAAAAAAAGGTGCTATACACAAATATATAAGAAAATTAAGGGTTTAAAATAGGAAGTCCTGGTACAGTCTTTGTTTGAGTCGCCTCCCAGGAGTAGGCGCTCCTAGACTGTAGTGTACAGCCCCGGAACAATGCACAAGGGCTTCGTGGTGGTTCTTCACTAGTTTCTCGATGTGAGCTGCAAAAAGAGGAACACCCAATTCTTCGTGGATTTTGTGATTCCTGACAAACCAGGGTGCGTTTGTTGCTATTCGGAGTACTTTATTCTGGAATGTTTGTAGTCGTTTCATGTTAGTGTTGCTGGTACCGATCCAGACTGGGCAGGCATATGTTAGAAGTGGAAGTAGGAGTGTCTTGTATAGCAGAATAGTACACGTGTGTTTAAGTGGCGTGTTTCTGTTTATGAGAGGGTAGAGGGTGTTAAGTCGTGAATATGCTAGCTGTAGTTTTCTGTTAACGTGTAGTTTCCATGTGAGTCGTGTATCTAAAAGTACTCCAAGATAGCGCACACCCTGGTCCTTAGGATTCCAGAGAATCGGGAGGTCATCAATTTGCAGCTTGATTTGTTCTTCTATGGAGAATCTGCGAAGAGTGAAAATTTTGGCTTCGGTCTTCCCTGCGTTCAGTTTGAGCCTCCATTTTGAAAACCAGTGAGAAACTTCTGTCAGGGCTTCCTGGAGCTGTTCAATGGCGACGGAGAGGACACCATGCTGACAGGCGATCATTGTGTCATCGGCATAGGTGGCTAATGTTGCCGTGGGAATTTCGGGGATGTCTTGCATGAACAAATTGAAAAGTAGAGGGCTCAAAATAGCACCTTGAGGGACCCCGGCTCTTATTCTTTTCTGAGTGCTCATTGCGTTGCCCACTTTAACTTGAAATGTTCTGCCGTGGAGAAAAGACGTAATAAGTTGAACAATGTATCTGGGTGCCAGGCTTTTCTTCAGTTTATATATCAGCCCCTCATGCCAAACGGTGTCGAAGGCTGCGGCTACATCCAAAAATACGGCGGCAGTGTATGTCTTCGCCTCAAAGCCATGGACGATCATTTCGGTCACCCGTTGGAGCTGCTGAACCGCCGAGTGCTTGGCTTTGAACCCAAACTGGTGGGACGGTATGGTGCCTTCTAAACATTGAAGAAGTCTTTTATAAATTATCTTTTCGAAAAGTTTAGACATTGAGTTTAAAAGACTTATTGGCCTATAGCTTTCGGGGTCTTGTTTCGGCCTGCCTTGCTTATGAAATACAACCACGAATGCATTTTTCCACGTGTCAGGAAAGTATCCTCTCCTTAAACAGCCATTGAACAGCCCTGTCAGATATGCGATGCTTTTTGGAGGCAGGTTTTTCAGGACGATGTTGGGGATGAGGTCTTCACCAGGGGCCTTCTTGTTGGGGAGTCTCTGAATGTACAGTGTGATTTCGGATGGGTTCGTGTACTGTATGTGTGGTTCTGCGGTGTGGAGTGGAGTGGAAAGAAATTCGTGGACTGTGTGGAGTATTTCGTGATCTTGTGTGTCATGAGTTCTGAATTTCTGTTCAAGGTGTTGAGCCACTAGCTCACTCTTGTCTTTGTCCGTTGTTACAGTAGTCTGTCCGTCTGTCAGGGGCGGGAGGCCGGGGTCTTGTCGGAGGAGGCGTCGTGTTTCCTTCCAAAGGTTGCTGTCTCCAGGTGTGAAGTCGCTGGTGTATTGTCGGTATCTGTTGATTCTGTCATTGTCCAATTCCCATCGTATTACTCTCGTCAGTCGGTTCAGCTCTCGTTTCTCTTGTGGATCGCGTGTTCGTTGCCAGTGTTTACGGAGTGTATTTTTGTCGTGTATCATGTTAGGTATGCGTGTAGGGGTCTTGTTTTGTTGGATGTTGCGTTGGTCCTTGTAGTGGTTATATGTTGAATTGTGTATCGAGGTGTAAATAGCTTGAGTGAAATATTTCAGTGAGTCGTCTATGTCTTCAGTATTGTCGTAATGCAAAGGGATGTCTATGTTTTTGTCCATCTCCCATCTAAACGCGTCCCAATCTATTTTCCCCTGTATCAGTCTTGGCAGATGTTCTGCCTGTTTCGGGTTCACTTTGAAGGTACACACGACTGGAAGATGGTCTGAGTCGAGTTCTGTCAGTGGTTCGTGATAAAGGGGCAAAGTAAAATTTTGTACTAGTCCAATGTCCAGGATGTCTGGGAGGTATCTCTGTTGTGTAGGATAAAATGTCGGTTCGTCCGGTGCTGATATCTGTACGCCCAGGTTATTAATTATGTTTAATAGTCTTGTCCCGTTGTTGTTTGTCCGTCTACATCCCCAAATTGTGTTTTTACTATTTAGGTCCCCTAGTAATATGGTCGGCCCCCCAGTGAAAATGTGTTCAAAATCTGTCTGGTGAATTCTGATGCCTGGTCGGTGATATGCTGAGATTATGTTAAGTGTTCTGTTGTTGTCGAGTGTGAGTGTGGCCCCAACGGCTTCCAGCTGTTGAAGTGTGGGTAAGAGAAGCTGAGAGTGTGCGAGGTTCCTTTTTATACAAACAGCGACGCCTCCAAATCTGGTTTGTCTGTCTTGTCTGTATATGGTGTACCCTTTCAACTTGAATCTGTCGGTATTATAGAGGTGAGTTTCTGTGATACAAATGATGTCGATGTCGTAGCGAGTTAAAAAGTCCGAGAGTATCGTTCGTCTGTTTTTTATACCGTCAGCGTTCCAGTTAAGGATGGATAAATTAAGAAAAATATTTAAATTAGGGTCCACCATTGTTAAATGAAAATACTTGGGTGAGGAGATTAGATAAAAATGATTTTATGATAGGGATGAATGGTTTGAGAAAGGTGATTAGTGTATTGGTGAGGTCAGTAATGTCGTTAGCTGGTTGGTTGTCTTGGTTGCTGGGTAAGTTAGGTTGAGGTCGAGGTTGGAAGGGTCGGGGTCTACTTTGGTCGAACCAGCTGTTCGGTCGGTCCGGGGTCCGTCTTGGGGGTTGTCCTTTGGGTGGTGCATTGGGGGGATCTTGTCGTTTAGGTTGGGTCTGTCTGGTAGTCCTGTCTACGTATGTCTTGTAGGAAGCACACCCTCTGTAGCTGGCTGGATGGTTGCCCTGGCAGTTGGCACAATTGGGAGAGTCTACCTTCTTCTGTCTGGAGGGGCATGCTGTGAAGTGGTGGTCCTCCCCGCACTTCACACATTTGGGGTCCAGTCGGCAAAAGTTTTTGGTATGACCAAAAGATTGGCAGTTTGTGCACTGCACGACACGGTTGGAACGTCGGCGTGGCTCCACTTTGACAACTGTATAGTAGAGCCGCGTCAGTTGGAAGATGGCCTCTCCAGATGGGGTGTTCTCCAGCTCAACTGCACAGAGGGGTGTGGGGCGTCTATCGTGGTTTAGGATCCGGGTCACTTTTATAACAGGGTATGTCGGGGTCAGTTCGTCTGTTATTTCTGTGTCGGTCAGTGAGTAAGGAACTCCCCGTATAATTACGGAGAGTTTCCTGTCCTCGGGGTTGACGAAGGTGTAGTATTTCACCTTATTGTCGTCATAAAATTTCGTCACTTTGCGGTAGTCATCAGTCGTTGTGAGGCTGATCTTTATTTTTTTGTTGCACTGTTTGGTTTCAAACGGCGAACAAATCAAACTTTTCAACTCGGTAATAACCAGTTGATAATTATCAGCCTCACAAAGAAAGATGGGAGGGATCTTGGTCTGTCTGTTAGGGGTAGGCTGTCCGTCCGGCTTTGTCGGTTGGGTTGTCTCCTGTCCGTCTTGGAGAGTGAGAAGTGGCTCATATCTGTTCTGTGTTGGCGTTGGTGTGGGTGTTATATGTAGAGTATATCGGTTCCTCTTCAGCTGAGGCTCCTGGGAGATGGCTCTGTTATCAGGGACTACTTGGCCTCCATCTACTGCCATTGATATCCCAGAGTCCTCACAGCTTGAAGTGAGCTGCCTCTTAGCAGGTAAAAAAGTGGATATCATCTCACCTGTTCCGGCTACATTGTTTATTTGCTTGGCAAGGTTAGAATTTTGATTAGTTAAATTATTAGATTGTTCACGTTTCGAAACGCCGGGTTTCATTCTCACCCAAACAGAGGGGGAACTTCTGAGTGTCTTTGTCACTGTTTGGTAATAAAAAAAACTTATAACACCGTCACAATATTAATAATAAATGTTAACAAACTTTAAAACGTGTTACGCACTTTTTAGCCAAAACAGCTGTTCTGTATACTAATAAAATCATATAGTTTTCAATGAGTATTATAAATATAAGGGATATTGTTTCAGGTGCTGATTATCGGTGGAGGTATTGCCAACTTCACCAACGTGGCAGCCACCTTCAAAGGTATCGTCACAGCTCTGACCGAGTTCCAGACTCAGCTGATAGAACACAAAATATCTGTCTATGTGAGACGAGCTGGACCCAACTATCAGGAAGGTCTCAGGTAGACAATAAAACTTTTATTTAACAATTATATAATAATAATAACACTGGTTAAACTATGATTTTTCCACATTTATTGAACTTGGAATAAAACATCACCTCCAGTTGCGATGATTTGTATTGTTCCTAAACCTTTGAAAGTCACTCAGAACGTGAATTCTCTTGGACATTACAGATAATAACTAATCTTATATTGATCTCAATTTTTCTGTTCAGCTTTGGCTCATTAAGGGTAGAATATTCTTTTAGAAAACATCGTAGAACATATATAGTACGTAGAATATACTTTTTTACTAATCACGCGAAAATATGAGGTCGAGTATTCAACGGAATTTCATGTTTCAAGATCCTCGGAATTATTCCGAACAATTTTTGTGATGACGTCTGTGTGTGTGCGTGTGTGTGTGTGTGATTCGAACTTTGCATGCCCTCTACATCAGAAACGATTGTGGCAATGAATGTGAAATATGAAATGAAGATGCCTCATGAGCTAACTTAGATCTTATTCGATTTTGGTCAAAACCAGACGAAATTTAACACTACTTCAGGGCCTAAGTACATTTTACAAGATACCGCTAATATTTATGATTTAATCATCAATTTCTTCAATTAAAGTCGTAGAGAAAACTGAAAGGCACATGTTATATGCTATACGATTTTTCGAAGGTCTTCAAACTAGGTACATACCGAAAACCGCCCTAAAATGTCATTTAAATCTAAATATTTTATTAAAATAATGTAGGTAAAAATTATTCAAATAAATTAACTTAATTTGTAATTACCTTTGCCCTAGGATCATTCGTGATGTTGGTAAATCTCTGAAAATCCCTATTTATGTGTTTGGACCGGAAACACACATGACCGCCATCGTTGGAATGGCGTTGGGAAAGCGTGCCATCCCTAAGGAAGCAGAAATGGAATTTTCAACTGCTAATTTTCTTCTTCCCGGAGGACAAGATCAGGTAACTAACTTTGTATGTCTAATTCTGTCTTTGCAAAATCCGTTCATAATTAGTTCTACAGTAGATTGTGGTTAGTTGGCTCACATACAGTGAGTGACCCTTGATATATGCACTGTACTTCAATAACTTTAGGTGAAAGGTTAGAATGGGAAAAACACGACTGAAAGATTTTTAATTCCAGGCTCGAAAAGTCTTGTCCGAGAAACGTAATGAAAATTCGTTTTCCGCATGGCGGCTCTGCGTGAATATGTCTTTAGAATTTTCTTTCGTTCATGATAACATCTGAAAAATTCACCGGTTTAATTTTATTTTTTCCATTTTCAGTCTCGATGAGAACTCGACCTGTTGATTTTGATACCAATTGAATCAGTGGTTGTGGAAATATATGCATTTTGTTTTCCGTTCATGATAACTTCTATAAAAAGGCATAGATTTGAATGTTTCTTTGTGCATATTATTCGTTTTAGTGAGGACTCTGGGCGTTCTAAATTTGGTGCCAATCGTATCAACGGTTTTGGGAATATACGCAATTTTGCAGATACTTTGTGTACACATGTTAAACTACTTCTTTTGTTCACGACGTTCTTCATACCGATATTTTATTATTCATCTTTTGTTTCAGCACATTTTTTTTTTTTTTTGGCATAATCATTATTCGAGAAATTTCGGGAGAAAAAAAATAAAATTATAAAAAGTTTTTTTAAAAATTTTTTGTAACGATTTTTATAGTTTACGAAGAAGCGTTTCTATGGGAAGTTATTTGTTGCGTTGGTCTCTCAAATATATTCCCGGATAGTGCATACATCCTGAGTCACCTTGTATGTTTGGATTTAATTTAGGTTATTAATACACCAATTAATTCATTTTTCTTTATAATTATTCTTACTTATATTTACTGTATTCTCCATGTGTGTTGGTAGGGTTCACCACACTCTCACAAGCCTACAGTGACCCCGACCACTGACGGACTCTGCCGCAGGAGCTCCAGTATTCAGGAGAATCAGGTCTACAAGCCTCTGTTCACCAACGAGAGCAAGGCCATCGTCTGGGGCATGCAGACCCGAGCTGTACAGGTATCTACTCGTTTCTACTTTGTAGTATAATATCACATGTTTATACGTTGGGTAATACTATTTTTGACAAAACAAACCACACTACACATGAGTAACTCTTAACTGACTATTTTGGAATAATATAACAACGCCTTTTTGACCCGAAACATTTAAGAAAAAATGGCAAACGTTCACTGGGAGGAAAACTTAAACAGCTATTTAGTTAAGTAAAATACTATACTTTAAAAATTACCGTATTCACATTCCAGGCACATAATATATTATGACAATTGATTCTCACTCTTACTATAGATTAGATATATTGTGGCTGGTGTGTATCCAATGTTCTTATCCCTTCGCTGTTAGCTCTACTGTGAGAGTCCTATATTTCGCCTATCCAGGTTTAATTACCTAAGGTAGGGAGGGGGTCTTTAACGAGTACCTGACATCGCACAGCCTCGAGACCATCGCTTAATGTCCCATCCAAAAGGCCGACATGCTCAGGGGTTTCGTACCTGCGATCTTCAGCTCAGTAGCGTCCCTTCACTTTTAACGAACTGATGGATCTCTCTTTATACAGTTCGTATTAGGGGCGCCGCTTAGTGGTATGCGTGCTTGCTTACTGAGCTCAAGATCGTGGGTTTGAAACCCGTCCGAGGTAAAATAAACATAAGCATGCCGTTCATTGGATTGTCCTCGTTAAAGACCCCCTATTCTAGGTGAATTAAAATCTAGATCAAAATCAAAATTTAGGACTCCCACAGTATAGTCGGGCTCATGTCCACCAGAGTGACGAAAGAGCACTCTGGTAGTAGGCGATATGACCTCGTAGTTAAAGCCCGGGCATGAGTCATAATAACTAACTATAGTTTGTCTTAGTATAAAACTAAGTAGGAACAACCTAGGCATCATCCACATGAACGAAATGTTCTAAACATACTTTTACTGAACTAAAATACTATTATGTGTTATTTTGAAGACATAAACAAAAAACCTGGAAATTGGCCAATTAATGTATTTTACAATAAATTAAGAAATTCATTTCAAATGGCAAGAAGTAGTTTACAAATGGAACTATTCGGATCTGATTTAAAACCGATTATCTTGAAAGAATGATAACAAATCAATAGAAATATTATACTACTATATAATAATGTATCGATCCATGCCAGGAATGTATTATCTTTGAAAAAAATGGACTATTTTTTGAATATCTTACAAACTTAATTTTTTTCTTATTCAAATATACTACTTTTGTAAGTTATTTCTATTTTTTGTTGATACTTTTTGTGAATTTATTCTAAAATGATTAGATTTTTATATTTACAAAGAATACATTTATCACAAAGAGATAGTATATCTACTATAAAAGTAAATTATTTATTTTTCAGAGCATGTTGGATTTTGACTTCGTCTGCCGCCGAGACGAACCTTCAGTAGTCTGTATGGTGTATCCATTCACAGGAAATCACAAGTTGAAGTTTTACTGGGGTCATAAGGAAGTTCTAATTCCAGGTAATTTATTGATTTTTAATAATAGCTTCTCGTAATTATCATTTTCTCCTTTAGAATGGAATATTTCTCGAAAGGTTATCATCATATTTCATGTTATCAAGAGTGGCTTCCACTTTCCTGAGTATAACTCTTTTAGGGGGGCCGTATACTATACTACGATTCAAATTTCGATTCGATGATTCGAATTTGAGTTTTTGCGTGAATTTTGTTTCAATCTCCCGAATTCGAAAATTAAGAAAAAGCAGAATGCCCGTCTGTATGCGAGTGACTGTGGGTGCGTTTGTCTGTGGACACGATTACGTTTGACAGAACAAAATTTTGTATCTTAATCCAGAAGACCAAAACCAAAGGACGACATTTATTACTTTTGAGCCAATTCGGCCAAAGTAGAGATCCAAAAGCTTAATAACTTTCAAAGGAATGTCTGGATACTAATACACTTGAAATTGAGTATAAATATGCAGAAGGAAATAAGTAAGATACTTTTTAAATTTCATTCTGATTGGTGGAGGGACTTAAAGAGAGAGTGGAAACTTCAGTAGATGTTTGCATCACTTTTGCGCACTTTTATCATAATTAAAAAATTACAATAAACTCTGAGTTGGGGAAGTCATTGCCAAGGGTTCACTGACAACCGTTTTTTAAAATATTTGTGAATCATTTGCCCGAATATTTTTATAGTTTTTAATTTTAATAACAAACTAAAGCTTTTGTACTATTCTATTTTTAGTGTACACGAAGATGGAGGATGCTACCAGCAAACACAAGGGGGCCGATGTTCTTATCAACTTTGCTTCCCTCAGATCCGCCTATGACAGTACCATTGAAGCACTGGACTTTCCTCAGGTAAATTATATTTTATAATTTTTTACTTTTCTTTGCTTAAGTATTTTAAAAAAATAAATAAAAACTCACTTTAAAATATTATGAGAGTAATTACGCCCATCACGATGTTGAGTCGGGTTCATATTCACCAGAACGATTAAAAAGCACTCATTTTGATAATAGGCGATATGACCACTTAGTAGAAGCCCGGGGTTAAATTGAACGAAAAAACAAAAAAAAAAAAATCGGTGTTCTCTATAGCTGCTTTTGTGGAAGGTTAAAATAAATTAAACCAAGTCGCTCCATTGTGTCGTGGTGGCTGCCCAACTGTACGGCTCTATAATGCTCACAAAGATATACGTTAGGACTCTGCCTTCACAAATGACTTGGAACGAAGACGTTCGCGGACCCGATCAACAATGAAACGACGATTTTTCGACCTCTTTTAAATCAGATATCGCCTCTTTGAGGATCACTGACTTTGACTATTTTGACTCCTAAATATGACGTTTTTCCAGCTATGAGCCTATATAAGAGTTGGTTTTTGTATCTTCGGCTAACTGTATATTGTTTTGTTATATAATTACATCCTGTTTTGATTATTTTGACATTTATTTGTCCAGATCAAGGTAATCGCCATTATCGCGGAAGGTATCCCAGAAAACATGACGAGGAAGTTGATCCTGAAGGCGCAGACTAAGAAGGTGTCTATCATTGGACCTGCCACAGTGGGAGGAATCAAGCCAGGCTGCCTCAAGATCGGCAACACCGGTGGAATGATGGACAACATCCTTCACTCCAAACTGTACCGTCCTGGCAGGTACTAACCATCCCATTCTCTCATATGAACAATTCTACTACAGAACACACTATCTCAAATATTAGATGTCTCTAGAGGCCAAACAACTAATACTGGTGTTAGTGCTTAAATAAGCAAATAAAATCAGAAAAATGAAGGAAACTAGTTTATTCTTTTGTTATGGCCATTAATAATGTATAAATCGAAGTTTACCTGTTTTTCCTTTGAATTTGTTTATCCAAGCTCTCAAAACTAGGGTTTATAGAAATCATGATTTTTTTAAAAAAATCAAAAAAATCGATTTTTTTGATTTAAATCGGATTTAAATCAACTAAAAACTATCAACTGAAAACTTAACTAAAATTAACAAAACAGACCACAATTTCACAATTTTAAAAAACAAAAATAACAAAACGAACAAAACTAACCGAAATTTCACAATGCGAATATTTTCCACAAACTTAAAAACCAAAAACAAAAATAACAAAACGAACTTTCGGACTAGTTCATTCCAAACTGAGGAATCGCTTAGTAGTAGAGAAGGCTAGCAAACTGGTGTGTCTGTACAAACATTTAAACTCCTAAAGATATTGCTTGGTCTATTGTTCGCATTTATCTTATGTTGGCCATTTGGAGATATATCGTATCGAATCAAAATATATTAATGTGATTACGAACATTACACTATGTAAACATTTTCATTGATCTCAGCGAATTTAATATATATGCTAACCATTTTGAGTTGTATCTTTTCGAATTAAACTATTTTAGTCTGACGAGTTTTTTGTCTTTTTTCAAATAATTACGCTTTGACGTAATCATTTGGTGGTTTGCTTGACAGATTTTCATAAATTATGTTTCAATAGTTTGCAAACTGCGGTCAGTTTTGTGCGTTTTGTTATTTTTTGTTTTTGTTTTTTTATATTTGCAAAATTTTAATCACTTATTTATTTATTTTAATGTTTTTGATTTAAATCATGAATTAAAAAAAAAATCATTTGATTTAAATCGCAATTTAAATCGTTGATTTTAATCAGTTGATTTTAATCATCGACACCCTACTCAAAACCATAATTACTTCTTTCCAACCCTATAGGACTAATGGAAGTCTTGGATACAACAAACAAATATATTACCTAGACAAATACAAATAAATCGACAACTATTTACAATTTGAAAAATGAAATTGAAATGATAAGCCACACATTGCTGTTGTAAACATAAAATAAGCGCTTCCCCCACCAAATAGACCCTCAACTTGAAATTTTCGGATGCCATGTTGCCTATATTTTAAGTCTTGAAATACCCTGCAATTTTCATACATGAATATTCGGCCATTTTCACATAGAGGTCGAAAGAAAAATTTGACAACGAGGGGGTCGGATCGAAAATCCCAGCCTTAGTGAAAATCTCCACTACTATAACTTTCATTTGAGCTATCTTTTGACTTCCTTAGTTGCATAATCATTGATGAGTTGTTTGCGCTTCTTTCGTACTAGAAACCCCATGGGGGAGCATAACAAAAATATCTAATTGACATATTATACCGTTTATATTGAGAAATAAATTGTTTTTATGAACTAGATATTTTTGGTATGCTCCCTCATTGGGTTTCTCTATATCAGGAGAACCTGGACTGTTTCTCTAAAAGGACCGACGGGAGGGTCAACATTTTATTTTTTCGGATACATGAACTGGATTTTATAAATTCTTATTAGTATCTTGGTTTACAGTTTTATGCTCTAATCATAGATTATGTCACTCAATATTAAGTAAAATATTAAATAATCTATATAAGATTAGTTGACATATTATATCGTTTATATTGAGAAATTTTTTTTTTTCCTTCCGTCGACTTAATATTGATGTTTTCATGTTGCTGTTGGTTACGCAAATTATAAAAAAAATTGGGCGCGATTTAGGATGGAGGCCCGATTTGGAATAATTACCTAGATAATAATATATTTATATTATGTGTATTACATTAGCATGTATTTGTGGTTGTAGTGTTGCCTACGTATCGCGGTCCGGAGGTATGTCTAACGAGCTGAACAACATCGTATCGAAGGCTACCGATGGTGTCTACGAGGGAGTGGCTATTGGAGGTGACAGGTACCCGGCCACCACCTTCATGGATCACATCATGAGATACCAGAACGATCCTGCTGTAAGTCACGTTATACTTGCTCTAGTTATATCTCTCTACCTGCTCAAGTTATACTTATGAGAAGGGTTCTTTCGGTTAAGTCCCATTGAAAATTCTATTCGTGTTATAGGACTTTATAGATCCGAATTGGCTTTAATTACTCTCAAACCATCGTGGAAAGCTCGCTCCCTTTTCTTCACTGTCAATGGAAGCCCAATGTGACGTTTTTATGTGTTTTCTTGGGTGCACATTGCACATATGCAATATCACTCTTCGGTCGATCGTTCAGGGAGCTTGGGAGCAGGATAGGACTTAAGCGAAGGGCGATCACCGGTCAACCAATTTGTTTCGATCGGATGATGTCCCCAAACCATCAGACTGCTTTCTTCTGCTCTCAAACAAGAGCTGACTAACCGGCTGAACACTGGGTAGCTGGTCTCCGTCACAAGCTCCTGCAGAGTCAGCGGACTTTCGAGGACTACATGTTCTGCAGTCTCGATGTCTCCGCTTGAACTGTTCGGGTTGTTCTTCCTCTTAAAGAAGAATAGTTTGGAGTTATATGACCTGATAATATCCGGGACGACCGGTGGCCAGGCTTCACCCACAAGAGTAGAGGTGTACCCGGACGTCTGGGAAATATGCGTACGTCGTTCGGCCATCCTTTATTTTGTGACTAAAGTTGTTGCCATGTTCCCATTAACCACACTCAGTTCATGGTCCTTGCAACGCTCTGGTCTGTACCAACTGCTTCTTCCAGAGCTAGGGAACCGCTTCTTTTGAACAAACTTTGCTATGTACAGCATACTAATATTGCGTTAGTCTGCAAATGTTGATTACCAGAATACATTTTATGAAGTTGTCCGATAAGTTAAATGATTAAACACAGCAATCAATAACTCTAGAACTAGGTATGATTTATAGACTCATAAACATCTTTTGAAAAAGACGTTAAAAGTCAAAAATATGAATTAATTATGGGCAAATAACATACGAATTTGGAGCAATTACAGACAAATAAAGACGTTATTAGAATTTTTAGCAACAATGGTTTTTATGATAATTTTGTGCATACATTTTTTGAGTTAGACACAACTTACTTCATAACTACAAGGTGATGTGTGTAGAAGCATAAATGGATGTAGGGTTTTATTACATTTCAAATGAGCCAAAGAAACATGTAGTGTCGTTTTGTTTTGTACACGTCATCTGCGTTTCAAAGGTGACTGCGCCATGAAACTGAAAACGAGCAATAACAGACTAAAACGTGTGTCTTTATTATACTATCTTTAGAAACTACCAATAGAGAGGCTTTTATGCTAGTTTTGAGCATAACTTTTTGAGTCAAAACTATGGTTATGCTAATACATTTCGAAAATATGTTTTTTTCATTTTTTTTTATGTGTGTGTGGCGTTATATGTGTTTTTTTTACTAATTGTTTTTATAATTATATTTCCAGGCGAAGATGATTGTTCTTCTTGGTGAAGTTGGAGGTACCGAAGAGTACGAAGTTTGCGAGGCTATCAAGGAAGGACGAATGACTAAACCCTTGGTTGCTTGGTGTATTGGAACTTGTTCTTGTAAGTTGACCATTATTGCAAGTTCTACATTGTTTTTAAAAATAGTGATTTTCCCCCTGAAAACTTTCCATGAGAACTGAGCTAACATGTTTTCTCTCTACCACCACCCATTGTCGTTTCGCAGCACTTACAAAACATTAACTTATTTATTAGTATTGGGTTGTAACATGTTATGATTATATTCTATTGTTATTGAATGATTATAATATATGTGCGATTACAATATTATTGTATTCTTTCACACACATACATATATGTAGTTGTTTAAAGGACATCGATAGCTCAAAGGTAGCATGCTAGCCTAATGAGTTCAAGATCGCGGGTTCGAAAAATTTTTATCTGGGAGGTGATCCTTCGGATTGGACGTTAAGCAATGGTCCCGAGCCTGTGCAATGTCAGGTATTCGTTAAAGATCCCTATCCTAGGTGAATTACCCTAGGTAGGAAAATTTAAGACTCCGACAGTAGAGTCAGACTCATGTCCACCAGAGTGACGAAAGACGGCTCTGGTAGTAGGCAATATGACGTAGTTAAAGCCCGCGCATGAATCATAGTAACTAATATAAGAAATGATTAAAATATAAAATTGCATTTTTTACAAACTTGAGTTTTATACCACCAAGTTTCCGATTTTGGTAAAACTACGTATATAAATTTTGAACCTCTGAGAAAGAATATTATTATTTTGAGGATAATTCTGAGAATGTACGCAATCCCTGATATATTGCCCAGTATAAACTGCATTATACTGCATACTATCGTATATACAATAAGTGCGATATACTCTGTACTATACACACCTATAGACTATACCGTGTACAGATTTCATACTCTTATATGCTGTTGGTATATTTTTTTTTTTCAATAATAATATATTTTGCAGCTATATTATTCTCTCATTGTTATATATATATATATTGGTCTCAAGAATAGTATAGCTGCCAAATATTGCTATTGTGATTTCAAAATCTTGGATAGAAGATGTTGAATGATGTGACTTGTGTTTTTCAGCTATGTTCACATCGGAGGTGCAGTTCGGGCACGCAGGGTCGTGCGCCAACTCGGCCAAGGAGACAGCCACCGCCAAAAACGCGGCTCTTCGTAGTGCGGGTGCCAACGTGCCCCCATCCTTCGATGAGCTCGGTGAGGTGATCCATCAGGTGTACACGAAGCTGGTCAAGTCTGGGGAGATCCAGCCTCAGCCCGAGGTCCCGCCTCCCACTGTCCCTATGGACTACAACTGGGCTCGAGTCAGTATTTATCTACATATGTTATAGAATAATCTATAACAAAAAAAAATAATAATAATAAAAAATATCTGAAATTGTAGATGCTTTGGAGTGGGGACACACGATTTAAATGAGGTTTGTCTTTATAAATAAAATTGTAAAGGGTTGGCTGTTTGTACTTGCGGTATTTTTAAAACTATTTGGATTTTTATCAGTTTCAGGATTCAAAACATAGATCTTACAAGCGTTTTTTAGCTTTCTTGCGTGTATTATCACAGGAAAATGGTAGAACGTATTTCAACCGAATTATATTAATTTTTTTAACAGCAGCTCTTATCCCATTTTATTTAAAATCTTTTACTTCTACATAGATATTTCGGACTGCGAGTTCATCCTCAGTATCTATAAAACTCAAACACAACATTGATATAGTTATGCTTTGATGCAATTAAAAATATAAATATGGGAGTACTTTGCGTATTGCTACCATCTTCAGCCACGACCTAACAAATACTAAATGGAATTTCAACCAGTTTACAATCCGAACTGTCCACTTTTTCAGCCTACATGGGGTTTTTCCCTTTCCCCCATCGTATACAGTTAAGTCTTAAAAATATGGAAAACTTTAAAATAAAATTTCGTCTCAAATTGAAATCTTAATAATAGCAGAAAATGTTTTGAAATAGTACGTACTGAATTAAAATACAAATATATATGCATATATATTTATTTTTTTAGTTGGCACCTCGGTTTGATGTTTGTCAGGATTCCATTTTTTTTTTGTTTTTAATATATCTTCATCAAATAATAATTAGATAATTTATAAAAATATTTATCCATTGGTCTCGTTAAGAAGTTTGAAGTAAATGTGGAAGATGAAAAAATTATTTTACATAAATAGGAAAAATAATTAGCAGACGGTCCAAAGTTAGGTCGTTAGCGTACATTGATTATTTGTTAGGTATCTATGTTGTTAAACTTTATAACTACTGCGGATTAGGAGCCCGAAAGGTGTAGAGGTGGTAGTTTTTGAATAAATTGGGAGAAAAAGAGTTGCAAATTAAAATACAACTATACTTGTTAAAATGAAATATCGACATGAAATTTTATATGCGTATAGATTTAATTTCAATCTATCTATAAGAAATTTCATTTGTAAATCCAAAACCCGATTAGTGCAACACCTATCAACTTTCAGCCGAATCGGCCAAAAGGAATGGGGGATCAGTGGGATGAGGGCTGAACTCAAAAACCCTTGTTGATTTTACGAAAGTAATGACACGAAATTTTGTATGAAGATTCAGAATCTCTGAGTAAGACACCTGTTGATGTTCAGCCAAATCGACAGATTGGTTTCAGAGGAAGAGCGGCAATTTAGTTGATTAATTCGCCGTGGGCAAGTAAATTGCTGATGTTTTACCGGCAACTTTTTTTTACATTGAAGTTCTAAAGTGTTAATCATTTTCAAAATTTAAATGGTAAATCAATTATTATTGAATAGTTAATAATGTAAACGTGTCTAAAATCAACCAGGAAAAATATAGTTTATGACCAGAAGAAGGGGGAAATTTGAGACATTTCTTCCTAAAGTTTTGAGTGTCCATCATGTTCCCGTCAACGATAGTTGAGGCTATATATTGTTTATAGGTCGCTATCAATATGATGACGGATAGATTACATTTGTTATTATCTTATTACTTCTTGTTCTTTAGGAATTGGGTCTGATCAGGAAGCCAGCTTCCTTCATGACAAGTATCTGTGACGAGAGAGGCCAGGAGCTACTGTACGCCGGCATTCCCATCAGTGATGTGAGTTATTTTTTTTATTTATGCGATATTTATATACTCTTTTATTAATCAAATAACTAACATGTTGAACAATCTTAGATATGGTACGGAAATGCCAAACCTTAAGTGCCACTTTTTCCAAAAATTTACAGATATAATGTGTGACCTATTGTTGTTTGTTTAAACTCATAATGAAATAAATATATTTATACAAAACAAACCAAAAAAATACAGAATACATAAAGCAACGAAACTTGTTTTCGAAACCTCACGTGCCTAAAGACTGTATGAACGTTCCACTGAGTTTCATTCTGTTTCTTCTTCTGCTGACCCTCTCTTGTTTCTTCTTAGATCCTTTTGAACATATTGCAGGACACAATTTGGGAAATACGAGGACAAACATGAACACTTTCACAACTTTAACTTGTCGACAAATGGGGACTGCTGGGGACAGAACAAGGCAAACATCCAGACCCTTTTCTCCACAGCTTCGCCCAGCTAGACCGCTCCTTCCGACTTAATTTCTTTTTCAGTAGAAAATACCGCCTTAAAATTAATAATATTAATTACCCGATATTCACTTTCTATTTTGTTTCTATTTCAATTATGTTTTAAATTATTTTAGACAATTTCCAACATACTCACTCAAAAAAAAAAGTTTTGATAAATTCTATTCAATAAACATCACGGCCACATATATTATAACCTCCCTTAACAGACACTACAGGCCTTAAAAATTAAATAAAAAGTTGGCCCCTGTTGGCCATATACTAACATTTTTATAACATGACAGAACCTCGAGTTTACAGATATGTATGTATGTATGTTCTATGTACCGGGGAGGAGAGGGGATAGTTATGCTAATTTTGAACTAGAAAGTCTCAGTTAATTTATTGGGATTACCTGGGATGGATCAGGTTTCTGAAATTGTACCATGGAACCATGCATTTCTTTTATGCCACTAAACAAATGGTACATTTTACAAACATAATAATATTTATGTCTTCACAGCACTACACTAGTAAGTTCGCTGTAAATTAGTATTGAACTAATGTGCCCAGATTTACTCAAGTTTTCGCCTGTTTTGAAATAGTTGCTTTTTGGCACAAGAAACTATTAGTATTTCTGGTCTTCAAGTATATAAGTCCATTTCTACAATTACCTCTTTAAATTTTTAAAATAATTTAAAAGTGGTTACCAATAAAAATAAAATATGGCGAATGAATAAATTCTGCATTAATATTTTAATCACTTCTTGGCTAATTCTCCGATATTTAAAACGCGAATTGTGAACAATAGGCTGTTTGTTTTGTTGTTTCTTTAGGGAATGTATGAAAATGAATGTATTTTAATGTCTACATAGAATCTAAGTTTCAGAGGTAGTATATGTAGTTTAATAAATCATGACGAATTTATAGGTGCTGCAACAAGAGATGGGTATTGGTGGAGTGGTGTCGCTGCTCTGGTTCCAGCGAGCTCTCCCTCCCTATGTATGCAAGTTCTTCGAGATGTGTCTAATGGTGACCGCCGACCACGGGCCAGCTGTCTCTGGTGCCCACAACACCATCGTCTGTGCCCGTGCTGGCAAGGACCTCGTATCTTCTCTTGTATCCGGTCTTCTTACCATTGTCAGTATCAATTATTCCTTATTATAAGAGTTTTTTTTAAACATTTATTTTGTACTTTTTACACTGTTTACTCGCGTCACGTTTTGATTAAAAAATAGCTTATAAGACAATCCTGTAATATTCTTTTGGAGTTAATTTTTAAAAAAATTACTACTGAATTAGGTTAGTTATTATGACTCATGCCCGGGCTTTAACTACGAGGTTATATCACCTCCTACCGAAGCGCTCTTATGACACTCTGGTGGACATGAGCCCGACTCTACGCTGGGAGTCCTAAATTTTGCTGACCCAGGTTTATTCACCTAGGGTAAGGGTTTTTAACAAGTAACTGACATCGTACCAACTCGGGACCATCCATTCACCATTTGTTTAACCCCGAAGGACGGTGTGCTCAAGTTTACCTTCTGTATAAAAAACATCTCGATTTGATTAAACAATTCCAACATGTATTCCAAAAAATTGTTTTCTTGACCTTTTAATCAAACATTTTGGTTAGAGGTGAAGAAACATGAACTGAAGGAACTATAAAATGTAGTTTTTGTTTCTAATTTCTTATCCATGTTAAATAGGTATTACTATTTCCTCCAAGACCAACCTCTGGAGATCAAAACATTTAAGATAATATTTGTTTATCACATAATGTATGTAGTTTATTTGATAGTTTATTATTATTAAAATGGCTGTATTGTGAGCTAATATGAAGTTTATCGGCGCAGGGAGACAGGTTTGGAGGAGCTCTGGACATGGCCGCCAGGCAGTTCTCTGAAGCTTACGACTCAGGTCTCATCCCCATGGAGATGGTCAACTCTATGAGGAAGAAGGGACAGCTCATCATGGGCATCGGTCACAGAATCAAATCGGTCAGTACTTATATATATTTTTCTTTTTTTCCCCCCTTCACTACTTCGTATAGCGGAAGTTATGTAATCGGTCAGAAATTTATTGTTGAGTTATCACCGGAATATCATATTTTCCGACCCCTGAGTTCAAAAATGAAAAAAAAAATTGCTGTCAGTGTGTTTCTGGGAACACAATAACTCCCCATAGAATGAATGTATCGACACGACAATCAGTATATGTATCCAGAGTCGTGAGGTGGTGGGTGGGAGGAGGGGCTTAACACGCAAAATCTAATAATTTCCAATGTAATGAATGTATCGACAAGAAATTTTATATATAACACGTATATGTAAATTCAAAAACCCATAGAGAAGGCACTAATCTGATTTTCAGCGAAACAATCCTAATAATTTCCAATGTAATAAATGTATCGACACGAAATTGAATATGAGGTTTCAGAAGGCCCTGTGTACATCAACTATTGATATTTAACCAAATTGGTCGATTGGGTTTAGAGGGAGGGCGAAAACTTTATTGATTAATTCCTGCTAGGGAAGTACATTCTCAGTGATTCGCCGACTACTTCTTTCTCCAAATAAATTTCTGCCCTAATACTTTTATTTATATTATATATAAGGTTATATATTCGAAAATGATTTTTATTTGAGCGATATATCAATCCTACTGCTAAAACGTGGGTTATATGATGAAAATAGCCAAATCAGAATTTTTTAATATGATACAAGCAAATAATGATGGGCATATAAATGGGAACGAGAGGTAAATATATATATATATATATATATATTTAAATATAAATATGTATATTTTTGGCACCTCATTTTCTCTTCTTCTCAAAGTGTACAACGGTCGTATTAAACAGAAGTGTGATTCAAAATTAATCAGTGATAATGGCCTCCATCTCCTCGACTTGATGATTGTACATTAAGTTATAAGTTAATAATAAGTTTTAGTTATATTTTTACAGCCTAACTTCTCGGAGGGGGTCATTCGGAAAAAAATTAGCACAAACTATCACTACATATATAATCCCATTGACCATATATATTTGAAATAAACGTATAATAAATTTCAAAATATTTTATCGTTTAGTTTTAGCAAAAAAAAAAAAAAAAATTAATATACAGCATGTTCCAGAACTTATGATCAAACAGGATTTCCCTTTTGCAGAAAAATTCACTGATTAATAATCTGTAAATCAAAATTTATTTAGGGCTATTGTTTGCGAGATATTAGTTAACAAACATTTCCTTGGCTGCAAATTCTTTAATTGTTTATTTTAAAAATTCGAATTTTGGACTCCCTGTATAAGAGCTTACAGAATCTGCCTTTGCCTAACGAAGGTAGTAGACAACTAGAAATGAAGTCAAATCAATTTCATATAACTCATTTAAAATACAGTAGACTCTCCTTTATCCGGCGTTGCCTGGACCGACGTGACGCCGGATAACGGAAATCATCGATTAATGGGAAAAAATATATCAATTAAAGCATAAAAAAAGTGTTTTTAGGTGAGCTAAGGAATAAAACACGTATGTATTTTGTTGATAACATTTATTAAATTGACAAATATGTACATACTGAACATTGATTTATTATAAGTACGTACATATGTATATTTATCCAAGCATTAAAAAGAAATTTTGAAATCTGCGTTTAATGACATACATATTTAAAACAAAATCGAAATTCTAAAAATATTTCTTAAAAAAATCGGTAATTTTCAAATGTTTGATTTTCAACTATGTTATATAGATATTAGTGAAGTAATAAAATATTGTATTAGCGTGTATAATTGATAATTTAATAATTGAATGTTAATTTTAGTTTAACAAATTTGATATTATTTTGCGAGCGCCGGATAAGGGAGCGCGCCGGTTAACAGAATGCCGGATAAGGGAAAGTCTACTGTAATTATTTTAGCGATATTCAAAATTAATTATATTAAAAATTTTAGGTCAATCTTCATTTCTACGTGTCAAGCTAATTATCATAATAGAAAATTTTTATTCAAATGATTTTGTTGTTGAAAATTTATTAATAGATAGTGATTTGAACTCAGCCAGTTTTCATCTGACTAGAGAGAAGCCAAAAATATAAATATTGGTGGCAATTATAATATTGTCACTAATATAATTTAGTTATTAACTTACAAACATTCTGTGTGTTGTTTTTGCAGGTGAACAACCCAGACATGCGAGTGAAGATCATCAAGGAGTACGTGCTGCAGAACTTCCCCGCCACCCCCCTGCTCAACTATGCTCTGGAGGTTGAGAAGATCACCACCTCCAAGAAACCTAACCTCATCCTCAACGTGGACGGTGTGATCGCTGTCTGCTTTGTGGACCTTCTCAGGCACAGTGGCAGCTTCACCAGGTAACATACATCTCCATTTATATATTTGAGTAAATTGGAACCTATAGTCTAATTAGGTCAAACAAACTTTAATAATATAGCAGAACTTTGATGTATTATATCAAGCTATAATTACAGAGAAGACAAATTTAAAAGGTATTGCACTGTTTTATAAGGCTATTTGCGTTTCCAAATATACAAAACAGAAAATGATATTAAAAATATTTAAAAAAAGGTCCAAAATATTTTTAAAAATGCCTTTTTTTAAATATTTTTAAAGCACCCCACCCCCCAACACTCTACCTTAACTTCTACGTTGTTTTTGTGACCCGAGCTTCAACGAGGTCATATTGCCTACTACCAATCGTTCGTCGCTCTGGTGGACATGATCCCCATGTATTATAGGAGTCCTAAATGTTGCCTATTCTAAATTTGTATTCACCAAGGGTAGGGTCTTTAGAGAGTACCTGAAATCGTACAGGTTCTAGAGCATCACTTAACATCTCACGCGAAGGACGGCTAGATAAAAGTGCATAATGGGCTCGAACTAGTATTCTTGAGCTCAGTAAGCAAGCACGTTACCACTGAGCTACCGACGACTTATATTGAACAACTGTTATTAGATAATAAATGCGATTTAGGTAACTAATATTTCTTATTTTACAGGGAGGAAGCCCAGGAGTACATCGAAATGGGAGCTATCAACAGTCTGTTTGTTCTTGGTAGAAGTATTGGATTTATTGGTAATTTTTTTTTTAAATATTAACTTATCATTATTATTATGGGTCCTTAAGTAATTAGGACCTAACCAAATAACAAAAAAAATTATTAACGTCATTCGTAAATCTATTTTACTGCTACATGAGTCCACCCATTATTGCAAAACTTAAGATCCGTAGCAAATTTGTTGTTAGTGCAATATTCGACACAAAATATTCCTGACTGGGTCTGAGTATGTTTTCGTTGAATCGGCGGAAGTTAGGTGTATCTTGAGCCATTGAAAATTATATCTCTTATATTACAGTGAGAGTATAATATGGTTAGACAAAAATATTCGTAACAATATATTACGAAAAGTCATGCATTAGCAAATATTCCATTATTATCCATGTTTATGATTTCATGTTTTTATACGATTACTTACTGAATGCATAATTTAGTCCATACATATTCGACCTTGGACCCGGAACTTTTATTATTCGTAACTAGTTTAGGAAGATAATGTGAATATTCACGTGGAAATGAAAGGTGAATTAATTATTTCAGCAGAGTCGCCTTACTTAATGTGCTACTGCAATTTAAAATTAAATATAAGAAAGAAAAATTTGTCGATGAATCACAAGCTATGTGCCTCCACAGAACAAATAAGTTAGGTTTTCGCTCTCCCTCCAATACCAATCGACCGTTTGGACTTGAAATCAATGGCTTATGAATCCTCATACTAAATTTTGTGTCGATACATTCATTACATCGCCAAGTGATGCCAGTGTTGAGCATTATTCAAATACTTTTTTATTCAGTAATCCTTTATATAAATTCTCAATTGAATTTTCATTGCTGAATTCACTATTTTCATCCATAAACTATGAATAATCGTAATTTCTTATTTATTTTGTTGTTTACCCTATTATACTTCTCACGTTTAATTGCATTAGTTCATCGTTAATCATTCAATGTTCAATCATTAATTTTAAATAGAATGTTTTAAATTAATTGTTCTTGATCTTTTTGATATATATTTTTTAATAAAAAATACATCAAACTAATGGTTGTTATGTTATCCATACTTAACATCCATCAGGAATTATTATTTGAATAATACAAAATAAATTATTCAACTCCCCTCCTTTTTGTTTATTATAATTATTATTAGTTATTAAAGTTTTACTGACCGAATCACCCGAGAGGAAGAGGGGAGGGGGATCAGAGGGAGGGTTCAACGCAAAAATCCCAATAACTGCCGATGTATCGACATGAAATTTTATATTTCAATTCAAAATCTAATAAGGACAGCTCCAATTAATTTTCTGCGAAATCGGCCGACGGGAAGCGGGTGATCAGAAGAGGGGGAAGAACTCGACACAAAAACCTTTATAACTACTGATGCAATGAATATATCGACACAAAATTTAGTATGAGGATTCATAAGTCAGCTATAGATTTTTATCACAGTCGATTAATTTGGAGGGAGAGCAAAAATTTAATTGATTAATTCGTGCTGGGGAAGTACATTGCCGGTGTTTCACCAACGGATTTTTGCCCTATATTTCGTCGCCTAAGATGCAACATTGTGCATCTCAATTTTTATCGAATATCAACAATGCACATTACTGGATTCAATTTTTTACGCCAAATACGACGAAACCATTAGTTTTAGGGTTTCACCACCAGGAGCGTCACTAAAAACATTATTACCAACACTGGGCGTCTCAAAACGTCTGGAGTCGTCAACTTTGTGCATCTCAATGAAATTTCATTAAACGCATAGTTTCATTTTTGTGACTATTCCTCATGAAAATCAGACTGAATATTCTTATTATAATGTTTCCGACAATATAAAACTGGTATCAGATTCGGAGATGAGGAGTTTTTTGCTTCTCTTGTGAAATAACGAAATCTGAGATGCACAATGTTGCATCTTAGGCGACGATTTCCTTTTTATTCAAAATCTTGGATAACAGGTTGCGTTCTATTCTTTGAATTGCTCTGTTGAGTTTTTCTTATAATATTGTTTTTTTCAGGTCATTACATGGACCAGAAGCGACTCAAACAAGGTCTCTACAGACATCCTTGGGACGACATCTCCTACGTCCTTCCAGAGCAGTACAACTAGACCTAAAAGGGCCACTAAGACACATCCAAAATATGGCCACCTCCGCCTATTTAGACAACAATATTTGTATATAATTGTTATTTACAGACCTGAGGCCTTCTTATTTAAAATAAGGCAACCAAATGTTGAACATTTTTCACAGATTTTTCTTTTTATCAAATATACATTTTTAATTTATATTTATTTCATTTATTTATTTTTTTAATTCTCTTCATTTCTCCCCTAGGGTTAAGTTGATAGATAGAACAGTCTGAGTAATCTTTCCTCTAAATCCCCTTTTTCTGGCCTTAGGATTAGGGGAACTTTTTGCAGGGGGGATGCCTGTTTTAAGCTGTTATCTTATCACAAGTTCAAAATTGATTTCAATATTTACGAATTACTGTAGAAAAATGAGAGTATTTTTCTATAAGATAAACTAAAATTTACACATTTAATTTATTTTTGTATTTTACCAAAATGCCGCGGTAAGGATCTGAGGTCTTATCTGCAAAATTAAAAAATATGAAATATTCTTAAAATATAATCACTTTTGGGTATATTTTAGATATATTAATTAGATATATTCTCCCAATTTATTTTTTGGTATTCACAACTTAGCAAATAGACGTTTCGGGAAAAACTCCCATAATTTGTATCTATAATTTATTTGCTGATCTTTTTTTTGTTAAATTGTTTTATCTTCTTCTTTGTTTGAGAACATAATCAATATAAGAAAAAAAAATTATCACAATGAAGATCAGCAATTAAAATGATACTGATGATTCCGGAGTTTTTTCCGAAACGTCTATTTGCTAGTAAAGACCAAAAATAAATTGGGAGAATAATTCCAATACCGTAGATATTTAAAAAAGTGGAATTACAAAAACCAAATGCCTAAAATATTCAGATTTTACGTATATGAAAATAGTAAAGAAAACACTTTTTATGATAATACGTAATTAATTACAGATATGATCTCTACCAGTATTGATAACAGCTTTAAAAAAAAAAAAAAAAAAATAGTGTAAGACGTTTGGGCTTCGGCCTAAATAAATTTATTATTATTAAGGATCTAAAATAATAATTTCTCCAAATCAGCACTGGCTACTTTCTCACTCCCCTGCGTTGCACAAAAGCACCTATATTATACATTAAAAAAAATATATATATAAATAAATATGTGTGGAAGCCTGTAGAGTTTATATTTCAAACTTAATTGGGATAATATTATGTATTAGCAGAGAGAAAATAATGAAAAAAAACCTTGCCGCTGTTTTTTCATTCCCATTCTCTCTCTTCCTTCCTCAGAGTATTAGCTATAATTATTTTTTGTAATAAATCGTTGACTAAACTTCTTGTAGGTAAAAACGTTATCTTAGAAATGTATACGTCGAACTATCGAATGCGAAAGTGCGATCCTTTCCACTGAGCTTGAAGAAATGTTTTGAAGATTTTTACCCTTTCAATTGAATCTTCTATTTTTTCTATTGTTTTGAAA
The DNA here is from genome assembly GCA_963662175.1 of Aradus depressus. Classification (NCBI taxonomy): domain Eukaryota; kingdom Metazoa; phylum Arthropoda; class Insecta; order Hemiptera; family Aradidae; genus Aradus; species Aradus depressus. The sequence continues at coordinate 44,269,269 of OY759215.1, forward strand.
AAAATAATTAACACACTTCGTGATGAAAATGAATTGAAAGGTGGTGTCTTATAACATGAATGAAGTTGTTGAAAGTAACCTTAAGGAGCATATATAATGAGAACTACAGAATTATACAGGTGATTGTGAACTTTTACTTCACATTTTCAAATTACTTTCAGTTGGTAGTAACATGAAGTATAGGTATGTTTGCCCGAACACTGCTTGTCTATGTGAAAGCGCAGGTCAATTGTCAGTTTATGCTGTAATTATTTTCGATTTTTAACTTCATAAAGTTTTATGTAGGGCAAAATTTTGTTCTTACAGATAAATTGAGGGAAAGTACTATATAATATATACTTCAGAAGAACTCGTAACTGCTTCTCTAAAAGGACCGATGTGGGGGTCAACATTCTTTCGAATACCTGATATGATTTGTATACGATATATGATTTAGTCTTTCTATATATCCGAAGGAATAAAATGTTGGCCTTCCCGTTGGTCCTATTAGTGAAGCCGTACAGGATTTCCTGAAGTATATATTAGTTTTGACTCATGTCCGCTCTTAACTACGAAGTCATAATATGAATATAAGTAGTAGAATTGAATATTATAGCCTACTACCAGAGCGCTCTGGTAGACTTGAGCCCGACTGTAGAGTGGTACTCCTAAATTTTGCCTACCCAAATTTAGTTATGTGAGGTAGGAATCATTAACGATTATCTGACATTGCACAGGCTCGGGATCATCGCTTAATGTCCCGTCCGAAGGACGGCGAACTCAAGGTTTTTGTTTTACGTCTCAGATAAAAAAAACCTAAGGGCCTCGGCCGGATGTCGAACCTGTGATCTTGAGCTCAGTAAGCTTGCACGCTGCTTCTGAGCTACCGGTGTTCTCTGAAGTATATATTGTATGAAACTTTTGCTCAATGTATTCGAAAGAATAATATGGTATCAGATAAAACTTTTATGTAGTGAAAAGTCGAAACTGATCTTTGAGCTACGTTTATTATCGATTAAGGAAGTATTGACCAACGATGCAATAGGAAGGAGGAGAGATGGGGCTTGTGGTCGATGAAAACAAACTTGTGGAATTTCTGGCTAGCTTTCGGCACTGAGTGTACCTGCTTCAGGGCCTGTATTGACATATATACATTATTAATGAGTTGATGAATGCTAGATTCGAATAAAAGATATGTACATAAAAACTAAACCAACCATAAGCTTTACAATATTTACACCTAAACAAACTAAAATATTATATCTAAACAAAACTAAATACATACAAAGATATACCTTGTGGGAAAATTTTAAAACACAAATAATATATCTAAACAAAAGGCAACATCCTGAGCGAGCAGAAGTTTTCAAATAAATAGAATATATTATTTAAACAAATAAACATTTAAACAACATATAATATTTATACATTTTAGTTTGTTTTGTTTAAATATTATATTATATTTATTATAAAACTTCTGCTCGCTCAGGATGTTGCCTTTTGTTTAGATATAATATTATTTGTGTTTTTATATTTTCCCCCAAGATATACCTTTGTATCAGTTTGTATTTAGTTTTGTTTACATATAATATTTTAGTTTGTTTAGGTGTAAATATTGTAAAGCTTATTGTTGGTTTAATCACAGTTTTAATGTACATAACTTTTACTCAAATCTAGCATACATCAACTCATTAATAATGTATATATGTCAATACAGGTCTTAAAGAAATTCCACCTCATTCCACAAGTTTGTTTTCATCGACCAAAAGCCTCATCTCTTATCCTTCCTGCGTGGTTTATTTATTTTTGGTTCACACAGATATTGATGTGTCCAGGGCTAAATCTCTTCCCTTTATTACCAACTGAAAGTAATATAAAAACGTGAAGTATACAAATATTCATCGTGATCAAGTATTATTTCACAATTATGGGTTTTCGTTTATTTTGGAATAGAGGTCGCCAACAATTTTAGTGTATATCGAAATTATTTTTGCCGTATTTACTTTGACGAATGGTTATTTCTATTTGAGTGTTTGGCAACATGTTGTCTATCTATTTATCTTTTAGTTCGGATCACCCTTCTATTACTCCTGGATTGTCCCTTACATCTTTTATTTGATCATTAAAATATATATATATTTACATGTGTAAATTATTAACCACTACTATTTTTGTCTTCCAATGGAAGGTAGACTAACTAGTTCCTTCTAACTTCTTGTTTACTAAGATATGTTAATTTTTACATGGTTTGATGTATTTTTTGAAAAGGTTTCTACCTGTTAGAGCTAAAATTTCAAGACGTCTGGTTCTGTTTTATTTAATTTTGCTCTTCTATTTATACCTGATTGTTGTATATAAGTAAAGGTATTTTCTTTGAATATCATCACGGTTGTATGGAAACGGGTTGGCAAGCTCTGTTCTATACAATATGAACTAAACTTAAAATCTAGTTTAGTTCATCTAGTAACAAAATACTAGTCTACCACTTGAAGGATAAATGCTAGAGAGGCTGATTCTTCCCTCAGACTGGTTCATACATAAATTTATGGAAAAAAACACACATTATTTTATTGTTTTTAATCAGTTATTCATCAATAAATATATTGTATTTTTTATTGTTTTATTTTATTCCTTTTAAAAAAAAAAGTTGTAGGTGAATCGCATTTATCCCTAATTCGAATTATTTGTTATCAACAAAGTTTCCACTGTCCCTCAAAACCCTTCTTCCCTTTTCATCGATTTGGCTGAAAATTAATAGATATATAATTTTGGGCTGCTGGATCCACCTAGGTATACAATTTCGTTTCGATATATTTATTCTATCAGTGTCTATCGTGTTAAAATAGATAAGACATTTTTCAATTTTTATTTTTCAGGGGTCCACTTGAAATTCCAGTGAAAATTTAAAATTGAAATTTTGACAGATTATATAACTTTTCTTAGACTACCTTTAACTGAGGAATTGAAAAAAATAATAATAGACAATTTTTATACTAACAATAACCATTTAGGCCATATTATTTAATAATAATATTTAATTCCTTTAAATAATAACATGGTAATTGGATACATCATACAATTTTGTGCATCAAAATTGCTTATAAAATTTCAGACATCAACCGTTATTAAATCTTAAATTACCAACACATGAGATTTAAAATAATAGTTAAAAAAATAAATAATAAACAATATAAAATGTCTAATATTAATAAATACAATAAATACTTTCATTATTAAATTTTTAATTGAAAATTTTTTAGATTTTTATATTTTTAAGATGTCTTGTTTCATGCCTTTCGGAGCAATAACATGCCCCTTTCTCAAGCGAAATATACAAAAAAATATATATATGTGAAAATAAATACTAATAGCAATAATAATAACAACATTAAGCAAAAAGTAATAACGATAGAATTTATAGGATATTGGTGGTGGACGTCTAGCAACGAAAAACAAAATAATTTATTTTTATATGGGACACGACTTTTATGGGATGGTTGTTTTTCCCCTTTTTGAAACATTAGAAAAAATTCCGTTTCTGAATAGAATATTTTTTTTAAATTATTTAAAGTTAATTTATTTTTAATTTTTTACTTCCCCAGCTATACAAAGTATAGGGGAAGTTATGTAATCTGTTAAAAATTCAATGCGGAGTTTTCAACGAAATTTCATGTTTTCCGACTTCTAGATACGGAAAAAACAAAGTATGTCTGTGAACACAATAACTCCCGATATAATGGATGTATCGACACAAAATTTTATATGTAAATCCAGAAACCTCTAACGACGACACCTATTGTTTTCAGCCAAATCGACCAAAGGGAAGGAGGGATCAGGGGGAGGCGTAACATAAAAACTCCAATAACGACCGATAGAATAAATGTGTAGACACGAAACTTTATATGTGTGACCACAACCCTATAAGGACAACATCCATTGATTTTCAGCCAAATCGGCCGAAGGAGACGGGAGGATTAGGGGTGAGGCTTAACTCAAAAACTCTAATAACTTCCGTTGTAATGAATGTATCGACACAAAATTTCATATGTAAATTTAAAACCCCAAAAGGACGGCACTTATTACTTTTTCAGTGGAATCGGCATAAGGGACGGGGGGATCAGGGGGAAACGCCAATAACTGCCGATGTAGTTATTGTATGGAAATGAAATTTCATATTTATAGTCAAATATTTGAAATACATTTTTGAAACAGGTTTAGGTTTATGACTCATGCCCGGGCTTTAACTACGAGGTCACATCGCCTACTACCAGAGCGCTCTTTCGTCACTCTGGTGGACATGAGCCCGACTCTACTGTGGGAGTCCTAAATTTCGAAGGACGGCGTGCTTAAGTTTATTTTAACTCCCAGATAAAAAATACTAAGGGCCTCGGTCGGGTTCGAACCCACGTTCTTGAGCTCAGAAGGTAAGCATGCATACGCAGATGTTTACACATCAATTCTCGTGAGTACCGCGTCACTCACACTTTTTTTTTTTTTCTCAGATCGTCGTTTCATAAAACACAAATATAGTTTTTCATATTTAAGAAGTTGTGGCCTATTTTCTTGTAAACTGATTGGTGTAATTTGTTGATCGCGTGCCGGGAGCAGCGTTTAGAGCGACAGTATCTCTCTTTATGAATACCTTAAGTTGTGAAAAGTCACAAAAAAAAAAAAAAAAAAAAAAAAAACTAAGGCTGGTGGGGACCTATAATAAAGTCTATAAACCTCGGAGAGTCTGACCCTAATGGCTCACGGAAGGGCCACCACTATCTGATCATGGTCAGGCATTAGTCCTGTGTCGTTAGGACAAAAAGATTGCTTTACCCCAGGAGAGCTTCAAAAGCAACAATTAAAATGTTTTCTATCAAAAAATGTAGTTGGAGAGCCGCAGTCTTCAGCAGCACTTGAGTACCGTCGGCACGAACAGTTCATGCATGAAACATCCCAGTTAAACAACAATGATTGGACCATAGAGGAGACCGGGCATGGTAGACACATTTTTTACATTTTGATTTTTCTAATTTTTTAAGAGGTATATACAAAATATCTGACGAAGCTGTTTGCTAGAGTCACTGTATACTAGCTGTGTCATTTAGTCTCTAATAGATTTTCCAGTTTCATAGGAACACTCAGGGGCGTAGCCAGGATTTTGAGCAGGGGGGGGGGGGGGGGGGGGGGGGGGGGAGGGCAAAGTTAGACTACAGGGGGGTATAGACTCCCGGGGCATACCCCGCAGTTTCCGTGGTTAGCGTTGCAGACTTTTTCCTATTAATTTGGGAGACTCGGACCTCTAGAAGCTCCCCCTGAGATAACCACTGACTGTAATACTTAAGCTGACTTTACATGAGCAGCAAAAATGCAAATGCGCGACTTCTTCCCTCTCCCAGGTGTGAAACAACTATATATAAAACAATTCTGAGACCGGACGTCACATATGCGTTTGAAACCTGGGATAGGAAATACGAAATCTTACTTAATATTTGGGAGAGAAGGTCTTGTGGAAGATATGCACAGCTTTACTCCTGAGGACGGGGTCGGATCGTCTGGTGGTCTTCGTGAACCAAGAGCTGCAGCGATGGTTAGAACATCTACTACATACACCACTACACATACTGCAGGATCACCTGGGAGGACAGAGAAGTAAGAGACCTCAAGCTGAGGATAGAGAAGGTCTGCGGAGGATCGTTGGGGAAGCTCAGGTTCTTCTACATGTACAATGCAAGTAAAATAACTATTTGCATAAACAATTTAGTAGTTAAATGAATAAAACAAATTTATTTTTTGAAATATTGTCTATTCCACTAAAGATATTTATAAAAATAAAACTACCGGTTTCGGCCTCACATCATCGTCAGGTCTAGTTATGAACTAAGATCAACTTAGAAATTTAGTAGTTAAGATCTAACATTTACTATGTAACTCTCCACGATTTGTTGGTGATTATTATTGGATATCCTTATGGTTTGTTCCTCTGTTTCAACTCTGAGCCTACTAAGTTTCAAACAGGTGGATATGGACAGAGCACAACTGTCCTTGAGGGAGGTGCCGTGGCCTAGCGTGAGTCTGACCTCTGTGATTAATGCGAACCTAATCTCTGCGCTCCAGCTCATTAGTTAACTAAAGGCTTCAAGTCACGTGACCCACACTACCTACCTCTCAGCCGCTATCTACCTCCGGATGCAACTTAAATAATAATAATAATTATATTGTATACATTCGTGTGGCGGGTCGCAACGGAGAATTTCAAACCAAAATTAACATAATTTTTGATGCACTATCGTTTTACCTCGAAGATGCTCTTCGTTTCTATGAAAATCCTTATTTATTTATCCTTCTTTTCAATGAATCATGATCTTTTCCCCAGTCTGAATCTGGCACACCCTACAGGACCACTCAGCTGTGTTTCTGTTCTATAGTAAAATAAATCTAGTTGGTTGTCTAAAATGATACTGAAGTTGTGGAGTTGGAATGGTTATGCAAGGAGAAGATATTTTTTAAATTATTTAAAAAAAAATTATAAAAATATTTTATTTATTTCCACTTCTCTCTCTCTTTCTTATTTAACCAGTTACGTTCTTTTGATTTTCTGTTTTTTGTAGAACTCGTTCGTTCATTTGATGCCGAAGTATAGAATGCAAATATATTTTAAAGCTTTTAGAAAAAAAAAAAAAATTCAGTTTTAATGAGAAAATATATTTTAAGTTCATTAAATATATGCATAAATACATGTTTTCACTTTATTTGAACGATCTGAATTATTTAATACAAATAAACAATGAATCATGACCTTATGAGGAACAATAAACAAAACATTTGAGTCATGTGAGCGGCTGGTGAGCACCAAAGAGAACTGCCCGACAAGGACCGCACCGAAATTGCTTCCACTTGACGTGATTAGCTGATGTGTGAACTTTTTGTGCAAATTTTTATATAGTTTTTGCTTGACTTCATTTAAGAATGGATCGAGATTGCAGTGTTTTTGAAACATAGTGCGTGATTGTTCGAAAAATTTTATTTTGAATGGTCTGAATTCTTTTGATGTTACGAGCGCTTAGCAGGTTCCCAATACTGAAATCATAATGTTCAGATAGGTCTAGACAGTATTATAGATGCTCAGTTTGTGGTAGAGGCGAAGTTGAAATCGCTTGTCTACAGTGCCGGATTAACCTATAAGCAAACTAAGCACGACTCGGGGGCACCAGGTCCGCAATGCTTTTTTTGAAATAGTTATTTATTTAAGTAGTTAATTATTTCTCAATTTTTATTTTTATTTTTCCGTAATCTGCTATCATTTTAAGTTAAAATGTATGTTAAATATAAAAACATTTATAGGTCGTATAATTTTTTTTCATACCCTGCCGTAAAATTCGGATGGAAGACCAAATATCAAATCCTGATTATGACGATACTGAGGAAGAAGAAGTACTTGACGATGAACGAATGTCGTATTTCGACGAGAGAGAAATTTAGTGTTTTAATAAATTAATTTTGAGAAAATTGATTTTCTTATTTTCTCGCTTAATTAATTTTGTCTTCGTTTTGTTCAATGGAGCTTTAATATTGAACTTGCCAACATAAGTAAGACATAAGTTAATGATATCAATAGTGAGGCGGGGGCACCATAAGCTCAGAATGCTTAGGGCATCGAATAGTCTTAATCAGGCACTGCTTGTCTAGTAGTCTTTTTAGCAGTCCAAATCGTCGTTTTATTTTGTGTCGTGTTTATTCGAGGTGACTGACGACTGGTCTGTCAATATAACTTGTAAATGAATGCATCGGCACAAAATTTAGTATGAGGATTTACAAGTCACCATGTAAGTCAAATATTGATTTTCAGACTTGGGAGGGAGAGCGAAAACGTAATGGGAGAGTACAAAGTTGGTGGTCCACCGACGACTTTTTTTTATTGTATGCAATTTTTCTGAGCTACTGAAGACTCTTAATATAATAAATTTGAATTATAATTAATTAAGTTTCATAATAGTGTATAAAAAAATAAAATAAAAAATAGATGACTATTTTAAATACAGAAATTTATATACATAAAAATATATGCACGCAACGAAAATAATAAAGAGAATATATGTACAAGGACTTAAAATAAGTGGATGAAGATTTCTCTTTTTAAAGAGGTAATTAAGTGGAATAGTTAACAAATTTACCAATTTAGCTATATTTCTTCTGTATATATTAAGAGCTTTTGAACTGGAAAAAATACTATATTCCAATTCGATGCCAATTTGAAGTAAATCTTTGAAAATCATAACTAGAGACTCAAACGATACGCATTGTTTAAAATTTCTTTTGCAAAAGGTCTTGAAAGAATTCTACATAACCTTCTCTGGTCAGAAACAGAATATGTAAATATGAAGTGATGTCTGTTTAAGGAGCGATAGAATAATTTTGAGGCATTATGTGTCATCGTAGCTCCAACAATTTATCTCATATTTCAAAAGAAAAAAAAAAAACATGTCTAATCGTGAGTTTTATTTCGTAGATAGAACTCTCTCCCGGGGCCATGGATGTTGCAAATAACTATATATCACATGGACATGGCTAATATCCATCGTACATAAGGTCAAAAAGAAAGAAAGAAGACATTTTTCAATTCATTTTAAGCTGTTGATAAACATTTGTTATATTCATGTGGTAGGTTTTATTACGCCCTCTCAAACAAGCCATCGCTCGTGGAATGTCTTTGAAGGTTGTTCAAAAGTTTTACAGTTCTGAGCGTGCATGTTCTCTGATTGATGTCTGCTCCTTCTCAAATCACGTCAACTCACAATTAGAAGGTATTATGTGAGGCTCCACCATAAAAGGTCTCTTTATAGTTTTATTCTGTTAAAAGAAAATACGGTTTTCAAATACGCATTCTGTTAGAACATATAAAAAAAATATACTTCCCCAGAACGAATTAATCAATTATTCGCTCCCTCTCCAAAATCAGTCGAATATTTGCGCTATTATTCAACAGTTGACTTAAATTACCTAAATCCTCATTCTAAATACTCGATAAATTCATAACATCAGCAGTTATTAGGGTTTTTGACTTGAACCTCCTCCTCTCAACCCCTCGTTTCCTTCTGTCGATTCCGCTGAAAATTGATGACTTCCTTATAGAGTTTCGAATTCACACACTATCATACTATCAAGAGTTATCGTGTTCACGCGATACACGCAGACTTTTTTTTTCAAATTCGGACTTTATATAAAACATGAATTTCTGTTGAATCTTCTCGTCGAATCTTTGACCGATTACATAACTTCCCCTATATTATTTGACTGAACACACTTGACTAACATTTTTCAGTCTACTTAGGTATAATTTTTATTACTTTTTTTGACAGTTCAGATTTGCGTTAGTTCCATAGGATAGAAAATAAGTAATGAAGGAGTTTATTGCGTACTAATAATATTACAGTCAATTTTATTAGATATTTATTTGATATGAAACATATTTTATGTGATAACGTTTTTATTGTTCATTAATGTTTTTTTTTTTTTGACAATATTTTAGCGTACAATAATTTATTAGCCAACCCACCTTCATTTTATTTTTTGTCGTATAAAAATTGTTTTTAAAATGTAAAATATATAATATCCAAGTTGGAACATAAGTTGGTTTTAATTTGGCTATGTTCTAACGGTTTTATTTGTTTATTTACACAACTATCGCATTTCCACGGGAGGGAGTTCTATCTAAGAAATAAAACTCTGACCCGGACGGGATTCGAACCCCCCCAGCTCACTCGGCCCAACTGAGCTGATGAAACAGTAGAGTAATAGTCTTTCCAGAGGAGGGAGACTTATAAGATGACGAAAACTATCCCATAGGATTTTGCTCGCTTTAGGATGGCAGTTTGTACCGTTGGGGGTGAGTATAGTGAAACGTTTTGCTATCTCTTAAATAACATTAATCTTATACAAAACACAGGGGTGGCTTTCCTTTTTGTAGAGTTTCTTGGTGACAATAAAAGGAAGTAATAACAAAAAAAGAATTTGAATCACAAAGTTTCATAAGTTATAAATTTATTTTTAAATTTCTGTAAATGATTTAAAAATCGGTTAATGGGTTAGTGAGCATAATGATATATATATTTTTTACAATATTTAAATTAAATCTATTATAGGTCAATTTGAAAAGATGTAATTTTGGCAAAAGACGTATTAAAACTATATGATATTTATAGGGATGGTAACAACTCTGGCAACTCACGGCATCATAGTATTATCCTTCTTTCTTCTTCCAAAAAAAGCACACTTCTTTATATAACCGGGCTGTCCTGCTGGGGGTACTTTCCGCAAGAGCTTCTTCTTTGGTCTTCTTTTTCACTCCATACCTCCTCCAAGATCTTCCAGATCACAGTACCACTCCACTCAGACCCTCCATAACCAAACTACACCTCCACTAATAACCTCAAACAAACATACTACTTCCTTCTCCAGGATCTTCCAAGATACTCCCCCGATTTGGCTCCTTCTGCTCGCTTCGCCATTTTTTCCCCCACCCAATATCATCAGATTGCTCTTCTTTTATAGTTAATCATATATATATTTTTTAAAATATCTTTTGCCATATAAGTTCATTTTTATTTGTATTAACTATTTTTTTTATATACTATACATTCTTTAACATTTATTTTTTTTATTATATAAAGAATAACAATTTATTTTATTATTCTAGTGACCCCCTCCCCCTCCCCCCCCCCCCCCATTCTAAACGTCACAATAGATGAAAATCTCCCCCTTTCAAAAAATAGAATGTCAATTATTTATTCTATTCGATCTATGAGGTTAGTAATTGTGACTCAAGCCCGGGCTTTAACTTCGAGGTTATATCGCCCTGAACGCTCTTTCGTTTCTCTGGTGGACATGAGCCTGACTCTACTGTGAGAGTCCTAAACTTTGTCTACTCAGTTTACTTACTGTCGTTGTTACTTTAAAGAGTACCTGATATCTGCCAGGTTTCAAACCCGCGATCTTGAGCTCTATAGGCTAGCATGCTATCTCTAAGCTACCACTTTTTTTGAACAACTGTTTTGTGAACGACCCTGTATTAGGAGATGACCACCATACTTTGCTGCGGTTGGCTCGGGTTTCGTTGCCTAGGTCCCAGGAGACCTCCCTGCGGAAGGAGCATACAAAATCAATTAGCTCCCTGTTACACACTTCAGATCTCCTACTCAGGGTTTTTACACATCTTTTTTTTTTTTTTTGTATACTTCGAGACAGTTTCCTGTTCTCAGATTTTATTTACTTGACATATGATAGTGGGAGATACGATATGATTAATCAGAGAGCAATAAAAAAAACATTAAGGATTAATGCGGTACCTACCAACTTCTGAAGTGTCCGGTGTCCTGTGCCCAAAGGGTACCCCCCATTAAGATAGGCAAAATGCCCCCATCTTCGAATTCTTGAAAAAACAGTTGAGATAGGTGGTTTGGGGGCAAAAAATGAGTTTGGCACGACTTGTGGGTCGGGCGACCCCCCCGCCCCTCCAGGGGGGGCAAAAATGACTTTTTTCCGATTTATTTTTTTTTAGAACGACCTAGTTGACAAAAAATTTTGAAAAAATTCAGGTGTATAGGTGGTTGTGAGGGCTTTTCAGGGAAATTCTTTCGGCTCCCCAGGCTCCCCCCTTACCCTCTAAAAAAAATAAAACAGAATAAAAATCGAAAAAAGACCCCAAAAATGCCGAGGACTCCCAAGTTTTTTTTTCGAAATATTGAAGTTCGCAATGAGTTCTACAGTAAGATATTTTTTTTCGATTTTTTCGAGCACTGCATCTCCTCGAAAAACTGCATTTTTCCGTTTTTTACGACGTTTTCACAGATCTTCCAACTTTTTTGGGGACGGGAAGCATTTTCAAGGTCAAATAACACCAGATCCGGATTCTATGGAAAATTTTACTGACATATAGGCCTCCACAAAATCAGTTTGGACTCAATTTTTTACGTACTATGGGCTCAAATTAACTTTTTTCACGAAGAAATGCCATTCTTCACCAATTTTACGACGTTTTCGGAGACAGGAACCAATTTGAAAGTCAAATAATACCAGATTTGGTTTCAACGGAAAATTTTACTTACCTATAGTCCTCCGCGAAACAAGTTTTGACACGATGTTCCACGTATTTCCTGTGCAAACTAAGTTTTTTTTTTAAGAAAAAAAATGATTTTTTCCGCCATTTTTTACCGACTTAACGACCCTTACGTAGATGAAATGCAGTTATGAAACGTGTTTCCGTCTCCTGGATTCATAGAAGGGATAAATAATAACGTCAAAATATCTTTGCATTCGGTTGTTCAAAGTTTCAATTTTTAATCATGCATCTGTTCCCTGAGAAATTGCAAGAAGTGATTATTGATGGCTATTTTCTAGAGTTATATGAGTCAATGCAACATTTATTTATAAAAATTGAATGAATTTTGTACATTAATATAATTTATCATCAAAACATGAAAAAATGCTCGCTTGCAAGGTCTGCAAAAAAAAAAAAATCGCCCGAATTGTAATGTTTCCTTACTTGCAACTTATATCTTCGTATTCCCACTCAGTTGACCTACAGCAACATTACAATAGGTAAATAAAGATTGTCTTTAGTGGAATAGACAATATTTAAAAAAATAAGTTTGTTTTATTTATTTATTACAAATTCCACAATATGTCCGCGTTCCTCAACTTAGAAGTTATTACAATAGGTATCAGAAAACATATGTACATCGCACACACATACTTGATATAATCCAGAGATATCTAATCTTCGTCACTATCTTCATCGATCACTGGACTGCAATGGTTTATGTCGAAGATATTTGTGAGAACCTCTGCTGGTCTTATTACCTTAGACAAATATCTGCCGTAACTTAAATGATAGACCAGACTTGCAACGTGGGAGCAGCAACCAATTCGGGGCAAAAAAAAAACACATTTATGCAAGCCGTTTACTATGTGTACCACAAAATATATGTTTTTGCATTGATATGCCGAGACCTGACCTCGAATCGTACAATTTCTGGCCTATCCTTTACGAATTTCAAAGGTAAACGCCCGTTCTCGTCCAGCATTTCTCCTAAGTAAGAAACCGCCTGCCCAAGCTGATACGATCCAGTAAAAAATAACACAAGTTTTTCTAATGTCAGTATCGGAAAATCAAGGAGTTCCGATGAAGTTACATTTTGAAACGGGGCAGTTTTTCTGTTCAAATTATTCCGTTCAATTTCTTCCGCCAATTCATTCTTCTCGAGGTTCAGTGCCATCATCCTAGCTGCAGTAATATGATTTCTTCCATTTGATACATTAAGGCGCTTACCGACTTTGTTGAGAAGGAACAACGCTATTTTGATGGACACCCGCATCTTTTAGCATATTATTGTGCAATTGATCGTGCAGTAATTTATATTTTTGTCCCAAAATTCCATGTATAGCCTCCACTACCCATCTGAGTACAGTTACAGACCGAGAGTGATTAGACTCTTTTGCCGTAAGTTGATTTCTTTTCCCTTTCAAAGATGGCATCAAAACGGAGTAGCCTTTTTCTTCCAAATACGGAATGACATCTCGAAATCCTCGGTCCAAAATAAATTCGTCCCCAGGCTACAATATGGTACTGATTCCGTCAGGATCTTCTAGAACTCGTTTCATTATTTCTGCATCGTTCAATGTCCCATCAAATGGCCCAGGAGCATCGATTGTGAAAGCGTTTGTGGTACACATAGTAAACGGCTTGCATAAATGTGTTTTTTTTTTGCCCCGAATTGGTTGCTGCTCCCACGTTGCAAGTCTGGTCTATCATTTAAGTTACGGCAGATATTTGTCTAAGGTAATAAGACCAGCAGAGGTTCTCACAAATATCTTCGACATGAACCATTGCAGTCCAGTGATCGATGAAGATAGTGACGAAGATTAGATATCTCTGGATTATATCAAGTATGTGTGTGCGATGTACATATGTTTTCTGATACCTATTGTAATAACTTCTAAGTTGAGGAACGCGGACATATTGTGGAATTTGTAATAAATAAATAAAACAAACCTATTTTTTTAAATATTGTCTATTCCACTAAAGACAATCTTTATTTACCTATTGTAATGTTGCTGTAGGTCAACTGAGTGGGAATACGAAGATATAAGTTGCAAGTTAAGAAACATTACAATTCGGGCGATTTTTTTTCTTTTTGCAGACCTTGCAAGCGAGCATTTTTTCATGTTTTGATGTTAAATTATACTAATGTACAAAATTCATTCAATTTTTATAAATACATGTTGCATTGACTCATATAACTCTAGAAAATAGCCATCAATAATCACTTCTTGCAATTTCTCAGGGAACAGATGCATGATTAAAAATTGAAACTTTGAACAACCGAATGCAACATCATGACAAAACTTGTTTCGCGGAGGACTATAGGTAAGTAAAATTTTCCGTTGAAACCAAATCTGGTATTATTTGACTTTCAAATTGGTTCCTGTCTCCGAAAACGTCGTAAAATTGGTGAAGAATGGCATTTCTTCGTGAAAAAAGTTAATTTGAGCCCATAGTACGTAAAAAATTGAGTCCGAACTGATTTTGTGGAGGCCTATATGTCAGTAAAATTTTCCGTAGAATCCGGATCTGGTGTTATTTGACCTTGAAAATGCTTCCCGTCCCCAAAAAAGTTGGAAGATCTGTGAAAACGTCGTTAAAAACGGAAAAATGCAGTTTTTCGAGGAGATGCAGTGCTCGAAAAAATCGAAAAAAAATATCTTACTGTAGAACTCATTGCGAACTTCAATATTTCGAAAAAAAAACTTGGGAGTCCTCGGCATTTTTGGGGTCTTTTTTCGATTTTTATTCTGTTTTATTTTTTTTAGAGGGTAAGGGGGGAGCCTGGGGAGCCGAAAGAATTTCCCTGAAAAGCCCTCACAACCACCTATACTCCTGAATTTTTTAAAAATTTTTCGTCAACTAGGTCATTCTAAAAAAAAATAAATCGGAAAAAGGTCATTTTTGCCCCCCCTGGAGGGGCGGGGGGGTCTCCCGACCCACAAGTCGTGCCAAACTCATTTTTTGCCCCCAAACAACCTATCTCAACTGTTTTTTCAAGAATTCGAAGATGGGGGCATTTTGCCTGTCTTAATGGGGGATATGGTTTGTAACTTAACTGTAATAGGCGAGTGATCTTTGAAAACTTCTTTAAACAATCCTCATTGAATGACAGATAACAACAAATAAAAAGTCGTCGGTAAATCACCGGCAATGTACTTCCCCAGAACAAGTTAATCAATTAACTTTTTGCCCCCTTCCCCCTTCTTGCGCTAATATTCAATATTCAACAGTTGACTTACACAGGGGCTCTTAAATCCTCATACTAAATTTTATATTATAAATTCATTACATCGGCAGTTATTAGTGTTTTTAAATTGAGCCCCTCCTCTGAACCCCCCGTTTCCTTCAGCCGATATCGCTGAAATTTGACAAGTTCTGTGCCCATTGGATTTTCACTATAAATATAAAATTTCATGATACATTCATTAGGTACATCGGCAGTTATTGACGTTTATGAGATGAGCCCCACTCTGATCCTTCTGTTGATTCCGCTGAAAATTAATGTCTTCCTTATGGGTTTTCGAATTCACATATGGAAATTACGTGTTGATACATTCATACTATCAAGAGTTATCGTGTTCATGCGGTTTTCCTTTGGCAGATGTGGCTGCAAATCGATAGTTGTCGTTCTTGGATAGCTCTGAAGTTACATATGGAATATCGTGTCAATATATTAATCAAAACGGCAGTTATTAGAGTTTTTATGTTGAAGCTCTCCCCTAATCCCTCGTTCCCTTTGGTCGATTTGGCTGAAAATCAACAGTTATTGTTGTTGTGGATTCATATATGAAGTTTTGTATTGATACTTTCATTTTAACGGGAGTTATCATGTTCACAACCATTTTTTTTTTCATATTTGGAATCTGAAAGTCGGAAAACATGAAATTCTTTTGAAAATTCAGCATCGATTTTTTGACCGATTACATAACTTCCCCTATACTTAGTATAACTGGGGAAGTAAAATCAAAGAACTTGTTGAACATTTGTATTTTTTTCTTACACATAAATATATACGTATAGCGTGCCGGTTTGAGGTCTCCGTTTCCTGGATAACCAGGATGGAAATGGAGAGGAAGGATGAAGAGGACAGGCTAGTGGTCCTGAGGAGGTTTCCTATCGATCTCCTGGAGTCTCCCAGCCAGCTAGCTAGATAAAAGACGGAGTGAGGAGAGAGGAGGGTCCCGGATCAATGTCTGCCTTCCTGCGCCTTACCTCATCCACGCAGACTCATCCTCCAAACACGACCACCACCACCACGACCACCATACAAACAACACGTCTTAGCCTCCTTCACTCATCTACAATTTTCTTCTACTTTTTTTCTGTGTTTAATTACTCAAATGATAACACTCTCTAGGGTCCGACATTGGATCTACAATGAGCTGTTGTACATTCAAGAATATATGAGGAGTTTGGAGCCAGAGCGGACCAACCCACAATTTTTCGGAAAATGAGTTATTACCATCCTGATGTTGGCATAGGATCCCTTTTTTCAAAACCAGTGTGGATCACTTAGTTTCTTCACTTCAGTGATAGATAGAAGCACTTTAAGTTTAGTCCACAAATATTTTGTGCATATATTTTCAAAGTCACAATGGATCATACGGCCTTCAAAAACTTTATAGAACACAAAAAGGGATCACTCATCCAATACTATTCTAAAATTTCAAATATAAATAAATATTTGGGGCCCATTTATGGAGATAAACAAAATGTACTCAATTTTCAATTGCCATTTTCTTCCTGTTCAGTTTAAACCAATTGGTCCGCTCTGGCTCCAAACTCCTCATATATTGTTTAATAAAATGAAATTTGACTTTAGATTGAAAGGTTCTCACTTCACTGGCTTCGAGTGCAAAGGTATAGGGTATAAATTGTATATCTGTATCCAGAACTCTTTAAGGACGACATCTATCGATTTTCAGCCAAATAAATAAGTCAAAGGAAAGAAGGAGATTAGTGGGCTTAAAACATAAAATAATAACTGCTGTTGTAATGAATGTTTTGAGCCGGAATTTCATATGTGAATTCGAAACGCATCTTCTATCAATTTTCAGCGTAATCTGCCTAAAGGGAGGAGAGATTTCAACTCAAAAACTCTAATAACTGCTGATGTACAATCGACACAAAAGTTAGTATGAGGATTCAGAAGTCATTATGTAAGTCAAATATTACATTTTAGCCCAAAAGGCTTTGAATGGAGAGTGAAAATGTAAATGATTAATTTGTGCTGGTGAAGTACATAGCCGGTGATTCAACGACCATTTTTAAATCCGGCAAAACGTTTTGTCTCTTTTCTAAAATTTTTCTAAGAAAAAAGAAATAAAAGATTCGATGTATCTGTTTCCTATGGCTTACATATTAAAAATTTAACTTTGTATCAATTCGACGAAGGGGGGTTGATGCCCCGAGCTAGCCGCCCCCGCTCAACATAACATAACCAATATTGGCAGAACAAGGGGAGATCCACGGCCCACTAGACACACTTTTTTTAAAAATGTCTTTTATTATTTTTTTAAAGGTTAACCACACATGAGGGTAAATAAATGACGAAAGTATATACAGTAATGAAAAAATTGGATTTGAACAAACAGTAATTTGTAAATAATAGGTTTCAATAAATTCAGATTTCAATATGTACTCTATTTCTCACATCTTTAATAACAGACAAAAGTGGACGCATTGATTATTTTCAAACATATATATTGTGATAATATGAAAAATGAAAAAAATGCTTATGAAGATTTAATTGTTAATCTTAAATAAATGATAAATAAATAAAAATATTATATAGTTAATAATAATGAAATAATAATAATATTAAATAAACAATAAGAATCACCACATTTCCTGTAGAAATTTGATCTCTTTTCTTTTACTAAATTTTGATTTCTACAGTAGTTTTTCGAAAAGAGCCCTAAAAAAGTATCAAAAGTTCAAGACGTGCAATTTTGAAGAAAGTGCACTTATATTTTTAAAAAAATTCAATTAGCCAACTTTTCATTTGGATTTCTAAAGAGATGCCATTTTTAATAATTTTAAATAATATTAAATCCAATCCAAAGGTTTTCAAATAATTTCACTGGGCCAACAGGGAAAATGAATAGAACAGAATTTTCGAGAACAAATATTGGGTTTGTTTTCTTAAATTTACATTATTAATTAAAGAAAACTAAACATTAACAAACAAAAAATCATAGGAAATATTCTTAAACTTATTCAATCTTTTTGTTTTATATTTTGGGCCATTCTCTAAAATGAAGTTATTAGTAAGTCAGCATTTATTCTGTACATATGAACGAATAAAAGTACCTTCTTTTTGGATCAATTTCACCGTCAATACACTTCTGTTTAGTTCTATACAACATAAGCCTAAAACACCACTCTACATTTTTACTCAGACCGCCGCCATAGCTAGGCCTCGACCTCTTCACACTATCCACACTGATTAAAACAGCTGATTGGCCGTGTTTTGTTTTTTTAATCATTTGTTTTAAAAACAAATTTGCTTTATATAAAAAAATAAATATAATTAATTGTTTTAAATGTTTATAACTTAATTATTTTAATGTGCGTTTTTATACATCACAATATATGAATAACTATTCAACTTTTTGGCTGGAAAAAAATATTTGAACAGACAAACGTACAAAAAAACAATACAAAACATTCGTTTTTAAACAATACTGTGAGAAGGCAGTGAAGGTGACTTGGCGGAAAACTCGAAAGAAAAAGCAAACCTTTGTTAAGCCGTTTACTATGATTGGCTCGGCCAAGGAACCGCGAATTATGGCATCGAGTGTTGACCTGTAAACAGGACATTTGATATTGACAAGTTCTCATATTTAAATACATTCTCAGAGTAGTTATATTAACAGCCTAATTTGTGTTATGATTGAAAACCCCCAAGGATAAATATTAAATTATATTACTTCTCTTAGCCAAGCTAATTAAGTGACATATAAAGTTAGATCCCGGTTGGTGAGTGAAGCACCAAAGAAGAATTCAAGAGTATTAAGTACTTAGTCTTATTTCTCCACTAGTATTGGAGGCTACATTCCACTTCTTCACAAGTAGTGAAGTACCTCAATTATTTTTCTTAACAATACTGTAAATATGTCAGTATTTTGTAAAAAGTTCTTTACTCCATTATAGATTGAAGCCTTCTTGGCATTGATTCCACTAACCTTTGTGTAGTTTCTGGTGAGATGGTATTCCAGGCTCTTAACAAGGCTTCTTTAAAGTCTTTCTTATTTGATTTGGGTGTTTTTCTGACTTCTCTGTCAATTAGATACCATAGATTCTCTTTGGGGTTTATATCTGGAGATTGAGATGAAGTTACAAGTCTTCTTGGAGTATTATACAGCAACCATTCCCTTGTAATGAGTGATGTGTCTTTGAGGTCATTGTCCTATTGGAAATGGAAACCTCCTTCAATAGTCACCAAATTTCCAACTCCACTGAACGCCATACAAGCCCAAACCATAATGTTGCGCTCTCCATGCTTCATCATGAGAACAACATTTATGTTTTTGAGTGCAGTATTCTTCTTTCTCCAGACTCGATTTTTACCATCCGGCCCAAATAAACGAAACTTATTTTTGTCTGAAACATATTTGACTTTTTTCGCTTATAAATGGCTTTTTCCTAGGGAATCTCCTGGGAAACCAGGTTTATTGAGGTAATTTCTTATTGTATGTGGGGTAACGGACATTCCAGTATATGATGCAATGTCAAGCTGCAGTTGCTAAACTACTAGAAAATTGTTTTTTCTTTACTTAAGAATTAAGCCTGTAATCAATACTAAATCTTGTTCAAATATTTTTTTCCTGGTAATAAATTGAAAAGAAAGACAATAATATATTTTTTTATTACAAATTAAATGGTGTGTCCCCTTTCATTTATAAAGGTGTGAGAAAAGAAGTACTTATTGAAGTCTGAATTGATTAGAATTAATTATTTACAAATTACTGTTTGTTCAAATACTTTTTTCCATGACTGTATGCACCAAAGCGGATCAAAACAAAATGTATCTCTGTGTCACGGTGAACAGCGTGGCTGCCTATCTTACATGTAAGTACTTGAATGGTGGAGGATTCTCATGTAGCCTGTCGTCAGTAAACGGAGCAGCGAGAAGAAAATATAAAAAAAAAAGGTTACTTCTCCACCTAAGCGAAGTATGGATAGGGGAAGTTATGTAATGTTGAGTCTTCATCTAAATTTAATTTTTTCGATCCCCTGATTCTAAGAATGAAGAAAAAAATGTCGATCTTTGTGTGTGTTTGTGAACACGATAACTCTCGATGAAATGAATGTATCGACATAAATATTTTATGTTTATCCAGAACACCTATAGGACGACACTTGTTGATTTTTAGACGAATAGGTCAAAGGATGGGGGAGAAGCTGAACACAAAAACACTAATAACTGCCATTGCAATGAATCTATCGACCTAAAACTTCATATGTAAATTCAAAACTTTGAAACTTATTCATTGTATGCGATATCGGCAGTAAGGAACGAGGGATCAAAGGAAGGAGGCTTTATTCAAAAATCCTAATAACTGCCGATGTAATGAATGTAGCGACACAAAATGTAGTATGAGGATTCAGAAATTATGTAAATCAAATATTGCGTTTTAGTCTAAACGATCTCTTGGCTTTGTAGGGAGATCGAAAAATTAATTGATTAATTCCGTTTGGGGAAGTACATAGCCGGTGATTCAGCAACGACTTTTTAGTACAGAATTAGGGATAAATATTGAATATGATATTGAATTGCATTACAGTATTATAATTACAATAATGTAACATTGATGTTTCTAATCAACTACTATGGGACCGTCCATAAATTATGTAATGCGTCATTTGGGGGGGGGGGGGGGGGGGGGGGGGCTGTACGAATTTATACTAGCCTTATAACTCATAACTTTTTAAAAAATTCGAGAATGCAAATATCATCCAAATCATAGGCATAAACGCATATCAATCAGTGCCGGATTAAAGATTATTCGATGCCCTAAGCATCCTGAGCTTATGATGCCCCCACCTCACTATTGATAAGATTAACGTCTTATGTTGACAAGGTCAACAATACTAAAGTTCGAGTTATCAAAACTCTAAATTTCTCTTTCGTCCAAATACGCCATTCGTTCATCATATACGTGCACTTCTTCGTCAGATATCTTCTTCCTCAGTATCATCATAATCAGGATTTGATATTTGGTCTTCCATCCGAAATTTATGGCAGGGTATGAAAAAAATTGTGCGACCTATAAATGGTTTTATATTTAACATATTAGTTCCATTTTTAATTAAGATTTACGGAAAAATAAAAATTGAGAAATAATTAACTATTTAAGTAAATAACTATTTCAAAAATAGCATTGCGGGCTTGGTGCCCCCGTGACGTCATGCCCTAAACAATTGCTTAGTTTGCTTATAGGTTAATCCGGCACTGATATCAATAGTTAATAATTAAAACTATATAAATTAGTTTTTAGAGTTCCGTAGATCGAAATCCGACTCTGTTAACGACTGTTGGACAGCTCAAAAATAGTTGACAAACCTTCTTTTTCCTCGAAGGTATTTGTTAGAATTTATTAGGTATTTATTATATGCATTTTTTTCAATTCATATATTAACTTTTAGCGGAGAGGAGGAAGGGAGAGGGGGAGGGACCCTTCTAACGGCACCAAAATTTCCCCAAAATTTTCGAAGAAAAAAAAAAATTAACCTACATTTAATCCACTTTCATAAGATTCACCATTTTAAATATGAAATTTTACTTTCATGGGCAAGGAGTTTTACTTCTCCAGCTATACGAAGTATAGGGGATGTTATGTAATCGATCAAACCTTTATAGTCCAAATAAGAAAAAAATGTTGTCTGTCTGTGTTTGTGAACATGGTAACACCGAAACATTTTATATTTGAATCTAGAACCCTCTATCGATGACTCCTATTGTTTTTTAGCCAAATCGACGTAAGCAAAGGGGAAGTGAAGATAGATTGACTATCTTTCTATAATTAGAGAAAAGATTGCAGCCCCGAACGATGACGTTGCCCTTGGGGCCGCCAGATTCAACATCCGCCTCTCATCATTATAGATATTATTCAAGATTGCAGTACATGATCCCTTACTCATCCCATCTATCAAATGTTTATAACAAAATAACAATATGGAAAAGATATATTATACAGATTCCACACAAAGAGCAAACATTAATATTTTCGAGAAAAAAAAACTAGTATTTTTTACTATGATGGAGAGATTTTTTTGAGGAATTATCGTCATTTAGATGGTATCATATTTGGTGGAACGGGGGTGGGTGGTTAGCGGTGCTCAGCTGATGAAGGATTGTCCTAACACAAGCAGTGAGGAATGGGCAACCCCAAACGAGCTGCTCCCGATAATTATGTAAATACCCTTACATAATGGAGTTTTGTCGAGATCTGGCTCATAACTGACAGCTGCCAACCCACAGATCTGTTACCCTGCTTATAAATTACCCTTAACTCCTGGCTTCTCACAAAAAAAAGGATTTGTCTTTCTCTAATTGTAATGTTTACTGAGGAAAAACAATTATTTTCCTTAAAAAGTGAAATCTACCGTCACTGTAATATTTTTTTACCGCCTACTCTTGGGTTTGTATGAATAATTGACGACTTTCATGTAATAGTGGCCTACTCCTTTTGGGTTAGTTAAAGATATACATAGATCTAATAAATTTGTAAATAGAACATTAAAAAAAAAAATAATTAATTTATTCTGAAAAAATAAATATATTATGTTATTGTACCATCTTTTCGCACTTACTGAGCGTAGGCCTCTCGCGTCCCAAAGTCCTCTGTCCTCATCCTTTGCCTTTTTCTCTTCTTTTTTCTGAAGACTGGCCGCCAGAGGATGACTCGTCTTGTCCATCGGCTGAAAATGCTGCTCCTGACGCTGAGGACAACACAGAAGGCCGTGGAAAGAAGCATGAAGGGTGTTTCGCTGCAAAACAAGATGAGACACTCCAGAATTAGAGAAGAAGCTTGAGTGGAAGACATATAGAAGACGGGAAAACTGATGAAATGGGAGATGGGCTGGGCATGTGGCGCAGTTAAGAGACGGCAGAATGACGACGCGAGGTCGTCTCTCAACCGCGCCACAAGCCCAGCGCATCTGAATTTTATCAGTTTCACCGTCTTCTCTACATTCTCCAAGTAGGTTTATTCTTGTCGGATCATGTCTCGCAGAGAAACACCCTTCATACATCTTTCCATGACCTTCTGTGTTCTCTTTAGCATTTTTGTAAGGGTCCAAGTCTGGGCTCCGTAAGTAAGTAAGGCAGCGCTCCCCATATACCTAGATAAATATTAACTTGCAACCCACATCAACGTATGTTGCGCATACCTTGGGTATATACGGGGCATCTGTCATGTCTGAAAAGAATGTGCCTAGACGCAATATGCAGTATATTTAGATATTTGTTTTGATATGAGAATGTTTCCTTAAATTTCGAGGTGAAATGTGGGAAGGAGCTGGTGAAGATGAGTTATATCTTGGAAAAATTAGGGATGCTGGTGGCCAATCGGGCCTTAACTCTCCAATACCCGATATTAGCATAAACATGCACCCAGCTTGCGCTAGAAGTTACCAGTCCGACCATTATTCGTTCTCTGAGGATGTCTGCTGTTTCTTGAGTCAGAAGATAAGGTTCAATTGTTGCCCTTATACCTCAGCTGACTTGACTAGACTGAACTTGAGTCAAGAAATAAAGGTTAATTGTTGCTTACATACCTCAGTCTCATGACTTAACTGTATTTCCTGATTCAAGATAAGTTCAATTGTTGCCCTTATACCTCAGCTGACTTGACTAGACTGAACTTGAGTCAAGAAATAAAGTTTAATTGTTGCTTACATACCTCAGTCTCATGACTTAACTGTATTTCCTGATTCAAGTTAAGTTCAATTGTTGCTCTTATATCTTTGCCTCCTGACTTGTGAAATTGAGCCAGGATAAACCAAAATACACCCAAATGACCATTGAACTGTTCTTTTTTCCTGACAGCTACAGTCAAATGTCCGGAACCTGTCTCATCCTCAATTATTACTGAGCTGTATTAATTTGTTTCGTATTGAAAGGTAGATACAAATTGTGTTGATTTAGATTCAATAGTCTGTATCTTGAAATATTTCCCATTCTCGACTCAACTTAAAGTTAGACTGTATCTGGAGTTGGGTGATGTCCCGGAGTCTATCGACCCTGGAGGGTGGTGGGTGGTGGTGGGGGAAGATAGCCGGGATGAGACCGGCGCCCCTGCTCCAGCCCTCTCATTGGCTCCTGGCTATCTCTCCTATCTCCCACCACCTCTCATCCTCCATTCTCTACAGCTCATCCTCACTTCCCATTGGCCGCATCCCTCATCCAATCCCATTCTATCCCTCTATCTCTCAGCTATCTTCTCCTTACACAACACCCCCCTCTCCATACATTCAAACTGATATAATCCTTATCTTGGACCTCCGAACGGCTTTCACACTTTTAGGTGTCTTAACCAAGGACCAGTACTCAGAAACCTTGCATAGAGCTATCTCCAAGGATCATTGAATTCGGTATTGGATGATGAAGCATCATGAAACCCAATAGTCAACTCTCGATAAGTCGAATTCGTAGTTAATTCGAACAAATTCTCTGGTCCCATGACACGTAACGTAAATATTACCTCAATAAGTCGAACTTTGGTAAGTCGAATTATAGATAAGTCGAACAATTTTGCCCAGTCCCTAGAAGTTCGACTTATAGATAGTTGACTGTACTTATATTTCATTATTTTTTAAAGTTCACGACAGATTCCAAATTCGAATTAATTCGTAATATTGTTTGGAAGAAATTTTCAGCATAATCGCCTTTCTCAACGAGTCCCACTACTTTTTTTTATGACACCAAGCCTGGAAATAATATAAATAATTAAGTGAAATGAAATTGTACCTATGGATATTTTGTGTACCTATCGATATTTTTTTGAGTAAAAAATTTCATTTTACTTAATTACTTACCTACCTTATTTGCCTCATATTATATTCATCATATATTATTCTTCATTTAAAGACATTGTATATGTTACCGTGAAAGTTCAAAATACGGTGATTGTTGATATTCACCGCTGAATGTCGGCAGACACCAACGTATTTCATACTATTCGGACATTCGCTGGTGATAGTCAACACACAACGATATGTTGCAGTAATTGTTCAATAAAATTATAATTTGTTGATATTCACCGCTGAATGTCGGCAGACACCAACGTATTTCATACTATTCGGACATTCGCTGGTGATAGTCAACACACAACGATATGTTGCAGTAATTGTTCAATAAAATTATAATTATAAACAAATAAGTTACGGTAAGTATGAATAGAGCGGCTAATGTGCACTTTCACAGATCTGTGCAAATTCTCCTAAGCATTCTAAGAAAGTGAGTAGAACGAATGAGTACGCTCTGGTTACAAATACAGTATATAATTCAGGTGAACCTGTATAAAAAATAAGGTGAGAGTTAAAATTGTATTTTCCAGCTACATGATATGAAAAGAACAAATCATATATCATATATTAGAATTTTGATCCTGTCGTCCATCTTCTTAGTAAATCAGGTTTGATAAACTGATAATTATCCGTTACAGATCTACAACTGATAACCTCTTTTTTCTTCGTACTTTATTCAACATTCACTACAGCCTATTTTGTGTGTCGACTAACAACAGGAAATGCCCGAAAAGAATGAAACACAAATAATTGTTGATTTTCGGTGACTAAGTTGGTGTATGCCGACATTTACAGGTGATTCTTGAGATGCACAAATGTCGGTCTTTCTCTGTAACATGTACCTATACGTTCATGTTGTATCGTGTGTGTGTGTATGTGTTTGTATATAATTAATTACTGTGGCTCATGCCGGGGCTTAACTACAAAGTCATATCGCCAAAAACCAATGGCATTAGCCAGGTTTCGAACCCGCGATCTTGAGCTCAGTAGGCAAGCACGCTACCTCTGAGCTACTGGCTATAATTTTGATTCTTAATTTTCTTCCTTTAGTTTTTCAATGTCAATTCCCTATTGAATTCCCTGTTCATTATAATTCTGATTTTATTTTAGGTAGTTAACGTTAAGTTGTTTCGTCTGAGAAGAAACGAGGATCTGTAAACGTCTAATACGGGATAACGAAGACTTAAAGCAGTAGTCAAGCGTAAATATCGGTTAACAAGCTGGGGTTGCCAACGAAGTCTTCTCAAGCATAATGTTCTTCAGAACAGAACTGGGGCCCAAATCAAACTACGAAAATGAATCAGGTGAAGTATTTATTACTAGTAATCCTACAAAATATTACTACATCTCTCAGAACTTAATAGTTTATAGAGAGTTCCTATATGTTTCTGTGATTACTACATCTCTCAGAACTGAATAGCTTATAGAGAGTTCCGCTATGTTTCTGTGATTACTACATCACTCAGAACTGAATAGTTTATAGAGAGTTCCTCTATGTTTCTGTGATTACTACATCACTCAGAACTGAATAGTTTATAGACAGTTTCTATACCTATGTATCTGTGATTACTACATCTCTCAGAACTGAATAGTTTATAGAGAGTTCCTCTATGTATCTGTGATTACTACATTTCGCAGAACTGAATAGTTTAGAGAGAGTTCTTCTATGCTTCTATCATTTAATTTAAAAAAGAAAGAAGAAAACTCAGTCAATCTTGTAATGGATATAAAATAATTTTTTTTTTTTTTTTTTTTTTTTTTTTTTTTTTTTTTTTTTTTTTTTTTTTTTTTTTTTTTTTTTTTTTTTTTGGCTTTATGTACGGTGCATATTAGCCATGTCAATGTGTTATGTATAATTATTTAAGACATCCATGGCCCCGGGAGGGAGTTCTATCTACGAAATAAAACTCACTCCCGGACGGGATTCGAACCCGCAAACCATGGTGAGACCATGCGACCAAAGCCCTACGCTCTAGCCCGCACGGCCACCATGGCTCCCAAAATAATATGTTACCTATATCCATTACAATATTGACTGAGTTTTTTTTTCTTTTACAATAACAATTTAAAACGTATAATAACATATTATGATACAATGAATTGCGTGCTAATGAATGAATTTTGATAAAACCTTTTGTGATGTGTTTGTATAATATATATATATATATATATATATATATATATAAATTACACTCATTTTACGGATTTTCATTTACTTTTTAATGTGCCAAAAATTTAGTACTTTTTTTATTTTTTATATTTGGAAAATTAGCAAGTTATAAAAAAATTGCAAGAGTAAAAAAAAGAAGGCCTCAATGCATATGTCTGAATTTTTTCAAATTTTTCAATTACATTTTTTTAAAGCGCTACAATTTCAAAAAAGGGGTGGTTTTCATGTTTTTCCGGAAAATTTCGGTCAAAACGCACTTTAGAGAAAAGTTACAAATAAAAAAAATCTTGTATTTCGATGATACATTCGCCTAATTTTTTTCAGATTTTTTCTAAACCTTTTTACATTTTTCCTCCCCTGGAAGAATTTTCGAGTGGCCATATCTCGAAAAATATGCATTTTTCAGAAAAATTGAAAAGGATAAAAACATCTTATTTTGGGTTTCGCCCAAAATTTAGGGATGGACCACAAGAGGATCCGTGGATCAGATGGCAGTTTTCAAGTTAAGCCCTTCCCCCACCCCTCGTCCGTTCAGCCTAATAGGCGGGAAATTTATAGGTCTCGTCCTTATGAGGTTTTGATTTACCTATAACGTTTCGTGTCATACATTATTATATCGGCAGTTATTAAGGTTTTTGAGTTAAACCCAGGAAACTCGCCCTAATAGGTGATAACCCCCTTCCTTACGACATACATTCAACAAAACCGATACAATTTTTTGGGATTGTTAAGTAATATATGAAGTGAAATATGAACTGGATCTATTTTTTACGAGCGCAGGGGGAACTCATACCTAGAATTGGCCGGCTCGAATCTTCACCTCGTCTCAAAGTACTATAATACCACACTTCTCTGAGCGAGAACATTTTCTTGACAACTTGAAATGTCTGAGATGTCTGAGATAAGGGATCGTACAAAACTACCATATTAGCTGATGTCAATTTTCGTGATCTGAGAACATAAAAGTCGTAGCAATCATTACACAAGGACGGAAATGACATCCTGAGGTAGTTTCATGAAACTTACTTATCATGAAACTACCACCAAAGTACCCCACTCGTCTCTTGGTAGATTTAGAAAATAAATTTAAGATACTGACAAGTGCTTTCCGAAGTCTATATTTTAAGTTGTAAAACCTCCAAAAAATAAATAGAATAATACGTAGTAATAATTTGTTAGTCAGGCAGATCACTGATCACCATAATTATGGCAGAATCTAAGAAATACTGCTATTGATATCAAAAATGTTAGCAGAAGAACTAATTGAAATTCCGGGCTGCTCTAATATGTGAATAATGTATCATTAATAAAATAAATATATCTACATAGAAATTACAGATATATTTACATACATATATAGGTACAAAATCATAAGTTATACAATATTCAACATGTACGTTCTCTTGCACTCTCTTTTAAAGCTAATATTATTTATTACAAATACATTTTTATTTCTTTTAACCGCAATTATTTATAGCTTTAAATAATTTATTCTTTATACACAGAATAAATAAATATATACAATAAATAATAAATAAGTTTCTATATAA
The DNA here is from genome assembly GCA_963662175.1 of Aradus depressus. Taxonomy (NCBI): domain Eukaryota; kingdom Metazoa; phylum Arthropoda; class Insecta; order Hemiptera; family Aradidae; genus Aradus; species Aradus depressus. The sequence goes on from OY759215.1 coordinate 44,298,094, forward strand.
TACCTATAGTATATTTAATTCTTAATGTTGACGGTCTAAAAATTATTTCTGAAACCCTGTATCTGTGAAAAATCTAATAAATTGGTTTTCGCGCCGTTTCTTCTACAGTTTTGAAATGCTCCCAATCTGCAAAAGTATCCATTCTTTTGTTTAATCAAAATATGACACAATCGGAATTTCATAACAATTAAGTACATAGTGGGTGATAATAATAAAATTAGAAATCGGCTACATATAATTTTTTCAATGGGCTCAAAATCCCAAAAAATTTAATAAATAATAATTGCCTTTTTCTAGATACAAGACAATATAATTAGTCTGTTGACATAATAACATGCCTTGAAATAATGGCCTACAAGTAATTTTGTCAATGGGCTGAAAGAATTGTCAATTGGTAATTTTTTCTGTCTTTGATGTTAATGGAGACGAGCTAATGAACATCTGGTGATTTATGGGAATATTAGTGATAAAGGTAGGGTGGGATTTATTTGGAAGTTTACGTATAACACAAAATTGAACACAAGTGAACTCAGTTAGCTTGGTTCAGCAGTTCACTTTGTTGAAATGTTCTGCAGTTCACTTTGTTGAAATGTTCTGCAGTTCACTTTGTTGAAATGTTCTGCAGTTTCTTGTTGATTGACTAGCGACGTAGCCAGAATATTGTTGAGCCCCCCTCTGTCTCTCTAATATTGACTCATTCAGTTGGATGGACTGACTCCAGATCTCTGTTGGCCACCTTCCACTCGTCCCATCTCATCCTTTCCATTACTGGCCCGATCACCTCTTCAAGGTAGTTGGACAGTGCTTCACACTTAGCCTTGGTGTTGACGTCCCGGCTGGCTCCCCAGATCACGATCCCCTCACATCCTCTCGTTGCAGGCTTCGTCATCACGTTTAGAAGATCTTCCTGCCAAAAAAAAATTAATAAAAAATTAACAGTAAATCAATTTAGGGTGGCTCCAATTGTTGTTAACAAAGGAGGGGGGGGGGGGGGGGCAGTCTGTGCATTGAGTATTAAACAAAGACCATACAAGTGGTTTTTACCTTTTGTGTCTGTTGTTTCATCATCACGGCGAAAAACCTGCTCGGATTTGGTTGTACTTGACAATGACAGCTAAATCAATTTGAGCTTACTATAAATTGTTTCTTAGTCATTCTAAGATAACTAACTAAAACATGAAGTTGTGAGATGTACATCCCCTCATTGTCCTATGACTGTCTGAATTTCTAAGGCACTTCCAAGTTTCTATAGTTCTGAAGATCTGCATATAGTTTCCTCTCATATGATCGAGGTATAAATCCGATATACATACATTTTTGCCATGTGTCTAATGCGACTTTCCCCTCCCGGCCAAAGCAAAAAAACCAAGATGAAAATTAAATAAACTAAAAAAATCGTTCTTATTAAAAATGGATTGCTTGCAAGTTACCAATGGGGTCTTCAAATTTTCCGTGCGTCTGATTCCTAAATCAGTAATCAGCTGTTACATAAATGTACATGTACAAAACAAGTCATATTACATTTATTTAAATATATAAAAATTTGATCATCACTTTATACTCTTAAAGCTGATTTTACATGCGCAGTAGAAATGCGAAGCGCAGCAGCAGCAAATGCACGCTATTGAATGTGAGTCATTTAATTCTAAAAGCACAGAAACCAAAGCATGCATTTGCTGCTGCTGCGCTTTGCATTTTTGCTGCTCTGTAAAGTCATCTTAAGTATTACCTACAGTCAGTTGTTATCTCAGGGGGAGCTTCTAGAGCTCCGAGTTTCCCAAATTAATAACAAAAAGTCTGCAACGCTAACCACGGAAACTGCGGGCTGTGCCCCCCACCCTTGTAGCCTAACTTTGCCCCCCCCCCCCTGGTCAAAATCCTGGCTACGCCCACCTGATTATGAATATTATATTATGTACGTTGCTTTCTTTTTTCTTCCTTAAAGCCAACAAAACTTCTGCGTTTGCTTAAGAAAAAAACAATAGAAAAATAACGATATATACGTAAATAAATATTTAATATGATTACATTAAAAACGAAAAAGAGCCTAATTAAGATACATGATGGGAAAATAATTTGGTGATCTAGACATTAATTTTGATATCGGACAGAAAAGAAAGAATTTTGCTATACATCTCAACGTTGCAACAAGAAGAATTTTACTGCTGAAAGGACGAGAGGATAAACATCGTTGAAAAAAATGTTTCACAACGAAGTGAACCTGGAGCACTCTTACACCTTATGATTGTGTACATACAAAGCAAAATATTGCTAAACATAAGGTTTTACATGTTAACTGCCACTGAATACTCTAATGACGTAGAACGTTTGAGACAGTGTGCCATGAAATAGTTGCTACAGTATCCCTTTGATTTTTTAAAATATATTATTACTAATTATTATATTGAACAGTCTCGTGGCGCGAAAGCAGACCTCGGGAGAAGAACAACTTACTGCAATAATTAAACACTTAATTTTTCGTTTTTCTTGGTTTCATGTCCAAATTGAAATACCTCACTCAGGTCTGACTGAAGTGCATTTAAAGAGGTAATATAATATTTGTTGTACCTCAGACAAGTACTTGTTGGTGTCGTGGTACTTGTACCATACATATGGGTAAATGGGGGAGCCGCTTGCCACCCTGAAAACCTCGTTCAGTCGGCCCTCCACGAACTTGCCCCGTTTGCCTGCAAGCATGTCTCGCTCCCGGAGGTACAGCGATGGGTAGAGAGCAGACACTTCCGTAAATAGCCACCACAAGCTGGAAAAAATATGTAACATTATGTTGTGTTTGAAGCCGAATATGGTCAACTATAAAATGTTCAAAACAATTATATATATTGTGTACGCGCCACGGCCGATTTTACTCAAATTAGGTGGAGCTTATTAAGTGGGTGTGAACAAGTGGACTGTATGTATAGGTGTATTTGGAAACAGAACGTAATATTTAAATGAACACTTACCCTATCCTCTTAAAAAATATTTTAATATAGGTTAGGTTAGGTTTTATGACTCATGCCCGGGCTTTAACTACGAGATCATATCACCTACTACCAGAGCGCTCTTTCGTCACTCTGGTGGACATGAGCCCGACTCTACTGTGGGAGTCCTAAATTTTGCTTCCCTAAATTTTTATTCACCTAGGGTAGGGGTCTTTAACGAGTACCTGACATCGTACAGGCTCGGGACCATCGCTTAACGTCCCATCCGAAGGACGGCGTGCTTAAGTTTATTTTACCTCCCAGATAAAATAAACTAAGGGCCTCGGTCGGGTTACGAACCCACGTTCTTGAGCTCAGACGCATACCACTGAGCTACCGGCGCCCTCTATTTTAATATATCTTTTTAATGAAATTAGTCTAAATAACTAAAAAGAAATAAACGGTAATTAATTCAAGAAATTCATATAAATTATTAATTAGCATTGAAACAACTCCTAAAATCCTTCTGGATTGAGGGAGGTTCTTCAAACATTTTTTAAGGACACTTAATGGCAAAAATTTCAGTTTATCGGATTTATTTCTCGATGGTAAGGAAGGAAACTATGAGAAAATTTTCAGAACTGCAGGTACTTGGAAGTGCCTTGGAAAGACAGATAACAGTGGTAGGACATTGAGAGTATGTGCATCACACAACGCCTACTACCAGAGCGCTCTTTCGTCGCTCTGGTGGACATGAGCCCAACTCTGCTGTGGGAGTCCTAAATTTTGCCTACCCTAAATTTTTATTCACCTAGGGTAAGGGACTTTATCGAGTACCTGACATCGTACAGGCTCGGGACCATCACGTCCCAGTCGAAGGACGGCATGCTTAATAAAGCTAACAAAAGCAACATTTGTATGAATGACCAAATTTATTTCAACTATTCCTCTTTGTTAACACCCTGATCCAGTTCTGTTTCCACATATATGTTTGTATTATCTGTTATTAATATTTGGTTCCACATATATGTTTCAAGTTATCTAAATCTTAACATTATTATTAATTTTATTTATATTTTTTATTATTTACTTGTATTTGTACTTATTTATTTGTTATTTCTCCACGTATTAGTCTAGTGACATTGTTTTATGTAAATTTAGAACTAGGTTTTGTTAAGAAATATTTCATGAGTTAGCTAACGGTACAGCCGGGGGACTCCCAAGTTTTAATAGCACCCTTTGACCTGAGATGTATTCGAAGGGTCGCTCTCTGCAAACTAGTTCATAACTAGACCTGACGATGGTATAAAGCCGAAACCGGTAGTTATATATGTATATATCTTTAGTGGAATAGACAATATTTCAAAAATAAGTTTGTTTTATTTATGGAGTACTAAATGTTGCCTAGCTAGGTTTCACCAAGTATCTGATATTGTACCATCGCTTAACGTCCCATCCGAAGGAAGGCCTGCTCAATGTTTGTTCACCTCCCAGATAAAAAACTTAAGGGTCTCTCTGCCGGGTTTTTAATCAGAGCTCAGTAGACAAATTGCACAGAGACCACTTAGCTATCTTATGTGCTTAGCTTATATGTTATCTTAGTATGTCTGATAAACAATTCATAGTAAGTTAACATTGATTTACCTGTCATTGTCAAGTACAACTTCGTCGGAGCAGGCAGCCCGGTTGTTGTGGGGTGTGTAATTAAAGCAGAATGGGTAGCCGTAGTAGCCCCACTTGGCGAGGGGTCGAAGACGTTTGGCGGTCCGGAGAGTGTCCAGGAGGAACGCCCGGGCTGACAGTTCGTAGCGGTAGGTGGCCTATAATATAATCACCAAACTGACATAATCAGGGATAAGTGGCTCTGAACAGGTCCTCAGGATGTAATTATCTGGGAAATGAAAAGAGAGGCACCTGTTTCAGAAACATTCGGGCCAAACTAGCAAGGCAACATTTAACATGTTGGACTATTCTATCTCTATAGGTTATACAATTATAGTATATTTTATAATATCTACAAGACTATACTGACAAGATAGCCTAAGTGAGGCCACAAGTTAAGCCACTTTCAGCATTATAGATTAGGTTAGGTTTTATGACTCATGCCCAAGCTTTAACTACGAGGTCATATCGCCTACTACCAGAGCGCTTTTTCGTCAATCTGGTGGACATGAGCCCGACTCTACTGTGGGAGTCCTAAATTTTGTCTACCCTAAATTTTTTTTCACCTAGGGTAAGAGTCTTTATCGAGTACCTGACACAGGCTCGGGACCATCACGTCCCATTCGAAGGACGGCATGCTTAAGTTTTTATTTTACCTCTCAGATAAAATAAACTAAGGGCCTCGTCCGGGTCTCGAACCCACGATCTTGAGTTCAGAAGACAAGCAGGCATACCACTGAGCTACCGGCGCCCTTTTGAGCATTATATTTACTGGTACCTGGTGAATACATTTTTCATTAATTTCATAGTTATAGTGAAGTATTTTCAGCAGGTATATTTTTTTCCAATTTAATTTTTCGGTTTTAACAACGTTACTTACTAAACTTACAAACTTCTCAGGTAGATAAAAGAGTGAGTGTTTTTATAAGAGTGATGATATACTTTCGTGGTCCACTATTCTATAGCAATGAAATGTATGAAAAAACATTGGTACACAACTTTCTTATTTTTGATCTTTAAAATTAGGTTTGTGGATTTTAAAGTTTGTGTAAGTGCAGCGTTTATGGTGGAGACCTGAGTCAATGCCACTCCCCTTTATTGTCCCTCGGTCTAATGAAGATCATATCATATCTTATCCCATTCGTTCGAAAGTTATGTAAAATGGTCACTTTATTCAATAAAGTTTATTGTATATGTAAATGAAATACAGCCCATTCCACCGGCCCTCACTTCTAGACTAACTTGTTTTTATCGCTTATGTTACCAATTTTCATACTTCAGACGGCTCAATAATTTGTTCGGATAGTTGTGAGTTCATTGTTTTACATATGTTGACATATTTCTACTCAATTTTCCGCACAGTTGAACAGTTTCCTAGATACCAGGAACACAGTCGAAAAGTTTCATAGATACCAGGGGGACAATTGATGAGTTCCGTAGGTACCGGGGACACAGTTGAACAGTTCCCCTATATACCAGGAACACAGTCGAAAAGTTCCGCAGTTACCGTAGATGACTATTCCTCAGGTATAAGGTATAAGGAAAGCGATTTAAAATTTCGCCCTTCGAAGGAGGTATCATATCCGTTTTTAAGTAAGAGATAACCAGCGCCATGGTTTCTATAACCAGCTTAAAGAATCAGCTTGAAGTACAGTAATATAACCTAACCTAGTAATAACCTAACCAATCTTTTACTTTTATTTATTTATCTACTATTAATTTGTTTTCTCGGGAGTAGATGAATGTTCTTATTTGTCGTTGAAGTATTTTATTTTCTAAACTTTCTTCAATGCCCTTACACGTATTTTTTCTGAGGACCGCTTTTAACCAAGTTTTAGCAAGTTTAATATCGTTCCGATATGTGCCACTCTTTGACAAGAACCTGATGACAAATGTTTTCAGAAATGTGGTTATATCAGGCAGTCTCTCATTGATATAGTGCTACAAGAATTTACCTCAATCTCGATCATTCTGGAAAACCAGAAAGGATGTCGCCGCCTTTCGATGTACTTCGACTGGTCACGGTAGATACTTAAACTTCCGAAATTTTGTCGCCATACTGGTCGCCAATGCTCGAAATCTATAATGGCCAGTCCTGTATTCAAAGTACAAAGAAGAATATTTAAAATAATGAATTCGTTTTGGATAGTTTATATACTTTTATTATGTATCCACTCAAAAGTAGTTTATCAATTTCTGTAAAGTAAATGTGGGAAGTTACCCTTGAAGTACTTGTCTGGAATGAGTTTCTCGATATGGGCCGCGAAGTATTCCAGATGCCGCCTCAGACTGCCCTCTTGGGGCACTCCGCCGTTCCTTGACTCTCGTCTGCCTGCAGACGCATCCAGCAGGGCTGGGAACTCCCCAGGATCATAAAGGATGGCAATCTCCTCGCCTCGGAACTCATCCCCGTAGTTCTGCACCAACCCCAGCTCCCCCACTCGACTGAAGTTGAACCCATACTTGTGACACTGGAAAGTGGGGACATTCCAGTAGACAGGGAAGTTTTCCAGCGAGGCAGACCCCTCCGTGTCCTCGTAGCCAGGCATCTCCGTCAGCGGAAATCTAAGACAATTTATTCGTTGACTTTATGCGATGAATTCTATAATTTACGTTTAAATTAGAAAGGAAATGATTGAATTTTGATCTTTAACTGGTTAGTTGGTTACGTATTGAAAGAATGTAGAACCAAGGTGGAGACGGGAGTGGAGAGGGTCACGGCCCCAATTGAGATAGGGAAGGTCGTCAGAGCGAGGCTAGGTCAAGGTCTCTCATCCTCAACACTAGCTAGGTAAACAAAACAGATACTCTCCTACATTGGACCCCAGCGTCATCCTAGACCATTTCTAGGGGTAAGGGGGACGCATCCATTGTAAAGTTCAAAGACCAAATGGTAGTTAATTATTAGAAAAAAAGTCGTCGGTGATTCACCGGCAATCAACAAAAACGACAATCAACCAAAATCAGTCGACCTTGATTTCTGGAAGTTCTGGATTTGCATATACAATTTCGTGTTGATAGATTCATTTTATCGGAAGTTATCGTGTTCACAGACACACACAGCCAGACTGACATACATGAAATTCCGTTAAAAATTCCGCATCGAAAAGACCTATAATTAGGACCACTAATAAATAATAAAACTGTCTGAGCTACCGGCGTCCCGTCTAATAGTAGCTCTTCCCTCATTGGTCATCTTATACAATACATTTGATCGGTGTATCACCAAAAATGAACTTCCCCAGCTCAACAAAGTTTTAGGTCTCCCTCCATATGTTTTTTCTATTGGACCAATATGACTAAAAATCAATACATGACTTACTCAATACCTCAATCGTTATATAAAATACATTTATACACCCATTGCAAGTTACTATGGCTTATATGGCAAACTCATTTTTATTCTTGGAGCATTCAAAAGATTTGGAAAAATATATAACAACTCTGATGTTAAAGAAACTTTGAAATGATGCCTTAGGAATCAATCCATCTTCATGTTTAAAAAAGTGTAAAATATTATAATTTTGGATTTCTCTTTTCGAGATTTTAAAATATAATGTAACTTTGTTTTTAATATTCTTCTCCTTTGAGGGCATGGGCTGGATTCGAACCGCCAACTTTAACCTTTCTAGAACTGCACTACACTTGATTAAACGATAGACCGAGTGACTGTTGTATGTATGTCACTGTTGATGTACGTAATAATTACGTATTCAAGATAACTTATGTATTATTCATGACGTATCTTGATGTATACAATTGTATGATCTATTCTATTACCATATTAAAGGTTTAACGGAAATATTTCGTAATTATTATTTTTACTAATCTAATTACTGGGTCTGGCCTACTTATTCTATGCCTGAGAAGAAATGTTAAAATTTAACATTTTATATTTCGCTTTCAATGCGAATAATTTTACTGTCTTTCATTAGTTATGGAATTCAGCTATCATATTTTACTGTTACGGGCCGAGGGAGAAAGGGGAGGTAAACCGTAGTTTATATTATTTTTTATTTTTTTAAATTGCCCTTCCTTTGTCTAAAGAATAAAAAATAAAATGTGAAATTTTAAAAACTTTGTTAGAAGTACCCCCCCCCCCCCCCCCCCCCCCCTCCCCAAAGATAACCATAAATTAAATAATACAGATATAAAACTTGAGAGAAGAAAGAACAAAGAAGCCATTTACCTAAATGGATGGAAAGAGAGCTTGGAAAGAGGAATTTATTTATTTTTTATGTATTTTCTTTTATGTATATATTTTTTATTGTTATACTTTTATTTTTATTACTATTTTTTAATTATTTTTTTCTTATACTACATACAATGTGACCCGAGAAAGGGACGTACGAAGGCTCTGAAATAACGTCGGGAAAAAGACACTTTTAGATGAATTATAAAAAATCATAATTTAAATTATAAATGAAAATTGTATCCACTGAATTTATTAGTATTTTATTATTTTTATACTCACTTATTCATTCATTTAATATTTTTAGTTAGAGGGCGCCGCTAGCTCAGTGGTAAGCGTGCTTGTCTGCTGAGCTCAAGGACGTGGATTCGAAACCCAACCGAGGCTCTTAGTTTATTTTATCTGGGCGGAAAGAGAAACTTAAGCACGCCTTCCTTCGGATGGGACGTTAAGCGATGGTCCCGAGCCTGTACGATGTCCGGTACTCGTTGAAGACCCCTGCCCTAGGTGAATAAAAATTTAGGGTAGGCAAAATTTAGGACTCCCACAGTAGAGTCGGTCTCATGTCTACCAGAGTGACGAAAGAGCGCTCTGGTAGTAGGCGATATGACCTAGTAGTTAAAGCCCGGGCATGAGTCATAAAACCTAACCTAACCTATTTTTAGTTAGTTATTATGACTAATGATCCGGCTTTAACTGCGAGATCATGTCGCCTACTAGCAGAGCGAACTTTCGTTGCTCTAGTGGACATGAGCCCGACTCTACAGTGTGAGTCTTAAATGTTGCCGTACTAGATCTATTCACCTAGGGTAGGGGTCTTTAACGAGTACCATACATCGTACAGGCTCGGGACCACTGCTTAACGTCCCAGCCGAAGGACGGTGTGCTCACGTTTTTTTACCTCTCAGATAAAAAAACCTAAGGGCCTCGGCCAGGTTTCGAACCCGCGAGGTCAGTAAGCAAGCACGCTTACCACTGAGCTAACGGCGCACTCTTTATTACTTTTATATTTTATTTTTTACTATTATTGTTATTACTAGATTAGCAAAAACAGTTCATGTTTTAAATAATATTATTATTATTGTATGGTCACCTATCGGCAATTAGCAGGTTGCCGCCCTATTCTAAACCTTTCCCTGCTTCAAACCCTTCCATTTAGTTACAAGTTCAAAATTAGATATGAAATGTTACACAAAATTAGAATGTTACTCACGTTAAAAGAAAGCAGGAACTGAAAAGTGAGGCAAGTGCTGCAGAGATCATGTAGACCAATGGTATGTTGAGTGTGTGTTGACAGTAACCCCCACTACAGTAGTTTTGTGACACTACACTAATCACACAATCTCCTTCCTAGAGTCACACTTCCAACCGATCTGAACAGTGGTATGTTCAGTGTGAGTGTTGATAGTTACCTCCACCCCACTACACTAGTATTTAGAGTCACACTTCCAACCGATCTGAACAGTGATTGTTGAGTGTGAGTGTTGACAGAAACCTCCACCCCAGTGTTGTGACACTACGCTAATTACAGAATTTCCTTCCTAGAGTCACACTTCCAACCGACCTGAACATTGGTATGTTGAGTGTGAGTGTTGACAATAACCTCCACCCCCACTACACCAGTGTTGTGACACTACACTAATTACACAATCTCCTTCCTAGAGTCACACTTCCAACCGACCCGAACACTTCCTATCATCTTTGTTCTCTGAGTGCATCATCACCGTTCTGTAAATACGATACAGTATGTTTCTTCATTGCTCCTGGCTCAAGGTCTCTTTAAGGTCGTATGTGTTAACCTCTATTCATAAATAAACATTTGTACTTCTCTATTTGCAAGTTTTAAAGTTTTTTTCACATCCGCTGTTGATAGAGAAGGTGTGGTAATTACGCCTACAAGAGCCCTAGCCGCCAGACTGTCAAAAACGTAAGGCCAATGTAAGAGTATGTTGCCACTAAACGCTGTTTCCACCTAATTACTAACTTGCCTCAACTTTGAGGATCACTTTCCTTTGTAACTGCTTTTCACACATCTGAATATGCTATCTTACTTACTCTGTTGTAGTAACATCAGTCGTTGTCTCTGTGCCCTCATCGTCGTCCTCCTCGTCATATTCAGAGGCTGAAGGTAGGATGGTGGTATTGAGGTCCACTGAAGAGACTGGACAAGCGGCACTCTGGAAGATCGGTGTTGTGGTGGTCGGTTTCTGGGTCGTCCGGGTGGCCCAAAAGGTGAAGAAGATCTTCCCACCCTCCGTGACATCCTCGGCCCCCGTCTGCTGCATCGCCAGCCAGATCAACAGACACAGTCCGAAGGAGGGCTCATGGCAACCGTTGATCATCGCGCCTCACTCGGTCCTGTCCATCCTCTTCTTCCTATCCCCACAGACATTAAAGTGATATTAGCGTATATATTTGGTTCATTAGCTTTTTAGGAAACAACAAAAAACTGATCATGGTAAAGACAAAATTGAAGGTTGCAATGGAATTAAGTTGCGTTTCTGTGATAAAATATGAGTATAATGATTAATATCTTGAAAAGTACTGATCTACTGATCTACCTCACACAGCATCTTACGAACGATACACTTTCAGTGTAACTTCTGTTCTGTCTGTGAAATTGTTGTGACGAGAAGTCTTACCAATACACCCGAAAAATCATTATAATTGTAATGAAAGGAAAGCACAACTAATTTTCACATAGACTCTTATTCTAACTAAATGCTCTTCATTGTTGATTCCATTATCATTCATATCCGTTCATCCTGTTCAGTACCACCGCGCCTCAACAGGAACTGGAAAAACCGAGATCGATTTATAGTAACGCGTTTTGACAATTTTCGCAACGATGTCAGTCTGTGAGAAAGTATGTGATTGGAATTTTGTGAGCGCTATAAGTCAAAAAGGATTTTACCTTGAAATTTGTAACTTGAAGTTGAAATTTTAAATGAAGAATGTAACATGTACTAATTTAGATCTCATTAGATTATGGCTGAATAAGACGACTTTAATTCAGGACCTAAGTACATTTTCAAGATACCGTTTATATCTATCTAAAGTTTGTAGAAATAACTGAAAAGTACATTTTATTTTAAATACAGTTTTTCGAAGTTTGGTTTGCGAGATAGTCGGAAACAATGTCGTTTTGAAATATTTTTGTTAGACGTTTGGTTGATTTACGCGAGAAGTTTTGTTCTGTCGAAATATTGATTCATATCAAAAATATTTGTTATCAAACTTCCATTAACAACATGCACTTAGCTGATAGAACCATTTAGTAGTTTTTATTAAAAAGGTGAAAGAAGAAAAAAAAAGACAGAGTAAATACATAACAGGACTTTCTTATGTCAACCACGGCTCTACCTAAGGCTCTCCAACATAGGAAAACAATACTGGGTAGCACATAAATATTATTGGATTGTACTGATTTAGTTTATTATACTTTAGTCATTATTATTGTTTTTACTAATGTTAATTTTGAAGTAATTTATTTATTTATCTTTTTTTTTATCTGTCCCAAGCTAGTCATCTATTTTGTATATTATCCAAAACCATAGTGCGTATTAACGTAGGGGAGACCGGGGCTAGTTGGCATAAGGGCTCATTCATAAATTACGTAAGGCATTTAGGGGGAGGGGTGGGATAAGCTCAATATTACTAATTCTTACTATAGGGGGGTAAAGAATTTGATCTTATGTAAGTTTTTGAATTTAAAATCTACTACTTTCGCATCAATTAAAAATGTTAAAAGTCATTGTCAGTTAGTTCATAAGTATCAGTGTGCTCGAACTGAAAAAATGCAACCGATCAAGTTGATATGTCGTCGAGCTGGACAGAGTTTGTCTCACATCCTACACCAATAATAATGTTCACGATATAGAGAGGTACGAAGATGATTAAATTGATGTTGAAAGGTTGGAAGAACCTGAAGAACAAAATAATAAACCAGTCATCCCTGTGATTAATTCAATAACAGACTGGTTAGTCAGTATGTTATTTATTTTCCTTTTTCTTTTATTAGTCCCAAGCTAGCCATTTATTTTGTATGTTATCCTCAACCATAGTATTAACTTATGGCCCCCCATTTCCATTTCTATTATTTATATGCATGAAAGATCTTCATTTTCTTCTCCTGTGTCTGCTTTTTTTGTTCTCAATTATTTACTTTGTTTTTTATTTATTTTGCATTGTGTCTATAAGGTCACTATTGTATATAAGACTCAAATCTCTTGCAATAAGATCCATGTATCTTCCTATGCAATAAATAATAATAATTATTATTATTATATCAACCACGCTTTTACAAATCATTCTCCCTCCCTCTTCCTCCTTTCAAATTCATTTCATACTGGCTTCACTATATGAAAGTTGCTCTCAGAGTCACGTTAATGAAACGCTAGCGCATTACCTTCATGTAGCTAGTAAATGCCAGTATGAAAAGTATTTGTGAATAGAGAGGGGGAAGGGAGAGTGGTCTGTAGAAGATTGCTATAAGAAAGTCTTATTATGACCACCTCTTAAGTTATTATCAAACAATTTAAAGATAAATCTTGTAATTGATGAAGCATCAAGATGGCATGAGGACTCTAAAAGTCTGTGTAATGAGTAAAGCGTGATGGAAGAAGGATAAACAAGCAATGGATGTTTCAAGGACTATTTGCCTAAATGATAGGTGAAAGTTATTAACGGTAAACCATGACTAATTGTGTCTCTTCCAACTGTCTTTTCTCATTTCCTTTCGAGTTCTCTAATGAGGACAGCAAGGCCTCCTAATTGTACCTACCTAGCTAGCTAGCCACAGAACCAGCAACATTGTGTAGTAGGATTGAACAAGAAAGGAATGTGCTCCATGAAAACTTGAGGCATTTCTGGCAAGCATTCACCACTCAGTGTACTTTCTTCAGGATCTATATTAGCTAATAACTGTAACAATATCTACATTTCTCAACGTAGTGTTATTACAGTTATTATATTACATGTAGCTAATAAAGACCCTGAAGAAAGCACACTGAATGCTGAATGCTTGCCAGAAATGCCTCGAGTTTTTATCAAGCACAAGTCTGATCTCTCTCTTTCTTGGTCAATCCTACTAAATAATGCTCTTGGTTCACCTGTACAGAGTCTAAAGGACTGATAACCAGGACTTATTAGACTAAAATATTGAGTGAACAACGTCTTTTGTTTCTATGAGTATATTCTTTATATTGTTATTAACTATCATTTCACGTAAATAAATATAACAAACTTCGTTTTTTTCGAAATATAGTCTGTTTCACAAGAAATTTATATGTATATAAATTAGTTTGGGTGATAGGTAGGTTATGTATACATGACCTACCTATCACCCAAACTAATTTATAACTAAACCTGAATAGTGTAATGCCGAATCCGTTTTTTAAAAAAGTATTCTATATCAATAAGTTTCTTGATGGTAGGCGGATGTAGTGGACTTATTTGTTAAAGAAGTAATAGAGATGTATCAGTCCAACATAATATGTTAAATATATTATATTTCGTTGGACTGATACAGCTCTATTACTTATTTGTTAAAGAAGTAATAGAGATGTATCAGTCCAACATAATATGTTAAATATATTATATTTCGTTGGACTGATACAGCTCTATTACTTATTTGTTAAAGAAGTAATAGAGATGTATCAGTCCAACATAATATGTTAAATATATTATATTTCGTTGGACTGATACAGCTCTATTACTTATTTGTTAAAGAAGTAATAGAGATGTATCAGTCCAACATAATATGTTAAATATATTATATTTCGTTGGACTGATACAGCTCTATTACTTATTTGTTAAAGAAGTAATAGAGATGTATCAGTCCAACATAATATGTTAAATATATTATATTTCGTTGGACTGATACAGCTCTATTACTTATTTGTTAAAGAAGTAATAGAGATGTATCAGTCCAACATAATATGTTAAATATATTATATTTCGTTGGACTGATACAGCTCTATTACTTATTTGTTAAAGAAGTAATAGAGATGTATCAGTCCAACATAATATGTTAAATATATTATATTTCGTTGGACTGATACAGCTCTATTACTTATTTGTTAAAGAAGTAATAGAGATGTATCAGTCCAACATAATATGTTAAATATATTATATTTCGTTGGACTGATACAGCTCTATTACTTATTTGTTAAAGAAGTAATAGAGATGTATCAGTCCAACATAATATGTTAAATATATTATATTTCGTTGGACTGATACAGCTCTATTACTTATTTGTTAAAGAAGTAATAGAGCTGTATCAGTCCAACATAATATGTTAAATATATTATATTTCGTTGGACTGATACAGCTCTATTACTTATTTATCTATAGCAATAAGCTTATATAAGTTAAAAGAGACCGCCGGTAGCTCAGTGTTATGAGTGCTTGCTTACTAAGCTCAAGATTTTGGGTTCGAAACCCGGCCAAGGCCCTTAGTTTATTTTATCTGTGAAGTAAAATAAACTTATGCACGCTGTCCTTCGGATGGGACGATAAGCGACGGTCCCGAGCCTGTATGATGTCAGGTACTCCCACAATCAATGACAAAACCTAGGTTTAGTCTTTGCTTTCTTCCTATGTTCCAGGAATTAAGTATGAAACGGAGGGCATTTATGTTAAATGTTGATACACTTATATGTTGGGCCGAATAATTTGTTTAATCCTAGGATTGAACGTTGACCATTTTCCAAAGCGTGATACCACTTTTCGGAATTTGGGCTTCTCAAAAAGTTTGAAACAAATTCTGTGTCGAGAATTAAAAATCAAAAAATTAAAAATTGAATTTGAGGTATATTTTAATTTTTTTGCATAAATGATCTTTTTTATATAGCGTCTATAAAATTAGTTATTTGTGAAGATGGGTCTTTGAGGCTTCTTAAATTAAGTTTTACCTTTATATAGTTATTCTGAGATATAAGAACTATTAAAGTATTGAGCATATAACAAAATAAATTTTGATGTTACCTTCCAAAATGTCATATCAGAAAGGGGGGTAGAGAGAGGAGGTAGGAGCTGGGCGGTGCGGCGAGCGGCAACTGATCTGCGAGGAGACCACAAGTCGTTATCAGAGACTACTGATAACAGAGCTTCCTCAGTTGGTCGGTTTGTCGACCTCTCCCTGTTTGCCAAACTTCATCGTCGCTCCTCTTCGGCCCCGTCCAACTGGACACACATCAACATTCCTTCTCTTTGGCTCTATCTAGAAAAAATAAAAAAGTCATTCAGTCACCTTTTATCAGAGGATCCTGTGCCATTTTAACTGTTCATCCTGATTTTTGAATCAAATTAACAAGATGCCAAAAGCCTAAAATGGCGAATCGAGTGAGGGTCAGGGGGTCAAATAGACTATTGAGCCTTCTCCTATTCCCGAAATAAAGTGCCGGAGAAGATGAGGTTACGGTAATTTTCTTACCTACGGTACGGATAAATTTTAGTTTGTTATTTTTCAAGAGTTAGTAGAGATGTTTTATATATTAATTTATATTTGGATAAAAGCTGGAATTGCTAATAGCTGAAAAGAAACAATAGCTCCTCATTATGTGCTAAAATCTCTCTCTCTCTCTCTATATATATATATATATATATATTATTTGTAAAAGAGGGCGCCGGTAGCACGCCGTCCTTCCAATGGGACGTTAAGCGATGGTTCCGAGCCTATACGATGTCAGGTACTCGTTAAAGACTCCTGCCCTAGGTGAATAAAAATTTAGGGTATACAAAATAGACTCCCACAGTAGAGTCGGGTTCATGTCCATCATAGTGACGAAAGAGCGCTCTGGTAGTAGGCGTTTTGACTTTGTAGTTAAAGCCCGGGCATGAGTCATAATAACTATTATTCGTAAATATCTTATTATCTGAAAAAAGGTTTTTCTTTCAAAACTTTATTTTGTCTTTATTGGGCACATTTACAATCAGTAAAATAAAACCATAAATAAATTTGATGACAGTGATGGATGGTAAAATAACGCAAGGCAATATGTAAAAGGGTAAGTAGATGCAAGACGAAAAAAATAAAATAAACAATAATAATAAAATAAATAAAAAAAATATATACAATTTTATATAATATATAAAATTGTATATATTTTTTTTCTCATATATATTCTTTTCTCATATTATGAGAAAAAAATAAAAAATATACATAAAAATACATAAATAAATAGATAGATCCAGTTCGAGATCCCCCGAAACACTAGGCCACGGCAAACATTTCATAAGACAAAACGAATTTTTATTCTAATAGAAAAATGCCAATTCACTTTTTTTTTTTTTTTTTTTTTTTCATTTAGTAGTATAATACTGGAAGGGAATATATTTAGCTCCATAGCTCCAATATACTACATGCATTAACAATACAACAAACTGTATTTTGAATTTTACACACAACAATTTGGCTACATGATTAATTTTCTGTACTAAGTTCAAAAACTGTAAATAAAAACCCCGCACTATAATAGGTTTCGCCAATGATCAACACTCACTAGGGAACTTCTTAGGCCCTCTAGTAGTTCACAGTTGAAGATTATATGATGATGGGCTGTCTGCTCCTGGGTGCCGCAGAGGCAGAGAAGCGAATCGAGGATTCTGAACCTGTGGAGGTAGTGCCTCATCTCACAGGAGCATCGTCATCTGGGCTGGCAACGGTTGGTCCTTCTTCAACGCCAACCTGTCCTCTACAGTCGGGAAGAAGCTCCGTGTGACCCCATATTTGATCGTCCAGGATGGACGTCGATCTCGCCTTTGCCGCTACCAATATTTTTGGATATTTGTCGTAGCTCAGAGGTAGATCTTTGCAGTCTCTTTTGCACGACAGTCCGCACGCTCATTACCGACACCGCCATCATAAGTCCTAACCGACATTGTTGGTATTATACCCATGTATCAACGAAATGTAGATATCGTTTCGCTATACATTTACATATACCACAAGTCTCTTCAGTGTTTCAGCCATCACCGTCTCCTCTTATGAAAAAAATCGATTGTCTTAATATGCTGATAAGGCATCAAGTCAATTTAGTATAAAATAATGAGGTTCCGAAATACGAGTCCTCCTCTTATAGTGGCTAAATCTGCCGGTAGAGGTGGCATGTCGCCATGTCGTGTCCCTCGTTTCTCGTGACCCCTGATTAGAGTTTTGAACCTTGGTGTCCCCCACTTTTATCTGAATCCTTTCTGCATACATTATCAAACTCCTGGCTACTTTTATTATATACATATTTTTAATATACATTTTTCCTCACAGAATGCTTAAAGTCATTCATTTTAAAGCTTAGTTTTTTAGATAATAAATCATAATATTCTACATTTTTTTAAATTCAATTATGGTGCTATGATAATAATAGTTTTACATGTATTATTCTTTTTACAAAAGGAGGGGATTTAATGATAAATTATTTATTTATTTACATATTCATAACGACTTATAGTTTGTAATTAGCAAGTACGGTGAGATGAGTAATGTCAAGCCAGTACGAGATTTCTAATAGAAATAAAAGACGTTGTCTTCCCACTGTTTTATTTTATACCAGAACCGGTTTTCGACGCAACTGCGTCATCATCAGTGGTTCATCCCACCCACACAGCACAGCATAATGTATGGTATAAAATAAAACAGTGGGAAGACAACGTCTTTTATTTCTATTAGACAAATTATTTATTTATTTACATATTCAAAACGACTTATAGTTTGTAATTAGGAAGTGTGGCGAGATGAGTAATGTCAAGTCAGTGGCTATAGTGCTGAGATATGTGACCAAAGAGGAATCGAAAGAGTATGTCTATCGGCCATGCCCGCTTAAGGCGTCGTGATGGATTTGTGGGGAGAGTGTCTTTGAATAATTGTTGAATAAGTGGATTGGCGTAATGATGAATGGAGTTTGTCGTGAAAATTTTGATAACGCGTCATTATGCAGGAAATGGATTGTAGTGACTGAAGGCGTTGTATGTTTGATTTTTTGTCTGATCTCAATATTTCGATATCGTAAGTTCAGATGTGTTGTCCTATGATAGATTCCAGTCGTCTAAATCGTCGTTTGAGGTCTGTTCATTTCAGTCTGATGTGAGTTGTCCAAGTTAAACGTCAAATGAAGTCCTGGATATCGGACAGTGTCGGATGAAGGAATGGGCTGATTGTTAATGTAAACTGGTGGACAAGTGTTGTGACTGAGAGGGAATGTGGTTTGCAGAAAATAGTCTATATCAACCCACTTATTGGCCAACGTCCATAACTAAATCCCCCGATATACTAAATTTCGTGTCGATACATCGGCAGTTATTAAGGTATTTGAGTCGACTCCTCCTTCCCTGGTACCACCCTTCCCTTCGGCTTATTCTGCGAAAATTGATAGGTTTTGTCCTTAGAGGGCTTTGAATTTGCATATGATGTTTTTCGTCAATACAACAGCAGTAATTGTTTTTGTGTTAAGCCTCCCATCTAATACCTCTTGCCTTTGGCCGATTTGACTGAAAATCAATAGGAGTATTAGATCTAATCTGGTCCCTTTGTCTCCAACTTACAAAAAACAGAGTATAGTTGAAAGGCTGAGTGTCCATCGATAGGTGGAAGATATAAGACATAAAGCGGTGTGGGGTGTGTTTACTGGTAACCAAGAGGGAGGTGATCAGAGGTCGGATGTGCATGATAAGAAGGCCGGACATAAAAATATGGCACGCGATCTGAGTCAGTGAGCGGCGAGTCAAGTGGTCGGTATTAATAACAGGTTCTCAGAGTGAGTCTTATCTCTTCAGGATCCAGGTCAATACTGTCCACGGGGCTTTGTCCACTCGGAAGCAATGCAGAGGAAAGAGAACTCTAGAGACAGAAGGTCAGGTAAACTAAGATATGCTGTTCTGGGCCAGTGGCAATTAAGAGCTTGCTTGAGTTTCCAGCATTCCAAGTGGCACCACTAATTGAGGTAGGGTTCGTAGAGGTTGAGGTAAATGGGACCGTTGTCCGGGATCCAGAGGTCCTGGAAGGGATCGGATACTGGGACCAGCATGGCATAGTAGGAGCATGGTTCATCATCACAGTACAGAGCCCAGCTTGGAACGTGGTGAACATGGGCATTATAACAATGTCCACTCGCGAGCATCGACATCCAAGTATAGACACGAAATTTTATAAGTGTATCCAGAACCCTATCAGGACGAGATGTAATGAGTGTATCAACACGTCGATGTAATGAGTGTATCAAAACGTCGATGTAATGAGTGTATCAACACGTCGAGGGCGCCGGTAGCTCAGTGGTATGCGTGCTTGTCTCCTGAGCTCAAGATCGTGGGTTCGAAACCCGACCGAGGCCCTTAGTTTATTTTATCAGGGAGATAAAATAAACTTAAGCATGCCGTCCTTCGGATGGGACGTTAAGCGATGGTCCCGAGCCTGTACAATGTCAGGTACTCGTTAAAGACCCCTACCCTAGGTGAATAAAAATGTAGGGTAGGCAAAATTTAGGACTCTCACAGTAGAGTCGGGCTCATGTCCACCAGAGTGACGAAAGAGCACTCTGGTAGTAGGCGATATGACCTCGTAGTTAAAGCCCGGGCCTGAGTCATACAACCTAATTTAACCTAACACGTCGATGTAATGAGTGTATCAAAACGTCGATGTAATGAGTGTATCAAAACTTCGATGTAATGAGTGTATCAACACAACATTCAGTACATAAATTCAAATCACCAGAAGGACGACTTCTATTATATTTCTGCAAAATCTGCCAAAGGGAAATAAGGGACCCAACTCAAAAAACCTTAATAACTGTAGAGTCGGGCTCATGCCTAGCTGAACGACGAAAGAGCGCTCTGATAATAAGCGTAGTTAAAACTCGGTCATGAATCAGAATTAATCACTAACTGTACAGAGGTTAATTTCCATTCAAAACTAAAGTTTAAATATTTTTAATTTATCATTGTTTAAAGTTTTATTTCAATAAGCTAAATTAGATGCTCTATCTACTCTATCTACTCTATCTACTCTATCTACTAGTGACCCCTTTTTGAACAATTTTACAGGACACATGATTTAGTTTTTGTTCCTAATATGTTACATATCTCTAATTATTATTTTGACAATATTTGTAATCTTCCTTTACCCTGTTTGGTTTTAGCTATCGGTATGATAAAGTTGATAATTATCACAATTTGACCTCCTGTCTCTAACTGTAAGTTTGGTTAGGAAACTCTGTCTGACACTGGAAGACAAGTTGAACTTGGTGGTCTTCTTAACCGAGAGTTAACCCATTTCTAAAGTGCAGTTGATGGCCTCAAATTGTTTTATGTAATTAATTCAGAGAGGAAGCAATTTGAAAGTTTTGAAATTAAGACAACATCCTGGAATATATTGTTATGAATTGAGTCATTTCTTATAAAACAACAATACATATATATATATATATATATATATATATATATATATATATATATATAATATAATCATAAACTTGAGTTACGTATATAGGGTTGTATAGGGCACACAAGGCTGACCTATGGATATCTGATGGCTCAGGAACCAGCTCCTCTGTGTCAGTCCTGCAAACACATCCTTACTGAACGCTTGGCATATTGTCCCCAGAGTAAGAATTTCAACCTTGCGGTGGATATTTCCGAAATTCTATCTTATTATTATTATTATTATTATAGCTTTCAAATTACCCAACTATTCCATTTTTTGCACTTCACAAACCCCCCACCTAGATTATAGAACAAAATTGTCTTCATCACATAGTCTATCCAAATTAGCCCGCTAGGATCCCCACAGACCTGCATCCATCAGGCATCCATGACCCTCGTGGTCGAAATGCCTTAAAGAAAAAAACCAAAAAACCAAAAACAAAAACAGTTGTTTGTTTTTTTCTTTGCATTTAGAACTGACCGAGTTTTCTTTTGGACTGGCCAGGTCATTAACCGTGAACAGTTGGAGAATAGTGAATATAAAGTTACACACTGTAATGTCGATTATTCATGAGTCACAAATATACTCACAAGTAATGAAGTCGGTCAGAATATATTACAGACTTTCAAGTCATCCTACTTCACCTACTTCTTAGTTGGAAAGTAGGAAAAGTCCTAGTTTTTGAAATTAAGTCCTACTTTTAAAGACATTTGTAGCTTTATTCCTCCCGTCCTTGAAAATAAACTTTCAGCATATTAAGCTAATGGGGATTTGGCCATTGGTTCTAATAATCTTAAGATTTAAATCAATCTTTTCTCCTCTCTGACCCATTATTTTTATTTTATATTATTTTTTAATTGTAGTAATACTAATTGTAAATTACGTTTTTATGTTTGTACTCTAGTAATTAGCAATTTTTATAAATACAGAAGAGGGTGCTTGCGTTTTGAGTGCTTTTCAGAACTATTTGGGTTTTATCCGTTTCAGGTGTGTAAACATACACGACCATGCAACTGTTTCTTAACTTTCGTAACCGTTGTCGGTGAATCACCGGTTTTGTACTGCCCCAGCACGAATTAATCAATTACGTTTTCGCTCTGTCTCCAAAGCCAATCCCAAGGTTTGGGCTAATATAATACAATTATAAACATAAAATAAACACAAGGATTTGTTTTTCGACTTTTTTTTCCTTTTTTTGGAACAGAAGGTAGGAAATCATGAAATTCCGATGAATTTTTGAACGATTACATAACTTCTTCTATACTTCGCATAGCTGGGGAAGTAAAATGTTTACGAGTAGCGAAAGAGGCGAGAGGTAGCGTGATGGTGAGGGAGGGGAGTGAGATGATGGGGCAGTGGGAGGGAGAAATTGTCCGGATATCTCACATAATCAGCTTCAGGTGATTAATATAACGTATTTACTCCTGGCCAACCTGCTAGTAACATATGAATATACAATTAAATAATAACTAACGAATTAAACATTAGTTACTTATTATGACTCATGCCCGGGCTTTAACTACGAGGCTATATCGCCTACTACCAGAGCGCTCTTTCGTCACTCTGGTGGATATGAGCCCGACTCTACTGCGGGACTGTTAGTTAATTCCGGTATTTCTTCCAGAGGTGTCTTCTTATTTTTTCCGACAATATTTCGGGACTCTTACATTCCCTTCTTCTGATAGTTCATAGTGACCGGAAGAAGGGACTTGTAAGAGTCCCGAAATATTGTCGGAAGAAATAAGAAGACACCTCTGGAAGAAATGCCGGAATTAACCAACAGTGGAACATCCCAGAGATGTTTAAGAAACACATCTACTGTTGGAGTCCTAAATTTTGCAGACCCTAAATTTTTATTCACCTAGTGTAGGGTGTTTATACTGTATAATACCTCCCAGATAAAATAAACTAAGGGCCTTGGCCGGGTTTCGAACCCACGATCTTGAGCTCAGAAGAGAAGCACGCATACCACTGAGCTAACGGCGCCCTACATTAAAACTGAAATCAATCAATCTATAATTTATAATTGTGATAGTTACAACATTATTATGTAGTGACAAAAAGCCCTATTGATAAAAGTCACTTGAATATATGATTATATATACACATTACAATATTGCGATTAAGTCTCGGTGAACCAAATGGAAAGGAACCGATCGAACACATTCTTATTGCAGACAATACCTAATTTTGTGCAATTGAAAGTGTCAAAATTGAAAAGTTCCTGATGCACCGGACAATCAGATAAGTATTGATCAGAAGACTAGAGGTAACGAATGATGATGACTGTGTACTGAAGGAGGGGAGACGTTCAAACAGAGCTGATGGGCATTCTACAGGTAATGTGTGTACTTAGGGACGAACCCTGGACATCATCCTCAAACAGATAAACTAGTTCTCCTAACTACTTGGTTCAAACACTGTTTGAACAGATCACAATCGATCTGTCATTTTTCTTGTCTCATTCTTATGGAGTTTAAAATTTAATACATAAATAAAATTTGTGTTTTATCTGCAGTTATTAGAGTTTTTAAGTTAAGCCCATTTCCCCCCTCAATCTCAACTTTCCTTTGGCCAATTTAGGTGAAGAACAATAGGTCCATGCGGTTATGGACACAGATACAAAAGAATTTTACTTCCCGGGAAATCATGTAAACGGTTAGAAATTCGATGCTGAGTTTTCAACGGAATTTTGAGTTTTCCGATCTATTTGAATCCAAAAAATGAAAAACAGTGAAAAACGTTTGCCTGTGAACAAGATAACTTCCGATAGAATGAATGTTTCAACACAAAATTTTATAAGTGTATCCATAACTCACTGAGGACAACCCTATTGATTTTTAGCGGGGTTTCGAAGGGGAGGAGGGGATCAGAAAAGGGGGTTCGACTCAATTACCCTAATATGTAATGAATGTATCGACATAATATTTAGTATGAGGCTTTAGTCAACTGTTGATTTTTAGCGTTAACAGTTGATTAGTAAGTAGTGAAGGAAGAGCGAAAACGTAATTGAATAATTTGTACTGTGGAAGTACATAGTCGTTTATTCACCGACGCCTTTTTTTTTTTTCAATTCTGGAATTAGAGGGTCGGAAATATGGAATTCCGTTATAAACACGTTGTATAGCTAGATCTCAGCTAGATCATGCAGGATTTGAGAAGTACGTGCCATAGACCAACATTCGCGTCTTTTGGAAAATATCTGTAAACAGGTATAGGAAATAATATATTTTTCTTTTTTATTATTATTTTTTTTTTTGCAATCTATATACAATATATACATAATGAGCAAATATGTGGACAAAAAGAAAAAATAACTACGTCACTTGAGCGGAGAAGCCAACCAGTGACACTCCTTCGAAAGTTAATTTTCATTATTCACTATCCTCAAAGAAGATCGCGAGGCCAACTCCTGTTCAAGCGGCGGGGAGGATTGTCAGGATGGGAATGATAGGATAAGGCTAGAGCGAGAGAATTTGAATGATAAGAAAGGTTTCTGTGAAATGTTTGGAATCGGGATTGGATTAATTCGTTGACAGTGGGAATATTGAGATCTCTCTGTAGGACTTTATTGGTGACATAGAAAGGTGCGTTGACAATTCGTCGGAGGAGTTTGGTCTGGAATGCTTGGATACGATTGATGTTGGATTGTTTAGCTGTACCCCGAAGTTCGAGTCCGTAAGTCCAAATTGGACGTATAATGGTCTTGTAAATCGTAAGTTTATTGTTAGTTGTCAGTTTTGATTTTGGTCCAAGTAGTCGACGTAACAGTCCGTATCTTCGATTCAGTTCTTGTCGTTTAAGTCGTGTATGTGAGTTCCACGTTAAGGTACCCATATACGAAGCAAATCAATCGTCAGATTTATCTTCAGATTGATTTGACGATAAATCTGATGATATTAGGAGCGCACACACAGTTCGATATATCTCAGTCGACGCAATTGAGCAGGACGCGATCTTTTATTGTTATCTGCAGTTTGTTTTGTTATGTAATAAAATTAAACGCAAAAAAAAACAGAGTAGTTTGGACAATAGGGTGGTTAATTAAAAAGAAAATAATTTTCGCACATCAGATTTATAAAATGTTCTAAATTATCTCTAGACCAGGTACACATATCACAATTTAATAAAGGAAAATTATAAAAACAGGAAAGTTAAAATAACTAATCTCTTCCATGTCACTTTTGTGTTTCAAAGGTTATTATTATAGATAAACTTATTATAACCTCCTTGATTATCGCCACGATAACCACATACACCATACAATCAATTGTACAAGCAATTAGTCTGTGCGATGATTGCATGAAAATTTCTTCAGATCAAAAATAGATCTGAAGACCAACCAATCGAATCCGATGACGACATACATTAAACGATTCATCGAACGATTGTCGATCGTCAGATTCATCTGACGATCAATTGCTTCGTGTATGGGTACCTTTAGTCTACTGTCTAGGTAAAACCCTGAGTAGCGGACTTGGTTGGAAGACGGAAATAATATAAAAAAAAAAAAAAAATGAAAACTTCCTAATCAATTATTACCATAATTAGGAATATCAGATGTTTGTTAATAAAAAATAATAGGATGTAAATATAAATAAATGAATATTAATGAGACGTCAAAAAGAAACCTACCTCTTTGGTGAGTGTGATGAGTACTACTGAGGCGATGTGAGCCGCGCGGCGAAGGTGGTAACCGGTTTTGTCAAACGGAGCTTTTAGCAGTGGTCGGATGTGGTAGGGAGGGGGGGGGGGGAGAGTGGACAATAGCGGAGCGGAGTGGCACAAAACTAACAGTGTTGTGGCAATCTGGGGACCTCTCGTAAACCGGAGAGTGTCATTAGCAGCTAGGTGTAACAGGGACAAACCAGACATTCCAGTGGGGAGCCAGCGGGCAGGTTGTACAGAGAGTGAGAGTAGAAATGGGAATCAGTGGCGTAACTAATAGAACGTCCCGAAACATCCTTGGCACTTCCCAAGAGTTTATTGAAAAATAGTTACCTTAATTTTTATTAAATTAAAAAGTCTACTTATAAATGTATCTATGTTTTATTTTTATTTATTTTTTTTGACGTGAAAACGTCTATTCGCTCGTTAAGCACAGTGGTAGCCGGTCAAACTTTCTTGGGTTACAAAATACCGTCAGATTTCAATCGATAATAACTACGAGACTAATAATGCGATAACAACGGTTGAGGTCACAATGGATAGAGGATGTCTGTACGTGTTTGTTGTGCAGTGTTTGTTTTGCCTGTGACGTTGTCGGGCTAGTGTGGGCGCCGGCGGATGATTGTTGCGAATTAGCGTTTTGTAAAATTAGAAATTAGTGTAGCGTGATAACGCATTTAGATAAGACGTTGATTCGGGTGTCATTGTAAAGAGCTTGAGGAGCACTACTAGGACTCAAAGTGAAACAATAAAAATATTCGCCGAAATATATGTAAAAATCGGTATTAAATTGAAAATTGCAAAAAAATTAAAGATGTCGTCTCATATGAATCGTAAATATGCGCGGAATTGTAGAAAACGCAAATCAGAGGAAACCTCGCATCAAAAGGAATTTAAAAAAACTAAAAAGTCTACTGCCGAGCAAATGCAATAGCTCTGGCACCATCGAAAAGAAAATGAAAAATTATTTTATCCCGACGTTTTCACGGAAAATCTACGGTGTGGACCTAGACTACGCCTTAATTGTGTTTTTTAAAATTTTTTTATATTCATATATGTTTAAGTATTTATTTGTTCAGTTTTTATTAATATAATTTTACTTTTTTAATAGTTTTGTTATCAATACTAATCATAAGTATGTTAGACTCAAGTAGTTATTAATCTAATTTATTAGCTTAATGAATAAATTCTTTTGACATTACATTTTGACTTTCTATTACTAATAAATTTATTTTTATTATTATTATTATTTTTAAAATTTTTTTAAAAAAATAGGGCGTAACTACATGTTGAGGGGGTCAGCCAGTGTGTAGTTACTTGGGATGCAGATGGAAAATAAAATATCGACTGTTTATAAAGGAAAAAGGATCACCACTTACCCAGAACGAATAAATCACCATCGAAAAGAAAATGAAAAATTATTTTATCCCGACGTTTTCACGGAAAATCTACGGTGTGGACCTAGACTACGCCTTAATTGTGTTTTTTAAAATTTTTTTATACTCATATATGTTTAAGTATTTATTTGTTCAGTTTTTATTAATATAATTTTACTTTTTTAATAGTTTTGTTATCAATACTAATCATAAGTATGTTAGACTCAAGTAGTTATTAATCTAATTTATTAGCTTAATGAATAAATGTTTTGACATTACATTTTGACTTTCTATTACTAATAAATTTATTTTTATTATTATTATTATTTTTAAAAAAATAAAAAAAAAATAGGGCGTAACTACATGTTGAGGGGGTCAGCCAGTGTGTAGTTACTTGGGATGCAGATGGAAAACAAAATATCGACTGTTTATAAAGGAAAAAGGATCACCACTTACCCAGAACGAATAAATCAATTAACGATAAATTCATTATATTGAAGGTTATTCGGGTTTTTAAAAGAGTCCCCCCTGATTACCCCCTCCCCTTTTTCCAATACCGCTGCAATTTTACAGGTTACGTTCTCATTGGGTTCTAACTTCAAATATGAAATTTCATTTCAATACACTCATTATATCGGTAGTTATTGCATTTTTGAGTTGAGACCCCAAACCTTCTGTCGATTCAATTATTAACTGTCATCCGAAAGATTGTCACGTATGATGAAAAGTGGGTTTACTGCAAGGGGCAGTTTGAAAAAATACATGCATGTTTTTTTGGAACTACGAAGGAGTTATTCATCAACTAAGAACATCGTTTGATCCTTCTATGATATCTGAACTCTACTGCGAACAGTTTGAAAGAATATATTTCTTGGTGGTAGGCAAATGTAGTGGACTAACTTGTTAAATAAGTAATACAGATGTATCAGTCCAATATAGTTTTTTTTTTATCACAACTAGTTTCGTCAATGTGATATCATCAGGTGGTGAATCTAAAACATACATAAAACAAATTAATCTAGAATTTACGAGCATTCACAGCTCATGTCAATCATTAATATTAAAAGTTAAAAACAACAATGCAAATAAATAAAAATATTTTTAATTAATACGCAAATTACCTTATTGGAGAAGTGCTCAAAGAAACCTATCAGGGACCAGATGGACACTGGCTGTCTGGCAGACAATCAGATTGACCAGAACAAAGTTCAAAAAAAAGGGGGGGGGGGGGGTTCAAAGATGTCAAACTGTTATTTTTTGTGACACACCCCATTAATATAGGATATGCGATCTCTTCATTCCAAATTATTTGAAATATGAATTGAAGATATCACGTTTGACAACTTACAAATAGTTCTGATTATATTTTGGACGAAATCAAACTTCACTTCGGAGCCTTATCACATTGTACATGATAGCGTCATATGAGCTAATCATAAAATTGTTCGAATAATCACATGTTCGGAACATATCATTACATGACTATCTCAACACTCAAATCAGCACGAAACGTTCACACTTCACCCGAACACAATTGTAAGCAATGTCAGTCCGATTCTTGCCGAGCAGGTCCTCTCGACAACTGAATCGTCGTTGGCCTCGAGACCTCCTGGAGGCGGTGGTTCTGACCGGTCGCTTCATCAAGTGACCCAAGTGTTTTTGATATACTGCTCTTGTCTCCATATTTTCTAATTGTGCTCTACTGTGCCAGTTGAACTATCAATTAAATTGTGAAAAAAAGATATACATTTTATATAAAATACAATTTTTTGTAAATGAAGCCCTGAAATCTATTTCTTTAGACGTTTGCTTGATTTACTTGAAAACGTACAGTCCTAACGAAAAAGTGTTCCTCAACAAAAATGTTTTTTATTAAATTTTAAATTGTCAGGTGACCTCAGATTTGAGATAGAACCAATACGATCAAAGTTAAGGTGCCGCAAAAAAAAAAAATTTGAACATTGAATAAATTGTAAGGCATAGCGATGAATTTTAAAATATATTTTTATTATAGGATGTTATTTATTAAAATGGATACAAAATATATGGAGAAACGTAAGTGATGTTTTTGTTCAATTCAAATTGGCGTTACTGGTTACAAGTTACTTTCAGAATTATGCTGTGCAATGAAACAAAGAAAACTGCTGATGCCAACATGATATTGACCTGTACAAAAGTGGTTAAGTATAGAAAAATTAGTATGGATTCAAAAAAAAAAAATTATTAAATAAATAATGTAAAATTATAAAAAAATAATTTTTGGGATACTGAAGACTCTCGTGTAACGAGAGGAGGCCTTACGTTCAGCCTTGAGGAAGGCACGTGTCTGTAATTGACTATATTAATTAAGAAAGTTGTCCAAGGTTTATTTAGACAGTCGACAAAGTGAAAAGAGGAAAATTGTGGGTGTTTAGCGTGAAAGAGTAGTCACGTTTATGAATGACTCGAGTTGTAAATCTAATTTCATTCATAATATTGATTTGTAACCGGCTCAAAAACCCAAACGAAATAATATTTAAAGAGGTTATATAATTTAATTTGATGTGGTGGGGGTTTGATAAAGTGGTGGGAGGAACACGTGACCATCTAGATAGGTCTGGAACATTCTTTCGATGGGTTCTCAATGGACACTTTCTCTGGCTTCAATTGATTCTTTTTATCCGCAACTTGTAACTCCTTTCCTTCGTCTTCCTTCACCGCCTGATTCTGAATGGGAAAGGGGCATACCTAGGGGGTGAATATGGGGGATCAATCCACCCCCCGGAATATAAAAAAAAATTGTCCTTTTTGTAAAATGTTTTGTAATAAAACTATATTTACTTGCATGGAATAATTTATAGACATAAAACATTTTCCTACAAGAGGTTAACCCTGGGGAGCGATGCTATTCCTTGACTTGTATGATAAGATTTATCTTTAAAATTATATGTATTCGCTTTTCTATTGCACGATTTTCCTGAAATTCACATGAGAATGTAAAATCAAGTTCAATTCAAAGATAATATAAAATTCCTAGGTCTCCATATTGATACGAAACATACATGGGCTGAATATACGGCTATTATCGGTAAAAACTGAGTTCCGTTTGCTTCTTACTTCGAAATCTTAAAAAGATCGTGCCAAAGGAAACATTAACTACTCTATATTACGGCTATTTCCATTCCATAATCATGGTATTCAACATTTTTGCAGAGATATTGTGAAACACTTGATAAAAATAAATAAAACGTATGTTCTTTAAAATATATTGTCTATTTCACAAATAATATATAATATGGGAGTACTTTCGGTATTGTTACCATCTTCAGCCACGACTTAACAAATACTAAATTGAAGTTCAACTAGGTAGTTTACAATCCAAAATGTCTACGTCTTTCTTCACTTTAATCCTGGTGTTATTCCCATTCTGTTTTTGGTAGTTCAGAGAGATGATTTTCTATAGACCATAGTTCCGCACAAAGCTGGATATCGCTTAACCCCTCCTTACAAAGCAATTACCATAAATATAAAAATTAACAAGAGAGTAAGAATTGGTGTAGGGTAAGAAGTGAAAATTGACTACGTGCTCGGACTTGGGACGACCAGTAAGGTTCTAATTGGTGCCAGACTGTCGTTCAACACTTGTTGACATGAGTTACTGCAACCCTCCGGTGCATTTCTGTCTCATTCTCACCAGTGCACCCTCCGACAGGAAAGGTGACCAGAATTACAATATCAACGAAATTTGTTATCTTCTTGTGACGATTTATATAAGAAGATAAAGTACATTGCTGTAACAATAATAGTTATTTCCGCTAAACGAGGTAATATGATACTTCATGAAAAACATTATATAGAGTTAGTTATTGTGATTCATGCCAGAGCTTTAACTACTAGGTCATAACGCCT